>OU452207.1:6646713-8021995 GCA_911728435.2 Apoderus coryli
TTTTTTATATAGAGAAACTGTTATTCAGTTTTTAAGGATCAATCTGAAGCAGACGATTGTACTTGTTAAAACATGAAAAAAGTTATTGTCGTGATACTTTTAACACCCTGTTGGTGGGTTTTTAAAGCTTTTTACGAAACGTGTTAACAATACAATCTACATAAATCGTTAGTTTTTTAAAGTTTTATGATCATTGCACAAAAACCAATATTAGGGAGACTGTAAGTTTTTTTCAATTCGGCGTTGCAGAATTTGAACCTAATTGTGATAATTGTGTTATTTTACTAGTATAGATATTTTTGAGTAAATTAATTCGGTTATAATCGATGAGTAGAATCTTTGGAGTAAAATACATTTCACAAAAACCCTGAACCATATTTCTCAATAGATTTAAATTTTCATTAAAAACAGATTAAAAATTCTAATTTTTTACATCCTGCATTTCGAAACCGTATTTTTTTAAATAATTATTGTCATGCTGGAAATTTCAAACCTTATTTACTTCAGCAACTTGTAAAAAGCACAGCCTTTTTAATATTAACATTTCTTAAAATCGATATTACGCGATAACGATGACTTTCTATCAATATCACAGAAGGATACATTTATTACGTATATAATTTGTTAGATTTTACATCTCCGAATTGAAACACACGCAAAAAATGTGCATAAAAAAGTTAGGGTAGCATTTCACGCCTGTATGCCCCTTTAATTTACCCGCCTCTGAGATTTATTTTTTCATAATGTTAACGACAAGTTGAATCTGCTGTTTGAGTTTGATCCTTAAAACTGAATCAGGTAATAACCGGAAGTCCTATCTATAACGCCAAATTTCGTTAATTTAAATATAACTTTTTGATGCATCCTTATATCCGAAATTTAAAATTAAATGACTAAAATAATATTATTTTAGTCATTTAAAATTATTGTCTAAAACATTTAATAAACCAGCCCTGTATATTTATACTATTATAGTAATTTCTTTTATTTTCGTCCATACACATTAATCTTTGCGTAGATAGGTATACGTATACCATATAATTTTAAACAAAAAACACTGCTGCACAGTAGTACATATATGATACCTATAATATAAAAACAAACTCCCACCTCGTAGGGGAAAGTATACTCGTCCTTGTCTAACATTGCCCATATGATTATTTTATTTCAACACAATACATATAACGCCATCTACAATTTCCATGGTTGCATGTTTTTCTAATAGATGTAGCTCGTGTCGAGACAGTTTCAATTTTTGTTTTATTTCCCATATACGCTGACTATCTATTGTGTAGATTAATCTTTGACTGAACATAGAACACTATAATTCCTACTCCATCACCACTGTAGCATTGTCTTTAGTTTATAAAGACAACTTATAACATTTAAAAGGCAATATATTGGTCATATGTATAGATACCGAGTGTTTTATTTCCTGAAAATTAAATCCCCTTTTATAAATCCTTAAGGTTAAGGCAATATAGTATTGTGACATTCCTTACATAAAAAGATTTCAATACAAAAAGTTTATTGGCAAGAATTATCAACAAACAGTTGGTATAAATTAATGACATCGCATATAAAGACAATGTTTAAATTTCAATAATATGCCAACACATTTTTTGCAAGTGACTGGACAGCTAAATTACTAAGTATTATTTTACTATACATTTCTTTGGCAGTTTTTAAAACTTTTTTGAGATCACTGGATTTGTAATGAATAAACAAACAATAGTTAACAATTTTTTTATTGAGCAATCGTTGTATGATACGCTCCTGGATTCTGAGTCGCCATATGCAAGAACCATCCCGGACAATTATAAAAATCCATTATGCTCCTTCCTTTCTCTTCTTTAGTCATTGGTTTAAACCACTGAACATAAACTGTAAACTTAACCATAGAATAAGAAAGCTAGCTTTCTTATTCTATGACTTAACCTCAATAAACTGCTGAAATACAAATAAGAAATTTTAATTTTTATCAATAACTTTACCTACCTAAAATAATTCGTTTTCGAAATGGTCATGCTAGTAAAAATGTAAGTAAATTATCCATTTATTTTAATTTTTGTTGTATTAACTTACCTAAGTTTTTTAAACATGATATGACAGAAAGAAAACATAACCTTGAATTGTATTATTAATTATGTGTAGTTTGTGTCAACTTGCAAATTGTTACGGTCTTTCTATTTTCCCCTAAATATATATTTAACGCATTAAAAATATCTGATGGGTCCACCAAAGCGCCCTGGTGGCAAAAGTGATTACAAAGTGTCTAAAAAACGCAAGAAGGAGGAAGAACAAGTTTGGATACCCGAAGATGACGATGCCGCAGAAGGTGAGGGTGCTGCAGTACCTGGCGCTGCGGCACGTGATGCTGAGAAAAACGACCAAAATGCCATTGAAGATGAATTTGGAGCCAAAGATTATCGATCACAAATGACATTAAAGCCAGATAATGCATCAAGACCACTATGGGTAGCTCCAAATGGACATATATTCCTTGAATCGTTTTCACCAGTATATAAACATGCTCACGATTTCCTTATAGCAATTTCAGAACCTGTCTGTCGTCCAGAATTAATTCACGAATACAAATTAACAGCTTATTCGCTGTATGCAGCCGTAAGTGTTGGATTACAAACTAATGATATTATTGAATACTTAAAACGTTTGAGTAAGACCAGCATACCTGATGGTATTATAGAATTTATTAAATTGTGTACATTGTCGTATGGTAAAGTGAAATTAGTTCTGAAGCACAATAAATATTTTGTGGAAAGCCCTTATCCGGATGTGTTGCAAAAATTGCTTAAAGATCCTGTTATTCAAGAGTGTAGACTAAGAAGAGACGCTGAGGGTGACGGTGAGGAATTTATTAAGCAGGTACGATAACCTACCAATTTACAGTTTTTGCTTTAACTACCTAGTGTTAGTTGAATAACTAGGTAAGTAAGTAAGCACTTATTATTTTTATCCAGGAGTCATTTTATGAATTGTTGAAATTTAAAAGATAAGGCACTTCTTAAAATTCAAAGCAAGGGTTAAAGAGTTTCACTGGGAGAAAAACTGTTAGCTAATGAGGTCATTTTTTTTTTTTATTTTTCTTTTTGTTATATTTGATATACTGCCAGAAGTATAGGGCTTACTTTGGTAAATTCAACTGCTTTTTTGTTGCAAACGGTAAAACTTTCTATGCACACACATCATGACCAAGGTGACGAGCGAGACGAGTCATACTTGGTTGCTACATATTTTCTTAATTTTGACGTAGTCACCAAATCTGATGCTTCGGTACACCATTTTTTCAGACAATGATGCTATCTCATATGGCTGGGTCTAGATGAGACGTGCGTTAAAGTCATTTTCGCAGTTTCTCCAGAACATTCCCGAGAACATTCCCTTAAGTGCCAAAGATAGATTCTGAAATTCGTGCTTTTTTGCTCTATTTTCCTTAACAGCGTTACAAAGTCCCTATAAGCAAATAATTGGAATGTTAAATGGAACTCAATATCTTGAGGTTTGGGGTTGCGGGACCATTGGGGCAAAAATTTTTCAAATATACGGTTTTCTGGAGCACAGAAGGCTATCTATTATCCATTCGCTTATGCTGATTTTGGTGTGTCAAGCAAGCTGTCTAAGAACTTCTAAAACCTAGAGTCATTTATTGTGGTATTACTAACCTTAACTATATTTTATTGCCATCGTGATTACGTTTAACCGCCAGGGGTAAAGTTATCTTAGGAGTGTCTGATCTACTGCGACCTGAAGATATATTGTATCCTCTTGTCTTGAATAGTTTATTCCCATCCAGTTTCAGAGCTCTGATGAACTCCATTAATTTGATGGTTTCAGGGTTGGTACGTTCTTGTATGATCTTAAGCTCTAAACAATATCGTGCAGTGTCGCAGGAATGTTTAGCCAGAATGCTGCTCTGCTTTACAAAGGGTAAATGAGATTAAATCTGTTCTTACCCAATTCGTCAAGTTTGCCTAGGCATTCCCATACTATTTTTAGCTGATGACATATGAACTGCGTTAAGTTAAGTTGGATGCAACAGAGTGGATTGCAATCTTCGATTTCTCCTTCCTCCTGCAAGACACGGGTAGGTTTCAATTGGTTATCTTTTTGCCTGTCAGATGTCTGCATGTCCTAAATTTTTGATTTCACTTTCACGGATTGTATTTTTGCTTTATCACAAAGGGTCTCGAAGCCTTATCATTTGGAATTACTTACAATCTCTAAGGATATTTAAAAATTGTGATATGAAATTACAAAACAAAGAAGTTAACAATTTTTCATCCTACTGAGCCCTTTATAAACATTTAAAAAATAGCTTTCCATCTAGCAAAAATTATCTGTTATTGAATGCTAATCGTTTAATTTTAGGTTCAGACCAAGACAAGTGCACCAGCATTTGGTGCACCAAAGCCGGGTACCTCATCAGCGGACCCAGGCGCTAATGGTACTAGTCAACCGGACAGTACTACTACCGTCCCGGATGATATTACAAATTTCTACGAGAAATTAGACAATGAGGATGAAGATGAAGAAACGTCTTTGGAAACTGTATCGTTTGAGGTAAATCAAGAAAAAATTGAGGTTATACAAAAACGGTGTATTGAATTGGAGTACCCATTATTGGCAGAATATGATTTTAGGTAAACTAGATAACAGCTTGTGTTTTATGCGAATATAAATTTAGTGGTTTGTTTTCAGAAATGATACCATAAATCCTGATATTAATGTAGATCTTCGTCCATCTGCGGTCCTGCGTCCATATCAAGAGAAAGCTCTTCGTAAAATGTTTGGTAACGGCCGTGCCAGATCTGGGGTGATTGTTTTACCATGTGGTGCTGGTAAATCACTGGTAGGAGTAACTGCTTGTTGTACAGTAAGAAAACGTGCTTTGGTACTGTGTAATTCAGGGGTGTCTGTTGAACAATGGAAACAACAGTTTAAGATGTGGTCGACAGCCGATGACAGTATGATTTGTCGGTTTACATCAGATGCCAAAGATAAACCTATGGTAAGGTTATTGACATTCTATTATCCAAGTATGTCATTTTAATTTAAAGTTTCATTGCAGGGTTGCAGCGTACTTGTCACAACTTATTCCATGATAACCCACACGCAACGTCGCTCCTGGGAAGCTGAACAAACCATGAAATGGCTGCAGGATCAAGAGTGGGGAATAATGGTTTTAGACGAGGTACACACAATTCCAGCGAAAATGTTTCGTCGTGTACTCACCATTGTTCAATCGCATTGCAAACTCGGTTTAACCGCGACGCTGCTTCGAGAGGACGACAAAATTGCCGATTTAAACTTTCTTATTGGTCCGAAGCTATACGAAGCAAATTGGTTGGAGTTACAGAAAAAAGGCTTCATTGCCCGTGTACAATGCGCTGAGGTGTGGTGTCCGATGACTCCAGAGTTCTACCGAGAATACCTAGTGTGCAAAGTGAGCCGGAGTGGGTTACTGTATGTCATGAATCCGAATAAGTTTCAAGCGACTCAGTTTTTGATTCGGTATCATGAAAGACGCGGTGATAAAACTATCGTGTTTTCTGATAATGTGTTTGCATTGAAGCATTATGCGATTAAAATGAATAAACCGTACATTTATGGGCCCACATCGCAGAATGAGCGGATACAAATTTTGCAGAATTTCAAATTCAATCCAAAAGTGAATACGATATTTGTGTCGAAAGTAGCTGATACATCGTTCGATTTGCCAGAGGCGAATGTCTTGATTCAGATTTCATCGCAGGGCGGGTCTAGAAGGCAGGAAGCACAACGTTTAGGTGAGTAGGATTTTCTTATTTTGTTTATACCGCGAATTTGGCACTCTACACGTGAAATCCCAGCTAGTTTTTGCGTGGGGTATAAGTGAATGAAACTTGGATTCAAGTGAACCAACTCTTAAGGAGGAAAACAATTTGTGGCGACTGTTTTTATTATTTATTAAGCGTAAGCAGTTATCTTATGAAGGGTAAAAGCATCACTAGTCGATACTACACAGGTTTATTGCAACGTTTCATCAAGGGCATCAGCAGGGCATCCAGAAAACTGAAGAACAAACTGACGTCAGGACCCGATGGCATTTCTTTTTTTTTTTTGTAAAGGACACGATCTCAATTCTTGCTATGCCTCTTAAAACAATTTCAAATTTAATGTGCAAACACCAGAATTTTCCGTCTGTATGGAAGTCAGCAAAAGTATGTCCTATATTTAAGAGTGAGGATCGCTGTTGTATACAAAATTATCGGCCGATATCCATTTGATCAAATTTTTCTTCGAAGTTATTTGAGATCATTTTGCGTGAAAGAATTTTAAGAAAGGTGGTTGCCCAACTAGTACCATAGCATGGTTTTATAACTGAACATGGTAGTGTGAAACAAATGTCCAACATAACTAAAAGTCTTGTTACTTTATGTAATAAGCAATTCGTAAATACAGCCTCCCGCCAGGGAATTCGAGCGTATCTAGTGTTGGCAATAGGATTTAATAGAGTTGTTACTTCTTGTCCGGCCATCGTTGGACTTTGTTTCACCGGGCATATTGCTCGCTCACACTAGATGTCGCCAAAAACATTTTGTTGTCAAATATTGTTAGGTTGGATTATATAAATATGTGATAACGTGTCTGATTAATAATATTTCCAGGTCGTATTCTCAGAGCAAAGAAAGGCGCAATAGCAGAAGAATACAATGCCTTCTTCTACACACTGGTATCACAAGATACTATGGAAATGAACTATTCACGTAAAAGACAACGGTTTTTAGTCAATCAGGGCTACAGTTATAAGGTGATTACTAAATTAGCTGGTATCGACGACGAACCAGATATGTTGTACAAAACTAGAGAAGAACAAGGCCAATTATTACAACAGGTATGTTTTAGTTTTCGTATATTTGTGGAAAGTGAAAGTACCAAAACGCTAATGTTAAATGGTTAAACTGATCTGCTCAAACAAATAACTCTGGAAGAGCAGCTAAGATCTTTCACACACTCAGTCACAATAAAGCCCATCTTGATATATTCTTTCCAAATTTCAACTAAGCTGTTCTTCTAGCAACCTCAGACTAACCTTCTTTCTACCGATGTTGTTGTTCTTCCAGTGCCCTCAAAGGCACATCTCTTACAAGGTGATGTAACATACATTGTAAAAATTGTTATAACCAATAAACATCACTTGCTTTGGTGGAACAAAAGCTGTCTGCAACGCAAATAATATAATTGTGCTTTTGATTTTTTTGCAAATCATTCAGTACTGGAGTCTTCCTGAATTATTGGAAATCTAGCTTCATAACACCAATTTTTAAGAAGGGAGATAAATCTGATGTTTCAAACTACCGGCCGGTTTCTATCATTAGCGGTATCCCCAAACTCTCAAATTTAGCACCTGTTTTCAAGTTGCACATGATTCACGACCAGTATGGATTTTTGTCCGGCAAATCTGCGGAGCTTAATCTTCTGACCTTCGTCGACTATTTAACTGCGGCGTTGGAGGGGGGTTGTCAGGTTCATACTGTATATACTGACTTCTCCAAAGCCTTCGATAGGGTTAGTCATCAGGTACCGGAGGCAAAGCTTGCTGCGTACGGTGCTGGAGAACCGTTGTTTCAATGGCTACTTGTTTGGTCGTACACAGATCGTACGCATATGGAGTTGTATGTCTTCAGATATTCATATGTTATCTGGCGTCCCTCAGGGTTCACATCTGGGATCTGGGACCTCTATTGTTTAATTTGTTTGTGAATGATTTTGCCAAATGTTTCTTAAACAGGAACTTTAAGCTTTTTGCAGATTATCTGAAGATTTATAAAAGAGTTCTGACATTACTGGATGCAAAAATTTTACAGGCAGAGTTGAATAAATTGTTTTTGTGGTGTGAGGCGAACGGTATGGATCTAAATGTTTTGTTATAAATTCTAATAGATCAAGGATGTCTATAAATTATAAATACAATATTGATGGCGCTGGATTGAGCTCTGCTGATACAGTCAGAGATCTTGGTGTCATGCTTGATAATTCCGTGTCGTTTACCCCTCACATTACTGACATCACTAAGCGTTTAGAATGCTGGACGAAGTACTGCCGACCTCAGCGACATGAATTCGTTTAAAGGTTTGTATTCCTCTCGGGTTCGACCACATCTGGAGTACGCGTCTATGTTGTGGAACCCCTCTTATCGCTGCCATATTCACAGTTTAGAAAAAGTACAAAACAGGTTTTTACGTTATATTTCGTATAAGCTCGGACATACTCCTGGGATGAATGCTCCTTTTAATTATAGATCTGTACTAGACTCTCGAGGTTCGCAGTGACAAGAGGGACCTTATTATTTTATTTATTAAATTACCAAGTTCATTGCCATGAGCTTTTGGCTAAAGTTGGAATTCATTTTCCGTCTAGAAACACACGCGCCGTCGCTTTATTTCAGGAGCCTTTTCAGAGTACAAATTCGCTTCAAGTTCTTTTATGGCTCTAGCAAATCGTTTCCAGCAGCAGCTCGATTTTTTCGGTGACTGGCGTAACTTAATGCGTGAGCTGAACAGGATATTTGGTTCCAATGACGTGCGGTACATTTGTGGTGTGCTTCCCGTCGAATTCCCGACTGTAATATTATGTTAAGAATCTTAAATGATGATGCAGGAGTACATGCAACAGAACTCACAAAACTTGAGATTCGCATTCGATCAGAAATTACGATATAGTCTGATCATTTCTTAAACATTATGTTTTTGTGTCCAAAATCTATAAGAAAGAATTATACATCTTCGATATTTCGACCTCTAATTGGCCCGAACACTACATGGTTACACCAATATAAACGCCAGCAGGGTTGAGATGATTAAAATCAATTGATTAAAATGAGTTTTTAACCGGTATGATTTTTTTAAAAAAATCATGAATAATTAAAAAAAATGTTTTAACATTTTAACACTTAAAATGTGTTTTTGGTGATATCTAGCGTTCAGGCAATATGCTCGGTGAAACACAGGTCACAAACGATGGCCGGGCGAGAAGCAACAACTCCATCATATCCTATTGTAAACACTAGCCACGCCCGAATTCCCTTGCGGGAGGCTTTATTAATGAATTGCTTGTTACATAATGCATATTGCCTGCTGACGCTAGATGTCACCAAAAACATCTTGTTGTCTTTCAACTCTCATGCTAGTATAAGCTCTTCGTAAATGTTGGAAATTTGGGTCACACTGCCTGCCGATCACTGATGAGTTGTGGATCAACGAAACGGACCCGTCTTAAAGTCTTGTTACTTTATGTAACAAGCAATTCCACACTTTTTACATACTAGTTTGCCCACAACTTTCTTAAACATAGCGCCTTAGTACTGGACTCAATCACAAAATACTAAAATTTCCATTTATCTTTGAATACATAAAAACAATCAAATCAAAATACTGTTATTCACGGGTGTAACTTTATTTCACCACAGACAGTTTCCCTTCCTTCGCTTTTCCTATGCAAACTGACTCGCGGTTGCGCCGCCAGCCTTTTTTGCAATTACTGTTATGTCGAAGATATCTTGGAAATTGGAGAGCACTGATTTAGAGTCTCAATTTAATGTTAGGGGCTATTTATTATAATCGTGTAGTATGTTAAAAGATGTTTGTAACTTTTAAATTTTATATTTCTGCTAATCTACTTGCAGGTGTTGTCCGCTAGTGATATTGACTGTGAAGATGAGCGGATTCCGGGTGAAGCTGGGCCGAGAAGCGGTGCTTCAGGCAGAAGAGTTGGCAACCTAGGCTCTATGTCTGGTGCCGATGATGGTGTATATTACGAATATAAAAAATCCTCAAATAATCAGCACAAACATCCGTTGTTTAAGAAATTCAGATATCAGTGATTCTTTTTTACGTTTTATTATTTTGTTTTTTAATGTGCATTATTATTGGCTTTTTATTGAAGGTGGATTTAACTTATTACAGTTTATGATTGTGTTGTTATAATGTCAATAGAACTTTATATACTGAAATAAAGAAACTTCTTTTACTTTAATTATGAATAAATAACCCAAAATCTACAATCTATACTGATTTAATATTATCTCTGGTTTTGCCTGAGACTGAGGTTCTCCTGATCACTAGTGATTTTAACGTAAATTTGCTTATGCATATGATTTGCCTCAATTAATTAATCAGGCTACCCGTATTACCGCTATCAGTAGGACCCTTATTGACATATTAACTTCAGATGAGGGCAGTTTTAGTGATCCTTCCATGATAAATATACATTCAGTTACTGACAACGTGTTGTTGCTTGTAATATTAACAGTAGCGAAAAGAAGCCTTTATCGATAGAGTTACTAATGCCGAGGTGCTGAACCGGATGCAGAAGGAGTGCGAAACCATTAACACCATGAAAAAAAGACAGCTTCAATACCTGGGTCATCTAATGAGAGGACAGAAATACACACTTCTCCGACTGATAGTCCAGGAAAAGATAAGTGAAAAGCGGGGCATTGGAAGACGCCGTGTGCTGGTTAAAGAACCTGAGGGATTGGTTTAACTGTAGCAATGTTCAACTGTTCAGAGCTTGCAGTCAACAAGGTCCGAATTGCTGTGTTGATTGTAAACCTCCTAGATGCACTATAAGAAGATGTCGCCAGGGCATTAACAATGATGGAACATGGTCGATCATACAGTGATATCGGCAACACATCATTATGTTACACGATGGAGACAAAATGTGCAATTAATTTGAACAGACAGATCTCTTTTTTGGTACACTCTATAATAATGATATATAGTTGACGCAATAATAAAAACGCTCATTTGAAATGGTCTCTAAGCAAAATTCGTCGACTCAATGGGATCCCCATAAAATGCCTGCTATCTGCCAATTTCAGATTTTTAACAAAACCCTGTAACTTTCTTAATAAGGGAGTTTTCAGAGTGAATAAAAACCCATGTTGCTCATAACGAGTCAAGCTACATTTCTAAAGAAAAAATCATCTCAATATGTTACAGGGTTCAAGTGAAAACCGATGTTAAACTTAGAGTAAATTTTTACCGTTCGGTTAATTTTGTCTGTAACATTTGGAGAGCTAAAAAGAACGTAATGATAATATTAATTGCTGAGAACGCTGTGTCTCAACAAAAAAACTTTAAGTCTTAAAATGTAGGGTTCATCCTCGGGTTAGACATTTCACTTAGAACCCCAAACTTACAAGTTTTAAACAATTTAAGATGTCAGTAGTGAAGTAAACACCATATTTCTGAAGAGGGCGACGCCTCGTGTTGGCGAAACGTTGCGAAGAGATTATAGCCATAGAAGGCAATGGCCTAATAACTTGAGAAATGACACAATATAGTACTAACGTATATTTAAAAAAAATAAAACTTACCGATAAGTAGTACCGTCAAAAAATAAAATTAACATTGACTTATATTTCACGCTAATCGCAAACAAATACCGTGTCCCTCTATTCAAATAAGCGTTACGGTAATTTCTGCGCATGCGGGGTATATACCAATCCGAAACTTAACGTCACATTATTTTAACGTGAGTTGTGCAAAAAATTTCTTATAAAAGCAGTATTAAGAATAGACGAAGGATCACATGGACAGTATCTTGAAACTATCATCTCATAATTTTTTTACAAACCGAAAATGTGAAATGACGTGAATATGTATGATTTAAAATTAAGTACACAAGGGAAACCGAGCAGTGTCAATGACACTAGTTACCGACGTATTAAAACATTTTGTTAGAATACTCACTTTAATGTTTCAGCCCCAGTGAAGGTCCAACAAATGAATTGGCAATCATAGAACTACAGGGTGATCTTCTGTCGCATTCCGATACGGGTTTCGATGGAAAGTTTGTTGGAGACTTATTCTACACCAAAGCTGGCGTACCTACCCTAATTATTGGACACCATCTCATGTATGGTAAAGAAATGAAATTAGAAGCACCGATGGCCCTATTGGAAAAGAAAAGCGAAGAAAATGGGACAGAATATCTAGTTAAATCAGTGATTAGGAATAAGATACTCTTTAAGACGCGTCCGAAGCCTATTGTTGGTGATTTTGAAAGAAATTCTCCAAAATAAGGTCTGAAATATACTATTTTTTTTAACTCAGAGGAATGTAAATATGTTACCTATGTGATAAATAATTAATACAGTAGCTAATGTATCGGTTACTTTTGATGATTTTGAGGTCTATTTGGGTGGTTAATAAAGAAATACAACAAAATGCCACAAATAGAATTTTTTAAAGAACTTTTTATTGCTAAAACTATATACAGACCTTCGCCATATTGTTTCCCAGTCAAAACGCAATTTCTGTCTTTTCTGAACACAGTATACTTGCTTGAGAAAAACTCCGCACTGTCGATCCCGCCATTCAAAAACATAAAGATCATGCTTTCGATTAAAAGCCCCTGACATTTTGATAAAAACCCATTAGATTAGGCTGATTCCAGTTTGGAAGCAATGGTTTTTTGACTTAATTAACTTGGGCACACCCTGAAGGTACTTTATCACAAGATCTTCACCCTTGTTGTTCTCCAAGCAGACTTTTAAAATATTGTCTGCTGTACTGTTTGGTCTGCGCCTATACGGATTTCGCCTCCATACCCTTAAGCAAGTGTTCATCTCCTAGAACAACCTTGAGAGGACGATGTCGTATGCCATCAGCACGCTTATCGAGTCGAAACAACTTTATCGGATCAACGTTTAGGTCAACATGCTTGACTCTAGTCGCATCCGAGCTCTCCTTCAAATTTCTCAGTTTAGCATAGGGGCTCCCCCAATCGCTACGAAATTATCTGTATTATGTGTGGTGTTGTAGAGGGTGGTATGGTTATTTTGTTCTCTATTATTTTTATAGTCCTCTTTTAGAGAGATACACTTTTCCCGATGAGTCTCAAACATCTACAACCCTCTGAAAAATATGAGGTTTGGAAATGCTCATCCGTGGTCGCCATCGCTCACCCCGAGCCAAGTTTTCATGTTTGGAAACAACAAAAAGTGGTGGGTGGAAATCTTCAACTGTGGTGGAAGGCTATATCGAAAATTCAAGCTAAATATTTGCGAACAAAATTTGACCAACCTTGAAACTATCACCCACAGTTGAAGATTTCCATCTGCCACTTGTTGTTGTTCCCAAAGATGAAAACTTGGCTTTTACTATGATGAAATTGGGGCGAACATGAAAAAGGTAAAAAATTGCAGTGATTTCACAATTTCCAAAAATTATGTAACTATTTACACAATTTCCAAAAATTATGTAAATAGTTACATAATTTTGTGTAGAAATTGTGAAATCACTGCAATTTTTCACCTTCACCCGAATTTCATCATAGGAAAAGCCAAGTTTTCATATTGGGAACAACAAAAAGTGGCAGGTGGGAATCTTCAACTGTGGGTGATAGTTTCAACATTGGTCAAATTTTGTTCGCAAATAGTTTAGCTTGAATTAGTCTATACTAAGTATTAATTTATGTATATATTTTTATTATGGTTTAAACTAAAATAACATCATGTCATCTTTTTTATTATTCATTAAAACACAACGTTTTGACAATGTTTTTGCCTTCTTCAGGTATATCTACAAATAAAATAAAAATACAATGAAGTTTAAAATTAATCTTACATAAGTAAGGACACTTTGCTGACGGCGAAAAAAACTATTAAGTGGGGTTCTTTCCTACCTGTCTAGACCTTCGATACCGAATAGTGGAAGCATTAGTGAAGTAGCCCCCGAAATGCATTCGAATGTTCGGGAAACTGTCGAACAAAGATTTTATTATTGCATGGAAGTTAATGGGTCGCAATTTGAGCGAAAAATGCAATTATTAAAACTAATTTCTGTCCATTCTACGCTGCACCGTCTAGGAGGTGACGGTATACCAATGAATCTATTTCAAAAATGTCTACCTTGGAAACAATATCGACGTGTTCTGGGATATTCTGAACAAAAATTCCGTTAAAAACTATACTTTTAAATGGACCGCCCGTTGTAATTTAATTTCACTTTAACTCGAACAAGATATTGACGGAATAAATGAAACACATTAATTTCTTTAATCAATAGTTATATTAAAATTATAAACATACTGTACACGTACAACATTTCATTAATTCTTCATAATGTTACGCTTAAGACAGATAATACAAAGCAAAACACCATTAATTATTCGTTATTACAAAAATATATAGAACATATTTTTTAAATCTATTTTCACATTTAATTATAATCATATAATACCTAATAATATTAATTAATATATTACACTAATAGAACAAAAACTATATAAGTAATCAATATAAAAGTTTGTATCTCGTAATTTATTCACCAGTTTAAATAGAATCTGTTTAAATGCTAATAGTAATTTTATAGAAAATAATTTTTATTTCTTACAATAATAATCTTATAGCAATTTTAAGCAATTACAATTTAGACACTTATTAGTAGTATTTACAGATCTAGTTACGGGTCAACTATTTCAGGCAGCTACATTAGTTTAATTGTCAATTTTACACTAAGTAGTATCGGTATTAATGTCGCAAAATAATAACTTAACAGTTTGAATTAATCTAAATGACTTTCAAACGAAATTATTGCCAAAGTTACTTTTTTTTTTGGGAAATATAGTAACTACTCACGACGACATCAAAACTTTGTAAAAATATTAATGGTGACAATATCCCAATTCTATTGAATAGGATATCAGTTTAGCAACCCAAGTCCATGAAACTACATTTAAAGGTCATGTTGTATAAACATTAACCTTAAATAAAAACGAAAATCGCAAAAAATCAGTTTTTTCAAAAATTCTCGAAAACGGCTAAAGTTAGTTTACTTTTGAAAACAGCATTTAAAAGGTGATCTTGGTTTTTAAGTCACGCACCCAATCGATCGACTTGTCTTACAGGAAAATTAAAATACGTGAAGTAAAATCCATCATTATTTCGGAGCATTCTTCAGTGAAATAGAAACGGAGCTAATTGAGAGATTTGAAAAATAGAGCAATTATGCTGCAATTTTGTTTCGCCAATTTTTCCATCTTAAAAATGTCACCACAAAAATGACATGTTCAGGAATATCTATTGCGTTAAACTGAAGTTATAAACTTTTCTGTTGCCATTCGTCATCAATTATAGTAATTAATAACGTTGGCTTTTACCGTTCCCGTTCGCGAATCAACCAATAAGGGAATTTATAATTGGAAAATATTTAAAAATACAATAATCTACTTTAATTTCATCTACATTTTATTCAAATTCGCCTACAGAAATTATGACTAGAAATTTTAAATCATGTCAAGGCAAGCCGTAACTGAAAATTTATAAAAGAAGCTTTATTAGCAGAAACGTATTAAGCGGGAAACTGGAGTTCATATATCAAAAGCCGGAAAGTCTAGCAGCTTGATGAATCATCATTCTCTATATCGATTTCATTTTCCAAGACATTACTCATGCACAAAATGAGTAACAATATTTACCTTACGCTTTACCAAAAAAAAGTAATTAATAAAAATAAACATTGTGTCAGTAGTACTCAGTGTAAAATCAACAAATAATTTCTCAATACCTATAAATCTGTCTTTCTCTAGATATAAAATTCAACTATCTAGGCCATCAATATCAAAAGCTTTTATTAATTTACGACTACACAATTCCCATCAAGAAGTAGTCACCTATGAATAATATTACAACTAGTAATTTATTTTTACTACATATAAAATACATTGCTTTTTTTTATTATTATGTAACAATTTATACAAAATTTTATATCACTAAAACCGAATTTGTAATAAACAGGGACCTTTCAAAGACTGCAGTTTTGCTAATATCCGTGGATATTCTTCACACAGTCTAGATACTTAAAGCCCTAGAAGCACTGGCGGCTCGCGGGTGGAAAAAGAGGTGTAGTGCAGGGAAGAAAAAACGGCCAATTCGCCGTTTTAGATTTTATCATCATCATCATCAGTAACAACACAAGAGCTTTTATTTTATCGGATACATTTATCTTTTCAACGATGGCAGTTTTTCGGGTAAGAATGCTGATGTAAAAAAATGAGTTTAAAGGAAATTTATCCTTAAAAAATTCATGTTTTATTTGACAGAATAATACACAAACGAAAACCAACTTATACTTCTAATATAAATCCGAGGTGTAGGAGATCCACGCACATATGCAATGCACTCCACCTGATAAACAGCTGCCGCGAATCGCATAACCCGTCGTCATGGCAACCGAGATATATAACGTAAACATAAGTAGGCCGGCGCGCGACAAGGGCTATTTTTCCGTCCGTCCTTCGGTTGCACTACACTCGAAGTTGGAGGCTGGAGCATCTCGCGCCAGTTGTTTGGAAGAAAACTGTCGTCCCAGCGGTTCATGTTCATAAATTTTAAAATGCATTTTGTCTAAAGACTAGAAGGTGATAAGAGACTTGATAGTCAGAAAATATAATGAAAGATATGTCATATTTTTCCGAACTACGACCACAAATTAAAGCATTTTTATACGATAAAGTACGACTACACTTTTTCAAAAACAACTGGATAAAACAAAAACAGGAATTTTAATTTTACAATGATAAAAGTTTCAAACATTATTCTCGATGGCCTTGTCCAGTGTAAATTCCTGTTCTTGGTATTGTAGTCGATCAAGCCACTTTCATCTCAAAGTAATTATCAGGAAACGGATTTACAAGTGGACATTGTCTTTAAGTAAGGCAAAGATCAGCTAAAGACAACCGCCATCACACAAACACACTAAACAAAGTCGCAAGAATAATATTGGAATGCTCGTTTCAAGAATAAATCGTACAATGTTCGTGCACCTTTTTTTTTTTTTTTTTGACGTTTGCAATTGTATATTGGATACTCCCCAAAAATAAATTTGCGACATTCTCGTGTCAAGAAAAAGCATTATGAATCTGAGCCCAAGCAAGATTCCAAGCTGTGGCATACAAAACTAGTTCACTGCGCATGTCGCAGATTGGCGACATGAGACTATGCAGTGTCGCAAGCGTGCTTTTTTCAGCGTCAGCAAAAGGAATTATATATTAACATAGTTTAACCTTCGTTCGTCAGTTTGTGTTTGGGAAGTGTAATACAAGAAATATGGATAGTGAGGCTGGTCTTTCGGGTAGAAAAATACAACCTAGGAGTATTTGTGCTTCGTTTTCAATTATTTAATAAACGTTCTCAGCAAGCTTTGCATTTTTAGCGTATATTAGCTTATCGCATATAGGCGACATTAGCACTGCAGACCTAATTTAACCGACAATGCTTACATCGCCTATGTGCAACATGTCAAACTTAGGAAATCATGATTTTTTATAAAATTGACAATCACAATGGTTCAGCTCATAGTGTCGTTCAAATCTCCAGAGGCGCAGCGAACGTGTTAAGAAAATCCAAGAATGTGGCCATTTTACAACTGGATATTACGCGTCAACCCTGGAGCATTCAAAAACTTGTGACTTGTGCTCTAAACTATTCACGTTATTTGATAGGGTTTTAATCCCTACTCGGCGAGTGGCTAGTATTCTGCTCCTACACCTCTGTTCTCCTGCGTCTCTATGTAAAGAATAACCCATGAATAATGCACGGTAAGATTATGTAGTAATATTAAATTGGAATACATAAAAAAATAATTATTTATCTGAGATTGTCATTTAAAAAAGTACTATTATAACAATTATAGAAACTAGTGCATGTAACATCAACAATTGTTTTATACTAAATAGAAATAAAAGATTCAATAATAATTATATAATACGTAATAAGCATAAAATATAATAGAAGTTAAAAAACGGATAAAACTTAATTATAGCACAAAATTTAACAGATACTTTAATAATATAGTTTTAATTTCTGTAATGAAGAAAATAGTGACGACCGAACTGGAATTTCTAAGAGAGAAAACTGTCTTCATCTGAAATTATCCAATGGAACATTCCTTTCAAAGATAAGTATAAATTTGTTTTCTCTACTACCGACCCATTTGCTCGGTTGTGGTTCTGTGATAAATGGCTACAAACCAGCTATTTCATCAAATTTGCAACGACCGTTAGAGACTTTTTGCACAATTCACGTTAAAATAGCGTGACGTTAAGTTTCGGATTGGTATTTAGACCACATGCGCAAAAATTACCGTAATGCTATTTGAATAGCGGGACAAATTTTAATAACGATAGTGCTTGACTTTATTAAAACAACTATAAGGGATCGCTTTATTTTTCTCTTATTTTATTTTCATCTGCGCATGCGTAGATGTCAAAATAAGGTTGACTTTAATACTGCAAGACCTTATTTGCAAGTGCAATATCTCTCTATTAGTCAACCAGTATCCTTAACAAATTGTTCCTTATGCTAAAATGCGCATGCTCATATGTCAAAATAAGGTTAATCTTAATACTGCTAGACCTTAGTTGCAAGTACAATATTATCTTTCTATTATTATAGACGCTTTTTGTACAATTCACGTTGAAATAGCGTGACGTTAAGTTTCTGATTGGTATCTAGGACGCATGCGCAGAAATTACCGTAACGCTATTTGAATAGCAGGACACGGCATTTGTTTGCGATTAGCGTGATAAATACCGTATAACGCTAAATAAAAAGGAGTTCTGATTGGCTGAAGAATCAGCTGACAAATGTTAGTTTAAAAATTAATCAATCTAATTTTACTAAGCTTAGACATTCTTGTACGTATCTAGCGTTCCAGTAAAATTGAACGTCGAATGTGCAAAAACCACGTTAAGTTAATTTCAGCAACGTTAAAATACGTAAAAGTTCAGAAATTATTTTAACGTGTCTTACATAAATAACTTAACGTCAGGCTACTTAACGTCACTTGTGCAAAAAGTCCCTATCAAGTCATTAACTGTAACTTACAGCCATTTATAGTCAACGGTGCCTTGCTCAAGAAGACATACCTTCCGAATATTTTTGGTCAGAAGTCGATAAGAAAACAAGGGTGGATTTGGTAATAAATTTTGACTGTTTTGAACCAGACCGACGATATTATTGTATAGAAACACACGCATCCGGTAGTCTTGACTTTATTTTTAGAGCTCAACAATTCATTGCTTGTGACTCCACAATCAAACGATGAAAAGTAAAAAAACGACTTTCCATGAGCGTCGATATTTTAATGTAGACCATGGAATTGAAGTAACGAATTTTATTCTAGACTCTGCAATATTCAGATTGATTATATCATCTAGACACGACCAGATGAGCGGTAAGGAGTACAAAGTTCAAAAACATGAAGGAAGTGTATAAATTAAACTTATTGTTGGCTTGAAAGGAATGGATAACTGTACGACAAAAAGTTATTATTCTGTTTCTATTCCCTTCTCCCGTACCTGGACGGAATATTAGTTGTTATTGTTGTTGTAAACCATTGCAAAAGCTGCAATATTTCGGCGAAGATCAGCAATAGCCATCTACATGCCTATTGTTATGAGTTCAATAGGATACCATAGCCATACCGGGAAATAAAATATGCCGATATATTTTGTTATCTTTAGAGTATGATCTTATCTTCATTTTTAATATTTCCAACACTGGACGGTAGAAGACGCGAATGGGAAGTTTATAAATTGAAGTTACGGTTGATTCATGTTACGTTAAGAGGCCTGAAAGCATATAAGACATATTAACAATAAATATGTCAGTACAACAATTTTGAGAATTCTTTTTCCTTGATTCCAGTCACAACCTGTCACTTTATCAAATTAAGATGTAATATAAAACTTGTATTTTTATAGATTATCAGGAACAATATTTACAATGATAGAGTTTCTTTTATGGGGAAAATATGAAAATACAAAAATTACTTACAAGTACATTAAAATGGCCATATATATTAATCAACAACAGTTATTTTATGGATACGATCTAATCTAGCTACGTTTCACAGTAAACTAAAACAATTATCAGCTTTAACGACGAAATAATGACGCGAAAGTACTCGTGTTGTGTGGCTTGATTTTTCCTCTGTGAAATGAAATACAGGAAAATGCTTTAACGAAAGTCAAATTCTAGGAAAAAGTCAATGAAAAATTAATAGAATTAATTTATACAGGGTGGTTCTTAAGTACCTAATACAAAATATTGAAGGAGGCGATTCTTAGGGAAATATTAAGAAAAAAAACTTCGTTCGTAAGAACACGTTATGTTGTAAACGTCTTAAATTTTGAGTGTTCATATAACTCGTGAAAGTTGGTCTTCACGCACCAATTGCCACATGAAATATCGGCGATTTGACTTTGCAGACAAGATTTTCACTTTTTTAGCGAAAATCGTGCGCGTTGGAAAGAAGTGGGAGTCCAAATTTGCAAAAAAAAACCTAATTTTTGTTTTAAGGTAAAACAGAGGCATACCATTTTTTTCAAAAACGTTCAATCCACATCCCGCACAGACGCCACTGGAACAATTAAAATAAACTGTTGCCCTCGAGACACGAAAATCTCTCCATATTTAAGTGTAAAAGTAATATTTTTGTGACCTTTTTTTGTCATTTACCTTTCTTTTGATGACAAGCTATATTTCCAAATATTATCAGTTATTACGCTTCTTGATACATAGAGGATCCGTAGCAAATTTCAAAGAGATATCGGAAGTGGCATTACAAAAAGTTTTTCTCGAAATTTAAGACGTTTAGGGCATAAATCCGTAAAAAGCTTTTTTCATCAAATTGCCCGAAGTATAATAATTGCCTCTATGTATATTTTAGATTACTTAAGAAACATTCTGTATATCAAGAGAAATTTTGTGCTGATCGTCATCAAATGTAACTAATTTTCTTCTACTGATATTTTAGTATCGATGCAACAATAACAATTTAATCACGCAAATGTAAGAAAAAATTCCTACGCAGAAATAATATTTCACAACTATGAAAAGGTTGGTCCAATAATATCCTTAAATTGCTGTAATATTAAATAATCGCAAAATAAAATAAGAAACGCAACTAGTAGCTTGATTCAGAGCAGTGGGTTGGTGTATGGTATTTCAAGGTATTCTCAGAAAAGTATCCATATTCGATGTTCATTTGACAACCTGAAAAGTTAAAAAAACACCCTCAGTAATAAAAGTATTGTAATGTATATATTGTAACATTTCTTGACACTTTTTTTCAAGTGATCCATTCCGAAGAGGAGCGGGATTTATTTATAAATCAAACGACGTTAGCCCCACAAATTTCTTCATATATGTATGTTTAAATCTTAGGTGGGGAAAATTTGCCAGACATGTTTCGGAATTAACTATTCCATCAACAGTGGCATCCACAAAACATGTCACAGGTATGGAATTAAACATCTATACACACTACAAACAACAACACAATCAACATTTATGGATGTTAGTAGCTATTGTGTAGCCTCACCATATTGGGAAACAGTATTAAAGCATAACATAAAAATCTTTAAAAAAATTTTGTCTAACTTATAAATCTAAATAATAGTATGAAGAAGTATATTATCAATTATTATTTGACAACAGGCAATATGCCCGGTGAAAAAAGTTTACAAACGATGGCGGGCCAAGAAATAACAACTCCATTTAATCCTATGGCCAACACTAGCGTCTGATGAAAGCATGGTAGTGTAAAGCAAATTTCCCACATAACTTGGTCTTGTTACATTACGTAACAAGCAATTTGTAAATAGCTTCCCGCTAGGGAATTCGGGCGTATCTAGTGTTGAGTATAAGTTTAAATGCAGGCAGTTATTACTTCTTGTCCGGCCAGCGTTTGTGCACTTTGATTCACCGGGCATATTGCCAGCTTACACTAGATGTCGCCACATACATCTTCTTGTCAATCGGTATCTTCACGTGCTTCTATAAGCTCTTTCTTTGTAAATGGTGGAAACACAGTATAATAAATAAAAAAGAATGTGCGTTCTTTAAATCGTAGAATTGTGTTGATAAAAAGCTTGTTTCCAAACCGCTAGCGGCGCGATGGTCGCGTTTTTTTGACAGTTGTTTTCGTATCTATAACAATCAATAAATTACAACAAATAAATGTTGTCATCCATTTTTTGTGTTATAGATAAGTTAGTTTTGTACTGGTTGTTAGATTTTTGTATTTGTATTACTTAGTTTGTTTTCTAAGTTTTTGTGGGAAGTGTTTTAATTATTATAAACTATATTATATGATTTATTAAGTGCTACTTTTGCATGAGTGGGTTAGTTTATGTGGAAACAAAAGTTTTGTTACTGAAATGACAGCACAGAAGATCTACAACAATTGTTTAGAGTTTGTTCGGAGCATTTTATACCAGAAGATGTTGGACCTAATCAAACTCTCAAAAAGGGAGTATTGCCTGCATTAAAACTGCCAGGTATGTTCATTTCTTTTTGGGTTTTAAACATTTTCAGTATATTTTGTTGTTTCTTATTTCAAATTAAATTAATAGTAGTTTATAGTCGTTTTTTAAGTGAGATACATAATTATGTTGAAATATTTTATGCCTATTATAAATAAAAATGTGTGTAAAAATAACATTTTTGTAAAATGGACTTTGTTTATAAATAAAGTATTATTTAAAGAGGCTTTTTTTTTATTTTCAACCTATAAGTGGAGGCACCTTCACGCTTAATATTTCCCTAAATTATTCCAAAAACTTTGTTTTAAAAAAAATTAGATTTTTGTATTGCCCAATTTTTTTTAAATATGCGTACTCATATATAAAATACTGCGACTACGTCTATTTTGAAAAAAGTACATTGGACTATACAAAACATTTTCATTTTTCACTAATAGTAATAATTCAAATATCCCGCCTAAAGCAGAGACCTCTAGCGGATACAAAGCTTGTCTACTACGCATTACGGTTACCTTTTATATCGATGCAGTTTTTTTTTTGCTTATTTCCAAACCAGTAGATGGCGCAATTATATCGACACATATCGTCAACACGGGAGAGTCCATTATATATCAGTATATAAACATTATTCGATGCACATTGCCTGCCGATAGGCATACGTTATCGATATCCGTTACCAAGTAAAGTATCACATTTCGGTATCGATACGGTACTTGATATCGAAGGCCAAGCATCGATACTTCAAAGTATCGATGCTCAATACTAATAAAAAGAAGTATATTTAAAATAAAAATTAAAGCGATTTTGTTTATGTCGACGTAGGTTTTGTTACAATGTTACAAATGTTGCTGTTGTTAATGTTATTTTTAATTTTTAGAGGTTGCAGTGAGATTACAAAAAATTTAGTTTAGCATTTTTATCAGCTGTGGTTTTTCCTTTATATGCAACAGTTTCATCTCCACTATATTGTTTTAAGTGCTTCGCAAAATTTCCACTTGTTTTAAGGTGCTTAAAACATCTCTTACAAGCAGTGGTACATATTCTAATTATCTATTTTTGTGAAATATTTTCAAACATTGCTCCACTTAGGGGGCTGAGGCGCCATGATAATTAAAATTTATCCATAAAACAATAATTTAACTCAGCAATTTTACTTTTAACTCTAGATATCTAGAATCTAGTGCCAAAATTATCAAATGTCTTCTTCTACTATGGCGCTACTCTTGAGAAGACAGTGGAAAAGTGTTTAGGTATTTTGGTATCGATGCGTGTAATTATCGATACTGTACTTGTATCGAAGTATCGTTCGTATCCCTACCCGCCGACCACCACTGATGAGTTGTGGATCAACGAAATGGCCCTTCATGTGAAAGCATGATACTGTGAAGCAAATCTCCCACATAACTTAAAGTCATGTCACGTGTAACAAGCAATTCGTCAATTATTATTGATACTATCAAAATTATTTAATCAGGAATGATTTACAACAAGAAAAATAATAATTGATATAATTCTTCATACTATTATGTAGTTTTATAAATTAGTTTTAGACACAATTTTTGACGTGATTTTTTGTATGTCACTGATGATGGAATAGCTAATTCCGAAACACGCCTGGCAAATTTACCCCACCTAAGATTTGCACACATATATAAAGAATTTTGTGGAGGTGGCGTCGTTTGATTTATAAATAAAAAACATTTTGGAACCTTATCAAAACAATATCAGAATTAGATATTCTACCAAAATTAAATCCAAGAATATCGCTAATTTGTTAATAAAACCATACGTTTCAATCGAAAGACCAGTCACCAACACACTGGAGTTAGGTACCTATTTGTTACAATGATTTAGTTACCTATAAATACATTAAATTCACTATGGCAAGTTTTCTTTTTCGTCTATTAAAAATGTCCCGCATAATATTACAAAAATAAAACTACACCCATATACTACTATAGTTTAAATTTTAGTAAATGCAAATAAAACATTAATTTATATTTAGCAACTATTTTTTTTCCTCCATTATGTATAATCATCTCAAATTAAAATTTAACAATATTTCATAATAATCATACCTAATCACATTTATTTTCTTTAATAATTAGCAATATACATACATATACATGTTATATTGTACTATTATTATAGAACAATATAACACTAATTATATGTTTAGTAGGTACTTTTATATCTATATAAGTTAGCATTCTAGTTATATTTTAATAATAACAAATAGAGAAAACATAGTTTTATTATATAAAAACACATTTTTGTGCTTTCTATAAACAATATCGTGGACTAAACCCCCATCGGAATTGAATCTACCGATAAATAATATAATATACAAAAGCCTTCAACATTTTTACAGATATCTTACGAATAGATTTTGCTTTTTGTAATAGATTTGATACATAATCAATTTAATAATAGCGACAGAATACTTCATCTGGTTTTGGTTAATAAGGGGTGTCGCAAAATTAACGCAAGATTTGAATTTGCCGCCGTTTGTGTAAAAAACAATTTGACAGCTGACAGTTTAGGGTTAGTAAAAATGGAGCAATGACAGAGCTTCGTAATGTCAAACTTTGGATGTGGTCGCTGGTAACTGCTGCTGTAGTTGAAATATTTAAACTACAAGACAACTGTAACTATGTTATGTTTACAAAAGTTGTTGTCTGGATCTCGCACCAAACCCTCAAAATCTGGTGGACATATGAGGTCCTTTCCCACTGCACCGAGCCTTTCGAAATCGAGTCATTTTTTAACTGCAACTATTCTAAACTATTGTATATTTATGCTCCTCCACTGCCTTTTACCTCATCAATCGGAACCAGGCTACTTATCAAGAATAGACCACCTGCTGCTTTGTGGCAGCCGATAACTTTTGTTTGTCGTGAATGCTTGACCGAATAAGTGAGTTATTTAAATAAGCTCGCAAGTGGTGTTTGTGCTTTTGTTGCCTTAAATATGGCTTCATCGACTCGAAAGACTAGACAAATTGTACACTGCATTGTTTTTGGTGCATCGACCAAGCTATAGGACAATATTTTGCCTACTTATAAAGGAATAATGATGTTTTTTAGGATTAAGAGAAGATAATCAAATGAAGTCTGTGAGTTGAAATATACAGAAAAACAATCAAAGTCAAATCAAACCCGTAGTGATAGTTCTGATATTGAAGAAATGCCTGTAGAAAACACTAATAGCGATAGTGACACCGAAATGAGAAAGTCAAAGTCTCAACTTCTCAGGAGAATACAGCGATCCAAGTCAGAGTCCCATTGCCTTTGTTTGCGTCAGCTTGTGAACAAACGGGAGTATCTGACAGGACTGCAGCAATTATTGCAAGTTCTGTACTCGAAGATGTTGGTGTGATACCAGGAACAAATTTCACGAATGTGATAGAATGAAAATTGGAAGACAAAGACAGAAACTTCGTGAAAAAATAGTAAGGAAGGAAATAGACAATTTGTCATACCTAAACGAGCTATACTTTGATGGTAGGAAAGGCAAAACTTTAGTTTTAGAATTTGAAGGGGCAACGTCGCACCGCAAAACGGTTACAGAAGAACATTATGTTCTAGTTCAAGCACCAGGGTCCGAATAATTGGGACATCTATTATCTGAATCAGCTGCAAATATAAAACTCAGTGTTATTACTTATTTAGAAAAACATCTGATTGATAGGAGTAAGAAGGAAGGAGAAGGGTGCAGTTTTGAGGATGCTGGAGTAACATTGTGGCAAACCAATGTAATGGTTTATTGGCCAACTGCACATACATACACATCTCTTCCAATGTAAGAGTTAGTCTGAATGTGAGAAGCTTGAAGTAATTGTCTTCCTTCCAATTGTAGTAATAGTTTAGCTCGAAAGGACCCGGGCAAACAATCTCATTCTCGATGGTTAACACAGCGAATAGGTTGCACCGTTTATATATTGGCAAAGAGTCTCCATCAGAAAACCTTAAAATATTGGTAGAGTATGTTGTGAAAGTTTATATTCCAGTTTGGTTTATAATTAAGTGCAATTCTGTAACTGTAATCCAAAGAAATGGGTAGGTACTTTGCCAATCCAGAAAATATTCTTCTAACGAACGAAACCATATCAGACAGCTTGCTATGAGAAGGATTTTAAAAGCTAGAACAAACCCACCTAAGACAATCAGGCAATTCCAAATCCCAGTATTGAATTTTGATGACTACATGGACTTAATATTCTGGCAGACCTGCAATTTAACGGAATCTGAGAGAAGACCCTTACGAGATTGATGCGCCTACAGTAACACCCGGTTCGAGAAAGATAAGGCAGAAGCCTAAAAATTATAATTCAACTAGAAACATTTTACTGCAGTCAGCACATGCATTCTCTAAAAACTCAAGAGAATTGTGCTACATCCAATATCATCAAAAAATGGAAAACATTCCCATAGTTGTTCCATGTCAGATAGACTACCCTGGCTCACTTTTGTTTCCACCAGAAAAAGCTGATTGATAAATTTCTTCAGGTCTAAAGTGGAAAAACTATAACTAGTTGTTAAATTTCCTTCCATTTTGGTCGTAGAGAATAAGAAAAAATAAAAAAATCGCTGACCTTCAGGTTAAGCACTCAAATGACAGTTGTTCATATCAGCATCATAGAGAATCGGACCAAATGTTAGAGAAATATAATTTGTCGCTTTGATCACAGAATAACACAAAAAACAAATTCAAAATTTCCCTGCTGAAAAAAACTTGCAACAATTTTGATTCTCAATAATCTTTTACTTATTTCAAATTATAACTTGAATGCTTTTTGTGAATTTAGTCCACGATTGATTCTCTTACACCTAAACCCATTTAACATAATAATTATTTGTTTTTGTATAAATATAAATTTAAAAATTTCCATACCTTTCCTATGACACTAAATTTACAGAATAACACATTTCCGTTTAGGTTTGACTGGCATTACAGGACACAATACTGCTCGAATGGCTTCATCGAACACTGTTTTGAGTCCTTTTTGTGTCAGAGCTGAACATTCTAGGTATTTGACGGCACTGATTTCTTTCGCCATTGCTAAACCCTATTATGAAAGAAGGTACATAAACATAATTGCTTTCACTCGTGTTTATGAAATAGTCACAGAGTTCCAGTAATTTGGAATAAAAAATTCGGTCTGCACAATTAAATTCGTTAACTCTGGTGTTCTTTCGGTCATTCAGTACAAAGATGTTTCAAGAAATTATCAGCCCAGTGCATAAGAAAGAAAAAATTATCGATTGTCCGTAATGCCGTATATGCACAGTAAGTACCTATTCTGCCGCGTCGTGAGCCCAAATTAGTCGTTTTTTGGACGTGCTTAAAGAAGCCTTTTACAGCAATCGCTTCTCTCATAAATGTGTCACTTTTCTTAGCCATTGGTCTGTGTAATTCAGACAGTACTCAAAAGCAGTCAATGACATGACAGTAAAGTTTTTAACTGATCTTCAATAGATTCAAACATCATGTCTTGCACTAATGTGGCCCATTTTTATAAAGGTACTTAATCCATCAACGAGGTGAACGTCGCTGTTTCTTTTTTTTTTTACTGTTTTAAAATCCCTTGTATGACAATGAAAGACATGCAACAGTTGATATGGTTGGTTCTTGCTTCAGAGCGAGTCAACTGATTGACGGGTCGCGTTGCCACGTGATTTCGTCCCAGTCGCAGTAAAATTTGCTGCGAGGCCGCTCATGGTGAAGCTGCCTCGCGAAGCACGCCTCGCAAAGTGCATACGCGGCTTAACAATTATTATGTTAGATTTAATCTGCATTTTTTCAGGATGACATTTTACGAAGAATGTTTTCTTAGTTGTCCTTTTAACTGGATATTAAAAAATAGTTGACGAATGAAGACTGATTTATTTAATGCCAAACTTTGAACAGTACATAACATACAAGGGTTACGATTTATGTATTGAGAACTGGCAACACTGGTATTGTCAACGAGATCTTGAAGTTTGACATTTTTGACAGCATACGCACTGAGAACGTTTTGACGTGCGAGCAATATTTGTGTTGTTGTAAGTTGAAAAGTTCATCTCAGCAAATATGGATTTAATTGCGAACATTTTGGAGCTATGATTTATTATGACGTTCGACGTGGTCAGCAATCAACTGAATGCAACAGTTGAGGATGAAGCACTATTCAAGGTCACTGTATTCAAACGTGGCCGTAGTTCGCTCACAGACGAAGATAAAGATGGTCGTCCAATATCGGTCGAAACCATCGATGCTGTGCGAAAATTAATTGAAGATCGTCATGTGACATATCGTGAAATCGAGGTAGGTTTAAGCCTTAGTATGACTGGCATATATAAGATTTTGCACGAACATGACGTCAGTTATGTGGGCGTTGGATTGCGCATTCCAAAGTTGTCGGTAAATTGAGAGAAACCAACCCAAAGCGACGAATCGTGTCGCATCACGACAATGCCAGCTCACACACATCACTTACAACAAACACACAGAAGATTAAATTGATAGACTTGGCACCCAATGATTTATAATTATTCCCACGAATTAAAGATAAACTGCGTGGACAACGATTTTCATCGCCCGAAGAAGCGGTTGAGGCTTTCAAAACCATGTTATCTTCTGACTGGACAAAGTCTCCATATATCTTTTGAGGGTTCTGAGTCTAATATACACTAGGTGCTCTTCGATGGAGAACCACATTGACTTTCATTCAAAACAAAGGGTTTTCCAAAGCACCATGAATTGTATTCTGATTGCTGAATACATTTAGTAAAGAAAACTAGCCTAATAAAAACCAAAACAATTTACCTGTGGGTATGTAATTGGAGCTAACTTTTTCTCTTTTAATTTCTCTATTGTTGGTCTGTCGTCCCTTAAATCCAATTTTGTGCCTACTAGAATTATTGGTGTGTTTGGACAATGATGTCTAACCTCAGGATACCACTAAAACAATTGCAAATATTTGTTTTAAAAAAAATCAATCAATCAAAAGCATTTAAGTACTTAGATGTTGAATTCAACTTCTCAGTTTGCATAAATATCAGCTTTCTCTCTACCCAACAGTTGCCTGATTCACAAACTCATTCGAATGTACAACACATAGACCAAGTTATCATGTAAAACCTTACCTTAGCTCTAACGTTCTCAAACGAAGCAGGATTCACCAGTGAGAAACAAATCAGAAACACATCTGTCTGTGGATATGACAACGGTCGCAGTCTGTCATAATCTTCCTGACCAGCAGTATCCCACAGACCGAGATTAATCGGTTTTCCATCCACCATTACATTGGCAGAGTAGTTGTCGAACACAGTCGGAATATATTCGCCTGGGAAGGCATTTGTTGTGTAGCTGATAAGCAAGCATGTTTTACCAACGGCACTGAAAGAAAAATCAATTACTTATAAAAGTTATAAAGTTTGTTTATTCATCACAATGCGATAATGTAATAAACTGCCAGTCAGCGGTTTCATTAGCGTTTCTCTAAGCCAGAATGGGCAGGAATACAGACCAGAGTTAAATTATTGTTTTTCCTGATATTTGAGAGCCTATATGGTGCTCGGCTATCTGAGAAGATGTTAATTGACTTTCAAGCAACTGAAGCAGTCTGAAACGCACTCGCTTCGGAACCCAGCCATTGGGAATTTTTTGTATTGGGTCTGTTTTCGTAAACTCTGACACCTGTTCCCACAGGCAGTTTCACTGATCGTTGTGCCAAATCTGCTTAAAATCATGCAATTTGCAAAACGACTCTGTGGGAGTCTAAAAGCTATGAAACAGAATAATTTAAACTGAGTAATACGTACTACAACCGTCTAGAGGCGTTTGAAATGTGGTTACATAGACAAATGTTAAGAATACCATGGGTGACTTTCAAAGAAATCAAGCAGTCTTTGCCAGGGCAAATCCAGTTCGTGAACTTTAAATGCCGAAAATTGGCATACCTCGGCCATGTTCTCAGAGGGAATCGTTACCAGATCCTACAGCTTATGATGAAGGCCGCAGTGGCGTAGGAAGAAAACAAATCTCCTAGTTAAAGAACATCCGGGAATGGACAGGCATACATAGCGTCGAACAATTGTTTAAGGTGGCTGAAGACAGGGATCAGCTCGCCATCGTGATTTAACAGCGGAATATCACCAAATTCCCGGAGCAGGTTGCAAGTTCAGCCTTATCTTGTATCAGTATGCATTCGGATATCCTAAGGTGGATAAATTTCATACCGATGTTTATCTTTGGTAAAAAATGGACAAAGGAAATGTTTCTATCGGACTCGAATGGAGAGGCGACCAAGGAATATTTTTCATCATACATTGTTACTATTTTGAGCGATGAATAAATGTTCTTGGTTGCAGGACATAATTAGGGCCGACCTAAAATAATTTAACTAAGATTTACTGAATCAAACTAGTTATTACAAGCTAGAGAATTATTTAATTATGTACTTGGGCAATTATTATACTAAATAGGTAGGTAGTTGATAAATTAAGTCCATTCAAATTTAATTCTAAATACTAAAGAAGGTATTTAATATTATTTGCGTATTAAGATTAGTTAAGTACCTACTTAATGAACAGAACCAAAGCAAATAAAAAGGGAGAAAAGATAATTCCAATAGCCAAGTATTATGAGTAAGTACCTAGGTACCTGCTACGATTCGCAGATAGTAACAAAATTTGGCATGCAATACCTAGTATGTATAGTTAACCGATAAGTAACTTTATTTCGATAGATAATAAGCTGAGACCAGCAGTCTAAAACCTATTGTTAATATGCTAGTTATATAGTTTACCTATTATGATAAATATTTATTTAAAATACCTAATCAAAACATTAATATTGTTTTAGTACGTATTTATTACTTAAAGTATTATCATTACATTTTTTCAACAACCTCGGCCAAAGAATGATTTTGTCACATACAGTTCTCAATAAAATTACCAATTTATTTTTAAGTTTACGATCAACCATAAACATAAGTTTTTAAAAATAAAATAAGTATGTACTAAATATTAAAATTGACTCATATCCTGCACTGAACTTTGAACAAAAGCCCAGGCACTATAAATTATAGTTTATGAATCAAACTAATAACTAAACGACTTCTATTAGAGGAAATGAATGAACCATTTTCTTAGAAATCACTTATTTGTAGATTAATGTTATCAATGAATTGAATAACGAGGAGTCAGCAGAACACACACTTGTTCCATGTTAACCTACTGACGTAAACAAATAACAAACGTTCAAGATATGCATGCACATTTGATCTTGATTGAATAAACAACGATTTATAGCAGAAACTATGAAAAACTTACCCATCGCCAACAACGACACACTTTATCGCTTGCATTTTATATTTTGTTTATTTAATAAAACTATTATAATTACAATTGAACACTTTAGTTTAGTAGTAATGTGCGAATTGGGTGTGTGAGAATGTCAGAAGCAAGGCCAACAAAACGTAAAAGTTCTTGACCACTGCCAACACATAAATCTAGATTTGAAATTTATCCTAAACACATACACTTATCTTGCACTTAATCCACACTTTCTTATCTAATTTACTAGATAAATATGAGGATTCTACATGAAATTGTGTTACCTTACCACCCGCAACTTTTTTATGAAACAAGTTATTAGATGACAAGTTGCAAATTGACTTGAAGGAATTGACAACTGACATTTAGATATAAAATTGACAGTACTTGACCACACTATAAATATAATTCAGCAGTATACCTATATCCGTTTTAAGCTTCACTCTCATTGTCTTTAAATATGATATGATATCATATAAACACCAATAAAAAAAATTACTGGCTAGGTATAAACGAAAACCTAAACTGAAATAAAATAAGAATAATAATAGGCGTTATCCCTCAAGGCGAAGTATATACAATACTCATTACTCATTCACCTGCTTAAACGAAAGTTCCTTTTACAAAATTGTTTGACAGATCATTGAAAATAATTATCTTCATGATGCTTTGTAGCCAATGAGAAATTTGACAGTTTGATCAAAGCATAGTCTTAGACAATGATCAAATAGTACTCTCTGTAGTCTTTGGTGTAATGGTCCTTTTATAAAATTATAGAACTAAGGTGAGTGGCAGATGATCATCTCACATCAGCCCAGCCGATTTAAGTTAAGGATAAAGCCAATTATTTTAAACCACGAAACGTGTTTGTAGGTAAAAAACTAAATATTTACAGAGGCAAATAACTTTCAAATATTATGCTATAGGACCGTAGATATATGTTCGATGTTATAGGTAATGTATTATTTTAAATGTAACATACAAATTGTACCGGTTTAAACATGTGATTTGAAATGTTGTATTTATCCATTTTATTTTGCAATCTAATAAAATCTAATAGGTATGTAGTAAAATAAAATAAATGTTATAATATAAAACACTGCGTTGTCATAAACTGATTTTTTACATGAGAAACATTGGACATTACAAAGAAATACTTCTGTATATACTGATTCTGTAATTTTAAAATTGTGCGGCATCTATGGGTGTTTGTTCAAAGTATAAACGCATTTTACAAAATAATTCTACTCTACCATCTCGATATCGAGCGACATCTCTTAATAATAATGCAAAATACGAAAACTTTTCTAATAGATTTCTGTCTTAGCCGATGAAAGTTGTTTCAGAACTATTTAGCAGATGTCGCACCAAAATTATACAGTGAGAGTCACTGTGGTTACATACAGGCAATCCGCTTTCCTCTAGTTGCCTTTTACAGTTGGTGGCTCTTTAATTCAAAATTCAACTCTTTACTAAATTCTGTGCCTTTACGACCGACCATTGTTCTATTTATTATAATATAATAAATAGAAATATAATATATTATTCTTATTATAAGAATTTTTATCTATGCCACACAGATAGGTATGTGTTAGTAATAATTAATACCTAACTTATATTAATTAATTAAAAATTACCTACCTACTTAACAATTATTGTAAAGTTATTTTCTATAATAAGAAAAATACAATCACAATTATCATAAAAAGGAGATTGTAAAAATGCTATCAATTATCATTTAGTTGAAATATAGGTATATCATCGGTACCTACCTAGGTAGGTATTTAAAATTTCGTGATAATATTACCCAATACCTATATCCTTGATTGAACTAGTTAGTTCAGTCAACGCTAATATGTTTTGCTTTAGTTTAGTCGAATTACCTACCTACTACCTATTTTTATGTAATAATTTCATATTTTAATAGAAAATATTTCCCAATCCCAAAATATATTTGAAATCGCCATTAAAATATGATACTGCGACATCTACGATTGATATCCAAAACGTTTATACTGGAAATTGTAGATTCCAAGACGGTAATTTATAATGTTTTCCATCTCAACGCCAGATGACGGAGCTATTGGTAAAATTAATATATTTATATGTACTTCTTTATTCTTAAAAGAGACATTCTTCTTCTGCCGACCTTTCGTCTTATATTAAATCATCCTCAGGACAGTGAATAATTTGCTTCGTTTGTCGTTTTTACGGACAGTATTGGAATCTACATGAATTTGATTTGAAACATTTTTAACAAAAAAAAAAATCTTCTTGGGGAAAAAATTAAAATAAAAAACAAATACGTACTATTTTTACGTATGTGAAATTAACCGACACGAGTCAGAGAGTGTTTGATTGAGAAATGCTCGGCTCCTATCGAATTTTGATTTTGGAGGCCATGCCTTACATAATAGGTAGGTATTTGAAAAAGTAAACGCGCGATAAAGTAAAGTACCTAAGTGAAAACGTTTAATATCTCGCATTAAAAGGAATTCCATATTAAGTACATTACTTACCTATGTTTGTAGCTCAGTCATAATAAATGATGATTTTGTGAAATATTAGCAAAGTAAAAAAAATAATGTAAAGGTATGAAGTAGTTATGGTAATTGAATATCTACTTAAATATGTGGCATGTTATCTATACCTACCGATACACAAACAACAACCGCAAATAGGATGACACAGACAAGCATTATAGGTAGTTATTAGTGTGTCTGCTTGGTTAATAATAATAAACAGGAAACAGGTCGTATTTTCTTTAAAAAAAAAAAGTTAATTAGGCAATTTTGCATTTATTAACGTTATTGATGACTGTGCAGTTTACATTTAAAATGAACTGCAAATCGTATAAAATATTTTTGCCATTTTATTAAGTAGGTAGATCTATAATGGCAGGAAAAGCTATTGCAAAAGAATTCTTTAAGTGACTAAAAGTTTTTCATGATGAACATAAATCTGTTCACTTTTAGCACTTTCTTTATACAGGGTGTTTCATAGTGAAACTGATGTATTATACAGGGTGATTGCTGGTCGATGGTACCTTAGAAGTTTTGGGAAAAGTAACCATACAATTGTTTTAAAGATTTAAGTGATTACTCAGGTCAACCTAATCTATCAGTCTATAATATTGTCATATTTGTACGACTTTCGGTAATACCAAATTTCGTATTTCAAATGGAACAGCCTATACAGGGTTATTCACGCCATATACGACACGGAATAGTGTGGCAAAACTATTTAATTTCCTAAAAGTTTTATTCATGGGTTCGATAAAAATGATTTATTGCTACATTTTAAAAATATTGTTAATCTATACAGGGTGTTCCAAATATAAGAAATGAACCACAGTTGTGTTTTTTGAAATGCAATGCCCTGTATATATATATATTTTTAGATTCCCGGTTCAAAATAAACCTAATTTTCATTAAAGTACATCTCACCTAAATCTGACAGTTTTTTAAATATTTTAATTTTTATAAAAATATAGACATAATTTGAATCAAAAAATTCACACCTATTCGTTTGTTCTTTTTAAGCCAGTCTAGGCTGATAAATATACCCATTCATCACTTGTTACGCCAAATATAAAAAAACCCCCAATACTAAATACAGGGTGTCCAATAATATAAGTTATATGAACGTAAAGTTTAATTCTAAATAACTTGTTTATTTCAAATGGAACACCCGGTATATGAGGTTGCCGGCGCAAAATCATCCCAAAAAAGCGGTCTTCGAAAGACTGCTAAGGGAGTTTAAAGAAAGATATCAACCAAACACAGTGCAACTGCATCAAGAACTTTTCAATATTGATTTTAAATCGTGTTGAATTTTGATAATATTTATTTTCATATCAAAACGCCGACAGACATGCCTGCCTGATATTTAATTTAAAGGGAATGACAAACGCTTTAAGAAAAGAAAATTAAAGATACAGGTCCGTATTTAAAAACCAAAGTTGATGGTAGTTTTTGAAAGACGAAACGTCGAAGGTTAAATCTTAAGTAAGAATCTTGTAGAGAAATTTAACCTAAACAACTTTCTAATTTAAACTGCATCCCGGAAATAAATAGTTTTAAAACTATTCAACAAAATCTAATTTTTCACAATTCACCCTGTATCTCAGAAACTAAAAAGAATGTGACACCATGGTAAACGGATCCTGAAGAGGGATCAAAAAACGCAACCTTTCTCTAATATATCCGACCTCGTACCGCTTAAGGATTCTGAGATAGCAATAGTGGTATCACTTAAAACGGACACCCTGTATATGTACGACGCAGTGGTGTGCAAATTCAATTTTCAATGATTTTTTCGAAAAATAAACAACCAATAGAAAAACTCTATCGATCATCGTTAATTTTATCCAAAAATAGGGTATAACAAACATAATATCTTGACTATTTCTTTTACATTTCGTCTGGCTAGCGAGGTACCCAGCAAAATCACCGTATATGGGACATCTTGTATATTGTATAAAGCTCCCTGCAAGATGCCTATACATATGTATATTATTTAATTTACTCTTATATTTGTAGCCCGGAAGAAGATATAAAAATATATCGAAAGCTTGGCATAACGTAAAATAGTTTTATTCAAAAAGATTTGCTGATCAACCCAAGAATTACAGTTATTTATTAAATTTCAGGATATAAACGAACGATGTTCGGTAACGGCACAGTTAAAATAATGTACAGTTGGTTCTCATCGTGTCGGTACGTCTGATCTTCATGTCTACAAAGCAGTTCGCCGCCCTTATAGTTATAGTATAGTATCTTATAACAGTATAATGTAGTAGCGGCCAGAAATGTGGCTGAGAATGCCATGAGTCGATGCCGTTTTCAGCTTCTAGTGGAGCTTCTTTTCTATAGTTAATATTCGATGGTAACGGTGCAGATTTCAACGTTACATTGTCTACAGCATCGTTCTTTGTTATATTTGACAACGAGGGCTACTTTTTTTTATCCAGTTCAGCGTCAAATTACCAATTACTTCACCACTGTATGTTACCGGTTTGAACAGGTTACTTACTTATTTTGAACACACCTCGTAGTAATCTAAAATGCTAAAACATTTCCTGCAATGTGGTAGGCTGGTATGCCTTTAATGTTTGATGTATTGAACAGATCGTTTGCAGATACAAAAAAAAAAATCAAGCAACTGCAACACATGCATATAAACATGAACATTCTCATTCATTCCTTACTGTTATACTGAGAACTATCATGCCCTGCTATTAACCATATGAGTCCTGATTGAAAATACACACATAAGCATCTAGTAAGCTATAGAGCATAATGTTATGATCATCATCAGTTGGCTGTGATTCAAACATAAAACAAAAGTTGCTAGGTTGACAGTTGGTGCCTTATTTTAGACAAATGCGCCATATGCGTGTCGATGTGTTTTGTATATTCCTTTTCACATAATTATTATTGTAAATATGCTTCATAAAAACGGATCGTGTACAGTTGGTTGATTTTTGTTTCGAGTGATGCAAAATATACAATGATATTATGATCGGAAATCGACCATAAGGCTAATTTATATTTAATAGTTAGATCTTTGGGATAATCTGTGCCAAGTAATTCGAACTCGGATAGAAAAAATCTCTCAGAGACGAGTTAATGAATTTTTTCTAATTTTGACATTTAGGTAAAGTGACAACATTATGAAACAGATTACTTTTCACCACTAGTTGCGTAAAGTAAAATTTTTCATAACTGGTGGTTTAGAGTAAACTTCACCATTAGTTGCAAAAGTTTAGAAATTGAAGTTTGGGACAATTTTGAGGTTAAACTCCTTGAAGTACTTCTTTATTTTATTCAATTTTAATATACATTAAGATTAATTTTCAGAAGTAATCCATCTCGGAGAGGAGCGGTGATTTGTAGTGAATAAAAACAACGTCTGCTCCACTAAATATCAATATACAGGGTGGTCCATTAATGTGTAGGCCGAAGATATCTCAATATCTATAAGCGATTGACAAAAAAAAAATTACAAAATGTGACACCCCGTATATTGTAACATAAATAAATGCCGCTCTAAAAGACAAGAAAAATGACATAAGAGTTGATATGTCCACGTCCAATAGTTTTTGAAATATTTGTAAATAAGAGTGAATTTGACATCAATTTAAGTTGTTGTGGGTACTACAAAAACCAAAATCATACCAATTTTTCGTGTAAGGTCCTTTTGAAATCCCTGGTATTCTCAGTTTTACTGGATTTCATTGACCTCGGATTTGTAATTTTTCAGGGTGGTCCCATTTTCTAAATTGTATTTTTGGGGAAAATTTTAAATAAATCTGCTTAAATTTGAGAAGTACGTTTGCTATACTTTTTATTGATATCATATTTTATGCACTTAAGGCTAACTGTTTTTCCATAAAAAATTATTAAAAGCAAAAATTGCCAAAAAATTATTTCTTTTATGTAAGAACAAAAAAGTTAAATTACAGCTTTATTATATTATATATATAACATTTTCCCAAAAATATACAAATTAGAAAATGTGACCGCCCTAAATAATTACAAATTAGAGGTCAATGAGATGCAAAGAGATATCAAAATGACATGAGACGAAAAATTGGTAAGTTTTTGGTTTCTGTAGTACCCACAACGCCTTAAATTTTTGTCAAAATTCACCCTTATTTACGAATATTTCAAAAACTACTGGATCTAGTGTAACTTATTCAGATTTACCTGTAATAAGATTATTTACAAATTCTGGCTCGAATCACTGTTTTATTACTATTGATTTTCAATCGAGCTTTCAATTAATTCTCTTGAATAATTTGATAACTTTTTTTATAGAAAGTCAATTTGACAACTTTATTTATTTTTTATCTAATTTTTTTTATAATGACATTGGATAACTATATTTTTTTACAATTAAAAATTAATAACATAAACAATTAAACTAAACATACAGAGTGAACAATAAATATTGAACATCTAGGCATATCAACACTATGTCATTTTTCATGTCTTTTAGAGCGGCATTTATTTAGTTATGTTAAAATATGTGTCGCGTTAAGAAAAAGCAAGTTTGTGAACTACCTTGTATAACTGAAAATATTTTTGAGTTATACATCTCTTCAGTGCCTAAAAGTTTTGTAAAGGATTGTTGTGTCTATCGCTTATAGATCTTGAGATACCACATTAATGGGCCATCCTGTATACGTTCCACTCAGGCAATTGGCTTACAAATTCGCGTCATACTTGTTTCGAGACTCAGGTCTCATCTTCAGTGACATATGTACTTAACTCTGTTATAACTAAAGGGCGGAATATATGCAAAGTGCATATATTTGCATATTTTGCATATCTTTACAAATTTCATAAAAAATTGCATATTTCGGCAAAAATAAAATGTGTGTGCATATTTTTATGTTTTTCGTTTTATCAAAAGATTAAGTGCGACCCTTGCAAGTAATTGAGGAGTTAGTTTACCTCCAGAGCCCGTAATTACTCGATGGGGAACATGGATTAAGGCCGAGATATTCTACGCAGACCATTTTGAAGCCATTAAAGACATAGTTTTAGATATAGAAGACAATTCACAGTGTGTAGTGCAAAGTCAAGCAGTATTAAAAATGTACATTTAGCTAAGGAACTTGTTTTTAGTAAGGTTAATTTTAGTTTTATACCAGATATAATAACTTCGTTAGAAAGTAGGAATATAAGTTTAAGGGAATCAATTAAAATTGTTGAAACTTTTTCCGACAAATGCAAAAAAGTTCCCGGTGATGTAGGAAATCAAGTAAGAAGTAAACTCGAAGTTATTGTGGGAAAGAAAGAAGGCTTTAAGTATTTAATGGAAGTCAAAAATATTTTTGATACTAAACCATCCAACGAAATAATACCTTGGCCATATAACTTACTACCGAAATTAAAATATTGCCAGATCACATCGGTAGATGTTGAAAGAACTTTTTCTTTGTACAAACATATTTTTACAGACAGAAGGCAAACACTTTTATCGGCAAATTTGGAAAATATATCGTTATATGCATTTTATACTATTTCAGGTTAAAAATTTTACCTATTATATTTTTCTTTTAATTTTACTTAAAATAAATAATTTTTGTAAGAGTCGGCGTTTCTTTATTTCCATTTTTCCATGGTATATTCAAGGCATATAATTGCATATTTTGACAAATAAATGCATATTGTTGCATATTTCAAAGAAAAACTATGCATATATATGCGCATATTTTAACTGAATTGACGTGCATATATTCCGCCCTTTAGTTATAACACTACGTTATTTGGAGAATCTTAAATTCGTCAAACTCTTCCATCCAAATCAACACAGTAAACAAAATAGAGGCACATTTTTGAATACATGTTAGAGACTGAAAAACAAATTCTTATTTGTCGATGGAATGACAACAATTTGGGCAGCTTGGCATCTAATTTGAACCAATTTCACAGCCAAAAAATTTTTTCCCAAAAAAAGCATAATGGTCGACCAACCACACATTATACAAAAATATGGGTGGAGTAGACAGGGCGGATCAAAATATTAGTTTGTACCGCGTGAAAATTAGAGAAAAAAAATGGTACTTTCCTATTGTCTGCCATTTAGTTGATATATCTGTTCAGAATGCATGGCAATTACACCGTCAAAAAAGGGGCGAAAAAGGATCATCTACAATTTAGAAGAACGATAGCCCAGGGTATATATTAGAGACTCACAAAAAGCCGTCAACTTACCAAACTGGAAAAAAAGTAAAAACTTTCATCAAATTTCTCGTTTTGAGCAAATAGATCTTATAAATACAGTACAGGGTGGGCTTTTATACGGTACATCCTAAACCGTAATAGATAGAGCGAAACTAAGTGACACGTCACGTTCGATTTTTCTGAGCTTAGTTTAATGCCGTAATCGGAGCGCGGCTAACTTGACTAGTTTTTTTTATACAGGGCGATTTTAATTTTTTGTCATTTTCTTTTTTCCTTTATATTTCGGTTGTTATTAGAGTTACGGGAACAGTGTTTTTATAAAAGTTAGAGATAATTTGTTCCTTAATGCAGTGGCGTTTCAAGAATTTTTTTCGAAAAGCAATTGTTCAAGATATCGCTATCAACTTTGTTTTCATAAATGGGACACCCTATATATTAAAGCGTCAATAGATTCCAAATTTCATTCCCTTTACAACCATGTACGACAAGTAGCTATATATTTAGTAAAACTTAATAAAAATAAATAAAAACCATATTTTTTCTTCCCTAATTTAAAAGCCAAAAAATTTAATTTTGCCAAGGCCAACTATCCACTTTTATATGAATTAATTTCTATACAAGACTGGTCCTTTTTAAACCAATTTCGGGACGTGAATGTTGCCGTGGCTGAGTTCCAGAATAGATTGACAGCTATTTTGGATATCACTGTTCCAATTTTTAAACAACGATCAAAAAAATATTCCTATCCCTGTTGGTATTCCTTGGATCTCATAAGGGATAGTTAAATGCCTATGCAGGTGGAAGACCTCTGGAGCACCGCACTACTTGTCTAAGTTCAGGTTATTAAGATCATGGATAAAGATAGAAATCGAGCAAGCATACAGAATATATATAAAACGCATTCAACACTCAATAAGAGGCGATCCGGCACACCTTTGGAGGTTTGTTCAGAATAAAAAACAAAGGTCACGTATTCCTGGTGTTATGTTTGACGAGCAGGGCACTGAAATATCAGATCCAATAAATATCGTTTCCGGATTTGCCAATTATTTTCGTAGTGTATATGTTGATTCGATAAGCCAGGACTATACTGAGACTTTTAACAGTGATGATCTGGTAGATGTGGGGAGCTTGGATATGGAAGATATTCTAAGTGCTCTGAAAAGTCTAAAACCGAAGATGACTGCAGGTATAGATAACCTACCCGCGATGGTGGTTAAAGATTGTGCTTATGCATTTGTGGAACCATTGTATTACATTTTTAATTTATGCCTGCGGTCCAACTTGTTTCCTGACTACTGGAAGATAGCTCGTATATGTCCTATACATAAATCGGGAGATATTAACAGAATCGAAAACTATCGACCTATTTCAATTCTTCCTAATTTCGCAAAGGTTTTTGAAATTGCTCTGCACAATAAGTTATTTGGGCAAATAAAACATAGGCTAGTTTACCAGCAACATGGGTTCATTAAGGGTCGTTCTACGGTGACCAATCTAACCACTTTCCTGCAGGATGTAATTCCGGCTGTCGGTCGAGGTTTGCAAGTCGACGCAATCTATACTGACTTTTCAAAGCCGTTCGATACGATTGATCATTCCCTGATTCAACAGAAGATATGCGACATTGGCTTCGGCAGGAATCTGATATCTTTTTTCAGTCCTATCTGGGAGCAAGGCAACAATTTGTTGAATACAATGGATTCAGTTCAAGTTCATTCACAGCCTCAAGTGGAACTCCGCAGGGCAGTACGTTTACTCCTCTTCTCTTTGCAATATTCGTAAACGATATTGGCTGCAATAGCAAATTATTTGTTGTTTGCGGATGATTTAAAATTGTATCGCACTGTTGTTTGTGAGAACGATTGCGCACAGCTTCAAACAGATCTGTGTCGGCTCTCAGAATGGTGTGATCTAAATAGACTTCCTCTAAATCTGAACAAATGTAAGTCGGTGACATTTACAAAACGTCAAGATCCGTTTTTGCGAAACTACACCATCGATAATTCAAATTTGGAACGCTGCGCTTTAATCAAAAATCTTGGTGTATACTTGGATGGTGATTTATCTTTCAACTACCACATTGAGCAAGTTTCTGCTAATGCTTTGCGAATGTTAGGATTTATTTTCAGACAGACCAGAGAATTCAACAACATGGACTGCCTGAAAAGTCTCTATTTCGCCTTTGTTGTGTCTATTTTGGAATTCGCTACAATCATTTGGTCGCCCATCTACCGTGTTCATATACAGAGATTGGAGAGTATCCAACGTAAGTTTTTAAAATATTTGTCATTTAAAATTGATGGATATTTTCCTCCTCGTGGGTGTGATCACGGCCTGTTACTGGCAAGGTTCGGATTTCGGCCGTTAGCCGAGAGACGCATCTTCGTATCTCAGATCTTTCTTTTTAAGTTGATCAACAATATGTTGGACTGTCCTCGGTTGCTTCAGCAGCTATGGTTTCGTGTCCCTAGGGTTTACTCTAGAAGCGCTAGTTTATTTTGGGTGCCACAGATTCGTTCTAATTATGAATCTAAAGCACCGCTATTTCGGGCTTGTAAATACAGCAAACCGATTAGTCATTAATGAAAACGTTGATTTTTTTAATGTATCGCTCGATTCTTTTAAAAAAAGTTTAGAGACATGTTTGCGGGCTACTGATTTGTATTTGTTTTGATGAATTATGTTCATGTGTTAATTATTTATTGTTATTATTAATTGTTCTTGTAATCCTCTCAATTTTCTTTCGTTTTGATGCGTGTATTTCCTTTTTTGCATTTATCTATTTTTCAGTTAGTTTTAAGTTAGTTCTAAGTTGGGTATTTTTGCATGCTAATGCTAGGCAATTGTTTTTGTTAATATCATTATAAACATGAATGTTTGAAACTGAATTTATACATTGTCTGAAATTTTCTATTAATTCTTCAATACTATGACTTTGAGTTTTGTAAACTTTATCTTTTAGATGTCCCCATAAAAAAAAATCACATGGTGTTATATCTGGAGAACGAGCGGGCCACCTAACTGGACCGTTAGTATTTATCCAATTATTACCAAAATTTGTAAATAATTTCACATTTCTTCGTTCTGCCAGTGGAATATTGTTTAAATAATATAAAAAGAAAAATAATATTCTATAATTATCATATACATATACCGAAATTGGCAATCTCTCGATTGCTAATATACTAGTTTGCGTATTCTGTAATTTTTAAAATTTAATGTTTAATTTACTTATTTAAGTTCGAATACTTTCACAAGGTGAATTTATAAATGAGAGTTCTCTTTCCCGTCAACCTATAAAGGCAGATTTAGCTAACGAATAAGCATAAGAATTTGTGTATATTAACGTTTAGACAACGAACGTTTAGGTTACAACTTGTAATATATAGTCATAAGTCATAACTCTGAATGTTCAATTGTTTTAACGTTTATGATTGTGATTACGACGAATGGAAATATGCGCAGGCGTGATTGTTGTCTTTATACCATAAATCTGTGACAAAAATTACGACTAAAACTTTAAAACTTATTGACTGTGTTATACAAACACGTTGGCTAAATAGGCCTGAAAAACCATTGTTCATTTTTTTTTCAAAGAACAATTATGAGGAAAATGTCCTATTTAGTGTTTTTTTATGGATGCATTCGTTTATATCCTTCTAATTAATGATTAGCAGCTGTCGTAATATTAAAGATCTTTTTATCAACATAAAACATATATAGTACATTAAGCAAATCAAAATTCCCATTGGGGAAAGCCTTCAAGGAAATGAAGTGCTTTCCTTGTTCCACATTGGCAGCCTGGTGCTTCCATTAACTTTATTAGATTTCGCTGGAGTGATAGTTAGAGCGTAGGTCGTTCACGTGCGGTTGAGTCATATACGGATATTATAGGTTTATTTTGTATTTTGCTAGAAGTTTTATTTCCTTTATTATTTTAGTACTCGTGTTATGTAGTTTGTATGAATCAAGCTTATTGTTCGATAACACCCCCTATTATAAATATTATAAAATTGTATGTATTTGTTAAATAAAAAAAAACAATAAGGTTGTCAATGATAATAAATAAAATTGTCATTAAAATTGTAACTTCCGTGAATACGATTTAAACAAATACAAAATTACAGTACATCTTAGTTATTTTATTATCAACATCAAAAATAAAGATACTATTATGTTAATTTTGATTAGCTTGTTAGGTGCATAAAATTTGACTTTAAATTGCATTTAATCATTGATTTTTCTTTTGTGTTATGTTGGTAAGCCTGTCCCTAACATAAGTTGATATTATCAGCCAATTTGCATATTTAGTTGGTTTTTGACAGATAGAAACGTTAGGCGCGTTTTGGTGGGTTTGGCGATTTTTAGCTCTCTATATAGGGGAAAAGGAGGCCCATTCAACCAAGGGGCAGATTCAACCACCACTCCTAAATATTTTTCCAGTTTAAATTAAGCGCCAAAAAAATTCGTGTCGACTGACAGTCATCTATAACTACTTCCAGTGTAGTTAGAAAGTTGTATGTGGTCAGTTGCTGGGTGAAAAAAATAAAGTGTGATTTTTGTAAATTTACGGGAAGATTTTGTTTACTACATTTTGTAATATTATTTTAATGAGTTATAAATTATACCTGTAACATAATTATCACTGATTTACTGTGTTATTAGAGATTACTGTTTTATTATTGTTTTAACCTTAAAATATAAAATGTAGGGATATCAGGAGATTTTATTGCGAACTAAAGGATGGGGCACATTCAACCACATAGAGGTGGGGTATATTCAACCAGCCCCAAACCTCTTCATTGTACGGTATATGTCATATGATTTTAAAAAGTAAATATTCTCTTCATTTTAAATGGTGCGTAATTACAAAAAAAGACAAACCGGGCCAACCTAGTTGAAACCGATATGAAGAATGCTATTAGAGAAGATATAAGTAATAATATGTCAGAAAGAGAATCCAGCAGAAGCTTCATTGTAAAACGAGATACACTGCATTCTAAAATTAAAAAACTACGGAAAAAATACTCACCGACAGAGTTACAAAATTTATATAATAATGACTCGGGTAACGAAAATAGCGATTTTGTTGAAAACGAGCTGGTTTTTTCTAGCAAATATAGTGTTTCCCAAGTGTTTACAAAACTCAAGAACTGGGCATAGTTCAGTATATTAAAAAATGAACTTCAGATTAAATATTTACGACGTAAAAGACCTAGCTTTAAGTTTTTTTATCCGGCAGTTGATGACATAGCTACAGCTGAGCGGTATGATCTACGGTTAAAGTTACCTAAACCAAACACAGCTAAAACAGCTAGACCTTCTTTTCTCCATACGTTTAGTCTTGATTTAACATCATCAGCAATGTTAAAAACTCACAAATAAAAGTTATAGGCAAAAAGAAGTTTTTGTTTACAAATGCTTGTTATGGTTTAAACTGCCCCTTGTGATGGTTGAATCTACCCCACCGGGGGGGCACTTTAAACCGTTTGTAAAGTTTTATTTAAACCTCGGTTTTAACTTTATAAAATGTTTTAAAATTAAACTTTTTTTACAGAAAAGGTAGCTAAAACCACACTTAACATTATACTAATAAGTATAACATAAAAATCCTTACTGGGAGTTTTTTATTCAACAAAACTTACAAAATGGTTGAATGTGCCCCCCTTTCCCCTACACTGTGTCCAAGATAAGAATGGGATAAAGCATTGAAATCTTGGAAACGGTAGGAGTTACAAAGTCGGTTAAATTAGAGAAAAGTTGTACAATTTAAACACCTTTTAAATGGTGGTTTCAAAATTAAACTAGATTTAGCCGTTTTCAAGAACTTCTGAAAAAACGATTTTTTGCAAGTTTAGTTTTTATTTATTTCTGACTTTATTTTTATAGATATAGAAAAATGAAAAGCACTTTCTCATTGTTACTTACTACTAGGAGAACAAGATAGCGTGTACGATTAATTTTTGAAAAACCATCATCAAATTCGTTTTTTTAGATCTGAGAGAGGCATTTTTTTAATAACTTCAAAAGGCACAACAATTTCAACTCGTACAGAATAAATGTTACTGTAATGAGACACAAATACATTGGTACATAATAATAAAAAATTGTCAGTAACGACGACAGAATGTTTTTGCAAAGCCTACTACTCTGCATTCAGTCAGTAAGTGCAAAACTATGGCGATTTTTCTATAATAATTTTAAATAACATCTAAAAACACTGAAAACTTGTCTAAACCATTACATGTAATATACCACCTGTTTTAGAATTCAAAATGGCATTAAAATTAACAATAAAAATCCAGAGCCGGATTTAAAAAAAAATAAAGTTGATGATGGTTTTTCAGAAATGAAACGTCGTAGTGAAAATTTATACACGCTATCTTATTCTCCTCAAAAAGTAACAATCAGAAAGTGGTTTTCATTTTTCTATATCTGTAAAAATAAAATCAGAAATAAATAAAAACTAAAATTGCAAAAAATCGTTTTTTTAAATAACTTCAAAAAATGTAGTTTAAGTAGTTGAATTTGTGTTAAAAATACACGACGATATATTTCTGTACCATAGTCGTCCCTGAAAGGTCTAAAAAAGGGCCAGAAAAATCTATATCCACGATAACTCAAAACTCACTCAACTCAACAGATTTTAAACAAATTTGGGCAAAAATACTACGGGATATTTTGAGGTGCTGATTAACATTTGGAAAACATTGAGCGTAGACAAGAAGTTTAAAAAAGGGTTTCAAAATTAAAAAATTCATAGATCTGAAACCTATCCGAAATATTGAATGATTTTTCATTGATTTAATAAAATAAAACCTAAAACATCTCCATATACACCAATAACCATAACAAAATAGATCATATTGGCGTTCGAAAAATGTAATAAGGTTAAAAACTTAAAAAAATAAAATCTTTTCCTAAACATAACAAAAATATTGACTAGTTATTTATAGCTTTGATAGAATATTACAGAAAAAACTGGCAAATAGTGGAAAAAAAGGTCAAAATAAAATAAATCCTGTATAAACTTTTTCGAAATATGGAATACTTTTTCATAATTGACGGGGCTTCGGTGTGTGATTTGCATCATGTGTTCTTTAATTGCAAATATTCAAAAACACTTACTGACAAGTTCCTGAAAACGTCAATCGAATTAAAAATATAATTACCTGTACACCTGACTATACTATTCAGGATTGGAAAGGGAAGATGACACTTAGTGCATCTGGAGGTTGGAAATTTGATTAAGAATCATTCTTATGGGTGGTTTTCGTCGTGGCTAAAAGGACAAAGTATCCAAAGCAAAGAAAGAACTATGGAATATCTATGTTTGAAATACCACTGTGTTTCTCGAATTTCAATTATTGAGGATACTTTGTAGACAAGTTTTTTTTATTTTTTATAAATGCCATGTTCGAAGATACTTTGTAAAGGTGTTATTTTGGTTTTTTATCAGTTCTATATTTGAAGATTTTCTGTAAACGTGTTTTTGGATTTTTGCAACAATAATCTGGTTTTGTATCAAACCCGTACATATCCAAACGTTTATTTTTTTTACTTTCGCCAAGTTATGAGAGCAATTAAATGCATAATATGCACTCTGTCCAAGATAAGAATGGGATAGCATTGGAATCTCGGAAACGGTAGGAGTTACAATGTCAGTTAAATTAGTGAAAAGTTGTACAATTTAAACACCTTTTAAATGATGTTTTCAAAAGTAAACTAACTTTAGACGTTTTCGAGAATTTTTGAAAAACCAATTCTTTGCGATTTTAGTTTTTTTCTATTTTTGACATTATTTTTACAGATATAAAAAAACTAAAAGCACTACCTCATTGTTACTTTTTAAGGAGAAAAAGATAGCGTTTACAACTTTTCACTACGACGTTTCGTTTTTGAAAAACCATCATTAACTTTGTTTTTTTAAATCCCACCCTGAATGTTTAATTGTTAAGCCATTTTCAATTCAAAAATAGGTGGTATATCACACATAATGGTTTAAACAAGCTGTTATTTAGAATTAATCAAGAAAAACCGCCATTAGAGCTGTTTTTTCAATAAATTCAAAGAGAACAAAAATTTCAACTAAATTTAAAAAACCGCGTATAGCGTAAAATGTTGTATTGAGACAGAAATAAATTGTCAAACAATAATAAATGTGTTGTTTTTGCTAAACCTACTACTCTGCATTCAGTCAGTTAGTGCCAGGGTATGGTGATTTTTCTTGAATAAGTTCAAATAACAGCTAAAAATATTTGTTTAAACCATTACGTGTGATACCACCACCTATTTTTGAATTGAAAATGGCTTTAAATTTACCAATAAAAAATTCAGGGCCGTATTTAAAAAAATAAAGTTGATGATGGTTTTTCAAAAATGAAACGTCGTAATGAAAAGTCGTAAACGCTATCTTTTTCTCCTCAAAAAGTAACAATGAGAAAGTCCTTTTGTTTTTTTTATATCTGTAAAAATAATACCAGAAATAGATAAAAACTAAAATCGCAAAAAATTGTTTTTTCAAAAATTCTCGAAAACGGCTAAAGTTAGTTTACTTTTGAAAACACCATTTAACAGGAGATTAAATTGTACAACTTTTCTCTAATTTAACCAACCCATTCCCCATTCTTATCTTGGACACATTGTATATCATAAGTAAGAACTTTTTTACCTTAGAGTAGAATTGTTTATTTATTTAACTCTTAATGCTGAACTTCTCTATTACTATTTTTCAACTTTGAATATACTTATGTATACTGTCAGCCTTTTCAACCCTGTAACATTCCTATGGATTCTCTAATCAATCCCACAACCCCCTAACACAACATATACATAATAATATGTTATCAAAACAGGCGATCCACATTCACCACGATCAATAAGTCAGTCACACCCCTAAAACCAGGAGTGAATATACGCTGTTCGGCGTTTTTCGCCCTTATTAAATGGTCTTTTCGGTCCTTTGGTAATTTATTCTATAGAAATTGTTATCTTGATTCCATGTCACAACTGGTAATAATTACTAGGACTATATCTACCCATAAGAAAAAATTTATAGTAATTGTAAGATTAACGATTATAGGTAGATTTTTTAGGTAAGTAGGAAAAAATATTGTAAAAATGTTGAATTTATGGTGCGCATAGCGTTTGTGGCATTTACGTATTACAGGGGTGTGTTAGTTAGAAAAAATCTTTCAATAGAATAATTTTTCATATACAATTTCCCTCAGAGGAGTCAAATATTCGCAAAACAAAGTTATTATACACTTACATTCATTCAGAATTTTCCAACGACAGTGACCAATGTATATATAGTCCCACCAGCTTGTGTAGATGAGATTTCCTCATACCCAACAGCTCCCTGGCTGTTGATATCGATGGATTAATTAACTCCTTTGAATGTACCAAGCCTGGATAATTTTGCCAAAAGTTCTGAACTTTTGTCGTCATCCAGGTATTAAGCATAAATTCTCCAATTCTAGAAAGTCGGTAATTTTATTCCTCTTTAAACCAGAGTAGCCAGGGTTCCAGACCAATGTCAGATCATTTTTTTCTTGATGTGGATGTTAATGAGTTTAGAGCTTTTATCGTCGCAGATAAATTTTTTTTGACTTTCCTGAACAGTAATTCTGCTCGAGCTCTCAAGGCACACAGATCAATAGCTAGAACTTTTGCCTGAAATCATCATCAGCATTCACTCGCCAACGAGTATGGATTACTCCAATTTATGGATTTCTGTTGTGAACCCTAAGATGGCTCTACAGACCGATCCTTGAGCCACAAATTTTATCACAAAACTAACACACCCGATCACTACCATTTACTGGCTGTTGTAGGTGCGCTGCCCCATTGATGCGTTTTCTCTCCTCTCGATACTGTCTCTTCGCATCCTAAGACGGCTAAAAGATGCGATTGCTCTTCTGTATCGGGTAGGACAACATTGTCATCCAACAACAATTGTCACCCTTCCGAGAGTGGGAGAAGATGATTGAACAAAATTCTGCAAGAACGGTCTTATAACCATAACGCACAATATATCCAGTAGATTTTTGTATGTTTCATTTCACAGAACTTTCCACAGATTAGTCGACATGTCCATAAGGACAGTCCTGCTTTTTTCAGAACCCTTTCCAGAAGAGCATTCCAGTTAAGGGTTTTTTCCAAAAAGTGGGATTACGCCGTTAAACCGTCCTACTTCGATTTCCGAATGAATTGTACAAGTATGGTTTTGCTGGGATTTTGCTGATATCTGCTAGTGTTTGGCATCCTTTCATAACTTGATTTGGATAGTATGACCAGATCATCAGCGTATGCTTGAAACTTGACTCTCCCTCGCTGTAGTTCTGCCAGCAGCAGCAAGTGGCCTCCAGGAGTGACCACAAGGGAACCCCATCTTGTGGGCAGCCCCTATGGAGGCCCTATAACAGTGTCATCCTATGGAGAGGTATGATTTTGTATGGAGACAATCCAAATATTTATAGTTGATTCTGTCATTGCTGATTCTTTGGATCCTGGTAATGCAGTAGTAAATGCTCCTTCCATGTTAAGCCACAGTTTCTTTATTATTAAGGAACTGGGATATTTTTCTGATTAGATCTGTTGATTTGCCCGGTTCATAGGCACATTGGTCAGTACTTAGATGACGTATGCTGAATACGTTCTGTCGTATGCGGTTATCTAGCACTTGCTCTAGACCTTTTAGCAGAAAAGATGTGTTATTGGTGGAACGAATTCAGGGTGAGGGTCTGTACGGAGATGTGTTATGGATTATTTTACTACAGTATGTTGTACTTCTTATGAAATACCTACTAGTTGTCAAACGCATTGGCGTAACAATAAAAAATGGCTTAATCTGGCGCATGTTTTTTTGAATTTTAAAATCTAGTCTAGCGTGACTCACCCTGTATACTCCTATTGAGGTCTCCTTTTTTATCAAGTGTCCAACAATGTGATAAGAAAAACATTTTTATGCAATTACAGCATTACTGTAAAGTGTAAAGCCTTGTTAGGTTTCCAATAAAAAATCTTAAAAACTAATAAGGAACCGTTTTCTAGTAATTAAAAAATAGAAAAGGTTAACCATTTACCCAAAAATATAGTCAAGCCGATATCCACAAAACGCCCCAAAAAATTGCTTCTCATTCATTTTACATTAGATCGCGTGTTCATAAAATAAAAAGGACCAATACACTGTAAAAAAAATCTGAATATTTCATGGTGTTATTGGTAATAGCCATTACGTTACCCTTTTCAAATAGGGGTTGATTGATTGAAATTCATTTCAGTTCTACCCTCTATGGTTGGCATTTTACTTTCTTAAATATTTATAAAGATAAACACACATCTGTTGTATATTGTATTTGGATAGGATGTGCCATGTTTATGAAAGCAGATTAAATTAAAACATTATCTATTCATGGGTCAGAGTGTACTCGTAATTATTCAAAATAGAACTTGATTTATTCTGGAATTTTTTCAAAAGCATATCAAATGTTGTAAAATTATGAGTAGGAGTAGGTTATTAGCTCTACATATTATCATGTATGTAATATATGTACGAGGCACGTTTTTAAAGTAATAATAATGAATAAAAAAAAGTGAGACGATGGAACACACAACACACGCGTGCAGTCATATAGCGGACAACAATTAATGATATTATATCTAATAATATACCAAAAAATACAATCAAATCAAAAAAATATGTATGGAAAATATTTCTCGAGTTTTGTGCGACCAGAGAATATTAACTGAATGCTGAAACGAGTTTGCATAATTTGGCTAATATATTGAAAGATTATGCGGTAAATATGAGAAAAGCTGACGGAACTGAATATAAAGAAGCAACTGTAAAAACAATTTGGAATACTACGAGTAGGCTACTCCAGGAAAAATACTTCAATGACTTCAAAATTGTATTCGACCCGTTTACCAGTGTGATATTCAAAAATGCGCGAGATGCAAGAAATGCAAAAGGTAAAAGATTACAGCAGGATCCAAACAAAACGAAAATGCAGTTCATCAAATTTGAGTTCAAGTGATTTGGCTAGAATCATTGGATTATGGGATGAATGTACACCAGAAGGTTTACAAAAAAAAATTACCATATTGTAGCTGTTGAGTTAGCTTGGCAGGTGGTGAACCAGCTGATTGCCTTATAGATTATTTCACGATTGAGAAAAATAATGATGGAACGCCAACCAACAGAATTGAATACAATCCAATATTCAGTAAAACATGCCAAGGAGGATCGAAAAGTTGTACAAATAGTAAGTGGCTTGTTCCAAATATTGCAAACGAGCGTGTTCGGTTATTCCATAAATTATTGTCCAAAAGGAGGAAAAATATTTCTTCCAGTCGCCTATTCTTGAGACCAAATCGTTTCTGGAAATCCGAAAGTGACACATGGTTTGACAATATACCGGTAGGCAAGAACACAATTAATATGTGGACCAAATCATCAGCACAAGCTATTGGTTTGGACACTAAGTGTAAAAAGATATCCAGTCATTCGAACAGATCAACTGCAGTTAGCCATTTGGCCAATAAAGGAATTCCTGAACAGCAATTAATAAAAATTACAGAACATAGCAGCTCTAATTCAATTAAACCGTACTTGAATATTAACCAAGAACGCCATGGTGAAATAATCAACACCATGCGAGGAATTTCTTCAACAGTGGAAATTAACAATCCGTCAACTTCAGCAAACTCTTCTTCCAATTTAACATTTACCAATTGTACCTTTCACAACTGTAGTTTTAAATAAAAATTAATAATATTTGTTTGATTAAAACTAACACATTTTGTATTGAAAATTATTAAACGTCAGATTGACAATAAAATTTTTGATATCTGCAAAGTAAAAAATTATCTTATCGAATACTCCTTGGACCTTGATAAATACTCAAAATTTTGTCATAGACAATATTTCAAGCGAGTTGCTCAAGGATAATAGCCCTCGGCCTGCGGCGTTGGGCTATTATCAAGCAACACGCTTGCGGTATTCTCTATGACAAAATTATCTCGGTATTATCAAGACCCTAGGGTTATTACTACTGAAAATTCTTACCTAAGAGTTGGGAATTTTTCATAAAACAGTTTTTTATCTGTGACATTTGATTTAATTCAATTAATCAAAACTACGAACCTATTCCAAAGGAGAAAAAATAGAAATGATTTTTATTCTGGGAGAATGATCCAAAAACGCTTTACTGGCATCGCGAGCTTACGCTCAAAGGTTCCCGGCGCAAAATCATCCCAAAAAAGCGGTCTTCGAGAGACTGTAATGGCAGTTTAACAAAAGATACCACCCAAACACAGTGCAACTGCATCAAGAACTTCTCAATATTGATTTTAAATCGTGTTGAATATTGTACATGGGCAGGAACAAAATCATCGATAATGAAAACTTTTTTAATAGAGGAGATGAAGGAGCAAATAAACGCAGCGTTTAGAAGCGTTACACCAGGTTAAAGTTGTTGAAGGATTTAAGAAAAGGATTCATATGTGCCTCGTCATTTTGAACATTTATTATACAATTTATCAGTATTTATGTATATCTTGTTATTTAATTTAAGTTGAAAATGTATTGTGTATTATGTTATTGTTTAAATATATGGTTTGTCAAATTCTCATGGCTGACTTGACAAATAATATTATAATTTTGAAAAATTCTTCCTATTACTACGAATATGTGCTTTTTCCATGCAAAATTAAAAATATACATATCTATAGGAAATCTTCATAGTGATTAATATATAATTAATTTCATCATCATCAAATGCAGGGTGGTCTACATGAAATTAACAGGTTCAATTAAAAATTAGAATTAAACTTTACGTTCATATAACTTATATTATTGCACATTCTGTATTCAGTAATGGGGTTTTTTTATATTTGGCGTAACAAGTGATGAGTGGGTATATTTATCAACCCAGACTGGCTGAAAAAGGAACAAACCTTTATCTATTATTTCTTCTGTTCCTAATGATATGTCTGGTTTAACTCCTGCTCATTTTCATATTGGACGGTCACTTATATCAGTACGTGCCAAGGACTTCACGATAATACCGATGAATCGTTTGAGTCGGTTCCAATATTTGCAACAAATTGTGCAACATTTTTGGAGTAGATAGTCAAAGGAATATGTTACTGAACTTCAGAAACGTTTAAAATGGAAAGAAAAACAACCTCAGTTAAAAATTGGCACTTTAGTGCTCATTAACGACAAGAAACTGCCTTCCATATTATGGAAACTGTGTATATAATTTTTATTTAGCATATATGCTGTTTACATTGATGTATAAATACATACAAAAACAAAAAATAAAAAAAAAACAAAAAATATCACTACATTTGTAAACAATTAAAAATTAAAACACAATTACAAAACAGAACATAAAATAATTACAAACACAAACAGTCTACTGGTCCCCCTTTAGAGATAAAGTCAATTTTCTTTTAAAGGCCGCAATGGTAGTGCAGTCCTTCACAGATACCGTACAAGGCCTTTATGAAATAATGTTCTTTCGGAGCATTTTTTGTTTTTTGTTGTTACTCTGAAATCATTTCTTGTTCTTGTGTTGTAGTCATGAACATCCGAGTTCACAAGCAATTTGGATGTCTGATAACCTGGCGTCAAACCGAGTTTCATTTTATGGATCAGTGTAAGAGTCCTAAATTCTAAATACTCAGACACCGAAAACCAATCCAGAGACCGCAACATATATTGGATGGGAGTTCTTCGACCTACACCAAGAATCGCCCTCATAGCTCTATTCTGCAATTTCTGAGCTGTTCTATCTCGTTCTTATTTGCATTGTACAAAATGGAGGCAGAAAATGGCAATACAGGAGTATTGTAAGCCATCAATCTTGAATATCTCGTCAATGAAGTGGCTATTCTAACTATGAAATGTACAGATTTCGAGACTCTTGAAATAACAAACAATACATGGTCTTTAAAACTCAGATTACTATCGATAATAATCTGGGAAGAATATCGGCACTTTTTGTTGGTCCGGATGGGTTGGCCCAAGTTGCGCTAATTAAAACAAGCACTGGAGAGGTAAAGCGATGCTTATCGAAGATTTGCCCTTTGCCTATTAATGAAGAAATGGAAATGGATTCTTAGTGGCTTATTATTCCATTTTTTTTGGACGGGAATAATGTTTGAAATTTAATTTTATTGTATATAAATCAAGTTATTAGATTTCATTGTTGTTGGTTGTTAATAAATAGAATTGTCAAAAAGTAAAATTAAGTAGTCACAATTTTCTTACACAAGAACAAGTTAAAGTTATTTTGATGTACAAAGCAAATAAACTTTAACAGATGGTATTTTCTGTAAAGATTACTTCACAATGTCTTTAATGTGGATCTAAATAAGGTCAGAGTCAGAGGGATAGTCGCAAGTGTTCGACGCCGATCTTTTTTCAACATATTCAATCTACATTCGGCCAGGCCTTGTATTAGTTGCATTTTATAGATTTTACATGAAAAGCAATAAACTATATATCCTACTTAACGTTTGTTCAACGTTAGTTCCAAAGCTTATGATATACTGGGATCTATCTGCTATCCCATCATTTTTGCCACTAGATAACTTCATATAGTTTTAGGTTTTGTCGATCCTAACGTTTCAAAAGATAACTTAAAGTATTTTTACATTATTTAAGATAAAGTACTAAGTTTTATATTTTCATTTCTTATGTGAAAAATGAAATGAAATGAAAAAAGGACTGCCTCAAAATGCCTTGACTCTGTGACCGCATAATGAGTCCATTATATTCATTGAGGGATAGCGTATAACATCCCTCTTTTTTGACGTAATTCACGTCTCAAATATGTACTATAAATGCGTGAGGGTGGATTTATATGGTTTTATTGCACGGGTGAGACAAGCTACACTTTTCTATACAGAGTGAAATAACTGTTTCCGTAATTATTCGCAGAAAGTCTTTTGCTATCTCAATAAAATTTGACTGATAATTGATAGCTGGTATATTATCAATAACGCTAGATCACATCGAAATTTCAGTGTTCAATTAATATGAATTTGTAAAATTAGAGTTTCGAGCAAAAAAGATGGTAATCAGTCAGTGTTAAAGGAAAATACTGCATTATAAATATTGCCATGGTTTGGACCCCAAATTTTGGAAATATTAATCCCTTTACGGCATTCGAAGGCCAAACACAAACTTGTGGATAAAAAGAAAAGTATCCCAATTAAGACAAAAACAAACTCAGGCAGGGGTATCGGAGTTTATGGATCCAACCCAAAAAAAAATTTTTACAATATCAAGCGATTGCAGGAAGACCACCTATGGATGTAATGGTAGAGGAAAAAAAGACATTGTACATTCATGGAGAAGCCATTAGAAAGAGTCCCAACCCTAGAACGATGGCAATTAAGCTGGGAAATCTTAACGCAAAACCCAGTGGACAAAGACTCTGATCTCAAATGTTTTTAGATGTACAAACTGCAAACAGAAATTCACGGGTGTTTTGGCCAATATCTGAAAAGTTTTAGCAAACAGGAATATGACCGATGTGTATATATACTTTGAAAGAATTGATGTGCCAAAACATACAATTGTAGAATGCCAATAGATGGAAAAGGATAATATTTCAAAGTGAGCTAAAAATAAACAATCACTTAAATAAGGGAAACATCACTGACATTATGCTCGAATCCAAAGAAAAATAGACAGAAAACACAAACTTATCAAAGACATTATGAAGACCAAAGAGCGGGAAGAAAGAGATCGACAAAGGATTAGAAACCCGAACTCCTAATCATTTAAGAAACGGAAGGGGGACATAGAGAAGATCCAAATATAACATTCTGAACAAATACATGAATGAAGTTAAGCCTTTCAGGCAGTTCCTATCTACATAAAAGGAGGTTCTTGAGCAGCAGACTATGTCCTTATAAAAAAAGGAGCACAGGTGAGCGAAAATCAATTAAAAAGTTTCTCTGATAGCCAAGCGGCCATAAAAGCCCTAAGCTCATCAAAAACCACATCAATATTTCATGGTATACTTCGTTTCTTCTCGTGACGTTTCGCCAAGAAATTTTGTCTTCGTTAGAATTTTTTTTATTAGTCTACAACATATTAATTAATTAATTTCTAAGAAAAAAAGGACAAAGAAGAAAAAAAAAAGGTAAAAAAGAAAAAAAGACAAAAAAAGGAAAAAAAAAAAACAAATAAATAAAATAATGATAAATAATTATATTATGCTGTACACTAATAAAAAAAATAATCAGTAGGTATGAATTCAAAAAAAAATCATGATTAATTTAAAAAAAGTTTTTAAATTTTAATGATGGGCCCACCCTGTAGATATGACGTAAACCACTTTCATAAAATGGGGTTGTTAGCCGTGCTCTTTGACAACTGTCAGATTTGGTGTGTTAATTTCATGCACAGATGATACTCTCTGTTTGGAAATACTATTTGATATAGATTTGATATAGACATGTCTCTGTGAGGGTATGAATAGGACGATGTGCTTTTTTTATGTTATCGTGATATGAAACAGAAAGTAATGAAACATGTGGCTAAAATACAAGGCATCCATTCACACGGTTGTTATTAGTTTTGTTACTTTATAATCTTTTACATGAATCTTGTATAGGGTCCAAAATGCATGAAGTTGAATCGATATAAAACAACTTTTTTTAAAGTAACAGATTTTTGCCATATGACAATATTTAGAATAAGGTTCATTATACTTACGCTTTCATAAAAGTAGAATTTCGATATCTTATTCTACATTAGTAGTAGATTTATAAAAAGAAAAACCCTTTTTATTAAGCGCCATATTAGGGATTGTAATGTTTGTTTGTTGAAAAAGTTATTGTTAACCATTATGTAACCTAGAGTTATGTAATTCATGTTCAAACTGATGATGACCCTAGCTTGGGTCAAAACATGTATTTTTATTGTCTGAAGAAGAGATAAGTATTGAGAACAATTTGGTGGATACGACAGCGTATTATTATCCAATATATTGCACATCCACAGTAGTATGGACAACATTATCAAAAAAAAAAATTATTAATAATAATTGTTACAGCAAATTTACGAATAGCCCTGTATAGAAACAAGTCAGATCAGCTTCTTATACAAGGTGTTTCAAAAAAAGGTGTTCAAAATCAAAACTGGTCTTTAGTACACAGTATTAATAAAATTATTGAAATACAGTTTGCTAACGAAAAGTTTTCCAAAATTTTATTAATGCTGTGTACTAAGAACCAGTTTTGTCCTAAAATTTTCAAACTCGAATTTCTCGAAAACCTTTAAGTGTTTAGAGAAAAAACAAAAGTCGCAAGAAAAGTTAGGTTATAATTAAGGCAAGGGTCCCCCCCGTTTCCCGCCTATGGTCTTCTTTCTTATTCAATTTCATGTCAGTTTACGACATTTAACTAGGTGAATAAATATGCTACATTTGATTAATTTATCTTTACTCGTTTCGAAAATATTTAAAAAAAATCTTTGTAAATAAGGACTTTTCGAAAAATTACAATTTAGGTTTTTTTCATGTTGTCTATTGACATTCCTGGCAATTTTGAGTTTAATGAAATATCCTTTATTGAGATGAGAGATATAATAAACTCTTTTAAAAATAAAAGCTCGAAAGACATTTTTGATTTGAATATCGTAATCATTAAATATATTAAAGATATAATAATTATACCATTGACAATATTGATTAATTTGGCGATCTCATCCGGTATGTTTCCGAGTTGTCTGAAATTTAGCAAAATTATACCGTTATTCAAAAAAGGATCTCCAGATGAATTGAACAACTATCGCCCTATTTCTATAGTGCCTGTTCTAGGCAAAATTTTTGAAAAGATACTCTTTAAACAATTAGCCAACTATTTTCAAAGAAATAATTTATTTTCTCCGAAACAATTTGGATTTAGACCAAAACTTAACACCGTTTCAGCTATAGAAAACTTTATAAATAGCGTTATAACCGCTTTTGACAGTAGAAGGCTTGTGGGCGCTTCTTTTCTTGATTTAACAAAGGTGTTTGATTGCGTCTCACACGATATCTTGTTGGGTAAACTGGAGCGATACGGTATGAGTGCGAATTCGATTCGTTTGCTGAGTTCCTATCTCACTGGTAGGAATGTTGTAACGATGTTTGAGTCAAAGTCTTCTGAGCCCTTGTTGAGCTCTTGTGGAGTCCACAGGGCTCGGTGCTCGGACCTCTATTGTTTTTGATTTTCATTAATGATTTACCGCTACATCTGCCATGCTCTGACCTGACATTGTTTGCAGACGATTCAACTATTGTCGATGTTGAACTGTCGAGTGATGTTCTGGCCTCAAGTATGATTAATTCACAGTCAAGGGCCGCGGACTGGTTTGCAGCTAACAAACTCTGTATGAATGCCAATAAAACAGCTACTAAAATATTTACATTACGTGAGACGGATGTTGCTATTTCTGATGGTCTGGTAAAGTTTTTGAGTGTCACTTTGGACCAAAAGCTAACCTGGGCGGGTCATGTCGAGGTTACCATTGCCAAGTTGTCTAAGGTTGTGTTCATGTTGCGAAGCTTGAAGGCTGAAGTCTCTTTTAATGTTTTGAAATCAGCATATTATGGCCTTTTTCACAGTGTGGCTTCATATGCTTTGTCAATTTGGGGACACTCTTGTCATCCTAGTCGGGTATTCGCAATCCAAAGACGAGTGGTTCGAATAATGACAGATTTAAAGTATAGAGAGGATGTCAGACCTAAATTTAAAGAATGTAAAATAATTACACTCCCGTGTCTCTATATCTACAATTCAATTATGTATGTGAAAAATAATTACAATCTGTACATAAGGCATGATGAAGTTCACAACCACAATACCAGAAACAAAAATGACATTCTTCCTGAATATATGAGGTTGGGAAGAAATTCTGTGAATTATTATGGTCTCACATGCTATAATCATTTGCCAGATAGTTTGAAAACACTGAGCCATGCAATGTTCAAAAATAGATTAAAAAACTACTTAATTGACCAGGCTTTTTACTCCATTGACGAATTCCTCAGAACTGACTTTCTGTTTTGATTAAGTTATATACATTTCTATGTTTTTATGTTGTGTTATGTAAGATTTTAATATTTAATATGACTAAACCTTTTTTGGTAATGACATGTAATGACAATAAAAAAAAAAAAATTAGACGTCCTCAATTCGCTCACAAATTTTGACCACCTTTTTTAGAAGCACCTTGTATACATGGTGATTAATGAACTCGAGATTCCTGAAAATAATTCAAACATTTTTTTGCCATTGAACCCATGTCCGCAAAAGATTCGTTATCGAGATACAGGGTGTCCAAATTTAGTGGTGAAATTAGCTTTTATGTTCATTTGTCAAAAACTAGCTAACCGACTTTGATAAAATTTTACATGCATTTGGGGACCGATAACCTAAAATAATCTGCATTATTAATGGTAGATTTAAATCAAAATAACGTTTACCAGAAAACAAAATAAAAAATCAAAGTTGGCGAGGAAAACGATTTAATATTAACAAATTATTTAATAACAAGTTTTAAGGCCCATCAGTACAATTAAAAATTTAACAATAAAAAACTAAACTCGAAATTAAAATAAGAAAATTCATAACAACTCTCCATAGTAGTTGGTTTTCATTTTTAATTGGTACACTGTAACCCAATTGTTTCATGTACCCCTATAAAAAGAAGTCGAGCGGATTCAGATTCGGTGGTCTTGGAGGCCACTCAATGAGACCTTCCAAACCAATCCAATTGTTTCTAAACAGTTGATTTAAAACTTCTGTAACTTGTCTACCACGATGCGCAGGGGTTCCAAAATCGCTGTTTTCACCACTGAGTTTTTCATGAAATTTGAGCTTTTTCGGTATCTGTGATAGAAATATGAGTTCCCATAAGAAATCGTCCAGTTTAGGCCACCCTGTACATTATAATCTAAAATATGATAGCACTTCGAAGATTTTAAATTGTATTATGTTTGGGGAATGAATTTTTTTTATTTGGACCCCTTTGCCACTATTTACGAACGCCTATGGAATCAACTTTTTATCAGAAGGATCCCCCATGCTTTGTTTACTATTATTTTCTCCATCAACGTGAGAGATGAGATCAAGCAAAATTTACAGTCAATCTGGAGACAGGATTGATAATAGTTTGTATATCTGCAAATGAAGATTGGTAAAGCCAAGACAAAAACTAATAAATAATTTTTTTATTCAACAACTGTATTCAATACTTAACCAAAACAATTTATTTATAGCAAAATATGCCGACGGAGACAAAGTTTATTTACAATTATAGTTATGTACTCGTATGATGACCGATAATTGTTATTTACACCTTATGATGCTCATTCATATTGCCTTATTCATTGTAAAACATCTGGCCGGATGACATTAGATTGGTAAGATTGCTTTCTTCCTGTAAAACATTTCCAAATGCAATTGCTTCTAGTAATTGCAACATTGGCGTAGAATATCATATGCGTAATTGAATAATTGAAATTGGTTTCTATCAGTCTTCATCAAACTAATTATGAAATCATTATATTCGTACTGGGTGATAACAGGAAGTGAAAACAACTTATTAAAACTAGTTTAAAATAGATACAGTCGACACTGTTTATAGTGAAACTCTATCAGTGACAATGCAATTTTTTCAAGACCTAGAATATTTTAATGAAATTTAAAGCGTCTGTGTTTAAGTTTAGCTGAGAAAATTAAAGTTTGGTGCTGCAAAATTCGGTTGCGCAAAATTCGGTTGTGCATCTCTGATAGTAAAAACTCTCGAAACTATCATCAAGAAAACTAATGCTCCACGATGGTTTCAAGTGGCACGTACGCATGAAAACGTAGCAATATCGGGACATTTAATAAAGCAAAAGGCTCTACAATTTGCTAAAGAATTTAACTACGTTAATAATCAAGTTAGTGAAGGGTAGTTGAGTGCCTGGAACTCTCGCAATGCGATCTCGCGACCTTAAAAAAACTATGGGGTATTCTACAAAAAACTGCTACCGTCGACGCAGATGTTTTACTTGAAGATTTCTTAGAAATCGACAATGATGTTGGCACGAAAGATCTCCCAACTGACCAAGACATAATTGACGATATAAAAAGTAAAGACGATCACGAATTGATATATTCTTACGTAATGTGTACGTAGATTATGTACATTCTATGTATTTAAACTCTCAAATGTTTAATAAAATCTTTTATAATTTAATTTTGCGATTTTTGTTGTTGCTTGTTGATTTTTTTTTATATGTACTATAGTGAAAAGCTCTCTATAGTCCAATTTCGGTCGACATTTTGGTCTTATCATTATACAGGGTGATTCATTATGGTGCAACAAACGAAAACTGGAGATTGCTGAAAGTGATTTAAGCATTTTTTGCCATTGAACCCATGTCCGCAAATGCTTCGTTATCGAGATACAGGGTGTCCAAATTTAGTAGTCAAATTAACTTTCTTGTTCATTTCTAAAAAACTAGCTAACCGATTTCGACAAAATTTTACATGCATTTGGGGACCGATAACCTAAAATAATCTGCATTATTTTGGCTTTCATGAACTGTTCATTCGCGTAGATATACAGGGTGGTCCAACGAAAAGTTTGCACCTAGCTTTTCTCTTTTTTTTGTAGTCGAATGCGAAAATGCTCGGACACGTCGATTTTGCTTTTGAGGGGGACACATTTTAAACATATTTTTCGATCTGCGCCTTTAACCCCCTAGCGGGGGTGAGTAACAACCCTAAAATTTTAAATGGAAAGAGGGGTCTAATGACATATCATTTGAAAGGACACAAAATTGTCTTTCTAATGATACCCTATTTGTCGAATTTTACTAAAACAGTTAATACGAAAACGACTTTAAAGACATTAAGCCGATAATTTTGGTATTAATGAGAAATACAAATAAGTTTTAATTATTACGACTGAAAACAACTACAATCATTTCTAAATTATTTACTTTGAAGAAAAACGGGATTTCAAAAACACTATCTTATTTATCAGAACTAAATTCCTCACTAATCGTTTGCGTTTTTTGTTGAAATAAAAACTGCAGATACGTGTAGGAAAAGAATTTACACCGTTTATTTTAGTCTTTTCATTGATTCAGTTTGGTTGCTTCTCAAGTTATTTTACTTTTACCGTACAAAATGATTTATTCCATTCTAGAACGAGTTGAAATTGTTAAACTTTATTTTCAAAATAATAGTAGTGCTAGACTTACGGCTCGCTTATTTAATGAGAGACATCCCGATAAAAATGTGAATGATGTGTACGTTGGCAAGTTAGTTAAAAAGTTTGTAGATACCGGATCTGTCTGTAATGTAAAACACCAGCCGCAGAAACCGATCAGAAATGAAGCTGTGGAAGTCGCTGTTTTAGGGCATGTTGAAATGGATCATAGTCAAAGTACCCGTCAACTAGCTGAAGCCTCAGGTGTCTCCCGTTCGTCCATAATACGAATTTTAAAAGCGTACAAATTTCATCCGTACAAAATCAAATTAGTACAGGAACTAAATGAGGATGATCCTGATAGAAGGCTGCAATTTTGTGAAGCAATGAGCCAGCGTTTAATTGAAGATCCGCAATTATTATTTAACATTTGTTTTTCCGACGAATGCACATTTTATTTGAATGGAGCTGTAAATAGGCACAATTGCCGTTACTGGGATGACAGTAACCCACATTTATTCCGTGAGGTTCATACCCAGTATCCTCAAAAAATAAACGTCTGGTGTGGCATATTAGGAAATCATATTATAGGACCACTTTTTATTCCTGGAAATTTAACTGGTGAAGTGTACCTAAACATGCTTGAAGACACAATTGATCCTTTAATAACACAAATAATAGAAGATGACCAAAATCATACTGCTGATCGGCTTTATTTCCAGCAAGATGGAGCACCTCCGCACTATGTGGCTCCTGTAAGACAGTTCTTAGATGACCGGTTCCCTGGACGGTGGATTGGAAGGAGGGGCCCAATTGAATGGCCTGCCAGGTCACCGGATTTATCGCCTTTAGACTTTTTTCTTTGGGGGCACTTAAAAAATAAATGTTTTGCCACGAAGCCCGAGTCCATAGAAGATCTTCGCCAACGCATTACAGAAGAGTGCAGAAACATAACACCTGATATGCTACAAAATGTTAGAAATAGATTTGAACAAAATCTGTATTATTGTATGGAATCAAATGGGTCACATTTTCAACATTTGTTAATGTAACGTTTTAATAAATCAATTTAACAGCTTGTTTACTTTTTTACAAAGCAATGTTAAAACTAACAAACATTGGAATGTACTAACGATTGCAGGTGTTTTCACTCGCAATAATTAAAACTTATTTGTATTTCTCATTAATACCAAAATTATCGGCTTAATGTCTTTAAAGTCGTTTTCGTATTAATTGTTTTAGTAAAATTCGACAAATAGGGTATCATTAGAAAGACAATTTTGTGTCCTTTCAAATGATATGTCATTAGACCCCTCTTTCCATTTAAAATTTTAGGGTTGTTACTCACCCCCGCTAGGGGGTTAAAGGCGCAGATCGAAAAATATGTTTAAAATGAGGGGGTCAAAAGCAAAATCGACGTGTCCGAGCATTTTCGCATTCGACTACAAAAAAAAGAGAAAAGCTAGGTGCAAACTTTTCGTTGGACCACCCTGTAGATACATTTGGGTAAATTTTACACATAAATTAATTAAATTTTAAATGATTACTTTTTTAAAAAGAGCAACTTATAAGCTACAAAAAAGTTAATTACGTGGATGTTGTGATTTCTACCATTTTTATAGAAACTGATAAATTGCAAGTTAATGGTAGATTTAAATCAAAATAACGTTTACCAGAAAACCAAATGAAAATTCAAAGTTGCCATGGAAAACGAATGCCGCAACAATAAAAAAAAACTTTGACAGCAACAAATTTAAATTAGTTAAAATTGTTTTATTATTTCGTAGTTGTTTTTAATATTGCGAATGTTTTTTTCTAAATTAAAATGAGTTTTTCAATTGAAGAATATGTTTGTGTAATGGAAATGCAAGAGCAGCGGCCAGAGAATACTAAATTAGTTATCCTAATACACGTCATCCGTATCACAAAACATGGACGGCTACATTTCAGAGGCTTAGAACGATAGGGAGCATTTTACCTAGAGTTAACAAACGACCGCATCGTCTAAATATTCAAACTGAAGAAAACATAGTGGATTTAGTTTTAGACGATCCGAAAATAAGCACTAGAAGAATACCAACCCAATTGGCATTACCTCGAACAACTGTTTGGAGACTATTAAATCGAGAAATGCTCTATCTCTATCATCATCAAGATGTTCAAGCCTTACATCCTGGAGACCGTGAAAGGAGCCTACTATTTTGTAATTGGGTTCTTGCTAAGCATCAAGAAGATGAAAGATTTTTAGAGAAAGTGCTCTGGTCAGATGAAGCAACTTTTACTAGATATGGCATAAATACAAACTATAATGAACATGTATAGCCTTTAAACAAGCCTCGTGCTATTAGGCCGCGAAATTTTCAAGAACGTTTTAGTATCAATGTTTGGGGTGGAATGTTTAACAATAAATTATTGCCGTTGTTCGTAATTAATGGGCATTTAAACTCTAATCAATACAGTCTTTTCCTACACAACCGCCTGCCCGAATTTATTGAGGATGTACCTATGAATATTGTTCAAAACATGTAGTATCAACATGACGGAGCCCTTGCGCACCGTGGTAGACAAGTAACTAAAGTTTTAAATCAACTGTTTGGAAACAATTTGATTGGTTTGGCAGGTTTCATGGAGTGGCCTGCAAGGTCACCGGATCTGAATCCGCTCGACTTCTTTTTATGGGGGTACATGAAACAATTGGTTTACAGTGTACCAATTATAAATGAAAACCAACTACTGGAGATAGTTAATGAAGCTGCTAGGAAAATAAGAAAAAATCATAATAATCTTATTAGAGCAACAAATTCATTAGTTGAAAGATATAAAATGTGCATAACTGTCAAGGGCAGTTTGACAGTTGTTATTAATTTTCTTATTTTAATATCGAGTTTAGTTTTTTTATTGTTAAATTTTTAATTGTACTGATAGGCCTTAAAATTTGTTGTTAAATAATTTGTTATTATTAAATCGTTTTCCATGGCAACTTTGATATTTCATTTTGATTTCTGGTCAACGTTATTTTGATTTAAATCTACCATTAACTTGCAATTTATCGGTTTCCATAAAAATGGTAGAAATCAGAACATCGATGTAATTAACTTTTTTGTAGCTTATAAGTTGCTCTTTTTAAAAAAGTAATAATTTAAAATAATGAAGCTGGTCAAAGCTGTGTTTAACTAATTTATGTGTACAATTTATCCAAATGCACCCTGTATCTACGCCAATGAACAGTTAATGAAAGCCAAAATAATTCAGAATATTTTACGTTATCTGTCCTCAAATGCATGTAAAATTTTGTCAAAATCGGTTAGCTAGTTTTTGAGAAATTAACAAAAAAGTTAATTTGACCACTAAATATAGAAGTTCGACTGTATTTTTTGCAATTAGTTCGAGACATTTTTAATGTTTGCGTTTTATTTAGAACAACTTAAACAAGTTAACTCTAGGTACTTTTTAAGAGAATATTACTAATTCTATTAATTTAGTTAATTGATATGTTAAAGATGAATCTCGATCTGTTATAAAGAGAACTGGGTAATTTTTTGATAAATTAAAACTTTGTTTTAACTGAGTTTCCACGAGAATTATTTTAAAATTTTGCGCAATAAAGAAATTTTTTCAGATAAAAATTTATAAAATTGCTTGACAAATAAATGATAAAACTCAGTTTTTAAATGGAATTCTAGTAGCCCTTAGCCATACTACTTTCAAACCGACCTTCTGAGACACTTTCAGAAAAATGCAAACTTTTCATAATTGTTTAATAAAAAGTGGGTAAAATAAAACATGGAAATAGTCACTAATTTGAATTTTAGTATAATTTAAAGACAATTCATTTTTGACTACAATTTGCATCATTTCTGATATTTAAATATTATATTTTTTAATTTAAGGCATTGTTTGGATTCTTAGAACAACATTGTTTTAAAATTTTGCGCAAGAAGGACATTTTCTGATGATTTTTTCACATAAAAATTTATAAAATTGCTTGACACATAAATTGTGGAGCAACCAGATAAATCCATTTTATAAAGTTTCGAGATAATTGCAAAAAACTTGCTATTAGCAGGTCTTTAAAGTTAACCAAAAAAATAGATAGTGTACTTGAAAGATATGATATTGCAGATCTCTTCCACAATTTCAATTTCATAATTAACAAACACATTTTTGACACTTACCTACAAAAAAGGATTTATCTGTTTTTGATTGAGTTGACAAAAAAATTATGATCTAAAATTTTTTATTTCAATATAGGATATGTTTAATAACTTTCGTTTTAAGTTAAATACAATGTATCTAACTTTATTATTCAAATAAACACTCCTATGTCATCCTCGAGGCAATCTCAAACGTCGCGTCGGTCGTCTTGATCTTGTCCTTCGATTTAATAATAATAATAATAATAATCTTTTATTTGTAGTCCCAATAGGAATTACAACACATAACTTATGTTACAGAAACAAAAGAAAAATATAATAAAACTAAACCTAAATTTTAAACTGAAGACTACAAAAAGGATCCAAAAGACAGTCAAAACTGATACAAATTTTTTAGACCCTACAAGTATAATAACAACACTATACAATACAAACGTACAAGCTAAGAAGGTGGAGAAAAGCTAAGAAGGTGGAGAAAGAAAAAAAAAAGTTACAGTGAGAGGGGAAACAAAGAAAAAGAAAATGGAAGAATGTATTTTTTTTGTATTGGGATTGATTCTGCAGAGACTCAGGGGCTAGAGAATTAATTTCAGTTTTGACGGCTTAGCAATAGTTTCAAGTGAGTAGTAAGAATGGTGGAAAAAATCACGAATAACAATATAAAAACAATACATTCCCAGGCATATTTTTTTTGCTTGAAACATGGCCATAGATTTAATAGACATGGCTATGCAAATTTATTTTGTGGATTTATCTGGTTTTGCTTGAGTTGCCTGATTTTAAGGTCGAATTTAAAGGGGATTTAATGCAGTTAGGTTGAATCTGAGTTTACCATTGGATTTATTTGACCAAAAGACATAGGAATCAATCATTAACTCATTTTTGGTTTTGCTTGATTGCTCCTCAATTACACACTCAGTGTTTAAATGGAATTCTAGTAGCCTTTAGCTATATTTCCAAATAGAACTTCACAGACATTTGTAGAAAAATGCGAATTTCAAATAATTATTTAATAAAAAGTGGGTAAAATAAAACATGGAAAATAGTCAATAATTTAAATTTTAATATAATTTAAACAAAATTCATTTTTGACGACAATTTTCATCATTTTTTATATTTAAATATTAATTTTTTCAATTTAACGCATTTCTTGGATTCCCGTTAATTGTTTTAAAATTTTGCGCAAGAAAGAAATTTTATGATAATTTTTTTACGTAAAAAATATCAAATTAGTTGACAAATAAATAATATTTAAAAAATTATAAAACTCAGTGTCTAAATGGAATTCTAATAGTCTTTATATTAATTGTTTAATAAAAAGTGGTTAAAATAAAAAATAATCGAAAATTCAGTTTTGACAACAATTTTCATAATTTTAATATTTAAATATGACATTTTTTAATTTAACGCATTTTTTGCATTCCCGTTAGAACAACTTTGTGTAGTTGACTTTTTACTCGAATTTCTTTAAAATTTGCAAAAGAAAAACATTTTTTAGATAATATGTTCACATAAAAATTTATAAAATTACTTAACAAATAAATCGCATTTAAATTTTTTATAAAACTCAGTTTTTCTAGTAGCCCTTAGCCATACTTTCAAACCGAACTTCAGAGAGACTTTTAGAAAAATGCAAACTTTTAATAATTGTTTAATAAAAAGTGGGTAACATAAATTATGGAAAATAGTCATAAATTTAAATTTTAGTATAAATAAACAACAAATCAGACAACAATTTTCATCATTTTAATATTTAAACATGACATTTTTTAATTTAACGCATTTTGTGCATTTCCGTCAGAACAACTTTTTATAGAATGATTTTAAAATTTTGTGCAAGAAGGAAATGGGGTATTTTTTGATAATTTTTGCACATAAATATTTTAAAAATTACATTTAAGTATTTAAATTGACACCTAGTAACCTTTCGCCATACTTTCAAACACAACTTTATATTTATACATTTTGAAACAATGTAAACTTCTTGTACCTAATTGTTTGATAAAAGTAGTGAGTAAAATTAAACAGAAAATATTCGGTAGCTTAAATTTTTAATCGAAAAATTTAGTTTTGACAATTTCCATCATTTTTGATATATTAATGCGATATTTTTTATTTTAATACAGTATTTTTAAAATTGTGCGGAAGAAAATATTGTTATATAGGGCGTTTATGCTCACTGGGCTGAAATAAAAAAAACTTTAACTCCACATAATCTCAATAATCCACAATTAATTAATGCCCACTTTCTGCAATATTCTAACAACCTACTACCTTTCAACCAGTATATTGTTGATTTTTATAATAATAACAAGGAACACCCTTTTCAGTCTTTCTTTGAGTTCTTTGCAGTCGATGATAGTGACATACATAGGTATTTATTTGAAATGTAATCTAAGTCGATCGGTCATGACGGTATGAATCTCGATATGCTTATGTTGTGCTGCCTTTCATCACTAACATAATTAATAGTTGCATTCTGCAGTGTCACTACCCACAACTATAGAAAACATCTCGAGTCGTTCCAATAGTTAAGAAGAAAGATGCCTTTAGTTACAATGACACAATGACACCAATAAGCATTTTACCTACAATATCCAAGCCTTTAGAGAAAGTAATGGATCAGCAAATTCGAAGCTATTTGAATATCTACAATATCTTGCCTTCAACCCAGTCTGGATTTAGGCCTGCTGTTTACAGTTGCACCTCTGCACTTTTAAGGATAACAGACGCCATCTTTGGAAATATTGATTCGGGAAAGACGACTGCTCTAGTGTTCCTTGATTTTTCAAAAGCCTTTCATACCATAAATCATCAGATACTTTGTACAATTTTAAACTTCATTAGTTTCTCCACATCTGCTGTCGAATTTCTGAAGAGTTATCTGTGTGACCGGAAGCAATACGTAATAACATCTAAGGGACATCTTCTAATGGCATAATATCCTGCGGTGTCCCTCAGGGCTCTATTTTAGGACCTATACTGTATGCTATATATACATGCAATACTTCCTGCAGTGTCACTACATCTCAACTTCATTATTACGCGAACGATACGCAGCTTTACCACTCATTTTTACTTTCGTATATCCGTACAGCCTCTGATGACCACTTAAAGATCAATTCCGAGAAGTGCTGTCTACTTGTGTTTGGAAAGGATACAGAGATGGTTGCTTCTAACATTCGGCTTAGCGTAAACATTATAAAAGAAATGGAGCGTCAAAAAATATAAAAAAGTAAAAATAACTTTGGGACATAACAAACAAAATTGCTGGCTTTACCAACACACGAGATTGTCTTTAACTTAGCAGACCCTCAGCCTCGTTCCGTTGAACCAGACCGAGCTATAGCGGACAATAATGGTCCGCTATGCTACAATTGAAATTTTTTATTTGTTGGTGTTTGGAAATATAAGCGTATCGTGTAAAATTAGTAAATTTGATAAATTAAATCTTGAACAGTTTTAAAAATAAATGAATCGACTCTGTATAGTCTCCACTACACTTGCATAGGTAAACTGGATTTGGAAAATTATTTTTATTTAATTGCAATTTATGATTTAAAGTTCCTACGGTTATTCTAAAAATATAATCCTCAAAAAATCGATATGATTCATCCCTTTGGTATTGTACAATAATTAAATTCCTCGCGTAGCGAACGTAGTGTGGAATCTAATAAAACCCAAGCATCCGTAAGGAATACACATCCAGTGAATTTGATGTCGTCTCGTGTACCAACAAATATTCATTAGCCGTCTGTTATGTCCCCTAATAACAAGGGGGTTGCCTGGTATTTTCGATGCATTTGTATCCCCCCGTTTTAATAAAATCGCTACTAATGAAACGGTACACTACGTTGATTAGATTGCCTAGGCCGTTTGTCATTCTCAGCCAAATGGACAGATGGAAATCAGATAAGATACAAAACCATAAAAAATATTAGTTTTTTCTTCATGATGCATTATTATGAATGAAAAAGGTTATAGAGTTTTTTATTTTTCAGCTCAACTCAGTTTAACTCAAGTGAAATTTCCTCATCCTACTGAGTTACAATTTGTTTTTAAAAAGTACATTCTGTAAAAGGAACGAGTGATAAAGTGAGGTGAGTATGCTGATATTTCAAAAATAAAATTTTTAGGAACAAACAATGTTATTGCTTTTCAAAATATTCTCCTTTATGGTTTTTACACGTTTGAATACATTGAAACCATGCTGAAGGTTGAATTTCAAACAAATGGTTTTTCAAGGCTTGGAGCGGCTCTTGAGATGATGAGCATCGCTGTCGACGCATTTTCAGTTACAGAGTTGGGAAGCAAAAAGAAGTCGTTAGGTGACAAATGAAGCAAAAAAGGACAATGAGACAATATTTCAACATTTTTCTCTCTCGAATAGCCAACTGTTTAACGTGCTGTATTCGAGCAGGCATTGTCATGATGAAGAATAATGCAACGTGTTCGTCGTTCTTCCTGATTTGCGCCATGACGTTCTTTTGGCAAACAAATTACTGTATACCATTCAGCGTTACCTCTTCTTCGATCCTCTAAGGAATTGTTGCGACAAGTCCTGAACAGGAACGGATTTGGTTCAGCTGGGGACCCAGTCGATTGTTTTGCATTTACTTAGGTACACCAATTGAGGCGAGTTGTTTTTAGAGCTTCGATTAAGTAATGTGGAATCCATCTGAAACATATTTTTTTTTTCAAAAATAAATGTTTATGTAAAATTGAAGGTATTGCACTCTGCGATAATCCAAAAAGATGATGATTTTTTGGAAGACAATATTCTGCAAACCAATAATTGTATAGTCTTCAATGATATTCAAGCTGACCGAAGTCATTTAATGTATTCTTATGGTGTTAGGCCTTTTCTGATATTCTATAAGTCATCCAACGAAAACCTTCACGAGAATGTTAATTTTCAATTCAAGAATCTGTCTATTCAATCGCATAGATTAAAAAACAAATATAATTGAGCCTTGTGCACCCGCTCATCAAGATCCACAGACATGGCCTCAGTAATTTTATTAGCAACAGATACAAAAAAACTGTTGTCTTGAATGCTTTGCTGAAATCCAGTAGTACGGGAGCAGCCGTCTCTTGAGTAATTAAAATCGAGCTCGCCGAATTTAGACGAAATAATCTAACAATAAGTTGAACTAATAAATTATAGAAGCAGGAAATCAAAGTCAAAATATTTAAAACAATGAAAACCATTTTCAAATTATATTTATTTTTATCATGCCTGTCTAAATAATATTATGCATTGCCTAAAACGGAAACCTATCCCTTTCCTCTATATAATGAATCTGATGCATACGATGACTTTGTTAATTGCACCCTATATTCCTAATTATTATTATAATTAAACAACTGAAAAACAACAATAGCACGTGCCCAGACTGCGTGATATATGCATGGTGAATCCGTCTCTATGTTTCCAAATTATAATGTTCATCTACGTAGCAGGTACTACAGACCACTGATTCGTAAATTGTTATCATTTTGGGACGGATGCTTTAATAACACACTTGCTATAGTGACTTTTTTCATAGTTTGTGAACACAATATTATGTTATATGCTTTTGCTAGAAATTACAGAGAATATAATCAACCCCTTTTCTCTTTGTATATTTCCTTAATTAGCATTTAGACTTAGTAATTATCAAAAGATGATAATCCAGGTAAAATATCACAGAATTTTATTTTATTATAATTCATTGGAATCTTGGAAACTGTAGAAGTTACGATGTCGGTTAAATTAGAGAAAATTTGTACAATTTAAACACCTTTTAAATGGTGTTTTCAAAAGTAAAGTAACTTTAGGCGTTTTCGAGAATTTTTGAAAAAACTATTTTTTGCAATTTTGGTTTTTATTTATTTCTGACGTTATTTTTACAGATATAAAAATATTAAAAGCACTTTCTCATTGTTACTTTTTAAGGAGAATAAGATAGCGTTTACAAATTGTCACGACGACGTTTCGTTTTTGTAAAACCATCATCAACTTCGTTTTTGCTGTCTGAATGCAGAGTAGTAGGCTTAGCAAAAACATTCTTTCGTCGTTACTCACAATTATTTATTATTATTTGCCAATTTATTACTGTGTCAGTACAACGTTTTATTTTGTACGCGGTTTTTTAAATGTAGTAAAAAATGTTGTGCTTTTTGAAGTTATTAAAAAAACGCCTTTTTCAGATGGGTGTTTTACGCAAAATAAGGGCGAAACTATGGCGATTTTTCTTGTATAATTTTAAATAACAGCTAAAAACACTGAAAACTTGTTTAAATCATTACGTGTGATATACCTTAAGCGCAGAATACGCTTACAGTGATTATGAATTGAAATAATATTGGTGAATTAACTGGAAAATGGCTTCCTACCTTTCCTGGTTGCCCGTGGTTGGTAATGGCTTCATACACACATTACACAATAGGCGCGTACGGTTTATATAACAATATGCGATTGTTATAACGAGGTTTTTCGAATATTCAAAATTAACGACAAACGACAACGTATATCGGTTTTTACACCAACCCTCTCCGAATACCAATATGGCCCTTCTCGGAGTAGGCGATCCCCACCAATTTCTAGTATAAAAATAAAAATTGCACTATACTGTGCGCAAAATATATGAAACTTAAATATTTGGTGCTTTGACATAACTATTCAACTTAAATATTCATAACCAACCAATATGAAAATATTATAAACCTAACAAAACAATTACGGACGTACACAAGGCAGTGCGGTTACGCAACATTACCGCCTACCTAAAATGTAGTACGAATGCATTTTACTGTACATTATCAAGTACTGGCAAAGGACACAATTTTACTAATACCCTTCGACAAGTACCAGTAGGTGTTTTAATCGTGGCGACTCTAGCAATGTTATCAGGACCAGGATGCAATTCTTGCACCCGACCTAATCTCCATTTTAAAGGAGAAATATTTTCCTCTTTAATGAGGACTAATCGACCGATGGAAAGTTCATCTTTATCAACGTCTAACCACTTATTTCGCTGCTGAAGTGTATACAGATATTCCATATGCCAACGTCTGCAGAAATCTTGTTGCAAACGTTGCAATAACTGCCATCTAGATAGTTTATGCACGTTGAGTTGAGATAAATCGGGATCAGGTATGGAGGTGATAGGCTTAAAGGTAAGAAAATGTCCAGGAGTCAATACCGATAGATCATTTTTGCGTCTGAACTAAGGGGACACAATGGGCTAGAATTTAATAAAGCTTCGATTTGTACGATGACGGTGTAGAGCTCTTCATACGTTAACACTTGATCACCCACTACTCGAAGTAAGTGGGATTTCACCGACTTGATACCAGCTTCCCACAAACCACCAAAATGTGGCGCCGCTGGTGGGTTCAATTGCCAGATAATTGTCTCAACTTCAGAAACCTGTCGCATTAGAGAATTTAATTCGTTAGATTAGCCACACTATTCCGTGACGTATGGCGTGAATAACCCTGTATAATGAAAAACAATGATAGTCAATAATATAGTTTAACACCACCTAGTCAATTTAATACTTTTACCTCATCGTATTTAGGCTTACGCCAACAGGGCTAGTATAGGTAAGTTTCGAAAAACAAATATTTTCCTAAAAATTAATTTTTTCAAAAGCTTTAAAACAGTTGTAGAAAAGCCTGCGGCTCATGCTGCAAACGATCATACTCGTAGGAAATATATGTCATTTCATGTTCGTTGCACAATATATTATTCTTTTCGCCCTTATGTACCTAATTGTAAGATATAGAGATTTTTAAGCGTCACAACCTTTGTAAAATTATTATTCCTGCATGATTTCAATCTTGCTCACACATTTATCAACATTATGAAGTTATCTCCCCATTCCTACAATTACGACCTAATATAAAACGCAGCATAGTAAAAACAACATACATTCTAAAATAATTACAGTTTTTCTATATTATTTCTTCGAAATCATGTAAAAAAAGTCATACTTACTACACAAGGTCGATCACGAAAGGTCGTGAGTTGTTTAGAAACTATTTTTTCCATACAAATTCTATTTAAATTTTTAATTATATGTTTAAAGCAATGTAAAAAATATATATAATATGTATACAATGTGTCCTCGGATAAGTGAAACGACTCTCGTAAAATACACCAAATTTTCGTGTTAATATTTGATCTTCTGGGTCCAGCGCTGCTTTTTTTCTAATCGGGTTTTATGATCCCCAAATCATCTCGATCGGATTGAAAATACAGTGGCAAGGCGGCATTATTTTTTGAAATTAAATGATTTTATTGTTTTAAGTAATTCTTTCTTTGTCGACTTTATTTTAGGTACAGTTAATTGTTTCTCTGTCATAAAATTAATAACATCTTCTTTTTTCGTACACAGTAAAAAATTGCGTGTTAAATTTAACACTCAATGGTGGTACATATAGGACCACACGCAATCGGGTATATTAACCAATCATTAAATCTGGTAAAAATGATAATTTTGAAATGTTTTTTTTTATATCTGATGAGTGTTATTCTTTTAATTCATTGATAGGTACATTTACACTATCGCGTGTAAATTAACTAAATTACAGTGTTAATATTTACACTCAATGGTGTAAAATAAACATGAAACTTGTAAGTAAACCACCTTTTAATAGTAATTTACGCCTAATTATTGTAAATATCATATTATTATAGTGTGAATTTCATTCCATTTTGGGTGTGAATTTACTATAGCGGGTGTAACAATTTCTACCCATGGTTAGTATATACTTTCCACTTTGTTTACGTCAATTATCATTATCTATCAAAATAACCAGGCATTGAAAATTGTGCAAGATGTTTGCCATTATAAACCTTCGCTTAGTTTGATACATGATTGAATGACTTAATCAAAGCCGAAAGTACCAGCCCCTAATATAATATATTTACATTTTTCAAATCACTTGGAAAAGGTTTCTGAATGAATAATGACAATGTTGAATATACGATTATTTATTTATAAAAGAAATTATAATTCAAATTATTTGGACAAAATGGCAACCTTAATATAGTACATAATCTGCTATGGTTTAAATAACAATATACTAATATTAATACTAAACATAATTTCATTGTTCACCATTGTGATCCTCTAAACTTTAAGAGTATAAGTTAAAAATCTGCAATCTGTTATTATTAGAATTATTTAAAAGCTACAAGGAACATAAATCTGTACCAATCCTATAATACCTAAAAATCCTATAATACCTTAAAAATGTACTTACCTAGCTGTTTCTATTAATTTCAATATGTAGGTACTTACCCAATTTAACCAGATCCTGATAACACCCACTCTCATTTGGCACTTTGCAGAACTTTGCTTTATTTTTATATTATAGTTTAAATATAACTGAGATAATTCTATTCTATTATGCAGTAATTCACAACGTAAAATGTAAGAGCAAAAAGCCGAAAAATCCCCGAATTAAATAAAAATATGAAATGACATGTGTCCTGCCGGCATTCAAGATTGAACTCTGTACCTTGTGTGTGTATGTGTTTGTCGTGTAAAAAAAACAATTATAAAGCAAATTTTACACTCGGTGTGTTCAAACAACTTTTTAGAGGGGTTTATTGTACGCTGATATCGTGTTATTAATTGTTATTGTATTTTATTTTTCTCATAGAGTGTAAACTTATAATAAAATAACACCCATTCGACAAAATTAACTTTTAAGAGAGTTGAATTCACATGCAACTTTTATACCACAACTTTGGTCCCATATGAGTGTAAAATTGTGGTAAATTATATTGATCCGAGTGTTAAATTTAACACTACTTTTATTTACCACTGCAGAAATGATTTTTACCATGTCGATATTTTTTACTGTGTATTAATACCAATACGATTTTTATGGACAATCTGAAATGATAAGATGCGTTGTCCATAACAATAATAGAACTACTCGAAATGTTTTTGGTAGCAGTTGTTCCATTTTTTTTTCAATTAATTGCCCATTCATATCTTCATGATAATCTACAGAGGATTCGCTTATATATATTTAGTTTAAATTATCATGTTCGAATGGTCTCCCAAACACCATATTGCAACAGTTAAGAAAAATTAAATATACAAACAAAATAGAAAATAGTTATCATATATTACTTGGCTTGAAGTTTCCATTTTGGATTATACATTTTATGTTGCCTGTATTTACAGGCCACCAAGAACAAATCGAGACGACGACGAACGTTTGCTTGCAGCTTTGACAGCAGCATCCGGCTCTTTGGAGAATTTGCATATTTTTGGGGATTTCAATTTTTCGGCCATAATGTGGCCGGATCCTGGACCCACAGAGGGCGGCTCTCAATGTGATGCTTTTATTAATACTTACCTTTCTCCTAACTTAGTGCAGCATGTCAATCAGCCTACTAGATACCGACAGAATAATGCGGCATCAATACTTGATCTCGTGTTTACCTCTGATCCTAATTTAATTTCAGAGATTGCATATGAGCCTCCAGTTGGATTAAGCGACCATATAGTCATTATTGAAACATCATAAATAATCTGTGGCAGAGTCGACCATAAATCGGTAAAGAAAAGAAACTTCGTTGGAGCTGATTATACTGCAATAAACTCTTATCTACAATCGGTTAACCTATCACAGGGAGGTGGCACTGAGGGTTTGTGGAACTCACTCATGTCAACAATAAATTATTGTACTAATAACTTCGTTCCGGAAGTTACGGCAGAGTTTTCAAAGACCAAACCATGGATTACTAATATTTTAGGGAAACGGATCAATCGAAAACGAAAGCTCTGGCACATATATAGACAATCTAGGTCAGATCATGATTATGCAATATATAGAGATAATTGTAATCAAGTGTCTAACCAAATCAGGTCTGCTAAGGAGCGGTATGAGAATCATCTCGTCGAGAGCAAATCCCAAAAGTATTTTTACAAATATATAAAGAATACTCTTCGTTCAAAGGTCAGCACCCCAATGCTCAGAGATCAGGACGGAATGCTTGTTTGGGACCCAAAAACTGTTGTAACCATTTTTGCTGAAGAATTTCAGAAGAGTTATGTAGTAGAAGACACATCGGACCTGCCGTGTATTCGCGGGTTCCCTCGTAACGACAATTCTTTGACTTCAATTGATATAACAGAAGAAAAAGTTCTGGAGACTATAGTCAGCTTAAAGAAAGACTGCTCACTAGGCCCTGATGGAGTACATGCTCTGTTTTTGAAAAACGCTACAACCATCGTTCCTCTAATCTCTGCTGTTTTGAAGAGCTCGATTGTGGAGGGACAAGTTCCGTCTTCATGGAAGAATTCTCTCGTTATTCCTATATTCAAAAAGGGAAATACTTTAATTCCAAGTAATTATCGGCAAGTATGTTTAACATCCATTCCTTGCAAAATAATGGAGAAATTAATATCGCAGGAAATGACAGAATTTCTTATAAGAACGAGTAGATTCTCGGACAATATGCACGGATTTCTTCCTGGCAGATCGACAACATCGAACTTACTGAGCTGCGTCAACTCATGGTCCCTAGCTTTAGATAGACGAGAGCCGATTGATGTTATGTACTTGGATTTCTGTAAGGCCTTTGACAGACTACCTCATGGAAGGCTCATGCATAAACTTGATCATTGCGGCATTCGGGGCAATCTGCTTCACTGGATCGGGGATTTCTTGTCGGGTAGATCTTGTAGAGTTAGAGTTGAGGGAGAACTTTCAAATGAATATACGGTGAGCAGTGGGGTGCCTCAGGGATCTGTGTTGGGACCTTTGTTATTTAACATTTTTATTTCGGATCTGCCTACCTATCTGGAGTCTAAGTCGGTTCTGTTTGCAGATGACATCAAAATATTTAACAATCCGTTGAGTTCTCATAAATTATTAAAAAAGGATCTGCATATTGTGGAAGAATGGGCAGGATCTTGGCTGCTACAGCTAAACGCTAGCAAATGTTCTGTGTTGCATATTGGATCGAACAATCCTGAACGTCAGTATAGTGTTGGCGATGTCGCACTAAGGACGGTAGAGACACAAGAAGACCTAGGTGTTTTAGTGAGCAAGGACTTAAAATGGGCGAATCATATCGCAAAAATAATTAAGAAGACTAATGCTGTGTCGTACATGATATGTAAAGCTTTTAAAAACCCATCCATAGAACTTTTTGAAAAACTGTATAAAACTTATGTGCGTCCGAATCTGGAATATGCGTCCACGGTGTGGAATCCATATTTCGCGAGGGACATTCATGCTCTTGAGCAAACTCAAAGGAGGATTACTAAAGAGATTGGATAAGTTGCACCTATCTACGCTGCACGATCGTAGAGTTCGTGGGGACCTAATAGAAACTTATAAGATTTTGCACGGGGATTACAGTGTACCTCTGTCCATTTTTGTTCGCAGTACGAATTTGAGACTTCGTGGTCATGATTTTAAACTATGTCCTGAACGATTTCGTAAATTGTGTCGTCGTTACTTTTTAACTAATAGGATAGGAAGAATGTGGAAGACACTTCCTAGTGAGTGTGTTTGTGCAGTGTCAAAGAACTACTTCTTATATATCTCTCGAGAACTACCACAATCCAAGAAATAATAATAATAGAATATTAAGCCGGGATAATAAAAATGGAAATCCGCCCAGATTGCATAATGTGGCACGTTTAAAATAATCTCGGTTTTTCATTCTGAATAACGTTTCTTAATAACATTTTGTTGAAAGGACACCTTACAACATACTTGATTTTTCAGAACTCAAATTATGTCTCAATTAGTTTCAAACCAAACAGGGCTGGACCCCAGAAGGTCAATTTTAAACTCGATTTTTTTTTCTTTTACAAGAGTCATTTCACGTATCCGGGGACACACTGTATATATATGTATATTTATAGTGTTATAGAACTTTCCAAGACAACTAATAGAACACTGGCGCCAGAATCAATTTATTAATGTATTTATTAAATTTACATAAGAGTTATTTTTTATAACAATACTAGCTACTTATAAATGTGTATTTGTTATTAGAACGTGTACAGGTATTAAAAATAACACATGCTTACATAATTTTTTATATTTTATTTTAACTCGTATAAATTGTTGATTTAATTATAGTTGATTGGAAATACCTAAGCGGTTTTGGTAGTTCGGCCAGTTTGAGATGTCTATGTTATGGAAGACTTTGAACCACATACGAGGGTTGCCTTTTATATTTCGGGATTAGAGAACAAAAACAAATATTAATCATTGAAAATCACTTTATTGTTTTTCAAAATATTCCCTATGAGGATCTTTTGCATGCGTTTGAACCAATTGTCGAAGCACTTTTGCCACTCTGAATTGATTGTTCTGCGTTGTTCTAGTGGTACGGTTGCGACATGTCCAGTATTTCCGAAAAAACAGGCGATTTGCTTGGAAGTGCTTCTTGCGCGAACAACTTTTGTTGGATTTGGCTCATCTTGAAACATCCATACAGTCGACTGCTGTTTACTTTCGGGCTCATACGCGTAAATCCACGATTCATCACCTGTCACGATGTCATAGACGTGTTTTGAAGCACCGCGAGCGTATTTTTTGAGCATTTCTTTCGACCAATCGACACGAGCTTTTTTTTGAGCGATTGACAAATTGTGTGGGATCCAACGCGAACAAATTTTTTTGACAGTTAAATGTTTATGCAATATTGAATGTATGCTGGTCCCACTAATGCCTAAGGTTGTCGCAATCTCTTGATAGGTCACATGACGATCTTGTAATATCAGTTCGCGCACAGCATCAATGGTTTTCGGAACAACAACTGATTTTGGACGACCTTTACGAAATTCGTCTTGGAGTGAACTACGACCACGATTGAATTCACCATACCATCGATAAACACTGGTCCTTGATGGAGCTTCATCGCCAAAAATTGAATTAAGTTCATCCATGCACTATTGTTGAGTTAATCCACGTCAAAAGTTGTAAAAAATAATAGCACGAAAATGTTCACGATTTAATCCCATTTTTGGGCCGAGATGAATCTTTTAAGTTACTGTAACCAAGACAAATAGCGCTCGTATGTCAAAACGTTCTGAGTACGTATTACCTCAAAAATTTCCAACTTTACGATAGAGCTGTTAGTTGCCAGATTGCAATACTAGGGTTGCCAAATCCCGAAATATAAAAGGCAACCCTGGTATTATGCGATCTTTCTAAAACCTCGAATTTGGTGGAGATACGTCGATGATCTTTTCGCGATTGTTATTTATTTTACGTTTTTGTTTGTATTAAGTTTTTAGTTTCTTTTCATTCACGCGGTGGTTTTTATTATTAATGCGAAAGGATGATTGATTAATATTTAGAATTTTAAATAAATAATGGCTCGCCACAACAAACATATAGAGGCTATGTCTATGTTATGTGATGAAATAATTGAATTCTTGACCACTAAATAGGATCATAACTCACTTGCGATATTAAAAATAAGAAATTAAACAAAAGTATATTATATGTAACACAATAAGTAAAAAAAACAAATATTTTTTTGAAATAAAAATAAAAACTTACCGGTATACAGGGTGTCCCATTAGTGTGTGGGCGGAAGATATCTTCAAAACAATTTCATAAAAAAATATTTCAAAAGAAAAAATGGAACAAAAATCGCAATTTCATTTTATTTTTTTTATTTGAAAGTAAAAAAGTTCAATTTCAGCTCTATCTTAATTATTCACGACTAGGCACTCTTAAGAAATAAAAATATTTTTTTTTTCGGCCATTTAAGTTTAAATAGAATAAAATCTTAGGTTAAATTAGGTAAATACAAACATTTCTATTTCTTTTCATAAGTATACACGAACTAAATTATAAACTATCCACCTATGGGGTTAAACATAGAAAAAACTCGAGAGGCGTTAGACCAGGGGATCGGGCTGGCCGTATCCATCTTCCATGGAAAGTTAGTTCGTGTGTACTTGTCTAGTTGTTATCAAAAGAAATAGGTTCGATTTACACTTAATTTGTCTAAAAATGTTAATTTTTAGGTTTTAAGACCGTATATTTGCAAATTGCGCTTTTTGTCGTCAATTTTTTTTTATAATAATTTTTTATGAAAAACCGATTAGCATTAAACTCATGAAATTATATCAATAAAAAGTATAGGAAAGGGACTTCTCGAATCTAAGCAGATCTACGGGGTATCCCATTTAACATTTTCCCATAAAAATACAATTTAGAAAATATGACCACCCTGAAAAATTACAAATCACATGTCAATAAAATGCAGTAAACAAAGAAAATAATGGAATTCAAATGGACCTGTCACGAAAAATTGGTTCATTTTTTGTTTCTGTAGTAGCCACAACGCCTTAAATATAAGTCAAAATTAACCCTTATTAGAAATATTTCAAAAACTACTAGATCTAGGCATATCAACCTATGTCATTTTTCTTGTCTTTTAGAGCGGCATTTATTTATTGTAAAATATACAAGGTGTTGCATTAAAAAAAAGCAAGTTTGGTCTGCTGCGCGTTTGTGAACTGCAATGTACGAGTATAATGGAAAACATTTTTGGGTTGTACATCTCGTCAGTTTTGTAAAGGATTTTTTTTGTCTATCGCTTATGTATCTTGAAGCCCACACACTAATTGGCCACCCTGTATACTACTCTAATCTATTCATGTCATTAGTGTCATTACAAATAAAGCTGTCTTTTGTGCGAGAGAGATTTCGACATTTGGGTATTGAGAGAATTGACGGTGGGGGAATAGCAATGTCCTGAGACCCTTTTACACTAATAAACACCACAGGACGAGGATTTACCACTACGCACTGGCGTCACGTGATAGTCATCCACCAATACGATGCATCTCCGTTTAACATAATCTCCAAATCTCTCTCGCAGAAAAAGGCAGCTTTATAGATGTGCAATTAATAGATTCATATGAACCAAAATAAATCTCAAACATAGTGTACTACAGGGCTCTGTCTGTTGCTTGTCTATATAGTTTTATACGAAAATATTAGGGTTTTTGTAATGCAGAAAACTGATAAAAGAAGGTCGACTACCAACCGCTGTTTATGAAACATCGAATTTTACCCCTCCCATTCTGTAATACAATCAACTTTATTCTATAATTCCTTGCTTTCATTCAAAGATCTCTCAACTACCAATTTATTTGATTTCCTTCTTGATTCGAACAATAATCAGAGGTAACATGAGAAACGTTTATGATAAACTGATAAAAGAAAGTACCTGAATAACGACGTGTTTCAGTTACGGAACGAAACGCAACTTAGCTTCAATCTTCTCAGTGTTAGGATTAAAGACGACCTCTGTCTTTCACATATCCGAGATACTTTAACTATAGGGTCTAGAAAATTCACATTTATCGCGAGCGATATAGAACTCCATTCGCGAAGACGATAAAAAATGTGATTTAAAATCTTGATAAACTACCTATCTAACTGTATCATCTAAGTAAACCAAAACACAAGGATCCAGGTTCAAGTCCCGAACTAGTATCCATGATGCCGATGCCCAGTAGCAGAGGAATCTGACAAACCATGCGGCAAACGTTTAAATCTTAGAGTTGCCGCGAGGCACGAGACACAAAACGTCTCGTCTCGAATCCGTTTTGTCTGGTCTGGAGAGTATTTTGTCTCGAATTTCGAGACTAGACGAGACATCTCGAAAAATTGTAACAATTAGAACCATTTATAATAATGTTTCTGAGTTCGTTCTGTGAAATAATAACGAGATCTGAATTAAAACTAATAATTATTTACACTTAATTAATACACACTTAAATAAACTAATAACTTAAAAGAACTATATTTATTTTCACTATATTATTTATACTATATATATTATTTATACTATATTATTTATTTCTACTATTGACTATTCACTTCATTTCTCACTGCCCATCGTGTCTGTCTCTCTGTATACCATGTCGCCTTCCACAGCATACAAGAACGTTCTGGAGCTTTCTATTCTCTTCTGTTCTATTCTGTGGTGTTCGACGACAATAGCAGCGTGAGTATGACTCGACGGTCTGCGGTGTTGCCGGATGTTTTTATTTATCTCTAAGCGCAGGGGATATTTTAATATTCGTCACAATAATAATATTTTAGATTTGAATGAATAAAAAAACAGCATCTTAGGGTGTCATCTGGTAATACGTGCCCTTAATTATAAATAAAAAATAAAATTTAGAATAAAATATAAAACCTTCATTAAACGACTTTATTGTGCTTTACAGTAGACAAATCATAACAAAACCAACAAAAATTAAAGTATATTATCTTATATTAAAAATTAAAATATAATTACTCATACATCAATTTTAGAACACGCCAGTACGCTCAATAATTTGACTTTCTAATAGTTTGGAGAAAATTTGACGTATATTTGCTAAATACAGTTTAGGATAATCTACGGGCCATTCGATTCACTAATGATGTTCTTCTAAAACATTTTAATTTAGATAATTGCCTCCCAAGAGTTCCCTCTTTGTTAAGTCCACCAAAAATAGTGGCTCTATTTTTCATTTGTACCAATTTGTTGCTGTCTCGTAGCTCTATGAGATTTGCTTTGTTTATGACTTAATTTGTAATGATATCGAATGTTAGATAAATAAATGACTCGTTGCGAGTGGGTAACTATTTGTGCTTACTTACCTACACTATAAATGTAGGTTAAATTTATTTTAATACCTTAATTTCACAGTACTTAAGTTAACAGTAAAATAAAGCTCAGCGTCAAAAGTATGGCCTAACTATCAATTAAAATTACCATAATATTTTAATTAGGCATACTTAAAAAGGTTATGAACCACAAGTATTATATGTAATTTAATGGTCATTTATGAGTCCATTAAGGCTATTCATCGCCAAATTTCACAATAATTATTGCAGGTTAATTTATGAGACATTAGTAGGTACCTATAGGTCTCGACGTATTGATAAATTATTTTTTCTTTCAGTGGACGTTTAGTTTATACGGGATGTCCCCTGTTGCAGTAAACCAAATAATAATAATAATAATGGTTTATATTGATCAGCAAAATACACAAATTTATCATACAATCTGTAAGAAGAACTTTAAAATCTAATTTGTTAAGGTATGTAAATCTTATAAAAAAATTTCTAGGTACTTTTTTAAAGTAGCATTTCTCCCAGAGCAAGCCGTCGCACCATGTGTACCCGAATCAATCATAGACTCGCCAGATACCAATGGGCCCACGAGCGGGTAAATTAGCATTGGCACTATGGCAAAATTGTATGTTTTCTGATGAAACACGCTGCTGATGGTAGGGTCCTGTTTGGAGGCAAGCTGGGAAACGATAAGCTGAAGAAAACATGGCTTTCCAAGAGGCGTTTGGTGGAGGTTGCATTACTGTTTGGACTGGGCTTATGTACAATGGCAAAACCGAACTTTTCATTTCGAACAGGATAGTCAATTGCTGCAGTTTATAGGGACAACATTTAAAACAATATTGTGGTTACTTTTGCATAACATTTTTTGGAGGAATTTGTCTTGATGGATGATAACGACAGGCCGCACGCAGGTAGTACGGTTATAAACTTTTTGGCATAAAATAATATTGCATTATTGCTTATGCCATCACAGTCTCCAGACCTAAACATAATTGAGCAGGTGTGGTCACGACAAAATGCTCCTCTAACAGTGGAAGAGCTATCTGGAGCCATTCAGGAAGAGGAAGGAAAACGTTTGCCATCAAGAGTTTATTAAGTACCTTGTGGAACCTTTGCCACGTATATTCCAGGCTAAGATCGATCTGCCGTACAAAGTACTAACAATATTGTTTAAAATAACTGTTACTGTTTTGTAAAAAGTTCGTTTTTGTCAATGTTATTTAGGTATTTAACTGGTTTTCAAAGTTAAATACATATTGTTAGTGTTATTTGAAAACATATTTTCCAATGAAGACACGTACGCCAATGCTGAATGAGAAAATTAAAAAATCCCAGATAAAAGATGAATAACAGCATCATAGCATTTTGAAAAATAATAATTTTTAACTTATTAGCACTCCTTACTAAACCAAAAAAAGCTTTTGATGTTACGCCACTGGAATACACCTCTATATAAAGATTAATACCTAACTTGGATTTGTTCATTAAGCTGTTAATTGCATAGTATAATTTATAAAGTCGGTTTATATTAAATAATGTCAAAGTAGCAAACTTTCACTGTACGCCACTGGAGGCAATAACGTTCAATGAGTGCTTCAATCGGTTCTCGGGCGCAAGAAATCCCACTTTATGCAACAGTAAGAAAAAAAAATACCCATCCACAAAAGACACCCCGAAAAAGTCGTTTTTTTTTGGGATACATGTAGGTAATTCTTTTAAAAATTTCAATAATTTGAGTTATATCCAACTTTCGAAAAATTTGTGAAACAGCTTTTTTAAGATAGTCCGGAGATCAAAAAGATGCATAGAAAAATTTCCAACATCAAAAATTGAGAATCTGACATAGCCCCAAACTTTGTAAAAAACCATGACTTCTTTGCCCCCTGTATAAGTGGATGAATAAAAGAAATATACCCTGTACGTGTTCTCAAAGAATTGGTTAAGAACCACCCGGATACCGCAACTCGATATCTCTTTCCATTTCAAAAATATCGTGATTTGAGTTTGGGTACAATTTCCCATGTTGTAAACTGTCCATCAGTTTACTTAAAAAAACCTACACTATTGCAGTTTATTTTATATATTATCGAACCCGGCAACCTTCACAACATATCCTTTACAAAAAAGTTTACCTTTCCTGATATTATCCCTCATACATGATGCAATATCAACTAAGTACACAAAAAGGGGAGAATTTCCCCTCATACAGCAAAGGTAAATTCCTGTCTCCAAGGACTTGACTTATTGATCTTGGGAGGTTGTGGCAGCCATGTTGGATACGCGCGCATTTTCCCCTTGCAGGATATGGATCGCACTGTTGCTAAGCAACACATTTTCCGCCCCAAGCCACGAATACATGTACATTTCGCTTTTCCAACCAACAACAATGGAGCGTTTCCGTTTTTCGATATTTACTACGGTTTGAAATTGCTTCGTTGGAATTTCTCGAGGGCCTAATGGTTAAAGGGAGAATGGTGTTGTTTGGGGATGAAGATTCGTATTACATATACAATTTCATAGGGGGATAGAGAGTTTTGGGGACATTGTTACGTTCTAAAATTGGGACAGAATTAAAAATATTAAATCATTTAAAGAGATTTGGTGTCATTAAATTCTAATATAAGCATCGATGACAATTTTTTGTTTAAATTCAGGGTGACCATCGTAATCTCACCGTTTTATGTCTGGCGACAACGCAAGAAAACACGTAAATGTGTTCTAAATCAAGCACTTTTTTTGTATGAGTTTTATTTTGTACCAACAACCCCTTAACATCCCAGCCTTTGAAGAGCTCAGAAGCCTAAAGGTATCTGAACATATGCTAATGCAGCTTACGAACGATATTGTGTAGTTTGAGCCACCCAAGATCAAAGACTTTTTGAGAAACACGATCATACTTTCGCAAATTATTTATAAATCGACAGCATGTGTTTTGAACTGTTTACAACCTATTATTAGTGCGATAATCGACGCAAGGATAGTATACTAAATGGCAATAGAAAAATATCGGCATAATCAGTGATTCGCAAAGTTTTTTCCTCATTTTATAATTCAGAATATTTCTGTTGGGTATAAAGCATTTTCATTCGAACATAAGATCTCTGAATTAAGCCTTTACAGTGCTCCTTACACCTTAAAATAACATCAAAAATCAAGCTTAAATATTTAGCTTGATTTGTGAAAAGTATAATTGTGTGTCATATATTTTGATATCGAAGTTGTACTCAATGTGAGCTCTATAGTTTTTTGAGCGAAATACCATGATCGTAGTTTTACCTAGATTGATTTTCAAGTTATGGGCCAAAGAATATTTCTGTAGCCAAGAGGTAAACAATCGTATATCCATAATAAAAAATGTTCAGTAATGAGGAAAACAAGTGTAAATGCAAATGATTTTCAAAATTTGAGAAACTTACAAGAATTGGAGCAACGTGTTATTTATATTATATAATATAATGTGCTATTTAGATTATAAATAACACGTTGCTCCATTGTTAATTAAAATATATTATATTTTAAAATATATTATATTTTAATTACCCTATGATCCCTTTTTATAGTCAGTTATAATTTTTCCTGAAAATTTACCTGTACCTTAATTTGGGACTTACGACTATTTACCTCTAATCAAAAAACCATAATAACAGCAAAGCTTACAATACAAAAGTAGTTTTATTTTTTGTCAATAATATTATTGCAAAATGAGAAATACTCATAAAAATGTTTGTACTTGGAAAATATGTTAAATCAAACATCAGTTCAACACAAAATTAATCACCTTCTTCTTCATCGGAACTATTTTCACCTCCCTTTTTAGAAATCGGGATGTTTATATGAAATTGCTCATGAACCCATCGTAAACTTTTTATTAAAAAATCGTACTTGTTCTTTGTTATTCCTTTCAATTTGCTGCGCAAGCTAGGCAATTCTTCAGGTAGTGAGTGGTATTGGATTTCTTACAGATCTCGCCATATTTAAAGTTTTTAATTCCTCATCATTAAAATTTAGCTTGTAAAAGACTGTGTTAGGTTGATTAGCATGGACTTGAAAATAAACAACGCCTGATATTAAAAAATCTCATTTTTGAGTATTTTTTTTCTTATTACTAAACGGCGCTTCAGATTGGCTGTAAAGGTAATCAACGCGTTTAAAATCAGAAGTATTTACTTTTATGACAGTTGCATCTGTTGATCTGATCAATTGTTGCCAGTCCCAAGGAGTACATATTTCCAGAGTGGTTTGTTTATTTAGAGACCTCTCAATTAGAACATGCACCTGATCTGCCTCCATGTGTGTATGACCTCTTAATAAGAATTTGTGTTCCACAGTTTTTAAATTGGTGCAGATTTTCATTAACCATAGATAACTCAGCATCATAACACTATTGCGATTCTGGCTGGGGCAGTTATCTGACCAAATTATTAGATTTTCTACGGTAGTACCTGCAATAACAGTTTCAGCCCATTTGATTAATGCTGATGCGATTTCGTTGCCACCTTTTCCAGCTTCTGATTCATCCCATACCAAGCAATAGGACAAATTGTCTGTTGAATCGTAAATAGTTGAATTTAAGATCTATAGTTTTAGGAAATAAAAGCCTAGGTTATTTCAAATGTAGGGGGTTGGCAGACACTTTTGCAGGTTTCTTAAAACCTAAATTAAACTCTGTATTAAAACACTTTCGATATACCCAAAGTTTGGCTATTTGTTGTCTGGGGACGCGATCTTGTTCACATTTGACTAAGTACAACTTATACATTTTTTTAATATTTAATTCTGGGCTTAAATGCTGTCTTCTACTTTTTTGACGGGTGTAATGGCTTTCGTAACATCGGAAGGCTTGAGTGTGATCTCTAACTCTATTCGGAACTTCTACAGGTAGTTTGTTGGGCGGAATACAAACATTCTTAGTTTTGGCACTATCCATCTTTTTAAATCGAAAAAATATTCAGTAAACAAAGCAACACACTCTTCGTCACGTTCACGTGGACGTACTACTCTTTACCACACTGTTAAATGGAGATACTACATTTTGAAAATTAAATAGATTGGCAACCAACAATTCTTGACTTACAATTTTTGGCCACAATAGAAAAATAAAATAGTCTATTTAAAAATGTTATTAACTCCATATTTGCAAAAATAAGACTTACGACTGTTTACCTCTCAGGTAATTTTTATTACCAAAGTTATGTAAACGATGATTATCATCAGCATAGGAGCAGTATCAGACGTGTAAACTAAAAATAGTAATATAAACAAAACGCTGTCTTGCGGTATTCCGCAACTGAAGAGACGAATCGAAGTCGAAACAGTAGAATTATGTCTTCTCCAAACAGAAGGTGTAAAACTTTGACTGACTGGATATTAACAGTTAGTGTATGGAAAACGTACTGAACTTATGCCCAGAACAATTTTCTGTTTGATGTGACTATGGTGTTACACACTGGGGTGGGAAATCTGCTTTTGAACTCGGACAGTTCTCATCAGTATGGATAGGAAGCCATATAGCATTGGTGTAATAAAGACGGGCCTATGTATGTAAAAGTACATGGGAAGTACTGGTTGTTTCGAACATGCGATCTCTGATTTGGATGATTTCAAGGAAGTAGCGGAAAAACATATTGCGAAAACATGTTATATACATATGCCCGTCGTTATTACACCAATGCTATATGGCTTTCTAGCCATACTGATGAGAACTGTCCGAGTTCGAAAGCAGATAGAATTTCCCACCTCAGTGTATGACACCATAGTCACATCAAACAGAAAATTGTTCTGGGCATAAGCTCAGTACGTTTTCCATACACTAACTGTTAATATCCAGTCAGTTAAAGTTTTGCACTTTCTGTTTGGCATGTTTTGCATAAAATGCAAAGATCACAAACTGGTCATTAGCTGAGTTTTTGAAATTCTTCAATTTCTGATTGCAATGATTTGCATAGAGAAGTAGAGCTTCGAAGGTCCTTGCATTTTTGGTTATGTGTTATTTGTAATTTATTTTGAGTGCATTTTTGGTAGAGCGTTGCATACACGATTGTAGTTTGTGTCTTATACAGGGTGTTTTTATATTCAACCGACAACGCTCCACCACAGAAAGCTATCGCTAATTCATGTATTTTGATATAGGGACATATACCCTTAGAGGGTTTCGTTGTCTAGATACAGGGTGTCAAATGTTCAAATTTAAAATCAAAAATTTGCCATAATTCAAAATCTCCTTTTTGTCAAATTTAGTGACCGATATGTTCTTTAAAAAAGTCATATTTTGACATAAAGAATCTTTTTAAAAAATTAACCAGTGACATGCTATAGGGGTTATGACACTTTTTATCCCTCTATTTTTTACGCCACTGGAATAAATATATCTTTTTAATTCCCTGTCAATTTTGGCATAAAAAAAGTGATAGCTTTTTATGGGTTTAAAGTGAATGGTTTTGCAGGAATTTGCCTCTAAACTTAAGTCTGCAAGTGCCTGAGATACTGTGTATTTCTCCCTCGTATATATTACTTTTTTAAGCAACAATGACCAGGGAATTAAAAAAAAAAATAAAAATATATTTTTATTCCAGTGCAGTGCCGTAAAAAATAGGGGGATAAAAAGTGTCACCAACCAGTGTTGCTCCTTGATATTTTGAGATTTTTTGAGTGTTAATTTGGCAACGTTGCAATAGTGCCAGTTTTCCGACAATGGTGCCAGATTTAAAAAAAAATCATTTTAAATTAAAATTGTAAATAAAAAAAAATACAATATGTAGGTGTATAGTATATGTATAGGTCGCTAAACTTTTCGCTACAATTCAGGAACCGCTCAAGCATCATACAGAGAAAAATTCTCTCTACTCAAACTCCCAATTAAAAAATCGCTTTTATGTTGAATAATGTAAAAATTTGGTTAGTCGCGCGCTGGATATTTTGTGTAAAAGATCAATTGTTATAATTGTGCCATTTTTACCAAAGAGGTGCCAGTGTGCCAAAGGATGCTTGATTGGATCACTTTTGGCACAATTGTACAGCCTGGAACAACCCTGTCACTAACCCGTATAGCATCCCACTGGTTAATTTTTTAAAAAGATTGTTAATGTCAAAATATGACTTTTTTAAAGAACATATCGGTCACTAAATTTGAAAAAAAAATTTAAAAGACTTTTTGAATTATGGCAAATTTTCGATTGTAAATTTGAACCTTTGATACCCTGTATCTACAACTAAGCCCTTTAAGGGTATATGCCCCTATATTCAAATACTATTAAATTAAATTAATTTAGCACTAAGTAAAAGAAAAACAATATTAAGCTAATTACAAAAAATATACAAATTATATAAACCAAAAACAATAAATGATAAAAAACAAAGGCGCACGTAAAAAGTGTTACATTTGAGAATGCTACCGGTGAAAAGTTAACATCCAGATGACTACAATAGCGGTTAAAGGAGCGGGACACGACACTTACTAAACCCAGAAGAATCGAACAAGTCTATCGCACCATGTCACTCCCTCTTGGAGCGTAAATATTGTCCGCCCTATGGGCTCCATACTACAGAAAGAGACTGTAATTTAGACCTAACAAAAGCGTAGCATAATATCATGTTTATGATTCCCATTAAACATAACGTTCGTAGACTACGCCCAGTTAACTCTGATGAACCTCACAAAAATCTCCAGATCATCCGCATAAGCAAGGGTCTCACATGTGAAGGTTTAAGAACTTGTTGCACCTATAATATGCTACTTGTCGAATACTTTCAAATATCTACCTAAACATCATTCGTTTTATTGGATTGGACATTAGAAAATGTCTTTTAACACAAGCACGTAATCTCATAATCAATGAAAAATAGCTCCTTTGTACCAACCGACCATTTGCAGGTGTCCTATTCAAAAACTGTAAACTTTTCTTATATTTTCACGTACAAACACAGAATTCAAACAATTTATGCCCAGTGTATATACACGTGGGAATGTTAAAATGTTTATTGTAATAATGTTATTATTATTGTATGAATTTCACATTTCACGTATTGCCCTTGCATAAATCAGTAAAATCGGTATAGTCGGCCTCTTCGTAAGCAGAAATCGTCCCGAGACAATAATTATTTATAGCAGTACACCGATGGTTTATTGTATGCACGCACGAAGCAGTAAATGGAATGTACGAAATGTTCACGTTCTGTTTAACGGGCAGGGACAGTTTGCACGGAGGTAATTGAGATATTCTTTAACCCTTTCATGCATAAGTTTGTATTAAAATTCACATGATTTTTTAATTTTTTTATTATCAAAATAATTGTGTATGACAAGAATATAGGTACATGGTTTTTATAAATACAATAAAAATTCTTGAAAAAAAAAAGAAAATAAAAACAAGTCACGTCTAGTAAGGTGGACTTATAAGACATGCTTTCTCTCTTATCGATGGATATGAAAGTATTCAAAGCAGTCCGGGCAGACTGGCTTATTACATATTTTACAAATATACTCGATTTTCCTTTTACCCGCCTATTCGTTTTCAGTATAGGTAGATGGTAGAGTTCCGATCGGACGACATCTCCTATTTTTCTTGTAATAGTCGCTCTAGCGGTATTGGCCTTGAATTCCAGAAAGTCGGTTTTTACGTTTCCATTTTTTCTAAACAATATGCGTTTGCTACTGCACTGAGAATGATCTTTTGATTTCAATCGTTTCCCAAAATGTATTCCACCGCTTGGTTTTGTTTGTTGGCTCTACGCCACAACAACTCACTTAATATCTTCTTTATTCAGAAGGTACAATGGTACATTGATTGCGTCTAAATATTAATTAATAAGTTAATTAAATAATATCTTAAACAATAAAATCACATGTACAACATTCAATGAACTGTCCCCCCAAGGTAACCGAGAAACTCCGAATAACCATAAAATGCGTTTACTGTGAGTAAATGCTTCAATTTGTTAAATGAGATTATGTTTGAGGCATTTTTTATATCCTCTGGTAGCATATTAAAGAAAGTAATACCAGAGTACATCGGTGACCTCTTGTAAAATTCCCTCCTTTGGCGTGAGGGATACAATTGATTTCTACCCCTTGTCAAGTATGTGTGTTGTGAACCGTTCTTCTGAATACATCCCATCTTATTAAAGATGAACTGTAACAGTTTATAGATGTATATACATGGAACTGTTAATATTTTTTCTCTAATAAATAAAGGTTTACATGTGTCACGGCCAGAGAGTCCAAATATCAAGCGAATAGCCCGCTTTTGTGAAACGAATATTCGATGCAATTCCGTCGATCGCCCCCAAGAAATGATGTTATAAGATATCGTTGGGTAGATTAACGCATAGTACATTGATAAGAGAGTGCATTGATTAAAGATAGATCTTAATGAGAACAGGACATAGCATTGCTTATTTACCTTACACAAACACTGCTAAGTTGATCCGTCCACATGAGTTCACGAACAAGCTAACAAAATCAGCCCACGGAAGATTATGTCCACCAAAGTTCACACTAAATGGCAAGTTTGTTTGAAACTTATTAAACTGGAAGGCGACGGTCTTACTCAAGTTCACTATAAGTTTGTTTCTGTTGCACCACGAGTGAAACTCCTCCTCCTATAGTTCTCAATGTCCGCACTGTCGCCCTTTTTGAAAATGGGCACCACTGTAGAAAGTTTCAGTTGATCCGGAAATATACCAGTGGTCACCGACATATTAATCAACTTTGTGAGAGTCATTTCACGATTTTCGGTATTTGCTATAGAGAAGAGCAGCCTGTACCTTATTTATTATTGAAAAAAAAAACACATCTTAATATATCTAAAATACAGTATGGGGAAAATTCATTAAATAAATGTGCATAAATATAGTAGCCAAATTTTCCATAATTTTGATAAATGTATGGTTACAATTAACAGACACACATTCAATTGTTTCAGTTCAACTATACTTTGGACGATCTAACTTTGACCACCGTAACCTCCTTCTCGCTTGAGTAGAACATAACCTCGTTTAGATTTTATCTCGATTTTGAAATGCAACTTTTGTAAAATAGCACGTACCTGCTTCTAATCAAGTGGAACTTTAATCCTTTTTACTCTGTGATTCATATAAAATGATATAATATGTGTAAAAAGAAGGCACAATCATGCAATAACACTAATTATTGATAATTTGGAATGTTTTGCATTCTAATGACTTAGTTAAAACTCAACATTTCTGCTAAAATCGCCAACCATTTATACAATTTCGCTTTCTTCTTTATCCCGAAAAATTGACTGAATATTTTTCATTCAACGGTTATATATTTGATATAGTCTTGTCGACGATAGAATTTGATTTTATTGCGTCAATTCGTTCTTGTTTTTTGTCGACTGTGAGCTCACGCGGCACCCACTTTGCACAGAGCTTTCGCATACCCAAATGTTCGTGGAAAATGGTAAAAACAGTATCATCTGATACCTTTACAATGTCAGCTAACTCGTGCACCTTCAATTTGCGATCGTTCATAACCAATTTGTGAATTGTTTTGACGGTTTCTGGAATATCAGCTTCATTTGGGCGTTCACTGCGCTCTGCACCACGTTTAAATTCAGAAATCCATAGTCCTCATTCAATTTCTAAAATAAAAATAAATTTTAATTTACACGTCAAATGACGCAAAAATATGCGATTTAAGATTAACAAGCCGATACATCATTTTTTAATTAAGTTAACCTTATTGAATAGTCACATCAACCTCTAAAGGAAAATTGAAGTATTAAACAGTGCTGCAAATGGCACAACCGGCCCTGATAAAAATGACAGGCATATTTCATTAGTTGGGATTATTATTTATTTACCATTAGGAATACAAACAGATTACAAAAGAATCCACAACAGTATTCACAATATAATACAAGCTTCTGACGAATATATTTATCAAAAAAAAAAATAACTGCGTAAAATAAAAGAACTTTAGTTTTAAATATTTCCAAACTTTTTGGTTTGGAAATATTTAAAACTAAAGTTGTTTTATTTTACGCAGTTATAATGAATTTCCAACAAGTATCGGCTAATTCTATTCAAAAAAAAAAAAAAATAATAATTTAAAATATACATAAAATGAAGAATTTATTTACTTAAGCCTAAATATTACATTAAATAAACACAATACTACCCAATAAAGAGAAAAACAAAACAAAAAATTACCTACATGAACAGACCCCTCACAAACGACTTAAACCGAGCCAAGGATATGTCAAACAAGTCTATGTCAGCACGATACAAATTACATGTTCGCAAAATGCGACAGATAGGCGAATTCTTTCCCGAGTTTGTTCTTCTAAAAGGAATTGCAAAGATTTCATGTGACCCCAACATACGCGCAGGTTCATTCAATTCAATGTCATTATATATTGATGGAGAATCCAAAAATCCATTCAGAATTTTAAACACAAATATCAGATCGGACACCTTTCTTCTGTTTTCCAATGACAAAATACTATACCTGCGCATAAGAGGTTCATAATTACCTCTTTGCAGAATTATATTTGACTTAAAACTTAAGTATCTAAGAAATTTATGTTGAATGCTCTCCAATCTCTGCTTATATATTAAATATAGGGGGTTCCAGACTGTTGTAGCAAAAGTCAACTTGCTATGGACAAATGCATAGTATAACTTCAATAAACTTTTAGGCTGCTTAAAGGATTTGCTAATTCTCACCACGAAACGAAGCAGTTTATTCGAAGGGTTGATTAGTTTTTCTATGTGATTCTTAAACATCATTTTCGAGTCCATGATTACACCTAGATCCTTTGTCTCTGATACCCGTTCCAGTATAAAATTATCTAATTTATATTCGTATCTAAAACCCTCCCCGTTTCGAGTAAAACTAAGAGAAAAGCACTTTTCGAGATTCAAAAACAAACTGCTTTGGGAACAATATTCGAACAGATTATTTAAATCGTTTTGCAACCTCTGACAATTCGCAAAAGGTAATTTTCCAGATATAACACATTTTGGAAACACTTTGTAACCAGATTTTGTCACCTACCATTTTGTCGTGCAGATTGTCCGCACCCTTCTTACCACTGTTACAAAACAGATTCGAAAGTCCGCATTCGTTGTTATATTATTACAGCAGTGTGGTTTCTTTTTTTTTTTTTCGAATCGAGAGAGTCTCAGGTGTTCAAATTCATGCCGGTGTTATCTTTGATAAACATCCAACAATCACGTCTCCACAATGCCGAGTCGACTTGGTCTCCCATGCCTAACATTATTGTTGATGGCTAAATGGTTTTGTTGCTGTGGTAAATTAAGCGTCCATTTATTTAAGGATAATGTAGGTATGGCAGCGGTTATATCTTTTTGGTAATTCTTTATGATGTTATTATGGTTAAGATGACGAAATAGTTCAAGAATGCTATAATCTGTAAAAACTAAATGTAAGATTTTGGTGTTGTTCGATAGAGAAAACTCAAAAAAATCTGATTTTTAAGATAGTTACGAGGGGACCGAATATTGGATAAGGGTAGAAATTAAAAACGCAATATAATTTCCAATATATTCACTTGCAACCCCATAACACACTTCTCAGAACTATTAATTAATTTGTTTATACTATCAAAAAAATTTTTGCTTAAAAATACGCCGAAACTTCGTCCACGCTCGTAAATATCTTTTTGTCCTATGCCCCCAAAAATTGCTATTTTACGGACTCATTTAAGCCCGTAAAAGTTGCCCTGGCAACCTTTACAGACTATTCCAAAATTTCTTAGAATGTCTAAATTCGACAAAAAACATAAAAAATCACATAAATTTAAAACGTAAATAATTCTTTGAATACTAACAGTATCAATACACGTAATCTAATAATTATTCGACTAATAAAGTTATTTGGAAAAATTTAAATAAAATGAGCAATTTTGTGCTTTTAAAAAACTGGTATCTGCATTTTCCATTGGCAGGTAAATTTACATTCTGATGAGGTGGAGCACAAGGGAACGATGTACTTGGTGGCACATCGATGGAAGTGATCACGATGTTCTTTTCCTCCATTAGCAGTTTGCAAACTTTCTTCTTTTTCTCCATAGATTCTTCTTTGGAACTTTCCGCCAATGTGAACCACATAAATAATTATTGTTGTTTAGTACAATATCAAAAACATTAATATATTCACCTCCAATCTCCTAGGTTTTTCAGCTATGTAAAATCTACATCTGCAGCAAGAGTAGCAGAAGTACATCGGAAACAATGACTTGTATAGTCGTTTTGGTTTGGCAGCTATAACAGAGGGCATCTTCCCGAAAGAATGAAAACGTAATCATATGGTACATTATTTGGCCGAAGAGAAACATATTTTGTATACAACTCAAATCACAAAGGCCAATGACAAGATCAACCTAAAAATCAAATGAAATGCAACCTAACCTTAGTAAGTAAATATGTTTCATCACTAGCCACATGGTCAAAAATTGATCGATCTCTTCTCTGGACAAAACCTTAGACTTTTAAAAAAAAGGCTCTATAAAAAGGAAGAAGGAAAGTCCTGGAGAATGAAACTTACAGCATTTTGGGAATGAACTCCAATGTAATGCCTCCAGCAATAAACTATGATCTGCTTTATAAAACTCTGTTCCCCAGCAGAGGTCAATGGGTCCTGCATGCGGGTAGTTGCAAAGTGTGGACTATTGCTGGTTTACTGATGGCTCAAAGACAAACTGAGGTACAGGTGCCGGAGTCTACGGAAGCAGACACAAGACAACAATTTTTCAATGTCTGGGTTCTCACGCTACTGTATTCCAGGCAGAAGTTCTGGCAATTGATCTGTGTGCTCAGGAGCTCGAGCTCGAGTACTCTGTGCGAAAGTCAATACAAGTTTTCTCTGATAGCCAAGCTACCTACCTATCTAGACTTTTTAGGCTCGTAACTAACCGAATTCCTCTTCAAAAAAGCAATAACTTTTTGAAATTTGTCAATTTGAATGGTATCCTTAAGACTTAACACAGCTGCAGTTGGTAATTGTATGTATATGATCGAGGTAATTCGCATAATCGATTTGTTATGAGTGTAGGTCATTGGTTAGATAGTTGCTTTGCGAGCCGAAGGTCGTGTGTTCAAGTCCCTGCTATTCTTGCAATTTTTTTTATTTCTAATTTTTGATAAAGTAGGTAAGTACTTGGTTAGTTTAGGACGTTATTCTTAGTATTATTAGTGTACGTATTGTCACCATAGATTTTAAATCTTTGATGAAATCGAAATCGATTTAAGGTAGGCTTACTTATTTTCAGAATATTGAATATAAAGTGAAATAAAATTTCAGAGTTACTTTAAAGTTCACATTATTTTATCAAAAAATGAAAATGACATATTTCCGGAAGAAGTTTTGGCGTTTTTGTGTTTAGAAAAGTGTGTTTGGGTTAAGAGAAGTGTCTCGAATGTAAAGTTATTCTAAAGTAGGGAATAGGAAAATAAAGAATTTTCACAGAAAAATGTTTGTGATATTGTGTTTGGAGAGTTCTATATACTGAAAAACTGAAAAAATAAATATTATATAAATGTAGTTCACCTAGAAAAAATTTCACCCTATCTTTAATTTATTTCTAGGGCAATCAATCCCTCTTGATCGCCCCTAGCTACGGCCTTAGTTAGTATGAGTTTTCTTATGGTTTTTGCATTGAAATTTCGTTTTACCATAATAAAATAGATTGGGGTGCGAAGAAAGGCTCAGTCATTCGTGTCTAGCACCCTCGAGTAGTCCTTCAAAGGTTTGAATAAAAATAAATACATCTTTTTTAGCTAGACTATTAGTTTCATGAAACAATTTTTTTTTTGAATTTCACCGGAAATACTTGGTTTTGGTCATTTTATACTTAAATAAGTATTTTTGTGTCAAATTTGGTTAAAATCTGTTAGTAGTAGTAGTAGTAGTAGTAGTTATATGGCACAAACAAAACACTACTTGACAGATTTTAACCAAATTTAACACAAAAATACTATTGGACATGGCAAGGAGCTGATTAGATTTTGGGCAACATTGAACGTAGGCAAGGGGTTTAAAAGAGGGTTCAAAAATAAAAAAAATTCATAGTTCTTAAATTTATCCGAAATACTGCATAATTTTATATGCATTTAATTGAATATAACCTAAAATATTGAATATAAAATATTAAACCACATTGGCGTTTGCAAATAGTGTAAAATGGGGTAAAAAATATGTAAAAAACATGTATTTCTAAAACATAGTAGAAATATTAATATAGCTTTGATAGAATATAACCTATAAAATGTGTCATACATAACTTCCTTTCATAGGCGTTCGTAACTAGTGGAAAAGGGGTCAAAACATAAAAAATATATATTTCCTAAACTTATTCGAAATATGGAATAATTTTTCATAGTTGTGATAACCTAAAAAATGATACATAAAAGAATTGGTTCACACAGGCGTTCGAAAATAGTGTAAAAAAGTGTCAAAAACGAAAAAAAAAATTCTATGAAAGGGTCAGAAAAACTTGTATCCGTGATAACTCAAAAACCACTTAACGGATTTTAACCACATTTGGTACGAAAATACTACACGATATTTATAGGTGGTGATTAACATTGAGCGTAGGCAAGGGGTTAAAAGTGGAATCAAAAATTTAAAAAAACATAGTTCTTAAACTTATCCGAAATATTGAATAATTTTTTGTGCGTTTAATTAAACATAACCTAAAATATTTAACCTAAACAATTAGACAACATTGACATTCGAAAAAAGTGTAAAATGGCGTAAAAAGGTTAGAAAAAACGTATTTCTTCTCTCATGGCAGAAATATTGACTAGTTATTTATAGGTTTGATAGAATATAACCGAAAAAATGTGATATAAATAACTTGTTTTCATAGGCGTTCATAAATAGTGTAAAGGGGGTCAAAATAAAAAATTTATACTTCCTAAACTTATTTGGAATACGGAATAATTTAGTTGCATAGTTAAGTAGGTATATAGTTGGCATGGGCTATACAAGTACAGCGTTCTCCACGCGGCAATACTAGAGTGCTTAGTTCTGTGTTGCCGATCCGCCTCAGTTAGTTTTATTGCAGCCATTAACCAAAATACGCGAAAAATACTATACCTTTGCTGATTTCTTCCTGTTGATTTATCCATTCATTGTCGACTTTAACAATATTCACAATCATAGCAACACACAAGCAAGGGTAGTAGAAAATATTCGTCAATTCTTATAATAAATAAAATATAGGTACCTACGTAACATAATATTCAACAAATGAATATAAGTATATTTATAATAGTGAAATTTACTTATATCACGTCAGTAGTAGTAGGCTGAGCACGAAATAGTGGAATGCGGCATTGGCCGAGTCGAGAGTGGTATTTGGCGCCGACCAGTCTGGCGCACACCTGCATCTCGGCCACCGTGTGAACACAACACAGAACCGATAGCCGCGGGCCGATTTCAAATCACCCACATATTATGAAAGGAATTATTAATAACAAACAACAATAATAGCAAAAGGAATGATACGACTAATGCATTTGAGCATGTGGGCGAGCCGGATCTTTTGGTTTTTTTTTAATATCGTTTGGATTTGAAGTCACTGTCATCCAATAATAATTATTGTTAGACGTTGTTAAGAATCTTGAATGTAAAAGGAAATATTCATAAGTAATATTTTTATTTTTGGTCATTTAATATCTATTAAAAAGAAATAAATCTTTATTGACTACGCGTTACTAAAAATAAAACAAAATTAAAACATCATCTAATAAGTACCGGGTAAGGGACCACTATCTTATCTGAGAAACTATAAACGGTACAACAAAAAGTTAAATAGAGACTTTTGTTGGGTAAACTTGTAGTTTTTATTTATTTAATTTCTACATATCTGTACCCCAGAATAAAACTGTATTAAGTCCCATTTCTTAATTGTTCAGGAAACGCAAATGAAATTTTTTTTTTTGGGTTGAAACTTGGATTTAATGGACTTAATATAGTGTTATTCCAATTACATTTAGCTGGTAGGGACATAAGATAATGAATACAATATTTTTGAGGACTTAAATTTATTAAAAGAAAAAAAAACACATTTTTATCAAAAGCGTACTTTAATTTACTGGTAGATACAAAAGTATTTAAACGTAAAGTAATGCTAAATCCATAAAAAAACTTATTCTTACTTGTTATTCAAACTGCACTTAACTAAAATAAAATAAATAATTTCATAAAAAAACTATACATTATTCACCCGCTCATTCTTCTTGCTGTCTCTCTGTAACATCGCTGTGAGGCAAATTTTGGTAAAAAGAGTGAAACTGCTTTGGCACACACTTCAGGAGATTCTGCAAGTCCATGAATTTCTTGGTTACCATAGAATCATAATATACCTCATCTGGTTTAGATAACCCTTGTGCAGCATTATTGTCGTTTTCTGCCAAAAGAACTGTTACTGTAATTTGAAAAATCACACAGTGTCGTTTTAGATTTAATAATAGCTCCTCAGGTGGATATCTAACGCGAATAGGTATTACTTGGGACATTCTAAGGATGATTAATTTTTAGCTCTCTTAGGCTCTTTTAGGCTAGCAGTCTCATTAATTTGTTTTTAATTTCACCGAAATTACGTGTCATATACGAAAATAAGTAGTTTTAAAAAAATGTTTGTCGTCTGTCTGTGTGTCTGAATCCACGATAAGTCAAAAACCACAACATATTTTAACCAAATTTGGTACAAAAATACCTCAGGATATGTCTACGTGCTTATTAACGCATTGAGCGTAGGAAACGGGTTGATTGGCTAAAAATGGTAAGAATCAAATAATCATAGATTATCTTATCTTCCACGTAAACAAAAATTGCAATTATCACCATTTAGTATTTCACGTCATTTGGACCGGCTTATTATTTTGATCAAAATGGTTTATTCAACTGGGGAAAACGGTAGGTGTGCTAACAAAATTGCATGTCAATTTTGTACATTCAATAGCTTCCAAATAAGGACGAATCATTAATATCTATGGCTTTTTGAGGCAACTGCACTTTATATAATATGTCTTTTGTATCTGTATTCATGGCAGTCCATAATTCCCTATCAGAATTTACATGAGCTATAAGGAACAGCGTAGTCTGGACTCAAGGCCCTTGAGGGACGACTATTATTAAAGCCCGTGATATAGGAACGACTATAAATTAAGCCCCTATATTCATTTGATTTACCTAGCTATGTACCTACCTACCTGTTGTTTATTTTCAGGAAGTTTCTTCTTCAGATCTTTCTCTTTATTTTCATAGAGCCTTTTTAACTGCTCAGCAGTCTTATAGCAAGGTATAAGTGTGGTGCTGTTAAATTATCCTATAACTAGTTTCCAGTCGGTTCTAGGACATTTCTTATGGCAAATAACATGGGAAAACGCTAAGGTCCCAAAACTCCGAAATTTGTGCTTTTTAAGGTCACGCGCTTGATGGCCGCGCGAGGTTATAAACGATATAAATGACATAAACGTCGTTTATGTCGATTATATCGTTTATGTCATTTACGTCGTGAAAAGCACAATTTCCTCACTGGTCTCTATTTCTATTTTTCGGTATAGCTATGGTATGTGTTGAGCTCATAATAATTGAGATGCTGTTTCCGTTATACCGCAAAATTAATTTTAGCAAAAATAAGGTTTTAATCAAAAATTTGCTTATCCTTAATAGAACTTTTAATACCTTATTAGGTTGATACATTAGCACATGAAAACTATATAAGGGGGAATGTTTTATGTCTACCCTTATATTATGACATATGTATATAAATCAGTTCCTAAAGCCTCTTAGCCATTGTGGTGAAATGAAAGTAGTAATCCAGTATTAGGGCATGGATTTAAAGCTTGTTTGTAAAGCGCTATTTGATTATGTGTGTCTTTTTGGAATTTATTCACGTTGTTTTTTATTATTATTAAAAATAGTTTGTATCTTACTAATGGTGTCATCATCTTGCGCTTCAGAATTTGGGAGAATATTCCTCAGCAACTTATAAACAATCTCATTGAAAGTCTTCCCCGAAGAATAGAACCTTGCTTAACAGCAATAGGAGGGTCAACTGATTATTAATTATTATGTTTTCAAAACTTTTTTTTTTTATTTTCAAAACTGGGAATACGTCGGGGTCGTTTCAAACAAAATATCAGGCCATATATGTTAATATACTGCAGGAATTCGTTTTGACCCAGCTTGCATGTCTGAAATATGTGTAGTTTAAAATAACAACTCCAATATGTACACGCCACATTCGGCTGTTCATCAGTACTCCACTTGGAATAATGAGAACTTCGTACTGGACACACATCGAGTAGATAAAGCAAGATTTTCTCTGAATTACCACGCACCTAGATTATTTAATGCTTTGCGTCGACATGTGAGTGAGCTTCCGCCTAAATTGTTTCTCGAGACTTTTTATGAGAAAATCATTTTATTCTATGGAAGAATAATTGGAATTTGACTTCTCAGAAAGAAACTAGATCTAAACTTTTTATTCATGTATTTTGTGTGCACTTGTAAATTTTATTTTTTACTTACATTTGTTTTTTACATATTGTGTATTTGTTTTATTTGGAAATAATTTGTGGTGTTATATTTTGAGATTTTTAATTTTTATGGCGAGGGTAAGCATTTATGTACTAACACAAAAAATAAATAAATAAATAAATATCCCTATCAAGGGTTATAGCTCGTAACTCAGAAGGTGCCAGGGTTACGGTGTTCTTGCGAAAACGTGGATTTGCTGTTTTTTTTTGTTTCTGTAGAAATAAGATGTAAAAGTAAGCAGATATGTATTTTTTATAAACATTTATACACTAGTTATATTGTTACCAGTGTACTTAACAATATTATTTATGAAAATTATTGTTTACGATAACTTGACTATTTGTTTAAATTTGTTTCTAATAACATCATTAAATGATTTTTTTATTTAAAATGGATTTACCATTTAAATTAATCGGAATGACATAGGACGAACTCATTGAGGACATTCAAGGTATGCCATCTGATCTAGAATCAGTCGTTGATGACTCGGAGGAAGAATGCCAGGAAGAGAATGACGAAACCGATATCCCACAAGATATGATTCTTATGGAACCCGACACTGAAGTCGACTCAGAAGATGATCTGCCTCTTTCAGTTTTGCAGACCCAATTACAAACCTTTTCTCAGTCAACCGATACACGTGTTTGGTCAAAACTTGTATATCCCCAGAAACCAGTAGATTTTGTTGCCGATTCTGGGATTACTGATATTGTGAGGAATCTTGACACTCCAACGCCAGGAAAACTTTTTCAGCTCTTTTACACCGATGAAATCATGGAGTCCATTGTTTTTCACACAAATTTGTATAACCAACAAACTGCCACGGCGCCTAAAGTTATAAACACAGAGGAAACAAAAACTTTTTTGGCTATAAATATGTTGATGGGACTAGCCCAGCTACAGGGATCACTGGAGTAGTGATCCAGATTTTCATGATTCCTATATTTCCTGTAAAGTACTTTAGTTGGATCGTTTCAAATTTACATCTAAATGATAATGTCATGGTGCCAAAAAAAGGTGAACCTGGCTACGATAAGCTTTACAAAGTGAGGCCACTCTTAAATTCGTTATCGGATAATTTTGAAAAATGTATGCTTCCCACCTTGACGAGTCTATGATCAAATTTAAAGGAAGGAGCAGCATAAACCAATATATTCCAAAAACAGTGAACGCCAACAGAAAACTGCTCGTGATTTTTAAGAGTGACAGAAATTTGAAAGGAGGAGAATCTGAAATTTTTACCACAAGCACTGAATTGCTAGCAATAAAATGGGGCGACAAGCGAAGCGTCCATTTGTTATCGAAGTTCCTCGATCCGAATAATTTCACTGAAGTTACACGAAAAGTCAAAACCGGTGCCATTGAAAATGTACCATGCCTTGCTGTATTGACAGATCATAACAAAAATATGAACTTCGTTGATAAGTTTGACCAAAACTTGAATGTTTATAAAATAGATCGAAAATCAAAGAAAATGTGGCACCGGATCTTTTTTATCTTGTTGATCTTGCAACCGTAAATGCACATGTATTATGCAAAGAATCAAAATTACCTAAAATGACTATGAAACAGTTCAGAAGAGAATAAGTCATCACCATTTTAACGGCAAAAACTATAATTAAAAGAAGAACTTTACCAACTACTTCAAATTCTATTGTTATAAAAAAACACAAACCCTGTATTCCCTCAGAAATACGCGCAAGCGTAAGTGCACACCAACCAAAAAGACGTCGCTGTGCCCTCTGTAGCACATCACAAAAACAAATTAGAACAGACTGGATATGTTCTGTGCTTTGCCCCGGCAAAAACAAAAGTTGTTTTCAAAGTTACCACCAGCAAAATGTGCAATAGTACAGAAATTAAACCTCCTGTTTTTTTTCGAAAATTTAAGAAAAAACATTTTGTATATATCTTAAGTTGACCTTCTTTGTTTATTTGTAGTTTAAAAAATAAGAATAAATGATTTTTTAGTTCTTGCCCCTCTAGGACTTTTTTTCCATAAATATCTTGCCCTTGAAAGAGTTAAGCAACAAATAAAGGGTAAATTTGTATAAGGTTGTTAATCTCTACAATATTTTAGAGAAGAAACAAAAAACTTATTACAACACTATGTTAAAGGTACTTAGTAGTTAATAAACACCACCAAACTACACATTACAATAATAAGGCTGAACTATAAAAAAATTAATAATAAATTAAGACAAAGAACTAAAATATTCAAAGAGACTAAATACTATCTAGCAATTTATTCTTTAATTGAAATTTAAACATCTTTAAACTTTGGGAGAAGTCCTTATTCACAAATCGGTTAACCAGCGTGGCCGCATTATAGGAAAACTATCTCGTAAATAGTTGTTTTTATGAGCTGGAACTGATATTAGACTTTTGCGTCTAATGTTCAAATTATGGATATCAGTCCGATAAACAATTTTTTTTTCAAGATAAGGAGGTGTTTTATATTTGATGATCTTATAATAAAAGCATGTTGCATGGAGAATACGTCTGCTATACTTATTCATCCAACCCGCCTCCTTAAGCTTGTGAGATATTCGTTGTCTCCTTCTAACTCCAAAGATCATCCGCAGACACGAGTTCTGCAATTTCTGAACTCAATGAATGAATGAATCAATACTACGAGTACCGTAGATGCTGTCACAATAGTTTAAATGCGACAAGGCAAGAGCATCAGACATTTAAATTTTCACCGGTACACTCAAGGAATATCGATGTGGGTATATCTCTTTTAATATGCCATATCCAATCTTGAGTTTTGAAGTTATATGATTCTTGAATCGCAGTTTACGATCAAGAATAGGACCTACATTCCTTGCCGATTCTTGGTATTCCAAAATATCCCCATCAAGTTCAACTGTATTTCGCTGAATCTGATTCCGCACATTGTCACCACAAAACAACATGCAGACGGTCTCACTTGTATTCAATTTCAGCATGTGGTCACTGGATATCTTTTGTATCGTTCTGAGGTGTCTATTAATACGATCTACAGCTACTGAGGCCTCCGCTGGGTTAAAGACACCATAAATCTGCGTGTCATCAGCATACAAATGATAATCACAAAATTTAAGATCTCTGGCAAAAACAGATGAACAACAAACTGTAAAGTGTCGGACCCAGAACACTATCTTGAAGCACACCAGATAGGACAGACCTCTTCTGTGACATCCGCCCGTCACTAAAAACGCATTGAGAACGACCTGTTAAGAATGATCTTCAAAAAAGCCACGCTCAACCCGAAGTAATTCAACATAGCAAAAAAACTGTCATGATTGAGCAGGTCAAATGCTTTACTATAATCAAGCAGAACCAAAATGACAGCCCCACCGCTATCCAAAGCGTGAAATATGTCGTCTGTTACACGCGATAATGCGGTATTGCAGCTAAAACCTCTACGGAATCCCGACTGCAATGCCGGCAGAAGCCCATTTATTTTTAAAAAAGATGACATTTGTTGCTCCATGAGCTTTTCCAGAATCTTAGAAAGTGTTGGCAGCACAGAGACACAACGCAAATGGGTCAATTCCGAGGGATGACTAATTTTAGGCAAGGGTAAAATTTTAGCCTGTTTTCACTCATCTATATGTAGGTTTAATAATCACAGGACAACAAAGATATATCAGCGTTATGTTAATGTTATCAAGTCCGAATGCCTTGGATTTAATTTGTCGCATAACCTTTAGCACCTCCTCCTCCCTTACTAGAGCAAACCTAAACTCGTTATTACGTATTTTGTTATTGTTATAGAAGTGTAGTAAGTCATCATCAGGAAGTCGACCATCCGCGTTCACCCCTGAAAAATAGTCATTTAATAAATTTGGATCATCTAAGTTTTCAGGTATATTAAAAGATTTAGTTTTAAGAATATTCAACTTTCTTAATTCCAACCACATATTTTTTATATTAGAATTACGAAATTGAAAATCAAGATAGGTGTTAATAACAATGCTGGGGCATTTAAGTTTAAGTGATAACGAGACAAGTTTTCCTCGAGACATGCCTCATTGGCAGTTTGAGAATTTAAACATCTATAAGGAACGTTTTGTGGAGTGGACGTAGTTTTATTTAAAAAGAAAAAAAAGTATGCTATTATTATCTCTTATTGGATAATATCATCACTTTTAAAATCTCAAAAATCAGAGTCATACCATATAATCAAATAGACAAAAGCAATTTTCTCTAAAGCATATAATATAGAATTAAAGGTGCATATATTTTATACAAAGCATATTATTTGTGTAAAGGTATCATTTAAAACTACAGGTAGTTAGTCAGTTTTCCTTGGTATGTAACATGGATAAATGGCTAATTCTAAAGTGTCCCACCCTAATAACACTAATAAAAGATATTTAGGCAGACGTCTACTAAAAATTTTAAAAGATTTTTCTATGAGTTAATGGACTAACACCTGTATGTGGATGTTTTGCCAATACTAATTTTTAGAATTCGAATAGTTGAGGGAGAGCACAAACTGCACAGGTGAAATAATAGGGTACGAAAATGTCAAATATTTTTTTGTTGTGCTTAATCTTTTTACTAATTTGAAAGACAAAAATCTATATCTAAACATTTCTGAGGTTATTTATTCTGTTCCTTGTAAGTCCTGTGATAGAGTTTATATTAGTATGACAAATGATAAGCTATACCAGCAATTGAAACAACATGCTAATGATTTCCAACCAACTCAATTTGTTGCACTTATTACTCATTTACAAAAACCGCCCTTGCTCCTCACCAGGAGTGTTCCCATAAGAACCATGTACATGTATTTTACATACCTGAAATAGGCAGTTACACTTTCCCATTTTTGTTGTTTTAGGTGTGATTGTTTTATAATAATAATAATACTTTTATTTGCGCAACTTTCATAACATTCAACGAATTACAAACACACTAATAGTCATTCATTAACAAAATAAAAGAATGAAACATTGCAAATTTGTTTTGTTTTAATTCTACATTTGCATTTTTTATAACGCAAAAAGAAACCAGAATCACTCTAGTAAAGTTGTAGTCCCCAAAAAATGCAAAAAAGATACACAAAAATGTCGAAATTGAGCAGACAAAAATAATTACAATAATAATACAAAATATATACTGGACCCAATTTAATTCAATTATAATGAATGATTTATTTCTGAATTTCTATTATTGTTAAAATGACTAAATGAGGTAATTATTTTTATTGTGTAATATTAATTGAGTAGACAAAAATAATTTCTGAATAAAGAAAGAAAAGAACAAAAAAATATACTGAACCCCATTGCATTCAATTATAATCAATTATTTATTTCTGAATTTATATTATTGTTAAAATGACTTAATGAGAGAATTATTTTTATTGTATAATATTAATTGAGCAGACAAAAATTACCATAACATTGGTAAAAGAAAAAAAATAAATATACTGAACCCAATTTAATTTAGTTATAAACAATTATGTATTTCTGAATTTATATTATTGCTAAAATAACTAAATGAGCTAATTATTTTTATTGTTTAATATTAATTGAGCAGACAAAAATTACTATAATATTGGTAAAAGAAAAAAATAAAATAAAAAAAATATACTGAACCCAATTTAATTCAATTATAATCAATTATTTATTTCTCAATTTATATTATTGTTAAAATGACTAAAGAAGGTTATTATTTTTATTGTATAATATTAATTGAGCATACAAAAATAAGTATAATATAAGTAAAAGAAAAATATAAAATAAAAAAAATATACTGAACCCAATTTAATTCAATTATAATCAATTATTTATTTCTCAATTTATATTATTGTTAAAATGACTAAATGAAGTAATTGTTTTTATTGTATAATATTAATTGAGTAGACAAAAATAATTACAATAATTTCTGAATAAACCCTACAAGAAATACAATAATAGCTTAAAAGAACAATCAATTATTTATTTCTGAATTTATATTATTGTTAAAATGACTAAATGAGGGAATTATTTTTATTGTATAATATTATTTGAGGAGACAAAAATAATTACAATAATTTCTCAATAAACACTACAAGAATTACAATAATGGTTTAAAAGAACAAAACATAAAAAAAATATACTGAACCCCATTGCATTCAATTATAATCAATTATTTATTCCTGAATTTATATTTTTGTTAAAATGGCTAAATGACGTAATTAATTATATTTATTGTATAATTGTATTGTGTAATTAATTATATTTATTGTATAATTAGTTTGGTTGAACGATTTGAAATTTTGATTAAACTAAAGTTTATATAGAATAAACGAAACGTTGCGTTGGTCAAAAATTAGGCAATTTCATTTTGTCATACATCGACAATAATTTCATTATCCTAGAATTTATATTAAGGATACAACTCTCCTAATCATGATTATTAGTAGTGCTGAAATTTATATGAAACAGAAATCTCAAAATAAGCAGGAAATCCGTTCAAAATGTGCATAATAAATGGTACAATAATTAATTAGACGACAAATTTAGATTTCATGATTAATATAAAATAGGATTCAATAATAATTATGAAATGTAATCAAGCATTATGAAAAATCTGGAAGTATTCTTGAGAAAAAGTCCCAGACGCCGGAAAAACAGTTTTATCAAAGATTACACTCTTTGGTATTGGTGAACTGATTGAAAATTATTTATTTTCTTCAAGGCAAACAAAAAGCCACTGCCCACGGTATAACAAGCAATGATGGCGCATGTGGGCAAAATGTAAGCTCTTTTGATCTCTTGTAGATTAATTTAGAATAATTTTAGCGGTGAATAAAAATTCTATTTCTGTGTTGAATGTTTCTACAATAGCTGCTTAAAGCAACGTAAAGTTTCCTAAAAGTGGGATGCTTTGAGATTGGATAGCTGCTTCAGAATTAGGATATTTTGCATTTATATATGGTATCGGAATGTTGCAAAATAATAATAATAATAATAAAACGTTTATTAGCTCAGATAAAGAAACAATAATTAACAATAACTATAAACAATACCCTATACGAGTACCTTACTGAACTAAAAGGCATTAGATGCAGCTTCTCAACACAGTTGAGTGCTGTTGTAGCCTAACATAATAATAGAACTATGAAAAATTGATAGAGCAATAATTAATTATATTAGATTAGATTATTTTGATGATATCTCCACTTAATAAATATCGAATACATTTTAGTTAAAACACACAATCTTATAACAACCCAAAAAACTAAAAAATTTTTTTTTTTTTTTTAAATTTTTTTTTTAATATTAACAATTAGTTGTGTCCCACTCGTAAGCAATTCTTGTCTTACATGTACTTATAGAAACTTAAGTTAAACAAGTTTATGTAATTTTAACTCAGTAAACAGTGGTTCAATCATTCATTAGTGGAGGTTATTGCTCTCAAAATATGTCTGATGATCATTGGATCAAGATTTAATTTAAATATTTGATGAAGTTGTGACTCTGTGTCTATTTTTGATTTAATTGACTTCTCCAATTGAATGAAAAAAAAATCACAAACATTGAATTTCAATTTTAGTGTTGAGTAAAACTCGTTTAGGCTACAAAATTATAACGTTAGAAGAAGACGTTGTCAAATTAATCACTTTCTACTAATAGTAAGGAGACTCAAACATGCAAATTGTCTCTAACCCTGTAAAGTACCTGTACGGCCGGCGCCACCCCCCTCGGTTCGCTACAATGGTCCAGACGGATACCTTTTCTCTTGGCTCTTTTAAAAAACCGGGTCCAATAATACACTTACATGTATATTGTATACCTTTAACACCAAGCGAGCGTTGCAGGTGTATTTATTATAACCATTTCTGGCCACTTGTTCTGGCAATAAAAGAGCGTCCATTATGGTATTTTAACTATGTTTGGCGCGGCTACAAAAATAAGAAAAAACATCATTTTGTTTCGATTGTGTGTGAGTTTTTAAGTGTCGGTGGGAGGTGCAAATAAATGACTAAATATAAGAATGTTTTATGCATGTGTTTTGGTTGTTAGCAAATGAAATGGTCAATCAAATTTTTATTGGCTTTTTGACTTCTTTACGAAAATCCGACTAATCTGTAATGTTGATGAATCATTCAAATTTGTATTAGGAAACTTTAAATCAAACAAGTCCCATTCAAAAAATAGGCCGATTTTGTTTCTCATCATTATTTTCTTGATGAAATACTTTCTGAAATTAATATTAGAAAAAATTGCTTAAATATCAGCCTTTGCCGAAAATAATTTAACATTATAAAGATTCTGATGGCAGCCAGTCGGAAAAGTAGATTTTCAATTTATATATTCTTTTATTAATATTTAGCCTACTCTAACAAAAACTGTTAGTAAACAATATAAATCTATCGACGCCGACGTTTACTCCACAAAAATATTTATATATATAATGTTCAAATCTTAATTGAGAATTGATGCCAGACGTGTTTCGGAATATCATTTCATCTTCAGTGGCTTAATTATACATGGTAAACGCAATTTATGGAACTCGGTCGACTATTTATCCGATAAAGAATAAGGTCGAATTTAGCGTATTCCATTTTGTGTAAAATTATATAAAAATTAAATAATATTCTTCCAACTATGATAATATATAAAAAGAATGACATGTTTTAATTCTCTAATACATTGCATACTTAAACTTTTCCACAAAATGGTGAGTTCCATTTATGATTAACTTCTAATATTTCATTGTTTAATCTACAATATTTTTCAGTCTGTACTCGTATTATCGATGTTTAAATTTACATACCCAGTTCGACTATGATCATTACCTATATAAATTGGTTTGGCATGCCATTTTATATATTTTTTATTTTTTTGCATCAAAAATAAGGGCAAGTTTATGAAAGGATGTCTATCCCAAAAACTGATAGTTTTCAAAATATTGCTAATTTTACATTTTTCTACTACAATATTGATATGACTTTGAAGTTAAATTGATTTTAGTTGGCCATTATGGCTTTAGAAAGCAAATAAATATGACACTTGTCAAAAATAATTAACAATTATGACAAATTGTAGATATTAATTAGTAGTAATAATCATGGCGGGCGTATAAATTATACTAACGAATACTATCTAATTATTTATGGAGAATGTGACAGAGTGATAACAAGAACGTGTGATAACATTTGCTACCAAATACCCTAAAAACACAAACCATCACCAAAAGTTGTTAAACTAATAATACATAATATCGAAATTTGATTAACTAACATTGATCTTGAACTTCTAAACACTTTTCACATCTCAAAATTAATTGTTCATGTGTTGCCTGCCGAATAGATTGTTGACTCAAATTGGCAAATGCATTCCCAACTCTTTGCATACAGTCCTCCTTAGTGGTCAAAGGCCTGCTGTACACTTCATTTTTGATCGTCGTCCAGATATAATAATCGATCACCGATAAATCCGGAGAACGAGGCGGCGACAACTATGGCCCGTTGTAAGCAAAATACCTCTTCCAAATAGATCTTTACCATTTGCCCACTATGTTTAGGAGCTCCATCATGTTGATACCAAATTTGCCGTCGTACAGCCAGTGGTAGATTGTCCAAATCGTTTATTAAATTTTCTAAAATATTTAAATATCTCTTACCTACAAAAATAACTTAATGTATGGGATAACATAATAACTTTACCATTCAAATTGTCTTCATAAAAATATAGTGCCACCACTTTATCATTTCTTACGCCACAATAAACATTCAAGTGCCAACGGTCTTCAAACTGTTGAACTCTAAACGCATGGGGATTAGAATCACTCCAATAATGGGAATTATGCCTGTTAAATATTCCTTTTTTTTTTTGTAAATTTAGCTTCATCAATCCAAATAATAATGTTCAAAAACATATCATTTGCATAAAAGGATGTTAAAATGAATTCGCAAAAAATCATTCTTTTTTGGTAATCAGACTCTTTCAAATTCTGAACCAGCGTCAACACATATGGATGAAATTTGTCTTTCTTCAGAACCCTTTGGATGGTGCTTTTAGAAAATCCAGACTCCACTGCCAATTTTCTCAGAGATGTCGAAGTACACCATAGTATAGCTATCTCTACAGCTCCATCGTCACAAATAGGATTCCGTCGTTTTATTTTTGTCTTTGCGGATCCGAAACTTTAAAAATTATCTATTATCCGTTTAAAAACTTTTGGTGTTGTCTATGATATTTTCCCAGAAGTCCCTTCTCTCTAGGTATTGTGTACATTAATCTTTGGCTGTAGTGTAGCGTTAGATAAAAGTAAATTCAACAAATGAATGTCATTAAATTTAGGACATAAAAGACCTCGTCATTTGAGCTATTTAATATAACCAACCCATATATCAATATTCTGACGCACGAACTATGTACGTTCGTTCAAAAAGGACATGCAAACATTCCCAATATGAATTCGAAACAAATATCTGAACAACGCACTATATTGAGTTACTTATTTACAATATGACGTTATTGCATTTGCTCGCACGTGTCCAAATAGACCACGTGCCTTCGTTAGCGTAATGAGTCTCTGTCTATGTGGCATTGCACGTGCATGGAATGAGAGGGATAATAAATGTATTGAACCGGCTCTCTTGAAGTCTGTATGTATGAATGAATCAAATGAATCAGGTTTAATTGCAAAAATTATTGTTTTATACAGAAGTGGCATGTAAATTACTTTTAATAAAGAGAAATATTTCTGTCATTTTTTTCGTTTTCACGATATTGGCCAGTGATTCTTGTAGTCCTGCAGATTCACTAAGAAAAAACTACAATATTAACTAGAAAATAACCTTCCAAATCTTTGACAGCACGTTTGATTTATAAAATCGCAGAGGTTCTTTTTGTCTTTTTGTTTAACAGTTTACACGGTGGTTCACTGTCGATGGCTAATTAAATGTTTATGGAAAACGAGATAGGTATAGGATTCTATAATTTGCAAAAGTAGTCCATTCTTAAGTGGAATTGTGTATTTTATATGACGAAATAAAAGTCTAATCTCCACAAACCAGATTTAATAGATATCTCAATCATGCAAACATGTTTTGGAAATTTAAACCAGTTCCATCATCAGTGGTAACAAGAGAAACTTTTAAAATAATGTTCCAGAATCTTATGGAAAAATTTTTTGTTCTTTTATGATTTAAAATTTAAATTCTAACATTATTATGCTATACTATATTTTCTTTTTATATATCATGATGTTTTTAATTGCTTCTTAATTTTAAATAGTAAATTGAAAAAAAAAAAGGTATATAGGATTATTTTGAAAATTTGGTTACTTAATTAGATCAATCTAATCTATAGTTATACCGGAAGTTGATATCAACTTTCTTATTTCAAATAGAACTTACTGTATTCTATTGTAAATCTATATCTATATGTAAATCCCAACCAATTGTATCTAAAATTACCAGGAATAAAGTAAGTTTACAAAATTACAACATATTTCAATTACTTCTGTTCATTTTTGGGCAATTTTGAACAACGTGAACTTATTTAAAAATTACCAAATTTCATCAAAATGTTATTAATATTTTTAATATTTCGATAGTTACAAAAAAAAAAATTAATCATCTTTTAAAGCATTTTATTTTGTCTTTCAAATTATAATATAAGCCTAGTTTTACTAGTTAATTATGTTATTTGTAATTTACGAGCACTGAGCTGATCGGTTAACGCAGTTGAATTTTCTAAGGCATCGTTTAGTCACTGCGGAAATGTCAACATTTTGTCTTCTCAAGCAACGAAATTACTATATTTTTCAGCAGACTTGTTTTTTGGCCAAAAAATTTAAAATACATTTTTTAGTCAAAAACAGTTGAAGATAGGTATAGGGAAGTGTTAAGACAAAATACGTCGAGCCTCTCGACATTTGTTTTGTTTTATTTGTGATTCTTAAAACCGCCGTACTGTTGTGGGCTCTTACCAAATTGATTAAATTTGACTTGATTTCCTTTAAAATGAGAAAAAGGAGAAAACGAAGAACACAAGCAAGAATAATTGACAAATTCTCAACAATTTAACTATATTTTTATTTTATTAATTTAACACTCAATTTTCCCAACAAAATGATATGTATAAACGTTTAAATCAAAATTAATGTAAAAAATCTCTCTATTAATATTTGTATGAAGTACGACCCTCACATCTAACAACATTGTATAAGGTTCCTTAAGCCACTGATGATGGACGTGTAGTCCGAAACTTATCTGGCAGTTAAAAGCAAGATTTTAACGTATATATATAGATCGTTTTGTGAAGTAGACGTCGTTTTATTCAAATAATGAAATAAGAAAGTTGGTATCAACTTTTTGAAGTATAGATTTGATTGACCGAATTCACAAAATATTAATAAAACAGGTCAAGGGACTACTCCCGACCTTTTTATTAGTGACACAAAAATCCCCAATGCTAGGATGTTTTCTCATTGACTTTACTAGAAGAAAGAAAATATGCATATAAGAGCGGTGGTTTGAGATATTGGCTAGATCCTTGCATATGGCGATTAAGGGGTCTATGATTGTACTAAAATACGATTCTTTTCGACCCACCTGACTAATACATTGGAGTGGCTATGAACGGCTTGGGATAAAAGTAATAAATCGGCTGTCTATCTTCTAGGGACAATTTTCTATTTAGGACAGAAATTCTCAGTGAATTTTCAATGAATTATAATAAAAGAATGGATATTAGAGCGATAATTATCAACGATTGGGACAGAATTATTAATCAAATATATTCATTTTTTTTTCATTTTATTTGACGCTCTCTTCTCTGGATACAAGCTTAGACTTTTTAGGCTTGTAACCAAGCGAATTCCTCTTCAAAAAGCGTTGCATGTCCACTGTACTCTGGCCTCCGTAATAGTGTCTCAATAATGCAAAATATTGAAAGATTCGTGTCAACTTTAAATAAGCCTACTTTACCAGACATCCGCAAAATTGCTAATTTTCTTCTTGGGTGTCTGAAACTGCGATCATTTGTTTTCAATGAGTGATTGTTCGTACTTTGTGTTTTTCTTTTTTTTTCTCTTTTTTTTTATGTCAAGATTATTCCCTATATTCATACTTTGTTTCATGTTTTGTCACAATGTTAAAGAATTATTAATTTCTGTAATATGCAGCTGATATTATTGTTTCTTTACCTAGGTGTGTTATCTTTCCTTTCTTTGGTATGGGTATTTAGGTTTTCATTATATTAGGGAAAATACGTTTTTTTTTTAATTTTTTTTTTATTATGTTCATTACTATGTTCTGTTTTTGATTGAAAGCCGAACTCCATTGTTATAAGATTGTAAATCTTTAAGAACAATAAATTTTTGATTTGATCTTGATTTTGGGCGAAATTTCGAAAAAAATGAAATATTTCAGCTATTCCAACACAGCAATGATTCGTCCTGAAAAACTACATTTTAATACTTAACTAACTATTTTGTGATTTCGTCTGAAAGTTTACATTTCTTGCGATGTTTTGGGATAACGCTCAAATTCAAAGATGCCATGGATTAACAAACAAAAACAAAATAATTTTATGAATTTTATTATTGAACAGAGAGATATGGAAACCTTGTGCCGATGCGAACATTATCATTCAGTCAAAGATAATTTTTCACATATAATGTGGGTGGTTACTACAATCCAACAATAATTGCATTCTGACAGCATAACACATAATAGCAGAAGCTCTGGAGATATGAAATATAATGTCTCAAGCTCGATTGACTTGACATCTATTACCGGGTATGAGTCAAGCGTGGCGAAGGGACTTTTGAAATCTTCTAGGGGACATGGTATTATAAATGTGATGTACGATATAGATATATAAGGGAAATAAATCTAATAGAGAGGTATATCGAGAATAATACAACACAGCTTAAGATTTTATATCTAACTTGATGATTGTTGAACATATTTCAACTTTCATACTGCTGTGAATTATATTTTTTACTCTAATGAGGCACAGATGCGTATATTTCAAGCTCTTCACCTTTATGGTTGCGTTGAATTTCAGTGGAACAGTTTCAAAATTGTTGTCAAAAAGAATTTATCCCAATAAGATAAAGGATTATTCACAGTGATTGGTATGATCTAAATCTGAAGTTTGTGGAGGGTATCACCTTGGCCCTATTGGATTTCATGTGTCTCCTCTGTAGGCCAACCAAAACTGTACATGGGGATGCCGTCTTAACAGAAGCGCACCAAAGGTTTTGAGAGTTAAACTTCCTTGCAGATCCAGGTGAAATAATAACAAAATCACATTTTAAATACACTATTCCCCTTCGAAATTTGTCACTTCCCTCGCTTTTAGGGAAACGGCATCCCCCAGCTACTAAAGCAGCGGATGCGTTTTGTTGCGTCAGTGTCTAGAGTCCAGAATTTGCGTTGCCCAATTTGCGTGCAAAGTGCAACTTTGGAAAATTCCGTTTGATCCCTGAACTGGGAATGGTAGAGATGAAGTATCGTGGATTTTTCATATAAAGTGTCGAAAATTACGAAAACGTAGAAGGGCCATACAAAATATTTTTTTTAGAATTCTGACTTTTTTTGCAGATTTCTGTAAATAAATCGGAATTTGTTATCATTCTGACTTGGTTTTACAGATTTCTGTAAGTAAACTCGAAATTTTTCAATTCCGACTTGTTTTACAGAATTTTCTAAAACAACTCAGAATTATTACCCCTTTTGACTTTTTTTGCTGAATTCTGTAAAAAAGCTTGAAATTTTTTATCATTCTGACTTTTTTACAAATTCTGTAAAAAACATTTTATAATTATGTAAAAAAACTCGCAATTTTTTATCATTATGGCTTTTTTACAGAATTCTGTAAACAAAACTCGACATTTTTCAATTCTAACTTTCTTTTATCATTCTGACTTTTTTTTACAGAATTCTGTAGAAAAACTCAGAATTATTACCTGTTTTGTCTTTTTTTGCTGAATTCTGTAAAAAATCTCGGCAAGTTTGTTCATACTGACTTGTTTACAGAATTCTGTAAAAAAACATGAATTTTTTTAATTCTGTAAAAAAACTCGCAATTTTTTATCATTATGGCTTTTTTTTCAGTAAAAAAAACTCGACATTTTTCAAATCCACCTTTTTTTATCATTTTGACTTTTTTGCAGAATTCTGTAAAACAATTTAGAATTATTACCTATTTTGACTTTTTTGCTGAATTCTGTAAAAAAACTCGGAATTTTCGTACATTCTAAATTTTTTTTACAGAATTCTGTAAAAAACTTGAAATTTTTTAATTCTGTAAAAAACTTGCAATTTTTTATCATTCTGACTTTTTTTGCAGAATTCTGAAAAACAACTTAGAATTATTACCTATTTTGACTTTTTTTGATGAATTCTGTAAAAAAAATCGGAATTTTCGTTCATTCTGACTTTTTTTGCAGAATTATTATTATGGCTTTTTTTACAGAATTCTGTAAAAAAACTCGAATTCTGACTCGGAATGATAAAAAATTCCGACAATTTGAAAATATTAAGTGAATCGGGAAATTTTTGGATAAATCAAACTTTCCATTTTGTATCAGGTTGATCAACATGTTAAATGTAAAGAAAACGTTGACCGGATTTATGATATCTTTAAATTCAACCTTAGATTTTGATGTTTTAACTTGGGGTTTTAAACAGAACGACGGATGAATTGTTTTACCATGGTTATTCTAAGCATGCATTAACTTGCTTTCAAAATGATGCCAAATGACATGCATATGAGCAGTCAAATGACATTCCTGGCCTGTCAAAATTGACATTTTTTTCGGAAAATATCGAAAATGGCCTTATTTTTCAAAATTTCTAAAGATATAAAAGAAAAAAGTTGTTAGTATTTTACTTTTATACCCTTGTACCAATTTTGAGGCATCTGATGAAATTTTTTTATTTTGTTTTTATTTATCAAAAATAAGCGTAGTATTAAAATCTTTATTAAAACATATTTCGGTAATTTAAGATTATATTTTTAAAATGTTTAAGTTACATATTACTATGCCTAAAACAAATTTTTCTGACAAACAAATTTTTAACATAAATACGCCCATAACGGTCGATGCAAAGTTACAGTAATTTTAAAAATTACCTTTGCATTTTAATTTTTATCGATTTTTTCTAAACTAGATTAATATTTTTGTCCACACAATTAATACTTTTGTTAAATATTATGTATTTTCTTACCGAAACACTTTTTAAAGATTTTAAAATCCGAATTTTTGAAAAAATAGAAAGAAAAATAAAAAATTACACTGAGAAGATAGTATTGTAGAGTAGTGAGTTTCAAAGTTGTAAAACCCGTCGGAACAAGAAGCTATTAGGCGTGTGATTGGTTTAATATAGATTGTGTTTGACTGACAGGCCATGGACTTTTCAGGGGTTTTAGTAAAAGTAGAAGTGGGATATATTAGAAATTAAATTTCGTAAGCTCATTAGCGAAATAATGCCGATAAAAAAATTTTTTGAATTACGTTTCAAAAAATTTAAACGCATGTCAAAAATGCAAATCCTGCCTGCAAGCTAGGCTAATTCGTTCAATATTGGAAATTTACTACAATTTAAGGATTCGCATGCCATATATCATGTCTTTTCGGAGTTATAAAAATATTTATTGACCTTTTCGAAAGTGTCAAATTTTGAAATTCAACTTTCGTAAGTAATATCATAAGGGCATCTAATTTTCCCGAAAAAACACGTTGCTAAGTAATATTTGAAGAAGAAGCATGAGTGCTGGTGGCAAAAACTATTTGTAATTCAAAATTGCGCGTTTGTGATTGGTGGAATTTAAGACGAGGGAAATAGTCGTTGTAATAATTATTATATAAACGATACTCTACTACTTACTTCTAACTCGAGACGAGAATGATCTTGTATATCGCAGATATTACATCTCTACTTTATAGCTTTTATGGAGGGTAAAAATTGATGGCACAGGAGATTTTGCCGGATTTTTCCGGTCACGTGTACCGGATTTCAAGTTGATAAAACTAGTGAGCGCGGGATGCGACCCTATTCTTATTCTTTTGTTTTCTAAAGTACACAGACCGTGGAAAATCAGACATAGTTCTCTTTTAAATCCCATTGTGTTTTTGGGTGTAATTTACGATTAGTCAGTATAGATTAGATAGAAGTTACATGATAGTAGCCACAAAATTCCAACATTTACATTAAAAAAATGATTATTTACTGAAATAATATTTACATTCAAGAAGCGCCACAAATCCTGTTATTGCAGTATTTTGAGTTGTTACCGGGCTCCAATAAATCTTGTTTTGAGCAGGGAACCTTCTGTAGTAACTTAAAAGATTGTAAAGTTATTCCGGTGCTTAAGAAGGGCAATTCTACCTCACCGAAAAATTATCGTCCAATATCCATTGAGCCCACATTTGGAAATTGTTCTGAAGGAGCGATTATCGGAGTATTTCGAGAGGAATGAATTGTTTAATTCATTGGAGTTCGGATTTCGTCGAGATTGGTCATAGGATAGTGAGTGAGTTTGTTAACACTATATTGTTGTATACAACGTGTGACCTAATTAGAGCGTTCGATTGTGTGTTCCATGACATTCTTATTCACAACTACTCGTACTACCGGGTACGTGGCAATATTTTGCAGTTTTTGAGTCATATCTGCGTGGACGGTCCCAGTTTGTCGAGGTTCATGGTTCCTTTCCCGCCAGGCAGCGCACGAAATAATGAGTGCCCCAGGGTTCTGTCTTGGGGTCACTCCTGTTTATTATCTAAATAAATGAAATCTTTAACTGTATGTCACAGTTGCAATGTTTGCCGACGATACAACTTTCGTAGCGTCGCGGCCGATCTAATGAGTACTGATAGTGCATTTGCGAGGGCCTGGGAAAGCCTGCTTTCCTCAAACATCGAGAATACTTGGTAAACACTTCTGTGAATCTCCTTGGTGTTATCGCAGCGGGAAATCGTATGTTTTTATCATGACACGATTATAGGTCAATTCGTCTTTTTCTCGACATTTCTTCCGCAGCAGATTTAACGTAATCTTATTTGCAGCTTCTACAAGTTCGGGCTATATCCTCCATTTTAATCGTTTTCGATGCATACAATTTACGAGCAGTAACATTGACGCTACTTAATTAAAATTGACAACTGCTGTTGGTACTTGTTATCAATATGAGGTAAGGCAACTTTTTTGCTATGGTAACGCCCGGAAATATGTTCGTTTTTTTATTAAGTACACAATATACTATTGTTATAAAGGTATTGCATGTATACAGAAATTAATAAATAGTATTTTGTTAGACTATACACTGAAAAAAATTCTAAAAATGAACCCTAATAAATAATTATTTGGCTTCTACTTGTTTAACTCAAACAAAATTTATTTGACTCAAATGTGTTTGTCCGGAATAAATAGAGTTATTTGATTTTTTTTAAACATTTATTTGGCCTGGGCTACTTTGGCGGAAATAAATATTTATTTACTTTAAATAACAGATTAAAGTTAATTCCTGGTAATTTGAAACAAGTCCACCGTTATTTGAATCAAATAAATAATAATGGAACACCCTATACTTGACATCATTTTTGAATTGCTTGGAGAAATGGAAACTAACTTTATGAAGAACTTCCTATCTCTAAACTCACTCGATACCGAGTTATCAACATTTGAAATCAAACAACAAGGTAATGAATATGGAAAGAACAAAATATCAAAGACAATTGTTTGTTCAAAAAACATTGCAACAGAAATAATTATAAACTAAAACAACTTAAAACACACCAAGAAAATCAATTTAAAGCAAATGCAAATTATTACAAAAAGCTATTTCATCGTTGATATGTATGTTTTGTTAGGAGAAATGCATTAATTCATTACGCGAAAAAATGTTTTGTGTTAAACTAAACTATATATTTTTAAAAACTTCTATTAAATTTGTTTCGTGGGGGTTGACTTTTATTTCAAGAACATCATACCATTCTACTCCACTTCAATATGGACTAAGTACTTACTTCTTTAAAAAAAATTTTTATATTTATTGTTCTTTCCATATTCATTACCTTGTTTAATTTCAAGTGTCGATAACTCGGTAGCGAGTGAGTTTAGAGATAGGAAGTTCTTCATAAATTTAGTTTAAAATTCTCCAAACACTTCAAAAATGATGTCAAATATATAGGATGTTCTATTTAAAAAATCACAACTTTGATCAACTGAGCTTTGTTGGGCTACCCGGTATATTTTAAAGTACTGCCAGTACATGCTCCTAAAAAAAACCTACAAGTTTTGTATAAAATTTTTTTCATATCATTTACCGTTCGTGATTTATTGAGGAGTTTCCATACTTTTTGCTAACCCTGTATATTATGTGAGCGAATATTAGAAGTGCATACTTCACCAGAAATTAAAGAACTGGCGTAAAGTATCATATTAAATTTACTGCCCAAGAAGTCTCGCTGTAAATATGAAGATAGATATAGATGTATGAAGTTATTGTGTGCAAAAAAATGCAACCAGTTTTTACGAGAATGTACTAATTGCCAAATTAAGAGAAATAAAAATGAATTAATGTTGGTAATAGTTGTCGAATGGTATTATTTAGCTCATTTTAGTATTCAGTCTGTGGTAAAATGGAGGGTCTAAGTGAGGTTTTGTCTTCAAAGTGGTTTTGAATCTGTCAGGAAAAAGTTGTGATGTGTTGGGTTGTCAGTTTGTGTCGAGATAGCTGCAGCGTATTTTATACTCCTTTTTCTAAATTGAGTTTGCCCGCTTCGCAAAAAAGGTTTGTTGTGGAGCTGGTCGGATATGCTCCTAGTACTATTAAAAAACAAAATATTTTGAGTTTTGTCTTGTTTGCTGATGAGTAGACGATACTTCTGTAATCTAATTTTGCCCTGATTATACAGTGATATATATTTTCAGTAGGGTTTTGTAATCGGCTCCCCAGTTTTTGTTACTTATAAAAGACTTACTTACTTTTAAAAGACTTATGCCTAATTCACATGCTTTTATTAGATCGGGAACATGTTTCTTCCAGGTTAGGTTTGGATGTGTATATTTTTACCAGCCTCGGGAGCAACGTGATCACTTTGCGGCCTTGTAAGAAAAAGTGGCACTTTACTGACTGACAGTTGTCTGCAAAATAAACGCGTTGCGTATTATTTTACTTTTTGCAAGATATTACGTACCTATTTGTTGAATCACCTTGTATGTGACTTACCAAAAAATATTGCTAATTAAATATACTAGGAAATTGCGAATGTGTCAATCAAAAACCGCTAACCTGAATATAAACAATATAATATGTGAATCATTATTTATTAGTTGTTACTCATACTGAATATAACTTATTAGAATTGGATTGGGTATTATTTGTTAAATAGAAGAATTAATAAGAAATTATGACTTATATTTCCAGGTGCATTAATTTATTCCACACACGAACAATATACTTTGTTTCTCAATCAATACATTTTTAATTGTTTGGCTTAGGATTTTCAAGACGAGAAAAAACCAACAACCCAGTATAGAATTTTTAATGTCAGTTAAAATTGCTGAAAAAAAAATTTTTTTTGAGCGCATATATCTATCAGTTTGGAGGCATGAGCGTATCATTATTTTAGCTAAAATAAAAACAAATTTATGTATAATATCACTTTTTTGCACTCCACCACGTCCTTAAATTCATCCGCCATTGATAAAAGAAATCCAATATCTTCTATTCATATATTTTTATGAATATTTAGCAAAGGCAAGACAAAAAAACTGACGCACAAACCACAGTACATAAACAAAACCGAGCGAAAAATTCTAGGTTAGAAATGAGACATTTATAAAACAGACATTGTAAAGCTAAAGTTAACCATGACAGTTAAAATTAAAGTTAACTTCAAACATGTTTATAATACAGGCCGTTAGCCAGTTATCATTTGTGTCGAATGGGTAGGACAGACGTCATGTTGAAAGTAATGCGAATCTCGAAAATGAAATCTTTCTAAAATTTTTAAAGGGGTCTTCTAGTTTAATTTACTTTCAATAACATAATGTGCAATGAGCTCTAACTTATAGGAAACAGCACACCACACATTAACTTTTTTTAAATATTGCCTTCGCGTATTACATAACTTCACTCCAATAACGACAGTTTTGTGGGGATGATCAACTTATGGAAATTTCTGTGTGCTAAAACTTGTTCCCCTAAACTTAAACAAAAATCTTTTAATCACTCGCAACGCAGTACTTTTGCTTATTTCAGTGTTCGGATATTTTTCATTAAATAAACTAATTACGCTATTAATTGATCTCTCACCGATTACATAGCATTGAACCAAATAAATTTTTACTTCTTTCTGCAAAAGCTATCCGTTTACAATCAACAAAACTACCCATGTCAAATCACTGCTGTCAAAAGAAACATTCATTGTTTTTATTTTCATGGCATACCTATTTACTTTTCAAAATAAAATAAAAATTTATTTATTTTTTTTTTGATTTTTGATTTTTCTTGTATGTAACCTCACGTTCACAATCATACACAAAAAAAAAATTGTTGGAACTATTTCTTTAATAGTTTCATGTCATCTTTTTTTTCAACGTTTCGACAAGACTTAGCTTGTCTTTTTCAAGAAATTCTTTTTTCAATTTTCAAAAAAAATTTTTTTTATTACATTTTCGTTTCAAACAAGTACGTACCTTGTTCTACAACCTGACTAACTATTAAAGAAATAGTTCCAACAATTTTTTTTTGTGTATGATTGTGAACCTCACCCCAATACAAGAAAAATAAAAGAAATTTGAAGATCAAGGTTCAAGAATAATAAATAAGAAAAATTGTTAATTAGATAAGGCAGTGTCTGTTATTCCAAATAATTGTATTTATTACAAATTGTTATTTAAAACACGTTCACTACCAGGCCACTTTTACAAAAAAAATGTCCCGGGTCCTGGGGGCCATACAAGTTTTTTTTTACAAAACGGTTTATTAGTGACTAAATATTACAAAGTAACTAAAAAAAAAATCAACAAGTAAATGTTTTTTTTTTAAAGAGTTGTGTCCAGCTTTGGTACACGCGGCGCATGAACACAATATCTTTAATCGTTTTGTGTTCACGATTAAGTGCGGTGTATTTACGTCTGCGGCCAGATTGTTCCGCTTCAGTTCATCATTGACTTAGTTATCAAGTTTATAAATAAAACAAAACACCTTTTTGATGTAGTCCTGTTTAGGTATAATAGAATGCGTTTTTATTTGGCAGATCAGTTTTCTTAGCGTTATTTTTTAGTATTGTGTTTCTTTGCGGTATATGTATCTAGATTTTGGACATGTTTGGGCTTTTTTCCAGTGTTTAAGCTTACCTATGTACTTTTAAACAAGCATTATTAGACGTTTTTTTTATTACCTATTGTTTTTTGCTTTAATTTAAAGAAAAAATTAAAAAAATCGGGGGCCATTGATAAATAATATAGTCCCACGCCAGACCGAACGATATATGCATTTAATCAACTTCACGTGCGACCGCGGCAGGTACACACGGCCGACAGACTGAAAATGCATGTGCCCTCGTAAGGTACACATGGCGCAAAATTAAAATGAGATGTGTCCAGAAATGGTACGCATGGCAGTTAAATTATACATGAAATATTCGAAATTTTTTTATTTCTATCTTTTGTAACAAGAAAACAGAAAATTTCTGAACAACATTCTTGAATAACATTCTGTGGCATCTGCTACCAGAACGGCAGAAAGAGAGAAAAAAGCAAAAAACTAAAGTAGGGCTAGGATTTTGAAATTTTGTACAGTTACTCAGTTTTTCATTTTCTTTTCTTAATAACATTTTGTTGTAACTTCAACCGAAAGGATACCTTATTAGTGTAAAAAATCAACATCCTCAAAATTCCCAAGGCAGAATTGATATTTCAAAACTACAATTATTATGTCTCGAATTAGTTTCAAATCAAGGAAAGCTGGACCCCGGAAGATAAAATTTAAACTCGAAAATTTGTTGTCTTTTACAAGAGTCGAATCACGTATCAGGGAAACAGTTTATTTCCAGGCGCGGTTACGCTCAAAAGTCCATAAAAATGTTAATAACTTCAATAAATTTAGTATCTCAATTATACATGCTATTATAATATCTGCCAAAAATAAAATTTATTTATATAATGCAACAGTTTTCATCGATTTGTCTTGGTGAAACAAAACTTTTTTCTTTAGCAAATGTCGGCGTTTCTTTGCGATTTCAATAGATCCAAAAGTGCACAGTAAGACTATTACCGTATTCTTTATTTGTTTCAATAAACACTTATCTATGATTTGTTTGTTTAAATTTTGTGATGAAAGTGATCGGCCGAATTAGTGTAACTTTAAGAATCAATTTGAAGCAATCATTATCGTTTTCACATTTTCCGGTATAGATTGTAGACCTACATATTATTATTGTGATGAGCGAGAAGTTCCTGTTGTAAAACACACACGTCTACAAATTGACGGGCAGCTGATCAAATCCGCAATAATCCTGGAGTTTTTGCCCGTATCCAAAGTGGTTAAACGCGTTAATAAAGTAAAGTTAACAGTGGCCTCTTTGAACATTTGCTGTGTAGTGTTAGTGTTATTTGCATTTGTGTGTTTTTGTTACCCTTTGGGGTTTTCCTGACGGAGGCAATCCACCTTGTCGTGGTCGTCGGGCTGAGTACCTGACATTAAACAAGAAGAGTGAACAAGGGAAAGCATGCGGTCTCCAGGAAGGTCAAAAATCATTCTATGGCATGTTAAGACATATCCGAAAGGTAGGTGCTAACATAATATTTAATATTATGATTGAAGTCACATAATCATCTACATTTCCTATATACATTTTTTGACTTTAAATACTCGGTAAATCGATACACTTGGCAACATGGCGCTGTATCATAACCTTTAAACTAATGTCCAATTTGGACTTCAGTTGGGCAGGCGGTCATAGGCGTCGTTGAAATTGAGTTTAATATGATTCACAAAAAAAATATTTTCAGCCTTAATAAAAATGTTGGAAATTTTTTGAAAGGCGATTCTGTTAAATCTTATTTTTCTCTACCTCCGGCTAAAATTTAGTTCACCCTGTATATGTAATTTAAATAAAAATTTGTAGTAAATACAATAATATACACTTATCTAATTAACAATAAATTATTAAAATCAACTTTGTGAAGTTATTTTATGAAATTCTTTAAATGCAGCTTGTATTTCGTTAATCGAAATACTCGTCATTGCATTATCGTATTTTTAATGCATTGGCGTCGTTGGGTATTCTTTGTTTCTATACCATTTGTTTTAGTCTTAGCCAAACAATAAAATCCATAATAGTGAGATCTGGCGACCTATCCACGAATCAAATTTGTTATTTAGGGCCGGTAGTATAAAACTATTTTGACAGATAACTAAAAGTTAACTGTCGAACGTCGCCACATTTTATAGTTCAACTTCAAAATGTAGGAGTTAACTTTATCGGGTGGATGGGGTAAAGTTAACTTGGTAGAAATTCGTGGTTTTCGAAAGTTCTTCTGTCAATAATACTTTATTAACCTCAACAAGAAATCCCTTTGAGATTTGCCAGTTGTTTTGTGGTAGTATTATCTATGATAAAAGGCATTGAGGGTTATAAAAAAAATCCACTTTTCTACCATTTGTCTTGATGGAGCAGAGTTCGTATAATGTTTATCAAAAACTCGAATTTCACTTTTTTCCATTTTTTTTTCAATAACAAACGTTGTTTCACAGAAACTGCTATATCGCACGAATCAATAGTCAGATTGCTGTCAAATTTATACACGTATCGTTTGAAGGTTAGTACTAAATAAAAATCATATGGAAAAAACTCTAGTAACGCCATCTATGTGTCATCCTACGAACTTATTTAATGACCTAATATAATATATTTTATTATTTTAGACAAATAAGATATAAAACCATTGTTAATACAAAACAATTTCTGCTATAATAAGTGAACGTTACTCTTAAAAAAATACAATAACGTTAAACCGGTCTTTATCTCTTTTGCATCAATCTACCTCACCGTCCTTGTCCTTTCTTCATACATGGCCTTCTTGAAATCAACAACCATGACAAAGAAATAAACATTTTAAAGGTACCACACACACCGGTCCGAATATGTTTTCTCACAAATAATTGCCGATTAATATCTATACAGATACTGCACAGTTTCTTCAGTAGATAATGGTGTTAAAATGCTTGACTTCCGGGTTTTTACGTTGCGTTTAGGTAATAGTTTAGTGTGCAGTTAACTATTTACAAAATTAGAGAAAAGTTGTACAATGTAAACACCATTTAAATGGTGTTTACAAAAGTAAACTAACTTTAACCATTTTTGAAAAAACGATTTTTTGCGATTTCAGTTTTTATTTATTTCTGACATTATTTTTAGAGATATAATTTTTTTTTATTATTATTACTTTTTGAGGAGAATAACACAGCGTTTACAAATTTTCATTACGACGTTTTGTTTTTGAAAAATTATCGTCAACTTGATTTTTTTAAATGCGGCTCTGGTTTTTTTATTCTTAAATTTAAAACCATTTTCAATTCAAAAATAGTATCACGTAAGAGTTTAAAGAAGTTTTTCAGGAAATAAGTAATAATAAAGCATTTATTGCCCAACAGTTTCCCAATTATAGGACAATACATACAAAATCAATAACTATTAAATTAATTAAATACACAAAGAAACTTACAATACACACGTTTACACTATAAATGTTTCTGCAGCTAACATTTTAAGGTTATATTCTGACGTTGTAAAAATGTCACATCTACCAGAAATCGAATCAAAATTATTGCACATAATATGTACAGGCGATCTCAATAACACATTAGTTCTAGCTCTGTCTAAATAAAATGTCGCATTTGATCTAGTATTCAATCTAGGAACTAAAAAATGTATACTTGATAACAAGGAAGAACAGTCTATCTTATCTCGCAATAATTTATATAACATTACTAATGAACACTGAATTCTTCTATATTCCAAGCTCTGCATATTAAAACGAGACAGCAACAAACAATGATCGATTCCTCTAACAGGATAAACCCCATCTGTTTTAAAAACTAGATACTTTAGAAACCGGCGTTGTATTTTTTCGATCTCCAACTTGTGAGCATTATACTGAGGATACCAGACAATAGACGAGTACTCTAGTTTCGATCTGACATATGTGTTAAACAGAGTAATGAGCACAGAAACACTATCAAAGCCTCTACAGTTACGCATTATGAAGCCATACATACGTGACGCCTCAGATGTCACTCTATTGATGTGGTCCAGGAATAAAAATTTGTGATCGAATGTGACACCCCAATCCGTGAACGCATGACATCGCCCAAGCTGAATTTCGGAAATGGTGTACGGATAGTCAATAAGCGTAGCCCTTTGCGTTAAACTAAGGCATTTGCATTTTTGTATATTGAGAGTCAATCTATTATGGTCACACCATGTTTGAAGAGCATATAAATCACTCTGCAATCCAATGCAATCCGTTATTGTGTCCACGGAAGCAAAGATTTTCAGGTCGTCCGCAAAAAACAACCTGCGTTCCAACAGACATTGATCCAGGTCATTGATAAATAGATTAAATAATAATGGACCCAAATTAGAGCCCTGCGGAACCCCTGAGGTCGCAGAATAAATATTAGATTTAAACCTGTTGTAAAATACATATTGCTTACGGTTTTGTAAATAAGAGTCACACAAAGCTATCAAGTTCGACTGAAATCCAAACACATGCAGCTTACTTAGCAAGACACCGTGGTCCAGGGTATCGAAAGCTTTTGCAAAGTCGGTGTATACAACATCAAGTTGACCTCCACGGTCCAGAGTTTCAGAGATACAGTGAGAAATGATTGACAGATTAGTGACCGTAGATCTCCCACACATAAAGCCATGCTGGTTGACCGAAATCAAACGCCTAACTTCCGTGTAAATCCGTTCATACAAGATAGATTCAAACAGCTTAGAAAAGTTAGATAATAAGGAAATAGGACGATAGTTATTTATATGAGACCTGTAGCCAGACTTAAAGATTGGGACAATTTTAGATTCCTTCCATAGATCCGGGTAAGTGTTTGTTTTTAGAATTTGGTCGAAAATTGACTTCAGAGGAGTAGCCAACACGGAAATGCAATCTTTGACAAAGAATGAAGGAACACTATCAGAACCCGAGGTAAATTTGTTCTTAAGGCGTTTGGATGCTATGCGTTATGTACCATAACATTATATTGCTTTTGTTAAGTTTCGAAGTTAACTATACATATTACTGTGTTATAATAATATATTCATCAAAATTGCAACATTTTTGATGCTTATAGTTGAGAAAAAGTCGTCAAAAAATGTTTTCATTATACCTATTATACATTTTAAACTTAAATCTGAGATCCATATCAGACTAAAAGTAATAGGAACAAATGTTATCAAAACTAACTAACTTCGGCAAATCAAAATCTATGGGAGCCCCAAAATCTTCGGTGTCATCTACGAAATCTCCAGGCCTATCAGTTTTAAAAACTCGTAAAACCTATTTGAATCATTAGGAATTAATTTCAGCATTTCCTTTAGGTCTTGGATTTTGGCATCCGACAATTCACGAGCATCAGGCCATAATAGCGGCAGTTTGTCTCAAATAATTTTCTTTTAGTTGTTCGACCTTTAGATATGTCAACAATTTGAGATTCAAGTCAAGTCCACACTTCATGTAAAGTATAAAAGGAGATTGTGTAATTGAATATCCCAAGTTCTCAACCAGGAAATTTTGCTCTTTTCAACGTTCATAGAGGTGCGACAAAAATGTAACTGTAGTAGGATTTCGAGTATAACGCGATATGTATCTGGGTATATTATTAATAAAAGTGTTAGCTTCATTAATCCTTTCTTCTGATATTGAGTTTCTTCCGGGAGAGTTTATTCCACCTTTATCATTTATTGTATCATTTGTTCTAACTTTAGACAATGCAAAATCAATTCTGGCCTGACTAATTCCGAATGTTTTAAGGTACGTATTCTTACAAACTTTAGTATTTGTAAAATAGTATTCCCTACTAAACTGTATTTTCTTGTTAATTTCTTTGACACTTGTATCAAAGCACATGTTGCCTCATATGACCCAGCCTACCAAAATTTTTCAAATTTGGATTTCCGTATTCCCACAGCTATTTTTTTCGTGCGTTTGACTCGGAAATTACAGTTGTTTGCAGCTACTTTTTTTGCTTTTTATTTATTATTCTTAACATCATCATTACTAATAATAGGTCTGAGAATATTCATAAGGTGTAATGTATAGCAACGGAGTGATGACTTCAGACTTTTTGTCAAATTGTGGTAAATCAGAATGCTTAACTGTAGATTGCGTGACATTGGCTACGCAGGATTGTCAGACGTTAACTATTGTTTTTTTAATTTTATTACATGTAGAAAAAGTTGTGCTAATTTCATAATTTTCCGTATTAAGAGGGGAATCCGAAATGGTTACTTACAAAAATGTCCGATGGTGGCGCTAGTGAATCTCATGTGATTCCAAGTTATTCATTTCTTAACTTAGAGTAATTTTCTAGAATATTTTAATACATTCTTCTCCTCAATAGGTGTCGCCAAAAACTAATACATAGTGGCGACAAAATCGCATATTTCTATTTTGCGTAAATTATTTTCACATTCTTTTTTGTGCTACTATTCTTATACGTTTGATGCTTATCTTCGCTTAGACTAGTTATAGTTATATACCATTATACATAAAAAGGATGAATGTAAAAAAACTGGTTTTATTTGCGATAAATAGTCAAGATTTTTAAATATTTTCACAAATTGATGATCTTTGTGAAAACCGTAAAACATAGGTAAATGACACCTTAAAACGAATCCCAGTTATTTTTGAGGGACTATTAAAATACTCCAATACAGGGTGTTATATTTAAAAAACCAGAACTATCATAATACATACTTATCTATTCTTTGGACCGCCCTGTATGTTTGCAGTGTTTTTCAAAATGTATTAGGTTAGCCCTGTTGTTTTAGTTTGTCAGTTTCAAAACCATGAGACGCTTATTTCATGCATCAAAGAGTGTCTTTCATAATAGTATACAATGTGTCCAGAAACTAATGGACCAAGCGAAAGCCACAAATTCTAGAGCAGATTTCATGGCAATTCAACGCCAAACTTCTAATGCGAAATTGCTTCCGAAAGAAGTTATAGTTTTTAAAAGATGGCGGCTTAGCATAGGTTTTTTAAAGGTATCGCGAAAGCGCCTTTAGCCATTGGAGTGAAAGGTGTCAAAGATATTTCCCTAAATAGAAGCATTCGTTAGCCATACCCTGCTGAATTAAATTGCGAACTTAGGCGTCTAAACGGGTATCAACGGACATTTTTAATAAAAACTTCTTTTTCACTAACTTTTGGAGAATTCTGACATCATTCTTAGGAAATATGAGGTATTCTTATCTCAATATGATAGAATGCTGCATTTTCGAGAAAAATTAAGTTTTAGTTTAATATGCGGTTTAACATAGTACCTATCTATTTGATTTACGATTGGTACAGTGATTATTTTAACAGTAAAAATTTTAAAAATTAAGTAGGGTATTAGGTATTGTGAGTCTATACAGGGTGTCCCAAATATAAGAAATGAACCATAGTTGTGTTTTTTTAAATGGAATGCCCTGTATATGAATATATTTTTGAGATTCCCCGTTCAAAATAAACCTAACTTTCATTAAAGTACATCTCACCTAAACCTGACAGTTTTTTAAATATTTAAATTTTTATAAAAATATAGACATAATATGAATGAACAAATTCACACCTATTTGTTTGTTCTTTTTAAGCCAGTCTGGGTTGATAAATATACCCACTCATCACTTGTTACGCCAAATATAAAAAACCCGCAATACTACAGGGTGTCCAATAATATAATTTAAATGAACGTAAAGCTTAATTCTAAATAACTTGTTTATTTCAAATGGAACACCCAGTATATGAGGTCAAAATTAGATGCATAAAGTAATTATCTGTCAAATATTATAATACTTGAAAAATGTAGACCACCATGTATTTGATGATGCAAAAATTAAAGTTAAATTAAAGTTTTCTTATAGATATGTATACTTATCTTTAATTTTGCATGGAAGAGGCACACATATTGGCAGTAAGAGGAAGAATTTTCAAAAATATAATATTTATCAAGTCAGCCATGAGAATTTGAGAAGATAGAATACATTTTTTTAATTTGATATTTACTGTCAAATAGTCTGTTGAAAATTCTTACTTAAGAGTTGAGAATTTTTCAGAAAACAGTTTTTTATCTGTGACATTTGATTTAATTCAATTCAAAAATGAGAACCTATTCCAAAGGAGAAAGAATAGACATGATTTTTATTCCGGGAGAATGGTCCAAAAACGCTTTACTGGCATCGCGAGTTTACGCTCAAAGGCTCCTCGCGCAAAATCACCCCAAAAAAGCGGTCTTCGAGAGACTGTTAAGGCAGTTTAACGAAAGATACCACCCAAACACAGTGCAACTGCATCAAGAACTTTTCAATATTGATTTTAACTCGTGTTGAATTTTGTACATGGGCCAGGAACAAAATCATCGCTAATGAAAAATTTTTTAATAGAGGAGATGAAGAACCAAATAAATGAAGCGTTTAGAAGCGTTACACCAGGTTAAAGTTGTTGAAGGATTTAAGAAAAGGATTCATATGTGCCTAGAGTCCAATCATTTTGAACATTTATTATAAAATTTATCAGTTTTTATGTAGGTATATCTTGTTATTTAATTTAAGTGAAAAATGTATTTATTTATTATGTTATTGTTTAAATTATGGTTTGTCAAATTCTCATGGCCGACATGACAAATATAATTTTAAAAAATTCTTCCTATTACTACAAATATGTGCTTTTTCCATACATTTAAAAAAATAGACATATCTATAGGAAAACCTTATAGTGATCAATAGATAATTAATTTCATCATCATCAAATACAGGATGGTCTACATGAAATTAACAGGTTCAATTAAAAATTCGCATAATATTATGAATATGTGCATTTTCCACGAAAACGTCAAGAGTAACATAGGAAAGTATTATAATATTTGACAGAGAATTACTCTGTGCATCTAATTTTTACCTCATATACCAGGTGTTCCATTTGAAATAAACAAGTTATTTAGAATTAAACTTTACATTCATATAAGTTATATTATTGGACATCCTGTATTTAGTATTGGGGATTTTTTTATATTTGGCGTAACAAGTGATGATGCCTAGACTGGCTTAAAAAGAATAAACAAATAGGTGTGAATTTTTTCAGTCAAATTATGTTTATATTTTTATTAAAATTTAAATATTTAAAAAACTGTCAGGTTTAGGTAAGATGTGCTTTAATGAAAGTTAGGTTTATTTTGAACGGGGAATCTAAAAATGTATTCATATACAGGGCATTCCATTTAAAAAACACAACTATGGTTAAGTTCTTATATTTGGGACACCCTGTATAGACTCAAAATATTTTTAAAATGTAGCCCTAAATCATTTTTATCGATCCCATGAATAAAACTTTAAGGAAATTAAATAGTTTAGCCACAGTATTCCGTGTAGTATGGCGTGAATAACCCTGTATATACGTTCCAACTACCTAATTGGTGAAATTTTAAACGCTATTTAAACCCCCACCAAGGGTATTTTATAATTTTATAATAACTACCAGTCGGGAGTTCTTGTAATCTCTCTATAGATCATAAAAAATCAGTTGTGTCACCCCAAAACTTTCCCGACTAGTTATAATAAAATCAAAAATATATGACCTGCGTAACGAAACAGAATTTTAATAATTATTATAATTGTATTATTTCCAATAAACTAATGTAACAAACTACTCGTACCTACTTTATTCCTTATTATATTTATCCTCTAACAGTAGGTATACCTACATACCTAATATTACCATAGATGTTTATTCTTTGATATTACTGTACAGGGCTAAAGTTAATAATCCCTACTCCTAGTACACACGCCACATACAACTATATATTAATAATATAAGTACGACAAAACCATTAGATTTTTGTGTCACTGTGTAAAAACAGCGCCATCTCTTCAATGCTGTCCCAACTACGCTAAAACTGTTCCTTGGTTAAATGTATAAAAAAATTATAAGAAAATGGCGGATATTTGAAGGGAAATTTAAGGTTTTTTTTTATATATGGATATTGTCTAATACAGAAAGTTTTCACGTACAATTTTAATTACAAGTGATTGTTAAATATATAAATTAGGTAATAAAGTAATATTATCATCATTAAATATTAAAATCATAGCACAAAATGAGGAAAACGTTGCTGACTTTGAACTCAATTTATTAAGTAACTATTTATTGTTGTAGCCTCAAAATACCTTATTACCTAATCCAAACCTTAGTCTTTAAAACCCTATTAAAATTTTTGCTACCAGATACGTATTAGTGGAGATTTCCATCCACAAAAATATATCTGTAAATTTGAAAAAGTTACCCATGTTTGAACTCAATTTATGAGTTAACTATTTAATCTTTCCGCTTGAAAATACTTCATTACCTAATCCCATCTTTTGTCTTTAAAACCCTATGAAAATTTTTGCTAGCAGATACGTCTTAGTGGCGACTACCATGCGCAAAATTATGCCTGCAAAGCGAAATATGATGATTTTCTAACTCTGTTTTTGAACTAACTATCCAATATTTCAACTTCAAAATACTTCAATACCTAATCCCATCTTTACTCTTTAACTCCCTATCAAAATTTTTGTTACCAGATACGTATTAGTGGAGTCTACCATGCGCAAAAATAGGTCTGCAAACGATTGTATTCAAACGCCCCTCTTAATATTGAATCTGCAGTTTCAACCATTTGCTGATTTCTTGATTTCAATTCAATTCTGTACAAAACGAGTTATACTTTCCTCCTACGGTTTTACGTTTTTTCTTGAATTATAACTTCGGGTAAAAGGTCATTATAGTAGTAGGAGTAAAAAAATATGAGATTTTTTACGTAAGGTGGAAAGTCTGCAGCCCACGGTTGACTCACAGCCAATTAAAGAATGTAATTTTCCTTAAGGAAAAAGGTCATCGCACTATAAAGAAAAAGAAGCGAAAACATAGGATTTCTTACAAGATACTAAACAAAAGATTTTTTCGTTAAAGATATTGAATTAAACTCCATTTCGTAAAAAAGAAAACAACCTGTTAGAGCACTGCGAAATATAAGTAATAGTGTAAATAGTTTGTTTGAAAAACACAATCATTGATAATTTATGAATTTTGCAAAAAAAGGCTTAAGTACTTTAGCTTTTTTATATACCTAACAGCTCTTTATCAAATCGATTAGCATGTTTTGCAATATTACGTTAAGTTCCTTGTTATTTTAAATATCATTGTGATGCGCTGTAGCGCAATATTATTTTGCAATAATGTGTTACGTTTCGATATCAGCAAATAATCAGTTAAAATATGATTTTTACCTATATTGTTTGAAAATTACTGATTCATAACTGATTTCTAACCTGGATAGAGCATGGAATCATAACGAATAATATATATTATTAATAAAAGAGGGATCCAAAAAAAAATAAGAAGCCATAACCTTACTTTAAAAAGAGGACAAATGGCAATGTACAAGAAAATATGTGCTTACCTGCGTAGTAGAATCTCGTCTAACATTTTAGAAGACTTCAAAAGCAATGCTCAACTATTTCTTCTGCATTATATGCTTTCACATTGAGAAAAATATCAATGTAACACTGATGAAGCAATCCGGGGTAGAGTCCACTATTCTTTTTGCAATAACATGTTAACCCTCATGACATGTTTAACCTCAATGAGATGGCCCCAAAGGTCTTATAAAAATACGTCAAGTAACTTGGCATTTTGTTTCAAAATTACTTAAATATCTTTGTGGGTTAAAATCATTTAAAATTACGAATTTAGCCCAACAAAATAAACTAAATCACTTAAATTTCTATTAGAAAACGAAGAAAACGCTTCAAGCGATGACCTGGCATATATATATAACTCGATTTTTCAATTTTTGTGGGTTGACATAACAGTGTCCATATGCGAAAATGTATTTGAAAGAAGAAGAAAATTATGCAGTCACGTATAACTTGCCATCAGCTGCATGATGTGGCCGCAGTCTACTTATGAACCCATTTATAAGCACGCATAAATTATGTTGCCGATTTTTCGGACTTGCCGTGACATTGCGTAATAGCATGTGATCTCACGTGAGGTGATAATAGTCTGTCTCTGCCTTTAGGCAAGAAACTAAGTTATAGTTAAGTTTCCAGAGAATGTTTTACAATAATTAGTTGATTATCAAAATTATGCTCATCTCATTATTAGCATCATCGGCTTGGTTTAACCAGTAGTGTATGATGTCATTTAGAAAGAATTAAGAATATAAAAGAACAAACGAAGATGAAGAAAGAACAAGAGATAGAGAGAGAGATACGTGGACCAAAGATTGCTACGCTAAATTCGCACACACCTGCATCCTCGAAACAAAACAACCAGATGAGATAAGATGTTGATGATGGTTTGTGTTTCCCAACTACATTAATTAGATAGAGAGTAAGAGAGACAAAGACTACAACTGGACAAAAAAGTAGTACCGCTGTTTTGTTAAGTAGGCCGTTTTTCTGCGTTGAGTTTAGTTATACCAGTTATACATGCGGTTGTGACCAAATGGAGATTCATGCCCACGATTCGACATTTAAGGAATTTTTATTAGTACTTTTATAATATAATAGTGTGTATGCTTGATAGGGTACATAAATTTAATTAAGGTAATTTTGGTTAAAAAATATGCTGATTTATCATTATGTATATGCATGACATTTACTAGGTGGTATTCGAATGGAATTTTGAAATAATTACATGCCCGTTTCTGTTTTAGATTTTGAGATTATAGTAGGAAAATTATATTTCTAAATAAGTTATTTATTGAATTACACTAATGAACAAAAGCAAATGACAAACTGATAGATATATGGGTTGCTTAAATAAAAATTATTGGCTTTTAGCGGTTCATCGCTAGATGCCAATACTATATTATAGGACTCAACTTTTGATTTGGAGTCGATACATGTTATCTTCAACGTTCGCAGTGGCCAAATTAATAAGTTTCTTAAAAACGCCTCTTTTTTTTCTTTTTTCACTGACGTGGTTTGTGTCGAAGCTAACCGAATAAAAACAAGAGGAACCGCCGACTGGCATACTTCATTTCCACATTTCCACTTCTAATACCGAGATAGTGCTAGTGTTTTTTAGCCTTTATTTGTTGATTCTCCTGATGTTATGCCTTCCTCCTCTTCTTTCTTTTTCATTCGTGAATATCATTCCATTTCTTTTTACTTTGCAGCATTGTACTTGTGTCCAGAGAAGTCTTTGTCTTAACCATCTAGGACAGTCAGTCTAGCTGCTGACAATACACACAATTTTCATCGTTAGTTTTTTTTATCTTTTTCGTGTATAATCGAAAGGAGCCATGTGACCTAGTAATCCAGTCTCCTGTGTTTACAATTCAGTCACACTAAAATATCTGGAAGAAGTGGCCTCGTCCATCTCTCTTGCCATCCATGTACCGTGAATTCTCTTTCGATCCTGGGATCTGGTTCCTCGGCTCGGTTATACAATCTTCGTCTTTTTTCTACCAGAAGATCGATTGAGGGATTTCCCGATATTACTTGTATTGCTTCTGGACATATCGTGTAATATCCGCTGGCAACCCTTAGTAATGCTTTTATCTGGACCTTTCTAACCATATATCGGTATTTACGACGCAGTGCACTGCTGCTCTTGTACCCCAGCTAGGGTCGCTAATATTTGGGATTAATCTTCCTAGTGCCGATGATATTTTTTCTGCTTTTCTAATAGATGATTCGATGTGAGGGCTAAAAGACAGTATTTTGTCGAGGATAACTCCCAGGTACTTCCCCGTGTTCTTAGGGGTTATTATATGGTTTTGCAGTCTAAAAGAGGCTAACCGCTAACTGCCTCAGTTTTTTCAGGTGCCACTCTAGGATATTTGCCTTCATCCAGTCGTTCACCAGTTCAAACGCTTCATTAGATTTATTGATGAGTTCTCCTCTTGATTCCCAAGGTATCTGCATCACCAACCAAGCGAACGTCTTACGCCATCTGCATCCTAAGAAATGTAATAAAAAATATTCCACAACAGTGGACCCAATACCCAGCCTTGAGGTATACCACAGTTCACTGCGAAATCGTCCACGCCCCAATATTTTATTTTGCTATGACAAAAGTAGTTATAGAAACATGAAATAAACTAATATTGTACACGAACTGAAAAAAATTTCGTGTCACAAGTTGGATTCGAACCAACATCTCCCAATCTCCGGTCAGGTGTTGCTTAGAATAGCACAGTGTCAACTACTTATGTTGAATAGATTGCTTTCATGTAGTTTTTAATGTTTATTATATATTTATACATTCTTTTACGTTCGAGGCGTTCGATAATAATTCCCCATGATGCAGAGTTAAATGCATTTTTACATCCAAAGCGATCAGAGTGCACAATTTACGTTTTTTACTTGCCTCCATTTTTGCTTCCCTTGCAATTTCTATTATATAGTTTACAGCGTCTGCTGTAGATCTACCTTTTCTGAAACCGAATTGTAACGTGGACAGATTCTTTCCTAGATTTAGCTCTTCTTCAACAACTCGTAACTAAATTGCTCTCCCATTAGCTTCCCTGCTTTTTTAAGTACCATGTGCTTAGCTATTTTCCAGGGTTCTGGGAACGACTGGTCACTCAACAGCTTTAGCCTATCTTCAAAACTAATTGAGATATAGCTATGGTTTAATGATGATTATACATTAATAAAGCCTGCATAATACCTACTTTAATTTGTTCAAAATTGTGGGTACATGAATTCACCTTTACACGGCAGAGTTGTACTACAACCGTCTAGGTGCAGACCCCAAATAGGCCGTCTATACATAATACCTACCTAATAATAATAATTATTAATTATTTTTACTATTTCCAATAAACTAACTGTAGTGTAAACTTGAGCTTTTCAAAAGCAATCTTTTGGTTTTGTTTCCAGTGTTTTTCTATGCTTGCATGTTTTCCCAACTTGAGTCTCAGTAATTCTCTAAGCGGATCGGTAAGCGTTGCCAAATTTGGAATCCATTTACCTACAAAATTTACTAAGCCTAAAAAGCTTTGAATCTCATCCACAGTTTTTGGTCTTCGGAAGTTTTCAATTACTTTTATATAGTTGTTTAAAGGACGTACTCCCTTTGAAGATAATGAATGACCTAGAAACTGGACTGTTGTAAGTTTGAACTGGCACTTTGAATCATTAAGAAAAACCTGGTTATCTTTTAGTACGGCTAAGACGTTTTCCAAATGAAAGTCATGTTCTGCATCATCTCTGCCGAATACCAAAATATCGTCAATAAAATTTATGACTCCTTTGCACGAAATTAATATGTTTTCAAGGGTCTTTTGAAATATTTCTGGGGCACACGATATGCCAAACATTAATCTTTTGTATCGGTAAAGCCCTTTGCTTGTAATAAATGTAGTAATGTGCCTAGAATTTATTGATAGTTCCAGTTGGTGAAAAGCATTCTTTATATCGAGCTTGGAGAATACACTAGCTTTTCGAAATTGTGGCAATAATTCGTCCATGGTTGGAAGTGGGTGGTTTTCGCAAATAATAGCTTTGTTTGCTTGTCGCATATCTATGCATATTCGAAGTTCCCCATTTGCTTTCAAAATAGGTACCATTGGAGAAACCCATCTTGATGACTCGTTTACTTTTTCTATGATGTCTGAATCAACCAGACCTTGAATTGTACTATTAATTTTGGCCTCTAACGGAATCGGCACTCTTCGATATGGTTGACTTACTGGTTTCACAGTGTCATCTATTGGTAAGCCAATCAGAATATCTTTAAATTTTGGACATGCGGTAATGGAATTCACTTCAGTAACAATATGAAGGACTTAATGCTGTTGCTGTTTATTTTCCTAATAGATCTTTTGTTCCATTTTGTATGACATAAAATATGGCTTTTGTTTGTATATCTCCAAATTTAATATTTACTTCAAACGAACCGTTTACTTTCAAAGGATTTGTGCTTCCATACGCGAAAAACGTCTTATCTGGATTTGGAATTTGATTATAGGCTTGGACATTGTTTCTTTTGAGATATTCCCATGTTTTTGGAGTTAGTAAATTACATTTACTCCCTGAGTCGATTAGTAGCATTACATGAACACAACCCAATATTAGACGAATAGAACAATCATCATCAATGGGAAACACATAATCCACTTCTTCTTGGGAATTCTGAATTTTCCTTCTTTTGTCATTAGGTTCATTCCTCGGTTCATTCAATCCACTTTGACGTTTCTTTGTGGGTCTGGTTCTGCAACAGTTTTGAAAATGTCCACGAAATCCACATTTTTTGCATATTTTAAGTCTAGCCGGACAGATTTTGTGCTCAGAATTATGATTTTTGCTTCCACAGCGTGTGCAATTGCGATTTTTTAAAAAAGTTTTTTGTTTAAATTCCACTTTGTTGATTGATGAAGATTCTACTTTACAAGTGCCGAAATCTTCCAACTGCCTAGTAACGGCTTCAAGAGCATTTGCTTCTAACACGATTGTTTCCAATGTTATTTGATCTCCAGCTGCTAGAATCTTTCGTCTTAACTCAATGGAATTACCTTTTTCCACAATTTGATCTATTAAGTAATCTTCGATATTGGAGAATTTGCATTTTCCTGCTTGATTTCTAAGCCGAACCAGGAATTTGTCGAACTTTTCTTCAGTTTCTTGTTTTAGTAACCTAAACACATGCCTTTCGTACACTCTACTCTGTTTGGGAGTAAAATATTCATTCAACTTTTCAAGTGCTATTTTGTAGACGTCGTTATCTGAGGAGGCTTCAACATGTGCTCCCGGTAAGTTGTAATAAATTTCTTGTATGCCCAATCCACCTGCGTGGAGTAACGAAGCTCGTCTTTTGACCGGAGAATCAATATTGGATACTTCGAGGTATATTTCAAAAGCACGGGTCCTGTCACGGTCGTGTTTTGAATCAAACACCTTGCTTGTCTAACAACGACTGTTTTATTTCTCTTTATCATATATCCCAAATCTATAGAACATTATGACTCACAATACTATAGGTATCAACAATAGAAAAACAAATATCTTATTCTGAATACAATATATATATATATCTATACACTACACTAACTACTATATTCAAAAATTATAAATGAAAAAAAGAAAAAAAAAAGATGAACATCGATTTGAACCTGTGACTTTCGCGTCCAAAGAACCCTCTACCACTCAGCTACACCCGTGACATACCCATTATGCAAATTACCTTGATTTTATACATAGGTATAATATAATACTTTCCCTGGAAGGAGGAAATTAACTTAGCTGATGCTTTCAATGGCTGTCAATTAAATGGCGCAGCTTACTGAACATTTTACAGTAATCTACAGATAGACGGCGGAATTGACAGGAGCAGGAATAATCAAACCACCCTCGTATTTAGTAAAATACTGTATTTTTAATAAGGTCGGTAATTATACGCCATTATAAACTCGATATAATCAGGTAAAACACCTGTATTCAAATGGTTGGCAGCGGGACAGAACTGTTCACTCTCTATATAAAATAATAAAAAAACTCTATAGCTGTAGATAATAAACGGTGGCTTCCTGTTTAGGCGTGGGACTTTTTCTGTTACCTATTGAAAAATATCAGATTATTTTTTGTGGTTAATGTTTATAAACTGATTTAATTGAATTTAATTTGCATAATTAACGTATATCTACTTATTAACTGTTTGGTGAGAATATTGAGCTGAGAATTATTTTGTTTTTATTTTAGATTGTATTGAAACACAATATTTTAACACCTGCAAGTCAATGACGAATCGGGATTATTTTTTGTGGAATAATAATAACTCTTATTTATTTTTTACATATTATATTAAAATATCAAATTACTTTCCAGGGACGTAGCAAGTCACGGCCGTGGGCTCTAAAAATGTTTATGATACTCATTGGATTTATCGACACGGTACTTTGCTGCTTACTATTGACATTTATAGCATCTCTGATTGTATTTCTCTCACTTAGTTTAAAACTAATTGAAAAATCTCCACAGATTTACATTAGAGCGAGAAAAGGCTATATAATGTTATTTATTTATCACGCAGCAATAGACATTTTGGTATAGTGTTTCTAAAGTTAGTTTAAAATGATATAAAAAACCAGAACTCGATATCCCTTTGTAATGTCAATACCGACCGTAGCCGTCCATAGGCGCACCCTTTTAACTTTTCATATCAAACTTAAAAAAGAAAGTAGAAATGGGATATTTTCATTACCAAGATCCAATATTCACCGACTCATTGACTTCTAGAAATAAGTAAAAGTAAGTATGTAAAATTGTTAGTCAATAAAGAGTTGGTTACGTATTGGTATTGTTGATATCTATATACCGAGTGTCCCACTGGGAACGGATTCGATCGATTATGGAGAAAATCAGGTGGAGTCCGTAGGTCGATGGGACCAATTGGACTAAAGTGTTTTCAAGAATCTAGCATTTCGGGTTATACCTGAAATGGGTGTCAACTTCCTTATTTCAAATACGATACTATATAAATTATATATTTTTTTGGATTGTCTTTGTAATTATAAACATATTTCATGCATAATATACCTATCGCCAGCCGTTTTCGAAATATTTGAAATTTTATGTCAAAAATGACGTTTTCAGAATAGAGAATAATAACAATTTTTTATTATATGGAAGCTTTTATAATTTAATTTGGTAGAATATCCTAGAAGATATAGACCTACTTTAGCCGCCTACATATATTTTTTTAGTAAATATTAATACAGGGTATTTGAAAAAAAGGGTAAAAAATCAAATTGAAAAAAGTGTCACAATTCAAAATTTTTAAATGGCAACCCCCCCATTTTATATTTTTTTACAAGAATAAAAGGCGTCTGCTGCACAAAATCCAAATATATAATCTTGAATATTCTTTACATTAGGGTATAATTACCATACATGTTTCGGAACAACAATTGTTCCATCATCAGTGGCATTTAACAAAACTTAGTAGTTTAAGTGGTCAAAATACATATATTTACTAAAAATTTATACACTATTATAGATAATACACATTTGGAACTATGGTTACTATACATTACCATTTTATGGAAAAAGTTTTTTTAAAATTACTTAATATGTTATTATGAATAAAAATAGTTTAATTTTGGTATTTTGAAAAATACATAGTTATAAGTTTATTTGAGTTTTTCTTTTTAAATTGATATTTAAAAAGAAAAACTCAAATAAACTTATGACTATGTATGTTTCAAAAGATCATGATTGATCTTCAATATAAAGAGACGTATATAATTTTTACTTTCCAAAAACAACCAGTTTAAGTAATTTTGGTTAAGAAACTGTTGGTTTGACATGATGAAATCATAGGTTAAGTTTTATGTGCTTATTTAAGATATATTGTAGGGCAGTTCAGGCTAGCATAATTGATACTGTGGTGAGAAAAACTCAGATGTTCATGTGAGTCAAGAAATTGCAACGTCGAAATTTAAAGGTGTGTTATTTTACGGAAATGGATAGTTTGATTAAAGGCAGGTTTTTTTATTTTTTTGCATCAAAAATAAGGGCAAGTTTATGAAAGGATATCTATCCCAAAAACTGATAGTTTTCAAAATATTGACAATTTTACATTTTTCTGTTACAGTAGTGATATGAATTTGAAATTTCATTGATATTTGTTGGCCATGATGGCGTTAGATAGCAAATAAATATGACACTTGTCAAAAATAATCAACAATTATGACAAGTTGTAGATATTAATTAGTAGTAATAATCATGGCGGGCGTATAAAGTATACTAACGAATACTTTTGAAATTTGTTTATTATTTATGGAGAATGTGACAGAGTGATAACATTTGCTACCAAATTTTCTCAATGATGTCGTAGGATATGCCGTGAAGTACCCCAGTATAGCTATTTCTACAGCTTCATCGTCACAAATAGGTTTCTGTCGTTTTATTTTTGTCTTTACGGACCCGAAACTTTTGAAATTATCTATTATCCGTTTAACAACTTTTGGTGATTGTTTGTGTTTTTGTGGGTGTCTGGCAGCAAATGTATCACACGTTCATGACATCACTCTGACACATTCTCCATATATAATATACAAATTGAGGTAGTCTGCTTTAGTATAATTTATACGCCCTGCCATGATTATTACTACTAATTATTGTCTACAATTTGTCATAATTGTTGATTCTAAAGCCATCATGGCCAGCTAAAATTAATTAAATTTCAAATTCATATCACTATTGTAATAAAAAAATGTAAAATTGTCAATATTTTGAAAACTATCAGTTTGTGGGATAGATATCCTTTCATAAACTTGACCTTATTTTTGATGCCAAAAAATAAAAAAAAAGATAAAATGCGATGTTGCAATTTAAAAATTTTGATTTTGACACTTTTTTCAATTTGATTTTTTACCCTTTTTTTCAAATACCCCGTATAAATATTTAATAAAAAATATATGTAGGCGCCAAAGTAGTTCCCGTCGACCTACGGACTACACCTGATTTTCAGATTGTTCCACAATCGAACGAATCCCTTCCCATTGGGACACCTGGTATGTCTCGTTTTGGTTGTAGTATTCTTTTTTTTTTTTTTTGATTAGTGATAATTTGTTATGGTTTGGGAACAAACTACTGTTGTTTTGAGAGCGAGATATATTTTGCGACGAAAAGGCCACACCTACACACAAGATTAATTGTTGTTTTTATTTGTTTTCTCTTTTTTTTTTTGTAAAAACCTTATTTATGAAAACATTCTCTTAAGTATATTGTATGTATTTGTTTTTCTTTTGGAAATAAATAATTATTATTATTAAAGAAAAAAATAATGATAAATAACGTTACAATAATTACCGCTTCTTAATATATCCGGGAATCATTTCCTAAATCAAAACTGACCAAGAAATCTATAAACCAAGGGAGTATCTTATTTAGTTAGAAAATTTGCAGTTAAAATATCAGCAAAAGTAGATGTTAACATATAAAAATTCATTTCATTTCATTTTTGTATTCTTATATGTATTATAAAGTATATTCTATTTTAATTATACTTTTTATTATTTATTGTCAATAAATAATTATTTGAGAGAGAGAGATGTTCAATCAATTCTTGTGCTAGTATAAGCTCTTTGTAAATGTTGGAAATTTGGGTCACACTGCCTGCCGATCACGACTGATGAGTCGTGGATCGACGAAACGGCCGTCTGGTGAAAGCATGGTAGTGTGAAACAAATTTCCAACATAACTTAAAGTCTTGTTGCTTTATGTAACAAGCAATTCTTAAATAATTATTTAGTTGTTTTGGTATTGGACAGAGTATGTTTTTCTTTATTCAAAAAACTGACGCAGAAGCAAATTTTGACTACGCATATGGGACGGCAAACTTATGTCCTGGCATCCGGGCGGCAGATACTCTAGGCTCGGCCCTGATAAGAATTGGTCTATCCTCCTCACACCCATCGTTCCGATATTCAGTAAAGAAACTTGAAACATCTTTTATTATTTAATTATCATCATAAGTAATACAAAAAAACTGGCAAGATTTTTTTTTCATTTAATTTAATAAAAAAAACAGGTATCATATATGATACTGTGGGTTTGAAACATTACAAAAACTAACACAAAACTTAAAGTTAAAATGACAGTATAAATTAAAAAACGAAAGCAAAACGTCTGTACTAAGTTCACACGAAACATGAAATTGAGCAAAACAGTTTCTATCTGATGAAAAACACAAAAAAACATCACACCAGGCACATTTGACATATGTCAATATTGTGCAGCCGGGATATCTGCATTTATCTCTCGACTTCTGGATAGGTACCATTCATATGCAACGGCATATGCTTCGAATCTTTGTTCCTGAAGCTTTTATCTGGAATAGGCAAAGTAAATTTTTTCTTTGGAGTTTGTACTAACAAGCAAAATTCTAGCCAAAGCAAATTTAAATTCGTAATATTATCATTATTTCTCTACGATGGTAATGCCTTTTTGTCGCATCATCTTTATATTGCAGCCAACTCGCTGCAACACTAAATTCAAAAAAGTGTTGAATTGCTCTGATAATTCAATTTCTTGTACTAGAATTCATTGCATATTTGACAATCCCCAAGGTATCATATATGATGCCAAATCAATGAGGAGGCTATGTGAGAAAACAATATATTAGCTATGCTGTGTTCATCCAATTTTCTCACACCTGCTCTATCTCAACAGCGTTAAACTGGTCGTGCAATAAAACTCCTCACGTTTATTATATCACCATGTAATAAATATTTCCACATCAACACTGTTATATTATCCTCAACTGTGAAAAAAAAACCTAATAAACAAATAAAAGTACACATATACAAAAATACGTATTGTTTTAAATACTCACCGCAGAAAACCGGGTCGTCGGGTCTCGCCGTGTGTGCTATTATTGTATACCATGTTTATAATGTACAAGAGCAACAAGAGTTGTATACCTTCTATTTTATGTGAGAACATCCTCTAAGTTTTCGGTTCTCACGGACAGGTACTACACAACACAATCACAACAACAACAAAACAGAACCTGCTGGTGTTCAGCATGAACGTAGCAGGTTGTAACATACATTACTTCCGTGCGAAAATAGGCCATACACTTCACAAGCACGGTTCTAAGTATAGCAATGATTATTGCAATAAAGTCTTTTGGGGCTTCGAAGCAATTCTGTTAATTAATGTTCTTTAGAAAGGTGGACACTATTATCATCTGTGGAAACCTCAAAAACAGGCCAATCTAGAAAGCTTTTACAGCTCCGAACGATTAAGGTGGAATAGAATAATTATTGGAAGAAAAAACGGGATTGTGTTTTTTTTTTGGCGCGGAAAAGATGAAATTAAACTTAAAATTTCAAAGTATTACACTTATTTGGAGAAAGACTGTAAAACTTTCATGTTTTTTTGTTGCATTTTTCCTATTTATAAAATTTTATATGAAATCATATTAGGGAACTTATCTGTTCAGATTAGTAGATTTATTGATAATGATAAATTATTAATATCTATTTGTTTTCCCATAGAGCGTTCTAACTTTAAGATTTTGATATAATATAAAATGATACGGATCTCGATTAAAAATCTTTTTACCTGTCTCCATATCCTTTTTGCAATACATACTTGTTTTTCTTAGATGCTGTAAATGTATAATATTATTTGATATTTACATAAAATATAATTATTATGGTCTTTGCTTATGTACTGTGTTGCAAATAAACATATTATTATTATTATTATTATCTAGATTACATTTTGAAATGAATAAGGAAAAAAGTTTTGTACAGGGCGGCCCAAATTCTACGTTCTCTTATGGGAAGATTAAGATAGAAAAAATGAACCAAGGTCCTCCAGGGTCAAATGTTATGAAAAGTTTATTCGTGCAAACTAAATTTGGCCATCTGTAACTTTTTTTTTCTTCATCAGCAAGGCTTCAGTTCGGTTAAGCCAAACCAAAGTTATAGACATTATCATAGGTAAAATTTCGTCCTTCCCTGCTGCCTTTATTTCAAGCCGCACAATAAATAGTGATACACCAAAAGTAGCATACTGTTGTAGTATTGTTTTTTTAACTAATATTGCGAAATTTCCAATAAAAATGCATTTTTCGCATTACTGTATCTATTATGCCCCCTACTGGTATAGTAGGGAACTAAAAAAGAATTGTTTCCCTATTGTCCTACGACTATTATTTCCTGAGACATGCTACCTGTCCACACTTGGAATACCCGGTATACATATATATTTTTTAAACCTAACTTTAAGAAAATAATCCATAAAATCAAGTATGGCCATGCCTATTAATGCAGTTGCCAAGTTTCCATTGTTTTCCATCCCAAAAATTTAGTAAAAACAATTAACCAAACTCATTTATTGTAAGAATTACATTATTACGGTTTTTTTTTGACAAGAAATGACATATATTATATTAAAGTGTCAACAATATGTAATTTACATAAACTAGGAATAACTATAAACAATCAAAACAATACATAAGAGAGAAATAAATTAACCACAAACAAGATACTAGAAACAACCAAAAATACATGAAACAAACAAAAACACCTGCATATGCGAAAACATTTACCACATATGCTTAAATTGGCCACCGTTCTGATCTATACACATGCGGCAACGTTTTTGTATAGCATTTATTGCAGATCTTATCTCCAAATTGGTAACTGTGGCAAAAGCATTGTGCAACCCTTCCTCCAACAAATCTCTTGAGGTAATTGATTGTTTGTAAATTAAGTCTTTAATTCGTCCCCAAAGATAGAAATCTAAAGGTGTCAAGTCTGGTGACCTGGCGAATTCGATGGCTGCACTCTCTCTGGATATGGGTTTCGTAAAGATTCTTCGCAGCTTCTATATTTTCATTACACTCGATAAAGCATTTTAAAATGTCGTAATTTTCATAATTTTGATACATTTTTAAATTATTACAACTTATTTTATTTTAGATGAATACCGACCTCGCAAAATATTTGAAACTACTTTTTTACCAAAATAAATTTGACGTACCAAACTTTTCAACAGATTTGACAGCTTCCTTCGATTAAGTTCAAATTTATTGCTGCGTTTCTTTTAAAACATAGTGGATTTGTATGGTATATTTTCTTAAAGTCAAATATTATAATGTTGGGTTTAAAAAATGAATATAACTTGTTGGAGTTTGGTGGACTACTGAAATCCCCACTCAAAGAGCATTAAGCGCTTTTCGCCTGTACCTAAGGCAAAAGGATCTTCAGAGATTGGCCTCCTCCTCCTTCCCCTATTTCTTTAAATATTTTCAATTCAATAATCTTCCCCCTTATTTACATATCAAGTGCCCTATATATATAACCAGACTGATTGCACAGATCAGAACATGCAGCAGAAACTACATAAGGCTTACTTATCGTGGAATTTCTTATACAATAAAGATGGATGAATTATGCTCAATTTGCAATTTAAACCGGCTTTTCTCTTATAACCACTGATGATGCAGCCCGGAGCTGCGAAACATGTATGGTAACATTTGTTGAGGATTTTTATTAAATTTATTGTGTGGAGGTCGGCTTTTATTTCAAGAATATTTAAAAAAGTTATAAGCCATAAAAGAAATCGTACAAAATTGAGAAAGGCCACCAAGCGGCTTAACCGTTACAGAGAGCCAAATTTCGTTTGCACGAGTGAGCTTTTCATAAAATTTGACCCTGGTGGACCTTGGTTAATTTTTTTCTATCTTCGACAGCAACATGAGTTCCCATAAGAAAACGCCTAATTTCGGTCAAAACAAATTTTAGGGGTAACTTTTGCTATCCTTTGCAATCATAGGGGAACACCACCAAATTCTTTATTGACACTTTCTCAATCTCAGGTATTTGTCCGATTAATCTCATTTTTTACGTTTTTTTGTTTTTAAGAAAAACATAAAAAACTACTTTGTTTTTAGGGCTATCTAAACAGAGGAAAATAATTTCTCAATAACTGTTACATTTAGGTATATCACATAGTACATGAAATATACTTAGAATTCAATACGCATTTCAAAAATGAAATAAATAAACTGTAGCTCTCCATGTTTAAATGTAAAAGTAATAACCCTTTTTTACACTATTTTCAAACGCCAGTGTGATCTATTTTTTTAATGGTTAATGTTTTAGGTTATACTCTATTAAACCAATTAAAAATTATTCAATATTTACAATAAGTTTAAAAAGTATGAATTTTTATACCTTTTTTAAGCTTTTTTCCTACGTCAATGTTACTCTCTAGGTAGGATATCGCCTCAGTTGTGCGCAAGTAGGTAGGGGAGTGTGACGTCGTCAGTGCACGTGCGTGGTAAAAACTCATTTAAAAATACAATAGCACGTAAAATTTCCGTGTTTTGTGCTCGTGTTTTTGATATTATTTGTCATTTCTTTTTTATGCTTTATAGTAGTATTTCATATTTGTCCTGTGTTAATGTTTTTATTTTATGATTATTAGACTGAAGTACGCTGTATTTGGTTGCAACTCGAATAATATAGTAGTAAAAGCTTTGTCGTGAAAATACATATAATCTTTCAAATTCCCTTGTCTGCTCCAAACATTTCGACCTCGAAGTGATTTGGAACATGAATTAATTAATTTACCATGGCATCTAAATCCAAAGCCTGGTTCTGTGCCTAATAAAAAAAAATCAAACTCTTGAAGTACTGATCGGACAAAAAAAGTAAAGAAAAGAAACCAAAGGAACGGCAAAATTACATTTTGATAAAAATCATTATATATAATATATATTAGAAACTATACTTCTGGATAAATCCTGCGCCAAATTTAAACTAGTTACCGTTTCGTTCATCATCCTGTCTGCTTTTTTAGAGCGTCAACACGAAATGTTAGCTTGTTTAAATGTTACGCAGGATTTAGCGAGAAATATGGAAGTTTTCTGTTTCAAATTTAGGTTTTTTAAACATTTCCAACATACCTACTTAACCAAAAGAGCAATGGACAGTGGAAAAACAAATTAAATAAATAACAAAGTATTTTGTATCTCAAGAAACAGTATGTATAGGCGATCCAAAAAAGATTATCATCGCAAAACTGATTATCGTTAAAGATTTTCAAGTTGTTTTATCCACATCCAAAAACAAAATCAAAAGTAAATTTACATAAAAATGCAGAATAAATTTAACAAATATTTGAATACACCTGATACAACATTGTATAGCTACAAAAATAAAAACCACGTTGGCTTTCTAAGTGATACATATTCCATTATGACCATTTGTCAAAACCGGTCTAAATAAGTTACTTTACCTGTATAAATTTACCTTTATTATCTGACAACATTAGTGATTGACTATAAGCATTTCAACTAGCTTTTAAACACACTTTAGATAAATAGAATTGTATGCGATAAATGTGACATCCTGTTACCGATTAGACCAATAAATTCAACTGAAATGCTATTCGGATCTTATTTCGAATACTTTGTGTGTGACTGATAATTTTAAGTTGCGTCTGAAAAATTACCTGCATTAGCTGTTCTTTTATGTACCTTATAATGTTTCTGATATGAGAAAGGAAAAATAAATTTAAATCTATTTACCTACAGCAGTGGTGGCTTGTCCTATGAAGCAAGTGAAGTAACGCTTCACCTAAATAATCAATAAAATTAATAACATTTAAGTATTTTATTTTATTGTGTAATTATTTTTCTCCATATAAAATTTAAACTATAAATTAATGTATACTTAATTTTTAACCTGCGTTACCATAAAACTGTAATTTTGAATTTCGTCTTCATCTGAAGCAGGCTTTAACCTATACACCTATTTAACATACTTAATTTACATATCTATAGGTATTTCTCTCTTTTTTTTATTCGTGTAATAATAGTAAAACATTATTTATTTCGGTCTCTCTCTTCCCTGTGTGCGGCAGTTGACACCCTTGCCAGTGCTTGTGTCCTCTGACACACCAATAGCCTATTTATTTATCATACACGTTCTTATGTCTGTATGTAGGTATTCTTCCACAATAGCGCCCATACGCTTTAACCAATTGAGCTAAATTTTGGTGTATGAGTTTGGGGCGGTTCTAGGATAAAGCCATTAGATTTTGGTTGAAATCGCTTAATTTTCATATATCAGTAGTGGTCGAGTGATACATCATTTTAAAGCATTTTTTATCTGCTTTACAGCGATAGCTTTTGATATTTGTCCTCATAATTCTCGAGAAAATTGCGTTTAAAGCAGTTAGGTAGTTGGAACGTATATATTATATTACATTTAAAATACAATACTAGTATATACGATACGTGGTACCGTGGCTTCGTTGATAGGGCCATCGCTTCGTATACGGAAGGTTAGGGGTTTGAATCCCAGCTCTGGTAATACTTTTTTTCTTCTAATTTTTGAATAAAGTAGTTAGTTTGTTACGTTAGTTTATTGGAAATAATGCAATTAGCATAATAATTATTATTATTAAAATTCTGTTTTGTTACGCAGGTCAGATATTTTTAATTCACTGTCGGGAAAGTTTTGGGGCGACACAACAGATTTTTTTTTTCATATGAATTTACCTATATGTTTTTATTTTAGTTTTGTTTTAAGTATTTTGTTTTTGTGTCATATACGAATTGTTTCAGTTTTGTTTGTTTTTTTTTTTGTTTCGAATTTAAGAATTTAGTTTAGTTTCTTTTAATATATAGGTACATATAAAAAAGTTAAAAACCTTTTTCCTTTTAATTTTAACTGAATGTTCCTCGTCACGCCTGATCAATGCGAATTTAAGGATGAATGCTGGCTGGTACATACGCAACATCCTTGCAGAACATGTTATACCATATGCCGGCTATATTGGGATCATACCCAAAAACTTTGGCTAATGCACAATACGCATGCCGCAAGAACAGTGAACCAATACATTGAGGATGTCGGGATTGCGAAGCTAGAGTGCCCACCATACAGTCCTGACGCGAATCCCATATACAACATGTATGGGACATCCTAAAGAGAAATATTCGAGCACGGAATCCAGCTCCTAACTCAATTGCAGAATTAAAAATTGCTGCACAGGAAGAATGGAATCGAATACCACAAGAGACCATCAAAGATCTTTTGCTCAGTATGCCTAGGAGGATGCAGGCTATCGTTAGAGGAGGAAATACTAAGTACTAAATTGTTATTATTTTGTCTTAAACTAATGTATCGTTTCGATGTTGTTGTTCTTTCCTAATTAAACGTTATTATTAAAAACAGGCCATTTCACTAATTTTTCCACGAAGCTATTCTAAAGCTTCAATATGTTATTAATTTGATTATTAATAACGTAAAAGACTGTAATGTAACAGATTTAGCAAACGAATTCACAAAAGTGTTAAAGGGGAAAAAATAAATACTTATATATGCAATAATTTTGTCCGTAAGTGTATTATATGACTTAAAACTAATAACATATTTTGATTTTAACAGTTGGATGATGATTTGAGTTCAAATTCAAACATCTATCTGTGTGTGGTTTATTCCTGTTTATCTCGGTCTTGAAGGAATTATTATCCTTAATTACTAAAATATCCAAGAAAGGTAGTTTGTTATTTTCTTCAATTTCAATAGTAAATTTAATTGTTGGTTCTTTAGAATTTATAGGTGTTAAAAATTGTCTAATTCATAATTCATTTTGATTATGTAGCCAAATCGCGAATATATCATCGACGTTTCTGCACCCAATTGGAGCTACAAAAATCTGACTTACCTGTATAATATTTTTATTTAGCTAAAAAAGTATTGCTTTTTAACTCCATAAACCCAATTTAATAACAATAATTATTTTTCTAAAATCTTTCATTTTCAAAAAAATTGCAATAGGTACATAAAAACTATATTTATATGCCACGTCTTTTTAGTTTCCTCTAAAGAAACGGCAAATTTTGTTGCCCGTAGGGTCTTATAGAAAATCAAAATATCCACAATTTTACAGCACCAATCTTGTAGGTATTACCAAACACCTGACAAACCAAACTTTGTTAAAGGATGTGCTATCCTTTAAAAAAAATATTTTACCTCCCACACCCAGAGTGTTAACAATTAAATTCAACAAAAACTTAGTTTATTGCTTTATAACAGGTAGAATCTATACAAACCAGCCTTACAACTATTCTTTTCGAAAACCATTCATTCATCTTATATGAACAAATAATAAACAAACATAATAGTGCAGGTGTATGTTCATTAAACTAATTATCGTTGTATACACTGGGATATTGTTATTAAACTATCTTTCGTAAAACAATTGTAGCTTTTATAATATAGCTTTTGTTTTTTGGTTATCACTTACCTAATAATCAGTTTAACTGATTCTAGTTTAGTTCTTTTATTCAGTATTATACTAAACTTGTAAGTATGTACCGTAAAATTAATTAGGTGATGCTGTTTGCTCACAGTTACTAATACAATATTTTGTATTTGCCTTAGAACTTGAAAATATTTCATTTCATGGATTTGATGCTTCCCATAGATACCTGACCTATCAAGATAAATAAACGTGTGGCAAACAGCTCGATGAAAAATTAGAAACGAACTCTCAATATTGAAGTGTGTAAAAAATCGTATGGCTGACCAACATTGTAAAAATGAGGTTTATAAAAGTTTGATAGTAGCTAATTTTTCACCAAACAACACAAACAGCATATGTTTCCAATCACCCAAACGAAAAATTTCTCAATGTGTACAGTATAGGTGTCTATATTTAACATAACAGTTGAAACAGTTTTTACAGATGGCTGTGTGAATATAATAAACAACTCCTGTTTTTGTTCTTCATCTTTTTTTTTTAAATTTAATTAAAAGTTTATAGTTAGAATAGTAAAATAAATGACTGATATAAAATAAGAACCAGATTTCGCTTACGAACGTAGCATTTAGGTTCCTAAACGCAACAAGTGGCCACTTCAGTGTCAACTTTTGTCATAAGAAACATGTCGCAGACGCAGAAATAGGAAACACATACACAAAACAAATTTTAGTGACGAAGTATCGCAATATCATAGAGTGCAAAACGGATTCGAACTGAATAACTTTTCAAAGCAATCTTATGCTTAGTTTTCCCAAAACTTCTAAGATACCATCAACCTTGAAACACCTGTTAAATGCTACTTCTTTCTAGTAAGAGCTCAATTCGCGATAAGTTGCAAGGATTCCGACTTTTTTTTAACTGTGTATGAAGAAATAAAAAATTCAACTATGGCATAAACTTCACTGTAGGTCAGTGGCGGCTTGTGGCAGTTTAACGTGGTGAAGCATAACATAATAATAATAATATACTTACTTAATAGATAGCTAAAATTAATAGGGATATCCCTACTTCGTCAACTGCATAAAATATAGGTTATGTTTATAAGTAGGTACCTCACCTAAGTATTGCTTTCTTAAAAACCTTAATTAAAGTGTAATTAATATCTAGAATATATTTACCTACTTCATAATAATACTAAATAAAAAACATTTTATGAAACTCTCAATCAAATTACTTTTATGCTACCTGAAATCATAATACGTCTCATACCAGGTATTATTAAAAGCTCTGCTTTTGCATTTGCCTTTATTTATATTTATCAAACATTTATTTAAATCTGGAACAGGTTTGTCTGTATATTTTTAAAAAGATTTTTCTGTTCTTAAAAGGATTGTTGATTAAAAAAACTTAAAAAGTTAAAATTAAAAAATAAACATTTCATTCATTCATTTTTCATAATAACTGCGCTTACCTGATGCCAGCGTAAATATAATTTACGCTGCTGATGTGTACTACTTCCACTTGCTTCTTCCATATTAAAGTATGAAATAGTATAATATATTATATTATTAAAAAAACAATATTTTACGGTACCTACCCATTTATTTTTGATAAAACTAGGTAGGTACCTACTAATTAATAACCGTAGGTATATATATTTTTTTAATTTGTTCACTACTTTTTTAGATTTTAAAACTTAAACTAAATATGTAGGTAACTAAATAGAAAGACTAATTTGGATTCAAAATATCAAAAACCAAAACTTTAAGCTTCCCGAAAAGTAAATAAAAATAATATTAGCATTTAGCATAGCACTGGAAATTTGCGACTGTGTGATAGAGATTGATATAATCGAAATAATAGTCGACATAAGGTACAAAACACTCGCCAAGCGTTGTCATATAACCTTATTTTACATTAAATCTCTGCTGCATCTTCATGAAGCGTTCTTCTTATAGTGTTTTTTTAATGGCAAGATTCGTATGTTATGCTTAGTATAATTAAGCGCTAGCAACTATGTTTATAGGAAGCGCGATAGGTGGTTGTATAGTGGGTATATGCCAGATGGCAGTGTTGCCCCTTGTTGCTGAATTATAGATGAAAATGCTTTGAGGCACGCTTCATCTGCACACATACATACATACACACAGACAGACAGATTTCCATCTGGAAATGGTCTTAATCGTCTCAGGGAACTTCAAAATGGTTATATCCGTATTTATCTCAATTTTTTTTTAGCGCGTTCACGATACTTTCCCTGTGCGGGAAAGTGCAATCACGACACTCGACATATTGAATTATTATTACCGGCTATGTACAGGGTGGTCCAAATTGGACACTTTTGATAGGAAACACCAATTTCTAGAGGAGTAGAAGAAATCTAACCTACATGTCACGAGCTCGATTTTCAAACGAAATCAAATGCCGAAAACCGCACCTTGATATTATGAACCGCTTAAAAGAGACAGGGTGGTTTTGACTTTTGTGCATTTTTAACCTACCCCTGTAACTTATTTATTTATGATTATTTTTTGGTTCTGTGAAGGCACTAGGTTTTTTTTAGACTGGTGTTGAGACTATGACATAAACTTGTAATTTTTCTTATGGACTACCCTGTGCATATTCGTTTTAGAAAGTAAACTGAATTAAATTGAACATGCCAAGCTCGAAATAGGGACAGAGAAGTAGAAGAAATAACTGTTTAGGGGAAATTCAAAATCGCACAAATCTTTCATTACGTAAAATACAGTTGAATACATGTATACCAAAAACTACTGCTTTGCGAATACTGAAAAACAATAAATTCAAACCCTATAGAGTGAGTATGATTCACAAGCTGCAACCAAATGACCCACAATTCAGGCTCGATTTCTGACTATGGTATTTGAGAAAATATGCTGAAAACCGGAATGTAGCGCAGAACATTATATGGACTGATGAAGCCTCCATAAGCAGCACTGGTATTTTCAACAGATACAATTCCTACAATTGGACTTTGAAAAATCCACATATTACGAGACACAGAATCAGGGCCGATACAGCTTTAACGTTTGGGTCAGTATTTTCAGAGGAAGGTTTATTGGTCCCTATATCTTTGAGGGTAGCCTTACAGCAGCGCGATATCCGGAAATATTACGGGAATTTGTTGAACCAGTTATTGGTGATTTGCCATGAAATTGAAAACGTATACTTCCAACAAGATGGGGCGCCGTGTCATAACGCACAGATTATAAGGACATTTTTAAACCAACAATTTGGGGACAATTGGCTTGGCAACCGGGGCCCTATTCATTGGCCGGCAAGGTCCCGCGATCTAACGCCCCTGGATTTTTACCGTTGGGGAAGAATAACAGACCTCACATATAAGCGGAATCCTGAAGATCTCGAGATGCGTTGGAAGCAGCCGTGCGATATGCTTTTGATTCTATATCTGCGGTAGAATTAATCAACGCTGTTAATCATGTCTAGAGGCGAAGTCAAATATGCTCTAATTTAAATGGTATTCAATTTGAACACCTGTTGTAATAAATCTTTTTGCTTTATTAAATAATATACTCTTTGTTCTTGTTATTTTTTATTAAATTGATTAAATTAATTAAAATTATGATATTTTTTTAAGATACATTTTCAAAGACGCATCTAACATAATTTTAAAACATTAATAAAACAAAAGTTTCAAAACATAGGTGACAAGTATTATATGTATATATTTGGACAGGTAATTTAATTTCTAAAAATATACAGGGCAATCCATAAGAAAAATTACAAGTATATGTCATAGTTTCAACACCACAGAGACAGAGGAAGATTCCTCTCAAGAAAGTGCCTTGCGAATGTTTTCACAGAAACAGAAAATAATCATAAATAAATAAGTTACAGGGGTAGGTTAAATATGCACAAAAGTCAAAGCCTGTATCTTTTAAACGGTTCAAGATATCGAGGTGCGGTTTTCGGCATTTGATTTTGTTTGAAAATCGAGCTCGTGACATGTAGGTTAGTTTTCTTCTAATTCCTCTAGAAATTGGTGTTTCCTATCAAAAGTGTTCAATTTGGGCAACCCTGTACCTACATCAGTTTAAAAGGTCTGATCTAAAATAAGGTTAATTTTTATTATTTTAAAATGCTGAAAATTTTGTAAAACCACGGCGTCCCCGGCGCCCCTTCCCTAAAGCCACCACTGTTATTTTGTATGATTAAAGTATTTCCCCAAACTGCTATACCCAAACTTTTAGAATTGCATACCGTATTCCGTGGATCGTCGTGAAACACTCTGTATTATATTTTAATGATATTTTACGACACGTAAAATGGTAATATATACCATAAAGAATAAATAATATAAATTGGAAATTAATAGAGAAATGCCATAGAGCATTAGCATTATATCATAAAAACAAACAAATTAATACAAAATTCAATAAGGAAGACATTATAATAGAAACGACCAATACTAATCGTTTCTAATTTTCTTTTTATGATGCCCATACCGATGCAATGATTAATCAATTACCTTCAAAATTAACTAATTTCCAATTCAATTTGCATTTGTATGTAAATGATTGACAACCAGCATAAAGTACCTGCCTGTGAGATGCTATTAATATGTTTTGTACAGTTAACTTGTAGTTTATGCGTATCTATGGGTACTTATTACTTTTTCTATTTATTTTTAGTATCCATAGGTAATTTTGTACAGTGTCAGTGTCACCAACCGTCTCCTGTTTTTGTTTTAACACACACAACAATCGGCTAGTGGCTTCATTTTAATTTTCTGTCCTATCTTGTGGTCGTGGTGCATGTTTTTCGTTTCATTATTTTTTTGTGTTAACTTGTTCGGTACTGGTGTGGGGAAATGTGTGCTTTCAGGTGAGAGTTGCCTCTGTGAAAGAATTCTTGGGGCTATAGGACCGGAGGGCATATCAACGAGGCTTTCCGCTCAGGGGCGGCTAGTCCTATGAGATAAGTGAGGCAGTGCCTCACTAACTTTTTAACCAATTTAGTTTTTTTACTGTTAAAAATGGCGCAAAGATTGATAGATTGTACACTTATTATACCAACGCACATGATGATTTGTTTTAAATTATGCAAATAACTGTCATGGAAATCGTGCGTCCATTTAATGCTCACTATCCAATAAGGCAACAATGCCCTACCCGCGGCTTGCCAGTCAGCGAACGCAAAACGAGAGTAGGCCAACGTCAAAAAAACATCCATACTGGCCGTAATTAAATCATTTTAAGTGCGAGGCACTGCCTCTTGTCCCTAGGCACGGCCAGTTGCCACTTTTAATTATTGTTATCTACTACCACATTGATTAATATTAGTCTCCGATTTTTTATAAAACAGTCACACGTTTTTATGAGTTTTACAAAGTTTTTTTTCTTTAATTTAAAAATTTATGTTTACTAATTTGTGTGAGTTGAGTTGAATATCTATTAAATTGCATATTCATTCATCGCAGGCATGTAACTCATGTACGTATTTTATTTTCAAAGTATTTATTATATGAGTATACACATTCCATTTAGCCCTATCATCGTTAAACTTAAACACATTAATAACAATTGGAGTTGCACAATTCTGTCTAACATAGTAGGTATTACTGCAGTAATACATTAATGTGTGAAACAAAGATGGTAAGTCCGGCATTGCCGCTTCAAGCGTTTTTAGATGTACAGCAAATTGAGTGACAAAGACAAAATAAATGAGGGGTAAAATGCCCCATCCACGTCTGGCTATATACCCCTTCATTTACTACTTAGTGTTCTCTCGCTATGACCTATTGATCATGCATTATCTTTGATCTTTCTCAATCATATTTACTGTTTTCTTTTGCATTTTTATGTTTTGATTATAATATTGTACCTAGGAAATACGCATGAAGAAAAATTTGCAAATTATCACGCAGTAGATTGTGCATTTATTTAATTTTTTGTTTTTCTTTATAATAATCGTAATCAATTAAGGGACACTAGGGACATCAGGCAATAACCCACATTTAAAAAAAAATTCCAGATTGCAATCGAAAAACTTTTAAATCTTTAGAAATTTTTAGCGTACACTTTAAATTTATATACGGGGTGAGTCAAAAATGTATTTGTTATTTTTCTTAAGGACAAAAAAGTAATATTTTGAATAATCTTTTGATTTTTTTAGATTTGAATTCATGATTTCTTTAGCGTGTAACTATAAGCTCGTAGAGGTGATCTACGTTGTAACTCAAAAATGTTTCTATTTATCTTCAATATTTTTAGGTACGGTAGAACGTAATAGATAGAAAAATTTTCAGATTTGTTTACTTTTTTAGATTGGTTTATGAAATTATTGCACAGGGTGGTTAAAAAATGTTTCAACAAAATTTTAATTTGAAGTTTTTTGTATATTTTTTTTTAAGTTTCACAGTATGTTTAGGTAGATTGGGCTCATAAAATTTTTATACATGGTGTATGTGTCCCATTTAAAATTTCAGTTAGTTAGTTGGAACCTATATTAGCCTATATTATTAAAATTAAAATACAATATTTGTTATCAGGTTTCTGTGGCGTCATTGGTAGGGCGTTCGCTTCGCATGTGAAAGGTTAGGGGTTCGAATCCCGCTCTGGCAATATTTTTTTTTTTCTATTTTTATTTTTTATTTTTTTTTTTGATATTTTTTTTTCTGATTTTTTTAAATTTTTTTTTTATTTTCTTTTAGAATTTTTTTTTAATTTTTTTTTTTATTTTTTTTTGTAACCCTCAATGACTTTTGTCATAGATAAGACTACCACAAAACGACTGGGAAATCCCAAAGGGATTTCTTATAAATACAATAAATAAATAGGTATTTATTAATTTTTCGTGTAAAGATTCTTAAAGTGAAGCATTTTTGTGCTATTGTAGTGATAGTGAATGATTGGTAAAATAGGTACTCTCATTAATTGGTAATCAACAATTTTTGTATAAACATCTTTGTCCTGCCTCACAACCCTCAGGACTCACGGGCCGCCACTGTTTCCGCTGCTTAAATCTGTCGCAACCTATTGCTTCTGATACCATTTTTTGTAGAGATTTCTACCTGATTGTATGTCTCTGTGTGGCCGATGTCGAGATCCGTACTCTTTGGAAAGTTCTGGATCATACGCTCTTACTCCGATTGGGCACGACAAAAACAGTAGAAATATATTTATTATATTTACTTAATAGACTTTGTGCATTTACACCGTTAAACTAAATAGCAATCTAAACCTTGTGTGCATACAGTCGGTATCAGAATTTAAGAAAGGCCTCACAAGTTTTGACGATGCACAACGTTGAGGACGATGCTGATGTTCTTAAATATTGAGGCTATAAAACAGACAAAATTTCCTTCAATAGGAAAACGCCTTGCTCTAATAATCACAAGCCTATTACCCAAAATTGTTGTCAAATAATCAATGTGAACAATCCTTATCTTTTACCGCACATACTTTTTACTGACGAAGGTACCTACTGGGTGATTATTTATAAACGTATACCTCCTTTAAATTTGTTGTGTCACCCTGTAGGAGAAAATGTTAAATACAAAAGTTTTAGGGATTAATGTAAACTATTTACAGCTTCTATTTTCGTATATACAGGGTGTCCAGTAATGCGTTAGAAATCACAGTTAATATACAGGATTTTCCATTTAAAAAATATAACTGTGATACTGGGACACCCCGTATATACGATGATATATGCTGTAAATAGTCTATATTAAGCCCGAAAACTTTTGTATTTAACATTTTCTTCTACAGGGTGAAACAACAAAGCTAAAGGGGGTGTTAACAGCACGCGCGTCGACAGCAGAATGACTAACGTGCCAGCCAGCGTGTTCTCGGCGATCACCGAAGGCTGTCGGAATTTGCCGACAGATATATTATTTATAATTTAAATTATAATGTAAAAAAGGAAAATAATTTTTGTACCGATTAGCATTAAGAAATAACAATAATAAACAAACAAAAAATAGGGATAAGGAGAAAAGAAGGGTTTGGAACCAAACAAGGTTAATGATTAATCGAAAAGAAAAAGGAGTAGAGTTTGCAAATAAATATATGAATAAAACAAATAATTTTTGGCAACGTGTTATTTTCTTATGGTATGGCGAAGACTTAATGTGGACTTTAAACAAGAAATGAGGTTAGAACGAGGCAATTTGTCGATGAATTCTGCAAAAAAACATATTCCGGATTCATTAATTTTGTTAATGCTAAACAAACATTCTTTGAATAAAGACTTCGATATAGAAGTTAAAGAAGTTGTTCAGTATTTCCAAAGGCATTTCCCAGACAGAATTAATTGTAAGACATTAATGTTTGTCTGTGAATTTTGTACAGATGCAAGAGACGACATTTCCATCGAATATATAAACATCAAAGGCCGGTGATGTATCTTATCTTTAGCCAAAAATCTGTACACAACATGTTACACAAAACACATATTCACTATAATAGTATATCTTTCTCATTCTATGGTAGTATTTTTGGCTTAATTCAGGTTCCCAGGTTATTTTCAATTCTCACAATCTGTCTACCATATTTTCCAACATACAGTATAGTCAGCTAGGAATACTTGCATCGACTTGCCAATGATTAGTGAATTCACCGCCCGCACCATAGGGGTTAATTCACGATGCAAATAATAGTTAATTGTATGCCTAGGCCGCGAAATATAATTCTAGCGGACCGAAAGAAAAAATGTTTTCACTTTATTTTTCTTGGTGTGTTTGGTTCTTATAAAAAATTCCTTTACCAAACTCCATCGTTATTTTCGCCAAATAAATAAAATAAAATAAAAGACAACGACGTTTCGTTTCTAATTAGTAACTTCTTCAGGTTGAACACAGTTTTCTGAAATTACATACACATACAAATTATTTATTTTACTCATCACAATTTTCGATATTGTCAAAAATAAAGGTACTTTATTCTTGAGCCAAACACAAATTTCGATTCGTACTTGCTCTAAAAGAATTTTTAAAAGAAAAATTCTCTCACCAGCAATTATGACAATACCAATAATGGGAAAAGAAAAGGGAAAACAGAACACTAATGAGATATTGGAAGATTTATAGAAAAAAATATCCTGAAAAAGACAAAAATTTGTTTGTCGAAATCTCGAAAAAAAAAATATTTCACTTTTGTAATAGGAAATAAAAAGTCTGACTCCACAAAATCAATTTAATACGTTACACTCAATGTGTTACATCCAAACATGTTTCGAAGCTCACTAGCTTCATCATCAAAAAAAAAGGTCCTTTTTCAGACTTCAACACGTTACTCTCAACCTAGTCATATGTAATATTTGCAAATACAATTTTCTCTCGAATTTTACCACTGATGATGAAGCTAGTGAGCTTCGAAACATGTTTGGATGTAACACATTGAGTGTAACGTATTAAATTGATTTTGTGGAGTCAGACTTTTATTTCATATTACAATACATTCACTCCACTTCAGAATGGACTACTTCTTTAAAAAAAAAAAAAAATATTTCACTTTTGTTGTTAACACGAACCAAAAACCCCAATAATGATATCCACAAAATTATAAATATATGGTTGAAGAAAAATAGGAATAAAAACATATTTTTTGAGAAACTGCATATACGACTGAAAAAAAAATAATGATATCTGATGAATGCATTTTAGGTTTCAGATCATGCACAACTTTTTATGAAGAATCACTTTTTTGCGTTAAGTCAATACTAAAAAAGTTTTCCATATGGTGCGTAATTATGCAGACACATTGTAGAAAATAATTCAATAAATTTGACTTGTTTGATTATTCCGAGGATTATTCTGTTTAAAATAGTTTGAATTTTAGATTTTCATTTAAAGCTGTAACTCGATTGATAATTTTAAAGTCTATGTGAATCATTAAATGGGGAATTTAGTAATGTGCAATTAGGCTTTGGTGCAAGTTGCCAATTATGACGTACTACCACATGATTTAATTACTGAGACCAGATTTATGTAACAATACAACACTTTGTCATGGGACGGTATTTTGTACGACCTTATTTGCAAGGTCCCATTCATATCTGTAAAACAGAAGAAAACTTCAGAATAGCATTGTAAATATTACTGTTATATACAGGGTGTTCTTGAAGTACGTGTCCTAATTTCAAGTAGTAGTGTTTCGTTGAGTGATTCTAAGACGAATAGTTTAACTTCGATAATGATTTGATTTTAATTCACAGAGAAAAATCTCCACAAAAATGGAATAAAGTAATAAAACCATTACCAAAACCAATGCGAGGCTTGATATATATTATGGGGACTCTGCACCCTCAATTTCAATAGCTAAAATGTGGTTAGCTCAGTTCCGTGGTGCCCGCATCAATACAAATGAGGATGAACGTTTGGGCTCGCCCAAAATAAGTCGTTATTCATGGAATTGTATTGGAAGATTGAAAGTGCCTGAGTTGCCCGAGCCCATAGGCATCTGAGCGGGTGCATCACATTTTGCATGAATATTTGGATATGAAAAAGTGTCCGCGCGATGGGTGCTGCAAGTGCTCACGATCGATCATAAATACAACCGTATGATTACTTTAAAGTAGTGTATGGGGATGATAAGATTACTCATTCGCTCCAAATTGGACTACGGTAGCCCAATTTACGGTACAGCAGCCCAATCTAACTTAAAGTGCTTGGATACTATTCAAAATAGCGCACTGCGGATATGCCTTGGCGCATTCAGAACCAGCCCTACCGATTCTCTTTACCATGAAGCTGATGAACTACCCTTATCGACACGTAGAGATACTATACTCCTCAACTACTCCGCAGGAGTATCTGCAAATCCCGCACATCCACTTCATCTCGCTATTACGTCACGTTCAACTCGTACCAGTCAGTCAACTAACATCATAGATAAAATTCATTCCCTATTGAACAACATAAACCTAAAACACACTGTTGCTCTTCCTATCTCACCGTATCCTCCATGGACTAAGCAAATCCCAAATCCTTAAATTCAACAAATCAGAAACTCCACCCACATTACTTCAACAAGCCTTCGCCGAATTACTACATGGATAACAGTACAATAAGATCGTTTACACCGATGCCTCAAAAAGCTCTCAGGCAACTGCATGTGCAGTTACGACGCCAAATCTCTTGCTGAATAATTGCAAACTTCCGGTATTCTGCAGCATATTCAATGCAGAATTGTACGATATATTAACCGCCCTAAAGACTTTACCAAGACAAAATGGCAAATTCGCGATATGCGCAGACTCACTATTATCACTGGAAGCTATTCAAAATGTTCATACCAAGCACACAATTGTACAGCAAATACATACAATCTGGAAAGATCTACTAGAGAAGCATCAAATTGTGACAATAATATGGGTCCCATCTCATATAGGAATTCCAGGCAATGAAATGGCCGATCAATGTGCCAAAGAAGCGTGTGCCACCGAAAATATGGCCATAACCAACATCCAATGCGCGAGCGAACTATTTCAAAGCTAAAGCGCTCACCAAATGGAAAATGCAATGGTCCACATCACTAACGACACTGTCGTCATTGGAACCCTACTCAACACCGCAAAAATTCCCAACAGTAAATCGTAAAGACACGGTAATTCTCAGACGTTTACGAATAGGATACACCAAAGCGACCACCCCCATCGTGCAGCCAATGTGAGAATCGCCTTACAGTCCAACATATTTTATGCGAATGTCCCGTCCTGCATTCCAAGCGAATCGAATATGGTATTCAGGGCGACATCAAGACAATCCTGTTCTCGGAAATCTCCACAAATGCTAATAATATTATAAGATATTTAAAATCAATGATATATAACCCACTGTAACGTAAATATTTGTTTGTGTAAAAAATTATTTCACGTGTCAATGACCTAGTAGTCGAGACACTTTAATTAATAAAAAAAAAATATATATAATATACTCCATCTGACAGAAATATAGCTGTTGCGCAAATGAACGAGGATTTACAATGCCTTTTAGAAATATCCAATGACCACTTAAATTAAATGCAAAAAAGACTGTATGCCTCTTATTTTCCAATAGCAGTCAGTGTCAGAGATCAAATTCAGAATAGTGCCGTAATTAAAATTAACTGAGAACAAATAAATTTTAAAAATTCTTCAAATTCTTGATACGCCACTGCATTAAGCATGAAATTATCTCTAATTTTCATAAAAACCCTTTTCCTGTAACTCTAATAACAACCGAAATATAATGGAAAAAAGAAAATGTCAAAAAATGAAAATCGACCTATATAAAGAGCCGCGCTCTGATTACGGCATTAAACTAAGCTCAAAAAAATCGAACGTGACGTATCACTTAGTTTCGCTCTATCTATTTACAGTTTAGGCTGTACCGTATAAAAACATCGAAATTTGCACACCCTGTACAATAATAGTACTACTTTAGTAATATTTAACAATGATCGAAAGCCTTTCGAGAGCAAAAACTCAGATTTGTCATTACGACTTCATCAGACACAATATATCAAAAATCAGATTTACCTCATTTCACGCGAGGTAAAATGTACCAATTCCATGGATTTTAAGCCGTTTCAGACCTTTTATGGACGCGCCCCATTGGCTCAATGTTATTTTCAATAAATACTACTACCACTCGTCTTTCCTGTGTTCGCCGATGTATTCTTCGTGATTTAATTAATTAAAACCAAATACTTAATTCAACCTAATTTTACATTTAAATATAAATAGGTAACCAAAGTTTTGTTGTTGTTCAGACAAAAAAGATACAAATGAACATGAATTCCACAAATATCTCAATAATCATTTCACAAATTTATTGAGCGCCATTTCGCCATACATATGAAACCTATATCCGCATGTTGATATTACGAATACAACGTTATAACTAGCCTTTAAGCCCGGATCCTTGATTGAATATCATTGCATATTAATGCAAATATTTGAAACGGTTTTGTGTTTGGCATGAAATAAAAAACAGTAATTTGAATATTTGTTTTTATATATATGGATTCCCCAGACATTATAACTATTTTCATTAATTTTGATAATCCTTTAATGATGAGATCATGCTGTGATCAAAAGCAAATATTAACAAATAAATGGTATTTATAGGTAAATAAATAAAATGTTGACATTTGCTAGCTATTTTATATTTTAATCTAATGGATCTTCTAAATGCAAATTATTTTATTATTGACATCAAAAATATCGGTAAAAATTTATAACTTGTTGTTTGGAAGTGTGGCCTTTCCATTTCTTTATAAACACATTGGATTAGCAATAAATTCAAATGCCACACGAAACACTTTTTTCTCCTACTTGTATTGAAAAAAAATCCAACTTTTCTAATTACAAACGTAAATTGAGACCGAAATCGAGAGATCGGAACTGTCACATTCGGATCGAGACTGAGACCAAAATCATCGTAAATATAAGGGAAACAGTAGAACCACACCGCGCGGCATTCTTTGTTTTGCATTTATAGAGAGATACCGCCTATCGAGACATGCAACAATAAAAGATAATGGAAAAAGCGTAATACGGGGGCATCTATGCACGCATGTTTAAAAATTATTCTTACGAGGGCGGTAAAAATTGTATGTTTTATTACTGTCGGTATCGTTTGGCAGGCATAATTTATTATACGTCTTATATAATAATAGCCTTTATAATAATAGCCTTTATTGTCCAACAGCAAAACCAATTACAGGACAAAAAAAAAACAAAACAAAATATATATACAAATGCAAAAAATAAATATTAATTGTAGTTTATTTAACATTCCCTAGCTTAAATGTGATAATGCATAGTCAATTAGTTCTTTAATCTGACAAAAAAAATGTCACAATCATTACAAATTTGATTATAGTTCTGAGTACAAACAAAAATTGGAGACCTCAACCCAATATCCGTTCTCGCACACGGATTATAAAAGGAGATACCCGATCAAGTATTCAATCGTGGCACATTCAACTTTGTATACGAGGGAGAACTGTATCAAAAAACGCTGGATTCAATGCCCTTTTATAATGTAAAGCGGCATGGGAACGGATAGCCCCGGTAGAATCGTTAAATTTATATATTTTACATTTACTTTGTATACACTATACCTCTTTTGCTGCCCTCCCTGATTTCGTGAGCCGACCTTAAGCTGGGAATAAAGGATTCTGTTTGGAAGGCATTCCATTGGCATGCTGATTATGTGGCCAGTCCATCACAGCTGGTGCCTCACAATCATCGCGTCAATGCTAGTTGATTCTGCTTCCTACAGAACGCTGATGTTTGTTCGTCGGTCCTGCCATTTGATTGATGAATCTCTGGGCACATCCGTTGAACTTCAATATCCTCCACAGAGACTCACGGTTAACAGAGTCGAACGTCTTGACTCAGAAATCGAACAGTTTCATTTATTCATTTTTGGTATACGGATAAAACATTTTAAGCTGCTTAAAATGTGTCATAAGACAGGGGATGACATTTGAAATTCTAAACCTGGAGGGGATAAAGGGGAGGAACACAAAAAGTCCCCCTCAATGACAAATTCAACGTGTTTTTGCTTCCTTCACGAGTTATTCTGTTTGACAAGTTTAAAAATAAAAACACTGTACGAGGGTTGCCTTTTATATTTCGGGATTAGAGAACAAAAACAAATATTAAACATCGAAAATCACTTTATTGTTTTTCAAAATATTCCCCATGAAGATCTATACACTTTTGCATGCGTTTGAACCAATTGTCGAAACACTTTTGCCACTCTGATTGAAGTATCTCCAAAACATGCATTCTGAATGCAGCAACCGCTTCTTCAGGTGTCGAAAAACTTTGACCTCTCAATTTGTTTTTTACGTACGGGAGTAAAAAGCAGTCATTCGGTGCCAAGTCAGGATTATACGGCGGATGATTTATCAAATCGATGTTTTGGGTGCTCAAAAATGCAGTTGTTTGAGCTGATTTGTGAGAGCTCGCATTGTCGTCTTGAATAGTGATCCGTGTTCGGCGGTTGGTTTTCCTGATTTCTTGGAAGACAACTGGCAAACAAATGGTTGTGTATCACTCAGAATTGACTGCTCTGCGTTGTTCTAGAGGTACGGTTGCGACATATCCAGTTTTTCTGAAAAAACAGGCTTCCATTTGCTTGGAAGTGCTTTGTGCGCGAACAACTTTTGTTGGATTTGGCTCATCTTGAAACACCCATACAGTCGACTGCTGTTTACTTTCGGGTTTATACGCGTAAATCCATGATTTATCACCTGTCACGATGTTATAGACGTGTGTCGAAGCACCGCGATCGCATATTTTTAGCATTTCGTTCGACCAATCGACACGAGTCTTTTTTTGAGCGATTGACAAATTGTGTGGGATCCAACGCGAACAAATTTTTTTGGCAGTCAAATGTTTATGCAATATTGAATGTATGCTGGTCCCACTAATGCCTAAGGTTGTCTCAATCTCTTGATAGGTCACATAACGATCTTGCAATATCAGTTCGCGCACAGCATCAATGGTTTTCGGAACAACAACTGATTTTGGACGACCTTCACGAAATTTCTATTAGAGGGAACTACGACCACGATTGAATTCACCATATCATCGATAAACACTGGTCCTTGATGAAGCCTCGTCGCCAAAAATTGAATTAAGTTCATCCGTGCACTGTTGCTGAGTTAATCCACGTTGAAAGTTGTAAGAAATAATCGCACGAAAATGTTCACGATTTAATTTCATTTTTGGGCCAGGATGAACATACTGTAAACAACACAAATAGCGCTCGTATGTCAAAATGTTCTGAGTACGTATAACCTCAAAAATGTCCAACTTTACGATAGAGCTGTCAGTTGCCAGATTGCAACACCAGGGTTGCCAAATCCCGAAATATAAAAAACAACCCTCGTATAGAAATCTTTATGTATAAAAGAATTGAAGTTTTGCAATTTTGTTAAATTCAAATTGAAAGAGATCAATACAATAAACCATTGCATTGTTTACAACTTGGTACGGTTTATTGTCGGCCTCATATATTATACTACGTTTGATTAATGCGAGAGTTGCGATACTAGGAACATATTTTATTTTAAGTCAAAAATTTTTGGCTGAATTATTTTGGTAGAATGATGATGCTCTCTTGCAGGCACAGTTATTTTTTGAGTTTTAAAACAAAAAAATGTCCGGCCAGGTGCGACAGCTGTATGGCGTTTATTTTCGGGGTTGCAATATAACAACATCTAACATACTCGCATATGCGATCGTCTGTCAAGAAATACAATTTGAAAACACACATGGCGTCGCACGTGGTGGATATAAGCGTCTTGACGCCGGCGGCGGTGGCGCTGCTGATATATATGACGCGCGACGTCTTTTCGTATGTGGTATGCATTCACTTGTTTTATACAGTGTAAATAGATGAAAGAATAAGTAATTAGTCGCCAAGCCTTGTTGTTGATATTTATTTCTGTTTTTTTTTAATTATTTATACAGGGTTTTCATGTTTGAATCGACACCAATGTTAATTTCGGATGATTTGGTCATTGTTAGCCACTATCAAGTTGTTATTAATCCATTCTTATTATTCGTGTCCTTCTCAAATATAAAATTGATGGAAAATTTCGTAGGGTAGAGGACTTCACAAACAGAAACTTCAATTATTACTCTATATGCGACGTTCTGCAGCCTTTATTGCCGCTTCTTCAGGCACTACAAAATAACGAAAATGCACAAAGTTGCAACTTGACTTGTTTATATTGGCACCTTTGTGCATTTTCGTTGTTTTGTAGTGCCTGAAGAAGCGGCAATAAATGCTGCAAAACGACGCTTATATAGTAAGAGTTGAAGTTTCTGTTTGTGAAGTCCTCTATCCTACGAAATTGTTATGAATACAAACCTAAGACTTCTCGATAAATATATGCGCACTAATTTTCTCAAAACTAAGGTTTCTAAATCGAATATTGTAATTTATAGTAGGGGTAGATTTCACTATAATCATAAACATTATATCAAATCAGTAAAAGGACGTCTGCTCTACAAAATACAGTCAAGTCATATATGTTTCGAGAATACATTCTCATTATCAGTGACATGAAATTAATCATCTGTTATAAGACATTACATCAAATAATATTACATACGTTCACCTTGTCAAAAATTTTTTATTTTTAATTACCTTTTTTCCCTTGGGTATTAGGTTCGAATTTTGAAATGAAACTTCCTTATTTCATATGTGTAAAAATTGGTTTAAAGAACCATTAAAATTGTCATTTATTTTTTTTAATTCTCCTCCTATCGACGTTTTGACAATGGTTATTGTCTTCTTCTGGATCATTTTTGAAGTGAATACTTCTTTGGCCGCATGAGAGTGATTTTTCAAGGTCGCGTCACGACACGATTTATAAAATTTTCGTCCCGCAAAAGAGATGAAGCATATAACAAATATGAGGGAGAGAGAGAGAGACAGAGATGGTGTATGCTACACACTATATCCAGAGAACAACAGAGAATGTGATCTTGCTGGTGGGGGAAGAGATTGTGCATATAATTGCGCACTCAAAATCGCCATGTTTTCTTATACTCTCATTGTCGTCGGGATATTTTATTTGTGCTTTGCCATTTCAAGTGATTTGTTTTCCAGTGCCGTAGTATTCTGTGTGTTATATAGTTATATTGTGTGTTTTTGTTTTATAAACTTTTTATAGTGGTATTGTTTATTTTGAAATGCAAAAAAGCCGAGGCGGAATGATGTGTGCTGCGAAGAATTGCAGGAATACATATTATAACTGCAATTTATCATTCTTTAGTTTCCCGATGGATAGTAAAAGGTAAGATATTTATTATAGAATTAGATGCATATAAGATTAGATTAAAATAATATCACATAGGTACATTAAATCAAACTACCAATTGTTGTTTTGAAAAACAAATATTTCTAAACAAACTGTTTAAAAGATTGAGCTTACTTGCCTAAAAAAATCACACAAATTTTTTAAAAAACATGAATAACTTCGCTTAATTTCGCAGCACAATGGCCATTATCTTTTATAACTTGGTTCAGTCTATTTGCCCATAAAAGTGCAATTCATCTTAAGCATTCTAGAAAGGGAGCTTAAAAATCTTACTAGATGAGTGCAAAAATTCTATTAAATTCTGACAGTTTTTATTAAATTTGAATTACATATTTTAACTATTATAGATATTACCAGGTAGTAAATTCACGTCTCAGGTTTTATTGCCCATTTATTGGGGGTGATTTTAGCATGGTTTGTAGGTATATAATGGGAAATTCCGAACATGTGTGCTTGCGTTGTTTTTCTGAAGGCCATAAACAGGTAAAATATAATACATTCTCAATTATACTTAAGGAATTGAAAATCGGTAGACCTATTGTATAAATTAGAACAATTTTATTTTACTCTATCTAAAATTAATACATTTATATTTGCCCGTAATCAATTTCACTTTTTTTTTCTTTAGAGCTGAACTATGGTTAATTGCTAGTTCAATATTATTAATAATTTTATTAATTTAAGCAAAAATGTAAAGTTTGAACATCCATGTTCTAATTTCCCAAAAAAATATGTTACGAAATTATATTTTAGGTTAAGGTTATTTTATACATTAAAATTAATCAATAGAAATTTAAAAAATAAAAATAAAATGGTTATATAGAAACATGAATAAAAGTAAAAAAGTATTTGTTTGTTTTTATAATTAATAAAGATGTAATTCTATTATAAAATAATTCTATTACTCCCCTGTTCTTTACCTATACTGTACTTCAATAAAACGTAAACATGGATCTGTCGAGTATATTAAAAAATGGCTACCACCTGCCTCGCATAGGACAATAGAAAGTGGTGGGAGTTCATATTCTCTGTTGTTCTCTGCTATATCCTATACCATACACTATTATGTATGTAGCGGCGTAACGTTGCCTATCCTTCGGTTGTTCCTTTTGTACCGTCATTCGTATTCCCTTCCTCTCTCGTGAAAGAAGTATTCACTTCTATCACGTGTACTGTGCTGTACGAGTATTTTTTATTCCTGTTTCCTAAATCTTAATTGCAATTTGTTGTTTTTAGCCCGACAACATCGTGTTGACTTTCGTTCATCAACACGATGTCGTACGATTTGTGTAATTTGATAGAATCTATTACTTTTTATGAATTCTATTACTTTCAAGTTTTTGTATGTACCTTTCTTTGTGTTTTACTTTCCCGCAACTACTGAGTTGAGAACGAATGTCTGCCCTCCCCAACATTGGAAGTTTTAGCTCATTTTCCAAATGTTGTTGTGAAATAGAATGCGATTTTACCTTTGCGTCCAAATGTTTCAAATCGTTAATACCCTGTTTAATCCTGCCAAGATCGCCCGCACCCGCACTCGCTGGTTTCCCGACTTGTGCTAAAATGCACGGAAAACAGTACAATTTATTTGTCGCATCGCATCCACATAACCACGAACACTTCTCTCATAAACAGTTTTATTGAAGGTACGCTTGTATTATGTCCGTTTTTGTGTAATATTAACTTGCGCAATTTCCAGAATTGGTGTTGGCCGGCCAAGATTTTTTATAGTAATTCGATCCTCAAATGTTAAGTTAACATTATTTCCATTCATATATTGCACTGAATTCATCTTTACTATTGTAATTGTTCAAAATCAAAACATTCATATTATATAATACTCAAAAAGCGCGACGCGAAAACAAAAACAACAACAAGACCACACGCAACATATTTTATTCGTATACTTCTGTTACTAGCGATGCATTGCTGTCTCTGTTTTTCGCACGCGATAGCAAAGCAAGCAATAGAGGCACAAAAATGTTGTGCTTAAGAGCATCGTTCATTACTGTCGATAAGGACCCGTGCCCACGTGCCCTTATGGACCAACCGCAACTGATAATACAAATACATACAATACAGTAATTCGGTAAAGCGTTTTTGGCTTCATTGATACAGCGTGCGCTGGGTTCGAAGCCCAGCTCCGAGAATATTTTTTTTTCTAATTTTTGAATAAAGTAGTTAGTTTGTTATGTTAGTTTATAGGAATTCTGTTTCATTACGCTGGTCATATAGTTTTGATTTTACTTGACGTGCCCATGTACTTGTTGATATACCAACTTATGGCTAATATATATATTATTATTTATTTCGTCATTAAAAGCCTGTTCCTTAAGAGGAATAGAAAAAGCTCTGTGAAATAAAGAGCTGAATGAAGCCATCTTTTGGTTGAAAGGGTGATTTGATCTATATGTGATTAAGTTATTAGTAGTAGTTTATTCCTATTACATAATATGTAAGATTATTTACGTCAATCATCTTTACGTGTTTCTAAAATTGATATAACTTTGGAAACCAAGGTTTGGTTTTTAATATGATATTTAAGTTTGTTATATTATTGTAATTTGATAGTACCAAAAAAGCTGATTGTAAAAATTCTCTTCCAACTGTTGTGTCTACATCATTTTTTGGTCGTTCAGTTTTGGCAATGAGACATTTCAACGGTTAAACAGTTGTTTCCAAACACGAGGCGTGCCTATTTGTTAAACTTTAAATTAATATTCTTGCCGCACAATAACATATGCAAAATGTCTAAATATAATTTCTGGGAAGTGTTGGCGGTAGAAATAGATATATTTCAATGCTAGTTTGGTTTACGATTACTGACATTTAGATACTTCTTGTGTTATAGATAATTAGCCCAGGTGAGTTGTTTTAAACTGATGACAGCTAAATATACGTAATGATGCTAAATATTGCTATTTTACTACAGGGAAAACAGATCACCATAATTTTTGAGACTATGTTTTTCAGACTTTCCTGGATTGTCCGTATAAAATGCGTCATAAGAATATGATTTTCACTTTTACACATTTACACCAATAAAGAGAACATTCCTATGGTTCTTCTTCAATTATTAATTCGCTTTAAAACGGGTGGACAAATTTGAGGTTAGGAACTGAATTGGCTAAAAAAACACACTTTTTTTTTGACAAATTCAGTTTTATTGACACCAATATAAAGTAGAAATATGGGAATTAATAATGGAATATGATGTCGGTCAAATGTCCACCTCTAACACAAAATTTTGAACCACATTTTGCAACAAAGCTGCGCCTATCTCGTCAATGCAGCGTCAAATTTCGTCTTTCAGAATGTCAGTTGCTTGTGGTGTGTTCACGTAAACCGGGTCTTTCAAATGGATCCCGAGAAAATAATCCAGTGGCGTTTAATCACAAGAACGAGGCGGCCAATAGACATCGCCAAATTGAGAAATTACACGACATACGGTCACCTTCTTTGGATGTAATGGTTTTTCGAGGACTATTTGTGGATTTTGTGAGCCCCATACCCGTGACCCTCGCATTTAAATGACGCACAGCGGTCTCTGAAGGAGCCTGATTACGAGGAAAAGCTGCTCGAATTTTACGAAGTAACACAATAAAATTTTCACCATTTTGATAGTAAATTTTCACAATATCTTTGTTCAAAAGTGTAGCGTTCCATGGTTAAAATTTCCCAACTTTTTACTAAATAAATGTCAAAGGATGACAGCTCAATTCTTTACAATTCATCATTTGACAGCCAATTTACTTCCTAAGCTCAAATTTGCCCACCCATTATAGCATATCAGCTAATTAGGGCTAATTTAGCTGGCGATTCCATTTTTTTACCAAAGCGTCTGAAATCACTTGAGTCGATTTCGGTTTTCCGGCACAGTTTCGGAGCTTCTTCGCAGTAGATTTGAGAGCTATATTGTTGCAACTCGGATTTGGGAGTCCAGTGAATTTTGACCGGCCATTTCATAAGAACATGAACACAGCTATTTTACGGGCAACGTGCTGAAGAAGATACAGTATGAATTTATGGAAGGAAAAACAAGGAAAACTAAATATTAAGTATATTTATTTATTTTTTTCGCCTAATTCATCGCATAGTACCTATGTGTTTCACACAGATAACAGTCCAATGAATTATTTTGTATGCATATTGTAATTACCCTCGGGCTGTTCCTATGACGCATAAGATACAGAAACGGAAAACGGAACATTTTCTACTTAGATAAAATATGGATTAACGAAGGGTACACTGTGGTAAAGGTATGGAAGGTCAAAAGGGATGAAAGCTCCAGTGAGAAAAGGACGGCGACTAATTATTGTTCATACTGGAAGTGACAATAGATCTTTGAATGGATTGCTGATAGAGTTTGAATCAACAAAAACTAACGATTATAATGAAGATTTGACTTTAGAGGATTTCGAAGAATATTTCCAACAAATGACTAAATACGTACCACAACATTCGGTAATAAAAAAGTTCACATTCATTCAATCATATTAAGTAAACAAAGCATCAACCTGAGATGATCACAGGCGAACGTTTGAATCTGACAATTAAGTAGAATTTAGTAAGTGAGAAGGACATTTAAATGTTAAATAATTTATTTAAACTGAAGTGGATGAACAGGAAGGTCAAAGACAGCAAGATCGGTAGAGGTGAAGATGATTGCAGAAACTTCAGATACTTCTACTCGAAAAGTTGCTGCCGTTTTGAATGTAAGTAATACTACTGTTTGTCGCGCATTCTTAAGGACATTCAAGAACTTATTCCTGCTGATTTTCCTCCACGTATGGAATTCTGTCAAAGGCTTTTGCACAAAATTGTAGAATTCCTCAACTACCAATGTTGATGATTTTGTTTACTGATGAAACGAGATTTTCAAGAAATGGAATAAGGAATTTTCAAAATAACCATTGATGGTGTGATGAAAATCCGCATGCAATATTTGAAGATCATTTTCAACATCAGTTCTCGTGGAACGTTTGTATTGGAATTGTGGGTGATTGGCGTCTTTCTGGAACACACGCAGAGTAACATCTACCAGTGGAAGATGATGTAAAGTATAGCATACTTCCAAGAACATTAGTTTTATTGAAACAATAGCTCTGGATAAATCTTGTGTCAAATTTACACTAGTTAACGTTTCGATAATCATCCTGTCAGCCTCATCAGAGCAATTTTACGTGAACGTGGTTAAACTAATATTCAGTTCAGTTTAACCGCGTTTAACGTTTGCTAGTGTAAATTTGACGACCGATTTATCGAAAAGTGTTGTTTCTATAACATTAATTGTCTGTGGAAGTTTTCTGTGTCAAACATTAGTAATTTATATATAAATCATTAGATTATTATTATATACTGTCCAAGTTACAACGTAAAGCTTTTAAATAATTTTCTTAAAATTTAAAACATCTGTAATGATAAATAAAAAGAAAGCATAAAAATAGGCGTAATGCCATAAAATAATTTTAATTTTGAATGTATTTTTTTATTTCATTTTAAAATTTTTATATAAAACAATGTTTTGATTTTGATAAAATATTCACAAAAATTTTTTCACAAAATGAATATGTTATATTGATAACACTAATGTTTGTTAATCTTGTACTGAAAGTCACTGATGATGAGAATATTTGATTTCTCGAAACATGTCTGACTGACATAGGCAATGTGCCTTGACCTATAATAATATAAATATATTTATTTTGTGGAGCAGACGCCGTTTGATTTATACATTAATCATCGCTACTCTTTGAATGGATTACTTCATAAAACATTAGTAATTTTTTCATTTCAAATTCTATCAGAATATTGTGAGCAATACCTTTTTAATTATGTTCTGTTCTCCCTTTTATTGAATTTCATTGACCTCTGATTTGTAATTTTTCAAGGTGGTCACATTTTCTAAATAGATTCTTTTTTGGGAAAATGTTAAATGGGACACCCTGTAAATCTGTTTTAATAGAAGTCCCTTTCCTAAAGCTTAATGCTAAGCGTTTCTTCATATAAAATTATTAATAAAAGAAAGAATTGCCAACAAAAGTCGCAATTTTTTTATCATTCTTTTTTTTTTTTTCTATTTAAATCCAAAAAAAAAATAAAGTAGAGTTTATTTTCATAATTTACAAATAAACGCTCTTAAAAAAGCAAAAGCATATCGTATTTAATTATTTAATTTACGCTTAGAACTTATTCTATTTAAGCTCAAATTGTCCAAAAATTTGTTTAAACCATTTAATTTTTTTTTGCAATTGAAATAAAGCAGTAATTTAACTTTCTGTACTAACCACAACGCCTTAAATTTATGTCAAAATTCAAGCTTCTTTACATCTCTTCAGTGCCTAAAAGTTTTGTAAAGGATTTTTTGTCTATCGCTTATAGATCTTGAAATATCTTCCGCCCTTTCACACTAATGGGCCACCCTGTATACATAGATAGGTACTTACATTACAAATTTCAATTAAGAACGAATGAATAAAATGATTTATTAAGGTGATCAATTTAAATGTCTTGTAAGAAAGAATGCAACAACACATTATTTCTACACTACAATTCACTAATGATTCAATATAATATGAAGAAAATTGTAAACCTTGAGGTTATTCTCAATGTTCTAATGATAATGTTTCTTGTAATTTTATAATTTTTATGTAGACACGTTTGTCTACATTAATATATAGTGTATCCCGTATGTTCAACATTCACATACAATTTAAATTTTGTAATAAACCACACTGTGTATATACAAGGTGTTTCTAAAAAAGCTGGCCAAAATTTGTGAGCGAATTGGGGACATCTAATCATGAAAAAAACCTAAGTTGTAGTTTTTCGAAAAGTCCTTATTTACAAAGATACAGGGTGTTAAAGATGACTGCCTGAGGACGATTTTTTTGAAATATTTTCGAAACGAGTAAAGATGAATTAACCAAATGTAGCATATTTATTCACCTAGTTAAATGTCGTAAACTGACAGGAAATTAAATAAAAAAGGATGACTATAGGCGGGTAAACGGAGGGGGACCCTTGCCTTAATTATAACCTAACTTTTTTTCCTTGTGATTTTTATTCATTTTGGGTCAAAAATGTGATAAAATAAAGTTTTCTACATAAAAAAAGGCATACTTCTTTTTCTCGAAAAACTTAAAGGTTTTCGAGAAATGCGAGTTTGAAAATTTTAGGACAAAACTTGTCCTTAGTCCAAAGCATTAATAAAATTTTGGAAAACTTTTCGTTAGCAAACTGTATTTCAATAATTTTAATTATGCTGTTTACTAAGGACCAGTTTTGTCCTAAAACTAAAAAACAACAACTTTGAAAATCCATACATATAGTTTAGTCCATTTAAATCATCACAATGCGGCGTTTCGATGCCACATCATCAGGCATTTCCAATTACGAGCCAAATATAGGTATTTCTTTATTCAAATCAATAGATTTTTAAACAATAAACATTGCAGTGCTTAAAAACAGGAGCTTAGATTTTTGAATATAGAATCAAAATCGTTTACATGAACACTATTTACTTCTTTCAAACTTTTCTGTTTCCATTATACATTCTATAAAATCTACAAATATCTCATTTATTTTATTTGCAGTAATACAGAAAAATTAAATTCAGCCTTTTACTCCAATACATACCAACATTCTTAGTTTTCTGTATATTAGAAAAAATTTACTACTACTTATGTGGAGTTGTACCAGGTTTGAGCAACATGTAAACGTGTCGAATATGTTTGTGTTTTGTTATTATTATTTTTTTATTAAATAGTTATATGTATTTAGTTTTTTGTTTTAGTAAGTTACTGTAGGTCTGTTTTATCATTTACACTGTTTTTGATTTTCTACCTAGGATTTTGGTGTTTTCAAAATTAATAAAGGTGTGGTTGCTATTTTCACAATGTTTTATTACTGCTGTTTTATTGGAATTTTGATTTTTATGGTTGTTTAAGCGACCATATCAGATGGTGCTGGGTTTGGCCAAAGTAACCTTCATAGTTATTACAAGGGTCTCATATACAGGGTGATTAAAACGACGCGGCAATATTTAAGCGGGTGATTTCTTAGGTCATTTTATGAAAAAAGGTTCTTATAACCATACGACCGGAAATACATTGTTTCCAATAGACCAAGTGTTAATTTTTTTCTTTTAGATAACGCTTTTTGGATTGACATTCTGGATATTAGACAATTATTGTATGTTCAAACCATTTCAACGAACTTTAATAAAAATAAAACTAACTAGGAAATATTACTTCACCAATATGACACACGGAAACGACATCATTAGGTACCAGGAAATAGTCGCAAAGAAAATCTTTAGGACAAACGCATTTGGATTATATAGTTCCTCGTTTGTTTAACCTATTACCTAATAAAACAAAATAAAATAGTGGTAGCTTTTTCATTTTTAAAAAAGAAATCTTTGTCTGCAGTTATCAAAATACAGTCGACACTGTTTATAGTGAAACTCTATACAGTGCAATTTTTTCAAGACCTAGAATATTTGAATGGAATTTAATGTAAAAAGCCCTGCATATAACGAATCTTTAAAATGAGTAGCACTCTATATAATTCAATTTTTAGCGGACTTTTATGTATAAATTTGTATGCATTTATTGAGATCTTGGCCTTTTCGGGTTTCCAATTTACATTTTTATGTAGCATTCTTTATGCGTTCATAACGCCTAATAGTAGGCAATGAAGCAGGTAGGTTTCTGTGAGATACCTGGGGAATTTCTAACCCATTTTATAGTCGAGGACTAGTAAATCGCAAATTTAGGTTCAGTTGGTTTTTGTTTAAGAATCAAGTGAGATGTTCAAGCGTGTGTGTTCAAGTTTAGCTGAGAAAATTAAAGTTTTGGAGGAAGTTGTTATCAACTGACCAAAACATAATTGACGATATAAAAAGTATAGACGATCATGAAGAAGAGATTCTTTTACACATTAAAATTCAGAATTGACTACAATTATACATACAAAATTTTTTTTCCAAACATACATAAAACTAAAAAAATTCTAGCAATGTAGATACCTGAAGAAGGCAAAATAAAATAAAAATTGCCGAAACTTACGTCGTATTTATAAGGATAGTAAAAAAAATGACAAAACGAAAACTAAATAATTTTAAAATTAACATTTATGTTAACTTGTTTAGTTAACACTGATTTAACTTGTATAAAAATGCTAATTGTATAACAGTGTTCGACCAGTTGACCAGGTGACTCTACGTTAAACGTAGATAACTTCAGCTGAAGTCAAAACATGCCCTTTTTTTAAATAAATTAAAATTTTGTAACCTCAAATAAAACCCGATAATAATGCAAATGATTACATTTAATCCGTTCAGTACAACAGCTTTGTTCTATATTTGACTATTCGCTAAGAAAATAATCACTAAAAGATCACTTCTCTTTCTGCATCAAAATTGAAACTTGTAAATCCAGTCTTTTTTAAATTTCAGTCGTTGACATGTTTAGAGAGTGTTAATATAAACAACTAACGAAAGTGCAGTGCCCTCACTGTTTAGGAATCTTGTGTCATATGATATAATGATTGAAATATAACTTATAACACATTAACTATTATAGGAAGTGTGTTAAAATAAACAAGTTACAGGTCATCGGATAGTACAATGCCCTTTCTATACTAAAAATATTATAACAATTTAGTGGATGAAACAGTTTTATTTCAATGAATATACTGAACATCCCTGGCACTATGAGCCATTTTGTTAAAATTAGATTAGTTAGTGAGCACACGTCGGTAGACACATTGTACATTTCTTAATAGTAGTTGTACTAGAAAAAAATGTTAACAGTTAATAGAATTCTATAGATTATTGTTATTTTTTTCTCAAGATTATTATTATAGTATGTGGGATATTTTTATGTTCTGATTATAATAAATATAAAACACATAATAAAACAGTTACTTTTCTGACAATATAAACCATTAGAAATTCGAATTGTTGTTGTGTGTAGTAATATATTACAGTGAATGAAGAAAAATAAATAAATGGAAAAATATAGTTGAACTTATGAACCTCAGCATAAATTTACTATAACAAACAATGGCCTCCTTTGTCATTATGGTTTATGGCTTTGTACCTTTGTGAAAGTGACTTCCTTCTAATCGACAATAATATTATATTATGTGGAACTATTAATAATAATAATATACATGGTGGTTCTTTGCATATACGTATAAACTTGGGGAACTACAGCTTTTCCAACAGTATTTCAAAAAACATCAGGTTGATTTAAAAAAGTGTCTTACCTATGTATTTTGAAATAGTAATTTCAATATAAAAAAAATCCCGACGGCAGCCAGTCGGAAAAGTAGATTGTCGCGTCCACTCTTACTGTATGCGTCTTATTTATGTACTTTTCCTTAAAAATTAATTTTCTTCCCCAAATATCTTCACCTTCACCCTAATCATTTTTCTAATTTCTATATAGAGATTAATCAAAGTATTTCTCTTTCATCATCAATTTTTGCTCGAAGCTTATCAGGGTCCTTATCAGATATGACTATTGACGTGTCGTCCGCGTATATAAAGACTTTTCCACAGGGCATGTGTAACGGTAGGTCGTTCACAAAACGTATAAACAGAAGTGGACCCAGAATGCTTCCCTGAGGTGTACCGATCTTAATCTTTTCAAACTTCGATGTATGAGATGCAATCCTAACAGCAACCCTTCTATTAGTTAAATAAGAGAAAATCCAATCGTTTACTCGACCACGTATTCCCAAATCGGCATAAAAACAATAACCGTGCTGGCCAGCCCATCAGACCAACCATCGAACATTAAGGTAAGTCCTTAAGGCCCGTTATGCGTATAAATTAAATCTATAGCTGCCTATGGTCCATATTTTCTCTCAAGATCTGAGTTATCACAATACATAGATTTTCGATTTATATATTTTTTATGCCTACCTATACTTCGTCTACCACTGACAATAACTATTAAACATACAAGGTGTTTCTCAAATAGGTGGTTAAAATTTGTGAACCGATTGGGGACGTCTAATCATGAAAAAACCTAAATTCTAATTTTTCGAAAAGTCCTTATTTACAAAGATAGAGGGTGTTAAAGATGAATGCCTGAGGACGATTTTTTCAAATATTTTCGAAACGAGTAAAGATGAATTAATCAAATGTAGCATTAGCTAAATGTCGTAAACTGACATGAAATTGAATAAAAAGGATGCCCATAGGCGGGGACCACGAAAATGTAGAAATATACGAGGTTCTATAAGTAAAACAATAATAATAAATGTTACAGCAAATTTACGAATATCGCTGTATTTAAATAAGTCAGATCACAGCTTCATCTATATAAGAAAATCCTACATAAAAGTTTTTTCGGAAACGAATTATCTAGAAAAACACAGTTATAGACGGAAAACAAAATCGATCAAAATCGAGAAACGGTTTAACATAGCCAAAATCTATTTTCAGTACTGAGTTTTTCATGAAATTTGAGCCTGGAGGACGTATGTTAATTTTTTCGGTATCTGTGATAGAAACATGAGTTCCCATAAGAAATCGTCCAGTCTCGGCCACCCTGTACATAAATGCCCATTGTGTAATTTACATTTTTTTATTATTTTCTCAATATTTAACTATAACCTCATATTCACATTCACAAGTATCGATTTTTATATTACCATGTTGACACAGAATAACCACCCTTTAAATAAACAAGAACACAATACTTTAATACCAAACGCTTCATTAATGTCTAATGTTTATTTAGTGGAAACATGAAAATAGACTGGACAACAGTCTGCAGGAAATACATAGGCGGCACTGATATTTACATAAAAGCTACAATTCCCGACCCAGGAAAAGTATTATGAACCCACTAAAAAAAATGAAATAAAGGTAGATTTTGATTTTGAAGTCGTCTGTGACGACTAAGACCATTTCCAGATGGACGTCTGTCTGTCTGTAGGTGTTCCTCCACGATAGCTCCTAAAAGCTTCAAGCAATTCAGCTAAATTTTGGTATATCAGTTTCGAAGAATTGTAGAATAAACCTATTAGTTTTTGGTTTAAAATCGCTTAAGCCCTGTGATAGGAATGCTCACAACCGCCAAATTCTTAATATGCGTAAAAATAATTTTTCACAACAATAATAAAATAAGTGAAATATTTAGCCATCTCGCATACCCTTGAATTGGGGACTGATCAAACAGCCTTAATATTTACAGATCTTATCGGAAGAACAATGATAAACTTGAAATAAGGTTAATGACAATTCTTAATTGAAATATAGTTTTGATAAAAGAATACTATACTTCTATTAAGTATATTTTCTCAAGAATTGGTCAATATTTTAATCCGGATTATTATTTTTTTCCGTGTACACCTTTGATTAAAAAATACACTACTTTTATTACATGCGTACATATTGGTTTTATTACTAAAATCGGACCCCCTATAAAATATAAAAGCTATTTTACACAGATATATTATACAGAGAAACTGTATATGGGGGGAATCCAAAATCTATTTACTAATCAAATATTTACACTTTGCTTCGGATACATCAGACACATAACAATACCATAATCTTTAACTTAAAGGTCAGACTATTTAACCTTGTCACATAAAAATATAAAAAATCGGAAAATCACTACCAATCAAAAAGGAATAGTTAGTTATATTGTAAATAAGACAATTAACCTGAATTAAAAAAATTGGTTATGTCGCGCCAAAACTTTCCCGACATGATATATAATATATTCAAAAATATATGACCTGCGTATAATGAAACAGAATTTTAATAATAATTATTATTATAATTATAATTGTATATTTTGCTGTGAATTTTCTTGATTTTAGGTCAGGATTTTATAAAATTTTAACTACCACATAATATTGTAACAATTTATTATGACGTTTCGATCATTTTTTTTGATCTTTATCAAATATCACCCTCAGCGTGGATATCATTCCAAAACATTAAACATACCGGGAGTCCCGCCGGGAAGGGATTCGATCGATTATGGAGAAACTACACTATGGAAGAATCTGAAAATCTGGTGTAGTACTTAGGTCGACGGATCTAATTCGGCTAAAATGTTTTCAACAATCTAGCACTTCCGGTTATACCGGAAATGGGTGTCAACTTTCTTATTTCAAATGCGATCCTATGTAAATGATATTTTTTTGGATTCTCCTTGTAATTCTAAACAAATTTCATGCATAATATGTTATACCTATCGCCAGCCGTTTTCGAAATATTTGAAATTTTATGTCAAAAATGACGTTTTCAGAATAGAGAACAATAAAAAATTTTTATTATATGGAAGCTTTAATAATTTAATTTGTTAGAATATCCTAGATGATATAGACCTACTTTAACCGCCTACGTATATTTTTTTAGTAAATATTAATATAGGGTATTTGAAAAAAAGGGTAAACTATCAAATTAGAAAAAGTGTCATAAATCAAAATTTTTAAACGGCAACTCCCCATTTTATATTTTTTTAATTTTTTTGCATCAAAATAAGGGCAAGTTTATGAAAGGATATCTATCCCAAAAACTGATAGTTTTCTAAATATTGGCAATTTTACATTTTTCTATTACAATAGTGATATGAATTTGAAATTTAATTGATTTTAGTTGGCCATATGGCTTTAGATAGCAAATAAATATGACACTTGACAAAAATAATCAACAACTATGACAAATTGTAGACATTAATTAGTAGTAATAATCATGGCGGGCGTATAAATTATACTAACGAATACTATCTATATTTGTTTATTTTATTTTGAAAACGGCTGGCGATAGGTATAACATATTATGTATGAAATATGTTTAGAATTACAAGGAGAATCCAAAAAAAATATAATTTATATAGGGTCGTATTTGAAATAAGGAAGTAGACACCCATTTCCGGTATAACCGGAAGTGCTAGATTCTTGAAAACATTTTAGCCAAATTGGTCCCGTCGACCTAAGTACCACACCAGATTTTCAGATTGTTCCACAGTGTAGTTTCTCCATAATCGATTGAATCCCTTCCCGGTGAGACACCCGGTATATAATAACAGTACTTTTACATCGCAAACGGTATCGCACGGTATTTACTTTTGCTAATTACATTGTCACAGGATAACACAGAATATTTGTGTATTAATTTGTTAGGGTATTTACTACTTTATTAAACTTAAGAAAATTCACAGCAAAATATAATAAAGAAAATAAAATTATAATTGTATTATCTTCATTATTTCCAATAAACTAGCGTAAAAAACTAACTACTTTATCTAAAAATTAAAAAAAAAAAATATTGCTAGAGCTGTGATTCGAATTCATACCTTCCCCATGCGAAACAAATTCAAAATTTTCAACAAAGTTTTATTCATAGTCACATAATACATTATTATTATTTTTACTATAAATTCGTAGCACTTTCATCTCAAATGAAAGGTATGGCCAACATGTGTAAAACCATCGATAAATATACAGGGTGTGCCATTTTGAAATAATGCAGTTTTTTTTGGTTTCCTCGATTAACTACGTAGGTATAGTTTTGCACATTGTTCGGATACGAGTGATCCGCAATGTTCTCAGCTCAAAAACGCTCTCACAATCTTCGTGGTTTGTAATATTACTGCTTTTTGCATTGTAAGGTAGGTAAGTATCAGGAGATAATCCGATCTTCATTAGTTCACCTTTCAATGTTGACCAGACAATGAGGGGAACCGCAAGAATCGTTTCCATGTTCCAGATTCTTTGGATTTCCATGTGTTTTTGGAACATATTCTGGTTATTGGGTTTTGTTTTGTTTTCATATCTGTCACTAGGCTTATCGCGCAATAAATTCTGATTTCAGTGTTCTCTTCAACTGAATTCGGCTTATGGAAGAAATATTGCTTGTTTTCGCATTGAGGCATATATATCAAGTTTTCGTAAGAGCTCAAGGTGAATAACAGCAGCTAATTGGTTATGTATCTGAATATATTTGGTCTCACATTTTTTCCCACATTTACGGCACTTGTCTGAGATATTCTGTTTTAAAATATATTTAGAATAATTATTAGTTTTACTGACCTGATCTATAGCAATTGCAAAGCCTTCTGTCTCAGGGTTGAGCTTGCCAGTTCTCAACCAAGCTACAGAGGCACCGCTGTCAGTGTTGTGATCGTGCAGTGCTGCGAAATACCTCCCGTTATGTCATTATAAAAAATAAATAGTGGTCAGAACAGATAATCAAAATATAATATTTATTTAAACTGCGTATAAATAAATAATAATAATAAAACAAACCCTTCGCGAAGCAGTCAACTACAATGTTGAAGACGGTGGTAGGCAGTACCAGGGACGAAGTAGTCAACTCTGACGAAGGAATCCCCAGGATGAAGACACCAATTAATATTGTTTTAGTCCTAATATCAGAACAACTAATCCAAATTTATGTAACCCAACCCCAACCCAACTAAACAGAGGACAACAGCAACAGACTTCTGGGTGACTATCGCTATTTCTTTTCCTTGGCCAAAACACAACAAAAAAAGCTTTATGGAAAACACTTTTCAACATCAACTAATCGAATGCTATTGTCACACATCCGAGCTTACATGTATACAAATAATTAAATATTACGTGAATTAAATATTTTGTGGTAAAGAATATACATTCCAGATATCTAGTAAGTATTTAGTTCGTAACATACTCAACATGATGAGGTATGGCATCATTCAGCTATTTTAAGGAAGCAATATTTTGACAAGAAGCATATATGTTTATCTTTCATTCGCAAAACCCTTCAACAGACACAATTTGTATGTCATCGTTGTGTTAGAATTTTTTGATTCTTTTGATATTTTTGGAATTGCACACGCACATACATACATCCATACACACTACATATGTGCTAATCGAAATCAAACAAGCGCGGCTTTCACGTGGTTTGTTTTAAATACAGTGTCTGACACAGTTTAAGTAAGCCCGATTAACAAACCTTTAACACATTTCGCGTTCAGTCCTTTGTTTTAATTATTGTCTTTTCTATCTTTGTTTTTCTAAAGTTTAGCAGCACTTTATTCCCCTTTACCATTTCAGAATCATTTCGAAAAACATGACGACCATGCACTTTTATCTATATTTTAAGATTCTAGTGCTTAGAACGTATCTAAATTTTTACATCCTCTGCAACTTGACACAGGTACCTCAAATTAATGTCTTTTTGTAATCTCCCATCGAGTAAAATTAACATTGTTACATTTATAAAGATTTAGTGAAATTTAATTTGAACTAACTACATCATCAATGAAATGGTGAAATCCGATTGTTGCTTTGAACCAAATCTTATTACTGGTTAAGATCAAGAACAAAAAACTGGTTCCATCTCAGTTCCAATGAATTTGCAACTATTGTAAAATACATAATATTGAGGTTTATAGGTCAATCGACATAAAACAGTTTAAGTCCTCTGTCGACGTTTCGACTTATACAGGATTCCTCATAATAGACGACCCATTTTAATATTTGAATTAAACTTTGTTTAGTTAACCAAACAAACTTTTTATTCTACTAAATTACAGCTAACTCTTTGGGATTTATGATAACTTATAAATATTGGGCAAATTTAATTCTATCTTTTAAAAATCACGTCTTCTACATGACCTCCACCAAGTTCAACACATTTTTCAATATTAGATAAAAAGTGGTTCATTACACGGCGTAGCAAACCTTCGTCTATTCCTTCAACTTCTTCACCAATTTTGACTTTCAGTTCGTCGATTGTATCTGGACGACTCGCAAGATTTTAAATATCCCCACAGGAAAAAATCGGGTGCCGTTAAGTCAGGGGTACTCCAAGGCCAAGGCAAATCTGCGAATCGAGAAATGAGTCGGCCATTAAACATTTCTCACAGGACTCTCATTGAGTTTCTGGCGGTATGAGCTGTTGTCCCATCTTGTTCGAATAGTAAGGCATTGTTTAGTAATCCTCGTCTATTTAATTCTGGAATGAGAAATGTCTCTAGCATATTAACGTCGCGCTCGGATGTTACTGTTACAGCGCGGTTATTTTCATCCTCACAAAAATAAGGGCCAACAATACCAAAAGATCCTACTCCACATCACACAACAACTTTTGGATTATGGAGGTTCTGTGTAAAGATTTCACGAGGATTTTCATTTGAACAGTATCTAAAATTCTGTTTATTGACCATGCCGTTCAAATAAAAAATTGCTTCGTTGGTCAATAGGAGACTGTGAATTGCTCCTTGTTGTGAATCCAAAAATTCTTGACATAATGCTAACCTTGCTTCTTTATCATGATTCCTAAGGTGCTGTGCCATTTGGTATTTATAGGGATGAAATTTTAAATCCCTTTGAAGAATTTTATATTCCTCGGATAAGGGTTTGTCGATTAGCAGACCTTTTAGGACTTCTCGTAAACGCAATTCTAACTCGTTCAATATTTTCTGGTGTACGAACTGTTCTTCGACGTCCAGGCGTCTTCAAATTTTGTACAGAACCATTTTCACGCCAATGACGAACCTATAACTTAACAGTTTGTTGTTATTAAGCTGGCACCGGAATGCGCGCCTAACTTCTTTTATCGAAACGCTTCTTATGTAAGTTTCTACACAAAACACACGTTGTTGGACTGAGTAATCTATGAAAGTTCAAACGGATTTTATGAACTTGGGTATGGGTTGTTCTTGGATTTCATCGTTCCTCCGATATAATTCTCGATAAAAGGACTCCACAACTTCGAGGATTTCAATTTTATCTGGAGTAATGTTTCCTTCTTTGTTTTGTATCCTTTACATGTTTTTGCTGCCTATATTGTTCGTAGTTCGCCTCAGAACTCAGAACAAAACATTTTGTTTTCCTCTATTACTCTTGTTATCTCACTTGTGTTGGTTTCTCTTATGTCTCTTCGGATCGATTGGTGGATGTCTTTATTTGATTTCTTCAGTGTTGTGTAGTTGCGTCACATTTTTCAGTCAGCTGCCTTCTTTTATTTAGGAGCTCTTTGGTGTTTTGGCTTAGTTTTTCTTAGTGAGTTGGGACTGCCGGAGAGCATTCCTTTTCTGTGCATTATCAGAATGCCATACATGGAGGAAAATCAACAGGAATAAGTGCTTAAACGCTTTGGATATAAAAAATTGTCCATAAGAGTACGCCAAACAGTACTATTACACTCAAACCACAGCAACTTTTCTAGTAGAAGTACCTGGAGCTCTACCGCTGTCTTTGGCTTTCCTGTTCCTCCACTTCATTTGAGGGTGACCGTCAATACATAGGGCGGAATGTGAGAAACTGGATAACAGAGCATTACGGAAATCAATGGATTAGCCGTTTCTCTGGGGAAGTCGAAAATAATCATGAGGGACCTATAACTTGGACCGCAAGGTCGCCTGACCTGACCCCAATTGATTTCTTTATTTGGGGCTAACTAAAAGAAAAAGTTTATAGGGTGCTAATCAGAAACCGCGAAGAATTAGACTTTAAATTTCAAGAAGCTTCAAGAAGATTGTTACGAAGCAACTCATCAAAGTTGCATCGTAACAATCACATTCTATCGGCAGCAATTATTAATAGATAGATTTGATTTAGACGATTTTTATTTTTTTAATAGAAAATGTTGCGCTATACAAAAAAAAGGCGAGAGTACTTTTTTCTTTTAAATTGAATAAGGATTGCAGATATAATTTTTATTTTGAGATAAACCATTGGCGTATCGGTTTTTTCATTAAAAATATCGCAATTGGTAGCCGTACGCACGCCACTGGTGGAAATAAAATAATATTATTACATGAAAAAATGAAGCTAGATTACCTCTATACACATGCCAAATTTCATTTAAATATCTCAATTGGTTATAAAATAATAAATAAAATTCGAATTTTTTACTTAAATTTCAACTCCCTGTAACTTTGTAACGAAGCACTTTTCGCACATAGTTTATTAACCGAACTCACATTATTTGTCGACTATCTATCGATTCTGAAATTTATGCAGGTAAAAGTTGGACCACCCTGTATATAATATAACAAACTATACTTGAAGCTAAATAATACTACGGACTTATTGCCCTAATAGTTTGAGGCTTCATGAGGATCACCTTTTTTTCAAAAGGTCAGAAAAATATATGATTTTTAAAGAATGATAGGAAAATCAAGTCAGAATGAGCATTTTTTTAACATTTTTGAGGAATTCTCATCATCTCCACTCGAGTTATTTGGCTTGATCTCACTTCGAACATATACTCAAAGGCAGTTAACATTTTTGAATGAAAGTAATTTTGTTAAAACTTTTTGCTGATGGTGTATACTTTTAGAGCGAAAATCTGATTCATCCCGACATGCGGTCAGTGTTTACAACATTTTCGGTCTATTTTCAAATATTCCGCATGTTTATTAGGTACGTAGTGTTAAGTGTTTAACAACAGATGTTCTCATCTGGTACGGGGAGTATCGTTAACACATTTTTTTTATTATTAGTGTTAGTATAAATATATAATATGCATTATCCTACGCAACAAATACGGATGGTATCGTTAAATTGTTATCCGCAACAAAAATTAAATATATTGAAATATAAATAAATATAATGAAGCACGTGCGTAATATGTCTAAAACTGGTTGGATCATAAAATATCCTAAAAAGTGCTTTCAATAGCCGACCAGCCCATAAATCATCATATTTATGCGTCTGTTTCCTTGTATGATCTGGTATCTTAAAATGGGTAAACCGTAAGGTCAATATTTTGATAATCGCTTTGTGAGGTCTCACCAGTATACATACCTAGGTATATTGATTAATATACGAAAGAGGGATCGAGTGGTACCTCATTTGGAAGCATCTTTCTTACATGCTTTTCATGGATAGGTTACTTTTGATATTTGCCTCCATAATTCTTGAGAAAATTGCGTTTAAATTCAAAGAGAAGAGATAATGAATGATAAAAACTGGAACACATAAAAATGCTTATTAGAAGTCGTTAAGACAATAAACTGTACGTGGCACTAATGTCGGAGATAGTGAAAGAGAAGAGAGTGAAAAAGTTTTCAAAAGGGGTAGATTAAGGCTCGAACAGGGTAGCTGTGACAACACTGCGGGTCGTTGGGTAGGAGAGGCAATTAGCGGGAACGCAACGTTCTTGGAACTAAATAGTACACAATTGTGTATTATTTTAATAGTTCGTTTTTGCACATAACTATACATTTTTTCCAAAATTTTGTACCGACGAATTTAGACGCGTGAGCACTGCGCATCTATATTTACTCACAAATAGAAAAGTAATAAATTTATTTACCTAATAGGTAGGTACCCAATTGTCTTTACAATTTATGTTGTACTCTTTTTAAAAATTTGAATGCTAGATATCTTCGTAATCAATGCAATTAGGGCACTATTATGGGTATTGGTACCTACTACTAAATACAATTATTGCATCCACGGCATCAAGCAGTGTCAATCCACAAAAATATATTATCAATTATCACTAATTAAGCTATTTAATAGTTGTCATAGATTGATTCCGTTTTTTTGTGCATTGGAATTTATCTTAATGTTAAAGGTATTTTTTAAGCTTAAAAATTTTAACTTGTTTTTGAAAAACGCATCCCTATGTTGTTTGTCACTTATCATTAATTAATCACTGTATATATCCTATACACAAGCTTAAATGTAAAATACGTGATTTATAAAATTTAGCAAAAACTGACAAATACTTTCATTTCCTACATAATTTTTATTTATATTTTGCACAATATATGTTTAGTGAAATCATATTATTGTTGTTATATAAATTGTATATTGCTAATGTTCAAAATATACAACATACAAAAGCAGACATGTTTCAATTCTATAAGCAATCATCTTCAGTGCTAATATCTTAAAACTGTACATATACATTTCAATATGCTGGTTATAAGTTGGCCAGGTATATTGTGGCCTTACACCTTAAAAAAGAACCTGGGTGGAAAAATCCTTTTATTTTAAGTTATATTATTAAAATTAATTCGATTTTCTTTTACGTTTTTTCACAATAATTAAGAAAAAGTAAGTAAATATTTGATAGAACTTGTTAATAAATATTTAGTATTATAACGATGAATTGCGTCCACACGTGTTATAACTCATCATGTTATTATTTGTCAACCTCCTCATCTGCAGAAAACTTTTGGCCTAATATTAACTTTACTTACTGGTTTATGATTCTACACCACTGGCAATGAGTGGACATTCTCGCAGATTCTTTTAACAGTTCATAATTAATATGAATCTCATCATAATTCATATCAAGAACACTAATTTACGAAATATTTTGTTAAAAGTATATAAATACCGCAAAACCAAGAATAAAACATTCTGCAACTATAAATTTCGGTAAATAGGTACCAAACACCAATTAAATTATGTGAGGACGTACAAATTCATAATTTAATGTCCTACTAAAAATGATTAATATGTGGAAAATTATTGCATTCTACTTTTTAACTACGTTACTGCACTTTCTGTTAAATTTAACCTTTTTAATGGTTATTAAGCTGCACCAATGTTATTTAAAATTAACGAAATCAAACTTTGAAATAAGGGATGTGCAAATTTGATGTTAGGAATAAATTTGCTAAAAAACAGTTTTATTGACACCAATATAAAGTAGGAATATGGGATGCTTATATCGTCAATGCAGCGCCGAATTTCATCTTTCAGAGCGTCAGTTGATTGTGGTGTGTTCACGTATACGCGACCTTTCAAATAGCCCCAGAGAAAATAATCCAGTGGCGTTAAATCACATGAACGAGATTTGGCGATGTCATTTGGCATGACATCGCCAAATCGAGAAATTACACAATCGGGAAATTTCTCATGCAATAACTGAATTGTTTGTCCGGCTGCGTGGCCATAGAATAATAACTATAGATAAGAAGGGTCAGTAGACGCTGAAAACGGCATCGAGTCGTCGAATTCCCAGCCACATTCTGGACGGCGACTATATATACTATATCTTTATATACTATAAGATACTATTCTATAACTATAAGGGGCGGCGCATTGCTTTTAAGACAGAGATAACAAAGTTGAAGTAACTGTATATTAAACTGTAGTGTGGCTTGTAGCGCCGCACAGTGGTGAGGTCATATGGGAGCATGCGGCCAAAATACAAAAACTATTTAGTTTGTTTTTAAATCCAGAGTTCTAATGTAAAATAAGTTTTCTGAGAGTTTTAAAGTAAAAGCAATGTAAAATTTAGGTCATTTATCAGCTAGAATAAAAATAGCATTTTTAAACGATTTTATGTACCGTCACTGGGCTGGTCTAGATGCCTGTCAAATCTTTTAATGCATTTTTCAGAAATTTCCCGTGAACCGATTTTGATCAAAATTTGGCACAATAATGTAGGTTCAGTGGCAATTCAATATTATAACAAAATTGGGGCGTAAACGCTGGGTGAGGGGTGTAAAAAGGGTAAATTCATGACTGCGAAACCAAAGCAGATACGAACATGCGGTTTTCAGTTTTATCATTTGATCTGTGGTCAAAATACAATTTAATATAAAAAATGAGATAGGGGGTCGGGTTGGTGAACGGTATGAAGGGAGTATTTGCATAAATTTAAATCCAAAGGAGATTAGACGAACATGAGGTTTTCAGATAGTAAAGTAGTAGTAAAGATTTGTAATCTTGGAACCAAAGCAGATATAAGCGAACTTAAACATATTATATAATATCCCACTAAGGCTATTGTTTATTATCTAGATTTTAATAAATAGAAACCTGCCAAAGAATGATTTACTTTTTATTTATTCTTTTTTTAATAAAATTGTTTAGCCTAAAAAGTTAGCTATTTTTAATTCATTTTTTTCTAGGTCTGACACTTTTCTACGTTTGCTTCTTTTTGAACTTTCTTCAATATTTTTAGTCGGTCTACCCACCGAATTCGCTACATTAAAAGAATATTTAATTTCTTTGAATATGACAAATCCGTTAAGCCATGTATCAAAGTATTTATAAAAGCGATCTTTGGTGCGGCTCACTTGATTCCACTTATTTTTAAACTGAGGCAAAGATTTCTTTTGAATTGTTTGTTTCACTATTTTGAAGTCGTCGTCGGACACTTTAAGCTGCTGCTTCAAATTACTTAAAAATCTATGCTCATCACCTTTTAAATCGATAACACTCTCAAAACTACACTTTTAACTGATCTTTGACATTTGTAAAACTATTTTGACATCCATCAAATAAGTTGACGTTTACAAAAAACGTATTCTGATGCATTATGGTGTGTTAACTTGCAAATTTATTTTATTGAATTTAAAGAAAGATATTTTAGAAAACCAAATATTACCGATTAAATTAAAAAACATACCTAGTATTACCTTACAAAAATAAATTAAGGTTCAATTTTAAAACAGGAAATGCAGAAAAATACTTTAGCTTTATTGATATTTTATTCACTTTATTAAAATATCTAGATACCTTGGAAAACTTCTGCGATTGAAATTATTCCTTTAACCCAGTAATTTTTTTAAGGTACTAAATATATGATCTTTATTATGCTAAATGTAATTAAAACATAATCACATGGTGAACGGTTTAAGACCTTTGTAAAAAATAATATAACCGACTTGCTTACTTAAAGAGGTTTATGATTTGGAGTATAAGTTGTTAATGTCATACTGACATATATTTCTTCTTTTTTTTTTTCTATTTATTTTTCTTTAGTTATTGTATTACTGAGCATTTGAGTGGTATTGTGTTGAATGATATTTATTTGCATATCAAAATTGTTTTCATTTGGGTGTTAATGATTGATTTATAAATGTTTCTTTATAGTTTTAGTTGGGTTAAGTGAGCAAGCTGCAGCTTCAACTTCGCCTTTTGTAAAATATTATATTTTTACAATAAAGTCTTTTATTATTATTATTAAATATTTTATATATACTTTAATTTTTTTTAATCAATTTTGGCCGCGAAATTACATTAGAGCTCACCTCTGTGCGCCGTCTTGCTGATACCAAAGGTCACTGATGTCAAAATTAGCCAATTGTGACAACAAAAAATCAGTTATCATGGTTTGGTGGCGCAGAGAATTCCTTGATCGTTTTCGAAAAAATACTGCCTAACTACAAACCGCACTATACTCACTTTCTTTGGATGTCCCTAATGGTTTTTCGACGACTATTTGCGGATTTTGTGAGCGACAATTTTGTTTGTTTACTTAACCGTCTAATGGGCCTCAGCACTAAAGATGATTTTGTTTGAAAATGCGTTGTTTTCGTTTAGTTTTTCAGACAGCCAATTCACAAACGTTCGACAACGGTCGGCCTGCTTTAATTCCTGAACGAGTCGAAATTCATAAACGTGAAGATAAAAGTCTTTATGGAAAATGTTGCGCAAAGTGCCTTTGGTGACGCCCAATTGTTGGAACGTCGACAGTTGATATTCCAGGATCATTCTCAACACTTTGTTGTACAGCGGCTATGTTATCATCACTACGGCCACTACGAGCATATTGTTTTGGTCTATTGTCAACAACAGTACCGTGACCCTCTAATTTAACCATTAAATTACGCACAGCGGTCTCAGAAGGAGCCTGATTACGAGGAAAAGCACGAATTTTACGAAGTGACATAGTAAAATTTTCACCATTTTGACAGTAAATTTTCACAATTAAAATTCTTTGTTCAAGAGTGTAGCGTTCCATGCTTAAAATTTCCCAACTTTTTACTAAATAAATGTTAAAGGATGACAGCTCAATTCTTTACATTTCATCATTCCTAACCTCAAATTTGCCCTCCCATTATTTTAGAAATAAGTTAATACAAGTTCCCTTCGCAGAGAAACATTAATCGAAACGGTGACAGATAAAAGTTTATCAACAACCACTTATAGCGTGGATTATGAGAAACTCACGATTCGGATACTTCATACTGAAGAGGGATTAATTGATTTTTCGAAATATGTAAACAATTTCAAGCATTGAGAATTTAAAGCACATCTTTTCCGTTGATATCAAGGCATCAAATCAAATGATCCCTTAGTGCTTCGGAATTATTGGTTATTTGACTACGCCAATGATTTTGAAGTTCCTTAATATGAATAAATGGCAATGCATTAGAAGCTAGGCGGTTGTACACTGAAAAGTTGTAATTTTAGTTGCTTTATCTCAAGACAATATCGACATTAAATTACAGTCAGTGGCGTACATTTTTTTTGTCAATAATTTGTATTAAGTTGCCATTGGACTTAATAATTTTGATCTAGTTAGAGCCATATAAGCTACCTATTTCTAGCAACAACTCTGCGTTGACTTCTTGACGGGATAGATTATTTTTAACTATATATAGAACATAGCGTAGTTATCTCAAAAAATGGTAAAAACCTTTATTATTTTATTTTGTCAATTTTTGTAAAACAAAATGGCACGTATTATCTATTATTTGGTTGAAAAAAATCTAGATTTTTGGTAAAACAAAATATACAGGGTGTCACATTAAGTAAAACATAACTTTGCTCTATAACTCGTTTGGTGTACTCATTAGGAAAAATATAAGTATGGCAATGCATTGCACAAAAAAAGTTGGTTTTAGCATCTGTTTAGATTTATGCAAAGAAAAAATTTAATTGAAAATCACCCTGTCGCATCAATATCGATCAAGTTCGCCAAGTTCTGGTTATGTCATTATTAATATCACAAAAAAAGAGTTTGACGATGGGGGGTCAGATTTTTTCTCTCTTCAAGTTTTTCATTTCTCCATAAGGAACATTATAGTAGAAACCGTTCGTATTTTTGTAGAATTGATATGTAGGTTTAGTATTTCGTCAATAAAATAGAGGTACTAAATTTTAATCTTCTGTTAGGGGAGAAAATAATTATAATAATAATCTTTATTAGCCATTAATTGGTATAAAAAAATATACATTGGCACGTCAATAATATAGGTAAGTACAAAAAAATACAATAGCATTAATAAAACCAAAAATAAATCAGACAATATCAAAAATACATACAAATACACATATACAGTAACAACACAGTTCTGTACATCTTGCACAAGGATCACGGGGCATTAGAGTAAAGCTCCACATATTCGCTCAATGAATAAAAACAATTTTCAGTTAAAAATAATTATAACCAGTTTCTAAATATATTTAGCGATTGCGTCTCTCTAATGCCACGAGGCAGAACACTAAAATAATATAAAGCAGAGTACTGCGGCGACTTTTTAAATGACTCATGGTTTGGTCGAGATAGCAGAAGTTGCTCCTGCCTCTAGTTGCTTATTCATGTAGAGAAATAAATATCGGTGCCGGAATACGTGCGCTAGCAGTTTAAATAAGTATATGCACGATACTGTTAAGATCTTCTCCCTTTTAAAAGTGTCTCTACAAAAAAAGTTGTACGGCAAACCGAATATCATCCGCAGTACTCTTTTCTGGATAACAAAAATCCGACAAAATTCAACCGACCTACCCAGACGATAATATGGCCGAATAAATGAAGGCGTAATGTCAGATCAAAGACCTCGTGTTCATGTGACGTTTTAGCGAATTACAACATATGACTTTTTACAAAGAGCATCGTGATTCAACCAACTCAGTGCGCTATTGGTCGATAATTCTCTACATCCTTGCTGTCGCCCTTTTTGTATACTGGGATGATTGCATTGCATTTTTAAGCTCACTAAGAAAAACACCGGCCGTCACAGAGCGATTCACAATTTCCAACGGTAATTGATCTCCTCCCGTTGACTTTTTATTTTAATTAATATCGACATCGTCAACAGGATAGAAGATCTATCTATAATATAAAAAAGATATTAGACATTTATTGCAAATTCCATCTAATGTTGCATCTTGCAATACCAGTTGCGCATCTCAATACCTTCTCAGATATTTTACTCTAGTCTATGTACTTACCTATAATAATAATTATTGTGCAGGTGGATACGCTGTGGCTGCCGTTAATCAGGTCACTATGAGATCCACAACATTGATAACATTATTATACATTGGTAGTTACCATTAAACTTTCCGATCAGTCGCTTTATTTATTTACTAGTATTAAATAAAATACCTCCATCTATCTGTAGGACTTGTATTCGACGTACGTTTATGTAAATAGAAATGTCAAGTAAAAGTTCACCACAGATAAACTAAATGAATAAATAATAATATGTTTGTATTACAGAGCAGAGATCTTTTCTTTATGGGCACGAGGAGGAGGAGAGGGAGAGAGAGATATACATGGTGTTTCAAAAAAATGGTCCGCTATTTTGTAGAGTAAGAAGAATATTAAAACACAACGGTAGTTTGTGTTGGGGAACAAGAAGGACTACTCCATATGCGGGCGGTAAATGACCATTTAGAGCCCGATCTTTTTAATTTTTTATTCATAGATGGCGCTACTGTTAGATTTCGAATATTAACGTTAACATCAGTAGTTTTCACTCACTTAACTTAATGTGCATTCCATCTAGAGGATAAGTTGACAATTAATTGAGAAAGTTTATATAGGTAGTCGTCTGCCATTCCGCTAAACTCATTTAATTATTTAAAATTGTCCATTAGTAATTAGTAATCACTTTTTAATTATTATTGTAGTACCGAAATATACCTAAGATTCTAAAATCAAATTTCTATAGCGTACACGCTCGGATAATAATTTGACAGTTTCTTTCTACATTTAAAACACTCAACACTGACATGTGAGCCTGTCACAGAAGTATATCTGATGTGAGTTTGTCAAAGGATAACGCCTATTATCACGTACGTCAAAAAATACTCCCATTAATTACTGTCAAAAACTGTCAGTTCTTTAAAGTAATAATTAGTTATTAAAATAAAGTTCTTTTGGTTTAATATTGTAGTATGAAGAGGCAGGCGAAAAACAGTTGTAAGCACCACTGGCGGTAAAGCCGCTGCAGCCCTTCGCTGCATAGCTGCCCTCGCTCGCTTCGCTCACTCGTGCGTCTATACAGCGGCGGGCTGCAACGAATGCTTTACCGCCCTTGATACTTAATATACCTACTATTAACAACTCGTGAAAACGTACTCATTCTGACAGCAAGTTGCAGCTCTGTCTAAAAAATGATTTAGTGTTTGAATGAAAGTCAAATCTCCACAAAACAAATTTAATAGAATTTAGAATCTATCCGCCATACATGTTTCGGGACTAGACCAGTCCCATCATCAGTGGTAAGTCAACAATCGTATAAACATAACGTCAAGACATACAAGATTCTGGTCAAAAATTCTATTGATGTCTGGAAAACAGATCCTAGTTTTTTAATTCGTTTATTGATATGCAAATATCACGTTCAACTTACCACTTTATGGAAAAAATATTATTTGATTTATTAAAATTATAATCACATATAGTTAAGCTTGTTTTCCTTTTGTATATCATTATTTGGTTTCAATAAAAAATTTTTTCATTATTCAACGTTTTGTTTGTTTTTGCTAAGATTCGCAAGCCGAAATGGTAAGGAAGTCATTTACAAATGTAATGAAGTTTTCTGATGATATGAATATAGGTCATGTTATAGGTGATAGTCTCCAGGCTCCAACTTACAACATGCTCTTGATAGTACATAATAAATCGAAAGTAGTAACAATTAACCAAATCAGCAACTTTCTATATAAATCCAACTGAGCAATTAAGGAATATGATTAGTTTTATAGAAAAATTGATTGTTTACGGCTTGTGCCAAAAATCGAATAATATAAACCCAGTGGGTTTTCATAACAGTTTGGTTGATAAATATGTGTCCGAAAATACCCCCTGTGAAAGGGCGTCCCAAAAATAGTTTTTTTTATTATCTCTGAAACAGTTTAAGATACCGAAATGAAATTTAGACCACAAATGTACCACTGATCAGGACATAAAAAATAGTGTTGACAAATTTGTATTATTTTTTACAGGAGCGTCGCTAAAGGGAGCAGATGCCACTTTGTTTGCCCATAAACTATTTTTTTATGGGGATATTTTGGATTTATTGGACAAAAATAATATTTTTTAAACAATTTGTCACAAACAAGCTTTGGTTTTCATTATTAGAAATTGCCGGCAATTCAACGATGTTTGCACGGTTAAGCTCCTGTTTTATGCTTTTGTTAGATCTAAACTGGAATTTGCCGCGATTATATGGAACCCAATATATAATTCTCATATTAGATCCTGAGAGTCTGTTCAGCGCCGTTTCCTTAAATACCTAGCCTATAAAGCCGACAATGTTTATCCTCCACGGGGAGTAGATCATGCGTCTTTGCTCTTGCGTTTTAATGAACCTTCTCTCTTGACCAGAAGAAACATTCACGCAGTCAAGTTTTTATACAAATGATTGCACTGCGCCGTTGATATCTATTGGGATGTATTAGATTCAACGTTCCGCGATTGGGTGCTCGACATCTCGTGCCGTTCACTGTGGGTCCAGCCAGGATTTTGTTACAAAGTCCTGTTTACTTTATGTGTGACATTTTCAATCGGTGTTGTCGTGATTTTGATATTCATGGCTCAACTTTGTCAGCTATCACTGATAGTTTATCATTTAATGGATAGTGATTATTATTTAATATTGAACTGATATTGATTGCTTTTATTTTTGTAGTATTTAATGTCAATAGTTAGACTGTCGTGTTTATTTATTTTAAGAATTGAAAGTATACTATACTGGGACAGAGTGAGTTAATTTTTAATTATTTTCGACATTCCGAACTATTAAATCAGTTTTTTTATTGTTTTGTTTTGTAACGTATTTATTTGGTTGTTTTTTTGTTTTTGTTTTTTCCTCTTGATTTGATATGTATCTCATTTCAATTAATTCGAAAATGTATTTATTGATTTTTCTGTAAGTGGGTTTAACCTGTTATGGGAATAAATGCTTATTTTTATTATTATTATTTATTTGAATTAAAGTAGGCTGAGACTGCAGACTCGCGATTTTTTCTTGTTTGACAGATTCGTTTGACACTCTTGATAGTTTTGGTTTGTTTAACAATTAATAACGCTTTTAAAAACATTGCAAATGAATACGTACAGGGTGTCCCAAATTCGATGGTTTTGCGGGTAATCTCGGTTGTTATAGTAATGTTAGAAGGAAACGGTTTTCGAGGGACTGTGCTACGACTTAAGCTACCTCAATCAGAATTTAGTAGGGCATGACAACTATATACTAATTACATGGAACTTAACCAAAAATCATACACCAACATATTGCATATAAGAAACCACATTTCCTTATTTACTATCAACTGTGTAAAATTCTCAGCTAAGACCGAGTTAACTCTTACTTTAATTTAAATTATTTTACCAGCATCAACATACCGTAACAAATAAATTGTAATTTCCGAATATAATCTAAGAAAAAATAAATATCAAATATAAATCAGTAATAAAAAGAATGAATCGCAACTATTGTGAATGTTCTATAGACCTATACCTAATCTCAGACTTTTAAATAACTATGTTTATTACAAAATAGTACGCCACGATATTCCTTGAAAAGAAAAAAGTTTGTGCTGACAGATTGACAAGTAGGTTAATTTATTTAGTAGGTAATTGTCAAAAATATTTCATTTTTATAATTTTCAAATATCTGTTGAACAAGTTAAAAATTTAAAAGAAGTTATTATGGCCGCTAATTTTGAAAAATATGATATGCTTAAAAGTTATATATATCAATGTAATGACAATTCAGATGAAGCTTTAGAAATGTATCACAATCGGTATGCATTACATTCTTGTTTAAATAAAATTTATAAAAATTTAGTTATTGATTGTAGATATCCAGAACGGAGGCTGGGGGATGGGGGGAAATTAAAAGCAATCCATCAATGACAACATCAAAATGATTAAGGTACACACATCTAGAGAAAGTAATTTTGTTGATAGGCAGAAGAAAAACATCATCAAGTGTTTATTATGAGTTTAAATACTTTAAGATAATCTACAAACATCAGGTAGTTTAAAAGATACCAATGCTATTGCCGATTATTAATTATACTAAACTTGATTGGTTTGCACCAACGCGAAATTGTCATGCTGTATATTAAAAGCAATAAAGTGGCCCGATAGTAACTGCTTAAATTCTCAATTTGCTTGAGGATTGCGCCTTTAACTTCCAGTTGTAGAAATACTTGAAAATGACGACCAGATTTCAGAGAATTACGTGTTTTTTTGGTGTGACCATTTCCGTTCCTAAAAAAATATTCAAAATAGAGCACTCCCGGTATGATATGAATGTTTATGTTTTATATTTCGGTTAAGATTATCTTATCAATTTCTAATTTTAACACCTGTTGAATATTTTTAAATGTGTCAAAAATTATATATTACTTAAGTACCTCAATAATTAAATAAATAACGAAATATTTTGTAATTATTTCCCAGAATTAATATTAATGTACTGAAAATGAACTCAATTGAGTACAAACTTAATCTAACAATAGTATCATCTAATCGTTGAAATAATTGAATCGCAATTTCCGATATTTTTACATGCAGGTGTTTTGCCCTCAAAATCTAGTAAGTGTAAGTAAATAATTTTGAAGACTAGGAAAAAATCTGTCAATCGAGTACGCTTATACTTGTTGATTAACCAACAAATTGCGCATCAAATAATAATGATGATTGTAAAATAGTAAAGACTTTATTTATTTTATTTTTTTGGATATTGTTATTGGGTTTTTTCTTATTTATTCTTCTTCAAATTTCTTTTATTTTGTCTCTATTGGACTGAGGTTCACAATCATACACACAATTTTTTTGGAACTATTTCTTTACTAGTTTCATGTCAATTTTTTTTTTTTTTTTTGATTTTTGCATTTGTGTCTATGTAATTACATTTATTAGTATATTCTTGTGTAAGTGTTTTATGTTATTGATTGTAAAATTATTATAATTTCAGAAGTTCTTGTAAAAGACAAGCTAAATCTTGTCGAAACGTTGGAAAAAACAACAAATCGACATGAAACTATTGAAGAAATAGTACCAAAAAATTTTTGTGTATGATTGTGAACGTCAGCGCATAATAAAGACAAAATAAAAGTTATTGGTTTTAGGTTAGTATTAACAACAAAAATGAAATTAAAGTTTTTGTTATTTCACGTCATAACTAGGTATATACTTCCTTTTTTTTTTCGACGTTTCAATAAAAAAAATTGTCTTCTTCAAGAGTTTTTTAATAGTCTACAACATATAATTATTTATCATTTTTAGTTTTTTTTTCTATAAAGTCAATAGAAAAATTTAAATTCTCAAAAATACACATAGGTAGATCTACTAGATGCAAAAAAAGTAAAACAGGTGTAAAAATATTCATACCTTGCAACTTCTCATTAGTGTTAGATTAGAGATGTTGGAAGGTTTGAATATTTTGACACCTGTTTTACTTTTTTGTGTCTAGTGTATTTTTGAGAATTTTATTTATATTGAATTAAAACTCGTCGACTCCACAAAATCCAATTTAATTATTTCAAGTGCTGAACCAATTAGTAAGCAAGCACTATCTACCATACATGTTTCGCCACACATACGTGTCATCATCAGTGTTGTACAATATTATAAGAAATCTTGACATTAAAATGTTTTATTTACACTTTACACTATTTTATTTGTATAAAACATTTCCACAAAGTGTAATTAAAACATTTTAATGTCAAGATTTCTTATAATATTGTATACCACTGATGATGACACGTATGTGTGTCGAAACATGTATGGTAGATAGTGACGTGCTTTACTAATTGGTTTAGCACTTGAATTAATTAAATTGGATTTTGTAGAGTCGACGAGTTAAAAATTCAATATTACATATACTCCTCGTAAGAATAAACTATTTTATGAAAATTTTATTTAGATTTAAGGAATTTTTCTACTGACTTTATAGGAAAAAAAAAATAATGATAAATAAATTATATGTTGTAGACTTAAACAAATCATGAAGACAATTTTTTTTGTCGAAACGTCGATAAATAAAATTTATTTTAAAAAAAGGCTTTACTGTAAAAAATACATTTTTACAAAAGGCGAAGTTGAAGCAGTGCTTCCTAACTTAACCTAAATTTAATTTATATTTTACCTTAAACAACACTAAACCAATCTGAAAATTGTTTTACATCGCTGGCCAAAATAAGTAGCTTTTAGTAAACAAAATTAGTGAATGAAACTACATACATTGGTCTTAGTAGTAGTCTAGTTTTTTTCGACACTGTGATTTTGATCAGTCATAAGAACCCATGTCCCGTTAGCTGTCTATTCACCCCATTAATACCACTGATAATAATAATAATAATCTTTATTGTCTAACAGGCTACAGACCCAATTACAAGACAATATAACTAAATAAATAAGCTACTAATTAATAATCGTACAAAACAAAATACGCACACACATCAGATGTCCAGATTTTGCAGGAACCGAGACAATTGAGCGCAGAAATATCTTACAGGCTCATTGAAATAGTTAATTTCTTGACTAAATCCTTCTATGTTACATGTTTGGCTTGCTCGCAGTATTGGTGTTTTGGATTCATAATTAGTACGAAAAACAGGAACGTGAAATAGTCTGCTACTCCTCGCAGATGATGAGAGTATCAACTCTCGAAACATGTAGAATTTTAAATTAATTATAATAAGATTAATATTGTAGAGTAGACGCATTTTCATTTCATAAATAAATATGACATTTGGTCAACGATAATCAACAATCTATTCAACGGGTCAAAATTTAGAACATTTGTTAAAGTAATTTTTTTATGGGTTAGATAAGTTTACATAATACGTTCTCGTTATTAATTCATGGAATTCTTCACAGATTCAAAACTTTCGAAATTATGTACTATTAGCTTAACAACATTAGGTATTGGTTTGTGTTTTTCTGGGTGTCTGTCAGCAAATGTTCTCCATAAGTAATAAACAAATTTCGATAATCTTCGTTAGTGTATAGTATATACGAGTACATGCCGCCATGATTATTATACTACTAATTAGTATCTACAATTATAGTTATAATTGTTGATTACTTCTGACAAGATTTTTTTGCTTTCTAAAGCATCTTGGCCAACTAAACTCAATTAAATTTCAAAGTCCTATATCATTCCTAAAAACATTTTAGCCGAATTAGCCCTGTCGACCTAAAGTAGGTACTACTTTTTTACTAGTCATTTTTGTACTTTTCGATAGGTTATTAAATTAAAAATAAAAGAATATGTATTATATTATTTATGTTTATACCATTGAAAATTGGTTCATTTGTCAGCTATACTACTTGTAGGTATTTTCAAGTGCTTTTAGCTTCTATTGTATATATAGTGCTTTGTAAGTTATTAAGCTGTAACAATGTTAGGTAGAAAGGTAAAAATAAGTAAAATTTTTCCAACAAAACAACCTGTTTATTACCTACTTGAAATTTTGAACACAACTGCTTCTTTTTAACTTATATAGTCAATTGTGTAGACCCTTCGTTGTATGTATTTGAATTAGACATTTTTATGATTATTTAGCTTTGGAACATTTTATTTAATCTTTTTACGGAAAGTTTATGATGAACAAGATAATATTGTTATTTAAACTTAGGTATAATATACAAGTGTTGGGTATTATATGGTATGGTTTTTAAATATTAATGTAAAGGAAAGTCCAATAATTTCACCCTGGACACATTTCAGGATTTGGAATTTACGTCTGCAAATCTCTTTGGCTTTTATTATATAATTGAAACACGTGTCCCAAAATTCCAGATTATGATTTGAAAAAAAAAAAACCCAACAACCTAGATATCTATACAAGATGGCAATAGAAACATATATACAGGGTCTCTCATAAGTATGGTCCAAACTAAACTAAAGGAGGTGTTTAAGTAATTTATATTTTTGTGAATTTTGCAAAAAAAAACTTGATTTGCACATTTTTTATCATCTTTTTAGAATTAAGTTGTAGGATTGTTGGTCTTTCATTATTTGCAGTACTTATGTTTAAAGCTTAATTTCATTTTTCAATTTCTGGTCTTTAAAAAGTTGCACTACTTTGTACCCCTTTTGGTAGAAACTACGAATTGTTGTGCAAATTAAAATAATAGTACTCGATTACCTGTGGAGTCTTAACTGAATGAGGGAATTGATATAGGTCTTGTTGTCTTCACTAAATTTCAATATATTAACTTATTGTTATTATCACTCATTCATCAGACGTGTTTTCACCATATACAGGGTGTCCATGAAATGGCACAAATTCCTCAACTAAAAATAAGCCGATCGAGGCAAATTTATCTACATCCAATTTTGCTTTGTTTTGCTTCTACAGGGCGGTAAAATAAATATCGTTTTTCCTGCATAATTTCGAGCCGCTTTTATCGATTTTCACTAATGTTGGAACCAAGAATTACTACTGTTATTGGCGTGATTTGACGCAAATGCGATCTTTCGTTAATGCCTAGAAATTTGAAAATGACGCGTGATTCTTAAAAAAGTTTGTACTTTTGTTGCCCACTGTACAAATGACTTCTCTGGTACAAGCTGATTTAATTTTAAGACTTTCCTGTCTCTTGTCAAATTTGCCCAAGACATACCGTTTCTCTACACCAGTGTGTGTATCGGGTGGTCCATTAAGACCTGCCATTTTTATAAAACGGCTTTAGATTTTGAAACAAAACTTGGGCGTGTTGAATATACATTGGGAGAGTCACTAAGTGACGTATACTTAACAGTTCTAACTTTCAAAATTGAGCTCAATTTTAAATAGAGAAGAGGGTTGAGTGATAGCTCATTTGAAAGAAGATTTAATTAGGATTACGATGCCCTGTATCAAATCCCTGTCATTTTCCGAAACAAAATCGCTTCTGAAAGTAATAATTTTTGTATGCAAAAGCCCTCGTATATAATGCACATAAAATGTCCCTGAATTATGACGTCTGCTTACTCTTCCGATATTTCGAGGAAAAGGGTGACACCTCGCAGGAGAACGCCCCAACAGAAATTTGTCTGCAATTGTAGCTTTGTCAAAACTTTCATTAAAAACTTCGAGAACGTCTTGCGCTTCACCATTTGGAACATGGATTTTGACATGAGAATTACATTTTCAATAGTTTCATAGGTTACAAGGCCGAATTCAAAAATATAAATGCCATTCTTAATGGACCACCCATATTTGACAAAACGCCATTTTGTTTGAGAAAGTGACAGGTATTTGAAACTTGGGGATCGTGATTAACATAAAATATTCTTCAAAATGAGGTGCCACTCGAACTTTCGTTCCATTCCATTTTCAAGATCTAAAGCGATTTTCCAGAAATCACATGATATAGCCGACTACCATTCTTGGACCACCCGGTACAACCTAGTATTAAAGTTTATTGGAAAAAATAAATTTGTTTTAAATTTGTTGAAAATATTTAAATATTACTAAAACATGAATTAATTAATTTATGTCTTCTTTTTGTTGGTCATTTTCAAGAACAGTAAATTTAAAAAATTATACGTACATACACTGATAATTACTGTATACACTGTGTCCAAGATAAGAATTGATTGGAATCTTGGAAACGGTTGGAGTTACAATGCCGGGTAAACTAGAGAAAAGTTGTGACATTTAAACACCTTTCAAATGAAGTTTTCAAAATGACACTAACTTTAGCCGTTTTCGAGAATTTTTGGAAAACGATATTTTGCGATTTTAGTTTTTATTTATTTCTGACATTATTTTTACCGATATAAAAAGATTAAAAGCATTTTCTCATTGTTACTGTTTGAGGAGAAAAAGATAGCGTTTACAAATTTTGACTACGATGCCGACGTTTCGTTTCTGAAAAACCATAATCAACTGGATATTTTTACTGATAAATTTAAAGTCATTTCTAATTCAAAAATAGATGGTATATCGCATGTAATTGTTTAAACAAGTTTTCAGAGTTCGCCTTAGTTTGACTGAATGCAGAGTAGCAGGTTTTACAAATCCATTTTTTCGTCGTCGCTCACAATTACTTGTTATTATTTGAGAATTTATTTCTGTCTCAGTACATTCTGAATGCGGTTTTAATTTTTGAGTTTTTTAAAGTTATTAAAAAAACGCCTTTCCCAGATGAATGTTTTACGCAAATAAAGTGCCAAACTATGGCAATATGTCTTGAATAATTTTAACTAACAAAAAAAACACTGAAAACTAGTTTAAACCATTATATGTCATATATCACCTATTTTTGAATTAAAAATGGCTTTAAATTTAATAATAAAAAATCCAGGGCCGTATTTAAAAAACGAAGTTGATGATGGTTTTTCAAAAACCAAACGTTGTACTGAACATTTCTAAACGCTGTCTTTTTCTCCTCAAAAAGTAACAATGAGGAAGTGATTTTCATTTTTTTTATAACGAAATAGATAAAAACTAAAATCGCAAATAATTGTTTTTGAAAAATTCTCGAAAACGGCTAAAGTTAGTTTACTCTTGAAAACACCGTTTAAAAGGTTGGTGTTTATATTCTACAACTTTTCTCTAATTTAACTAACAGTATAACTCCTACCATTTCCAAGATTCCAAGCTTAACTTGGACAGACTGTATAGGTATATTAGTTGTTATTCTTGTTATTGGTGTTACTAAATGTCGATAAATTAAGAATTAAAATAATCTTTATCTATACGAACAGTACCTAGTGAAAATATAAAAGTTGAAGAAATTTTAATGAAACTCAATATAAACAAATTTTGTTTTGATTTAGATACTTTTTTAATTTTTTTCAACTGCGGATGATAAACGAACACTTAATTTACTTCAACTTTCATAATTTAAACTTTTTTCTAGTACCAATAATAACAACGATAGCCAGTGGTCAAAATATACGTGAATACCCTGTACATAGTTACAAATATTGATGTGAATATGCGAGCCATTGCAGTAGTTCTTTTTGTATTGTTTTTGAAAATCAAATCAGTTTACTTATTTCATTTCCCTATTTTCCCTACTAGACGACAAAATAGTTAGAAAGATCAAACTAAAATACCTACAACTTTTTATTTGCTGTGTTCTTATCCAAGAAAAAAAATTAAAAATTCATTAATAAGTTTATGAACTTTACCAATTCTCATATTATACTGAATTGTGTCCAAGAAAGTAATTCACGGGTAACAGAAATTGTCGTTATTGGACAAATACAAAACCATCTAAAGTATGTTCACTATACATGAACTTAGGCCCTGAAGAAGTTTACATATAGTGAACGAAACGTTGGCTGAAATTTAGATGTTTTTTTTTATTGGTCCAATACCGACAATTTCTGTTATCCGTGATTTTTTTGCATAGTTACAATCATTAAACTAATAGGTATACAATTTTTTTATTTGTTGTGCTCTTTCCAAGAAAAAAAAATCTAAAAATTAATAGTTTATGAACATTATAACCAGTTATGTTTGAAAATTGGTTTTAAAAAACAAGTTGAGGATGGTTTTTTAAATGTCGCAGTGAAATTAAAGTGCGTTTAATTTTTTTATATCTGTAAAACTAACGGCAGAAATAAATAAAAACTAAAATCGTAAAAGAGTTTAATTTTGAAACCCCCATTTAAAAGATATTTATATTCAACAAATTTTCTCTAATTTAATCGATATTGTAACTCCTACCGTTTCCAATGCTATCCCATTCTTATCGTGGGACACAGTGTATACATTTTTTGTCGTCTATTTTTAACACCAATTCAACTACATACTATAAAAGTCTAGATTTTTGACCCTTTTTCTGCTATTTAAGAACGCCCATGTAAAAAGGTTTCTTATACTGTGTTTTGTATATCAAAACTATAATTAGCCAATTTTTTTGGTATGTTGGGGGAATATACAGAGTGTCCACAAAGTATCGGAACATTTATAAAAGAAAAGCTGAGACATGCCAGTTTTGATTTATATTTGGCAATTTCGGTAGCCTACGTATTTGATTAGAAATCTGTCGCATGGAGGCGCCACCTTCCAAATCATGTTTGTCAAATTACAACCCCTGTTTTTTAGGGCACTTTTGCGTACAATGATGTGCCACACCCAGACTGGGGAAAATATTAAAAAAAAATTCATGAAACTAATAGCCTCCTTCTCATTATTATTAAAAATTATTAGAACTCACTCTGTAGAAATCGAGAGTAAATAAGTAAATTACGAAAATAAAACAAATTGTTTATAGTCAAATGATTTTTTATTATTAATTTTTTCAATATACCGGAACATACAGTTTTTACCTCCATCTTTGTTTATCAGAATAGAGGTAACGTCAAAATATTTACAATAGAAAAAAAAACAAAAATTGATAGTAACTATACAGATTTTAAATGCTCTCTCTATTAATAAAATACTATTTTACTATCTAATTACACTTTGTACAATATAGTTTATATTATTCTCTATAATATACTTAATAATATTTAATTATACAAAAAATAATAAAACTAAAACGAAAAATCACAGAAAAAATTCACAAAATATATTCGCTAATTAACCATATAAATTATCTGTAAAATAAAGTTGCCACAAAAATTACTTCAAAAATAATAAGTTAATTTCTATGGTAAAATTATTTTTTACAATACAAATTAATAAAGATCTTCTAATTTTTTTTTTGTGTGTAGATATTTATTAAAATGACATAATTAAACGTCAAATTACAGAAATAAAATTAATGATTGTTATAGACCCGCCTGATGAGAATAGTATTAAAATTAAAAACTTTCGTTATTAATATACGATTATTATTTACAAAATAAACAAATAACAAAATAATTGCAACATATTATAACAGGTACAACAACTCTAGGTGCTCAATATTAGATTATATTAACACACAACACGACGTTTCTGTTTTTGCTTTCGTACGCACTCAGCTCCAACCATTAACGAATATTAATCATAGTATTTATAAATAATAATTTAAAAATAAATCAGTCTGTTTTGCAAGCTGAGACCTTCGGTCTCAGCACGATGAAGATACTCGATCGGCCGACGTAAGCGATTCTGTTGGATTCTGTAACAAAATAATGAAAATATTCTTAATAATACTAAAAATAATTTGTGTCAACAGATGTTCGTTATATTGAACACGTGCATAATATATTTTAAGAACACAGACAAATAACAAAACGTTTTTAAATTGAAAATTGCTGCAGCTGGGCATATCCAAAATAAAATAAAAATGATCTTATAGGGGCATATGCAGTATATATGAGTACATAGTATTAATCTCTACTTAAATACAATTGAGAAGGAAGTGATAAGAAATTCAAAGGGTGTAAGTCACTTTCTTTCCATGATTTGCACACGTGTGGACAAGAGCTTCCTTTTTTGTACATTATTTATTTATATAATACAGATGTCATTTATACATCACCCAGGTGTTTTATTCTGGGGTCGAAAATTTTAAAGAATTGATAAAAATATTTCCATGCGCACACAGGAAAATCACACCTGGGTAGCGAACAATGGGAAGTAAATTTCATGGGAACTACAGTTACAAAGTGTTAATTCATTGTTTCCATAGTATTGTTTGTAAAAATAAATCAGATGTCACTGTTGTATTTGGTTACGAAAAAATCAACTAGGCCTAGAAATAAATATTTAAATATATTTCAGGAATATTCACCCAGCCTGGGGTCTATTATTTTGAAAAATACTTTTTGTGAATTAAAAATAAAACTTTGTTTTTTTGTCCAAATAAATATAATAAATCTAAAATAGTATTTTGTTACGAAAAAATAAACTAGCCATATATGTATTGTATATATTTCTGTTGGACGTTTGCACGGCCTGTTCTGCTCCAGTAATAAATAATTGCAATTTTAAATTATATTGTATTGAGAAATTGATGAAAATCATCCAATACTTTTGAAATTTAAGCTTTGTTTTTTTTTTGTCTAAATAGATATAAATAAAATACATTTAAAATAGTATTTTCTTACGAAAAAATAAACTAGGCATATATACTTCTTTACGACGTTTGCACGGCCACCTATTGTTTTGAGAAATTGATAAAAATCATCGAATACTTTTGAAAATTAAACTGTGATTTCTTGTCTAAATAAATATAAATAAAATACATTTAAAATAGTATTTTGTTACGAAAAAATAAACTAGCCATATATACTTCTTTAGGACGTTTGGACGGCCATCTATTGTTTTGAGAAATTGATAAAAATCATCCAATACTTTTAGAAATTAAACTTTGCTTTCTTGTCTAAATAAATATAAATAAAATACATTTAAAATAGTATTTTGTTACGAAAAAATAAACTAGCCATATATACTTCTTTGGACGTTTACACGGCCAGTTATAAATAATTGCAAATTTAAATTAGAAAAGTTGTAGATACTTGAAATAAATATCTAAATATATTCCAGAAATATAAACTCAACCTGGGGCCTAATGAATGTATCTATTGTTTTGAGAAATTGATAGAAGTCATCCAATACTTTTCGAAAATTAAACTTTGTTTTTTTTTTCTAAATAAAAAACTGCACTTAAACACTTACCGTGATATTTTGGATTACAGGTGCCTCGCAAGGCGCCAATATCGTGTTTGGACTGCTTCTAATCCCAAGAGGTTGTCTAGGGCTAACTGCTGTTTGCGATTTCATCTGGCTTAAAGCTGTGGCTGCATCAAAGGTATTCACTACCGGATGTGAGTCTAGCGCACTTTGTAAATCACAAATATAGTCAATAACATATTGAATCACTTCCAACTTTGATAATTTCCTATTTTTCGGCATAAACGGCACAAGATCTTTAAGTTTCGTGAGATACATTTGTATCTCTTCGTTTTCAATGTCTTTGCGTTGTTTCGACACTTTACCGCTGTTGCTGATTGCGTTTTCAGCAGATGGAGAACACACTACGGCTTTCATGATGAAATATTAGTAAATACACAAACAAGAATAATTATTAAATAGTAAAAACTGGTAGTAAACTTAGCGAGCGCACTGGTTTCCGTTCGAATAAATTCTCACGACTACTGAACTGCTAATGAAAATATTTTCGTCGTGCGCACGTATTTATATGATTAGAGGGGGATACGATTGTGCATGGTGATTGGTGCAACCTTGTTATGGGTGGAGACTGCGCGTCGGAGTGTTGGTATGCAGGTAAAGGCGCCTAAATATTGTCCTTCTTCCTGTCCCATCCTAGAGGATGCGCTGTAAAGTAATTGTAAAGGTTTATTGATGTGTTGATAGACAGATAGGTATAATAATATAATATAAAAGGTTATACACACAATCTTTGTAATAGGTATCTGGTGCTTCATTGGTTTCTTGGGATTTTTCTGAATATTAGGTAGGTATTTCAACGTGTTCTTTGTTTAAGTTCAGAGATATTTCGGAGATATTATTAGCTAATTAAGGAAATACAATAAATAATATGCAGATTTATATTAAAATATTAAATTCAATGGGGTTATAATAATGATTATTATAAGTGTTATTTAAATTATTTTTTTATTATTAAAACCAATTTTCAAACATAACTGGTTATAATGTTCATATAGACTATTAATTTTTAGATTTTTTTCTTGGATAAGAGCACAACAAATAAAAAAATTGTACACCTATTGGTTTAATGATTGTAACTATGCAAAAAAATATTCTATTATTAAAACCAACTTTCAAACATAATTGGTAAATCACGGATAGCCCAAATTAACAGTATTGGACAAATAAAAAAAAACATCTAAATTTCAGCCAACGTTTCGTTCACTATACGTAAACTTCTTCAGGGCCTAAGTTCACGTATAGTGAACGAACTTTAGATGGTTTTGTATTTGTCCAATAACGACAATTTCTGTTAGCCGTGAATTACTTTCTTGCACACAATTCAGTATAATATGAGAATTGGTAAAGTTCATAAACTTATTAATTAATTTTTTTTTCTTGGATAAGAACACAGCAAATAAAAAGTTGTAGGTATTTTAGTTTGATCTTTCTAACTATTTTGTCGTCTAGTAGGGAAAATAGGGAAATTAAATAAGTAAACTGATTTGATTTTCAAAAACAATACAATAGGAACTACTGCAATGGCTCGCATTTTCACGTCAATATTTGTAACTATGAACAGGGTATTCACGTATATTTTGACCACTGGCTATCTTTGTTAATATTGGTACTAGAAAAAAGTTTAAATTATGAAAGTTGAAGTAAATTAAGTGTTCGTTTAGCATCCGCAATTGAAAAAAATTAAAAAGTATCTAAATCAAAACAAAATTTGGTTATATTGAGTTTCATCAAAATTTCTTCAACTTTTATATTTTCACTACTGTTCGTATAGATAAAGATTATTTTAATTCTTAATTTATCGACATTTAGTAACCCCAATAACAAGAATAACAACTAATATACCTATACAGTCTGTCCAAGTTAAGATTGGCATCTTGGAAATGGTAGGAGTTATCATCATCATCATCACTCAGCTATAATAGTCCACTGCTGAACATAAGCCTCTCGTTTATTTTGCCACTCTTCTCTATCTTGAGCCATTTGTATCCAATTACCACAGATTCTTTTGATGTCAGGTCCATCGTGTGGGGGGGGCGCCCTCTACTACGATAAGCTTCGTGCCTCGGGCGCCACTCCAATAGTTTTTTTAGACCATCTTCCGTCAGTTCTTCTAGCTACGTGGCCGGCCCAGTTCCTCTTAGGAGTTATAATGTTAGTTAAATTAGAGAAAAGTTGTAGAATATAAACACCAACCTTTTAAACGGTGTTTTCAAGAGTAAACTAACTTTAGCCTTTTTCGAGAATTTTTGAAAAAACAATTTTTTGCGATTTTAGTTTTCATTTATTTCGTTATAAAAAATGAAAAGCACTTCCTCATTGTTACTTTTTGAGGAGAAAAAGAGAGCGTTTAGAAATGTCCAGTACAACGTTTGGTTTTTGAAAAACCATCATCAACTTCGTTTTTTAAATACGGCCCTGGATTTTTATTTTTACATTTAAAGCCATTTTCAATTCAAAAATAGGTGGTATATCACACTTAATAGTTTCAACAATATTTCAGTATTTTTAGCCGTTATTTAAACTTATTCAAGAAAAGCCACCATGATTTGGCACTTAACTGACTGAATGCAGAGTAGTAGGTTTTGCAGAAACATTACTTCGTCGTTACTCACAATTATTTATTATTATTTGCCAATTTATTTCTCTCTCAGTACAACATTTTATTTTATATACGCGGTTTTTTAAATTTAGTTGAAATTTTTGTGCTTCTTGAAGTGATTAAAAAACGGCTTTTTCAGATGAATGTTTTACGGAAAATAAGTGCCAAACTATGGCGATTTTTCTTGAATTATTTTAAATAACAGCTAAAAAACTGAAAACTTGTTTAAACAATTACGTGTGATATAATTGAATTGAAAATGGCTTTAAATTTTAACAACAAAAATTCCAGAGCCATATTTAAGAAAACAATGTTGATGTTGGTTTTGCAAAAATTAAACGTCGTAGTGAAAATTTCTAAGCTCTGTCTTTTTCTCCTCAAAAAGCAACAATAAGAAACTACTTTTCATTTTTTTATATTTGTAAAAATAATGTCAAAAATAAATAAAAACCTTAAATCGCAAAAAATTATTTTTTTAAAAATTCTCGAAAACGGCTAAGCTTAGTTTACTTTTCAAAACACCATTTAAAAGGTGTTTAAATTGTACAACTTTTCTCTAATCTAACCGACATTCTAACTACTACCGTTTCCAAGATTCCAATGCTATCCCATTCTTATTTTGGACAGAATGTATACTAATGTAAACCTTAACTAACTATACTACGTTCAAATGTCCCTCCGTGCATTTAAACGCACAACCGATATCTTTTAATTAAATTTCCCAATGCTTTGCTTATAAATATAGATTTATTATCCTTAAAATATCAATTTGTGTTACAATTCTTTCCTGATTGTGTTGAATTCTTTGAGGTCTATTGGTATAAATCTTGTTTTTTAAATAGCCCCAAAGAAAGGTGTTGTTCCATTTTTACCAATTCATACGTTATAATTTTTATTTAAATAATTTCTCACTCCTAGAACACCGTGAGTTGGTGCTCCATTTTATCGCAAATTAAATTTTGATAAATATTTAACGGTAAACCCTCAATTAAATCACTTTCTAGGAGTTTTAAAAACCGTTCACCAGTGAGTGACTTATTATAAAATATTCCACCTAAAATAATGTCTTTAGCTAATCCACCCCAAACACCAATAGAATTTCTCCCAGAACGTTTAACTTGTAAGAAAATGCGTGGGTTGTTGTTCGACCAATAGTGAAGATTTTTTACGATCTGGAAATGATGCTGTGCAAAAATTGGCTTTATCAGTACAAATAATAATCTTTTTTTTTTAAATCAGTGTCTTGGTCAATATTGGTCAGCATAATTTTAGAAAATTAACGTCATTCAAATATTGTACACTTTTGTATTTAAAATCATGGAATTTATTTTTCTTAAACATTCCAGTAGCTCGCACACAGTATCGAATTGACGAACATGGAGCATCTAAAAGTCATATTATTATAATATGTAATTCAAATTATATAATACGAGTATACAAATATATTATATTGATTCGTTCTCTTTATTGGAAAGTAAAAGTGTCAATAAATTAAAAACCAATAAAGATAACCATACCAAGTTATATATTTTTAGAAACAGCATAGAAACCATCTAACTGTCATAAAATATACAGGGTATTTAGCATCCGCAAAAATAACAATAAAGTCTTTAATAATTTGAAAAAATAGTCCATTTTCAAGTGCGGACTTGGGCAAATTAAATAAATTCTTTAATGCATATCTGACTGGTTGGATTTTTCTTATTCTCTTTCATCCATCGTTCGTCTCTCGGTGTTTTACAAATCTGCAAATATGCTCATCAAGTGAACGCTCAATAACAACATGCTATTAACATATGAAATCCCTGGTTTTGATCAATACCTGGTAGAAGCCCTCATTTTCAAGTAACATTAAAAAAAGTGTACTTTCGAAAGATGTTTTTCTATATTACTGGTAATTGATTTGTTTTAGAACTAGAGCTGACTACTACTGTTCTTTTTGTGGATAACATAGCAGTTCACTGTAAAAATGGGCTATTTTTAGCTCTCCATATCATAATATATGTAATATATGTATATATGGAGACTATTAGTTTCATGAAAAAAAAATTTTTTCAAATTATGTTAGGTAATATTTTCAACATCAATCAAAAGCGGTTTACACAAGTTTACATGCACTTAATCCTGCGACATAGGTACCTACTGTATAAAAAATAAGAGCTTTTTGAAGTTTTCGTGCAAATTATTATGTCATGATATCTAACCGTTGCCCTCGAGGCACGAATAGCTCTCCATATTTAAGTGTAAAAGTAATAATTTTATGACCTTTTTGTCATTTATCTAAAATTTATATATATTTTTTTGTTTTAGACATCAGCTTTTTTTTTTTTAAGTATCGGGTTTTGTTCCTTTTTCTTCTCTTTGGAGGCACTATTTATACGTACATATTTTATATTTCAGATCTTCTAGGCCAAGTTCTTGTACACAAAATTGTTGTTTTTTTTTAGTTTTATTATAAAATTTATTTTGCCCCCTTTTATACTATTTACGAGCGCCTATGTAAACAAAATTGTTATGCTGCATGTTGTAGGTTATCTTATATCAAAGCTATATATATATATAATTAGCTAAATTTTCGTTTTTGACCCTTTTTTACACTATTTTCGAACGCCAGTGTTAACCAGTTCATTTATGTAACATTTTTTATGTTATATTCTATCACAATTATGAAAAATTATTCCGTATTTCGAATAAGTATAAGTAAGGAAGTATATATTTTTTTATTTTAACCCCTTTTCCACTATTTACGAACGCCTATGAAAAGAAGATATTTATAACACATTTTATAACCTATATTCTATCAATATTTTTTTTTCTAACCTTTTTACCCCATTTTACACTTTTTTCAAATGTCAATGTGGTCTAATTGCTTAGGTTAAATATTTTAGGTTATATTTAATTAAACACACAAAAAATTATTCAATATTTCGGATAAGTTTAAGAACTATGATTTTTTTTTTATTTTTGAACCCTCTTTTAAACCCCTTGCCTAAGCTGAATGTTAATCACCACCTATAAATATCCTGTAGTATTTTCGTACCAAATGTGGTTAAAATCCGTTAAGTGGTTTTTGAGTTATCACAAATACAAATTTGTTCTGACCTTTTTATAGAATTTTCACGGACGCCTATGTTACATTAATTTTTGTAGTGTATTTTTAACACCAATTCCAAAATACCACCACCAAATTTTTTTTTATTTTACCCCCTTTTCTACTATTTACGAACGCCCATGTAAATAAAAATTTTATGCTGCTTTTTTTATAGGGTATCTTATATCAAGGCTATATATAATTAGCCCATTTTTCTGGTATGTTTATGAAACGTTTTTTTTTCGTTTTTGACCCTTTTTTTAGACTATTCGAACGCCTGTGTCAACCAATTCTTGTATGGAATATTTTTTATCTTATATTGTATCACAAATTTGAAATATTATTCCATATTTCGAATAAGTTGAGGAAATATATATTTTTTATGTTTTGACTACTTTTCCACTATTTACGAACGCCTATGAAAGTAAGTTATTTGTGACACATTTTGTAGGGTATATTCTATCAAAGCTATAAATAACTAGTTAATATTTCTGCTATGTATAAGAAATACGAGTTTTTTAAATCTTTTTTACCCCATTTTACACTATTTTCGAACGCCAATGTGGTCTAATATTTTATGTTCAATATTTTAGGTTATATTCAATTAAATGCGTAAAAAAATATGCAGTATTTCGGATAACTTTAAGAACTATGAATTTTTTGCATTTTTGAACCCTCTTTTTAACCCATTGTCTACGCTCAATGTTTCCCAAAATCTAATCATCCTTGCCATGTTCAATAGTATTTTTGTACCAAATTTGGTTAAAATTTGTTAAGTGGTTTTTGCGTTTTCGTGGATACAGACAGACAGACAGAGAGAGAGACAGACAGGCAGACATTTTTTTAAAACTACTTATTTATGTATAAAATGACCATAAAGAAGTATTCCCGGTGAAATTAAAAAAAAAAATTTGTATGAAACTAATAATCTCCATATATATTACATATTATATGATATGGAGACTTAAAAATAACAACTTTTTAAACAATTTGACATAATTTTATAGTAGGTGTTTTTAGTACTCATGCACTGGTTGAGGTCTCAGAAAATGATAAGACAAAAAATTTAATCTTAGATATATTTTCGGTATAGTTAAATATATAACCTTTGCTATGGGTACATAAATTACGTTTTATTTACAACATTTGTATTTCCAAGTGAATTATTTCAGAGAATAAAGATGGTACCGATTAGAGATTATTATATATTGTTGCTGATAATATGAGATGTTTGTTTAAAAATATGTAAATATCTACTATTATTATCGAAATTGTATGTAATTATCTACTATTTGTGCAAAAGTTTATTATTAATACTCACTAGTTAATTTTAAATCTATTTAATAGATATTACATTATCTCCTCATTAGAAAGAAGTTGTACTTTAAGTATTTAATAATTTGAAAAATGTGGGCAAAATATCACCATAATATTTTCATCACGAAAAAAATTCAAAAAAGTATTTTTTGGATTCACCTAATTATCAGTTTTGCAGCCCTTACGCCAGGATTCCAAAGTTCACGTTTTGTTAGGTACTTATAGGTGTATCACAGTAACCAGTAGGGTGGATAAAAATCAAAACTTGTTGATTTATTAATGCAAACGAAAGTAAGATCTAATTTGATTATTTAAACTTAAATTGTCGAAAAAAATTTTTTTAAATTTTTTAAGAGCGTTTGTTTGTTAATTATTAAAATAAAGCTGTAATTTAACTTTTTTGTTTATAAATTAAACAAATAATAATTAGAATAAAAAAAAATTGCGATTTTTTTTTATTTATTTTTTTTTTATGGAAAAAACGGTTAGCCTTAAGCTATTGAAATATGATATCATTAAAAAGTATAGGAAAGAAACTTCTCAAATTTAAGCAGATTTACAGTGTGACCCATTTAACATTTTCGCATAAAAATACAATTTAGAAAACGTGACCATCCTGATATTACAAATCAGAGATCAATAAATTCCTCTAAAGTGGAGAAAAGAATGGAATTCAAATTGCTTGTCATGAAAAATTGATATATTTTTTGTTTCTTTATGTCAAAATTAACCCGTATTTACAAATATTTAAAAAACTACTGGACCTAGGCATATAAACCCTTATGTCATTTGCCTTGTCTGTTAGAGCGTCATTTATTTATGTGAAAATATACAGGGTGTCGCATTAAAAAAAGCAAGTTTGGTCTGCTGTAAACAACTACCCTGTATAATTGAAACCATTTTTGGGTTGTACATCTCTTCAGTGCCGCACAGACACGAATGGGCCACCCTGTATAAATATTACCACCATAACAGATTTCTATAAAGGCATAGATATCTACTATAATCGAGTTGCATAGAATAAAAACTAGTAAAAAAGTTTTGCTACTTCAAAAAAATACTTGTCGTGGTCTAGCCGTCGAAAAATGCAATTATTGATGGACAACTCATGTGAAAGGAGCTATCTATTTCGCAGATACCAGGAGAGAAGACATCGTATTCCTCCGGGGACGGTCCTTTCGAATACAAAAGATTCAGGACTAAGTGCCCTTGTCTTTTTGTCTTAGTAACTTGATTAGGTCGTCATGTTGGGTCTGCAGGATTTGCTGATGTCCTCTCTATTCTTTGTTTCTATCTTCATTCTTGTTCAAGTTGCATGATATTGCCCTCTTTAATCTTCTGGCTTATTCTGCTGCGTCATAGTCTACCGCTATTCTAACCAGCGGATTGACATAAATTTCCGCCTTTTCGAAGACGAGATGAGCTCTATCCCTTAGATGCTTGGTGAGAGTGAGATCCATCGGATGCGGTTATTTCTCACATACCATGGAGCGTTGACTGCCATTCTAATGGCTCTATTTGCCTTGGCTTCCAATTTCTTTAGGTAGGACACAGCTGCGTAACCCCGCATGCAGCTGAGGCATACCTCAACATTGGTCGGATCACTGCCTTGATCAGTCTGAGTTTACTTAGTAGTGGAACCTTACTCCTCCTGTTGATCAGTGGTAATAATACATTGATGACAGCTTCTCCTTTGGCTACATTGTTTTCGATGAGTTTTCTGGACGTTAGTCTTCGCACGCCTTGGTCGCCTGCATAGAAATGAGCGTTAGGCATTGGTTTTATTAGCATAATACATAAAATATCACTAAACATCTAGCTGCGAAAAAGGTTTGTTTTCGATTGAACTCACACAATTTGCCGAAAGCTCAACAATTATTTTACTTTCCCGCTTAGGGAACGCGGAAAAAAAAATGACTTGAAGGCGGCTATAACCATTTTGAGGTCCTCCGAGACGATTAATACCATTTCCAGATGGAGGTCTGTCTGTCTGTCTGTGTGTCTGTATGCATTCTTCCACGATAGCGCCTAAACGCTTTAACCAATTGAGCTAGATTTTGGTATATGAGTTGGGGCTAGTCCTAGGATGAACCCATTAAGGTGGACACAACCTTCATAGTTTCAAACAACAGTAGGGGTCGAGTGATACATCATTTGAAACCATGTTGTATCTGCTTTACAGCGATAGGTTACTTTGGATATTTGCCTCCATAATTCTCGAGAAAATGCGTTTAAAATTTCACCAGTTAGGTAGTTGGAACCTATAGCTCTTAATGAAATATAATAAAGTTATAAGGATTTTTAGTGTTATTGATAGAGCGTGCGCTTTCCATGCGGAATGTCCTGGGTTCGAATCCCAGCTCTGGCAACTTTTTTTCATTTCTAATTTTTGAATAAAGTAGTGAGTTTGTTAGGTTAGTTTATAGGAAATAATAAAAATCTTTACTCAGGTCATATGTCATATGATTATATTATATCTTGTCGGGAAAGTTTTAGAGGCGACACAACCGATTTTTCTAGTTATAACGATCCACGAGGAATTCGAAATATTCGAGAACCGAAGGAATTAATGGAACATGGATTGGTTAAATAATCGATAAGAACAAAATAATGAAGTTCGATTAAATTACTAACAAATCTGATAAATAAGATTTTTGTTGTTCACTCAGTAGTTGTGACTTCTCCTGTATATAACCTGTCTTAAAATTAAATCACAACTGTGCAAAAAATGCACTAGTTCAACGATTTTATGTAGTGGCAAGCATTTTTTTTTCACCGCTATTGAAAAGCCGTCTGCGATATCTAATTAACTAAAATATTGAAGTTCGATTAACTTACTAACAAATCTGAAAAATAAGGTTTTTTGTTGTCCACTCAGTAGTTGTGATTTCTCCTGTATATAACCTGTCTTAAAATTAAATCACAACTTTGCAAAAAATGCACTAGTTCAATGATTTTATGTAGTGGCAAGCTTTTTTTTTTTCACCGCTAATGAAAAGCCGTCTGCTAAAATATTGAAGTTCGATTAATTACTAACAAATCTGATAAATAAGTTTTTTGTTGTTCACTCAGTAGTTGTGACCTCTCCTGTATACAGGGTATTCCAAAAAACATTCCCCACCCTTTGGGGGCAAAATCTACGACCCAAAATTAGACGAAAATCACTTATGTCAAAATTTCGAAAAATGTCTCCTTATGAAATTATGACCATTTTGAATATTGAAATTAGACAAAGCATTATTCACTTGGAATTAATAATTTAAATCTGGTCATCCTAGATAAAAGAAAAGATTCATGCAAAGAGAAAATCTGCATCCTCATCATATAAAGCCGATTCAAGAATTGCATCCTGGGGATACTGAGTTGAGCTTATGATTTTGTAGATTTTTTTTAAATTGCCTGGACGCAAATGAAGACATTTTTAAACAAGTACTGTAGAGTGATGAAGCCCATTTTAACCAGCAAGGAGTGTTCAGTCAGCACAACTTGCATTGTTGGAATTACGAAAATCAGCACCAAATTAGAGAATCACATAAGCAAGCACGCTGGAGCTTAAATGTGTGGCCTTGTCTGTTGGGAAATAGGATAATAGAACCACAGTTTCTACCTAGGATACCAAACGCCGAAAACTATGCCAATTTTCGCGATAACAGATTACCAACTCTTCTGGAAAAAGTTCCTTTAGTACAGCGGCCAAATATTGTATTTCAAAATGATGGTACACCTGCCCGTTATTCTCGAAATGTTTGAGATATACTAAATCGACGTTTTCTCAACCAATGGATCGATCGTGGAGGACCTATTTCTTGGCCTCCTAGGTACCCGGATCTCAACCCAATAGACTTTTGGCTTTGGGGTTATCTGAAAAATACGGTTTACCATGTCCTACCCAACAGTGAAGATGATGTTATTGTTCGCAATTATGGAGCTTTAGCACAAATTACAAACGAAGCAATAGGCCGTGTAGAAAACAATTATTGAATAAAATAGTGAAGATTTCGAACACTTGCCTTTGTAAATTGAAATGTTTTTGTTTTATTATGTGTTTAGTTAATAAATAATTTGAATTTGAACATTTGATATTATTTTCGAAAATTACTTCATTTTAATATTCAAAATGGTCACAATTTCATAAGGAGACATTTTTCGAAATTTTCACATAAATGATTTTTGTCTTATTTTTGGTCATAGATGTAATGTATAGATATTTATATTTATATTGTATTCATAATAATATATTTGTTTTGTTGTTTTTCTATTGGTGATATAGTATTGTGATTCATAATGTTCTATGGTTTTGTGATATATTATGAAGAGAAATAAAACAGTCGTTGTTAGACAAGCAAGGTGAACGGTGTTTAATTCAAAACAATACAAGTGGCGACCGTGCAAAATTATTTTTTTTTTTATAAGTAAAGTGCAGAGTGTTTACGCATAGATTAACCATTATCTATGACTTACGTAAAACTGAAGTTAGAGAAAAGGGATGAAGCTCCGTTATAAAAGTTAAATTAAAAACTCTAGTGAACATTAAGGTATGTAATAGCAAAGATTGTACATTAATCTTTGGTAATAGGTATAGAAAATATTAAAAAAAAAAATTGGCAAATAATCCTCAACTAAATAAACATCTGTGAAAATATCAGTTTGAGTAATAAAGGTTATAGGTACACCTCCAAATATATGAAATGCTGAGTGTCGTGGAACACTGATTAATTTGTGATGCTAACTGAAGGGTGTCTGGTATATCTTGAATAAGCAGGAATATGCAGATGATCGAATGTGTCTTGTAACATATAATTTAAAATGTTAAATTGAATAATTATCTGGTGTATTTGTGATCGAGCAAATCACGTGGATAGTTTAATGTGTCTTGTAACACTGAACGAATGAACTAATTTCTAGAATTATGTTATGAGAGTGTCCTGTAACACTTATTAAATACTGAGTTAAATGAGTGATTGCGTAGTGTGCTGCAACATATAGTAAAACGTTGTATTATAACACACGTACGAATCCAACGGTCTTTGTAGCTCTATAGTAAAATGGCTAATGAAAAGCCGTCTACGATATCTAATTAACTAAAATCTTGAAGTTCGATTAAATTACTAACAAATCTGATAAATAAGTTTTTTGTTGTCCCCTCAGTAGTTGCGACTTTTTCTGTATATAAACTGTCTTAAAATTAAATCACAAGTTTGAAAAAATGCACTAGTTCAACGATTTTATGTAGTGGCAAGCTTTTTTTTCACCGCTAATGAAAAGCCGTCTGCGATTGAAGTTCGATTAAATACTAACACATCTGAAAACTAAGTTTTTTGTTGTCCACTCAGTAGTTGTGAGTTCTTCTGTATATCGATAACCTGTCTTAAAATTAAATCACAACTTTGCAAAAAATGCACTAGTTCAACGATTTTATGCAGTGGCAAGCTTTTTTTTCACCGGTAATGAAAAGCCGTCTGCGATATCTAATTAATTAAAACCTACCTACGTTTTTATATGACTACATAAACATACATTATCTAATACATAGAAAAGTGATTCGTTTTCCTGTCAAATGCCTAATAAAACAGTTTTTTCCTTACTTACTTACATAAATAATGAATGAAATGATTATGGTGAAATATCTAGAGTTTGCAGCTGGTGCTCATTACAATTTATAATCACTGTTTTGATGAGTTGTTAGGGTCATCTATAAGAGGTCAAAAACATAGATATATACGACATAACAATAATACTCACACGTAAGTATAATAATTGTGGCGCCGCTATGCAAATGTAGCGTTAATATAAATATGTCTCATTTTATTACAGATATGGACTAAGGTTGTAACGTATTTTATCTATTTCGATATATGAAAGTTGACATTTCAAGTTTACAACTTAGAGTTATTTTAAATCTACAAAAACGCTATAAAACCGCTAGACGTTGTTTGTGGAGAGCCTTGGGGGTGCGCTAGGTTTAACAAGGAAGTAAGGTGAGCGCCACATATTTTATTATTTGAGGTCAAAATCTGAAATAGCTATTCAATAATAATAATAATTAACATCGTTAATAAATTTGGAAAACATGATGACAGTCAAACACAAATTATGGCAACAATATACTCAATTTAATTGAAACTGATGAAGTTTGAGATGCTTTGTTAAGTGTGGCAACAATGTTTTTGTGTACTAGTGTGTGGAAAATGTTGATAATGTACTTGAATTAATAAATAAATGTGAACATATTGAGTTAAATCAATTATTAGAAAACCCTGAGAACTTCGCAAGTTTAATTCAACATAAAATAAAAGTGTCATTTTTCGAAATTTCTTTTTTTTTTATTAGGTCAGCTATACAAGGTGTTTCTCAAATGGGTGGTCAAAATTTGTGACCGAATTGAAGACGTCCAATCATGAAAAAACCTAAATTATAATTTTTCGAAAAGTCCTTATTTACAAAGATATTTTCGAAACGAGTAAAGATGAATTAATCAAATGTAGCATGTTTATTCACCTAGTTAAATGTCGTAAACTGACATCAAATTTAATAAAAAAGGATTAACATAGACGGGTAAACAACTTGTGACTTTTATTCCATTTCTGTCAAAAATGTGAAATGAAGTTTTCTACATAAACAAGGCATACTTCTTTTTTCTCGAAAAACTTAAAGGTTTTCGAGAAACTCGAGTTTGAAAATTAATGCTGTGTACTAAGGACCAGTTTTGTCCTAAAATTTTCAAACACGAATTTCTCGAAAACCTTTGTAAGATTCGAATACCGAGCAGCCAATAGTAATTTAAAAATGTAAATTACAGAGTGTACTATTAAAAGTAAAATCAATAAGATAAATAAGTTAAAATAATTATTTCTTGGAAAACGGTGACAGTTAGGTATAGGGGAGCCCAATACCATTTGATAGAGAACATTAATTAGTATCAACAGGTGCTATGAAATATAGGGTGTGCTATTTAAAATAAGAAATGTAAAAGGATGTGTTTGGCGACATCACCACTGATGCGTCGTGGATCGACGAAACGGCCGTCTGGTGAAAGTATAGTGGTTGACAGACAAACTCTCGGAATATAAGTCTTGTTTTGTTAAACAAGCCCATTTCTAAAATAAGAAAGTTATTTAAATAAATATGATTGATAAGAACAATAAAAAATTGTGACCACGATGTACAATATTTACAATTGGACTATAGGCCGACCTAAGGTATGTCCTATTTACTTGCCATTTTAAAATTTTTAACAGTTTAGCTAAAAAAATGAACGAACAGAATGTTTTTCAAAATGACATATTTTTTGCAAAAAACGCAAAAATTTGACAAACGGGTAGACTTAGGTATATGGATCATAACAATAACTTTACTTTATCCAAAGTCTTCAAAAAATCCAAAAAATACTGGGTGTTCCATTTAAAAAAATATAACTTTGATATGCCACACTTTTCTGGGACACCCGGTATATTTAAAAACATTTTTGTTAAACGCTCCTGGTAGACCTACATACACCCAAGTAAACAAAATTTGCAAGTTCAATTTGGTTAGGCTATGAGAGACCGAGGCGAATGTACTGCCTGACCCGGTATATATATTTTTGAAAAGGCATTTTTAGGGGCTGTAAAAAATCCAAAATTATACAGGATGTCCCATAAGGAAAAAAATTATCTATTATTATATCTTATTCTACGTTGAAAAAGTTTTTGCAGAAATCAATTATCTCAAAAGCAACAAAGTTATAAGCCATAAAATAAATAGACTAAAATTGAGAAACGCCACTTAACCGTTCCGGATAGCCAAATTTCGGTTGCACGCGAGTGAGCTTTTCATAAAATTTGACCCTAGAGGTCCATGGTTAATTTTTTTATATCTGCGACAGGAACATGTATTCCCATAAGAAAACGCCCAATTTTTGCCACCCTGTACAGCATCCGCAATTAACTCAACTGTCCCATAAATTTTTCAGGCGATATCGATAGTTCAACCTTCGGGAAAGTTTTGGGGTGACACAAACGATTTTTTTTTTATTTTGTTGTGTATAATCATTTTATTATAATTATATTAGGCAACTTAATTAAACAAGTGTAATTATTAAACACATTTGTTGAATAATTAGGTACAATGGTACAAGGACAGGTCATACTATTATAGTATGTAATTTAAAAGTCGAATGTTTCAAATCACTCAGAACATACGAGGGTGCTTTGAAACGACACTATTTTTTTTTTTTTGCAAAAAATCATTCCAAGCATTATTGTCAACTTAACGACATGAGCTAGATGGCGCGACACACACGTACCATTTTTGGTCAGAACCTATACATCGATCAGGAAGTTTGAAATTTTTCATGCACCTAATAGTTTTCGAGCAAATCACGATATTTAGCAAATTTATTTTCATTGTGGCCATGTAATCTTTAATGTTTGAGACTGAATCGGAAATTGCTAAAATAATCACACAATAATGCAACCCCATCATTGACGATAGCGCGCTGTATTTAACATAAAGAGAACTTCTGAGGCTTCGAGGAGCTTATCCTTGTCCGCCTTCTATATGTAGGTTTTAGGATCCCAACTCTATTAAGCCTTCACAACTTCGTCAAGTAATTACTCATATTACTCCAACATTGTCGCGTCAAGCGGTCAAAATGTCAGATATATCGAAAATGTCGCAGAGCTATTTTTCTAAAGTTATCTCGGTTTAAACACTAAATAAGATACAGAATAGCTAAGTAAATACAAACTGTAAAGTACAACATATAAAATACCTAAAAGACAACAGCGAATCCTTTATGCATGTGCGAAAGTTTCACCAGCTAGGAGATAAACGGGCTTTGGTCATTATAAGGTGTTTTGTTGTGTCTTCCAGAACGACACTTCCACGTACATTCATATATTCGGTGGTGTTTTGCGCGCTCCGAAGAGAGAAAGGTTGTCTCGCGCTTAGATATATGTGTGTATGATGTAGCTCGATATATTCAGTACCCGGTGCCTAAGAATAAGATTTCTGAAGGCCTTCAAAATAAGTGTCTGTTTCAATGATGACCTCGTCATTCAACGCTAATCTCCTACAACCCCGCCATTTCTTCAAGTTTAGAAACAGGCAATACCCGAAAGAGGGCTGAATGCAGAGAATATGATGAGGTAGCAGTTCGTAGCCCAATTGATGAATTTCTGCTATGGTGACTACACACGTATGCACCCGTGAATTGTCCTGATGAAACAACACTTGTTTCTTCACTATATATGCGATCGTTTCTGCTTCAAAATAGTGTCAAATCTGTCCGCAGCTGTGAACAATTTTCACCGGTGATCATTTTACCCTTTTTAAGGTAATCGACATGAATGACACCGCGCGAATCCCAGTAAACTTATCTTAGCCGTCTGAGGTGTACGTTCACCCGTAGAAACCCAGCCCTGTATCGGTTGTTGCTTCGTCTCTGATGTGATAAACTCATGGCTCATATACGGTAAGGAAACTGCGGAAAAACTCATTTAGGCTGCAGCTGAACATCCCCAAACACTCCTTTGAAATGGTGACACGGTAGCGTTTATAGTTCTAGACCAGAAAAAAAATGGAGTCTTAAACCTACGACCTTGAGGAACGCCACGGTTAAAACTGTGTTTTCTTGGAAAAGATAAAACTGTCCTCAATTTAAGACAGAAATATGCAAGTGTCATACCATTTTGGAATCCTTATTAAAAGCGCCATCTTTTAAAGATACTTGCCAAACTCGCCTAGTACTTTTTCTATTCAGTATGGTCAGTTAAGACTGGGGTAAGTATTAATTTTGAATCTTTGGTTGGGCAAAAAGTGACATTTACTTCCAAGCTGAGGCATTTGACTTTAACTTTTAGGCCAGGGTTTAAAGAAGCAGTATTCGGGATTACACAACGAAAAAAAACCTAATTAAAAAAGTAAATATTGTAGTAACAAGAGTGAAGAGACCGTCACAGGATGTAGATTTTCTCGCTTTTTTTTAAATGCCTTAAAATATTTTTAAATATTTTTCTGATAACTATTATGACTTACCCTGTTACCCGATTCCGGCTTGACGTCGACATCTGGAACACCTTGTATAAAAATCTTCCAAAAACGACCGAAAAATATACCTCCTTATAGCAGTAAATTAAATTAAATTTTAGATCTAATCACAATCAGCATACTATATAAGCAAGTACATCGATATCGAGAGTATCAAGTAAGCTGGTACTTTACACGTGCGACTTTAGATAAAAATTTTACGTGTATCATCATAGTATGCGAGATATAATTAACCTTTATAGTACAATATGTACTAATTTGCACTAAAACCGTTCTAATGACGGTTTTTATTTTTATTTTTATTATTTTTTTTATTTTGCAAGTCCTTGTATTTTATAATTTAATTTCTAATACTCGATGCAGCTGATCAAACAAAACATAAATCTATCTAAATATATATGGCCTAAGTTATAGTAGGTAATATGTTAAATATACAGGATGTCCGTAAACGAACGGAGCGGGCGATTATCTTCAAAATGGTACATTTTGAAAAGAAAAGCCGAGAAACGTTAGTTTTGATTTATGTTTCGCAATTTCGTAGCATACTTATTTCGATTCGAAATCATGGCGACGCCTTAGTTATGTTTGTTTCAAATTGCAACCCCTCTGTTGTTTAGGGCACTTTTGACTTGCTGCTGTTGTCCTGTGAACAAGGATGTGCCTCATGTAGGGGGTAACATGAGAAAATTTTTGAGAAAATTCAGGTTTTCCTAACGAAGTCAATTTTAGTATTTTGTGCTACGTTATTCGCTATTTTTAGGGCAGTTTTGAGTTGCTGCTGTCGTCCTGAGAACAACGATGTGCGACATGTAGGGGGTAACATGAGAAAATTAGAATAAGCAGGTTTTCCTAACGAAGTTAATTTTAGTATTTTGACCTACGTTATTCGCTATAACTACTGTTATTGTACTAAACAAATGGGCGTTTGGCTCCTTATCCACTTTTGGATGTGTCGCTTTGAAAATACTTAATTAATTTTGTTTTTGGGAGGACTATTTAGAGCAGCTGCTCACCGTTTGGCGAGGGCTAACCTTTGTCTATGATCTCGGGAGTGATCAATTGCATCTCGTTTTGAATGCCTTAAATCATCTAAATTCTGTCTATTTAGGTAAGCACGGTTCAAATCGGACGATCTCGCTATGTGGATGAACCATAACAAGGGAAAGCGTTAGATGGTGGCGCCTAGATGCGGCAGGTTTTGAATCATATCATACGTATTCGTAGGCTACCAAATTTCTGACTTGTCTCGGCTTTTTTTTTTGTTTTAATGTACCATTTTGAAAATAATCGGCCGTTTTGTTACTTTGCGGACAGCCTGTATATTATTTGTCATTTTTGTTATATTTGATTTATTTTGTGGTATTTAAAAATTATGTTTATGTCATTATTATCACTTTACTAGACACATTCCAATGTAACATCTCCTTTCGTTAATACACGACGCGATGTTATACATAGTTGGCCCGAATCTTCTATACAGTGTGTCTCATAGTTTATACGCCATAGGGTATCTAACAAAAGTACTAGCACATGCAGACAGCTTGCGACCTTTGTAAGCTAGTTTTTTTATGGTAAATTTCTGTGTACGCTGTGTAAGATAGCTACGTATCCATGCGGCCGCTGTTCCTCTTACATCAACAGCATTCAGTTTCAAAAACAAAAGATCATGACTTACGGAATCAAACGCCTTGCTTAAATCAAAGAAAAGGCCAAGAGCCATTTCCTTATTATTGAGTGAATGGTATAGATTGTCCAAAGCCTGATTAAGAGATGTTTCGGTTGATTGTCCGATCCTAAATCCATTCTGGTTGCAAGAGAGAATCTTAAAATTTTCAAAATAATTATTAAGTCTCATGTTATATAAGCATTCAAATATTTTACTAAATTGACTTTGTAGTGCCAACGGTCTGTATAGTTATTGGTATCTTTTGCATCACCTTTTGCTGCTTTCCCATTATTGCTTAACGCACTAAACATACACGGAAAAAACACTATTGTGTTTTCAAAAATTCACCATTTCATTCAATGATATGCTATACTAAGTATTCCTCGGACATAGTTAAATTTCAATCAAGCGAACGCTTATTATTGGAAAATAATAGGAAGACATTGTTTTTTTAAATAAAACTTATTATTGGATGTCATTGAACAATTCAATTATAGTGATTCCTTGATTGTAATTCATACATATAATTAAATTGAATCTCGATTTTTTTACAAACGATAAGATTGAATGTCCATACAACAATAGCGTTTCATTGGTTACAAGGGTACTTTTTATTACTTGGAAATTACATTCTTTGAATGCAAGCTTTAAGCTGTTTGGTACCATTTCTAACTTTTCTTAATTTAATTATATCTTGTAGTGCATTATTATTGAGTTAATAATAATTATATCTATTGCGAAGTTGATTAGATTAAAGCAGTATTATTGAAAAAAAATTGTTACTTATTATTATATATTATAAAAAACACTTGAACAATATATCTAAGCCTTTTAAAACTGATGTCGTATATGAAAATGTAACTTGTCAATTACGATATAACTATTTTCAATTTTGTTTATTGGTTCTTGTAGTAGAAGATACGGTTGTACATGCTGATGAATTTTTCTCTTCAATGCTTTGTTTATTTGTGATTGTATTTTTCCTTCTATTTCTCCAGGCGTCTGAAATATTTTTCCGTAATTATTATCAATGTATTGCATACCCGATGAATGAAAATATTACAAATTTGCCATCATTTCCGATGTTTTTTTTTTGTAATTTTCCAACGATTTTATGAAAATTATCCTAGTTCCTATTTTAGGTACTAATTCAGCTATCATTTCGGTAGATAAATCGTTTATATTATTCAATGAAATGCAATTTGCTGAAAATGTACATATTTCCGTTTTATCCACTAAATTTAGAAATTTTTTACTCTTGGCGTTTTGCAATCAAATTAATCGAGAAATTAATAGTTTGATAAAATAATAATTAATTGATAATTAATACATACTATCTAGACCTAGGTACTTTAGGCAGTCATCTAAAAAAAAAATTCTAATTATATACGCGTTCACTTTCAACGTAAGATAACTTACCATTAAACACAGGTATTAATTGCTCCAAATCCCAACTTTTCAAAAGATCTTCCATTATGTATAAATAGGTACCCTCAAACAACACTGCCCAAAGACAGGCTATAGCAACTTTAGCGTTAAGTAGTGAGATCTGAGATCAGCCCGGCCGACAGGGGAAGTACAAAACCGAGGCACTATGATATATCACTACCACCACGCTCTTGCCTCGATACAGTTTGAAATTGTACCGATGGCAATAAGGTCCACACCAACAATAAGAATCATTGAATTCGAGGTACACTATAATTCAATAAATTCCTTATACATGAACTTAATAACTCATATTATTGCCGGAAATATAAACTGAGCAAAACAAATAGAAGAGTTTTGAGAGAATAATATCTTTTTATTCGTTTAAAAAGAGCATTTAATATTGTTTCAATTCTCTTTATGATATTTAATAAGCGACATATATGATTGCAATAATATTAGGATCTAATAAATAAAATATATTGATAACCTACCGTTGATTGAAATATTCCCCTTAGCATTAACGCAACCAGTTCTATTTTCCAAGTAAATGTACGTTTATTTAGATTTCAATAATTTGCCTATTATTTCCACAAAATCAAATCAATCATTAGCTTAATGATGAGAAAATGCTTAGATAATAGTTGTATTTAACTCAAAAGAAAAGAATCCAAAAATAAGTCTGTAATTGGATATGCAATATATTTTTTTTCTGTGTACTAAACCGTGGATAAATCGGGACCTTCGTGAGCTCTCTAAGACTGTTAGAGAGATGGCGGTGCTAAATAAAAGAATACAAAACAACTTTTATACACAGATATAAAAAGAACTGAAAAAATATCCAGCCACAAAATTATGATTGCCAAAAGTTCTATAACTACGGCCGAATCACTCGTGCTGATAACATGAGCAGGGAATGTTGAACCTTAATAAATGAAAAGCTCAATCCTGGTAAAAGTACTCATAAAAAGATTATTCGTGAAGTTTTTGATGCCTCTCAACATTTAAAGACAGCATCCGCGAAATTGCAAATACTTTCGTCTCTGGGAACTTCAAAATGGTTATATCCGTCTTTATTTCAAATTTTTTTTCAGCCCTATAGGTCGGGAAAGTAATAAAATGTAGTTTACACTTATTATATGCAGGTGATTTTCTATAATAAGCAAGTGTGCACCCTTCGTAAAGTATATACTATTACATCATAATTAAAGGGTAGTTTTTATTCGTTCCTTTATCTACCGTGAAATTATACTTGTAAATTTACAATTATGCTAATTATCGCTATAAGCAGATAAAAACATCGTATAATATAATGGCTTTTAACACAATTTTACCTTTTAACTGGAAAAAATTAAAATCTCGAAGATGAAAAAAATTGTTCAGCTTGTTAAGTGATTACCAAAACACCTAATTATATCCACTTATTATTTTCCTTTGTTACGGTTTTACTTGGAGGAAAATAAGAGGTGTTAAAATGGACCTGTTATTATTTGGAACGTAGCGTAGATAAATTGGGGCAAAATTATTATTATAATGAGATGTTGGTCAGCAAAAAACCTTTAACATACATTTTTTAGTACGGTATACATAATTTAAGAATCCAGAAATTTTAGTAGTCCACAGACGTAGGTACATAAAATTAAATCACATCTTCAGAAGGTTGTTTTAGATTCTCTATATAGATTTCACGTAAATAGCAAGATAAATAACGAAGGAACTCAGCGACATTAGAAGTGTTAAATCATGGTTTGACCTTGAATGTTAGCAACAGTACAATAATTATATTTAAAGCATGCTATGGAAACTTTTAAGCGTTGTCTTGATAGTTTTAGCAATAGAAAAGTTTTATCTGCTAGCCTTTTGTGAAGAAACCAGTTTATGATTGCTGACTAGTACTACAAGCGCCATCGTCTACTTGTTTTGAGCAAAATGCCTCGAATTCGAAGATGTCTACATTATCACTAGTTTAGCGATTTTTGGTGAAATACTTCTAATGTCACTGAGTATACACGGTGATTCACCAGCGATGGCAGGTTAGACGTTTAATGAAAACGAGACATAGGATTATTTAGAAACTTTGGTGGCTTACATGCGTCAAACTACCCTATACTTCTAAAATATCTTGACGCTTGTGACACTTCCGGTTATAGCGGGAGTTGATAGCAACTCTCTGATTTCAAATGGAACATACTGCCCAACTAGCAATTCGACATTCTTAAAGAACTAATATATTTTATAATTATTTTATTGCCGCTTAGTAAAAACTTTTTTGTTTTTTAAAGGTTCGTTTGGTGATAAAACGGCTGTGTTAAACTTTTCTGTGAGAAAAACTGTTTTAAGAACGTTTTTACAGCAAAATAATAAAATAGTTATAAAATATGATATCGTAACAGTTTTATAAACGTTTATAAAATATTTTTTATAGGACGAATTTGATCCGAATGATAATTGGTTTTAAAAGCATTTTGTAAAAGTACTAGTCTGGATTAACTTGTTCCTTTAAAAACAATTATAAAATTATTCTGTTAAAGTACGTTTCGTAATAATAAAATAGTTTTTTTATTGTCGTTATTAAGAGCGATTTGTTTGCTGCAGCAAATTTGTGCGCAAATTAATAATTACAAAATTGTTTTTTAGTTATTTTATTAAAAACAATAAAAAAATAAATATGTTGCCAATGCAAATTTTATAAAATTAAAATGCTGTCATAAACATTACCTAGAACTAATATATAACATAGTCTTATTTATTATTATCAACTGATATTTATTGTTATCATACACAGGTTTAAAATGTCCAAACGAAAAGTAGTTGTGCATTTAATAGAAAATTAATTACAATATTATAAATTATCAAAGGGAAAACATTAGTGACTATAATAAAGAGTAGCAAACTGTAATGGAATCTAATCAAATTAATGACAATTTATAAGACATCAAATATTTTGAAGACTGATAAATTCTCAGGAGGAATTATTACTAGATGGTGAGCGGGTAGCCGAAATAGAGAATTGGTGATCAATATCATGCTTCAAGCACAAGTGAGCTAGAAAAAAATGCAAAACTAAGAGAAAACATGCGAACATGGGCAGTATCAAATAATGTTCCGCATTTTTCCCAAAAGAAGCTTTTTGCTATACTCAATAAACACATGCCAAATTTTCTACCTCAAGATCCTCGAACTCTCTTAAAGACACTCAACAAACCGTTTTAATAACGGCAGTTATAAGTTATAACATACATAACATAAACAAAGGGCTCAATTTATGGGGTTATGTTTAAATTACTCCCGTAAAAGCTAATAAGAGAGTAACTATAAAAGCATTTTGTTTTATAAGAACCCATCAAAAGCTTTTATAAAACATATGTCCAAGTTTGTTTTGTAAAACTCTGTTTACTATTTTATTATTATTCCAATATTGAGACGATGCGACACACGGCGGCGACTCAGGCAAGCATCAAAGTATCAAGCACGAATACTTCAAGTAGACAGGACTAGACTTGATTAATTTCTATACATTTTATCTTATATATTTTTTGCAGCACCTTTTAATTAAATTTTGATTTTTTAGAGCATTTATCTCCAAGCTTGTTTTAGTTTGTTTTACTATTAATTTATTTTAAATTAACGGCAAACGATTACTAAATACATAAAACTTCAAGAAAAATACTTGTAATTAGCTTCATTATTCATTATCAAGCTTAGTTAAATATATTTTTTTTACTCCATAACTGGTTTATAAAAAATTCTTCACGTTTACATAAAACATAGGTACCTATAGTACGACACAGTTAATATACGCTTTTAAATGGGCTATCCATATAAAAGTGTATCATTCTTAACTGTGTCGTACTATACCAACTTATATTTTGGCTAGTATCCATATTATGATAGATATAAAAGAATCATATCATTCTTCTGCTATCAAAGGGGTTTCAGGTAATATTAATTTTATATTACATTTTATTTGCACTTAAAATATTATGAGATTTATGTTTTTTTTTAACGAATACGCCCCTGTATAAAACAATTCTGCAGTTATTTTGTAATAGCTATCTAAAGAGCATACTCGTCTGGGTTGAGATAATTTTGTTTTATAAGCATCGTATAAGGAAGAAGCCATTTTTGGTTTCTTTAAATTGTTAGCCATGTTGACCAAACTTTTAAAATTAATATTTTTTATAATTTGTAAAATTATCTTAGCTAATAACGTATACAGAATCAGTCATTACATAATGAAGGATCTCCCAAAAGATTATTTTCAACAATAAGTGACAATAAAAAAAAAATTTATATAATTTATAAAATCTAAATTCATTAATTTACATAATTCGCGAGGCGCATTAAAATTTTAGTAATAATATACAATATATTTAACAGTAAATTTTGTTTCGCAGCCAAATCTGCTCATGGATGAATTTTATCTGACTTATTTTATTATTCATTATTGGGTAGGTATTATAGCGTTTTATATTATTTTTACCTCCATGATTGTTCAGATTTTAATAATGTGTACCAACAACAATGCATAATAATTATAAAATAATTTTGTGTAAAAAGGTATTTTATAAAACGTTTATATCCTTTAACAGTTTTATAGTAGTTCTACAAATATGTCGTAACAGAGCTATAATAAAACTGTTTTATAACAGTTTTATTTGATTTTTATTAGATATTTATAAACGTTCTAAAAACTATTGTATAATATCAGCAAGCAACATTTATAGAACCGTTAACGAGTTGATTTGTTTTATAAATCTGCGCCTTTTTCGTGTTTATAAGGCGCATAAGAACGTTGTGAAAATGTTTATAAAACAATGGGTGTTTTATAAAATATATTTTATAAACGTTCTTACAGCAATTAAAAAAGTTAAATTGTTAGTTGGGTGTATTATATTGCATTTTTAGATTCCATATCCCTTTTGACATATTTTGTTTTAACACTTCCCTATACCTATCTTTAAGTGTTTTTGAATAAAAAACGTACTTTTAATTTTTTTGTTGGCCAAAAACAGGTCTGCGAAAAGAAATAGTAATTTCGTTGTTTCCAAAGACAAAAATCATTATGTGTTTTTTTTAATAACTCTCTGAAGCTAAATGTAGGAAAAACACAACATATAGGTTTTTCAAGCAATAATTTAATTTGCAAAGGACATTCGGTGAGGATTCTGGGAGTCGCCCTAGATGACTCACTATCCTGGATATTGCTGATCTTGTCAGAAAACTTTCACTAAATATTTACATAATAAGAAGACTTAAAAGCCTTTGTTGGGCGGTGGCACTTTGTTGTCGGTATATTTCGCAATTTTTCATTCACACTTGAGTTTTGCCGTCGTCCTGTGGGGAAATTCTTCGAGGTCGGGGGAGGTTTTCTTACTTCAGAAGAGGGTGATTAGGGTGTTGACTGGAGCCGGTTTTAGAGAACATTGTATGCCTTTATTAATTTTTTATTAATTTGAAACTTCTTTGTATGTACTATTTATTGTAATATGTATCATGTTGTTTATTTTTTGACTTACTACAATTGTAATCTCAATACGTAGTCAATAAAGTATCTATCTATGTGTAATTTTTTTGGTAATTACTACAATTAATTAATAATTTTATTAATTATGGCTCAAATTTAAATTGCGTATTAGAAAGGACATATCCAAACTGGTCTAGTCTAAAATGGTTGCAATGTTGGATGTTGAATGGTTTTTGTTTTTGTTCTGCTGCCGATGATTTGTTTTTGGTTTACTGAATTGTTTATATTTTCATTTTTGCATAGGGGTAGACTTGTGTTATGTTATAAATGTAATAATACATATATCAGGTTAAGTTAGGAGGCATACGCCTCATCTTCACCTCTTGTAATTTTGTTACAATAAAGTCATTATTATTTTTCATTCTAATGTAGTTATTCTCTATCTTTGACATGTTAATTGAATTATTTTGTCATATCACAAAAGATAACGCAAATCTTACACATATTTGATTCTGTAATAAAATTCTAAACACAGAAAAAAATTATTGTTAAAACAATAATTATATAGAATTTTATTATACGCACACGAGTTTTGTAAAAATTTACGAGTATTATGGTTTATTTTGTAATATATTGTTGTATTTTTAATTCTGGTTTTGAAATAAACGTTATAATTATTATTGAATATTGGTAGGAGATGACCTAAATTCCATGATTGCAGGAGGTGTTCAACGGAATCCTCCATTGCACAAAATATGTTTCATAAAATTGTACCGCATACCAGCCGCTGTATTAACGAAAACAAATTCATTCCGCTACCTCGATCTTGGACTGTAATAAAAAATTCACTAAAAATGCGCTACAGACTTTTTTGATTGGTTCACGAATCTTGTAAAATGCGTTCTAGCTCTATTAGTTTGGTTACCATCACAAAATTCATATAGTTAGAGAGAGCTTTTGGCGCGAAAATTTATTTCTTGTGAGAGTCACTAGAAATTATGGTTATACTAACACAATAAATGACAATATTATTTTACATTGCCCCTAAAAATATTAACCGGACAAAGAAAATTTTGATCAAAATCAATTCTAAATAAGCTTTTTAGTATTGCATCAATTTTGCCAATTTTTTTTCGAGTTTTAGGCCGTTTTATTGTCATCATTTTTCATATCGAAACTTCAGACTTTTTGAGCGAATTTGTTATCATAAAGGGGTGAGAAAATTTACACTTAATTCTAAATTTTTCAACACCCTGTAGAAAAAACTCATGACCGAATAATTATCTTTTTTGGAACATATTGAAGCCCCATCTTTTCTGAACAACTTGCTTTTTGATTCATACCCATACTGTATTCTTAAAGGAAAAACACTGCTTTCAACGAAATAATGCAATTATTAAGAATTTTCCTTTTTTTCTGAAATCGAGTATTTCCTCCGTAAACTTGAATAACACTTCTCCTCCTTTCGGGCATAGATTCAATGGAAGATGCAACCGCGTCTTGCGGTATTTGTTGCCACTCATTTGTCAGTGCCTGCTCTAACGCAACCAAAGTTTGAAACTCGTAGTTTTTCCTAACTCTTCTTCCTAGTATATTCCACATGTCCTCATTAGGGTTGAGGTCCGGACTTCTTGGGGGTCAGTCCAATACATGAATGTCAACGTCGATTATAATATTGCCTCGTTATTTGTGCTATGAGCGGTTGAGCATTTCGTGCATCAAGATAAAATTTTCTCCTATAAATAGATGATAAGGTACTACATGTTCTTCTAAGCACATTCTAATGTAGCGATCAGCGTTAATACCCCCGTGAAGTGTAACAAGGTCTGTACGGCCTTCTAATGATATACCGCCCCAGACCATTACCCCTCCGCCACCAAATTGCACTCTCGGAGAGATACAACATTGACAATATCTTTCTCCAGGCCTTCTCCATACTCTTTGACGTTCGTCAGGTAAATATCGCGTGAAACGAGACCAGTCTGTAAAGAGAACATTTCGCCATTCGTTCATGTCCCAATCTGCAAATTCTAGGCGCTGCCTTCGATGACCTGCATCTATTAGAGGACCTGTAGCAGGTACACGAGATTTTAGATTCTCTTCCGCTAACCTTCCGCGTACGGTATCAGGTGAAAATAAGGTCCCGTGAACATATACTAGTCTTCTAACTAAAGCTGCAGCAGAGGCTGTTCGCTCTTGAAGAATCTGAAGACGAAGAAATTGATCTTCAACTGTGTTTGTGGCATTCGTCTTCAATGTCCAGGTCTTCTTGACTAAGAACCAGTTTGTCTGAACCTTTGTATCGCATCGGAGACCGTACTGCGTGGATGGCCAAGCATTTCTGCGATATACCTAACCGGAAGGCCATCGTCTTGTAGAGCAACGGCTGGTGCCACTTCTTCTGGGCTCATCGTTTTTAAATTCACTTATAGTTTACCAAACAACTCCGAAACACACAACAAAACTTCAACAAAAATACAGCAAATCTGTAATTTGTTGAAAAAAACTTGTTGACATGCTTATGTGACATCGAAGCTGCTAATTCTTTTGTCATTGTTTTTCCTTTAGGAATACAGATATCGGTATGAATCAAAAAACAAGCTGTTCAGAAAAGATTGGGCTTCAAAATGTTGCAAATAAAAAATCATTATTCGGTCGTGAGTTTTTTCTACATGGTGTTGAAAAGTTTAGAGTAAAATGTAACTTTTTGTTCATCCCTGTATAACAACAATTCCGTCCGAAATTTTTGAGTTTCGATATGAAAAAATGATGAAAATAAAACGGCCTAAAACATCTAGAAAAAAAATTGTCAAAATTGATGCAATCCTACTAAAAAAGTTATTTAGAACTGATTTTGAAGAAAATTTGCTTTGTCCGGTGAGTATTGCGGGACAGTGTAGTTAGGATAGTTTTTGGCGCTAATGCATATTTCTAGTGAGGATAACAATAAATTATGATTATACTTCGCCTTTTGATTGAGGACAAGTTCATTGTGATATTTTACATCTTAATGTAGAAGGTCTATCCTTGTTTAGTTGGTTATGTATCATCTAAAGTTTGTAAACATTGCTCAATCCATAAAGACTATTATTTCCTAAGATCATAAATATGCTATAATAATAATAATCATTTTATTTGAAATTCAATTTACAATTTAAAATAAACTAAATTCTAAACAAATTATATTCCAAAAATTATAATACATTGAGAAAAGGGTTAATAAGGCAGTAGTACTGATTTTAAATTTTAACCCTGCGACACCACAAAAATTAAAAAAAAAGACAATGTGATATTAACAAGATTTATAATACTGTTAGTACTACACGAAAAACTAAAGTCATGTAAAAGAAATAATAATTTAAAAGAAAAAAAAGAAAAAACCGAATCTGTAAAAAATCAATTACTGTATAGGAGCTGTCTGAAATAATAATAATAATAATCCGTTTATTTGCAACACAGTACATAATTATATAATTACAGTATAAAGCAAAACAAAAAAAAAAAAAACAAATATATAGCATTGCAAAAAGGACATGGAGGCAGATAAACTGATTTTTAATCCATGTCCCAAACTTATTTATATATAAAAAGATTTTAACGCTCTATGAGAAAGAAAGAAACAACTATTAATGCAAATAATCTATAATCAAATGACAATCTGATCGGTAGTCAAGCAAATGGCACCTGAATCTGGATACCTTGTAAGTTTTTAATGGGGTGGGAATTTTGTTTTAAATTTTGAAAACATAGTAAGTAAAAGATTTCTTAAACATAACAGTACGATGTGGTGGAGGAGAGAAAAGACCTCTGTACCTGAGATTGAGATTATAAATATCAGATCTAAATGTAATTTTACGATATAAGTACGGAGGATGCCTGTGAATTAAAATACTGTGAAATAATGTAGCTGCATGCAACAGTCGTCTGTTTTCCATCGACAACCAACCAGCACATGACAATTTATGGCTAATGGGGTCATATTTTCTTACACCGAAAGCCTATCTCAAACAGGATTTCTGAACACGCTGAATCCGGTCCAGGATCCATAGACAATGTCGCAGTAATTAAACTTGCTAAGGACTAGCGTCTCAGTCAGTTTTAGTTTTAGCTTGGTGGACAAAATCCGTCGATGTGGATATAATAATTTTAAGGTTGCATATGAATTTTGTATACATTTGGTAATATGGTCTATGAAACGAAGTTTATCATCCATATATAACCCTAAATTCTTTGCGACCGAGGTGTAAGAAATATTGACAGTATTAATTTTAATCACTAAATTTTCCCGAACTTCTTAACTGTTTTTTCCAAATACTAAAATCGGAGTTTTTGTTGGATTCACACTCAAATGATGAATTTTGGACCACTTTACAAGAGAAACTAAATCGTCATTCGCAATATCCTGTTGACAAAATGAATATTTAAGTTGGCTATCATCAGCATACATGTAAGGAGAACAATGTTGAAGACAAGAAGGTAAGTTAGAAGTATAAATACAGAAGAGCAGAGGTCCAAGGATAGAACCTTGGGGAACACCACAATATATGTTGTTTACAGGGAAAACACCGGAATTGGTTTCAACAAACTGAGATCGACCCGTCAAATAACTCCCTAAAAACTGCCAAGCACTTGACGAAAATCCGCAAAAATTTAAGACAGAAAGGAGGATATCATGACTAATTCTGTCAAATGCCTTGGAGTAATCAATGAGAATCAAGGCCGAAACCATGTCTTTGTCCAAATCACGTAAAATATCGTCAACACAACAACAATGTCAAGAAGAGCTGTAACACAACTGTATTCCTTGCAGAAACCTGATTGTTTCGAAGGTAATATTGAATATTTATTGATATGACTCTTTATTTGAGCACAAAGAACTTTCTCAAGAATTTTGGACAGTGGAGACAATATTGAAATTGGGCGCAGGTCACTGAATTAATTGACTTGTTTAGTTTTCAGAATGGGAATCACCTTTGATATTTTCCAAGGATCGGGAAACGAGTTTCAAAGGAGACAGGAGTTAACAATATGGCAAATAAACGGTAATATTCGAGGACAACACAGTAATAACATTTCACAATTAATAGAACCAGGAGCTATAGCGTTAGTTTTAATTTCAAGCAGATACTTTTCAACAAAAGACTCATCTATCAATGTGAATTCCAACAATTCTTCAAACACACATTTTTTGTTCTGATGCGCGACCGTCTCGTTTGTACTATTCGTACAAAATTCTAAGTACGCTTTTTTTTCTTGTGCAATTGCATTTTATTATTCATCCGTTTCTGTCAAATTTATCTGTCTATGCTTTCATACTTATACCTAATGTAAATACGCACTTTCTAAAAATCAACGCAACCAAAAATAGTTTGCCTTCTGGTAACCAAATTTTTCTCCACCAAACCAGGAGAGCTGAGAGACTTTTTTTGACTTTAACCATCAGCAGTGAATATATTGTTAGATATCATGTAAAACACACATTTCGGTTATTTTCTCACATGGCAAACAATTCAAGTATAGAACAGACTGAAGAAAAAAAACTGTACCATGTGCCGGTATATTATATACAGTATGTGTGTCTGTTTTAGCATTTGTTGTATGTAAGGACCATGTGCGGCCTGTACAATGTAAAATAGAATATATCAAACCGGGCAATGAGAGAGGAGTGTTCAATGATTCCTTTCAGGTCTTGATGCAGCTGTGGAAAAACGGAACTATGCAGTGGCATAGTTTTTTAATAATAGAATTTACCAGGGGTTTTAAGATTTAAGTATTAATTACAGCTAGTAGCATTTCAATCCCGTTTAATTATTTATTGTCTACTATTTGTTGATATCTGATCTGATATTGATGTCACAAAATTGTATCTATTAATGCATGATTGATTGAAAAAATTGCACGATTATTAGCAAACATGTATTGGTAGTTGGCTATTTGTTACTATCTTATACAGGGTGTCCAGAAACTAATGGACCAAACCAAAGCCACAAATTCTAGAGTGGATTTCATGGGAATTCGACGTGAAACTTCTAATGCGAAATTGATTCCGAAACGAATTACAGCTTTTGAGAGATGGCGGCTTAGCATAGGTTTTTAAAGGTATCGTTGAAACGCCTTTAGCCATTGGAGTGAAATGTGACACAGTTATTTCCCTAAATAGAAGCATTTGTTAGAAATACGCTGCTGAATTAAATAGCAACCATAGGCGTCCGAATGGGTGGATGATCGGACTTGTTTAATCAAAACTTTTTATTCAGTAATTTTTCGAGAATTTTTAGAAAATAGGAGGTTTTCCACACCTATAAAGTGCTCTTGTCTCAAGATGATAGGACGCTGCGTTTTAAAGAAAAATTAAGTTTAAGTTTAATATGCGGTTTAACATAGTGACTAATTGATTTAGGATTAGGACGGTATTTAAGTAGGCTCTGTCGAGTTATCTAGGAACGGGAAATTAGTAGACATCCATATCTTCTTATGTGTCAAGTAATTATTTACACCTTTTAACAAGTTACATTTTTTATTGGTAAATTTGCAAATATAAACAGAATTAAAAATGCTGGTCAAGAATTTAGAAGCAAAGTTCCATTTTTCAAAAGAGTTATAAAATCGTTAAGGAAAAGAGTAAGGATGTGTCTACAAACCAATGGTGCCATATTGAACATTTATTGTAAGGTTATTTACATTAATACAATAGAAAAATATCGACCCATTTCAATTTTATCAAATTTCTTAAAGATCATTAACCAAGTAAAGAATCGTATAATACCCCATCAGCACGCCAGACAAAAGTACAAATCTTGTCGCTTTCCTACAACAAGTGTATCCAATAATGGGCAAGGGTTTTCAAGTCGATACAATTTATACAGACTTCTCTAAAGTATTCAATAGAATCGACCATAATATACTACTACGAAAGATGCATGACTTTGGCTTCCAGGAGTCTTTATTTTCATGTTTTGAATCATATTTGGATCGACGTATGCACTTCGTACAATACAGTGGTTTTCAGTCTCATACTTACTTGTCCACGAGTGGCGCTCCCGAAGGTGGTCACCGTGTTATTTCCAATATTCGTTATTGATATAGGAACGCTGTTTCTTACAATTACAGACTCTCTGGCACTGCTCTTGATAAATGCACTGTAATTAAGGATCTTGGTGTGTTCATTGGTAGCGAATTTGCCTTTAATTATCATGTTTCCGAAATAAAGAAGAAGGTACTCAAATCTCTGGGATTTATTTTTAGAACCACCAACTCATTTAACAATACTGATTGTCTTATAGTATTGTACAACGCAACGGTACGATCAAAGCTTGAATATGCTGCAGTTACTTGGTCTCCGATATATGGAGTTTCCTCAAGCAATTAGTCTTCAAGATTGATGGTCTGTTTACTGCATGGGATACGACGATGGTTTGCTGTTGGAGAGATTTGATTTTCAATCACTATGGAGATGCGTAGGCATTTTTCCTCTCAGTGTTTTATATTTGGTCTGATTGATGGTCGTATAGACTGTTCGCAATTGTTGGAAATGTTGCGGTTTAATATTTCGCAGTTCAATGCGAGAAATGCCTATCTCTCTTCAGAGTACCTCCGGTGCACGCGAATTATGAAACAAGAGCTCTCATCTTCAGAGCATGTAATTTCTGTAATACTTATACCAGCATCTGTACTACTAATTACTTCAATGAAAATCCCAACACATTTAAACGAGATTTGAAGAATGTTCTGGGGGATATGATTCAATAAATTACAGGTATTTGCGCAGTGAAATATATCCATATACGACTTTATATCTTTGTATTGAATTTTCTCCTTCAGCTTATTACTTTTGTCAAATTGTTATTCTTATTTGTGTTTACTATATTATATTATATTCTATTCATAGCAGTTGTCTTGTAATTGGGTTGTCATCTGTTAGACAATAAGGAGTTGGTATTAATAAAATTATCCACTACGCTGATACACACTGTATAATAAACGCTATAGTCTCTTCTTACTTCCATAAAATAACAAAGGCTTATTTGTATTCTCATGGCTTTCTTTTCTAAACTATCTGTCTTTGGTCCTAGAAAATAGTAACTCACCTCTTTCAAATTAATCAAAAAAGTGTGAAACCATCATGTAAAGCCAGCTCATCCGAAGTCCTCTTAGTCCACATGAATATGCCAGTCAACTCGGCAACTTAATAGATCTGACAAGTCTGCAAGGGCAGTTTGATCCCTCTACATAACATCGGATAGAGCTTTAACAAAATGCTTTTGGCATTCGTGATGTTCTTTTCGATATGTGAACTCCATATCATGCTTCTGTCCAAAGTTACCTCAAGGTACTTTCCAGTGTCTTGCCATACTAAGGCGACGCCTTCTATCTCGACGTGATTGTGGGGACTTACTCTAGATGTTCTGATGAGTATCGATTTGCTCTTCTCTGGGTTGATCTTTATTTCGTACACTACGAAATCAGCAGCATTTTCAAGATATATAGTGACCAGGTCTGGACTAGGGCTGCTAGCTATCAATGCTGTGTCGTCAGCGTAAAGCGCTAGCCTATTGTGCTGCGTTCTGGGTGCAGATGGCAAACCGGTGGGGGGAGAGAACTGAGCCTTGCGGCACACCCGCCGCCAGTGAGATGTTTTGATCGTTATAGAAAAAATATCGTTCTAAAATAAACAAAATTTTAACATGAACCGATTTTTAACCGTGCAAAATAAAATAGGTACATAAAATATGTTTATTATACAGAACATAAATGTTTAAAATAAATAACAAAAAATATATATTTCAAATATTTTAAGAAGCACTACAGAAAAAAAGTAGAGAAGAAAACAGCTTATACTAAAATTAGTTTTCGAGGGCTTTTTGCTAACTCGTCAGTAACCTCGGATTTTTTAATGTTAGAATAAAAAATTGTATGCAAAAAAAACAACTCACTTTTGACATAGGTAGACATTTCTTAAATATGATTTTATCTGCTTGAGAGCTGAAAATGACCTTCCCGAAGTATTCTAAGCATATTTAGATACATTTCTGAATTGCGAATCCGTAAAGCATGCATAACATTTATAGGTTTGTGATATTTGGAACTTGCCAGATCTGTTTCATAAATTGTCACTAGATTTAAAGTCAGTCTGATCTTCTACCGTTGCCAGATATTTTGAAAAATCTCGGAAATGGTTTTCTAGGGGATCCAACAGCATGCAGCTGAAGGTCTTTCTTCGGTAAATACACTTTAGCAATTAGGTGACTTTCGACCATTTTGTGCTTTGATAGCGCATTGGCTAAAAATTAGAAAAGCATAACTATTTTTTTATTTCACATATTTTCTTGATTATATATGAAAAAATATTACAACACAAGAAATGAACCTTTTAGAGAAATAATAATAGTTTTAACTCTATTCTAAACAAGTGATGCAGCTGTCAACTTATAAAATACGGCAGATTTAAGAGCTAAACATTGAAGAGAAAAATGAGACCGCAATCTTACGTGTATTTCTACTGAAAGGGTCCAAACGCGCAACGGGTGACCTTTGTGTATAATTTCTTTATACGGTCCATGCTCAAGGTATTTGATAAAGCTGCAGCTTTAGTGAAAGACGTAGTTTTTCTTAAAGGATTTAAGTAATCGTGACTGCACCAAACTAGTTGCACTGTGATTTGTATCCAATTTCGAATAAGTTGTTTTAGTAATTTAATTATTATTAGTTGCTATATACAAGGTGTTTCTAAAATAGGTCGTCAAATTATTGTGAGCGAGTCGAGGTAAATTGTAATTTTTCGAAAAGTCCTTATTTACAAAGATACAGGGTGTTAAAAATGACTGCCTGAGGACGATTTTTTTGAAGTATTTTCGAAACGAGTAGAGATGAATTAATCAAATGTAGCATATTTATTTACCTAGTTAAATGTCGTAAACTGACAGGAAATTAAATAAAAAAGGATGACCATAGGTGGGTAAACGGGGGGGACCCTTGCTTTAATTATAACCTAATTTTTTTTTCGTGTGACTTTTATTCCATTTGTGTCAAAAAGTTGATAAAGTTTTCTACATAAAAAGGCATACTCGTTTTTTCTCGAAAAACTTAAAAGTTTTCGAGAAATTCGAGTTTGAAAATTTTAGGACAAAACTGGTCCTTAGTACACAGCAAATTTTAGAAAACTTTTCGTTAGCAAACTGTATTTTATTAATGCTGTGTATTAAGGACCAGTTTTGTCCTAAAATTTTTAAACTCGAATTTCTCGAAAACCTTTACGTTTTTCGAGAAAAAACAAGTATGTCTTTTTTATGTAAAAACCCTTATTTTATCACATTTTTGACACAAATGGAATAAAAGTCACAAGAAAAAAAAGTTAGGTTATAATTAAGGCAAGGGTCCCCCGTTTACCCGCCTATGGTCATCCTTTTTTATTAAATTTCATCTCAGTTTACGAAATGTCACTAGGTGAATAAATATGCTACATTTGATTAAATGATCTTTACTCCTTTCGAAAATTTTTCAAAAAAAATCGTCCTCAGGCAGTCATCTTCTTTAGAGTAGTAAAATTTTTTTACCAAGAATACCTTTTTTTCGTATCTTTCAATTTTTGGTCCATTTGTCCACAAAAGCAGATTGTGGAGCAGACGTCTTTCATTAGGAATTATATTTCGCAGCTCTCTGATATGGATTACTACAAAAAAAAAATATTATTTTATTTCCGCCAGTGGAGTGCTTATGGACACATTTTCGGGTAATGTTAATGAAAAAAATTGTGCTCCAGTGTTGTTTTTTTTTTAAGTAAAAATTATTTCTGGAATCCTTGTTCAATTTACAACAAAAAAATACACTTTTTCTCGCTGGACAAATCGTTTGCCAGTGAAAAATTAAAGATAACGTTTACGCTACGATTTAATTTTAACAATTCAGCAAACCTGCGCAATGATATGCGGCAAAATCCGCATGAACTAGCTGGTGCATTAATGCGTTAGTGAGAAGGTGTTGAAAATGTATTGATAATATAATCCACCCAGATTTGTTGTTGAAAGCCACTAATTAAATTTCTTATTTTCGTTTTTGTTTCATTTGTTTTCAGAAATCAGTAGGTATTTTAATTTTTTACTTGAAAACGGTGTTTTAAACGAAAAAACGTAAAGAGGTTTTTCTTGTTCTAAATTGAACAAGGATTATAGAAATAATTTAAAAATTTTGCTTACTAAAAAAATCACTATATTACTATATTTTCATTACAATTGTTCGAAGATATGTCCGTACGCATGCCACTGGTGGAAGTAAAATCTGAAATTTTTTTTATAGATCCCTAAATTTCATGTTCAGCCTCCAATGTAGTTGGCACTTATCGGGGCGCACAATTTATTTATACGAAGCTGTTAGTAGTTCGTGCTATGTGTCCATGTTGGACAAATTCTGATTTAAAAAGAAATAAAAAATCAAATAAATAATTTATTATTTATGACTTTATGATTACTATAATTTGTCTAAACAAAACGAGGAATAGAAAAGGCGTCCAAATTAGTATTTTTATATAACTTCTTCAATGAAAATTAAAATAATTTGTGTTTCTGTTGTTTTGCATTGTTGTTTTTTTAACTGTTTTGAGCGTTTTGTCTATTTCTTAGGGATAATAGGTAGATATTATAAAATATAAATACTATTATAATAATGGATGACCGTTGAATCCCATTTTATCAAAAGGTGCTCAGATGAATTATTGTTCATTTGAACATAATTGGAACTCAATTGCCGGTCATTGCAATCGTTAATACAAAACTAATAATAAATTGGAAAAGATCGTTCAATTTCTCTCAAGTTACTGTCCATCATTTATAATAAAACTCAATCAACTCGAAGTTCAGCTACGTAATCAATTTGGTTGTCAATTTTGTTGCGTGTTTCGGTCATACGACCATCATCAGACAGTAAACTAAAATATATGCAAATTAGACTAAGTTACACAATACTATAATAAATAAATGTAAAACCAATTCAACTCCACCCAAACACTGAGAGGAAAATTCGACGAATTTCATAGACGAATGTTCATTGTTCATGTCTTTACAATAACAAACATTTGAAATTCAAAATTATGTACTTAAAAGAATCTATACCAACCAAGCAATATTATTTATCTTATCTACAAATTAAAAAACTTTTTAATAAAAATAAAAACGCGTACTTATTTGTTATGGTCAGTATACGCGGCGTCCAGGAGTTTGCAGAAATCGAACGTTGTTTGATTATTGAGACATGTCAGGATAGGCCTTTTTTGGGCCTTATAAATTTGAAGATTTTCTAGAAGGCTTGAAATTGGAATCACTGTCGAAAGTATGTTCCCGGATTAGAATATGGTCTTGCAAATGCTGAAGTTGTATTACAGATATCGGTATCCTTATATTTATTTATCAGTTTTTGGTGATGTTTTACTCTAACCTCAAATGTCCTACCCGTCTGGCCAATGTAAACAGCGTTACAGTCCTTGCAGGACAAACAATAAACACCACATCTGGATTTGATGTCTACTGGGTCTTTGATCGCCCCAATCTGACGTTTAAATAAAAATAAATATAAATATCGAATTTCAAATGACATTTAAGGGTGCATTGTGGAAAAGAATTGTATACGTTCCTCGTATTTTATATATAAAATTCCTGTCAAAAAATTGTTTTTATCTGTGCTTAATTTTATATTTTTTATCTCGTTGATACTTAAGATATCATTTAGATACTATTCCTTCTAATTTTTGAGAATTTTAACTAATTTTATTTAGATTGATATTGAGTTTTCAATGGCAAACATAATAAAATTAAATGCCATTTTTCTGCTTTAATATGCCATCGAATAAGACTGTTTGTATATTATTTTGTACAGCATTTTGATGAGAGAGAGGCAAATTATTGTATTGAATTTTTATGTTATTTCTACTTTCATTAGTGAATGTTATGTATTGACAATTTCTTGTATAAAACAACTAACTACCTCTTAACAAATTATATAAGTTTAGCTGATTGCTGGTCATGTTCTGATGATGTTGATAAATTTCGAAACTATTTTAGCTTGAAATAGTGATAATAAAATCACGAAACATGCGATCTTTTAATTGAATGTTGTGACTACTTCGCCTTATATCCCACAATTTCCTCATAAAGCTTTAATTTCGTGGGCAAGAAGAAACGATTTGAATATGAAAGAATGTTTGAATATTTTTGAAGTTATAAATCCCAGGCTAACATATTTTTAAAATTGCACAACTTGGTGCATATCTCAATCAAGAAATGTTATATCAGACCATGACATCTATTTTTTTCAAATTACCTGATGTACGAAAACAACTAAACAGTTTGTTTTTTTTTATTGAGGCTCTATGAGCACAACTTTTTACATATTATAATTAACTCTTACATTGGTGCAATCTTATGTCGTCCCTTTTTTCTCATGATAGAGGTGCAGGTGTCGGTTACATTCTGGTTGTTGTTACCTTATCTCGACGAGATACACAAATAAATACCACACACACCATATACACATAATACACACACTCTATTTTTTTATGTTTGTGTGGGAAAATCGGGTTTAGTCACGCAAACGTGTAGATTTTTAAGAGAATTGTGTGTCTCTCTTATGTGTGTACATATATTTTTTTTTTATTTCAAAATATTTGCTTATACAAAAAAAAAACCGACCATAGGTTTGATATTATACCTGCGAGTCAGCCAAAGAAGTTGCATTGTTTTTAAGTTTAAAATACCTCAATCTATATATTATAGGCTTTAGATTGCCCAATTTTAGGCAACTGCTGTATATTCTTGAATTAAAAGTCGGCCTCTACACAATAAATTTAATAGATTTCTCAAAAAAAAAAAAACAAAAAAAAAATTATATTCGTCAAAATTTACTGAATATTATTCGCAGCATCAGTGGTTTTCAAAAATATTTTACGAAAAGCTATATATCTTATCATTGTCTAGGAAAATTCATTAACCCACTGTGTAAAAAAACTTTTAGATTATATAGTCATACAAATTTATTGAATTTTGGTTAAAAGATTAAAATTGATTTTCAAAAAACTGTTATTATTCCTAATATGAGTTATGATAGTTATTATACTTTTCTTTTTATAAATCGTTGAAAAATTAACTTAATTACTGAACAAAGTTAATTTTTCAATGAATTATAAAAAGAAAAGTACAATAACTATCATAACTCATATTAGAATAATAAGAGTTTTTTGTGAATCAATTTTAATGTTTTCACCAAAATTCAATAAATTTGTATGACTATAATGTAATCTAAAATTTTTTCACACAGTGGGTTAATGAATTTTCCTAAACAATTAGACATGTAATAATGATAAGATACAGCTTTTCGAAAAAATTTTTTGATAACCACTGATGATGCTGCGAAACATGTTTGGTAAATTTTGACGAATGTAATTTTTTTTTTTGGAGAAATCTATTAAATTTATTGTGTGGAGGTCGAATTTTATTTCAAGAATATATTATTCTACTCCACTTCGACATGAACTACTTCTTTAGAATCAACTGCTGTATGTTCTTGGTTGTTTTAACCCATTAGTGTATAAAGTTACATTTTTATTAAATACCTAGCAATATTTGACGAATTCGAATTGAAGAAAGAAAGTCCTTCGAATGGTAAAATTAGATGGTATTTTTAAAATTTCTTGGACATTTATCTTTCTTTTTTGTTAATTATTTTGTCAAAGCAGCTGAACTTAATAATAATCTCCTTTTAAAAAAATTTCTACAAGAATAGGTAATCATTTTCATGAATGAAAACGAATTCGTTACCGACAAATTGTGCAAAAACAACATGTTCTTTCAGAATTTCTTCAATGTACCTTTGGACAGTTAAAGTTCCTCTGTGAATAAAAACAAGTTCTGTTCGAGCGTCAAATGAAATACTGCCCCACACCATCATGGATCCACCACCGAAGCTAACCCTTTCACTAAAATTACATTGTGCGAATCTCTCCCCTTGTCGTCTCCATACTCTTTCTCGTCCGTCAGGAGACCTCAGGTAAAATCTGGATTCGTCTGAAAAGAGAACGTGCCTCCACTTTTGAAGGTTCCAGTTAATGTGTTCTTGCGAAAAATGAAGTCTATTAACTCGATGCTGTCTGAGGAGCTCTGATCCAGTTGCTGATCTTCTGGCCCGTAAATTGACTTCATGAAGTCTTCTTCTTACTGTAATTTCATTGATAGCAACTTGACGAACTCTTCGGAGTTCATTTCTTATCACACCTGCACTGGTATGCCGATCTCTTAAAACTGAGATTTTTATAAAGCGGTCATCAAGGGCGGAAGTAGCATGATTTCTTCCAGATCCAGGTCTTCTGCCATAACTTCCAGTCTCATGAAACCTTGCAGCGCCTCTAGATTTTGTGAAACCTAGCATATTCGCCACTTCTCTATAGGAATAACCAAGATCATGAAGAGCAACGGCTCCAGCTGAATCTTCAGATGCCAAAGGCATCGTAAAATAAAAAATAAATTTGGAATTCACTCACGAAACGTTTTAAATGCTCTAAATTTCTGATAAAACTGATTGACAAATCCAGAATATATTAATGGCATTTGATAGATGTTTTTATGTGGAATCCATAGGCGTACCCCTAACTTTTGTATTTGGTCTGAGTTTCAAAATATGTTTTTTTTTTTTTAATGCAACCACCCTGATTTCTTTTTAGCTATTTAAATTGAATATTTTTTTCCTATTTTCTAAGTACCCCAAGAAGAAGTGCAGTACCGATAAGTCAGGTGATCTTCGGGGTTCCGGGCCATCTTACAGGACCATTTGTTGTGATCAAAGGGTTTCTTTCAGATATATGTAATATACTTTAAATGGAATTATATCGATTGAACAATTTCATACTGACCTTAAACAGTAAGTAAGTTATCAAAGACAGCAAATTGTGATGTCTCCTAGCTTTCTTCCTGCAGGAAAACAATGATTTAAATTCCAAACCATTCAAGCAATATAATCCACGTGATCTTTGGGTAGTAAAATTGAGTATAAATATGATGATGCTTGGTTGCATTTGGTGCCTAATATACGAGTACTTCCAACTCCTTGCTGTAAACGCCCTCCGTTCTAACTGCAGGCGGCCCTGATTACCGCCTTTAAAACAAATATAATAAATAGACCACAATTAAATTCCTTGAGTTTAGGCATGTGTTAAATTATTAACAACTATACAGGGTGGTCCAACGAAAAGTTTGCACCTAGCTTTTCTCTTTTTTTTGTAGTCGAATGCGAAAATGCTCGGACACGTCGATTTTGCTTTTGAGGGGGACACATTTTAAACATATTTTTCGATCTGCGCCTTTAACCCCCTAGCGGGGGTGAGTAACAACCCTAAAATTTTAAATGGAAAGAGGGGTCTAATGACATATCATTTGAAAGGACACAAAATTGTCTTTCTAATGATACCCTATTTGTCGAATTTTACTAAAACAGTTAATACGAAAACGACTTTAAAGACATTAAGCCGATAATTTTGGTATTAATGAGAAATACAAATAAGTTTTAATTATTACGACTGAAAACAACTACAATCATTTCTAAATTATTTACTTTGAAGAAAAACGGGATTTCAAAAACACTATCTTATTTATCTGAACTAAATTCCTCACTAATCGTTTGCGTTTTTTGTTGAAATAAAAACTGCAGATACGTGTAGGAAAAGAATTTACACCGTTAATTTTAGTCTTTTCATTGATTCAGTTTGGTGGCTTCTCAAGTTATTTTACTTTTACCGTACAAAATGATTTATTCCATTCTAGAACGAGTTGAAATTGTTAAACTTTATTTTCAAAATAATAGTAGTGCTAGACTTACGGCTCGCTTATTTAATGAGAGACATCCCGATAAAAATGTGAATGATGTGTACGTTGGCAAGTTAGTTAAAAAGTTTGTAGATACCGGATCTGTCTGTAATGTAAAACACCAGCCGCAGAAACCGATCAGAAATGAAGCTGTGGAAGTCGCTGTTTTAGGGCATGTTGAAATGGATCATAGTCAAAGTACCCGTCAACTAGCTGAAGCCTCAGGTGTCTCCCGTTCGTCCATAATACGAATTTTAAAAGCGTACAAATTTCATCCGTACAAAATCAAATTAGTACAGGAACTAAATGAGGATGATCCTGATAGAAGGCTGCAATTTTGTGAAGCAATGAGCCAGCGTTTAATTGAAGATCCGCAATTATTATTTAACATTTGTTTTTCCGACGAATGCACATTTTATTTGAATGGAGCTGTAAATAGGCACAATTGCCGTTACTGGGATGACAGTAACCCACATTTATTCCGTGAGGTTCATACCCAGTATCCTCAAAAAATAAACGTCTGGTGTGGCATATTAGGAAATCATATTATAGGACCACTTTTTATTCCTGGAAATTTAACTGGTGAAGTGTACCTAAACATGCTTGAAGACACAATTGATCCTTTAATAACACAAATAATAGAAGATGACCAAAATCATACTGCTGATCGGCTTTATTTCCAGCAAGATGGAGCACCTCCGCACTATGTGGCTCCTGTAAGACAGTTCTTAGATGACCGGTTCCCTGGACGGTGGATTGGAAGGAGGGGCCCAATTGAATGGCCTGCCAGGTCACCGGATTTATCGCCTTTAGACTTTTTTCTTTGGGGGCACTTAAAAAATAAATGTTTTGCCACGAAGCCCGAGTCCATAGAAGATCTTCGCCAACGCATTACAGAAGAGTGCAGAAACATAACACCTGATATGCTACAAAATGTTAGAAATAGATTTGAACAAAATCTGTATTATTGTATGGAATCAAATGGGTCACATTTTCAACATTTGTTAATGTAACGTTTTAATAAATCAATTTAACAGCTTGTTTACTTTTTTTACAAAGCAATGTTAAAACTAACAAACATTGGAATGTACTAACGATTGCAGGTGTTTTCACTCGCAATAATTAAAACTTATTTGTATTTCTCATTAATACCAAAATTATCGGCTTAATGTCTTTAAAGTCGTTTTCGTATTAACTGTTTTAGTAAAATTCGACAAATAGGGTATCATTAGAAAGACAATTTTGTGTCCTTTCAAATGATATGTCATTAGACCCCTCTTTCCATTTAAAATTTTAGGGTTGTTACTCACCCCCGCTAGGGGGTTAAAGGCGCAGATCGAAAAATATGTTTAAAATGTGTCCCCCTCAAAAGCAAAATCGACGTGTCCGAGCATTTTCGCATTCGACTACAAAAAAAAGAGAAAAGCTAGGTGCAAACTTTTCGTTGGACCACCCTGTATGCTAATTGATGTGATGTATTCACCATCAGACCTCAGGCGTATTAACAAACAATGAAAAACACGAGTGTACGTGATAGAATAGATGTATTTTGAGGACAGACATTTATGGTTTTATAGTACAAACTATAATTCAACAAGTCATGCTTCATTTTAGAGCGTCTTTAATTGTACCATGAAAAACTTAAAGTTTCAGAAGTTTTACCCAAAATGTAACATTGTATAAGTTTCCCAGAAAAGTAGGACCTTTTTGATAAAACTGGCAGCTTTGATATTTAAGAACAATCCAGATATCCTGCGATAACATCGAATTCTTGACACCCAGTACATGAATATAATAATACGAGGGTTGCCTTTTATAATTCGGGATTTGCCAACCCTGGTGTTGCAATCTGGCAACTAACAGCTCTATCGTAAAGTTGGACATTTTTGAGGCTACACGTACTCAGAACGAAGATTCATCTCGGCCGAAAAATGGAATTAAATCGTGAACATTTTCGCGCGATTATTTTTTACAACTTTCGACGTGCATTAACTCAGTGCATGGATGAACTTAATTAAATTTTTGGCGACGAAGCTCCATCAAGGACCCGTGTTTATCGATAATATGGTGAATTCAATTGTGGTCGTAGTTCACTCCAAGACGAATTTCGTGGAGGTCGTCCAAAATCAGTTGTTGTTCCGAAACCCATTGAAGCTATGCGCGAATTGATATTGCAAGATCGTCACGTGACCTATCAAGAGATTGAGAAAACCTTAGGCATTAGTGGGACCAGCATACATTCAATATTGCATCAACATTTGACTGTCAAAAAAATTTGTTCGCAATGGATCCCACACAATTTGTCAATCGCTCAAAAAAAGGCTCGTGTCGATTGGTCGAAAGAAATGCTCAAAAAATACGATCGCGGTGCTTCGAAATACGTCTATGACATCGTGACAGGTGATGAATCATGGATTTACGCGTATGAGCCCGAAAGTAAACGGCAGTCGACTGTATGGGTGTTTCAAGATGTGCTAAATCCAACAAAAGTTGTTCGCGTACGAAGCACTTCCAAGCAAAGGGTCGCCTGTTTTTTCTGAACAACTGAACATGTCGCAACCGTACCACTACAACAACGCAGAATAGTCAAGTCTGAGTGGTACCCAACCATTTGTTTGCCAGTTGTCTTCCAAGAAATCAGGAAAACCAACCGCCAAGATCACTCTTCACCACGACAATGCGAGCTCTCACACATCGGCTCAAACAACTGCATTTTTGAGCACCCAAAACATCGATTTGATGAGTCATCCGCCGTATAGTCCTGACTTGACACCGAATGACTTCTTTTTATTCCCGTACGTAAAAAACAAACTAAGAGGTCAACGTTTTTCGACACCTGAAGAAGCGGTTGCTGCATTCAGAATGCATGTTTTGGAGATACGTCAATCAGAGTGGCAAAAGTGCTTCGACAATTGGTTCAAACGCATGCAAAAGTGTATAGATCTTCATGGGGAATATTTTGAAAAACAAACAAACAAGTGATTTTCGATGATTAATATTTGTTTTTGTTCTCTAATCCCGAAATATAAAAGGCAACCCTCGTATAGGTACTGTTTTTGTCATTTTTCACCTCTGTTAAATCATTTATCGACAATTTGATTGATTTTCTGTTTAATCACCTGCCCTGTAATGATTGTAAGTGTTGCTTTACTTTAATATAATTTTTTTTAATCAACTTTGTTTCTCGACTACCCGTATAGGTACTCAAACTTTTTCTATTCCCTTTTTTTAGTGTCGTTTTAGAAAATATTTAATGAGAAATCAGGTTTTTTAATTAGTTACTTATATTTATATTAACATTTCGCTTTATAATTTAGTATTTAATTTTATAATAATTATTTAAACATTTGTATGATACCTATCCTAATTAAGGTAAAATATTTTTGCTTTTCGTAACTAATTAATTAATCATCCACTGAATTAAGAGATAAAAATTAAATTTCTCAATCAGTTATGCCATACGTTTATACATCTTACCATCGATTATATTATGGCTAAGACCAGCCAGAAAATATGGCAAAATAGATCGTGTTTGTACGGTTATAAAAATCAACAGTTAATTTTCTGACGGAATGAACTGCGGTTTGTATCTTCCACAATGGTGTACTTGAATAACTATGCGGCGAATGAACACACAATACTTGTTGAATAAATATGTATGTAAGCAAGAACATTAATGTGCAGATTGGACAGCCTATCACTGAAAAAAGTAAAGGTGAAATTACAAAATCATTAAAATAAAACCACAGGAAGTATATATACATCAATCTTAATGTTTAAATAATATTTTATGTGAATTTGCCAATCCACGGCGTTTTGTTTTGCAGTGTTGTACATATAATTACAAAGTAAATTTCACACATTACAATATACTTGCGACGTTTGTTCTACTAACGTTCTTACTGTTTTTCAATATCATGTTCGTCTGATCTGATGCCCATTTTCTGAATACTGCAAATGCAAGGTTATTTTTAAAATAATTATTGCACAGGGCACAGGGAAAGTATTGTGAACACGCTAGAAAATTATTGAGATAAAAACGGATATATCCATTTTGAAGTTTCCTGAGACGATTAAAACCGTTTCCAGATGTCTGTATGTGTGTCTGTATGTATTCTACCACGATAGCGCTCAAACGTTTTAACCAATTGAGCCAAATTTTGGTATATGAGTCTGGGAGAGTCCTGGGATGAAGCCATTATACTTTGGTTGAAATCACTTAGGCCCCGTGATAGGGGTGAACACAACCGCTAAATTGTCATATATCAGTAGGGGTCGAGTGATCACTTTTGATATTTGCCCCGATAATTCTCGAGAAAATAGCGTTTAAAATGCCATCAGTTAGTTAGTTGGAACGTATATACAGGGTGTCCCGAAAAGCATGCCCCACCCTTTGAGAGTAGAATCTATAACCAAAAATAAGACAAAAATCATGTATGTCAAAATTTCGAAACATGTCTCCTTATAAAATTGTGACCATTTTGAATATTAAAATAAAGTAATTTTCGAAAATAAAATCAAATGTTCAAATTCAAATTATTTATTAACTAAACACATAATAAAACAAAAACATTTCATTGAGAGAGAGATGTTTTTGGCGACATCTAGCGAGAACAGGCCGGGTGAAACACAGTTCACAAAACGATGGCCGGACAAGAAGTATCAACTCCATTATATCCTATTGCCAACACTAGTTGCGCCTGAATCCCCTAGCAGGGAGGCTTTATTTAAGAATTGCTTGTTACATAAAGCAACAAGACTTTAAGTTATGTTGGAAATTTGTTTCACACTACCATGCTTCCACCAGACGGCCGTTTCGTCGATCCACGACTCATCAGTGGTGATCGGCAGGCAGTGTGTTGTCTTGTCCGGCCATCGTTTGTGAACTGTGTTTCACCCGGCATATTGCCTGTTCACGCTAGATGTCGCCATAAACATCTCTCTCTCTCAATCAATTCTCGTGCTCGTATAAGCTCTTTGTAAATGTTGGAAATTTGGGTCACACTGCCTGCCGATCACCACTGATGAGTCGTGAAACGGCCGTCTGGTGGAAGCATGGTAGTGTGAAACAAATTCCCAACATAAGTTAAAGTCTTGTTGCTTTATGTAACAAGCAATTCTTAAAAACATTTCAATTTACAAAGGCAAGTGTTCGAAATCCTCACTATTTTATTCAATAATTGTTTTCTACACGGCCTATTGCTTCGTTTGTAACTTGTGCTAAAGCTCCATAAATACGAACAAAAACATCATCTTCACTGTTGGGTAGGACATGGTACACCGTATTTTTCAGATAACCCCAAAGCCAAAAGTCTTCTGGGTTGAGATCCGGGGACCTAGGAGGCCAAGAAATAGGTCCTCCACGATCGATCCATTGGTAGACAAAACGTCGATTTAATATCTCTCAAACATTTCGAGAATAACGAGCAGGTGCACCATCATGTTGAAATACAATATTTGGCCGCTGTACTAAGGGAACTTCTTCCAGAAGAGTTGGTAATCTGTTATCGCAAAAATTGGCATAGTTTTCTTCGTTTGCTATCCTAGGTAGAAACTGTGGTTCTATTATCCTATTTCCTAACAGACAAAGCCATACATTTAAGCTCCAGCGTGCTTGCTTATGTGATTTTCTAATTTGGTGCTGATTTTTGTAATTCCAACAATGCAAGTTGTGCTGATTGAACACTCCTTGCTGGTTATAATGGGCTTCATCACTCTACAGTACCTGTTTAAAAAAGTCTTCATTTGCAATTTTAAAAAAATCTAAAAAGGATGCAATTCTTGTATCGGCTTTATATGATAAGGATGCAGGTTTTCTCTTTGCATGAATCTGTTTTTATCAAGGATGACCAGATTTAAATTATTAATTCCAAGTGAAAGATTTGTCTAATTTCAATATTCAAAATGGTCATAATTTCATAAGGAGACATTTTTCGAAATTTTGACATAACTGATTTTCGTCTTATTTTGTGTCGTAGATTTTACCCCCAAAGGGTGGGGAATGTTTTTTGGGACATCCTGTATAAATAACAAATAAAATACAATATTTATTACGAGTTTTCTGTTGGGTCCTTGGTATGGCGTTCGGAAAATAAGCTTGTGAGAATGATGTCAAGTAGGCCCAGACGACAGCAGCAGCAGACTTGCACAGACAGCTTAGCATACAATACTTGACGGACCACATACAAGAAGAGTCACAGAAATTTTACATTGTAAAAACCCCAAAATCAGTAGTCACATGGAATATCACTCTACACAGACAAACACATAACATCATCCTCAAACACAAATTGTTCTAACAAACTCTACCCATTTATGAACAGCCTACTTAAAATTATAATTCAATAAATGCAAATATCATTGTCTTAAAGGCAAGGCAAGTATCTATACCAGCCGAACACTTCTAGAATTGAAGGGGGTTTTCTCAGTTGATTTTGCCGTCATATCCTACACAGAAAATGCAAATAATTCAACGCATCTATTGCATAATAATACTTTCACGTTGCCACACGAGAAACACGCTCAAGGGTCGGAAAAGATTATTCAGGAGCCGAACCCTTACCAAATATAATATAAAACTATCACCGGCTAAATGAAGAGGCTCAAGATCATGTCAACCCTCAGGGTCGTCAGAGCATATACCTGAGCATCATCATCATGATCCGATATATTACCTTTAACTTTAGTTCTTACATGTGTTTATATTGTAAATAGCTTGATATGGTACTGACTTTCTTGAGTATAATAAATGTTTTTGAATTTGAATTTGTTCGCTTCGCATGCAGAAGGTTACGGGTTCGAGTCCAAGCTTTTTTTTTCTAATTTTTTAATAAAGTAGTAAGTTTGTTACGTTATTTGTCTAAAACAAGAACTACTCTCGTACCCTTTTTAAATTGTCATTCTTGTAGAACTTAAACTCTTTTCCTTAAATATACAAAAGGAAACTGACAAATAAAATAATAAGAAAATATTATCTTCTGTTTTTTGTTTCTTGAATCGTAAACTTTATACGACAATAATTCCTTTTCCTTGGGTTGTAGATTCCAAATTGACAGAAAAGTCTTTTTTTATTATTATTACAACGAAGTTTTAATATTTATTTTATGTCAAAAAGACAATTACGACGTTTCGGTACACATTCGTTCCCTCATCAGGTAGCTGGAAATATTACAAACAAATCTCAGATCCATTGCGTTTCTCAATATTAGCTCGAAATCTATGTCTTTTATTTGCATTTTGTCTGATTTATAGTCGAAAAGTAGTCGTACGATGTGTCATTTCGAGAATTTTTGAAAAAACGATTACACACACAACAAGTTTATGATGGATTTTAAAAAACGAAACGTAGTGAAAAATTGTAAACGCTATCTTATCTCATCAAAAAGTGCTTTTCATTTTTTAGATCCGTAAAAATAATGTCAGAAATAAATGAAAACTAAAATCGCATTTTTTTTTTATCTATCGAACGGCATAGTCGAATATATACGCTTCCATTTAAAAAAAAAAATATTCTTCCTAGTAATCACGTGGTTCAACTTGAAATTCGATTAAATCTTGTTCTACAACAACTGCTTGACGATCTTGGACTATATCATTTGTACACTGAGTGTTCTCCCTGTAATGTATTCAAAAATTTTGTTGGCTTAAATGCAATAATCATAAAAATATTGATTTTTCTGTAGAAGTCAAAATTTCCCAAAAAAAAATTGTAGAAAAAAACCTGTTAGGTTTAGGTATAGAGAATGCTTAACAAAGTTACTTTTAAATTTTATAGGGTAGCTGAAAAAAAATAAAAAATGTGGGCATTCCATTTAAAAAAAACGAAGTAGGTAGATGGTTATTTCCGGTATAAACCCGGAAATAGTACATCAATATAGAACCATTCAATCATCAATTAGTAAAACGCCATTGCCACACCCAAAAGACAGTTGACTTTAATTAATGATTTATAAGAAAAAAAATATATAATAAACTCAAGTAATGAGTAATTCGATTTATTTCGATAATTTTTAATAATTTAACATTAAAATAAATAGAATTTACTTACACTTCAGAATGGACTACTTAAGATTTAAATATAAGTAATTACAAGAATATGTAATTCATTTTAACTTAAAACACTTAAGAGGGGCATCTGAAACGGTTAGTTACAAAAATGGCCGCTAGTATGGTTGTATTCTTGGTTGCCTAAGGCTGTATTCATTTAAAAATATACATTTCTTAAGTTACAACATATTTTAATATATTCTTCTCCTCAATAGGTGGCGCCAAAACTAATACATAGTGACCCTAAAATGTAATATTTCTATTTTGGGTAATCATTATTTTTATTCTTTTTTGTGCATATATTCGTTTGTAATACAGACTGTAAGTATAATATATTATTGGTACCTAGGTATTATATCTATATACAAGATATAAGCAAGTTATGTTCGATATACCTATAAGGTTGTTAGTTGGATTTTGATCTTTTTTTATTTAATTCGGTACTTTTTTATTTCAATAGGTAGGTACCCACCTACTTTGATTTTAACTTTGTTTTCAGGAAATGATTTTTGATTTATGATTCAAATCTTTTTGAATAGTATCTTTGATTTTTTACTAAAAAATTAAGATTTAAATCTTTTCAAAATAATTTACATTTTTAAAAATATTTATATTTATAGGTAAGGTGTATTTATTATATCCAAATAAAATATTTATTTTATATTCGACATTTATAGGTACATAATATAGGTATTTTATTCTATATCAGATAAATAAAACAAATAGTTATATAATTCATTTATTATGAAATCATTCTCACTACAATCAATTACAAATAGGTATAAAATCAATTATAATGTTAGTAACAATCTGGAAGCCATTCTTTCACTCTCCCTAAGAAAAATAACACACTACAGTGTGTCCTCGGATCGGTGAAACGGCTCATGTAAAAGACAAAAAATCATACGAGTTTAACATATTTTTTTTTATTATTCTTGAACCGCTATTCTAATTTTTTTCAGGTTACTTTTTTCTTGGGGTGTTCGGTTCTTATAAAAATTCCTCTTTACACAACTTCTCTACATAAAAATATTCATATTTATTTTCGTCACTATTAAACTAAAATCATAACATACGACGTTTCGTTACTAATTAGTAACTTCCTCAGGTTGAAACAACATTTTTTTCCCTTTCCTTTCTAACACAAATTCCAATACGTCAATATCAATAAAATAACAAACAATTTTCATTATATTTACAAACACATTTAAAACATTCAAACATAATAAAATACATTTTTATTTAAAAAGATGAAACTATTGCCTGATATGTTGTGTTGACAACACACCCCAAGAAAAAAGTAAACTGAAAAAAATTAGAGTTTAACTTTGATCTAGCCCTGCTTGGTGTGAAACTAATTTAAGACAATCAGTTAAAATTACGACAAAATGTGATTAAGAAAATTATTCCGAATGAAAAACTGAGTAACTGTGCGAACATCTTAGACCTACTTTGAATTTTTGCTTTTTTTCTCTTTTTTTCCTTTCTGGTAGTAGATAGTACAAAATGTTTTGAAGAAAGTTGTTCAGAAGGAGATAATGAATAAAACACTATTTATTATAAATGGGTATTTAAATTAAACATGAAATATTCAAGGATTTTTTTTCAAACAAGAAAAAAGAAAAGGATCAAATTCAAAATATGGACAGACGGCTTTCAAATTTTACTTTGAAATTTCGTACTGTTACTCAGTTTTTCATTTTGAATAACTTTTCTTAATAACATAACATAACATAATTTTGTCGTAACCGAAAGAACACCAGCTCAATTAAAACAAACTGTTGCCCTCGAGGCACGAATACCTCTCCATATTTCAATGTAAAAGTAATATTTCTGTGAGCTTTTTGTCAATAGTTGTTCTCTCTACACGCTTTATTTCTAAATAAAATATTATTTTTCTGTGACGGGAAAAAAGTTTGACATATTTACTCTCTTGATAGGTAATAAAATGTCACTTTTTATCCCCGGGAAAAAAGTGAGTACTTTTTTCCCCGGGAAAAAAGTGAGCACTTTTTTCCCGGACACATAAGTAACGGTAGATATTTAATTTTAGCAAATTTTATTATACAAAAGTTACATTTTCTTTATATATCAAAACTGGCAATAATTTGTGACGCTACTTTTGCTGCTTCTACTGACTCCGGTGAAGTGTTCGCAATTTTTAAATTAAATTACAGAATGAAATTGACAGATATTTGATTACTTTTTTAAAACTTCAAATTTCACTTGCATAATTTTCTGACTTTTTTCAATATTAAATCGAAGTTTTTCCCGTCTCAGAAAAAAATAGTGTATCATACACGGGAAAAAAGTTAGATTTTAGCTCTCGGTTTTTTGTCTCCCTCCGCTGCGCGTCGGGAGACAACACAACCTCGAGCTAAAATCTAGTACTTTTTTCCCTTGTATAATAAATAACTATTTTTTTTATTGCAGACTTCAGCTATGTTTTTTTTTCACGGACGCCCATGGTACATACATTTTTTCAGTATAATAGAAAAATAGGAACCGATTATGTGTGAAAACTGATTTTTCTAAAAAAATCATCCAACTGTTTTAGACTTATAGACAGACAGACACACACACACCATCACACAAACACTTTTCCAAAAACATTATATTCGCAATAAAGTTAGAGAGGTTTCGCGAGTTCTTCTTTTTTTTTGCCTTTGTGCTTCTATTGATATCAAAATAAATTCTGGGTCAATACATCGTTTCCCTTTTCCAATTCTGTCTCTAACTATCTCAGGAGCTATACAATCACCATAAAATGTTTTTAATTTTGGCAACCTCTTTCAAAAAATACTCATCTCAGAAAATTTCTTCAATAAAGAGGTCTATTGTATCATTTATGTATACAACTCATTTTCAATATTCTAAAATAAAGAAGGAGTCATTGTAGGTATATCCATACAACTAAAAAGTTCACTCGTATGAGAATACGTACTACCCGAAGCCATAGTACCCCAGACTGTACCAATATTTATATCTGACTTTTCCTTTTCAGGATTTTCGGTGTCATACTGGTAAATATTTTTGCATGAATTGCAAGAAAACACAATCGTGCTGGTTAGCCCTTTGCCTCGTGATTTTTCTCCAGCTATTTGCAATTTTCCTAGAGTGCACTTTTTGGAGTGATTGTATTGCAAAGATATTGCCCAATTTAGAACATAATTTAGCTCCACAATTCGATTGCCTTTAATTATGTACTCATCTTGACTTTCCTTTTCTACAGTCAGTGGACAAGTGTTAATGCTAAAATGTAATTAAAAATACGTTGTTTTAATCACATGAAATTGCAGTATTAAGTACATGATATATAACCTTTCATATTCATCTGATGAAATACACCCCGCTTCCTTTTTGTCATGCTTTTCATCCGTAAAAGCATAAGATCTTAAATCATAACTTTCAGATCTAAAAAAAATAATATATATATTATTTTCAGACCTTTTTTTGCGTTTCATTAATATTGTTATTTATATTATTTTCATTCCGCCCAGGTCTAGAATGAATTTTATTTATATAACATATACAGGGTCTTCTGTGGTGATGACACATTAGAATATTTCAGAGACTACCTTGAATTGAATTTAAAAAATTTCGGCATCTAAATATGGTCTACTCAAATCACATAATAGCAACTGCATAACACCTTCGGTTCTGCCAGAAGTTGATGGCGACTTTGTTGTTTTAAATAGAACGTTCTATATTTTATTACATTTTTAGATTCTACGTGAGTTTGTAGACATGTTTCCTGTATCATGTTGTATGCCTAATTCCAATGAAAAGGATGTTAGAAAAACAGTTGAAAAGTTTATCTTACTTATCATTAAAAATGAGGGCAATTTTGTAACAGGTGTTCGATGATAAGTAAGATAAAATTAGAAAAATATATGTACCATTTGAAAAAATTGATTTTCAAATGTACTTTCTAACATCCATTTGTATGTATGTATCTATACTTTTTTGACCACCTCGTATGAATAAATCTGAAAATATTTTATGGAATCGGAGACCTTACTTTCTAAGAAAACACATATAAAATAATTAACAGAGACGTCCTTATGAGAAAAAATTAATATTATTTGGTCCTAAAATGTAAATTTTGACATAAATCTTGATAAAAGCACGTCAGAAACGACTGAAATTAGGCATACAATATGATACAGGAAACATGTCTACAATCTTACGTAGAATCCAAAAATGGAATAAAATATAGGATGTTCTATTTAAAATAACAAAGTCGCCATCAACTTCTGGTAGAACCGGAGGTGTATACAGTTGCTATTGTGTTATTTGAGTAGACAAAATTTAGATGCCTAAATTTTTGAAATTCAATTCAAGGTATAATCTCTGAAATATTCTAATGGGTCGGCACCATAGGACACTCTGTATATAACTTTAGAAAATGAGTTTGACAAAATACCCAGTGACATTAAAAAAAATTGTCTCTGATTGAACCTATATTTCGCATAGAAATAAACATTTTTATATACCTACTTACCTTTGAGAATTTAAATGTATAGGACTTCCCTCCGAAAAATCTTCAACTACATTATTTCCATTAGTTTCGCTGTAAATTTTTTAAATATGAAACTAAGGAAAAAAAATGGTGTCATATTGCCCAAATATTCCTTTTCCAATATATTTTTTTTAAAATGTTAGGCAACTTAACTAATTTGCGTAAAAATTAGTATCTCTTAATGGCATGTTATTGTATTTTCTTAACTCTGAGTTTAACTGTAATTAATTTGGTTATCAAAATAATTGACATCATCTGACTAACATTTTTGATTTGAGGAAATCAGGTTACACTCATTTATATGACGATAAATCTTGGATACTAATTCTGAACACGCTGTATAACTTAAAAGAAGAGTATCAATAAGTTAAATGTAAGCTGGTTATCACCAACGTAAACTGTTTTTCTTGAAATTTACTATATACTCGAAAATATTATGTAAATCGGTACTGGGTTATTCTACGTAAATAACAAACCGCCCAATTGGTTCGTAAATAATTTTACTTATAAAAAAAACTAATACTACAAATAATACGAAATAACACAAAACTAGGTCTTCGCTTATCATCTGGTTATAGTTACAATAATTAGGTATACGTACATAAAAGGGATGAATGAAAGATAGAAATAGATATTATATTTATGGTGTATGTGAAAAACTGGTTCTATTGTCCTCGGTGGTAAGTATATCGATTATTGCGGAATGTTTTAGATATTGTCAACAGATTATTTTTGTCTTGCTGTGTATAAATTGAAAAAAAAGTGAACTGTAAGCGGCGCCCATAGCGGCATCTCTTCAATGCTGTCCCAACTAGAAACAAAATGTTCGATGCCTATATTTATAAAGAAATTATAAGAAAATGGCGGATATTTGAAGGGAAATATGAGATATTTTTTTATATATGGATATTGTCTAATACAGAATGTTTTCACGTACAATTTTAATTACAAGTGATTGTTAAATATATAAATTAGGTAATAAAGCAATATTATCATTATTAAATATTAGAATCATAGCACAAAATAAGGAAAAAGTTGCTGACTTTGAACTCAATTTATTAAGTAATTATTTATTGTTGTAGCCTCAAAATACCTTATTACCTAATCCAAACCTTAGTCTTTAAAACCCTATTAAAATTTTTGCTACCAGATACGTATTAGTGGAGATTTCCATCCACAAAAATATATCTGTAAATTTGAAAAAATTACCCATGTTTGAACTCAATTTATGAGTTAACTATTTAATCTTTCCGCTTGAAAATACTTCATTACCTAATCCCATCTTTTGTCTTTAAAACCCTATAAAAATTTTTGCTGGCAGATACGTCTTAGTGGCGACTACCATGCGCAAAATTATGCCTGCAAAGCGAAATATGATGATTTTCTAACTCTGTTTTTGAACTAACTATCCAATATTTCAACTTCAAAATACTTCAATACCTAATCCCATCTTTACTCTTTAACTCCCTATCAAAATTTTTGCTACCAGATACGTATTAGTGGAGTCTACCATGCGCAAAAATAGGTCTGCAAACGATTGTATTCAAACGCCCCTCTTAAAAACATTAATGAAAAGGTATTGCCTTTGGAAAATCATATCGGTATCAAACTATCAGATGATAGGGATCTCTGGGTCTTACATAGAACATATAATATAAAGTACTTGGGGATAATTGTGGACTGTAACTTGAGGTGGGATTTGTATGTCCTGTCTTTAGTTAAGAGAATAAGATCCTTAATATATTTATTTAGGCAATTTGGTAAGATACTTGACAGGGAAAATTTGCTCATTTCGTATTACGCTTTAGTACAATCATTAATATGTTACGGAATTGTAGGATGGGGTGGGGCATACCGCACTACTTTAAATCCTCTATCTGTCATCCAAAGACGGGACACAAGATATCCTTCGGATCAGATCTACAGCGATTTTTCCATGCTAAGCGTTGAAAATTTGTTTTATAAAAATTCTTTACTCCACATGTCAAAAACCAATATGCTAGACAGTAACATATCTCATAATTACAGTACTAGATATAAGGCTGGTGAAAATATTACATTACCTAGGCCACATTTAACAATAGGCCAAAGAAGTTATATGTAGGTATATTGGCCAGAAATTGTTTAATCTACTTCCTGTTGACTACAAGCAAAAGATCCGTACTAAAGGATTCAGAAAACATTTAAATATGTGGTTAATAAATAATTATATAAACTATCATTAATTGCAAAACTCAACTGATAATGCACGTCTGTCTAATTCGAGGGTTTGATGCTGTTTTGAATCGATTTTTGTATTGGTTTTGTTAATTCGTGCTTTGACTGAAATAACAATTATTTGTTTCGTTTGGTGAATGTTATTTATATTGTAATCAATATCAAATTAGCCACTTATGTGAGAGACGAGAATGTACTATAATCGGAACGGATGATCTGGAATGCATTCGTGATTGATTTGAGATTACTGACAAGTTTTTAACTTTAGATCTTTAATCGAGTCTTGGTGTGTTACCATTTCTTAGAATTATTTAAATTTCACATATTTATTAAGCTATTGTTTCGTCTATACTATGTAAAAAAATGTATTGTCTTTCTTTCATGACTTTAATAAAATATTATTAATGAAATTGATACATAACTAAATTAAAAAAAAAAAATAAAACAATGAAAAATTGCTTTTTGTAATTTTACTAACCACTGAGGATGGGGCCTGGTGCTCCGAAAACTGTATGGTTTTAAAATAATTTGTAGAGAGATCTATTCAAGTTGTTTCGTGGAGGCTGACTTTTATTAAACGTAGTTTTTGTAGTTCCCGAGAATTTTGAGTAGGCCACTCAGGAAGAATCAGCCTCTATGATGAGAATTTTATTTCTCGAAACATGTACGGTGTTGTTGTAATTCCAATTTGACCTAAATGTACGTTATTTCGATGAAGTTTTAATAGAAAAACTACTACAACAGTGCGATTGCAAACATCAATTCTGGTTTACCAAATGAAATTAAACACCTGCTAAACTGATTTTCCATTTTTATAATTTCATCCATAATTGTATATACAGATAATTAGAGACTATTGGCTAATTACTTAAATGGACAAATGACGAACGTTAATGGGAAATTGCTCAAGAAATTGTGAATGATATTATATAAAACATACAGTAAGTAGCATTTAATGACTATTGGATTCCCATATTGAACAGTGTCGTGGCATATTTTGCGTTACCTAATCTAGCGCTATAATAAATTACTGAATTAAAATCCTAATATGTATATAGGGTATCCCAGAAGTCGACGATCAAACTTAATAAGGGAAAAATTTTAAATCTGTATACAGGGTGTCCCACCGGGAATCAAATCGATCTGTATATAGAAACATATACATAGGAGATTTCTTACAATTGACTGTGACAAAACTATTCAGCTTTTCAAAATTCTTTCAACGTCTGATTTTGTAGACCTATTAGGACTACATTCAAAATACCGTAGCATATCAAACTTACGTTTTTTTTTTAATTGGAAAACCCTAGATAGTATTTTTGCTTTCGATTGTACAACATCCTGTAGTAAAATCATCCATTACACATTGGTTTGAAAAGCTACTTATTATACAGGTTGATGACATTTTGCAAACCCATAAAAATCTTAATTTTTTCAAACAGCACACCCTGTATATTATCTCACTATTAAAAAGCCAACATTCTAACGGTTTAAAAAATACCATAAAAGTTATTGCTTTAAAAACAATTTTCTTTAGAAAAATTGGTATAAATACAAATTTTCTTGCTATGCTAATACTTTTACGTATTGTCGCATACAACGATTATATTAAGAAGGCCGTGTAGTGCAAAATAATTCGTTTATGTCAAATTATGCCACATTTACAAAGTTTCACAGTTTAGGACAGTATATTTTTAAAGCAATTTTTTTATTTTTAATATTTAAAAGATTGCATGCCGCGGAAGAAAATTTTGACATGGTTTAACAATTGGTGAATGTTTTTTAAATTGTTTATTAACATCCAGAGTATATCCCCAGAAAGTCCCACACCGGAGACACCCTGACACCATAGTGCTTGCAAATTTCCATTACTACGATACCGAGAATAAACATCAGTTTCGTACTGAGTGTGGAGTGTGAACGTTTGTAGTGCTATAGTAAGATATATCATGATTGGGCCATATTTTTTTGACGGTCATTTAAATGGAGATAAATTCTTACGATTTTTAAAACATGAATTCTGGTTAATTTTGGATAAATCACTAGACGTTAGGCAAAAGTTATGGTTACCATTGAATGGAGCTCCTGCACATTTTAAACGTATCGTGCGCGATTATTTAAATAGGAAGTTTCCTTAATCGATGGATAACTCCATTAGATTTTTTCTTATTTGGTTATGTAAAAAACATAGTGTATAGTATTCCACCCACTACAGCTGAAAATATTAAGCAAATGCTGAGAGATGCTTTTAGCACAATAACAACTGATATGCTTAGAAATGTTATCATACGAAAATAGACTTCAACCACAGCATTAATAAGTACAGCATTCCGACTCCACGTTGGCACTTTGAAATAAACTGTGACGTATGACGCCGTCATTTTGGGTTACAAGTCAGGTCCTGACTAAGAATAATTATAGTTTTCGGTTTCTAACCACAGTACTGTATTTTCATTTTTGTAAAAATATTTAAGTACATAATAATATCGCTGTCAATTTCAGAAATATTTGTGGTGTGTCATAGTGATTGAAAACAGCTTTGAGTGGTGGTATCAGTTAAATGTTGACATGATTGAACAATAATAACGACTTTATTAGTATAAAAAAAAAAAAGTTGAAGCAGTGCTTCCTAACTTAACCTAAACGTAACTTATATTTTAGCTTAAACCTATCTGAAAATAGTTTTACATCGCTGGCCAAATTAAGTAGGTAGCTTATGTTTACAAATTAATTTGTTCTATTACGTGTCAGACAGCGCTCTTAAACGAAAACCCCTGTAAACTTTTTATATTCTCCGGTAGAGCGTTGTAATATTTTGAAACCGTATAGGAAAATGACCGCTCAAATATTGATGTTGAGTCTAGCGGTGGCGTAATGACAGTTTTATGAGGAATATTCACATCAGACACCGATCCCCAAAACTTCAATCTTTCATATAAGTATTCCGCCTATTTCTATGTGATGATTTTTATTAATCAAAATTAGTGAATGAAAATCCGACTTTGTTTCATTCTTTACCAGCCGATTTCCTTAATCTTATTGCTAGCCTCTTTCACCCCTACGAATTCCACATACAAGCCGTGTGCCTGAAAGCTGCATCAACTTAATCCTGTTCTCAGCAATTTTAGTCAAACAAGGGCCATATATATATCGGCAATAATATAATCCCTAGCTGATTGCGTTATCATGCTATCTCGCCAACTTGTGTTTATGTTTTACTTTCATTTAGTTTAAAAACATATTAAATTTTACGGTTATACAATTGTATTAATCATAAGATACGTTAATGAAAATAAAATCCTTTTAATTCTCAAGAACACTATACCAAAAACACCGAATTAGATTACAAACACAATATTTATTTATCTCATACACGCCGACAATGAACTATATATTGAACACAGGAGTGAACGGTATCTATCTACGTCAATGCGATTATTGTGACGTTTTAACCCATAATGGCGGCATGCGCGACGATATGCGCAGGACGGTTCGCAAGCGGAAAGTCAGAATTTTTTATTTGTGTCAAATAAAAAATATTTGACGTTTGTCACTTTGTATGGCGATGGGAACGCAAATATTACAGCCCTAAAACGTCACGAGGGTTGGAAATCAGCCTCTATAGCTGAAGGGTATATTGCTGACTTGCTGAAAAATAAAATAGAACCTGCTAACATCTAATCAATCAAAATTCTATTAGTATTTCGAATGTAAATCAATCTCCATCTACGTCTTCTGATGTCGTGAGCTTACAATTAATTTTGTACATAAATAAGAATTGTTACATTTAAAATATCATTCATCGCCTGTGGCTCGTGTAATATAGCCTACATTATACGCTCGTTAAATAATATACTATTTATTAGAATGAACGACAGAACACTTTATTTTTTCTTAAACGTCCCCTTCTTGAAAAAACTCAAGTTTTTTCAACAACAAATTTTCGCAATGGTCGCTTCAAAATTTCATGTTGTGTTTAACTGTTCTAGAACGGTTCTGAGTCCGAACCAAAACAAAGCCTGTCGATCACCGCTGATGAGTTGTAGAATAACGAAACGGCCCGTCTGGTGAAAGCAAATTTCCAACATAGCTTAAAGTCTTGTTACATTATGTAAAAAAAAACGAAATCTAAAAATGCAATAGAATACAGTATGTATTATTTGAAATATGTAAACTAATCTTAAGATGTTGTTTGTAATAGCTGGTTAAGTGCGGAAGGAAGATCCACCTTTCCTATTTGGTTTTGCAATTTGTAACCGTTAATTATCGTTTTATGCAATACCTCGGCTCCTATTATAGTCTGCAGAGTAGGTCGTGGATTACAAAATTATTTTGGATGATTGTTGCAATAAAAATGCAATATTTTTCTTCCAACAGGCCAGGGCGCCAGCCATACAAAGTATGACGAGGAGGGGAATAACCAACACTTGAAAAATTAAAAAAAAAAAAATTAATTAATAAAACGAATACTATTTTATAAATAAGGAAATTTATTTATTAATATTGAATTATTTAAATTTATTTAATAATATTACGTTATATGCTAGGGTGAATAGAAAATTTTGTTAAAACGAAATTAAGATGAGAAGCACATTTAAGTAGTTTTATAATAAAACGGGTATAAGGGTTGATTATTTATTTATAATCACAAGAGGTACTTATCTTAGTTTAGTACTTCCTCGTATGTGGTAACCAGGATTCCGTTTGGCCAGGAGTAAACCAAAACACAAATTTGTGACTGCACTAGATGATGGACGAACTATTTCGTAATACGTGGGTTGAGTAGATATCAAACAAATTGTCTTATGAAAATACGTTTCCTTGTCATTTTACTTAATGCAAAATGTAACTTATTTAAATCATTTTTTGTCTGTCATTTGAAGATGAAGATATTTCGTAATAGGTACCACGCTATTTAAAGCCTAAAAGTAACATCATCAACAAAATGCAGCACTAGTGAGAATGTTCTGGAATTCAATTAAGATTTAATTTTTTCAGACAAATAAATAAATACGTTTTTTAAATATATCAGCCGGTTTGAAAGTTTGTGAAAATGACTGTAGGTCTTTTATAGAAATACAAAAATTAGGCTTTACAATAAACTGTACATTAACTTTGAAAAGTAATAATTACTGTTTTTAATGTACTTATTTTTATTTCAAATCAAAAGAGCCCAGGTACTTCTTCAAATGCTTTGCAAATCTATCTGTCGTTTTCACCCGCATCCTTTCGTTCTCCTATCGCGGTACTAAGTTGATTCCAAAACTATCCATAGGCGGAACAATTAAAAGTAAATAGAAATTATTTCAGAACATTCATATTTACCGTATACTGCATTCTGGATGCGTACGGACTCCACAATTAAAAACAATAGGACAGTAGCAATTAATATGAAATTAACTATAAGGGCAATTATGACCGTTACATATTACATAATTTTTATATACTTTTGGTGTATTTGGGAGCTAAAAAGTCAACATATATTATAATATGCAAATTTATATAATTTTTATAGCAAACCATATAATATTATTATTAAACCAGACATGATGTGAAGTCTAAAATTATAATTACTATGTTTGTTTTCAATTTTCTACGGCCATCCCCTTCGTATATAATAATCGCAATAATAACCCTAAAAAAAAGTTAATATTTACGTTACTTTCAGCAAATTGTTTATCGTCTTTTTTGCTTAGTTAATAACATTTCTTCCAGACGTGTCCAGCTTCCATAATTATTATTGTGGCATACATTGTAATTTCGTTTGGTCGCTATAGGTGGCCTATTTGCATATAAAATGCATTAGTCTATAATTATACGTTTTATGCGTGTCACAAACTGTGCACACACACTTCAATTTTTTTATTTCTCATATCGGAATATCAATAAGCTCTAGGGTATTCACGTCACTTTAGCTGTATATCTTTTGCTTTCTATCAGCATATCTTTTGTCCCTATACATTTTTATTAGGAACAGAGAAGTAAAATATTACAATGTTATTTATTATAATAAACTGTTGCCCTCGCGGCACGTATAGTTCTCCTTCTTTAAGTGTAAAAGTAATATTTTTGTAACCTTTTTTTTTTGTCATTTACCTCTCTCGTAAGACTCTTGGTGACAAGCTATATTTCCAAATAATATGGCCTTTCTTATACTTAAAGCTATTAGTTTTTAAGATATTTTCATTTAAACAAAAAATATTAGAAGGCAACCAGAAAAGATAACAATGGAAAGGTTAATGAATCGTTTTAGAAACACGGGATCAGTAAAATACCCGAAACAAACTAGGACCAAAACTGTTTTGAATGATGAAAATGAATTGAATGTAATGTTAAAAGTGGTAGAAAAATTGTCCGGAAACAATCGGAAAGCCAAAGCTCAGTCAAAAGAAGTCTACATAAAAACAAAATGCATCCATACCATATACAGTTGCATCAAGAACTATTGGACGATGGAGAATTATGTTCTGCAAATGGGCGCAACAACAAATTCACAATCAGGTAGATTTTTTTGACTTTGTGTTGTTTCGACATGAAGCCACATTTCATAAAACCAGATCTGTCAATCGACATAATTTTCATTATTATGCATCTAGTAATCCCCATTTCATAGGAACACATAGCCAAACCCGATGGTCTTTAGGTGTTTGGGAGGAGTGGTTGGAGATTTTGTAACTGGTCCCCATTTTCTAGAAGGAAGAGTAAACGGTGGCATCTAATTAGCCTTTTTAGAGAATATTTTACCTATCCTTTTAGAAAATATTCCCCTAAACATTTGGCAAAGAATGTGGTTCTTACACGATAGAGCCCCAGTACATCATACTACAAATATACACAATCACCTTAATATACATTTTCCTGGCAGGTCGATAGGGCGGGAAGGACCAATTACATGCCCACCTCGATCTCCGGAACTAAATAAAATGGATTATTTATTGTAGGGATATGTTTATAAAACACCGCCGACCACGCAGGACGATATGAAAACTAGAATAAGAGAAGCATTTCGTAGTGTTAACATGCTGAGGAATGTAAGCAGATCGTTTGAATATCGAATTCAGTGCTGTATTGAAGTTTTCGGGGGACACTTTGAGCATTTATTATGATAGATTAGATTTTTTTTTCATTTTTGTCTTTGTTACAAGTAAATTTTCTAATATTTTTTTGTTTGAATGAAAATATCTTGAAACTAATAGCTTCAGGTATAAGAAAGGCCATATTAGAATAAAAGCTTATCAATTTTCCTTTCAGTTTTTTATATTATATACAGAGTGTCCCATTTGGAAAACTCGAGTAAAACGCAAATTTGAGTTTTGACTCACCCTGTATACAGGTTTCGCACTATATACTAACAATTATCTTTATCTAGAAGTTGATAACTATCAAAAAGCTATGCCCGTAAATTATTTAAATTCCAGTACAGAAGCCTTGGAATTCGTCATGTTTTGCACATAATAATAGTGGTAACTTTTGAACCACTCTGTATAATGTTCTAAAATTTTAGTATGATTAATGTCAAGTCTAAACCAATGAAATTGTAGAATAATAAATAGGGTTTTCCATTTAAAAAAACGTAAGTTTGGCTCACCCTGATGAGATGAGCCACCCTGTACATATAATAATCAATTTAAAATACGTACTTTGTGACTGCCTACACATTGGCTGCTTAGTTTTGCGTGAAATTTTTGGTCTTTGAGGTAATATCGAACCTCGACGCACTAATAACTCACCCTGTATAATAGCTATGAACTGAAATGTTTGCTATGTTGCAGAACAAATTGGAGTTCAAATGGAAATATAGTGGGCACTTAAGAAGAAGATGAAAAATTGTTACAGGCTATTGTAAATTTCAAATAGTACGTGTTGTTATCTCAGGATCTACTCCTATTTGATACAAATATCCTTTTTTATTATTTTTTTTCTATTTTTATGTTCTTGAACCATTTTTCTTTTAATTTTTTTATTTTTGTTTTTCTTTGGGTTTCAGGTTCTTGAAAACAACTTTTTTTTTTTTAATTTTTAGCGAAAAATTACATTTCGCTTGTCTAACTTTATTAACCACGTTTCGGCAATGGTTTATCCCCTTCATCAGATCATTCTATAGATAAACCAAGAAAAACAAAAATAAAAAAATTAATAGAAATAGAAAAAAAAAAATATTATATATGTAAGCTTATTAAAAAAAAACCACAAATTTTTGTAATTAAATTTAACAAAACCACAAATTTTTAATTAAAAAGTACATTTACAAATAACGTATATCTTCCAATCACTTATTTCATTAAAATTATTATGCCATCATTATCATTATATAATGGTATCATATTAGAATGCCAATGACGTTAAACGTTATATAAATTTTATCGAAATACCTGTATTATAAGATATTATGATGAATATAGCATACAAATAAAATTTAATATCCAAGATAATCACTATAAAATATTCGTAAGTATTACAGAATTCCATTGAACAATGTATTATGTAGGTAAACTCAGACTTATAAATAAACACATATAATTTGATTAAGTTATACGTTTATTATATACTTTTTATAATGTAGCTTTAATAGAGACACCTGTTGATTACAATATTGAAGTAATAGCAAATAATAGAAGGTTTTGATTATAAATAAATTTTCTTTAAAAATGAGCCTGCCTAGATAGTTAGGTTAAAATATGTGTTGTATAGTTTCGGGCCGTATACGTCCAACCAAAACCTAGTTGCAGTTTAGAGAAATTTTATTTGTAGATGAGGAATTGATAATTCTGAGCTGTTTTTTTTTTAAATACCAAAAAGTAAATTATGTAGCTTTACTAGTTCAGTGCGATGAAAAAACTTTTTGAGCTGTTGGATTTCTTAATTAGAAGACAAATGAATCAATTGTGCAGCCTTGATCGATCACAATATAAGAGCAATGTTTAACATTTTCATGATATTGAGCTGTTAGATTTCATAAATTGAAGACAAAACGCAATATTGCAGGTTTGATCGTTTATTATCTACGTGAAAATAGAAGCAATGTTTAACTTTTGGTTGTGTCTTGGCAGTGCATTTTTTTCTAATTGAAGAAAAAAGTAAATTTTCAGTTCTAAAGTTGTAACTTCTTGCATTTAATTTGACAATGTGTTGTCTTTGTATAGTCCATTGATGATTGTTCACACCACGCCATATACAATTTTGTATTTATACAGTAAGCAATAACGTTTACGTTCCGTTTTCAGAAAGAAATTATTCTTGATGCAGTTGCACTGTGTTTGGGTGGTATCGTTCGTTAAACTGCCTTAACAGTCACTCGAAGACCGATTTTTTGGGATGATTGTGCGCCGGGAAGCTTTGAGCGTAAACTCGCGATACCGTGGACTGCAAGAATAACAAACGTAGAAGTTCTGTCCAACATCAATAAAGAACGTGAACTGTTAACCACCATAAAAAAGAGAAAGACTTCATATCTGGGGCACGTCATGAGGAACAAGAAGTATGAGTATTTACAGTTGTTGATCGAGGGTAAGATAGAGGGCCGTAGAGGGATAGGCAGGAAGAAATTGTCCTGGTTGCGGAACATAAGACAGTGGACAGGAATAAATGACATACAGACACTAATTCACACCGCAAGAGATAGAGAGGAGATGGAAAATGTGATCGCAAACATCCATTAGTGGATAGCATCCGAAGAAGAAGAATTAATAAAAATAACAGGACATAGCAGCTCTAATTCAATTATACCTTACTTGAATATTAACCAAGAACGCCATGGTGAAATAATCAACACCATGCGAGGAATTTCTTCAACAGTGGAAATTAGCAATCCGTCAACTTCAGCAAACTCTTCTTCCAATTTAACATTTACCAATTTTAATTTTTAAATAAAAATGAATAATATTTGTTTGATTAAAACTAAAACATTTTGTATTGAAAATTATTAAACGTCAGATTGACAATCAAATTTTTGATATCAACAAAGTAAAAAAAATTATCTCATCGAATACTCCTCGGGCCTCGATAAATACTCAAAATTTTGTCATAGAGAATCCTTCAACTCGCTTGAAGGATAATATAATACCTATAATATACCTATTATCAAGCAACACGCTTTCGGCATTCTCTATGACAAAATTATCTCGGTATTATCAAGACCCTAGGGGTATTACTACTGAAAGTTAGGTTTCTTTTGAACGGACAATCTAAAAATATATTCATATACAAGGCATTCCATTTAAAAAGACACACAAATGTAGCCATTAATCATTTTTATCGAACCCATGAATAAAACTTTTAGGAAATCAAATAGTTTAGCAACACTATTCCGTGTCGTATGGCGTGAATAACCCTGTATAATCCTCGTAAACATGGACTATTTCATAAGAAAAACTCTTCTCTCTGAATTAGCTTGAATCTAAATGATAATCCTATATATTATATGTCTAGATTGAAAAAGTCGTCTAAGATTACTTATACATTTATTAATATTCCAGCTATCATATGATTACATGCGTAAGCATATAAGCCTGTTTGCATTCTGTCCTGCTAATTTCTGATTTCCTCTTTCAACCTGCCACTAGAAGAATATTGAATACGCAACCATATTCAAATCATTTCCTGTCCGTATCACGTTTATTTGCAAGTAGCAACAACTATTTTGCATGTATAGATTATAAAATTATGTATATGTTTGGATTTCTTGACTGTAGTATGTAATGTGTCATTGACATTTTCGATATTTTTCTTGATAGTATAAAAACTAGTCAAGAACGGAAACTTATTAAGAATTATAGTTTATACGGGTTGTGCCAATTAGAGATTCCTCGGCAAATATGAATTAAAATTGTGATAAAATTCCAATACCAATAAAACTACCCACACGAACCTCTCTGATCCACCAGCTTTATTGGACTTAAAAAATCGGATGATTTTGAACATGTTGCCAACAGACCTAATATTACAATTTTTCAAGATTTTTGACATGTGCTCAGTTACACTGAGGACTAAGACTCACCATTGTTATTAAATATGTAAAACCTATTATATTTGACCCTGAAGGTTCTCAATCTGATGACCGAAACGTTGACTGATTGATAACAATTTGCGTTTTGTATGTAGAGCCTTGGTAAAAAGTTAATATTTCTGTGTATAGTAAATTTGAAGAGGCTCTAATAACTTATTCAGGAAAAAAATTCCTTTAGCTTATACAGACTGTTCACAAAATTTATCGCCAGTTAAATGAGTGTAACCTGATTTTCTCAAATGAAACAATACTATTAGCTAGACCTGATTTTTTGACATTTCTTTAAAATAATTGAAATTATGTTAAATATTTTAATAAACAAAACACTGTTAAATTCAGACTTCACAAGATTAAATAAGATTAATATAAATAATAAAAAAATAAGATAAAATCGTTGATAAATAGTAGTACTCACTACTAAATCATAATAATAATATCCAAAATCAAAGGAAACCAATGCCAATAGCATGCAATGAATATCTAACCAAACTTACCATAAAATAATTTAAATTTGATGATTTCCATGTTATTCTGGTACAAACAGATTTGCTCTTTTTTTTTGGTTTATTTTCAATTTTTTCTGCATGCTATTGTATTTTATTTAATTTGAGTTTAACTGTGTTTTATTTATTAAAAAAACATTATCTGACTAATATTTTTGCATATGAGTCTTCTAGGTTTTGAAACTAATGATAAAAAACCAGGTCTGAGTAGTAGAAAAACGTATTTTGAGCCAAAAATAAAGTAATTTCAGTACCCTTAATAAAATTCAGGCAAAATTAAAATATTGTTAAAGCAACATGTACAGACGCCGCGCCGCGCCGTCTAGAGAAAAGATCAGAGAAAATACCTTTTTCGGCAATCGTCCGGGAAGTGAGCACATCCCGGACTAGGACGGAAAGAATCACGTCGTTGTTGTCATTGTAAATATGAAAATCTTGGTAGGCATGGTTTGCATGTCTTTTGCTCACAATTCGCAATAAAATATGGAAAGCAGCAGCGATAGTGACTTTGAAAATGTGCTTTGGGAAATTTCCAATATAGCAGCTCCTGCTACAGCACAATGAATGCGTGAAAAGTCAAAATCCAGGCACGAAAACGTTTATATTTGTTCACGAAATGGATGGAAATGAAGCAATGATAAACTATTAAAGAGGATTTAATTTTGGATTATTTGGCGCAAAAATCTGAAACTGTCAAATGCTCTACTCTATGGAGCATGGACGTTATGTTGAAAAGTACCATTTTAGTGAAGAAAAATGTAAACATAGCCACTTTTCCAAAGGTTATCGCATTTCTTAAAAAGAAGAATGTTGGTTACAAAGCCAAGAAATCAGAAGTCTTCAGCAGTGAGCAGATAACAAATGCATTGAATGCATGAAACATATCTAATGCTGAAGGTAATTTTAACAAAATATTACAATTGTAGGATATAAAAGTATCAACTTAGTTTTCAGGTAGCACCAATTATTGGGTTAGCCGGTGCGTGTAGACGAGAAGAACTAACAAAAATGTCATTTGATCTAATAAACGACAAGGAAGACATGTTGCTTGTGAAACTACCGGAATCCAAAACACATATTGAGAGAACTGTTGTTGTAATTGGGCAAGAAAACCTGCTGTTGTATAGGCAATATTTATCTTTACGGCCATCCCATACTCCACATAACAGATTATTCGTGACTTACAAAAAAGGACAATGTTCGATTCAACCTGTTGGTATCCACAATTTTGGGAGTCTCGGAATAAAAATCGCAGAATCTTTACATTTACCCAATTCTAAAAATTACACAGGCCATAGAATTCGTCGAACTTCGGCGACGTTATTTGTTGATAATGGTGGAAACATCACAAATTTGAAGAGACACGGTGGTTGGAAATCTACCAATGTGGCTTGTATATTTTGGGATTTGGCAACCCTGGTGTTGCAATCTGGCAACTGACAGCTCCATCGTAAAGTTGGACATTTTTGAGGTTATACGTACTCAGAACGTTTTGACATACGAGCGCTATTTGTGTTGTTTACAGTAACTTAAAAGATTCATCTCGGCCCAAAAATGGAATTAAATCGTGACCATTTTCGTGCGATTATTTTTCCAACTTAACGTAGACGTAGATTAACTCAGCAACAGTGCATGGATAAACTTAATTCAATTTTTGGCGATGAAGCTCCATCAAGAACCAGTGTTTATCGATGGTATGGTGAATTCAATCGTGGTCGTAGTTCACTCCAAGACGAATTTCGTGAAGGTAGTCCAAAATCAGTTGTTGTTCCGAAAACCATTGATGCTGTGCGCGAACTGATATTGCAAAAACGTCATGTGACCTATCAAAAGATTTAGACAATCTTAGGCATTAATGGGACCAGCATACATTCAATATTGCATAAACATTTGACTGTCAAAAAAAAATTTGTTCGCGTTGGATCCCACACAATTTGTCAATCGCTCAAAAAAAGGCTTGTGTCGATTGGGCGAAAGAAATGCTCAAAAAATACGATCGCGGTGCTTCGAAACACGTCTACGACATCGTGACAGGTGATGAGTCGTGGATTTACGCGTATGAGCCCGAAAGTAAACAGCAGTCGACTGTATGGGTGTTTCAAGATCAGCCAAATCCAACAAAAGTTGTTCGCGCACGAAGCACTTCCAAGCAAATGGTCGCCTGGTTTTCCGGAAAAGCTGGACATGTCGCAACCGTACCACTAGAACAACGCAGAACAGTCAGTCTGAGTGGTACACAACCATTTGTTTGCAAGGTGTCTTCCAAGAAATCAGGAAAACCAACCGCCGAAGACGGATCACTCTCACCACGACAATGCGAACTCTCACACATCGGCTCAAACAACTGCATTTTTGAGCACCCAAAACATCAATTAAAATTGCCAAGACCATTCAAAAATCATCAGATGAAAACAATCAATGTGAAACAAAAACTTTGCCTTCTTCTTCTGGCTTCAACAAAAGGAATTTAAATATAGTACCAAGCATTGTAAACAAATTGAATCCCTTCGATATTAGCGATTGCTCGAATTTTAATATGCATATTAATATAAAAATAAGAATTAAAATGTTTCTGTTAATGTGTAGTATTTTCTGTTCTGTTCTGTTTTGTTTAATTCAAATAAGAATTAAAATGTATATAAAAGAAATAAAGAAATGTGTCGTCTCACTCACAGACTTCCAGGACTCGCCTACGGCTCGTCCTAGAATTTTGTCTATTCGTCCAGAAAAGCCTATTTTCCGGACTTGTTACGTAAATTACTATTTTCTAAATCATTTGTACCAATCAGGCTCATAGTAGTATACATACAAATCCATCAATAAATAATGTCAAGAAACACTTTTTGTTTAAATTTCTGTAGATCAAAATGAATTAGTACTAAGAAATCCTATGTACCTAAAATATTTGTAACATTGAGGTGCCTCTAGCGCATTACAAAATGTTCATACCTACATAATATAATATGTCTTAATTACTAAACGTGCTGCTAAAACACAGCACTAAAATTTGTAATAAATAATACTGATACTTCACCACACATTCAGTCAAACTCCCCAATGTTTACATAAAAAAAAAGTACCTATTTCAGTCACAGATCACAAGAACAAAGCATTCTTTATTCCTAGTCCCGGTTCTGTTCATTTTCAAAATTATATCTGTCGATATTAATCAAAGTAGGCACTTCACTATTTTTCACTTTTTTCAATGGTGGAGTAAATTTATCTGCTAATGGTGTGATTGATAAATCCATAATCCTAGGAATAGTCCCAAACATAGTATCACTTAACTTAAACACACGTGTATGAGCCAAGGAAAGATACTGAAGATGCACTAGCGAGGCGAAACAATTGTCTGACATTGTTGTTATTGCGTTATTGTCCATCATAAGATTCTTAAGATTTCTCAGCTTTATGAATGTTGAATCAAAAATCATTTCTATTTTATTATCAGATAAAATCAGCGTCTCTAGTGATGTTGAGTGTAAAAAGTAAGCGTTATCTGGAAAGTTAATGTAATTATTTGACAGATCCAACTTTTTCAGATGCGTGTTTTTTCGAAATGAATTAATTGCTAAAGCTTCTATTTTGTTTCCAGATAAATCGAGAGTTTTCAACTGCTTCAACTCTCTAAAAGCTAGATAGCTTATGTTTGTTATCCTGTTGTGATACAGTTCAATATTGTTGAGGCTTTTGTAAAAGTTGATGTAGAACACGTATGGAGGTAACGTTGAAATGTGATTATATGCGAAGTTGATGCTTCTAATTTGGAATGTGCCTTGTGGAATATGCCGTAGTCCTTTGCCCATTTCAACGATTCGTGTTTTGGTTTGGTCCAAATATGGTTCGGTGTCGGAGGACAGTGCATTTGATGTTGTTCTGCAACATTATAAATAATACAATAAATGTGTGCTCAGAATGGCCCCTCGCGAGAAGGTTTTGGGGTAGTTTTGATGATTTTGATGATCTCCATTATTTATCTTTTTTGGGGTGCAGAATCTAAGGGTTGCGAATATAATTTCGTGATGCAACATTGAAAAAAATGCAAAAACAAAGTTATTTTGGCAGTGTTTTATAAAACATTTTACAAACTACATCGTTATTACTTTCCCGCACAGGGAAAGTATTGTGAACACGCTAAAAAAAAATTGGACTAAAAACGGGTATAATCATTTTGAAGTTTCCCGAGACGATTATGACCATTTCCAGATGGAAGTCTGTCTGTCTGTGTCTGTGTGTGTGGATGTGTGTCCGTATGCATTCTACCACGATAACGCCCAAACGCTTTAACCAATTGAGATAAGTTTTGGTATATGAGTTTGATGCAGTCCTAGGATGAAGCCATTAGATTTTGGTTGAAATCGCTTAAGCCCTGTGATAGGGATGGACACAACCGCTAAATTTTCATATATCAGTAGGGGTCGAGTGATACATCATTTTAAAGCATTTGATATTTGCCCCCATAATTCTCGAAGAAATAGGGTTTAAAGTGTCAGCAGTGAGTTAGTTGGAACGCATATACAGGGTGAGTCACCATAGACGCGACGGTCTACTGTGGCAAAACTATTCAGATTTTCAAAATTCTTTCAACGTCTGATTTTGTAGACCTATTAGGACTACATTCTAAAATAGGTGCGATTTATACAGGGTGTTACATTATCCCGTAGCATATCAAACTTACGTTTTTTTAAATGGAAGACCCTAGATACTATTTTTGCTTTCAATTCAGACATCTTATTAAATGATTTTGATGTAAGTTTGGTATGCTACGGGACAATGTAACACCCTGTATCTCTCTCTCTCTAGGTGCCATTTCCGCGACGAAGATTGGCGATCATCATGGCAATTCTTATTTTGGATGCAGCTGCTCTAAAAAGCTCTATCGAGGAACATCCAAACCACTCTCTCAAGTTTCTCAACCAGGATATCCTTCTTCTACCCACGCTTCTTGTACCTTGGATCCTTCCCTGCATTATCAATTGAAGTAAGGCGTATATTGGTCCACGAGTCACATGGCCGAGATACTGCAGTATTCTGCTTTTTATTGTTATTAACAACTCTCTTTCTATGTTTAGTCGCTCAAGTATTTCTAAGGTAGTTATCCGATCGACCCATGACACCTTCAGTACTCTTCTGTACACCCACATTTCAAAAGCTTCTAGTTTTTTGGTTATTTCTGCGTTCAGAGTCCATGCCTCGACGCCATAAAGCAGAGTGGCAAAAACATAACATCTAACTAGTCTCAGTCTCAGTTTTAGGCTTAGACCTCTATTGCACAAAACTCTTTTCATGCTATTGAAATTGGACCTTGCTATTTCTATGCGTGCTTTTATTTCTTTCGTGTAGTCGTTATTACAAGTAACTGTTGTTCCAAGATAAGTATACTTCTCTACCTGTTCGATGGGTTCACCTTTGACGATTATCTGTTCGTTGTTAGTCTGGGCCTTCTTTGTTATTTTCATGAACTTTGTTTTGTTTACGTTGAGTGTAAGGCCGTATTCTTCGCTATATCGAACTAGTTTGTCCATGATTCTTTGTAGATATTCCAGGTTTTCCGTTAAAATTACGGTATCATCAGCTTATCTTAGAACAACTATAGGCACACCATTTAGTTTTATTCCTGCACTGTCATTTTCCATTGCCCTTTTTAGAATCTCTTCAGAGTAGGCATTAAACAAAATAGGTGACAGAACACAACCTTGACGTACACCTCTCTTTATTGAGATGGTGCCAGAATTTTGTTGATCTACTTTGACGATGGCATTTTGGTTGTAATAGAGATTTGAGATGATTTGCAGGTCTTGGTGGTCTTGGTTTTTACATTGTAATATTTCCATCAACTGGTCGTGGCGGACCCTGTCAAACGCCTTATTATAGTCGATGAAGCAGGCATATACGTCCTGATTAACATCTAGGCATCGCTGCACTATTACGTTGAATGCGAATAGTGCTTCTCTTGTACCTAATCCTTTGCGAAAGCCAAACTGACTGTCACTTATATCCAGATCGAGTTTCTGGTGGATGCGGTAGAGTGTAATTTTTAACAGTAGTTTCAAAGTGTGGGACATGAGGCTTATGGTACGATGGTCACTGCACTCTTTTGCACCCGATTTTTTCGGTAAACATATGAAGACTGATGAGAGCCATTCCTTTGGTAGTTTTCCAGATTCATAGACGCTGTTCAAGAGTCTCACCACGACATCCATATCTTGATTATTTGTCGATAGGAATTCCGTCGGGGCCAGGAGATTTACCGTTGCTCATGTTGTTTAGTGTGTGGGTGACTTCGTCCTTCGTGATTTCGGGACCTGTGTCTTCCAGTCCTACCCTAGCTACAGATGTGATATTTCTCACATCGTCGAAAAGGTCTTTTATATATTCCTGCCATCTCTTCAGTTTGTCTTCTGTGTTTGATAGTGTTTTCCCATTTTTATCTAAGAGGATTGTAGTAATCTTTCCTTTTCTGAGACCTGCCAATTCTTTTATCTTCTTATGTAGGTTATACAAGTCAAATCTGCGTTGTAGCTCTTCTATTTCCTTGCATTTTTCTTCATAGAAACGTTCTTTTGCTATCCTTATTTTTGTTCTTATCTTTTTCTGGGTTTCCCTATATTTTGTTTCGTTGTTCTTGTATTTCCTTCGTTGGTCCATCAGAAATAAAATTTCCTGAGTAATCCATTCTTTATTTATCTTTTTAGAAGGTGCTAGTAACTCTTGGCACCCTGTATAAATGGCACCTATTTTAGAATGTAGTCCTAATGGGTCTCCAAATTAGACGTTGAAAGAATTTTGAAAATCTGAATAGTTTTGCCACAGTAGACCGTTGCGTTTAGAGTGACTCACCCTGTATATTATATTATCTTCTGAGTTGAGCACAGCATAGGTAAAACAACTCTTTTAAAAGAAAAAAAAAAATGTTCTTCTGGTGTCCAGCTCTGCTTGATATGAAACTAATTTGAGACATAATTTTAGTTTTAAAAAATCAAGTATATCTTGCAAATTTTTTTGATTATAGTATATCTTGTCGGGTAAGTTTTGGTGCGACACAACCGATTTTTCAAATATGCCAATGTGAATTTTACATGAATTTCAGAGTGGAGAATCGCAGAAATCGAAAATAATTTTAATTAAGTGAGAAAGGTATACGTTATTAACATGATGAAGTGTATTTTGATTGTCTATTAATGGAATTTTGATGGTGTGGTTAATGGGTTTTACACAATGGTAAGAAAAACCAATTTATTTCATGCCGACGTTTCGGTAATGTTTATTACCATCCTCAGGGTTCAAACAACGGTTTTTTTGTGTCAAAAATTTTAAAATGGAAAGATGCCCTGACCACAAAACACATAAATACGAGTATTTTGAAATTCTTTTATTATTGTGCATCTTTCCATTTTAAAATTTTCGACACAGAAAAACCGTTGTTTCAGTCCTGAGGATAATAATAAACATTACCGAAACGTCGACATGAAATAAATTGGTTTTTCTTACCATTGTCTAAAACCCATTAACCACACCAACAAAGTTATTAACATTGTTTGTTTTAATAAATTCTTGAAAGGTTTTCCGTGGAAAAGTATATTAAATAAAAAAACTTAAATAATTATTATTAAAAAATGCTAACCAATCTAGAATATTTTTGCCAAATTATGCATATCTTTCGATTCCAGGTCGTATCATCAATATATTGTTTATGTTGTTATTACGTATCATCATATAATAATATTTGTAGGATTTTTTAAACTTGAAAACATGTTGTAATATGATGCACATAAAAGCACAATGTAAATAATTACAGTTTCATATTATTTACATATCTAATTATAGAGGAAATTACACAATTTTGTTATATGATAGCTAAATATATTACCAAGCGAATGTTCATTTCGAAAAATATATTATTAATTATATCCTACAAACTGATTGAAGGTCATAATTTGGGTATTTCGCCACTTATTTGTAAATTCTAAATATGAATCAAGCAAAATAATCCACTAAGTGAATGAAAAATCTAAGTTTGTCAATTTTATGTTAACAAAGTTGAATAAAACTTAATCAAACAAAAACGTTAATTAAAAAACTTCTCTTCATCTTTAATCATCTACAACTTTTTTTTTGTTATTCAAGCCTCATAGCCTACAAAACTCCAAGGTATGTTTCGGTGGTGGTTTTATGCATTATTTCCGAAACGTTTTTAGATATCGTAATGACATTTTGCAAGTGGTCACTTTTTTAAAATCTCTGTCAACAGATGTTAGGATTATTACAAAATAAACATCAGGGGCAGGTAAATGGGGGGTGGTAATCTACCCTAACTCTTTTATGCAATCTTTTTTTGCAAGTTTGAGACCAGAAACTTAAAATCTAACATATTATACGTAAAAAAGGTATTCTTATGTGATATTGATAAAATGTACGGTTATCGAGTAAAATCGATTTTAAAATTTTGTGATCGGTACAGGAAAATTATTATAATCGCGATGTGAGTTTTTTACAAGTAGGCCGATGTCAAAAATGTTTGACATTTTGTACATGTCAATAAATATTTAAAAAGATATTGTTGCATGTTATAACAATTGTACAGTAGTGTCTTTTAAACTCAATAAAAATGCCACATTTCTTTACAAATCAAGAATATATAGATATTCATTTTGTGTATGGATACTGTAATGGTAATGCCAGAATGGCTGTGCGGGAATATTCAAGACGCTTTCCAAGGAGAAGATTGCCTAATTCCAAGGTAGGTATTTATTAATACACATTCGAAATTGTGTACTTATAGATTGCAAGATAATAATGATCAATACCGTGCAAATAGATTTCGGAGGAGAAACAATAATGTTTTACGACTGTAATATCACAGTCTACTGTATGGCGCACGCTCAACGCAGACAGGAGAAGGGCTTTTCTCCTTCAACCAGTACAAAATCTTGAACCTGGAGATCGTCAAAGAAGGTAAATTTCCTGGTAATGCCAAAAGTAGCGTCGGCCATGAAAAATCACCATAGCAACGCCGACAATAAAAACACACCAAATTGACAGTTTAGGTATTTATAATTAATAATGCTGCAAACGATCATGCTCGTAGGAAATATATGCCATTTCATGTTGGTTGCACAATATACTATTAAATGTACAACATGTTAACCTGTATAAAAAAAAAAGAAATAAAAGCACTGTTACCTGAAGAATTGAAAAACTCTGACAAACTATACTAACAATCGTCAATCAAATAATTTTTAAGATTTCTTTTGAAAATATTTTCAGATTTCGAATATTTTATTTGATCGGGTATTTTACTAGAAACGTAAGAAGCTACACATACCTATAGGCGACTTCCTGAACATTATAAGGTTATATTTATCGATGTAAATGTTCTCTCGATATCTGATCGAATAGTTGTGATCAGGTCTTTATCGTGTGTGTCTCGTTTTTTTATTAATTATCATAATCTTCAGTCAATCTCAGTAGCCTGAATGTAATTTTTGCTTATAATTGAGTTCAATTGTGATGAACGTGTCTTTGAGTTCGGTAATCTTTGAGACTTGAATAATATTTTTTTTTTGTAAAGGTGACATTTTTATAGACTTTGTCTTTAATTTTACTTTCCTGGCCTATAGGCAAAGTATTGTGGTCATCTGCAAAAGCGGGCCTATACAGCCTTTTTATGAAGTCTGCTATGCAAATGGTAAAAAAATAACGGGACGAGATTTGAACCCTGTGGCACTCCCGAAGTACCAACAAACTGAAGTATAGATCCAAGTGTGACTAGACTAGTGACGTACAATTTCAATAAGAAAAAGAAGACGATCAAAAATTAATGCATTCGTATTTTGTCAAACCCCTAGATATGATTTCTAGGCGCGCCATCATGAAATCATTCCAAAAATCTGCTGTCTTTGTCAGTTATACCTATATGTTTCCGGGCGCCCTATATTTATGAACAAAGAAATCACATAGTTAAAAATCGAAAATAATAAAAAATATTGTAAACGATCTTACATATGTCATGAACAACATACGTTAACGTCGGAGTGTGGACGGGGTCTTGAGAGTTTGACCTTTAAAAGATAACTGCAAGCTTCGTAAGAAATTACACGTGTTTTTGTGTCAGAAATCTCATTACGTATCTATTCTCATTCATATATGGTTCCCAGAAAAACATATTTACAATTGGTGACATAATAGTCGTACAGGGTAAACTTAACTACATTTTATACAAACAAAAAACGTTTAGGGAACGCGATTATCCACCTGGAATGTTCAGTTATATTATCAATTTGGAGTAAAGCTTCAATGAAATTACTAAGTACGATTCTTTAGTAAGGATTTTATAATAGGAATTTGAAACTTCGATCTTTTAAGCTAATCTGCAGAATTTTCTAAACAAAAAAATCCCCTGGAGTTTCGACTTGTGAAAAGTAAACTTTTTCATTGAAAATGATTTTTTCAAGAAACCTCTAATTCTGTATGCAATCATATGATTAATTATGTATGAAATATATTGAACATTATTTGTTAAAGTAAGAATTAGACAAATAATGTTCATTGTTTCGATTTCATTGCCCCAATTCTTAAACGATTCGACCAATTTCCGAAAGGTCTCTAAAAAGGATCAAAACACCTTTAAAACAAATCCCAACTGTATCTGCTTTCCTTATTTAAATTCTGGACGTGACCCTCAACCCTCGAAAAGGGTACCTACTACAAAATTCTAATGTTGCAAAAAATGTCCCCTTTGCAAACAAAATTGGCGTGCCCAACAATTTTTCCGAAAATATGCTTAAATTTCAATGGACCACCCTGTACCAACACACAATGAGCTGCGAAATAGTGCGTAATTCATATACTGAGCTGTAGTCTAACATATAATGACAAAAACGTAAAGGTATCGAAAACATAAATCCCGCCAAAGTTTCGAAGCAAAATATAGTCGACAACAAATGCATGAAGTGAATATTTTTATATCCTTATTGTTTCTTTTTTTGTCACATGGTGTACTTTCTTTATATAATACCTTTTCTCGTTGCCACATATGTAAAGCATAGCTATAACCGTGCATTTTAACCTCCCAAGTCTAAACATTATTATCTGTGAAATATAAACAATATGTTCATGCTAAAGTAAAAAAGTCGGTTGTGTCATCCCAAAACTTTCCTGACAAGATAAATATAATATAATCAGAAATATATGACCTGCGTAACGAAATAGAATTTTAATAATTATTATTATTATAATTGTATTATTTTCAACTAACTACTTTATTCAAAAATTAGAAAAAAAAAATTGCCAGAGCTGAGATTCGAACCCAGAACCTTCCCCATGCGAAGCGCGCGCTCTATCAATGCCGCCAAAACCCTTTATCAAATTTATTATAATTATTATAAGCTTCCAACTACCAAATATCAAAAGTAACCATCGCTGTAAAACAGATAAAAAATGCTTTAAAATGATGACCCTTACTGCTATTTGAAAATTTGGTGGTTGCGTCCACCCCTATCACAGGGCTGAGGTGATTTCAACCAAAAACTAATGGGTTGATCCTAGGACTCCTTCAAACTCATATACCAAAATTTAGCTCAATTGATTGAGGCGCTATCGTGGAAGACATACAGACAGACTTCCATCTGGAAATGGTCTTAATCGTCTCAAGGAAGTTGAAAATGGTTATATTCGTCTGTATCTCAATTTTTTTGTTAGCGCGTTCACAATACTTAAATGTCATAATATCAAATATAGCTAAATTAATAGTACAAGCCGAACCGATTGTTATCAGTGTAATCATACAAAATTTGAGTAATTTTACTGAAGATGCCACTTTCTGCGTCAATTTTGTTACAATTACTTTTATTCAAAGCTACGCTATGACACCCTTTGTTTATCAACGTTAAATCAGAGAGTCAATCGGATTGTTCAAACAATCATTAAACTTAAATCGATCGAGTAATCAACACCGCCTCTCTCCGTCCATCGCTGACCAGCCACGAATCAAGAAGGAAAGCGCAGACCGGTGTGACAGCTACACAGTTTTGCTATGGTATAGACCACGATAAGTATTGAAAAAACTAAAAATTAGAAATTTATTAAAATTCCTATAGATGGTAAGGTCAGTGGTTCTTGACTTATTTGAAGATTTGTGTCAAAATTGACGTTTTCACGGCCAATAGTAATACTAATACGAAACATTTACTAAGACATTTTTCTCGGTCTTTTTCTCAAGGAAGGTCAATTTTTGTCAACTCTTGAATATATTCCGTAATTTTTTTAAAGTGTGATCAAAAAATATATTATTAAGCTGAAAAATAGTTGAAAATCAAGTTTTCCAAATAAAACTCTTAGCTTGTCTTTCCTACATGTGCGGCAAAATTTTCCGAAATAGCTATTTCAATAATATTGTTGTTAAGAACCGGTTTCGTTATATTCCGTTTAGGTTTAAAAGATCCGAGATCCAAAGTTATTGATATTCATCATTTTGTAATAAATTTTGGAGTAGGCCTCTGTTTCAGTCGATATCGTATGGCTAATGTATCACACGTTATTGATTTCACTTTTTGACATTCTCCAAAAATAATAAGTAACTAAATTTAAATAATGATAGAAATTATCACTATACCACAATATAATAACTCACACCACTGACAGTGATATATCAGTATTTGTATTATTGCGATGGCCTTCCAAACTAGTTATTCATAGTGAGAATCGTGAAAAACCAAGGCCTTTGTAGAGAAATTTTATTTTGTCAATATTACTGTATAAAAGAATCAGGGCCAATCACGCTGCCTGACCAAAATCCGCGCCAGACAGTTGCTCGTTGTGGGTGCATTTGTTTCTCATAGATCGCGTGGGGATTTCCTTCGCTCCCAGTGCTACAATTTTGTTTATTCACGAAGACATTCAGAAGGAAATGTGCTTCTTCGATGAAGATCGGTTTTGCTCCATTACCCAGAGAATTTGCATGGCCTGCTGGTTTGAGGTCTCGAGTAAGCTGAAGCTTTTACAGATGAAGGTGAAGCCCTTTCGTCAAAATTCGCTGCGTAATTATTCGACAAATTTGAAGTTGTTGAACAATGTCTAATTGATGTTGTCGGGTTTTCGGATACACTCTCGTTTAGAGCAGTACAGGAGATTTACTATGTATATAATCAACCTAGTTTCTTCAAATTTTTTGACCACTCTTCGAATTATTGATGACCGAAAAATCTGCGAAGTTTGCAAGCGTGTAACTGTCCCATTTTTGTAAAGGGGTCACAGTTATAATGCATTGCTCCTTTGTGTAGCGCTCCATTTAAAATAATCGGAACAATCATAGTTGACAGCTGTCGAATTACAGAGTTGACCTTTGCTCATAAACAAAATTATACCAAATTTAAATAGTGCACTCTTGTTGACACAGTTTATTTTCCTGAATTTTCATCTGGATGACTCCCAGAAAATTGTGGTGCGGCTGCTTTTGTTAAACCGACAATACAATGTGGTCGATGGCAAGTTAGACGTTTATGGAATACGAAACGAAAATTTGGTTGCTGACATGTGTCAATCTAATCTATACTTCTTAAATATTTTGAAGTTTGTGACAGTTCTGGTTATAACGGAAGTTGATACCAATTTTCTTTTTTTTATCAATACAGAAGTTGTGAGATACAGAATATCTGCAAATGCTATCTCAAGATCATGCTTAATTTGGGCTGAAGCTACATTGATGTTCTCCTTGTCAAGACAGTGTAAAAGGTGGGCATCATCGACATAGAACTGCAAATGAGAAAAAGCCACACAGGATGAAATATCGGATGTATGAATTAAAAATAAAACAGGCCCAAGACGGAGCCTTGTGGAACTCTCGAAATAACAGCTCCCGGAGGAGACAGGACATTATTAACTTACACCTGCTGAGTACGATTCGTTAAGTAAGACCTTAAAAATGAAAGTCATGCATCATCAACGCCGTAAAATCTTAGTTTGGCAATAAGTAAATCGTGGCTCATAAGATCAAATGCCTTTCAGTAGTCCAATCCGACTGAAATTACGGATAATTTTCTATCTGAAGCTCTCACAATATTATCAGTAAGATTAAGTAAGGATGAAGTAGTGCCATGAGCCTTTCTAAATCCAGACTGATGCGTTGAAAGAATATTATTTGACGTAATGTAATTATATAGTTGCTTACATACCACGATTTCCAATATTTTTGACAGAACAGGCAAAAGACTAATTGGTCGTAGATCAGTAATAGAACAAGGATTACTAATCTGAGGCAAACTAGAGAATTTCGCCAGCAAATAGGAAAATATCCAATCTCCATACAATTAAATTAAATTACTTTCAGAAACTTCAGTTGTCGTACCACCCTGTATAATGTAACAAAACTTTAAAGTGTTGGAAATTTGCTTTATAACTTAAAGTCTTGTTACATTATGTAACAAGCAATGTCGTAAATAAAGCCTCCCGCTAGGGAATTCAGGCGTATCTAGTGTTGGCAATAGGATTTTGTTTGTGAACTTTGTTTCACCGGGCATATGCCTGCTCAGACTAGATGTCGCCACCAACATCTTGTTGTTAAAATAGGTTTTGTTCGAGAAACAAAAAATAAATAAATTTATTCATCAATGTTTCTTTCTTTAGATAATAAACGATTTTATTTTTACCTTAACATTGACCAGCAAAACACAAGAATTTGCACAATTGCACTTACATCCATTTCTGACATAACAACAAATCTTAAACATTGACACAATGTATGTACAATATACTAACACTAAATATCACTAAAGTAACCACTCAGTTATAAATTAACCAATAATAATCAATTAATCACTTAATGAAAATTAGTGTGCAAAAATAAGCATAAATTAATTGAGAGCAGCTATACACTAACGACGAACCAATCTCAAATGAGTAAAAAAATCTTTGCATACCAATTTAAAATTTAAATTGTTGAAAATTATTATTACTAGGGTTATCACTTATCATTTCGTTAACAAATAAAAAGTAATTGTGTATAATTTCAACAAACATCGTGCTGTATTATACTGAAGTTATTAAAGTTAGATCAGTGTTATGCACATCATTGGACCGAAGGTTGTTCTATTACTATAAATGATTAATATGAATGTTGAGAGAGAGAGTGATTTTTTTGGTTTAGTTTATTGTTTGTTTTGATAATATCTAATAGAATATTAATTATTTATAGTTTAGTTATTTATTTCGATAACTAAATCGAAGATGGCAAACATTAGAATGATGAAAGGCAGTGTTGGCTTGTTTTGAGGTGAGGCTAACGTTTTTGAATGATGTTGTAACGTTTTTCGTGGTTCGTAGTGTGAAATAACAACGAGCTTTAGTTAAAACTAATTTATTTACACTTAGAATAAACACTTAAATAATCTAATAACATTAACGAACTAAATTGACTATATTTATTTTCACTATTCTACTGTTTATTTAGATGTCACAACACTATGGACTAATGATTTTCGTCGACTGTTACGTTGGCCTTATATATGAGTTGCCCTCTTTTTCGAACGCTACCAGAGAGTAGTTGAACATTCTCGTATGTCCATTCTAGATTCATGGCGGTCTACGACACACCAGTGGCGGCCCGTGAGCCCGGAGGGTTGTGAGGCCGTACAAAGATTTTTATAAAAAAAATGTTGATTACCAATTACCACTATTATAATATTATATATATTATTTGCTGATTTTTTGGGAACTATCAATAACGGAAGCTATATTTTGTTTTTGTTTTTTCATGATAACTAATTTACATTTACATCCAATATGTACAGCACTTTTGTCGTGAATAGCCAGACTACGAGCTAAATTTTATATATCAAAATACCCATTTTTAGACTAAGTATTATTAGATACTGAAAACATGACACAAGGTCAACAATATAATTTTTTTAACTCCGCGCTCCCAGCTAACCTGAACCTGTGATCACAAAGGAGATGCTTAACGACGGGATTAAGGTCGCTCAGAATGCTGTATTAGCAAGGTATGTGGGTACCAATAACAAAAATGATGAAATTAATGACGATTCTAAGTGGAAGAAAGTAGAAAGAAAAAAGGCGAAGAGTCAACTCGTAGTTGGATCTAAAAGCCAAAGTGACGATGCGACGGGTGCCTTAAGGGGAGTAATGAGTTTCGTTGATCTTCACGTTTACAGATTGGAGCCGTCAACAACTCCTGAGCGATTGATGAATTTCTTAAAACCGCACTTTCCTGAGGCGTCTTGCGAAAAGATGGAGTCCAGGCACCCAACTGAATATTCTTCATTCAAAGTCCGGATAGCCAGTGAAAACTTGGTGAAAGCAATGGATCCAAAGCTTTGGCCAAGAAACACGTGCATTAGGCGTTTTTTACGCTTTACGAAGAGACAAGACCCAAAAATGAGGTGAATGTATTTTCTCCAAGATTTTTACTATTGAACTGTCAATCTCTGAATAATATAAAAATTAACGATATTGAGTTAGATTTGTGTGGTTATAACAATATTTTAGCTTTAGTTTTTACAGAGACTTGGGCATCTAGAGAGAATCTAGAGAGCATGCATATAGATGGTTACACACTGGCGGCATCTTATAGCCGGGAAGCCTTCCTAGGAGGCGGTACAGCTATCAGATATTTTCTGCCTCATGTTATGTGGATTTCTTGGGTGTTCGGATCGATAGCGGTTTAACCTGGAAGCTTCATTGTGAGAGAGTGGTGGGTCAGTTAAATTCATCCTTTTATCTGATGAACTCACTGAAGTCAGTCTTGGATCAGGGTCAGTTGTTGATGCTTTACTATGCCCAAGTGGAGTCGCGCCTATGGTACGGGGTATTTTTATGGGGTGACTCTACCATGACGCATGATATATTTGTGAAGCAAAAAATAATTATTAGATGCATAGCTGGGCTTCCCGACAGACAGAGTGTTGTAGGCCTGTGTTTCAGAAATTTAATATTTTAACGATATACGCTCTATACATTTATGAAGTATGTATTTTTATTCAAAAAAATTTAAAGAATTTTCCACAAACCCGTGATATACACACTGTAAATACAAGGAGTCGAAACGACTTACACATAAACAAGTTTAAATACAATTTGACTCAGAGGTCAATTTATTGCCGGGGGATCATGATCTATAATAAACTGCCAGATAACTTGAAGTCCATAAACGAAATTAAGAAGTTCTCAGTGTTACTAAAATCGTTTCTTGTATCTGAGGCGATATATTCTGTTAACGAGTATTTTTCTCGGGATGCCCGAGTAACTGTTATTTAGAAACTGTTGTGTTTTGACATGTGTCTTATACATTAAATGTTTAATAGCCTTTGTGAAGTTACAATTATGTGTTATTTTATATGTGAATATTGTAAATATTGTATGTATATATTTAAACTTTGAGGTTTTTTTTTACGTTGACGACTTCTATACATTTTGTAATGTCATTTGAAGAATAAATAAATAAATAAATAAAACCAATCAAACTTTTTATACCAATCATTATTAAAACCCCTAGTTTTTCCCGCGGTGCTAATATTTATTAAATATTTACTTATATCTGGAATAGGCCTCGCTAATTCTTGAACGACGCGACGCGACGTATAGTTTATCGTCGTATCGCTTTGAAAATGACCGCCGATATATTAAATAATTGATTATATCCCTAGAATTTTTGCATTTCCAATTCTACGTTTACTTGTACTACTGTCGGCGTTGGTGTACTACAGCCTGGACCTAGAACATCCATATTTTCCATACTATTAACCATTCACTATCACTACACTAGCACAAAAAGAATGCTTCACTTTAAGAATCTTTACACGAAAAATCACTAAATACCTATTTATTTATTGTCTGTTCCTAGTGTCCCTTAATTTATTACGATTATTATAAAGAAAAACCAGAAAGAAATAATAATTTACAAAATATGTAGGTACCACCTATAATAATATTATAATCAAAATATAAGAAAGCAAAAGACAACAGAAAGATGAATTGAACAAAGATCAAAGAGCGAATCTGCATAAAAAAAAAAAAAATTTCTATTTTTAAAATTGGCCAGTGTGGAAAAGTTGTCTATGAAGAAGTACAAAATGGCAAAAAAAATTGATTGAATTATGTATGTTTGTCGTCTCATTTCTACAGGGTATTTCTCAACTGAGTACACATTTTTTAAGGGCTTAAAATTTGTAGGTCAAAATTATATTTATTTTCCTATAAACATGTTTTTAATTATTGGTAGATAAGTACCGGTTTTTTACTTTAAATTGATAAATTAGCAACTTATTGGCAAATTGATATTCGCGACTATACATGGTGCTTTTTAAGTTGATACTTCTTTTTGAACTACAGAAGACGTTAAAATAAACAACATTTTCAATTAACTTTTTTCCAAAATTTGAAAAATAAGCGAGTTAAATTCATCTTTAAATTATTACAAAATACACTTAACATAAATATTATTAATAATATTATTTAAGTTGACAAAAAAAAATGTGTCAAACATATTTAGAAAAAGTTATTTATTTTAATATCTTCATGAATTTAGGAATCACCCTGTAATGCGCACTACTAAATAATCCAACGATGGCTTGTGTAAAAGTACACGAGAAGTTGTAGGAATATTACAATAACCGTTCACGAACATTTTCCAGTAAAATGATTAGCCGATGTCAATTCACAAAAACTGTAAATGCCGTTTTCCAATAATCGTGCTGTGGTTTTAAAACAAAAATGTAATTCCACAACACAATCACATTTTATGTTACAGTTTTTTTACAAACATATTAATGGAAAGGCATATATGTTCACACGCATACACACTGTAACTATACAACGAAATAGTCTCGAATTTTACAGATTTTTTGGTACATATATTTTACACACTTTTGTCAATTTACATTAGAGATGCGATTTCACATCCATCGGCGTTGGCATCCTGTAACCGTTTTAATTTTCTGTAATTTTACACGATTTCTTTTTACAGTGAACATTTAATGTAACTGTGTATGATTTGTTATTGGTTTTTTTTAAATTTTGCAATTATGAAGGTATCGTTTGGTTTTGTTACTTGTTCTAACGTTTAAATAATTTATTTAAAATTTTTACTTTTTGCCGGTACAAACGTTATTTTTTTATTTTGATTAAACAAGCAACAAACTAATTGGTCTTTTGACAGGAGGCAAATTTTCTTTGAAAATTTAAATACTACTTAAAAAAAAATAATACATTACAATACATTACGTTAGTTTTTTTTAGTTTAATTATTTATTATTTATTTATTTCAAAAAATTGATTTTCCTCGAAAACGGTCAACTTTAGAGCTTATGACCAAGAGTAGATTTTTGTGTAGAAAACATTGGCGATTGAAATGAGCCTCTTAAAACCGTACTTTTTCCCGTAGAAATTGGGGAGAAAAACACCCAACAACCCCTTCAAAATCTTCACCAATTACGAATTAAAAAAAAAATTCTTGCACAAAACATAGCTTATTATGAGTAGAAAAATGCTTACGAAAGCTTTTTTCTGTACGATAAACGGTTCCGGAGGTATTCGCAAAAAACGGATTTTTTTTTTCAATTTCAAAATCTCGAAAATTGTGTAGAGGGTGCCTTAATAGAAACTGTTTTTCATATTTTTTGACAAGCTCTCACATCCTAAAATTCTGCCCATATATTATGAAACACCCTGTATATCACCTACACACATAATAATAATAAATATTATATAATTAGTAAGGAAGACAAGATCACCTTGTCGAAATATGATATGAGACAAAAATAAAATAAATCTAGTTTCAACTAAAAGCCTTTTTAATTCAAACCTTAACCCATGAAAATATATATGGAAGAAAACTGAAATAATCTTCAAGAAATCGAATAAAGGAAAATTATCAATTATTGCAAGTTATTTCTACAGTTTTGCCTGTCCTCTTTGTTCAACTATCATCGCGTCGGGCAAAGTACTACTTTCCGCATAACTATTCCACACTTTTTTGTCAGCTCTTGGTCTATAGAGAACTAGTAACTCAAATTTACTTCAAGGAAGCCACAAATGTCTTATTTAATTTTGTAAAGCGATTAATAATCGCTATAAAGATAAAACTGTCCCATTTGGTAATTAAAAAACGAAAACAATTTTATAATAAGTTACACATATTGATAACTTCTTCGCCTTATTTGGTGATAATTTTTATTTATTGAAATACAAAATAATTTAGTAAAAGATATGAGTTTATTCAAAACATATTTTTCTGCATCAATTATACAAAGGTTCGTGGCCAATAATAGTGATAAAGGGACTATTTGAAGCCACTAAAAATAATTTATTACATGCATTTAACGCATGTTAAAACTGTGTTTTTAAAGTTGAAGGCTCAAATCATGACACTAATTTGTGATCAAGCACTTATTTATTAAAATAGCAAAAAATTAGGTCCTTTTCACTACGAGTTTAAGAATTTTTTTGTGGATGACTCCAATCTAGATATCGCATAGTTGCCCCAAGTTGATGATTCCTATGGAGGTCACAAATGTAGTATGGTCCTGAAAAAGTTGGAATAATCCTGAATAAAATTGAAGTGGACAATTCGTACACGCTGGAATCGCTGGATATCGGAAGCGGAATGATGTGTGTGCGACTGGAGTGCCAGCAGGATGTCGTAAAAAATAAATAAATTATGAATAATTATCTCCACTTCAAAATAACTGATTATAGTGTTATATTAAGTAAATCATTATACAATTGAAACATTGTATATCAACGATTAAATAATATGTTACTTAATTTTTTGTTTCATTGAATTAAATTATATTTAGCACTACAAATAATAAAAAAAAAAAGATTTATTTAATGCAGTATAACCGTTGCGACAAATATTCATTATAGAATGTAAATATAGACACAAAATTTAAAATATAACGAAAAGGTCACTAATGATAAGGATATGGTTATCGGCAGAAGGTTGTCTTTTTTAGAGACATATTTGAAAACAATTTGTATAGAGTGTGCGCCGTTTTTTTGAATGTACTGCGTCAGAAATGAAGTGCGGCATCGACAAAATATATACAGGGTCTTCTAACGGGAACCGCATTGAAAAATATTATTCTCATATGTACCGGGTGTACCAAACTCGGCCTATCTTCATCCGCTAAAAAGCCATGTCAAATCAAATGCTCCATGAAAAACAATTAATCTGTCACATTACTAGTGACAATTGTTGTCAAAATAATAAAGAATTAATTGTCAAAACAATAAATACGATACAGACAGTAATAACAGGTACTTATTTACAACGTGTTTATAACAAAAATGTTTTCCATAGACGAAATAAAAAACAATATAATAATTGTTTAATTTATTGCAAAAGATGCGTTTTGGTTTCTTTCAATTGTCGGCCATATTTTTTTGACAAAGAAAATAATAAAAATTAGATAATAAACCAAAAAGTGTGATATAATAATAAGTTTAAAATTGGTTTCTCTGGTGCTCGCTTTTGGCCCAACGCTTGAACGTTTACCCGCAAAGTCAATCTTTAAATTTCTTCATAACCAAAATTCCTATTCATCGTGATTAGTGCTCAAGAAGAAAATGGAAATAAACAATTTATAGTTTAAATCAACTAACATAATTTCCTCACTTACTATAATCAATTCAATCGTAATTTGATAGACTGCTCCTAATAATGTAAAAGGAACATGAAATAGTATTGCTTATGGTTACACTATTTTGGACATACGGTGCTTTTAGGTAATGAAATGATTGTATTATCAAGGTGGTGATGCCATACGCGCGTCCATGTGTTTTGCTAATGAATATATTAACAAAACACGGAAGAGCTATTGAACAGTGGCGTTAAATGGTCTGTTCTTCCGGGTACAAATTGGCTATCAATAAGCAGTATAATTAACAAAAATATTTTGTTTTGATTGATAAATTTTAATCAGATTCTTAGCCGCCTGATACAGAATTTGTGTAATTACATTTGGTTTATTTCAATTAGGATAAATTGCATCTTTTTGTGATTAGTGGCAGGGTTATTCAAGAAAATAGAAATGGCATTTGGTCGAGACATGCCTAAATAACTGAATCTCCGTTAATTTAAAGAAAATCCTCTATTCAGGTAATGTAAAGAGGCATTTTGTTCCTTTTGGTTAACACTATTTGGAGTACATTCTTTATGGATATGGATAGAAAAGAAATAGTAAAAATGTAAACATTTTTATCACCTGCAATTTCTACACAATGTGTTTTCAGAATTGGTTTGAGATTGTCCTAATTGGTTACTAAACTGTAAACAGTAAACGTTAAGGCGTACATATCGAAGACCACAGTGGCAACTATAACGAAGGTATCTCCAGCATGAAGACAGCAACAGCAGACAGAATGTTTTTTTCTAGACACAACGAAAGGCAAACAACCAACGAACCACTACAGGAACAGAGGATTACAAGAGAGGACATGGAAAAGGGATGGTTGCTAAAACAAACAACAAATAAGGGTGAGTTTTAGTGGAGTTAAAATCTACTACATTACCCAGGGAACTGGTAAGCAACCCCCTGGGTGTCCATCGGACGAGTCCTTGGCCAAAAAAAAGCGAACTGCGCGACAGCTTAAAAATCAATTCAGTGGTTTTTTGAATGTGGGAATTTAAAAACTTTAAGTTTGTAAAAAGAAAAGGATCGTGATTTTTTAAGATTTCAAACCACGACAACGTTCCATTAAATCGCTTCTGTCATCTTTTGGCAATGAAGCACTATCAGAGTAGACAGTGAACAATTGTTTTGCAGTATTTTGTCATGGTCGTGCATCAGTTCGTGATGAATCACGTGAAGGTCGATCAAAATAATTTGTGATTCCAAAAGACATCGATGTTGTTCGCAAAATAATCAAACAAGACCGACATTTGACCTCCAGTTAGATAGAGGCATCTCTTGGAATATCAGATGGACTCCAAATATCCTGATGGACGCTCAAAAAACAGTTCGTGTCAATTGGTGTAATGAACTGCTAAACAATTCCACGTACCAACTGCAAAATACATATACAACGTCGTCATCAGTGATGAAATATGGGTTTAAACGAGAACCAAACAGCAATCAAGATGAACGAAATTCCAGAAGAAGCACTTTTATTTACACGCCTTAACATGAAACAAAAAATTCGTGGACAGCGATATTGATCACCTCAAGAAGCTGCAGAAGCCTTTCTTCACAGATTTTAACAATAATAGAAGTTAACCCTCGTATAAGCTTCAAAGCCATATTTATAATCCACTATACAATCTTTATGTAAACAACGATAGAATTGCGCAAAAACAGACACACACCTAATGTTCAATTTGGATAAAGGCAACGGTTCTAAGACCTGATCAGTCTTAGAGTCTACTATCCTTAAACATCTAATCAATGTATAATGGACTATTATAATTGTATTTATTCTTAGTATTGATTTCATTCTTAACATTTCTATTTCTCCTATTTTCTACGGTTCTTGTATTATTTATCTATTTTTATTTACAGGTTCATGTACGTCTCTGCATAACAATCAACATTTGACTGCCATACGTTGTTCGGCAAAATGAAAATGCTGTTATCAAAAGAGACAGTTGGGCCCAATCTGTCCGAATTCCGTCCATATGGCCAACTATGTGTTGTGTGGGCCACGAGCACACTGCTGTTCTAAATTTTGTGAATACACTTTTACTTTTGTATTGCTGCTTTGATTGTTTTTAACATAATGAGTATTATTGTTGAGTTACACCATACGGATAATTTGGCTATTGTGCAGATAATTTGTAGTAATAAGCTGTTTGAAACACTTGTTTCACTCTAGTTTGTTGGACAACTTTTAATATTAAAATTATGTTTGTTGTTGCAAATTAGTAGGTATAAATATTATGATGAATGCGAATTATCTATGTGCGCTCAAAATACTCAGGGTCGATAATTTTAAAAATGGTAAAAAGTGAAAAAAAAAATATAGTAGGATGATACCCATTGGAAAAGGTAGAGAATATAACAAAAATGAAAGGAAAAATCAATTACGGGCGATCTGAGGGCGGGAAGGGGGAGAGGTGACTTTTTAAGGGTAAAAAACGGTTAATCTCGATTTCCGGTAAAACTGCAAGTCCTATAAAAAAAAGTTACATAGCAAAGTTGTAGGTAATAAAAAGATCTACAACTTTTGTATTGACACTTTCTTCACACAACCTCAAAATTTATGTGAAAAAGTCGAATAACCGAGTTTTTGGTTTTTTATTTTTGGAAAAAAAATTGATTTTTTCGCGAAATTTGGTGAAAACTTACCTTTGTAAAACAAACATACAGTAATTTTTTTTGATTTAAAATATTCATTTTTTCACCTTATTTTGACTTAATATCGAAAAAGCACCCTAATTTTCAATCGAAAATTCTCACGTCAAAATATCTGCTTTTTTAAAAAGCTGGTGTGTTTTTTGTTCGTTGAAGTCTCTACTTTCTGATGGTATAAAAAAAATATACACTACTATGGTAAATGTTCTCAGAAAATGCAAATAATTAAAAAAACTCGATTCCGAAATTTTTTTTTCTAATTACTTCTGCATTAGTTTTTGTCTCCTTGATGGCATTTTTTCATCGTTAGATTCGACAAACCTTCCCGATTCTAGTGGATCTTCGAAATCTTCAAGACCATCACCGTCTTCGTCTCCAAGATTATTTCCGGTCTGCATTGGTTCATCATCCACAATTTCATCTGAATCATCAACTTCCTCGTAGGCTTTTTCTTCCATATTGGAGCATGTTTCAGAACCATGACAATTTGAGCATAATTTTGTGCATTTGAAACCATGTTTTCGGCGCGTTGATGTTGCTTCCGGCCCCAATCTGTTGCTGTCAGTTCGTTACCCAGCCAAGTCTGAAGCTGATAATATGCCCTGTAACAATGTTGTTCTGCTGCACCTTCTGTGGGTGGGAGATTGGCCAATATGAAAGAAAATTTAATTCTTGCCAATTGATATTTTTGAAATCCTAATTTGTTCAGTGTTATCATTTTTACATTTATTAATATATTTGATTAATTGTAAGCCATTTTTTTTTATATCTTCTTTGTTCGCATCTTTTTTTATAAAAAATATTGGCCAAGTTGACACATTTTTATCGGCTAATAAAGAGTTGACGATAGTTTTCTTTCATTTTCCGGCAAATCCAGATGTTGTATCGCAACCAGAAAAACAATGAAGAAATGCAACGATATTTTTGAAGGATTCATATTTGAAACTATTAGCTCATTATTTGCATTTTCTGAGAACATTTACCATAGTAGTGGATATTTTTTATACCATCAGAAAGTAGAGATTTCAACGAACAAAAAACACACTAACTTTTTTAAAAAAGCAGATATTTTGACGTGAGAATTTTCGATTGCTTTTTCGATATTAAGTCAAAATAAGGTGAAAAATTTTTTTTGCAAAAGATAAAAATAAAAAACCAAAAACTCGGTTATTCGACTTTTTCACATAAATTTTGAGGTTATGTGAAAAAACTGTCGGTACAAAAGTTGTAGATCTTTTTATTACCTACAACTTTGCCATTTAACTTTTTTTCATAGGACTTGCAGTTTTACCGGAAATCGAGATTAACTGTTTTTTACCCTTAAAAAGTTACCCCCTTCCCGACTTCAGATCGCCCGTAATTTATTTTTCCTTTCATTTTTGTTATATTCTCTACCTTTTCCAATGGGTTTCATCCTACTATAATTTTTTTTGGTCTCAAAAATTATCGACCCTGGTCTATCACTGCAAAATAAATATGCAAAATTATCCCTAATATACTTCCTTCTCAGATTTATCAATTAATTTGTTCATACCCTTATAAGCAGTTTATTATTGCAAATAAACAGGGTCCTTTTGACAATGAGTTTGAAGTTGAATAAAAAATGATAATTTACCATTCACGATAGAATAAAAAAAAATATATTCCATCGTGGAGAGTTTTAACAGCTGATCTGATAACTAAAAATTGGCAAAGCGTTTAAATTAATACTGTGAATTATACAGGGTGGACACTTTATTAGGCGACAGTAATTTTTCTCAGAAACTACTCTGCCTTGCTAAGGAAGAAGGACGCATGGGATAGTGTTGGGAAAATGACGTTGAATGGTTTGCCACTTTTCATTTGAATTTATTTCGGTTGCTATTTAACGTAGGCACTTGATTTTTTTACCAAAATGTTTAGAAATAATTAGTGATTACCTACTTATTGTCAAATTGTGTGAAATTTGGGAGTTACCTTAAAAATCACTTCACATGCAACTTTATACGTTGTAGATTTCGAAATTTTACTACCCGTAAAAGCCGTATGTGAAGGTTTTTGGTAACAATTTTATTGTTTTTTTGATTGTTATGACAACAAACTGTCCTCGTAAAATCCTGATTTTAATTTGTTTAATGCAATTTTATAGGTTTTTCTTAAAAACCACAGAAAAATAAATTACAATATAGGTAGGAAACAATTTATTTTCAAACAAACTCACAACATTTTCCAAAAGTAAAGTACGCACATAAACAAATTATAAATAAATTATAAAACTAAAAATGTGCATATTTACGTGAGGCTGTGGGATGGTTGGTAAAATTAAGTTGAATTTTTGTATTAAATTTATATTTTTTAGAGAGTTTTGATATTCCAGATTTCAAAAATATTATAATCTGAATTTCGAAAAAAAATTACCTAAGTACCTAACTGATTTTAGAAAAAAAAATGTAAATACAAAAGTTAATTGGTTTAAAAAAAAATTAATTATTGGAGTGTTAATAATACAGGGGGCCCGAAACGTGGTGCACTGACATTGACTCCAAAATTTCAAATAGGACACCCTATATAAATATTTTTAGATTGCTTGGAATAATTATTAAAGGCAAGCCTCATAGCAACTACCTAATTGAATTTTGTATAATTCATTCAGCAATTAAGATTATGCAATAAATGTCTTGTGTGGTCGCTAGCTAAGATTGTATCACAAAAAAAGCTACCTTCTAAAGATTTGTGTTTTTCTTTTTTTAATTTTCTCTTCATATGTTCGTTACGACAAAAGATCAGAAACAAAACTTTACAGTATAATTTTAACAGTTCCTAAAATCTACCCACGTCCAAGAAATACGGGAAAATTTTAATTAACTTTATATTGCAAGTTAGTGGGAAAAATATATTTAAAAAGGTTTGTTTTATGATATTTGGGTGGATATTGTTTCGCATCTTAAGGTGACAAACGGGATTTTCATAAAAATCGGGAAAATATATCGTAAGCGTGGCTTTTCACTTGAAAGCGGGACAATCCCGCCTAAATCGGGACGCCTAGCAATTCTAGACAGTAGAGTAATGTGGTTATATGCAGACTGCAGAGCTTACCCACTCCATTGCTCAATATTACTCTAATTCATAAGTAATCAGTGTGTATGAATATGGATAGAAAAAAATCAAGTGGATTTCAAGTTCAGTGCTTTTAATGCCAACAAGTTTTTAACAGACACTACAAAACAACTCACGAGAAAAAACATCACCAGAATAAAACTGTAAACGTTAATTCGCCTTCGGTCCGCCCCTAGCCCTGTGATAGGGATGCACACAACCCCCAAATTCTTAAATAGCAGTAGGAATGTTTCATTAACCTTTATACATGTTTTTTCTTAGAATTAAAATGTATCGAAATGATCCAATTTTTCTAGAAACTTCCTCTTATTTCGGCAACCTTTCCATTTAGGGTGTTCTAGGTATTTGTTTGTTTAAAATCAAAAACAGTTGAAGATAGGTAATAATAGGGAAATGTTAAAACAAAATACTCCAAAACATACTATAAGAAATCTGAAAATATAATTATACAGGGTGTTCCATTTGAAATAAACTTTCTTACAGATAAGGAAGTGGCACAATAATATCGCAATATTATTGATAGATTGTTTTGACCTGAGGAATCACTTAAATTTCTCTAAGGTGTTATCGACCAACAATCTTCCTGTATGTCGATTTAGCTATTTATTGAAGATAAATACCCAAACTGTCAATTTGGTGTTTGTATTTTCGGCGTTGCTATGGTGATTTTTCATGCCCGCCGCTACTTTTGTCATTACCAGGAAATTTTATCCGTGCGTAATAATATTTCCCACTAGTTGTCAAGTGGGAAATATTATTACGCACGGGTAAATTATAAACAGCATTACAATGTACTACATTTTCAAATCATGATTGAACATATAATAAAGGCATTTAAAGACAGTCGTAGAAAAAATATATTTTCCGGGCTTGATCAATAATTTAGTACAAACCCTGAACATGAACATTAAATATAAGAAATATAATTAGCAAGTGATCGTCAAAATCTCAGTTCAAGCACCGATACATTTCAGTCCCCAATTACCGTTAATAATAAACTTATCAAAACTCATCACCTGTCACGGTGTTGTGCACAATAAACATTGTAATATACCCACTAACCCAGTGTAGTATTTTTGTCAATAGAAATCTCTTGGGCTATGCATATTATGCATGTAGTACAATAAGAGTCTCGCCAGCATGTTGCAGGGTGTTAGTATTATGTAGTTTGTGCAAATATATAGAAAAGGGGTTTCGGTGAATGAAAATTGTTGATTGTCCCACGGTTATAGCTTCTATCGACCCTCTTCTAGCCATTCCACATGGTCTTATTATGCACCGGGCTGTATAAGAATGTATGTAATTGAGGTTGAGAAATAATATACATCAATGAGTGTTGATACGATCTCTATATTGCAGAATTTAATAAACAATAGTTAAGTATTTTCGAGAACTGACCTTCGAAAGCTTAAAAACGTAAACGATTATAAAAGTTAAGGTAAGATTTAATTACATGTTTAAGATATTATGCGAAACGCGAACATTTTTCGTTTCAATTATTGCCAACGAAATCCCACGAGACTTTATGACATGATCTAGAATAATACGGGGTGTTTTTTTTTTGTTTTAGTTTTTTCTTGACCCTTTTGGTCAATTTTTAAAAATTATTTTATTTTCTTTGGGTTTATAAATTATATACTATTTACTATAATTGTTCGTACATTATATATTTTTTTAATATTTGCATTTTTTTGCACTATTTTTTTTTTTATTATACGACGTACGTTCCGGCAATTTTTTTTACATTTGATATGATAACTACGTAGAATTATGTTCTATATTATGTGTATATCTCTTGTATATGTTTTGTGGCACAATAAAAAGGTTGCCACAGTATCTACAGATTTAAGGTAAATAGGTTAAAACAAAAACTCCGGGTTTCCACATGAAAGTATTAAATAAAACACGGAAAATTTGAAGCAATGCAAAAATTGTATTTGCCCTTTCAGTATACCTTCATTAGAATTGGGTATGAAAGATGATATCTGCTAAATGGCCGCCGCGGTTCAAATGGCATGTTGTAATGCATTTGTCAAAATTTTCGACTACTCTGTGACACAAATCAGATTCTATGCCGGCTATTTCGCGTCTGACCTCCTGTTTAAGCTCTGCAATAGTGCTTGGTTTATTCTTGTAGACTCTGTTCTTCAGATACCCCCAAAGAAAGAAATCTGCGGGAGTTAAATCACATGCTCGCGGCGGCTAATTGATGTTGCCGTTGCGGGAAATAATGCGACCTTGAAACTTACTGCGCACCGTCCTGTTGAAACCAGAGATTTTCGATGTCCACATCTTCGAAGAGCTCCCACAAAAACTCTGTTATCATGTTCCGATAGCGATAGCTACGTGCATGCTGAGGGGTTCTAATGTTACTTACGGATCCAGTTTGCTGAAATTTTTGGACCACATTCCAAATTGTCCTGTCGAAAGGTCGATTTTGCGCACCAAAAAATTCACGTCGGGCACAAAACGTATTTCTCCTCGATGGCCCATTTTCATAATACGCTTCGACAATTTTAACGCGTTGTTCCGTGGTGAATGGCTCCATGACTAATTTTGTTCATGTTTCTAGGTTAGAAATCTCACATTGCCGTTGACAAATACAGTGGCGTTTCAAAATTATTTTATGCTGTAATGTGGAAACCCAAATTGAATCACATTTTATATACAGTGTTCTATTTGAAATAATCAAGTTGACACCTACTTCCGGTATAACCGGAAGTGTCAATAACTTATAATTCTTTTACCTCATCTGCCTATATTTTCAAAATTCTCCTACGTATAGTTTTCCTGACAGGAAGATCAAACGTTAGCAAGTATAAATTTCACGCAAGATTGGAGTTGCTATAAGTCTAATGACCTGTCGGTCATGAGTACTGATTAAGGACTAAAAATACGTAAATCGAAAATCTACTTTTCCGGCTGGCTGTCATCGAGATTTTACTTTCCCACAGGGCTCAATAATAATCACATTTTTGTCTTATTACGAAGTCTGTAGTAATCATTTTGCAGGCGTTTTCTTATTAAATAGTGTCTCCTTTTTCCGATACGTACGACATTTTCCGATTTATTCATATAGGGTGGTCAAAAACAATACTGAAAACGATGTTATAAAAACAGTCGAAAGTCAGTTTTTTCAAATGGAACAGGTATATTTTTATAATTTTATCTTACGTATCATTAAAAATTAAAGAAGCTTACTTAAGATCGGAGGCTCAGCCTCGACTTCGCCTTTTGTGTAATTAATTTCACACAATAAAATCATTATTATTATTATTAAGTTTAGCATTTGAATAAGTATTTTGCATTTTTATAATAATTATTGTGCAATTTACCTTTCAAAATGACTGACTAATTACGACTATTTGATTAATAACAATTAACTTTTGATATTTGATTTGACGTTTATGGGCCTGCAGAAAAATTTGCATTTTCGATATTTCGAAAAGTATGCATTTTCGAAATCAGTAACCGATTAGAAAGTTTCTTTAATTTTTAATGATACGTAAGATCAAATTATAAAAATATACCTGTTCCATTTGAAAAAACTGACTTTCAACTGTTTTTATAACATCGTTTTCAGTATAATTTTTTGAACCCCCTGTATGAATAAATCAGAAAATGTCGTACGTATCGGAAAAAGAAGACTTTATTTAATAAGAAAACGCCTGAAAAATGATTACTAAAGACTTCTTTATAAGAAAAAAATGTGATTATTATTGTCAGTTTTGACATAAATCTTGATATACGGCTAGGTTTAGGTATATGTGGAATCCAAAAATGTCATAATATATAAGGTGTTTCATTTAAAATAACAAAGTGACTATCTACTTCCGGTATAACCGGAAGTGCTAAGCGGTTGGTATTATGATATTTGAATAGACTATATTTGGCAATATATATACCAAAATTTTCCAAATTCAATTCGAAGTAGTCTCCGAAATATTTTAATGGGCCGTCACCCTGTATATAACAAATAAAATACAATAGGTACTTATTACCAGGTCTCTGTTGGGTCATTGGTAGGGCGTTCGCTTGGCAATAGTTTTTTTTTCTAATTTTTAAATAAAGTAGTTCGTTTGTTACGTTAGTTTATTGGAAATAATGAAAATAATACAATTATAATAATAATTATCACATATTTTTGATTATATTATACCTTGTCGGGAAAGTTTTCGAGTGACACAACCGAATTTTTTATTATTTCAAGTACTAAATTTAGTTTTAAATGCTCACTTAAAAGTATTCCAATATATCAGTTCAACCTATTGTGGCCAGATGTGAATGTTATAAATATATCATTTTGCCTTTCATTCACCCCAATAAACTACCAACTAACTACTAATATTTTTCAACCTATTTTTTAGCCCATCTCAAAATGCCATGTGTTATCCCAATATTTGTATATACTTTGAAAATCTGGGTGACATTTGCAAGGCACTCAACTAATAATAATGTAATAAATTTGTTTGAAAGGGTCGTCAACTAAGATCTGGTAGAGTTTTGTAATATTTTGGTAAAACCAACAGATTTACATGCTGCTTTTACGGTTTTACCTATTATTACTTCTGCTCCCAGATTATTTATGTTTATAAATGAAAATAATTTCGTGGCAAAGCGGACTAAAATGTTGGCTTTACCTACACAAGGAATTTTGTTTAATTTAGCAGGGCCCCAGTCTAATTCGATAGAAACCAGACCGAGGCATGGGTCGACAGGTACTGACGAATTCGTTTCGCTCTTGTTATGAGCTCGTCAGAGCACCATAGTCGCTGCCCATCACAAATATCGGCCTGCATTTAAGCACAATAGGATACACAACAGTAGACACATGTAAACATATATCATCTACATGTACATAGTAATGCATATCCCATACCATGCAGAGGCCGAACAAACTCAATGTATAGGTAAAACCAGTCGACTGGTTTTACCTATACATTGAGTTTGTTCCTTGTGTAGGTAAAGCCAACATTTTAGTCCGCTTTGCCACGAAATTATTTTAATTTATTATATTTACGGACATGAAATCCTCTTAATTTATGTTTATGTTTGGTAAATTTTATTTGATATTATTATGTTTTTGAATTTATGATAGAGGATAAGGGATTTCCTGAATGACGTCTTTTTCCTTAATCGTTGTTAATAGTAGTCTTTTATACAGGGTCAGGCACGTTTTGGTATTTTGCAACCCAACTATTACAATTTTGAAATTTATTGCAATTTTACCTTATTATTAAATAGGTAGCACATATACAGGGTGTGCCAGAATTTGGAGGCTTATTAAAACTATGTTTTTTTAAATGGAACACCCCATATATTGTTACATTTTTGGAATCTATAGAAAAAACAAACTTCATATGATATGAGGTTGGTTCCCAATAGCCTATATCTTCAGGTTTTGAAATTTTGTAAAAATACAAGGATTTTCAACAAAAAAATATATGTTTTAAACTCAACTCAATGCTCAGGATATACATTACTAATTATTTCAGCTAATTAAAAGGCTCTCAAACGTTAATTATTATACAGTGTGTCCTCCAATTGAATTACAATTTTTCTAATATTTAAAGAGCCGACACTCTTTTAATCGATTTGGAAATTAACCACCTTTCCTTTGATAACAGGGTCCCTAATCCCGTGTCAAGTGGTGGTATAGTGTTTCTAAAGTTAGTTTAAAATTATATAAAAAACCACAACTCGATATCCCTTTGATACAGATACATTTATAATAATATGCTTCTGATATTATAAACAAATTTTACTCACTTAGTCAGTGACATTTTCTATAGAACGTAGAAATTTTATAATACGAGGGATGCCTTTTATATTTCGGGATTTGGCAACCCTGGTATTGCAATATGGTTATTGACAGCTCTATTGTAAAGTTGGACATCTTTGAGGTTATAAGTACTCCATCGTTTTAACATACGAGCGCTATTTGTGTTGTTTACAGTAACTTACAAGATTCATCTCGGCCCAAAAATGGAATTAAATCTTAAACATTTTCGTGCGATTATTTTTTACAACTTTCGACGTGGATTAACTCAGCAACAGTGGATGGATGAACTTAATTCAATTGTTGGCGATGAAGCTCTATCAAGGACCAGTGTTTATCGATGGTATTGTGAATTCAATCGTGGTTGTAGTTCACTCCAAGACAAATTTCGTGAAGGTCGTCCAACATCAGTTGTTGTTCCGAAAACCATTGATGCTGTGATATTGCAAGATCGTCATGTGACCTATCAAGAGATTGAGACAACCTGAGGCATTAGTGGGACCAGCATACATTCAATATTGCAGATATTGTCCGGGTTGGATCCCACACAATTTGTAAATCGCTCAAACAATGGTTCGTGTCGATTGGTCGAAAGAAATGCTCAAAAACTACGATCGCGGTGCTTCTAAACACGTCTATGACATCGTGACAGGTGATGAATCGCGTATGAGCCGGAGAGTAAACAGCAGTCGACTGTATGGGTGTTTCAAGATGAGCCAAATCCAACAAAACTTGTTCGCGCACAAAGCACTTCCAAGCAAATGGTCGCCTGTTTTTTTCAGAAAAACTGGACATGTCGCAACCTTACCACTAGAACAACGCAGAACAGTCAATTCTGAGTGGTACAATAAAGTGATTTTCGATGATTAATATTTGTTTTTGTTCTCTAATCTCGAGATATAAAAGGCAACCCTCGTATGTGTATTCGTCACTTCATTATTTTCAGACCTTAACTAATGATAAATATTTAAAAGAAGACGCTGTCTTTGCACATGTAAATCTTGATGCTTAAACTCCCAACGTGTTCCGCTCGTGTCGTATACTGTCCGTGTCTGATACAGTGACTGCAAAAAGTTTCATCCAATTTAGGTTTTATTAAAAATTATTATCTAATCTTCTTTTATTTTATTAATCTAAGAAAAACTATTGAACAGATCATGGTTATAATATTCTACCACCGTGTTTTACTGTCGGACAGAAATTTTCTTGTTTAAATTCCACATTAAGTCTTCGCCATACCATATGATGTCCATCCGATTATATTTAAATTAATCTGAGAAAATAACACGTTGCCAAAAATTATTTGTTTTATTCATATATTTATTTGCAAACTCTATTCCTTTTTTTTTTCGATTAATCATTGACCCAATACTTTTTCCAGTCACTGTAGTTATTTTTATTACTGTCGGTTTCCTTTGGAAGGCATGCTTTATTATTATTATACGTCTTATATACGAGGGAGAAATGTATCAAAAAACGCTGCATTCGACGCCCTTCTTAATGTAAAGAGGGGCTATCTGGTAGAATCGTTAAATGTATATATTTTACATTGACTTTGGATACACTATACCTATCCTGCCGTGTTAATTCAAATGGCCGTATCTGTTTAATAATTCAACGTGAGAAAAATCGACTTTGTCTGCTTTTTTCGAAAAATTTGATGCATTTATATTTAATGGATGCTATTAAAACTCCACAACTTAAAAATTTATAATTTGTCTAGTAAGTATAAATTAATATTGGCAAAATCTTACATTATTACAATTAGTTGTTATCAATTGTTCTTGTTTCTTATTAACTGGAATGCTTTCCATTCTCCATTCCATTCTCTGGACTAATGGCACAAAGTTTTGGTATTATTCTTTCGTTTCTCTCTACTGTTATCCTGCGTGGTTCACTTTTAATGTCAGGATTTTATATACGATTGTTTTGTGGAGCTGACGTCTTTTTATTTATAGTTCAATTTAACTTATTATTAGTTTTCGTAGCTACTTTGATTTGAAAAAGAAAATGTAAGAATGAATACAAATATCTGTTTGTTTTAAGAATTAAGAAATTAAAGAAAAATCGTTTTTCATAAAATAATCCATTTCACGCGAGGAGTATAGATGAGATAAATAAAAGTCGTCTACTCCACAATATTCACTTATATAATTGAACACCCAGTGCCATACATGTTTCAAGGTCTTAACCCTCATCATCAGTGGCTTTATATAATTTAGAAAACTTGTAATTTTGATGAATCAAACAAATATTCAAAATTACAAGTTTTCTAAATTATATGAAGCCACTGATGATGAGGTTCGAGACATTGAAACATGTTTGGGACGGGCTGTTCAATTATATAAGTGAATATTGTGGAGTAGACGACTTTTATTTATAAAATAATTGGTATAGGAAACAATTGTATAAAATAAAAGGTAGTTGATTTCCGATTCGATTAAAAAAAATTATGTGTCCAAGGCAAGAATGGCCAGCATTGGAATCTTGGAAAGGGTAGGAGTTATAATGTCGATTAAATTAGAAAAAAGTTGTATAATTTAAACACCTTTTGAATGGCGATTTCAAAAGTAACCTAACTTTAGCCGATTTCGAGAACAATTTTTTGCGGTTTTAGTTTTTATTTATTTCTGACATTATTTTTACAGATATAAAAATGAAAAGCACTATTATTACTTTTTAAGGAAAATAATATATCGATAACAAATTTCCCGTACAACGTTTCGTTTATATATACGGCCCTGGATTTTTTATTGTTTAATCCAAAGCCATTTTCAATTCAAAAATAGGTGGTTTATCACAAGTAATGGTTTAAACAAGTTTTTAGTGTTTTTTAGCTGTTATTTAAATTTATTCAAGAAAAATCGCCATAGTTTGGCACTGTTTTTTGCTTATAACCTTCATCTGAGCAACGTTTTTTTAATAAACCTCAAAAAGCACAAAAATGTCCAATAAATTTTAAAAACCGCGTACAGAATAATACGAGTATGTTGCATTGAGACATAAATAAATTGTCAAATAATAATAAATACCTAATTGTGGGTAACGATGAAATAATGTTTTTGCTAAACCTACTACTCTGCATTCACTCAGTTTAGTGCCAAACTATGGCGATTTTTCTTGAATAAATTTAAATAAGAACTAAAAATTCTGGAAACTTGTATAAACCATTACTTTTCATATACCACCTCAAAAACCTAGCGTCGCAGTAAAAATTTTCTCCTCAAAGAGAAAATGCTTTTAATTTTTTTATATCTATAAAAGTAATGTCAAAAATAAATAAAAACAAAAATCTCAAAAAATCGATTTTTCAAAAATTCTCGAAAACGGCCAAAGCTACTTTACTTTTGAAAACACCATTTAAATGGCGTATAAATTATACAACTTTTCCCTAATTTAACCGACATTGTAATTCTTACCGTTTCCAAGATTCCAATGCTATCCTATTCTTATATCTTGGACTATAGGATACTTCAGTTGAAACAAATTAATTTGGGCTAATTAAATACGTTTGAAACACCTTTTAATTAGCTCAAACGATTAGTAAAGTCGATCCTAAATATTTTTAATATAATTTTTTTTGGAGAGTATTGAATGTTACCAAAATTTCAAATATTTCAAAAATCTGAAGATTGATGCATAGGAAACTTTGCTAAAAGGTTTATTTTGTTTCTAGATTTAAAAAATGTAACAATGTATAAGGTGTTCCATTAAAAAAAAAGAGAACTTTAATAAACCCCGTAGTTCTGGCGCACCCTCTATATGTGCTACATATTTTAATGTAGCTATTATGAACCTACATAAGGTCAAATTGCAATAAATTTCAAAACCAAAAAGTGTGAACACAAGGTACCAACGCGTATGTAGTGCCCTGCCCTGTATAATTCATATAACAGCGTGTTATTTTTAGAGAAACAATAAAAGGTCTAGAACCGTGTTAAGACAACACTGTATCTATCAACTAATTCTCACATTTAGCGATATACGATGAATTCATGATTATCCATTGTTCAATGCTGTCATATACGTTATATTTTGCTCAATTCAGTGATTTCAAAATTATAAAAATAAAGCCAAGACTCAACAAGATAATTGTGCATTCGCATGCTTTCCTATATTTTTTTATCATAGATTCAAAGAAGACCCTACTGAAATAAAATAACAATGCCACAACTATTACTATTATTGCAACAATTAAACTATAAAAAGTCTTACTGGTAAATGAAAGCAATACATATCAGCTGGTTGTATTTGCCCTTTTTTCCAAAACATATGCAAGTCAAGGCGAGGAATTTCCTAGGGGATAACGGAGAAACCCAAAACAGGCACTAACAGGGCGCACAAAACACACAGCTGCATGCACCAAGTGTTCTTTGCTCAGCGTCCATCTGCGGCGTTCTAGCTTATATACAAACACGGTAAAATACAATGTGTGTTTGAAAAGTATTTTATTAACGTTAATAAGATTATTAGGCATGTGCGTTTTGGCAATTCAAATATTATTTTGCTGTAGAAAATGGCACTTGAAATTACCCCGAATTAATGAATTATCTCACAGTAAAAAAGTTGGTGCAAAAAGGCCGAGTGATATAAAACAAAAACACAAAACTCACAAATAAATTTCGTCATATAACTTAACAAATAACTTTATTAAAAACTTTAAAGAAAATTTTTGAGTTGTGATGTTTTTTCCTTTCTCTTTTGCTACTCTCCATGGGAGATGGAGTTGCGTGGGTTTTGTTTTCTTGTCTTTTTGCATTTTTCATGTTTTTACTGTTAAGTTGTTTCGGCTGCTTCTAAGGTTAAGTAGAGTAGCTTTCAGCTAGACTTTTTGGTGTTCGTGTGCGTTTTTTGCTTGGGTACTTCCCAACATGTATTATTATAATTGACGAATAGATATTTTTATACCTCAATTAGGTAGATGAAGAACTATCAAAAATTAATTCGTCAATTAAAAGTTATTTGCCGAGTAGTTATTAGGAAATGTATTTGGAGATGAGGAAAACTACTCACTAACACTATAAAAATATATTTCACACTAACAAAATACAATAAATTAGAACACATATTATATATACAAGGCGTTCCAAAAAGCCGCGGCAATATTTAAGGGGGTAATTTCTGAGGTTACTTTATGAAAAAACGTTTCCATAAACATACGCTTGGAAATGCATAGTTTGCAAGATACAAGGTGTGTAAATGTGTAAATTAAGTCAAATATCTCCTTTGTTGTGTAAGCGTAAAGCTCTTGAGAAAAATGGACCGTACGCAGATTTGTGAGAATAATAAACGAAAACAAATGTTTTAACAGAACGAGGCCTTATAAATTACCTAATTTTGGTCTGATATTGAAATCCTTTCTGTTTATAATTTTGTACTTGCGTCGTGATCTTTGGCCGGGAGGATTCTTCTTCCTTCAGTCCTGTTGCTTGACACAATCACACTTGAACATGTTCAAACAAAGTACACAAACACAAGAGTCCTTAATTGCAGGATGAACTAATCATACTCTCGATTGCGGTCCCAAATTGTAATATTGTAAAAAAAAATGTTCAAAAAGGGCAAATCGTGTGGCATATACAACAGTCAAAACTTTAATAATAATAAACTTTACAACAAAATGCACATTTAGGATCTATTTTTTTTAATTGACCACTAGTAAACGACGGTAGGTCAGTCCTACCATACACGAGCAAATTTATTAGAAATGAGGTATATGAAACCCAAGTAACAAAATATAGTTCTAGGAAGGTTGTATATTGGTTCTAGAACCACTTTATGGATTTTGTTTACATATGCCATTAGGTATAAAACAACCTCCTCTAGCCGGCTACACAAACTCCTGGTGACCAAAAGGGCCCACGCTACAGAACCTCCTGCTAACCTAAAAGTTGTCGACATTTCAGAACCTTAAGGTTAAATATTGAATATTTGTGCAGCTATAATATAACCTTTATATATCCTCACTAGCCAATATATAACTGAATTATAACCCATGAATCACAGGTTTAAAGTTCTAATTTAGCCACTAAAAGGTTCTAACTAGCTCCTTGCGAATTATCAACTACAACCTATTAGTAAATAGTTGATCTGCGGAAAGCAGTCTTAAAACTATTAAGTAAAATATATTACAGACTGCTTCTAATTTTTGGATTAGTTGGTTAATATACGGTAGTATTTCTAGTTAAATAACTCTTTGGTAGGTAATATTGTAATGGTAAATTACGATAATTATTTATCATTCAATATACGTGATATAAAACTGCATGAAATAGCTGACACAAATTGCTGATTTTAATGCACCTTCTATTTTACTGTCAAAATATTATATAAAAGTAGCATAAAATTCATGGGCTATCGATATTATTAGTATAAATATTTTTTTTAGTTATATTTAAAATACAAGGGAAATATTTTGTTTTTAAAAGTAGTCGAAATTCTAATATACGGAAACCTATGAATATAAAATTATAAAAAAATGTGTTTCCCGAACCTAAAACTACGCAGAATTACATATATTTTCAAAAATATTTTGTTATTTAACTATGTCATAATCTTAAAATGGCCGATAGGAAACACATGCTTATAAGCTTTTGAAATAACCAAAATATAACCTAAGTTGCTTGAAATTCTGAAAATATGCTAAAATATAACCTTAAGATCAAATTCGTAACCTAAATAATGCTAAATAACACTTTTCAGAACTAATAATTGCCTTTATACCACTCAAGCTTAAAAGTGGCACCATCGCAACTTTCTAACGACCTGTTTAGTATTGTTTTGGATGAGTAGTTGTGATCACGTGCCAGCTTTTATTCATATTTATTATACAGTGTGTCATTTAATTGAAACGGTAAGTACATAGTAATAATCGCTGATAAGCTGAAAATGTTCCTAGTTTTCTTGTTCTAATAAGATGACATTAGGGATTGGTTTGTGCCAAATAAATGCAAATTGAACGCTAATAATATCTAATAAAGAATTAATTTTTATAGTTCGTTTTTAGTTTTTACTAAACGGGATTTTTCTTGTCTTGGTATTTCAGGAATGTTAAACGTATTTTTAAAATGTTCAAACAACAAAAAATCAAACTTTTTTATTTCATAAATAGGTACAATAAAATTTGATAATACTGCGTGCATTCAATTTCTATGCGTGAATTTAATATTTTGTTGTTTTTTTTCAAAATATGCATTTCAAAGTGGTACAAACCATTGAAGAGGGCAAAATTTGTCTTTCAGTTATTCCAAGGATGTGGGGAAATAGGGGAATACGAAGCCGGAAAAGTCCATGACGAATTATCTGTACCTGGCAAAGGTTGGAAAACATATACCTGCATAGTTAAAAGAATATTTTCTTCGTACAAGGATGCTTGTGGAGAGCAGGAAAGAATGCAAGATCTTGCTGATACGGATGGAGAAAGCGATAGTGTTGGTAGTTACCAACCTACCTCCGATCCAGCAGATTTCAATAATTTGCGACACCTGTAAATTGAATGTAAAAATAACTACTTGTTCTCTTTATGTCAAATAGACATAATACAAACCAATCACCATTGGTTTAGTATTTACTTCATTTATGTTGAAGAGAATAGGCCAAAATTCAAACTTGGAAGATTTAAAAATCAATATTTATATTAATCGAAATATTTAAATTTGTTTTTGTATTTTGGTAACACTATTTAATACATTTTTGTAAACCATTGTGCCAGTACCTCCCTCCAGCAATTTCATCAACTTCAATTTTTGTATCCGGTGTAGCCAATAAGGTTCGAGGGTCCTTAGGCAGCCCGAAATTACTGTTTTTATTTAAAATATTTTGAAAATTGAAATTTGATTAACCTGCTCATCAGCAATTTGTTGAAAGTTCTGTCGCACCTTTCTTTTAAAATTTCCACTACGAACTAGCTTTTCGTGAGACATTCTGTATAGATTCAGAAAACGTTGATGTTACCTTCTGTCTAGGCGAAAACGAGACTAAAAGATAATCTTAGTGACCAAATAGATTTTAAATAAGGGAAGTAGTATTGAGTTATGCCAGAAAGCTTATTTAGTAACCTATAACGCATCGCTTCAACTAAATAGTCTTTAATCAGTTTTAAAATGGGCTACATGGTTATGGAAAAGTTGTTTAAATGACTTAAAGGCGCAAAAAATGCGAAGTTATAATTAGGTTCTAATCTAGCAGCAAAAAAAACTTATAAGTCTTATTTCGGCATTTAAGTGACTAAAAAATGCCTTATTTATAACCATTTCAAAACCTTAAGGTTTTAGGACTACTAGGTCCTAAAACTCCTCATATATATAGTTGATTTAACGTTTTTCAAACATGTTTCAAGCTGTATGTATGATTTCATAGTTCTAAGGCCAACAAGCACAATATATTACCTATGTATGGTTTTTAGGCTTAAGAAAAAGGCACACATTACCCATTTATAACCTTAAGGCAATTTTAAAGTCTTCCTCCTTAAATAAATGTTACTTGGGAAATGTACCTTAAATTTACTTATGAATTCTAGCAACAATTATAGTAGGCAATAAACGGTTATTAAGTTATTTTTGAATCATTTATCCATTCAACGAAAAACAAATAAAAAAATAATAAAGAAGCAAAATGAGCGTGGACGCACTGAAATTTGGCAGCGTTGTGGACAGAAATAGGGAGCTTATATGGCTTTAACTATATCAAAATAATTAAGTTCAACGGCGTTAGGGGGGCAACTTAATAAAAAATATTGACAAAAAAATGTAATTTCGATAATGTCTTGACATAAAGCAACTAAAACGACAAATTTATTTTTTTTTATGTGGCGTTGTTTTGCGATAAAAATTTAAAACAAATTTCAACATACCAAGAGTATTGGCGAAAATTTAACTAAAAATAACTTTAACATTTTGAAACAAGATAAAAATAAATAAAATTAATATTTATACAAAATCAAAAAACTATTAAAAGTGACCACCTCTAGTTCGGATACATGAATCCAATCTTCTCCTCATTGACTGGCGAACTTTCTCATGAATACCAGAGTCGTTTCGAATCGAATTACACCCAGCAATAATGTGATTCCTTAAGTCCTCCACATTTTCTACAGGAGTAGCGTAAACTAAGGACATCAGGTAACCTCACACCATAAGTGAGGTCCAGCTCGGCCAATCCGTCGTGTTCCGTATGGTGCATAAACCACATTGCATTTCTTGTTGCCAATGGTACGTATTCCAGGAAGCGTGTGTTCCAGAAAGTCGCGATGTACCTCTCCGGTAAGTCTTCCTGGTAGAAATAGGGATCCAATTAAGCATTCACCCACAATTCCAATGTGGAAAAATGATCTTCAAATATCACATGCGGATTTTCATCACACCATAAATGGTTATTATGAAAATTCCTTCTTGAAAAACTCGCTTCACCAAATCAACATCAGTAATTGAGGAATTTCAAGAATTTGGTGCAAGAGCAATTGACAGAATGCCATACGTGGAGGAAAATCAGCCTGAATAAGTGCTGGAACGCGTTGGATGTGGTATGGATATAACGAATTATCCATAAGAATGCGTCAAACAGTACTATTACTTACATTCAAAACCTCAGCGACTTTTCGAGTAGAAGTACCTGGATTTTCTTCAACCATGTTCAGCACATCATCTTCCAGCTCTACCGTTCATGGTGGCTTTGGCCTTCCTTTCCCAGAATACTGTAAAAAAAGTCAGAATGATAAAAAATTCCGAGTTTCTTACGGAATTCTGTAAAAAAAATCAGAATGATAAAAAATTCGTAGTCAGAATTCTAAAAAAAATACTTTGTATGACTCTTCTACGCTTTCATAGTTACGTCATAAAAGAGCATTTACTTTAAAGAAACAGAATCTCTATGGAATCCAGATCACAGGGTGCATATCAAATTTGAAATTAATTTTAAGGAAAATGCACAAAGTCAATTGTTTTTAAAACTTATTTAGCATTACGCTTGTCGACTCAAATTATTTTCGCAGTACAAACTCAATCAAATAATCAAACACCGGTAATAGCTTTTGTAATAATTACAGAAGGACGTTCTACAAAAAAAAATCATTCACGTTGTATTTTGTCTTAAAAAAAAAGCCTTAAAATGACGGAAATTTAAACGTCTAGAATCTGGAACGTCTCCGGGACTAGGATGCACCATAAAATACAAGTGATGTTTTTTAAACGCTTTTATAATACTAATACCTACAGGATAATAATTTCTCGTTTCTCTTTATAAAACCCATTAATTTTGTGTATAGCATAACATTTTTTATTTAATTAACAATCAGAACGTTTCGTGCTGCTATTTAGCATATCTTCAGCTATATGAATGAAACAATTCAAACGAAACACCAAACATTTAATTTCCTGTCGTTTTGACTAAATTCGTCGTTAAAAACGACAGGAAATTAAATGTTTGGTGTTTCGTTTAAATTGTTTCATTCATAAATCTGAAGATGTGCTAAATAGCAACACGAAACGTTCTTATTGTAAATTAAATAAAAAATGTGATGTTATACACAAAATTAATGGTTTTCATAAAGAGAAACGAGAAATAATATCTACCAAAAAACCGAGGAAATTCATATTATACAAGATAATCGATAGAAATGTTTGTGTAAATAATAATTAATCAATTAACTAACTAAAATAATTGAATACAAGAAAACAAATATACCTACAATAATTAAGAAACAAAAAAAATTGAGATCCTTGAAAAAGTATACAAAATAACTAATAATGATAAATAAACAAATAATAAAAATAGTTATAATTACAAGAGTAAGAAGATAGAGCCACTAGAAAAATACAAAAATTATACAATGGATAGAGTTTGGAAGAACTTTTTTATTTGTCGATTTAGATGAAAAAGTCATTCATTATAAAAACGTCTGCTTGTGTCGAAACTACAATTTCAAATGCGAAATTTACGATTTCTATACAGGGTATATCAAAAATAACATTTTTAATGATTTTGAATTTTTTGTTAAAAAAACAAGGAAATTAAAATCATTAGAAATGTTATTTTTGATATACCCTGTATAGTAATCGTAAATTTCGTACTCGAAATTGTAGTTTTGACACAAGGAGACGTTTTTATGAAAAATTACTTTTTATTCTAAATCTCCAAATAAAAAAGTTTTTGCTCTTCCAAACTCTATCCGTGGACACATTGAATAGAGTTTGGAAGAAGAAAAACTTTTTTATTTGTAGATTTAGAAGAAAAAGTCATTCTTTATAAAAACGTCTACTTGTGTCAAAACTACAAATTCAAATACGAAATTTACGATTACTATACAGGGTATATCAAAAATAATATTTTTAATGATTTTGATTTTCTTGTTTTTTTAATTTTATTATTTTAATAGTAGCTATGAAATTAACCACTTTGAGAAAAAAGTTTATTAGTGTTTTTTGCACTATTGGTGTAATAAATCACGGTTTCGAAAATATTTTCATAAAATTAAAAAAAAAACAAAAAAATCAAAATCATTAAAAAAGTTATTTTGATATACCCTGTATAGTAATCGTAAATTTGGTATTTGAAATTGTAGTTTCGACACAAGCGGACGTTTTTATAGAGAATGACTTTTTCTTCTAAATCGACAAATAAAAAAGTTTTTCCTCTTCCAAACTCTAGAAACGATCTGTGACCTCCAACAGAGACGTCGTGCCTTAAGCTTCTTATTTTGGATAGATATTACTTCTCTGTTTACATTTACAACTTTTTTTCGGCAATTTGATTCAAATTTCAAAGTCACCTACCGGTCCGATTTAAGCAAACGCTCCTCTATTGTTATATTCATAAATAAAAGATGTACAGGAAACTGCGAATTTAAAAAGTTGCCGGGCTGCTGAAAATTAAATCATGCATTAATAAAATTTGAAACCATTTCCATAGAACCAACTTAGTATAGTAGTTACTTTTCGTAGGTACCCCGTAATAAAGAAATTAAAATCCGGGTGCACATTTGTACGTTGTGATAGCAGCACAAATAATGCCATAAAAGTCTAATAAATAGAGCCCTTTTTTAGATGAAATAATAGAGGCTTTCTTGTTAACGGGTCTCTGCACATTCACATGCATGGGATTAATAATATACTTCTATACATTTTTATTATTATTTGAAAATGTGGTAAATGTTACATGCACGTGTCCTGACGTCTTAAGTTTCACATGGACGAGTGAATATATGGTTCGTATTAAGTGTTAAAAGTGAAATTTATTTATTTGGACTGTCACTAAGCTTTGAAAACTGCTCAAATAAGATGGAAAATTATAAAAATATAATTTTAGGGTAAATAAATAGTTATAAACTGACACGTACTCCAATTAAAGGAGATTTGTACTGTAATTTAGTTAGAAGTAGAGTTAGAGTAAACAGGTCCGATTAAAAAAAGCAGACTTAAAGACACAACAGATTTTAATTCCAGCGAGCAGATTTATTTTAAGGCAGCATAAGTACCGCGATCAAGTTGGTCGACATTTTGAGCATTTATTATTTGTTAAAATAAATTTTCTTCTTCTTGTTTTTAGGGTAAACTACCCAACTGTTGGCATATGAGCTTTTAAAACTAATTTGACCACAGATCTAGAGTTTCTGGATCTGTGAATTTGACTAATTTTGCCTATATACAGGGATTAGTGCGTCGAAGTTCGATATTACCTCAAAGACCAAAAATTTCACGCAAAACTAAGCAGCCAGTGTGTAGGCAGTCATAAAGTACGTATTTTAAAATTATTGTTATTTGTACAGGGTGGCTCATCTCATCAGGGTGAACCAAACTTACGTTTTTTTTATATGGAAAGCCCTATTTATTATTCCACAATTTCATTGGTTTAGACTTGACATTAATCATACTAAAATTTTAGAAAATTATACATAGTGGTTCAAAACTTACGACTAGTATTATATGCAAAACATGGCGAATTCTAAGGCTTCTGTACTGGAACTGAAATAATTTAATTCAATGAAATTGTGGAATAATAAATAGGGCTTTCCATTTAAAAAAAAACGTAAGTTTGGTTCACCCTGATGAGATGAGCCACCCTGAGAACTCAGAGTTAATCACAACCCTCTGTCCTCTACATTTAGAATAACTTTTAAAAAAGGAAATACAATTTTGAGATAAGCGAAAGTATTGTATCTTATGTAAAAGAATGGAATGTTACCAATACAATACTTTCAAGAACTTTAGACAAAGTCGGAAAGATACTAATAGGCCGATACTCAGGTGCTCGAGCAGGCTTTGATATTTTGGGATATTAGAAATACGTGTTTATTGAGTTTACTGCAAATATTTTAATTATAATTCATCCAGCTCAACGGTCACCTTAGTTTTTTCTTGAAAAGGCTAAATTAAAGCTTTCAAATTTAACGTCAAATTTTATGTTTAAACCAATTGCTATAATAATTAACCAATGAACTGTTCAAGCCAGTTGCGATATTCAAAAGATCTAGATCATTGACAGAGAGAAAAGTGGTCCCAGAATACTATCTTGGGGGTACCTATCAATGCTGTCGAAATTCGATAGAATATACTATAGGTGGGCCAAAAATCACCCTATTGGAAGATGCTCTCATTTTTGCAAATGGAGTGATACACTCCCCGGAATAATCGTGTCTATTTCTTTGCGTAACAATTCGTTTGTGGTGTTGGCGCAGCGCCGATTCCTCCGCCGTACGACCCAACTGCGCTAACACTGCACTGTTTGGCCACCAACCCTGAAGAGTATGGGACGACACGAGACGTTGCCAAGCGCGGCCGGCCCCGGAGCGCCCGTTCTGCCGAGAATATCACCGCTATTGCCGAGGTTGTCGAGCTGTCGCCGGAAACATCGACCAGACGCCGTGCCACGCAATTATTAGCCATCAGCCGGAGGCCCCGAAGGCGAATTTTGATCAAAAACCTGCGCATGTTCCCGTACAAAGTCCAGTCCGTGCATCAGCTGCTGCCTGCCGACTGCCAAACGCGCGTAACCTACGCCCAAGTCATCCTCAATCTCGAGGAAGAAGTGGACGATTTTTCGATCATAATGAGCGATGAAGCTCATTTCCACCTCAGCGGGTACGTGAACAAGCAAAACTATCGCTTCTGGGGCTCCGAAAATCCATGAGTGATGCACGAGGAGCCATTACACCCGATCAAAGTCACTGCATGGTGCACTGTTCACGCTGGAGGAGTCATAGGGCCATTTTTTTTTCGAGAATGCCGCTGGTGAAACGACAACATTGGACGGTGCGCGCTATAAGGCCATGTTGACCGAGTTTTTTCTGTCGCAATTGGACGAATTAGAACTGAGGTACATGTGGTTCCAACAGGATGGAGTAAAGGCACACACTGCGCGAGCCACAACCGATATTCTAAAGGCAGCGTTCCCAGGTCGTCTCATCTCTCGTTTTGGCGATTTGCACTGGCCCGCAAGATCGACCGATTTAAGTGTTCCAGACTTTTTTTTTGTGGGGTTTTTTGCAGTCCCGTGCTTACGTGAACAAGCCCAAGACTCTGGAGCCCTCAAGGACAACATTCGACTCGAGGGCGAGAATCTGTCGTCCGAAGTTCTCGCCGAAGTGATGAAAAATGCCATAAAACGTGCCCGTGTGGCAATAAATTGTGACGGCGCCCATTTGGCCGATATAATCTTCTCGAATTGACCAATAAAATTGTAAAGGTTCAAATAAACATAATCAAAAAACAGAATCGAAGTTTTTCATTTAGAAAAAGAAAAAGAGAGCGAAACAACATCGGATGACTTTTTTTGGCCCACCTTGTACCAATAATATTTCCCGACACTTTTTTACCAATATTACGAGTTACATTTTAATTATAAATTCATATTTCAACCGCAAACTTTTGACACATATTAATGTCATTAATGACATAACTTTGTTTACAAATCCGCCGTCAACGGTGTTGCCAAGCATTATTTCGCTTTGAAAGAGCTTTTTGTTAAAAGTGATATAAAAATGCTGCTTGAATACGAACCCTCCTAAAAGCACTTTTGTTAGCAGAGTGGCGCAGTGGAAGTCTGCTGGGCCCATAACCTGTTTTAATTTTTATACGTTTTATTCAGCATCTGACAACTATAACAACTAATACAATATGATGCAATATAACAACTTCCAACAGCTCTTAAAGTTAGAACCGATTTAACTTAAAAGTGGTTTTAAAAGAGGATGTTAATATTTACTGTTATCTTTGGGCCACTTAAATACGATTTTATCCAATAGTTCCTCAGACCACGTATCCTGACGCTTTCCACGTTATTACATAAGACGTCGTTATCGACAACATCAAAAGCGTATAAGTATTATTTGTTTTATAGTCTGATAAAGTGTTGTTAATAATTAAAATCTAATTATCTCCATATAATATTATGAACATATTAAAAACATATGATGCACACTTTCAACATTATAAAATAATTGAGAAAAAAGGTTAATAAAGATCGCATTGCCTGATAAATCGCACATTTATTATTATAGATAGACTGCGACGTGTTTTGTGTTATGTTATGAATTTTATGAATGGAAAGCATTTATAATACTTCTGAGCTTGGATGGATTTTACTACTATATGCATGTACAATATACACAACATGGTTCTTAGAATAACAGAGAAAAGAAAAAAACACCGTTCCTATACTATATACATAATATGATTATTCTTATGAATGGATTGAAATGAATGAAGTGGCGAGTTGGTTAAATATGAAGCCGGTCACTGGAACGCAGTTCCTGTCTAGTCTTGTGGGCAATTTTCTGCATTGAAAAACGAAATTATATGGTATCCATGCTTAATTCTTGGTGTTTATGCACTATTGATAGATTTTAGAAGAATACACACACAAAATTTACTATAAGTTTAACATTGATTTTGGTTGAGATGTTTGTTTTCTAGAAATGGACAACAGGCTTGACCTATTGGTCATTATGTCATATACAGAGGTAGAAATAAAGTAATGTTTTTTGCTAATTGTTGGAGCAATGAAAGTAGAAATTATTCGCGAATCCCAATTAAAGATTGATATATATGGTCTCGAAAGCACGTGTGTAGTCAAAAAATAAATCAGAACACTTTCCATTTTCTTCCAATCCTTTCAACAATAGTATCTCACCAGGCCCTCTCCAAACTCTGTGTCGCCGACTATAACTAATTAAACCAAATCTGGTTTCGTCTGAAAAAAGGACATTTCGCTACTGAACTAAAAGTCAGTCTCTGTGTTCCTATTCCCACTAGCGGCTATATGTCTGGGAAGATCGAAAATTGGCTCCAGCAAGTCTCCGCCGTATTGTGGTACTGGAAATTAATCGACCATACGTTCTTCTAAAGCGAGTTCGGACAGCTAAGAATGTTATAATTCGATTCCGACGTCCATAACCTGCTACATACCCATCTTCTCTTGAATTAGTTACTCTAGGACGCCCAGTTTCATGTCTTGAGTCAACGCTGTTAGGGTCTTGGTACAAACGCACTATTCTGATAACTGAAGCGCGGGGAATCCCTAGTTCCATTTAAAAAATATAACTGTGATCCGTAACCCATTACAGTGACACCCTGTACATACAGTAATATATGCTGTAAATAGTTTAGATTAAGCCGTAAAACTTTTGTATTTAACATTTTCTTCTACAGGGTGAAACAACAAAGTTAAAGGGGGTGTGCGTTTATAAATGATCATCCAGTACATATAGTAAATTGCGATCCTGTATATATTACTCGATCTCAAGCTAGTACCTTCAGTTATAGTAAAAACGTATACATAATGAGGAGTACATTATAATATTCGTGTATAATTTTCTTTGTCAAATCAAGAACCTTAACAATCTGTACAATACAATCAAAGGAAGCATGGTATCTAAGTTCGAGGGATTATTCTCCTAATTCAATTCAAACGTCTTTACCATCTGACAGTAGTCAATGCATTGTCTTTCTGTATTCGAATAGACGCTCCAAAGCAAAGTTCCGTGTTCCGGACACCTGTACATCTCTTCCGGTGAAGCTCACCCCGTCTGCATATATGAAACTATTATTTAATTTTATCAAAACGATGTTCACTTGTTATATTCATCAGGTGTAACGCACAGTTGATGGCGTTTGGGAAAATCAGAGTGCATGCAATTTTAAATATTAACTAATTTTACAATGTTTCGTCTGTTGGTGTGTTGGACGAATTATAGAATAAGTTTGGTTTGATTCTTTTTTAAAATGAGCACATTGTGTTTGTGTTTGTTGTTTATGAACAAGTTGGTTTACACCATAAAATCTGATTTTTTGCAGAATGCTTTCTGTCCACATGGGCTTAGTTCCAGCTAGACAGTTTGGGATCTCAGCAAAGAAAGCACAATCCTTCTTATAATCTGAATGAGGCTGATTTTAGTATAAGCAAAATACCATCCACATATTTACAACAGCGCCAACTTTAGGTAGTAAATATTTTGAATTGGCTGCATTTGTCAAGAACGTATTTCTTTCTTAAGCAGAAAAAGTTCTAGAGTCGATGCAAGTTTTTGGCAATTTTGTAAAGTATGCAAGCAGTACAGCTTCCAGTTGCGAAAGGCAGATTTCTTGAGCACAGTGAGAAATTGACTGGCTCTAGCCCCAATTGAAAAAATCCCCATAGATCACAAGAAGCTATTATGCGATTCTTCAATTCTTCTGCAGTTAAAGTATGACCGTAAGAAAAAATCTAAACTATTCAATATTTTAAAAAGAAAACCTCAATAAACATAACATAAAATGAAGTACACTTCAGTCTTACAAATTAACATATTATTATAGACTCAACTTCAACCGCTGCAAGCCCGAGTATTGTAAATATTTACAATCATAATAAAATAAATAATTTTAGACAAGAATTCAAATATCAAAAGATATCTACGATGTTTTAAATTTTATAAATTCGATCAGAACAAAAGCTCAAGGTGCCGATCGATGGTCTGAATATTCAACTGATACAAATGTCATGTCCGTTTATCTTGCCACATATGTGAAAAGTTTTTGGAAAAAAAAGTATCTGAATTATAGCAAACTCAGTAGAGATGCTATATTATTTCTCAAAAGTTTTCTCAAAACTAGAGTGCAAATCGTCAAGGTGCGAGTAAAAAAATTTTCAGGTTCTCTATTTGTGAAATCGAGAGTTCCTCAAGGCTCAGTTTTAAGCCTGTTGTTTTATGCTATATATACCTCAAACTTTCCTATACTTACCTCCAAAATTGTTTTAGCTAATTTTATGCTGATGATACGCAGGAAGACTAAGATTGGTGAAGCATGGGATAGCATTAGTAAGGATTTGACCTCATTGTATAAGAATTCATTGAAACATTCCTTAACCCTGAATCCTCAAAAGTCTTATGTTATTTGGCCACACGCACGATGTTTTAAGTAATAAAAACCTTATTAACGTGCAAATTAGCAAAACAGCAATTCCCATTAAAAACAAAGCTAAGAATTTAGGTTTGCTACTAGACGAAAGGCTTCGATTTGTTCAACATACAACAAACCTAATCTAAAAGTCATACATTCGACTATTCGCTCAATTTATAAAAAAAAATTATACTGTGTGATTCGTATGTACTCTCCGTATTCAATCATGCAGATGTTATCTACTGACTGCTTAACATCAACTGAAAAGCGTAGAATTCAGAAAGTACAAAATGCTTGTCTTAGACTGATACATGGCATTCGTAAATTTGAACGAGTTTCATATAAACTAAAATGCACTGGGTGGTTGAACATGGAGAATCGTCGAAAGCTGCACAGTGCTTGCTTTTATCAAAGATCATTAATACTATGAAACACTCATATCTTTATAACAAAATACACTTCAGATGTGCTGTTCATAATATTAGTGTAAGATTCAAAGGCAAAATTTCGATTCCTAAACATAGAACTGCATTGTTCCAAAGTTGTCTAATTCAATCCCAAGACAACTCTCCGGGTATCCGTATTCATGTTGCTTCAGTATTTTTTTTTTGTGACAAAATATGTTACTATTGTTCTTTTTTTGCGTTTTTATTATTATTTATCTTTGTGTTCTACTTAATACGAGTACTTCACATAACATTTCAATTATTGATTTGCAATGTAATCATTGTTGCTATATATATTCATTAATTAAGGGTCTATTAACATGAAAGATTGTAATAATTGTATAAATTTAATTGTGTTTTTAGTTCGAGGTTATATTAGGGTTAATTGAACCGCATAGTCTTAGCTTTAAGGCTACGCTGAACTTCGCCGTTTTCGCAATAAACTTAAGTACCTCTTTAATATGGTACAATGTTCAACCAAAAATTAACTTTCCCAAACTCATATACCGAAATTTGGCTCAATTTGTTGAAGCGTTTAGGCGCTATCGTGGAAGAATACATTACATATGTGGAAGAATACATACATACACAGACACAGACAGACAGACTTCCATCTGGAAATGGTCTAAATCGTCTCAAGGGACTTCACAATCGTTATATCCGTCTTTATCTCAAATTTTATTTCTACAATGAAGTTGCTGAGGCAAATTTCAATTTATAAATAAACAATAAATAAAAATTGGAGATTACTCTGAATATACTGTTAATTGTACAAAATATTTCAAAATGAAGCAAATTTCTTCGTTGTCAACCATGCAACCATTCAATCCTGTGCAACTTCGCAAAGGAATTTGAGATGGTCCTCTATAACAAGTTGTTTCCTTCCATCCGAAACATGCTATCAGGCGATCATATGTGATCAATCTGTCAAGCTTCTCACAATATATATGCGAAGCATTGGACTATGCAGGGCGAGTGGACGTCGTCTACACTGATTTCCAGAAAGCTTTCGAGCGGGTCGACCGCATTGCGTGCTTTTGTCTAAACTTGACAGTATTGGTTTGTCGAGTGCACTATTCTTATTGTTTATTAGATCATACTTGTGTAAACGATCACAATTTCTTTCTGATGAAGGTTTTGGGCCACGTGCGTTTCGCCGACCTCTGGTGTGCTGAAGGGATCCAACCTTGGACCACTGCTTTTTATAATATTCGTAAATGACCTGCTGAATTCGCTCAACTGTTGCCGCCTGGCCTATGCTGATGACCTTAAGATCTACACCGTCGTTGACTTGGATGGTTTGAATTGATGGTGTAATGCCAATAGACTGCAACTTAATACTCGCAAGTGTAGTATTGTTAGTAACACAAGGTCTAAGAGTCCTATTTTATTCGACTACAACTTAGATGGTGCCTCGCTGAACAGGTACGACCATATTAAGGATCTGGGTATATGGTTCGATCGAGAATTCAGCTTTTCTTTACATATCGACGATGTTGTTAACGCGTCATCTAGGATGCTTGGATTCATTATCAGAAACTGTCACATTTTCAACAACCCCTGAATTTTCAGATTGCTTTCCTACACATTTGTCATATCTAAACTGGAGTACGGCTCGGTGATTTAGAACCCCCGATACGAGCGTCACACTAGTGCAATTGAATTGAATATTCTGCGTCAGAGTCCTATTTATTTTATTTGTTCAACTTTTAACATGAACTGTTCTGTACTTTGACTCTGTTGCAAGGATAATTAGCTCAATCCAGTCATGATTTGATTGCTGCAAGTGTGCGGTGTCTCTTTCGTGAATATGTATTAGATGTAATGTTTTTCATATTCTGTATGTGGTTATTGCTATTATTATTATTGCTGTTTATTATTTTTATTACTATTATGATTATCTAATGTTTCCATTTTTTTTTTCTCTTGTGTTGTTCATTGTAATTACTGATAATACGTTGTATGTAAGTATTGAGTTATAGAGATTTCCTGTAATTGGATTTTTTTTGTGAATCTGTTGGAAATATACACTTATTATTATTATGTGAAACTTTTAACAAAAATTTAAATAAAAAGTTGTTCCTAATGTTGACACATTGAGGAAATGAAATATGGTTTAACCGTTTCAAAAAAACCCGTTTGATTAATAAAAGTTTACTAACCGTTGCACTCAATGAATGGTTGAGTAAGTTTATATTATGATACCTGTACCTTTCATATTAAATGAATGAAAGTAAACATTCCTTTTACCCGATTTACCACCTGCCACCCCTAAAGGAATAATGAAGACCCAAAGTTCAGCGCGACAGGTATGCATCCACAACACAAGGTGTGCTACTGTGGTATGAGAAAAACGCCTTTTGTTTTAGACGTTACAAAAAGACACTTGCATATTAGGAAATGAGTTATCGTACGTCTTGGATCTCGAGAATGTGGGAAAAGTTAGTGGACTATGCGAAATTTCAGTAGCAACATCAGGGCTACGGAACTAGTACCTATACTATATTATGTATAATTTTTTCAGTTGATTTCTTCTTTGGGTGTTCGGTTCTTATAAAATTGTTTTTATTCCAGAACTTTTCTTGTTAAAACAAAAACAATATCCATTCTTATTGCCGCCAAATTAATTAAAGAAACCGATAACAACAACGACGTTTTGTTACTGATTAGTAACTTCTTCAGGTTTGATACAATTTGCGTTAAATTCTCGTGCAGGAGTCGAAGTATCCGGATGAATTTCTGAGGACATCCTTTGTGCTTCAATATCCTCCACAGACCCTCACGGTTAACAGAGGTCTATAAAACTCATGTATAGAGGACGATTTTACTCCCGTGACTTTTCCTGTTTTTGCCATCATGTCGGCTGTACCCCTGTTGGGTCTAAAACCATATTGTGTTTCCGACCCTACCGAGAGGAGTGGGAGAGAATCACTTTTATAAGATGGGCGTTGTTACGAGCACACAGCTAGCTCAGAAGAAAAAACCGACATAATAATCATACCGCAGATTGGTATCGTCTTGGTTTGCCGCCGAATGTCGAGCAAAAAAGTCTGAAAAATGTATTGAGAGTTTGCAGATGCAAGATGCTTTCTCACCCCGTCATAGACAAACGTTTCTTCAAATCAAAAAACAATATCGCAACATGCTTAAATACAAAAAATATCTCCACCACAGCGAATTACTAGAAACCTTTAGTATCAGCAGAGACCTCAAAACGTTTAGGAGATACCTCAGAACAAGGCTGTGAGCACCAGATACAGTTTGGATCATCAAGAGCCCCATTAAGATTATTTATAGCATCAGCAAGATATATCTGGAAGTCATCCGCATATTGATGAGAGATTGGGTGTTGTTAACAATTACGAAAATCAAAAGTGTAAATTGAAGAAAGAAATGGGCCCAGGACACTCTCCTGTCGTGCTCCTCCATTGAAGGTACTATAATCCAAAGTAAAATTTCCTAATACAACCCTTTGCCGTCGTCCAACCAAATAATTCTCAAAAAACAACAATGCAGAATCAGACAAACCAATGAATTTTAATTTGATCTTCCAAATATCATGAGAAAGTGTATGAAATGCCTTGCTGTCGTCTATCGGGACCAGGCACGTTATAATGAAATGAAAATGTTATTTTTTGACAGCTTGCGTAATAACATCGATTTCCGGCTTTGTAGAAAAATGATACCATCGAGAAAGCTGTTAGATTTGTTTCACTCTGTATGTTCGCAGCTTTTGCAAAATGTCAAATTTAACAAAACAAAAAATATAAATTTGTAAGCCGTAGGAGTTAAAACAGAACATAATAAACGTTTAACACAAATAGTTCAGAGTATATCTCAAAACTAAAGAAATTATTTTCGTGATATTTTGGTACAGTCCGTATTGTTGAAAACTAATTAATTGGACACAACTAAACTACAACAGAATAATAATGAGTTCAGCCGTCTCATATTTTTTCAGTAATAAAATGAAAATTTTCCAAAATAAAACCGCACACATGTTCCTTGTAAAACGCATTTCATATACGTTATACCTACGTATATAAATAGCTAGGGAAACGCACATACATACCAGTTTTATATGTTCTGCAACTGTTGCCTACACCTGTTTTTAAATCTTCAAAATCCTTAGAAATCGATGAGTCGCAGGTGAAAATGTTTTCGTAATATTTTCTTCTCTCGCAATGTAGATTTATATTAAGAAAAAAAACCTGCTTTAATTTCAAGGAAAAACATATAAATCCAGGTAAAACAGCTAATAAAACTAGCTTTAATTGGTAGAAAATAAGCTAAAAATACGAAAAGAAAACTATTGTTACAATATTATTATAAAGACAAAAAAAAATGGGTTTTTTGTTGTAGAAAGCTTTCACCAGGGATTCAAAACAGAAATTTCACAAAAAATTGAAAAAGGTACACCCGCTATCGATTTTTCAAATTGTACGGAATTACAAATTTTGAAACTGTAGCAGTTACACCGGAAGTTGATGTTTACTCTCTTATTTTAAATGGAACATCCTAGATATTATTTGATTTTTAGATTCTATCAAATCTAAATCTATTTTCACATAAAGAGTGGATATTTTGATTTTAAATTAATACAGAGTGAACAAAGCTTAATCACAAAAATTATTTTTTTAAAGGAAATCCCCTATTTTTATGTTATCATATTTATCATTAAAAATAAGTGTAACTTTGTGTAAAGCTGTCTATTACAAAATTGTATATTTTTCGATTTATTAGCAAATAAACATTTTTTCTATTATGAAAATGCTGCTTTTTAACTTTCCTTAGTTATAGTAATTGAAATGTAATTATTTCTAGTTATTTGACACTAATTAATAATTAATTACCATAAAAAATAAATTAAGTCACATATTTTACTCATTGATCACCAAAAAAAAACAAAAAACACAGTAAAAAGCATGCTAGACTGAAACTTCACTAAAACTCTCTCTCATTTGCTGTTTAGTTTTAGTTTACAGGACGCCTTGGTCAAAGTTGAGTTCATGGTCGGGAAATGCACTAGAAAAATGGCACAGGAAATTGTATTGGTTAAGCCAGACGAATTCAGAGAGAGAGAGAGGATCTTATTTCGCTAAACTATTAGGTTTGTGCACTATTAAGGATAAAGTCTACACAAGTCTCGTAATAACAAGGGAAGATTTAATCTTAAGAACTCAGCAAGCCTATACATTTCGTACATGTCCGTCAATGTGTTAACAGATAGCATAAGAAACCAATATTATATTGTTACAGTTTACAATGTCAAAAACTAATTGTTTAATTTACTGATTTGATATTCTTTGAAAGAAATTTGAAAAACAAAAAGAAAATTGAACTTTGATACCCTGTATCTCGGACACAAAAGGGTTTTGGTAATATGTCTATAGGAACTTTTTTCTTTTTTCTGAGATACCCTATCATCTCTGTAAATTCGTCCCACATAATATATGAAGCACCCTGTATAATCGTTCGACAATTTAGTTATTTGATTTCAAAGATTTGTTAACACAAACAAAAAAAAACTACAGAAAAATAATCGCAAGCATAATACTTTGTCAAATATCGGTAAAAATAAATCATTTTGGAGAAACATGCCCTTTACGTGATCTTTAATCTTATAGCAGTAGTAAAAAACCCACAAATTCTAATCTGCATTGCTTTTACATTTCGATACAGATGGTTAACAGATTTTATACATCTTAAGTTTTATTACTCAAAAAAAAAATCCTTTTTCGTCTAAACGTAATAATATGACAGACATTATTAGATGCAATTTAAATAATCCCTGTCTATAAAACTGAAACGCGCTGTATCTATTTTTCAAACTAATTTGTTTTATGAAAAGGATTAAGGGGGCACTAATCTTGGTTTACGATAATTGTTCCGGAAAACAACATTTCGTTGCAGCTATGTAATATATTACCACGTGCATCCAGTGTATGTTTTGTAATAACAACAAAATATATTATATTCTTGAGAATATATTATTGTTTTGGCATGATTAGGCACATAATTTTGCGTGAAATTTGGCAATTATATTTTGAGTAACAGCAAAGTTTTGTAAGTGAAGTGGATAATGAACATTGTGTGAAATTATTATTTGTAGATACCAAGTGTTTGAAGTGAAATTATTACCTGAATAATGAAAATATCTAAGTAGTTGGCACGATGTATACAATTCTTTCGAAAAGAGAACTAATATTTTTAAAATAAATCCTTTTAACCTTTCAAACACATACTAGGGTCTCTCAGACCTCAGCAAATTCAGAAGTGAATGCCGATGTTCAGAGATTTTTGCTACAAACAAGCAACTTCGAGTAAATTTATCTTATACCCTCCTCTACTGCTCCATTATATTCCCAGATGCTTGCAAAATTTATTATTTCAGTGACCAGCGTTTAAAGTGTTGGCGTGTGGGTTTTTCTCAACTCCTAGAGTTGCCGCCAGACACGAGACACAAGACGTATCGTCTCGTCTCGCTCGAACCCGGTTTGTCTCGTTTGTTCTTTGTTTCGAGACGAGACGAGACGAAATAAAATCCTTCGAGACGAGGCGAGCACGAGACATCTCAAAAAATTGTAATGGCTTAAAACAATCCAAACCATTTATAACAATAATAATAATAATATTTTAAATTTTAATTAATAAAAAAACATCATCTTAGGGTTTGATCTGGTAATACATGATCTTAATTATAAATAAAAAATAAAATTTAGAATAAAATATAAAACCTTTCTTAAAGAACTGTATTGTGCTTTACAGTAAAAAAAACCAAAAGAAAACCACCAAAAATAAAAGTATATTATCTTATATTAAAAATTAAACTATAGTTACTAAGTTGATAAACCATTGCATTGGTGACGCTGTATTTCCGGCGGTCTTGAAGGAGGCAAGGGTTATTCCAATCTACAAAAATAAAGGAGCGGTTGATGATCCCAGTAACTATCGACCAATATCGATCTTGCCAATTTTTTCGAAAATCTTTGACTCTATTATTAAAAATCAAATAACTGAATATTTTGAGGCAAATAATCTCTTTATGCAAGGTCAATATGGCTTTCGTAATAAGAGATCTACTACTCTTGCAATTAATAACCTTTTGGAATATGTTTCGAATGGCATGGAGCGGGGCTGTGACACCTTTGCTTCCTTTTATGACCTCACTAAGGCTTTTGACTGTGTCTCACACGAGATACTTCTTCAGAAACTCTCTTACGATAACTTTGATGTTGACAGTGTTGCCTCTTATGTTGGCTCTTATCTCAGCGATCGTTTTCAGCACGTTTTGTATGGGGGACGATACTCGGAGAGACGAAGGGTTGGACGGGGTATGCCCCAGGGGTCGGTTTTGGGACCTTTATTGTTTTTAATATACGTAAATGATTTATACAAATTTCAAGAAGAGTCAAATATAATCCTCTTTGCTGACGACACAACTAGTCTGATTAGATATCGACCAAACGACCCTTTAGGGGAGTTGCTTAATGCTGTTAAGACTGACATAGGCAATTGGTTTCTGGCAAATGAACTGAGCTTGAATCAGGCTAAAACTCAGAGCATGAACGTTACATTGCGTTCTGCGCCTATCGATCTTCAGAGCGATGTTCGCGTGAGGTTCCTTGGGGTTCATCTTCATCCTAAATTAACCTGGGAGAGTCATGTTCGAGAACTTGGGTGCTCGCTGTCCAGGGTCATATATCTGATCAGAAGGCTTGCGCAGAGTGTTTCAATCGCCAGTCTGTTGACGGTATATCATGGTTATTTTGTTTCCCGTATGTCGTATGGTATTTTGAACTGGGGACATAGTTCCCATGCAATGAAAATCTTCAAGCTACAGAGGAGATGTATACGTACAATGTTGGGGCTCGGTTGGCGTGACTGCTCTAAAAAGTATTTTGTTGAACACGGACTACTTACTTTGCCTTCCTTGTACATCTTAAACTGTCTTGGCTACATTCGAACCAATGCCTCGCATTTCACTCTTCACTCTGATATGCATAATTATGGTACGCGAAATCGCAATGACATATTGCCTGAATTTCACCGCCTATTGAGGACTAGGAAAGGTTCTGACTATTATTGTGTTAAATTTTATAATAAGCTGCCGTCTCACATAAAGAACCTTGGTGAAGTCCAATTTACCAAAAAATATTAAATCATTTTTGATATCTCAAGCTTTTTATACCTTTGAGGACTATTTCAGAAGCGATATTGTAAGATTTTTTTTAGATTTTAGTTTGTTTTATGTTGTTGCTATTTTAATTTGTTTGTAAGCCTTTCTTTGTTGCTGTAACTTGGATTGTTTAATTTTTGTTCTTTTATGACGTACTATACATGTTATGTAACATAAGATGGTGAATAAATATATCTATCTATCTATCTAAGAATAATTAATAATAAGATTTCATCAGAAAATAAAATATAAACTCTAAACTGAAGATAAATAAACAAAAATCACAATTCTTTTAGTGTAGCGTAAAAATTGGATATACAGGGTGTCCCAAAAACATTCCCCACCCTTTGGGGGTAAAATCTGCAACACAAAATAAGACGAAAATCACTTGTCATGTCAAAATTTCGAAAAATGTCTCCTTATGAAATTATGACAATTTTGAATATTGAAATTAAACAAATCTTTCACTTGGAATTAATAATTTAAATCTGGTCATCCTTGACGATGAAAGATTCATGCAAAGAGAAAATCTGCATCCTTATCATATAAAGCCGATTCAAGAATTGCATCCTGGGGATACTGAGTTGCGCTTATGATTTTGTAGATTTTTTTTTAAATTGCCTGGACGCAAATGAAGACATTTTTAAACAAGTACTGTAGAGTGATGAAGCCCATTTTAACCAGCAAGGAGTGTTCAATCAGCACAACTTGCATTGTTGGAATTACGAAAATCAGCACCAAACTAGAGAATCACATAAGTAAGCACGTTGGAGCTTAAATGTGTGGCTTTGTCTGTTGGGAAATAGGATAATAGAACCACAGTTTCTACCTAGGATACCCAATGCCGAAAACTATGCCAATTTTTACGATAACAGATTACCAACTTTTCTGGAAGAAGTTCCTTTAGTACAGCGGCCAAATATTGTATTTCAACATGATGGTGCACCTGCCCGTTATTCTCGAAATGTTTGAGATATATTAAATCGACGTTTTCTCAACCGATGGATCGATCGTGGAGAACCTATTTCTTGGCCTCCTAGGTCCCCGGAGCTCAACCCAATAGACTTTTGGCTTTGGGTTATCTGAAAAATACGGTTTACCATGTCCTAGCCAACAGTGAAGATGATGTTATTGTTTGCATTTATGATATTTTACTGTTAGATTGAAGACAGATTGGTCTCACATCGAAAAAGTCTAATTAATTTTCATAATGTCTATATATTTTTTTACTAATACTCGAGACAAAAGAGACGAGACCAGACGAACGTTAGGCTCGTCTCATCTCGTCCCTTGTCTCGTCTCGTCTCAAAAAACATTATTTCAAAATTTCGAGACGAGACAAAGCCTTATCTCGTGTCGCCCCGTCTCGTCTCGTGGCAACTCTACTCCTAAACAATTTTTCCACCATCAATATGATGTGTCAAAAGAGAGTTTCTAAAAAAATTAGCCTTTTTCCACGAATTGACTTCGACACACATCATTTTTAGAAAGGGTTTTCACCACTTATAAAGTATTCTCTTGTTTCAAGATGATATGGCGCTGCGTTTTCGAGAAAAATTAAGTTTTAGTTTAATATTACCATTAGTTATTACTTCTCTCTTATTTTTCATATTTCTAATTTCGAAAAATCATTCTAACCGAATTAATAACAGAATATACTACATATTTTAGATAATCCCAGACACAAAAATCACAGGGATTTGGATGTTTTTTCATTACCGACAGTGTTCGTTTTTCATTATTTAAATTGAGAAGTTTTTCATTGAGAAGCAAACAAATTTTTCTTTTTTTTTTTCCACTATGTGGTACCTAAGAGATGGAAGTCTTTTTAGTTGTACTAATTTAGTTCTATCATTGTCTTTTTCAGATCATTATAAATATATTTATAAACAATGACCGTTCACTAATTTCTAATGCTTTCTCGTTCTTTGTTAATCTAACCACTGATGATTGGAATATGTTTCCCGAGACGTGTATGGTTTTGAGAGTTTAGTATTATATTGAGAATAGAAGATTATATTGTGGAGTAGACGCTTTTCATTTCAACATTTTACAGATATACACCTTTATACAAATTTACCCTAATTTTTATTGCTAAATGAATTAAAACTATAAAATATTGGAGTTTTTATTTAAAAATATTGACTTCTGACAGTTTTCTCATTTTCATGTTTCATGTGATTATTTCGGTATAACCGGAAGTACCAAAACTTATCTATAACTATTTTACCACATCTGCCCCCTCGACATAGTTATACCGCCAAATTTTCTAAAAATCTCCTATGCATAGTTGATATATCTGTTTCATACATATTTCAGTAGCAATTTGAAAGTTTGCTATTAAAACACTAAGTTATCCAGATTAATTTTCAGATTTAGAAGTACGTTCTATGATGTGAACTTCTAAATTAGGCTTTCTGAAAGCCTAACCGCATTCCAATATAAAGCATCCAGTTACACAATAATGTAGTAATCAATTCCTTAAGTATATACTTTATAACCAACTATGTTCGGTATTTATCACTATTTTATCTTATCGATGTTACCAATAAAATTTTAAAAGCCTACCATCTGTTTAAAAGACACATTCCCAGTTTTATAGACAAATAAAAATAAAATCGGACAAATATGTTCAACAAATTCTTCTGTAAAACATGTGTAAACCAGAGATGCATACTTATACCTACTGATTTATAAAAATGGTAAAAATATTCGAGCCGCAATCATAAAAATTGGATGTAGAGCGATTGTTCAGATACTGTGATGTCCAGATGATGTTTTCAACGCCAGATTTTTTACGAGATAGGTACACGGAAATTTCTACTAAAGATGTTTGAAATATGTTTTTAGTTTTTGGGCATCTGCATGAATAGTGTCATAAACATATGGCTAATATCTATTATCTTGAATTTCATATGAAAAATATGTTGAAATTGTTGGTATAAATAGAGAACCTAGATATTCAAATATCATTTAAAATTAACAAGAATAATTATTGATAATAAAAATAAATAATAAAACTTAGACTTAGAGCAAAGTTTCGAGTTAAAATAAAAAACAATACTCCCTTAAACAATTGTAAATTTTGACTTTTAAATCTGCGGGAAAAATCGCGCCAGAGATTGGGAAAACTATATTTAGGAGACCAATGCAATGGAATATAATTCTTTATTGTCTTAATTTCCTATATACCGGGTATTCCATTAAGGGTGGACAGGTAGCATATCTCAGGAAATAATAGTTGTAGGACTATGGGAAAAAAATTCTTTTAGGGAAATCGACAATGGAAAATCGCTGGAAATAGTTTTTTAGTTCCTAACTATACCGCTAGGAGGCGTAATAGATACAGTAATGCGAAAAATGCATTTTTATTGAAAATTTCGCAATATAAGTTAGAAAAACAATACTACCACAGTAATGCTACTGAGATTCAGCATCTTTTTGGTGTATCACTTTTTATTGTGCGGCTTGAAATAAAGGCAGTAGGGAAGGACGAAATTTTAGCTATGATAATGTGTATAACTTTGGTTTGGCTTAACCAAATTTATCAATCTAATTTTTGTTTAAGAACTCAAGCCTTGCTGATGAAGAAACAAAATATTTTAAATCATAATTGTTTTTGGGGCTCCGCTAGATGGCGATATTTGCATCGCCTAAGGTTTTTTGATGATGTTTCTTTAAAAACTTAAATGGAATGATACAAATATTTTATCAAAAATGAAAAGTAAGCAGTGTGAATTTGCAACAAAAATGTCCAAAACCGCACAGAAAAATCTTTATTCGTTTGAGAGTTATGGCAAAAAGAATGTTGTTCACTAAAATTCGTTGAAAAATCATGTATCTTTAATTTTCCGCAATCAAGAATGCCATGGGAAATAAAGAATTAGTTTTATACTTTATTTAACTGATAGTTTAACAAATAAAAATGATGAAAAATTCATTAAAATTACCAAAATGCAGAGCATTCATAAAATTTGTTAATAGAGGTAGATCTAGATACCCATGAAACAAAATTGGGAAGTTTCCATGCATGGAGACAAATAAATAAACGCGAATATGCTGCTAATTTTTCGCGTACTGTATCTATCACGCCCCCTAGCGGTATAGTATAGGAACTAAAAAACTATTTCCAGCGATTTTCCATTGTCGATTTCCCTAAAAGAATTTTTTTCCCATTGTCCTACGACTATTATTTCCTGAGATATGCTACCTGTCCACCCTTAATGGAATACCCGGTACAGGTGAGCTGGCATGGGTGAAAATGTGCCAATTTCAATCTACTCAAGGATTAAGCAGCAGCATGGAACACAGGTTTGTGATATTTGTAAGAGCTATGCAAAATGTCTGAACAAGATTACTAATCAAAAAAAAACAGAAAAATATTTCTATTGAGATGTAAAAGTGAAGAGTTGCCACCAACATTTCTAAAACTAAATTTAACTCACCTGAAACCAAAAAATGTAAATCTGCAACATCGTTTCAACAACTTTTTAAAAGTTTTTGCCACTAAATCTCTAAGCTTATTGATATCAGATAACTTTTATAATTTAAGAAACTTAATCGAAACTAAGGAAAAACTTAGAAGTGACTTAGAATCTATTTTGCCTCATGACATTTCTCTTAATTTCTTCAATTTGGAAAATGAATGAGTAAGAAATTATAAAAAAAAAAGAAGTCTCTGTTGCCTGAAGAAGACAACGTAATGTTGTCGAAACGTTGTACAAAAAGATATGACATGAAATAAATATTATTTCAAAAAACTAGTTTCATCTGAACCTCATTCCCAAGAAAATCGACTAGTAAAACAAAAATAAATATTTATTATAGGTACTAATAATATTAAATTCGCGTTAAATAAAAGAACCGTAAAAACTTAAAGACATGCTTCAACTAGGAAGATCGTGCTTTTTATCGCTTCTAAGACTCAAAGTTCACTTGTCGAAAGTTGTAGAGAAGACCCTGTTTTTCCCTTTTGCGCAAAAATTTATTTTTCCCTGTTGCGCAAAAATTTATAACTTTTCTTTTTTCCACTCTGTCGAACATCGACCAATCAAATTGTCTATTCTTACCGTCGCGTCGGTCGTACAGTTTTTTTTTTTTGAAACAGCAATTTGTCTATTTTGTAGATGTTATAATGAACTTTTATAAATTATTAAATCAGCATAAAATACCTAGTTCGACCGGATGCAATATTTTTATTAAAATATACCGGGTGTGAGAATATATAATGTAAAGAAGTCGCACAAGTACTGACCCCTAATGATCATAGTTTTCTGATGGCGATTCCTGAAAAAAGAACCGCACCAATCATAAGCGAGCCCTCGTACACCAGCGCGATAAAGCTTCAGCAGAACTATCGCAGGACTAACATTATCAAAGGCCCTACTAGAATCGCAGGATATGCGCGCAACAAAACTTCCTCGTTCCAAGTGGGCAATATTTGGTAAGTAAGGACGAAAATTGCCTCAGTTGTTAACATTGCTCTTAAAAAATCATACTGATTACCGCTTATGTAATTCTGACCATGTGTAGGATAGAAAAAATATTTGTAAGTACACAAGCCTTTCCAAGACTTTCAATATAAGAGAAAGTAAGGAGATAGGGCAAAAATTAGAGACATCATGGCGATGTACCTTGCCCTCAGAGATAGAAACTAACTGAGATATTTTCGAGACCTCAGAAAAACATCCAGCTTCCAGAGAAGTATTAAGTAACAACCTTAGAAATGGAACAATGCCGGTGAGCATTTTTTAAGGAATTTTAATTTTGATATTAGTCCTCTCCGCTTGGGCTCTTTGGCTTGAGACCATTAATCACGTTTTGCACGTCACTGGCTGTAATTGGTAATAAAAAAATTGATCTATCTATAGAAGGCAGATTACGCTGAACATCGTCACGCCTGGAGTCGTCATACTGCAATAAATGGACACATTATCTTAAACTCTTACGAACGAAATAACATTGATATCATTGTGAAGACGTTGAAAGCAACAAACCAGATCCTTTCATATATTTATGTATAACAAAACACAATCCGACCACACACACCCCCAATAAAATAACACCATATTGATATTGACGACAAATTTGGTATGGAGCCACCCAAAAATAACATAGAATATTGTTAAACACATTATTAAATTCTATAATGGATACATAATACTACCCAGAATACGCTTGTATAATAGTAACATATCTGTTTCCGCTTTTTTTTTCTTGTTCATATTTCTCTCGAAAATCGGCCAATTATCGGGGGACTTTGTAGCATCGTTGACATGTTACTAAACACGTGTTTGTCGCCCATTAAACCATTTTAAAATATGACATTTCCTAATGTGTTAAAAATTTGCCGAAACATTTTGTTTTTATTGGTTTCTTGTAAAATTAAGAATCTAATTAGGTCAATGTGAGAATACTTATTTATATGTGGAAAATGTTGTTTTAAAATAGGTATTGTTTGTATCTGTTATTATATTTTACACAGGGCAAACGGTTTTTATAAAATATTTTATATATACAGCGTTTTTCAAAAAGTATGCAACATATTATTACATAATTTGTGTTTGACATCAGTTTCTGCCTCTCTTGGATGGAATATCATGCAGGCTTGCGCACTAAAATGATTTCTGTTATTTGGCAAAAATTACATTATTTTTAATAATAATAATAATAGCATTTATTGTTCAACAGCAAGAAACCGGACAAATTATCTTGATATAAAATTAAATGTTAAACATATACAAAAATATAAACAAAAAACGAAAATAACATTTTGATATAACATATTAACAATATAAAATAATATAAGTAAGAAGATAACAAAAAAAAAATTAATATAAATAGAAAATTCAACAGTTCATCAATCTATAAATTCATTAATAATAATAAGCGGCACACAAAATGAGACGCTTACCCTATACATTCCCCAAAATACACCGATCAAGCTGTTCCCGAGAACTATTATTAGAATTATTAGAAACTTGTATCAAATGGTGAAAAGTTTATCTTTTATTCTATTTGCTACAATGTTTTGGGACATACTGTATACTATGATATTACTTAATAGGTATATTGCACATACAAATAACTGGTTTTAATTGAATTGAATAAATAATTTAATTCAATTGAATAAATAAATAAACTAAAACTAAACATTCAAGTATTTGAACAAAATAAATAATAATTATTAAAATTGAATAAGTATGTCTTAATATTAATCGTTTTAATTATTTATACCAATCAAATATTTAGGTTGTTGAAACAAATTGCATTCTGATCTACCAAACAAAATATGACTTTCTTTTAAATAATTCATTTGTTTGGAGCATATCAAAACAATATTTGTTTAAGTCAACTGAATTTTTATTTAGTTCAAGGGTTTTTTTTTCAGAAACAATTTTTATATGCCAGTGCTGTGTTGTGTGGACAATTGCAAAGCAAGGCCAGCATCAGGAAGATCTTTTTTTTGGTTTCCTGAAGAAGAATACAGGTAAAAAAGGAACAGATCTATTAGATTTTACCATGCTATAAAACGAACAACGCCAACTTCCTTACAGAATTAGTATAAAAAACTCTAATCAAACTATATTAATTTTGCGTTCGAAAGAAGTGGAGTAGTGAGTGTTATTCAGGAAAAATAATATTTCGTGGAGGCTGACTTTTTATTTCTCCTTTTGGTCTAAGCAGCTAGGTGATTTAATATACAGGGTGTCCCCTCTCAATTTGAAAAAAACTTCTGGGGCATATTTAGGAACCATAGACAATCAGTTTGAGATAAGAGTCCGGAAGTGCATAGTTTTCAAAGTACAGGGTGTCAAAGTTTTTTTCAAAATCAATATCACAAAGACACGTTAACCGATTTTCTTGAAATTCGCTAATAAGACGCTCAGTTAGCACTAATTAAATATTAATTATGACTTCCAGTGGCGCCCCGGGGGACAGTGTCTCGAATAAAAATGACCAAAAAATGTACGCTACTGACTTTTTGAAAATTTTATATTTTTTTTAGAAAGCTCAGTTAAAAATACAACTTTTTTGTCACTTAATATTTTTTGTATCTCTCTCCGTTGCCGAGAAATTTTTTTTATGAAAAACTTTATTAAAAAGTTCATTATTATTAGAAAGAAAAACAAGGAGGCTTTTTTACAAATAATTTATTATTAATAGTGAAAATCTAAAACAACACAATGTTGTCATGGTAATAAAAGTGGCAGTTTATAAGTACTTAATTAGCTTCAATTGTAAAAATGAATCGTTTTGAATTAGCCGAGCTTGCAGATATGCATCTCTTGTATGGGGAAGCGCGCAGTAATTCTTTGTTAGCACAATACTGTCCATCGAGTATTGAAAATCCACGATCTGCATCTATTTAAACTTCAAAAGGTGCAGCATCTACTGCCTGACGACGCTCCTAGGCGGCTCTAGTTCTGCGACTGGTTACTCGGTCAAGCGGATGAAAACGCTGATTTTTTAAGTATAATCTTCACGAGCGATGAAAAAGGATTTTCGCTCGACGGGACATTCAATCCTCGTAATAACCACGAGTGGAGCGAACAAAATCCCCATTCTACGCACATCAGAGGATATCAGCAGAAGTTTGGTGCTAATGTTTGGGCAGGATTTCTGGGCGATCAGCAGAAGTTTGGTGTTAATGTTTGGGCAGGATTTCTGGGCGACCATTTGATTGGGCCGTACGTTCTACCTGATTACCTCAACGGTAATAGCTATCTAGTTTTTTTGCGAGATATTCTGCCCGAGCTGCTGGAAGATGAACCCCTCCAGTTGCGTAGGAAGGCCTGGTTCCAACACGATGGTTGTCCAGCGCATTTTGCGCGCACCGTTAGATGTTACCTCGACCAAACCTAAAACAACAGGTGGATTGGTAGAGGTGGTCCCGTCCCTTGGCCAGCAAGGTCGCCGGATTTGGCCCCCCTGGACTTTTTTCTTTGGGGCGAAATGGAACGGTTGATCTATGCAACTCCTGTGCCGACAATGCAGGACCTAGTTGCTAGAGTTGTGGTGGCAGCGGAATTTATTGCGAACGATCCAGGCGTGTTTGCTCGGGTGCGCGAATCCGGGCTCGACAGGTGCAGAAAATGCATCGAAATGCATGGTGAACACTTTGAGCATTTGCTCCACTATGAATAATAAATTATTTGTAAAAAAGCCTCCTTGTTTTTCTTTATAACAATAATGAACCTTTTAGTGACAAATAAGTAGTATTTTTAACTGAGCTTTCTAAAAAATATATAAAATTTTCAAAAAAGTCCGTAGCGTAAATTTTTTTGTCATTTTTATTAGTGACACTGTCCCCCGGGGCGCCACTGGAAGTCATAATTAACATTTAATTAGTGCTAACTGAGCGTCTTATTAAGCTTACATCACCAGCGAATATCAAGAAAATCTGTTAACGTGTCTTTGAGATATTGATAAAAAAAGGTTTTTTGAAAAAAACTTTGACACCCTGTATTTTGAAAACCATGCACTTACGGACTTCAGTCTCTCATCTCAAACTGCTTGTCTATAGTTCCTCAATATGCCCCAGAAGTTTTTTCCACTTTAGAGGGGACACCCTGTATATACAGATCGATTTGGTTTCCGGTGGAACACTCTCTATAAATAATAACTTGTTAAAATGTAGGTACATTTAAAAAAAGGCTGGTACAAATTAAAACAGAAGCTGCTTTATACAAATTATTTAAAATATTTAATATAATTTTCCGCTTCATTATGTGTAATTAATAATGCCTCCGAAGTATTTCCCATAGAACTTAACGTTATTGGACTACCGTTGTAGGTATGAACTTGCTTGCAATTTCACGTATGCCGACGATTTTAATGAAACTAAATAATAATTATTATTACTGCACAGATATAAACTAATCGACATTTAGTTAATTACTAATCTTCCTAATTGCATATTTAGATGTAATACAAATTGCTTAACGAGACCAAACAAATGGCTTATACCTACTATAAACGAGTTGTTTAAGATTATACAGGGTGCGTCTAGCAAGATGCGTCTGTTTACTGTATCAAAACTGCAGCAAATTTGATTTTTTTTACCAAACATTGGAAGTATATAGGGCGGCTCAGAAAAGAGATGGTACAAATCAAAGTTATGTTTTTTAAATAGAACACCCTTATTTAAAGAGGTATTTCGATAGTTCCTTAAAAATAAATGCGATTTGTTATTACATGTCATATAAAAATCTCTAAGTGTTACGTAATATACTGTACAGGGTGTCCAGATTTCGTTGTAATTGCGTGGTAGTACCGTTATTGGGAAAGTTAGCGGGATGCGGTTTTCACATTTTTGTAAAACTCCCAATGCTTTAATCTTACTTTGGATAACACATGTAGTTTTCGATATGCAGGGCCGATTTGAGAAAAATTACGTCTCGGACCCCTCTCGTATCTCGGCAATTATAACAGATATTGGAAATATATACACGGTGTTTGATAGATGTTTTTATATGGACTCCATAGGCGTATCTTTGTTTTTTTTTTGTTTGGTCTCAGTTTCAAAATATGAACCAATCGAGATTATACCGGAAGTTTATACTAAATTTCTTATTTCAAATGGAACACCCTATATATTATTTTTTTATTTTGATTCCGCATCAATTTGGAGTATTTTAGTTCAACACTTCCCTATACCTATCTTCAACTGTAACTATACATAGGAGAATACTGAAAATTTCTCAGTGTAACTATTTCGACAGGGGCAGATGAGGTAAAATAGTTATTTACACTTGTGGTTATACCGGAAGTAGTTGTCAACTTTCTTATTTCAAACAGATCACTGTATATATTATAACTGTTTTGTATTCTACGTAATATTCCAACTAGACTTTGTGTATCATGTCCTATATCTAAGTCTTACTGTTTCTGACTTATTTCAGATCTTATGTCAAAAATAAGGTTTGTGGGCTCTAAAGTCATTATAAGATTTCCATATAAGGAAACCTTTATTAATTGATTTAGATACTATTTATACCTCATTTTATGAGAATTTTAAATTATTTTGATAAATAATATTACCTACAGGGTGTGCAAAATATCACTCAATATAATTTGAGTTAGAACCAACTTACAAAAATTTGAGAAATTGCTTTTTTTGGTCCAAGGATCAAAAAGATAATAATAATTTTTTATTCTTTTTCTTTCTTGGGTTTTAAGGTTCTTCTAAGCAAAATTTTTTTTCTCTTGAAATATGTTTATTTCAATGTCACATACGTACTACGTTTCGGCTTATTCGCCTTCCTCAGGTACATCTCGTTTCTTACCAACATCGCATGATTCTGTGCAATATACCACTTTTAGTCTCACTAAAAGTGGTATATCTTATCTTATATATGATTCTGTGGAATATACCACTTTTATTCTCACTAAAAGTGGTAGGTATATTCCACAGAATCATGCGATGTTGGTAAGAAACGAGATGTACCTGAGGAAGGCGAATAAGCCGAAACGTAGTACGTATGTGACATTGAAATAAACATATTTCAAGAGAAAAAAAATTATTTTGCTTAGAAGAACCTTAAAACCCAAGAAAGAAAAAGAATAAAAAACTGTAACAAGGTTCAAGAAAAAGACATTACTAAAATAATAATAATAATAATAGTGTAATAATAATAATAGTGCCACTTAGTTGGATAATGGAATCCCTACAGCTAATTGGAATTCATCCGGCATTGAAGTCATTCCTAGAAATAGTGATGTCTAACTGGCGAACACAAATCACGGACAACACAAATTCGGGGCTTATTACAACGAGAGGGATTCAAATAAAAAAAGGAATCTATCAAGGCGACTCACTCTCCCCGCTCCTGTTCTGTATAGCCCTAATTCCCCTATCTAGGGAGATACAAAATTCTCAATTGGGATACAGTATACACAATGAACGCACAAAAATCCACCACTTAATGTTCATGGACGATCTTAAGTTATTTGGCAAAAGTGAGGCTGAACTTGATAATTTAATAAAAATTGTAGACAAGTTTAGCCGTGACATCAATATGCAGTTTGGCCTGGATAAACGCGCGCGAATAAGTTTCCACAGACGTAGACTGACTCGAAGTAGTCACCAGCAACAATCGAGTTTTCGAGTGTTGGAGGCGAGCGATACATACAAGTATTTGGGAATGAATGAGAGAGAGGGAATGGAGCAGAAGGGGATGAAGGAGTTAGTAGTGAAGGAGTATTTCCGAAGAGTGAGGGGGGTTTTGGATACACAACTATCTGGTAAGAATAAAATTGAAGCAATTAACTCACTTGCAGTTCCGGTGATTCAATACGGTTTCGGCCTTATTGAGTGGAAAATCGATGAACTGAGGATACTGGTTAGAAAAACAAGAAAATTGATGACGAAGTTAAATCAACACCACCCAAGAGCAGATATCGACCGATCGTATGTTTCTAGATCGGAGGGAGGCCGAGGCTTAATGCAAATTGAAAATGCATGGAAAACGAGCATAATATCGTTGAGCAAATACTTGCAACAACCGAATTTAGACAAATATCAAAAAATTATTAAAACACAAGACGGTAAAAGGCCTGCCGGTAAGTCAATATTAAAACTAGCAAACAAACTTGAGGAAGAACTACAAATAGAACAAAACACTAAACAAAAAGATATGAAAACTAAACAACAACACATGCTCACAGAAAACTGGAGAACAAAAAACATGCACGGACAATACAAAAGAGACACAGAACAAGAATACGTCAACAAACGAGAAACATGGAACTGGTTGAGAAAGGGGCATTTAGCAGATGAAACGGAGGGACTCCTTATAGCAGCCCAAGATCAAGCACTTACCACTAATTACATAAAGAAAAATATATTTAAGAATACAACAAACGCAAAATGCCGAATGTGCAAGCAATATGACGAGACTATGGATCATATTCTCTCAGGGTGTCCCATCTTAGCGGCCCGTGAATACATATCTCGCCACGACAGAGTTTGCACACAATTGCATTTCAATATTTGTAAGAGCCTGGGCGTAACTCTTGAAACCGAGAAGTGGTATAAACACGCTCCTAAAGACGTCACAAGTTCAGAGTGTGGCTGAACAACAATTCTTTGGAACCAACCTGTGATAACAGACAGAACAATACACTGTAACAAACCTGATATAATTATTAAAACAAACGAAATGTGCTATATAATTGACGTTTCTACTCCAACAGATAAGAACATTAATAAGAAGGAAACAGAGAAAATAATGAAATATAGGAATCTCGAGATAGAAATAAAACGAATGTGGAACACAAAAACTAAAATCTTGCCCGTGGTCCTGGGTGCTACGGGCACTGTATCCTGCTCACTCCAAAAATTCATAGACGAAATACCAGGTAAACACTCCATTTTAGAACTTCAAAAAACAGCAATTCTAGGAACCTCTCATATAGTGCGCAAAATATTATCGTAAAACCAACCACCCTTTGGAAACCGGATAGTTTCCCGGGTGGATAAGGAAAAAAACCAGTAGATAAAGCTGAGAAATAATAATAATAGTAATAATAAATAAATCGACTTTGTTAATAAATTTCTTGAATATACATGTAACGATACAAAAAAAAAATAAAGAAATAGATCCAACACTAGGCGAAGTCTAGCCAAAGGCTATTCCTAATTAACCTATTACAGAACTGAGCCTAAAAACTATAAACTATTAAGAATTGAAATTTATTATTAATTAAGTAGGTAACAAATTGTTCTCTACCCTGAATCAACGTAAAAAAAACAAAACAAAAAAAGAAACAAACAAATCAAATCGCCACGCATAACCCTTAGCAAAATCCACTGTATTAAGTATTGAGAGTTGATATCCATTCTTCTACGGCCCATCGAATAAAAAAAATATATTTGAACATGCATGGAAAAATTTCCTACATCAAAAATTGAGAATCTGACATAGCCTTTGGTTTGCTAAAAAAAACTGCTCATCCGATATAAATGAAACCCTGTATGCGTTCTTAAAGAGTTGGTGAATAACCTCCCGAATACTGTCCTCCAGTTTACTTTAAAATATAAATCGTAAGGTTACACTGTATTTTTATTCGCAACAAAGAGTATATATTGAATTTTGAATTATGATAAACAACTTCTGTACGTTGCATTTATGATTTAAACACATGTTAGAATTAAAACTAACACTGATATGCAAATTAGATCATACCATCACAAATTGCATGATTTTCCTAAATACAAAATCCAATTTGATACCCCTATTCTATAAAATTCCTATTTAAATTGCACCCTCTTAAGTGGTGTACCATTCTTATTCCCGCCATATCCAATCCTAATATTATATGAATGTGAGCGTTACCCTGCTCTATTCGAAAACACTCTCACTGTTCGCTCTTTCTGTATGACCAGGTGATTTCCCATAAGACCGCGCACATGTTTGCACATATGTCCCAGAAATGCATGTGTTTCTATAATATATAAATGTATGTTGTATGCATTTGCCTATACGCATTATGTCCTTTGTTAACTTTTAATAATTGTTCCGTCTAATTTATTTATGATATGAAATGCCACTTGGTGTCTTGGCCAATTATTGCTAACACAAACTTCACATATGGTTTAGCAGTGGGAAAAAAACATTAAATATTTGTAAACCAAACGACGCGACGCGAAGTTCTGCTGCTTATTTTTATTATCATGTATAGTTTTTACAAATAATGTTTTGTGAACTCAGGAAATAATAGTCGCAGGACAATGGGAAAAAATTCTTTTAGGGAAATTGTCCATGGGAAATCGCTGGAAATTGTTTTTTAGTTCCTAACTATACCACTAGGGGGCGTAATAGATACAGTAATGCGAAAAATGCATTTTTATTGAAAATATATATGTTTCCCATGACATTCTTGATCACGGAAAATTAAAGATACATGATTTTTCAACGAATTTTGGCCTTTTGGCCATAACTCTGAAACGAATAAATATTTTGATGTGCGGTTTGGAACTCTTTTGTTGCAAATCCAATTTTCTTTTCACTTTTGATAAAATATTTGTATCATTCCATTTAAGTTTTTAAAGAAAAATCAAGAAAACCTTAGGCGTTGCAAATAGCGTCATCTAGCGGAGCCCCCTTAAACATTTATGATTTCAAATATTCAATGAAAACTGATACACCAAAAAGATGCCGAATCTCAGTAGCATTACAGCCGTAATATTGTTTTTTTTTTTAACTTATTTTGCGAAATTTTCAATAAAAATGCATTTTTCGCATTACTGTATCTATTATAATAATAACATAATGACCTCATAATTTGTGTTAAACCTAGTTGCTTCATCGCAGACGCGAAATATACAACCTGTTTTTGGCTGTCCAAAAACATCAATAAACACCCTTAGGGAGGTATTACGAGAACCACGAAAAATTGTTTCAGATTCCAGAATATTTATGGGCAAAAAATTTAAAAAATCAAAAAAAAATACGATTGTTATTCGAACAAAACTTGCATTAAGTTTTTTAACTTTTAAAAAGTTTTAAGTGTTCTCGAATAAGTTAAAATATAAAATTGCGCTTTGAGAAGAAAATACTGAATACTAAAACTAATCGTTCGCAGTTTTTTGATTATATAATTTTGCCTACATTTTTTTTGGACAGGAAATGGACAATTCTGGAGCAATTTTGCGGTTTTTTCCAAATTATTAAAATGAAGTAAGATGTTTCGTTGAACGGAGGAAAATATACTCCTCAGTGGAATAAAAACCTTTAACTTAAGTAACAATGAATTTAAATAAAATACATTTTGTTGTTGAACGGAGAAAAATGTACTCTTCAATTCAATAGAATAAAATTTATTATAGTTGGTTCTAAGGTAAGTAAATAAATTATTTAAATCAAAGTAATATTATACTTAAATAAATTAATATTTTTATTTGCGTTAAGAATCATATTTTTTTTATTTTCCTATTTATTTAAGAGCATCGACTAGGATCATTAGCACAATCTCAAATTTAGTATACGTTTTACAGTAAACAATAAAAAACATAATTCCTTAAATGGACACTCTTCATTGACATGAAGTATTTTCAGTTCTATATTAGAGAAAACTTCTCTATTGTGTTTTTTGGCTTAATAATATAATAGTTTTAAATTGTGTTTATTAGTAATGCTCGATTACAAGAAAAAAGATCCTCAAACCAAGTTTATTTGTATTATTCTTGTGATAAGGCTTAATATGAGTATATAATAATAATAATAATCTTTATTCAATTAGCAACAAAATAATACATAACGTACATTAATTGCCACTGAAAAGGCAAGAGTGCAGCTGCCTACTAGAGTTCAGCTGGTTTATACACTTATCCTTAAACTTATCCTAATTTTTACATACACTCACAAAAAACAAACACACAAAGCCACACGAATTAATTAGTATTTCTTATATGTCTAAAGTATTACCAAACAGAAAAATCTATACTAAATGTATCTTATCTACAAATAAAATCCGGCAACATACGACTACTCTCAGCCTTCCAGAAGAATTTTTTTAAAATGATTTTTAAAGGTCACTATCGACGTAGCTGTATTGTAGGTGAAAGACCGCTCAAAGACTCCAGTTCTGTGAGTCGGAGGTATAGGAAGTCGTCCTTTGCATCTCGTAAATTCAGATTATGTACATCAGTCCTGAGAGTTATAAAGATATGATGGTGTCTGGATAACAACGATATTGTGATAGAGATTATAACGATGTAATAGTCTCCTCTGCTTCATATCCAACCAAGGAATTTCTCACAATTTATGACTGATAGAACAGCCTCTTTTAATGCCAAATATAAATCGTAAGCAACATTTCTGTACTTTTTGGATTCGTTGTGCGGCAGATGAAGTCAGGCAAGGACTGGAAACAACATCGCAGTGATTAAAATTCGACAATACCAAAGATTCACATAATATTATTCTGAGACTATGCTGTAAGTAATTTTTATTCTCCAACCAATAATACCATAATCTAGCGAATATAATATAAGTTTATGATATACTTCGGCAGAGTTTAATAATCTTGATTTGGGAATAAATTTTTCTGTGTATTAATACAAAGAACTAAAGAGAATAACGAAATTTGGCAGCCGCTTATTTTTTCAAACTATTATTATATTATTGGCTTTTGCATATACACATTTACGCACATGTCCGTGTATAGCAGACATATGTACGACATACATACACAGGGTGTGTTTTTCGACAGATGATCATACCGATCATCTGCAGCTTACATTTAAACAACCCTAATAATATGACGGTTAGTACGTTTAAAGGGCGCTAAATATCGAACCGGGTGTTACAAATTAAGTCAACAATGTGGGATTATTATTACTATTATTGATATTATAATGTGGGTTTTTTGTCCTTATTTTTTTTTAATTTAAACTTAATTTTCCTTATGCGGGATGTGTTTGGGTGAATCGCCTTGCTTTGTTACAACAAAGATGATCTTTCCTTAAACCATACTAATATGCAGTTTTTTTGTATAATCAATTTTTAGTAGTACAATGATATATTCAGGGGGTAGAAAAATTCATTATGTACTATTTTTAGTTCGAACTATCCAGAAGAAGAAATCAACATGGTGTAATTATCGCAAATAAAAGTTGATTTTTTAAGAACTTGCGGAATTGATTAAAAAAAAACACATAAAATTTAGAGTAATGTATGAAATCTTTATTTGCGTTATAGAACGATATACAGGGTTATTCACGCCATTCGACACGGGATAATTCTATCGCAACTATGAAAAATTATTCCGTATTTCGAATAAGTTTAGGAAGTATACCTATATTTTTTTATTTTGACCCCTTTTACACTATTGACCATCGCCTATGAAAACAAGTTAATTATAACACATTTTATAGGTTATATTCTATCAAACCTTTAAATAACTAGTCAATATTTCTGCTATGTTTAAGAAATACGTTTTTTTCTAACTTTTTACGCCATTTTACACTTTTTTTGAATGTCAATGTGGTCTAATTGTTTAGGTTAAATATTTTAGGTTATATTTAATTAAGCGCACAAAAAATTATTCAATATTTTGGATAAGTTTAAGAACTATGGTTTCTTAATTTTTGAACCCTCTTTTAGACCCCTTGCCTACGCTCAATGTTCATCACCATCTATAAATATCCTGTAGTATTTTCGTGCCAAATGTGGTTAAAATCCGTTAAGTGGTTTTTGAGTTATCACGGATACAAATTTTATCTGACCCTTTTATAAAATTTTCACGGACGCCTAAGGTACATTAATTTTTGTCGTGTATTTTTAACACCAATTCAACTAATTAAATATACAAATTTTTACATTTTAAATATTTTTTTTAGTTTACCCCCTTGAAAAAATTCTTTTAGGGAAATTGTCCATGGGAAATCGCCGGAAATTGTTTTTTAGTTCCTAACCATAACACTAGGGGGCGTAATAGATACAGTAATGCGAAAAATGCATTTTTATTGAAAATATATATTATGTTTCCCATGACATTCTTGATCACAGAAAATTAAAGATACATGATTTTTCAACGAATTTTGGTGAACAACATTCTTTTGGCCATAACTCTCAAACGAATAAAGATTTTCCTGAGCGGTTTTGGACTTTTTTGTTGCAAACACAATTTACTTTTCATTTTTGATAAAATATTTGTACAACTCTATTTAAGTTTTTAAAGAAAAATCTAAAAAACCTTAGGCGATGCAAATATCGCCATCTACCGGAGCCCCAAAAAACAATTAAGATTTAAAATATTTTTTTTCTTCATCAGCAAGGCTTGAGTTCTTAAACAAAAATTAGATTGATAAATTCGGTTAAGCCAAACCAAAGTTATAGACATTATCATAGCTAAAATTTCGTCCTTCCCTGCTGCCTTTATTTCAAGCCTTACAATAAAAAGTGATACACCAAAAAGATGCCGAATCTCAGTATCATTACCGTGGTAGTATTGTTTTTGTAACTTATATTGCGAAATTTTCAATAAAAATGCATTTTTCGCATTACTGTATCTATTACGCCCCCTAGCGGTATAGTTAGGAACTAAAAAACTATTTCCAGCGATTTCCCATGGTGAATTTCCCTAAAAGAATTTTTTTCCCATTGTCCTACGACTATTATTTCCTGAGATATGCTACCTGTCCACCCTTAATGGAATACCCGGTTATTACATATTATATCATATGGAGAGCTAATAATCTGCAAGCGTTCGTTGCTAAAAAATCACCCGATAAACAAAATAGGAAAAAAAACTCTTTGAACGTCTCTTTAGGTGCAAATTAAATTCATTTTTATATTATGCGAATAATCACCAACTCTTTAATAATGAGCAAACAGTAACACAAAATGAAATTATTAGCTAGTTTAAAGTATTCAGACAATGATGAATTTGAAACTGTTGCGTCCGTTAGATGGGTATTGATGCGGAGGAAATATTGGATAATGACAACAACCAAAGTGACGATGCCAACAAATTATAATAGTCGGAAATATTATTTTCTTTACCTTCTTGGAAAAAAGTTACAAATGAGTTTCTACTAGTGCCGAGTTATTTTATCGTCATACAAAACAGAAAATTTATAGGAAATATTCTGCCAAAAAATTCCGAATATTCTGGTTTTTTCTTTAAATACCAAAACAGAAGAGGCTGCAAACAAATGGTCACTTTGGTAAAATGCCTCAAATTGTTGCCAAATATCTAAATTTACCAAATCCTGGCGAATATATAGGGCATTGTTTTTCGCCGATCCTCTGCGAGAATTTTGGTTGGCTCTGGTGCAGATTTGACTACTTTAAAGAGGCATGAGGGATGGAAGTCGGCAACTGTTGCTGAGATATACATTGAAGTAGCTAATATAATATCAAGAAAATCCGACCACAAGTACAAGAAAAATTGCTTACAACTTAAACCAACCTCACTCGGTTTGGAGGATTTTGAAAAGACAACTTTTGTATCCCTACCATATCCAAAGAGTACAAGCCTTATTGCCAAGAGATTTTCACCGGAGATTGGCTTTTTGTAGATGGATGCAAGACAAAATAGTTCAAAATCCTCCGTTCTGTTTACCGATGAAGCATCTTTCTCGAGATATGGTATTTTCAATTTTCACAACAACTACATATGGGCTGAAGAAAATACACATAAAATTGCATAAGGTCATCCTCAGCAACAATTTTCTGTGAATGGTTGGGCCGGCTTCGTCGGTGATCATTTTGATAGACCGACATTTTGTACCGAACAGACTAAACGGTACAGATTATCGACAATTTCTAGAAGAAGTACTGCCGGAACTGCTGGAAGATATACCGCTTCAAGTAAGACATGATGTAGCTCCATCCCACTTCAGTTTGGTTGCTCGTCAATACTTGGACGACAAATACCAAGACCGTTGGATCGGTCGAGGAGGTCTACACCCTTGGCCCCCGCGATCTCATGAACTTAATTGTTTAGATTTTTTCTTTTGGGGCCATCTCAAAACCTTAGTCTACGCAACTCCAGTTGAAAATGTTGACCAATTAAAGGTGGACTTCCCTCCGAGCGACTGTAGCTGGCGATAGCCGCGTAGCGACTATCGCTCAGCGATCATCGCTATGGGTACGTTTTCCTCCCAGCGTTTGCGACGATTAAATTTCCCGCATGTATCGGTAATTTTACTTCAGTTGTTCGTTAGTTCTGTGGCTGTGTAGTAGTTTTCACAAAATTTTGGGATGAGTTTAACGCGCAGACTACTTGTGGCCTGGCCTATATGCTGTACGAAGAAGCAGAATATGATGACTTACTTCAAATGTGTATCGCTCAACGAAATGGAGTCCATCCGATGTACATCACAAGACGGGAGGAAATTAATAGAAACCCATTTGAAACCCGACCCGACGATAGAAAATTCCGCAATTTTTTTAGATTGAATCCACATCAATTTAATTACGTGTTAAATTTAATCAAGGATGATATCAAATGTAATTCTTTCAAGAGAGTTTTGTATCCAATAACTGCTGAGGAAAAACTACATTAAAAACCAAACGAAACTAACGAATAGTCGCTGGCACCAGCGACTATATTGGCTCTGAGAGCAGGCGGCTTGCGACGATCTCTAGGCCGAGCGACTATCGCCGGCGGCTGTCGCTTGGAGGACAGTGCTTCCATAAAACCACAACGGTAGCAGTATGATAGCGTCGCCAGCTATGAGCGCTGAGCGATCGCCGCAACAGTGGCCCGGAGGGAAGTCCACTTTAAGATAGCGCATTGTAGCATCTTGCGACATTATTCGGAATTTTCCTGCGCGTTAGACAGTCAATGCGTCGAAGAATTGCTGCGTGCATTGAAGCTTACGGCGGACATTTCTAACATTTAATTTAACTATGTATGATCTGATTTTGTTTATTTTTATTTTACAATAATTATGAAGTTATCGTTGGTTTTGTTACTTGTGGTTCTAACGTTTAAATAAATCTCGTTTAATTAGTAGAAAAAATTTTATTTATTTAAAAAAATGTACGATGTTGTTCAACAAGTTGATTATTCTCGAAAACACTCAACTTTAGAGCTTATGACCAGGAGTACCTTTTTTTGTAGAAAACATTGGCGGTTGGAATGAGTATCTGAAAACCGTACTTGTTCCAGTGGCGTAGAAATTGGGGAGAAAAACACCAACTACCCCTTCAAAATCTTCGGCAATTATGATTAAAAAAAATTCTTGCACAAAATAAATAGCGTATTATGAATAGAAAATGCTTATATAAACTAGTTTCTGTACAAAAACGGTCCCGGAGATATTCGCATAAAAACGGATTTTAGAGGGTAAGTTAATAGAAACTTTTGTTCATATTTTTGGATGAGCTCTATATTATGAAACACCATGTATATTCACAATGCACCGATACCTATTATAAAAACAGAGATATTCACGATTATTAACATTTACCTTAAAGCGGTTATTTCCTTTTCAACCCAGTGCTAATTTGAAATCACTTTATACTTCATTTTATGTTGACAAGACCACCGTAGTAGAGTTTTATTAATTTCATAATACGCAGTAATAACATTATTACAAAAAATTATACGATGCACAGCAAAATCTCAATTAAGAAAAAACGTTAATGATATTTAAATTTAATAAGAAAATGAATTACATATTAAAAATTAAATGATATGGCTACAGTAGGAAGCGTGTTTGGTTTTTAAACAGTTTTATTAATAATTTTGAATGTCATGAAAGATAATTATTTTTTTTCACTGAGATGAATTACAAAGTCTTTTTGTGAATTTGTTGTGAGAAACTGAGCTTGTTATTTAATTAAATTTTATGTTATAATAAATTACCGTTTTTTTTTTTAATTTTATAATCAAAATTTTGTTGAATACGACTGCTATATCATCGGTTTTGAAACGTTTTGTTTCTTTGGCATATTAATGTGGTTTCTTACCTGGAGGAGGCAGCAATTTGTGCTCTGAAACTGCCACAGGTAATGGAATACAAATCTGGCGATCTAGAGGGACACATGGGAATCCTGAATCCAAGACCTTTGGATTCAGGAAGAAAAACGTTGGACGCTTTGCCACGCAAACATGATTTTTGAAATCCCATTTGAAGTGGTCATTGACAAAAATGGCTAAATGGGAAACCACGATTCCCTGAAAACACATCCGTCTGGTATAAGGACGGATCAAAAGGAATACAAAGGAACACAGGTATGGGAGTATACGGGCCTAATTGTAGGCTCTCTCAATCTCTACGAAAAATTCCCACTATATTCCAAGCAGAGATCAACGCTATTAACCGTTGTGCTGAAGAATGCCTGCAGAGAGGCATCCCGGAAAGGCAGATCAATATTATGTCAGTTAAGCTGCATTAAAAGCACTGAGGTCTTACACCTTCACGTCAAAGCTAGCATGGCAATGCAAACAGACCCTAAAGCAATTGGCAGCTCAGAGGAAAAATATTACTCTGACAAGGGTGCAGGATATGAAGGCATAGAGGGGAACGAAGCGGCGTACCAACTTGCAAAAGAGGGTGAAAACGCTCCGTTCTGCGGTCCAAAACTCATCTTTGTCCTTTCAAAAAGCCATATGATGGAAGAATTTCGGAGATGGGAAAATGAATAACTTAAGTCTTACTGGAGAAACACTCCAGGCCTAAGACAACCAAAAAGGTTTATCAAACCTTCAGAGGCCAACGCAAGGAAGCTTATACAACTAGAGAGAAGCGACCTAAGGCGAATTACAGGCCTTTTTACCTAGTGAAGTACCATCTCAAAAAGATGGGTCTAACCGAGGACGACACTTGTCGTTTTTGCGAAGACGCAACAGAGACAACAGAACACGTGCTCTGTGAATGCATGGCACTTTTCTGCAAAAGTCCAAAACAACTTGGAGGGGTGACTCTAACACCCGACGAGGCAAGGAATTTAGCCCCCAGAGAATCATCAACTTCATGAAAAGTGTGGGACAGCTGGGCAATTCATAGATTAGAGTCATTCACAAAAAATCTTCTGCAGCTCGAAGTGAGGGGAGGCCAAATCGCCTAAACGACTCCGATCAAATAATCTACAATCTACCTGGAGGAAGCTCTAATAATTCCCAAGGACCATTCTCGATTAAAGCAGGTATCGGATCTACTGATGACTTCTTGGACTGTAGTAGGATCACTATCTTCTTCTACAGTCACAGAATAAGTTACATAAAATCCCTCCGGGATTCTGGCGGTTTTCTAGCCCTTTCTTGTCTTTGTTCTGCATTTTCAATGCGAATTTATGGCATTGGAATGTTAACATCGAGGTTAATATCTTCTTTTAAGGCTTCTTCATCTGGAATTTCAGTTTCTTGATTTTCGTCTGCTATAGGTTCTAAGCATTTTTTGCTGTAATAATAGACGATTCTACAGAAATATAATAAAAATCCTTTTGTTCGTTTTCCGAAATATTCTGTAATAAAGTATTACCATTTTCTACTACTGTAACATCTCGTGACACATATAAATTTACGGTTTGCGGGTCCAATTTATGTCTTTTTGTCTGCAGGAAAATGGGCATAAGCCTTATATCCACTAAGATAATATTAATTATTTAAACAAAATAAACTACTCAACAAAAGGGTCGTAACAATAAAAATTTTTGTCATTATTTAAAATGCTACAAGTGTTTAAGGAATGACTGGAAAATTATGCGGTTTGCGCTGTGTCTTAGAGCATATGTGTCTTAGAGCATTGCGAGTCATATGCATATTTTGAGAAAACAGTAATTGCTTTAGATGTCAGCTATACAGGGTGGTGAAAAAAATGTTACAAAAAAACTACTTTCATTAGTATCTCCCCATTTTTACAGTAATTTTATATGTTTTTTTATTCAGTAAGCCAAAATATTCACGGTATGAATATCTCGGGACGTTTTTGGATTTTTGCGATATCTTTTTTCGTTTTCGAAATATTGCATTTGTTTCAAATTACACGAATGGCTATAAAGGTCAGTTCTGCCAATTTGGGGTTTAGAACTGAGAACACTTTGGCATAAATCAATGGGCGACAGGTCTTGATAGGTTCTGTGCTGCACTCACAGAAACTAATATTATACAGGGCTTCAGAGAACAGTGAAAGTTACTCAAGAAACTAATTTTTTTTCCATGTATGTATAATGTATTTTTGTAATTTTTTTCAGTACACCAAAATGTTTACTATATACGAATATCGCGAGACGTTTAGGATTTTTTGCGATTTCTTCTTTCAGTTCCGAAATATTGCATATTTTTTGAAATAATGACACGATTGATTTTAACGGTAGGTTTTGCCAGTTGAGAACTGGCAACTTTATGGCATGAGTCTAATATTGATAGGTTCCTAATAAGTTGTGTAATACACTCAGCAAAATTTTGAATATACAGGGTGCGTCAGAGAACATTAAACATATCAACATTTTTTTTCGTATTTCCTCGATTGAAGTGGAAAAATAATGTGTAAATTCGACTGCATTTTACTTGCATCTCTTTGCGCATAAAATGCTATTGAATATCTACAAAAAATTTTGAGATGTTTATCAGATATTTCGATTTCAATTTCTGAACTTACAATTATGCATTTAAATAAAGACTTTTATTATTTCTCAATGTGACAACGATGTTTTAAGAGTACCTGAAGAAGACAACATGAATGAATTTGTCGAAACGGTGTGTTTGTATGATGTATATGACATGAAATAAAATTCAAAAATTATTTCAAAGTTCGAGTAATTTTGTCACCTTAAATTACCCAAGAGAAAAAATCCATATTTGTCTAATTATGTAAACATTTGATTTATGAACGGACGGTTATATTTACTGTACCGGGTGGCCCGTTTAAGAGGGACCACTACCTTATCTGAGAAACTATAAACGGTACAACAAAAGTCAAATAGAAACTTTTGTTGGGTTAACTTGATGTTTTTATTTATTTAATTTTTACTTATACAGGATGGCTCATATTGCAGTAAGAACATTCAACTTCCTTGATTTAAATAGCACACCCTATATATTGATAGTTTAATGGAATACTACAACCGTTTATTTTTTTCTTTAAACTGCCATGAGTCTTTGATATAGAAATCGTTTTTGTTTATGATGTGTTTTAAAATTTCTTTTAGAAAGTCTGCTAATTGTTTTGTTGTTGGGATTGGACGCACGAAACTATTGGTCTTAGTGGTATATTATTTTTCAATATGAAGAAAATTATTTTCAGCAAATACAGGGTGTAGCAATGGGGGCATCCATATCAAGTGTGATAGCTCAACTAGTTCTAGAAGATTTAGAATCAACAATTATCGCAGCCCTCCCATTTAAACCTATCTTTTTCTACAGATCTGTGGATTCTCGTTTCAGGAATAACATCAATGCACGCCGCTTTAAATTCCTACCATCCCAAACTCCAATTTACTACAGAAATTGAACCTATTAATGAAATAAATTTCCTAAATCTCACACTAATAAACAAAGCTAACACACTAAAAACAAAATGGTATACTAAACCGACCTGGGTCGGGGAGGTATACTAACTACAATTCTAATCCACCCAACATCTCATAAAAGAAGCGTAGTAATTGGATTAGCTGATAGGGTTATTACAGTTTTAAGTCTTGAATTCCGAGCGGAAGGCATAAAAAAGCTAAGAATACGTTATTAAAAAATAATTATCCTAAAACGTTTATAGAAAATATATTCAAAAAACGATTACACAAATTTTATAACGGATCACAACATAAACCAAATACTCAAAATAGCAACAAATACATTTCAATACCCTACGTAAAATTTTTTTCTGAATCTCGCCAAAGAAAATTACGCCAACACAATTTAACCACATGCCATAAAATTACAAACCTGCTTAAAAATAACATCTTTTCAAATTTAAAAACAAAAACACCTTTATTAAAGAAAACACATCTTATATACGAAATACCATGTAGTGATTGCAACGCAGTCTATATTTGACAAACGAAGCAAAATTTGGATAAAAGACTAAACGGACATAAAAACTCCAAAAATAAAACCGCCCTAACTAAACATACAGAATCCAATAACCACACGTTTAATTTCAACAACACAAAAATACTGAACAAAACACAAAAAAAGGGAGTTTAAGGAAATGATTTACATAAAAAAAATAAAATTAGTATCAATGATAGGACCGACATTCAATATCTAAGGAATATATATCATAATCTCATACACAGCGGTTAGGACACACAACATTTTTGACAAACCTCGTAAACACAATAAAATTTCAATACCTATCGGTACCACTAAAACTGCAAATTTTATATTATAGCAAAAAAAATGAACACACAAAGGAAGTGAAAAAAAACTATACATCTACTTCCTGACGTTTTATTAAAATTTGTTTTATTTTGAAAGTAACAATATTTGCAATTCGACGTACTTATTAAAAGACATGATTTTAATTAGATTTATTTTACATGTATGTGTTTGTAATTGTAATACCTGTCAAATGATGTCTTACTCTAATGTTTGTTTATTTATACATAATTTTAATAAAAAGTTGTTAGTAAACTTGTGTCGAAAAGGTAATATTAAAAACGTTGCAAAAATTGTACTAACCTGTATTGTGAAACTAAGTTGGTTTTGTTTTCAGTTAATAAAAAAAAAGAAAAATCCTGCAGAAGTTGCAAATAATGCGACGAAACGTTGTTTGTAAATTTTGACATAGAAATAAAAATGAACTATTTTTATTTCCTAAAATAGTTGCATCATTATGTATGAACCTACACCCCCAAAAATGTAAACCATAAAAATATACAAGAAGAAGGTTCAAAAAACACGAAAATATAGTGATAAAATAGTTTAAAAAGTTGTAGTTTTAGTTACTTTATCTCAAGACAATACCGAAACTAAATTACAGTCAGTGGCATGCATTTGTTTGTTAACGCCACTGCACTTAACCCTTTAAGAACGGAGTTTTTTATACTTGTAATTTTTAATAAAATTCAATGGATCTGTTTAATGGGAATCTTTATTTGAACAATTAAGACGATACCAAGTTATATTTTTTTGAAATATTAAAAAAAAATAACGTTACCATATGGTAACGCCAGTACGTTCCCGTCAACTTTCAATATCTACATACAAAAATAAAACACTATATTTACATAGTGTGTGTGTGAAATATCACATTGCAGTCAATGCACATCCCAACGTCACATTTGGAGCACATAGTGCGGACGCTTGAACTACATCCTTCAACCAGCACAGCGCCGACGTTTCTTATTTTGCGTACATGTCAAAAAATGATCCTTTCTGTCGTAGCGCAAACTGTCGTTAACCCTGATACAAGAAACACGATTTTGTGAAATAGATGGTATCCCACCAACTTTCGGTGAGACACCGTAACGACTGAGGTACATCTGTGCTATTTCCCTTCGAAAAGACAGCTGATCACAATGAACTTTGGTTGACTTTCGTCGTAAAATCCAAGCATTGTTTATAGAGGCATCAATTAAAATTGATAGGGCAACTGTTTTTTTGGTAGACTTTCCACCATTCTTATAAACGACGCACTCGCTTTTCCGAATCACTGTTACTAACTAAACACTTTCCTTGATATATTTCAAAATTGAGTAGGTATTTCTTTGACCATAATATTTTATCATTGACTCATCATAGTCAATTGGCATTGGGGCAAAAAAATATTTGGCGAAATTTTTTTGAATTTTATCAATAAGTGGTCGTAGTTTCCACAATTTATCCTGTTTGTCGATTTTGTTGTTGTCGGCAAAATGAATGAAACTCATTATTTGTATAAAACGATCTCTTCGCATAGCATTGACAACTGCTAGATTTTTCATATCGTCAACGGAATCCCAATAATATTTTTTCCAGCAAATTCGTTATACCCGGATATTATGAGAATACCGATAAAACACTTAAATTCTTCCTTGGTCACTTTTGGGTCTGGACAATTTAATAATAATAATAATAATAATAATAATTTATTTCCAAAAGATAAACAATAGGTACATAGGTATAACAAATTTAGGAAAAGTTCATCAAAAATAAAGATTTTACAAAAATAAAATAAAATAGTAACAATTAATCTTTTGAAAACAAAAGCAAACCCACTGAAATCAGAAATTGATTTGTGCGTGGGTGTAGCCCTTTATTCGCAAAAAAAAAATATATCACCCAATTAAGCTGCTAGTTTTGTAACTTAAACTAAACTAAACATGTCTAAATACAAAAAACACAAACCAGAACGCAAGTAGCTCTTTATTAATTAATCAATTATTTTCTAAAAGTCAATGAGTCCGTGAATATAAGATCTTGATAATGTTAATATCCAGACTCTACTCTCTCTTTTAAATTTGTTAAATCTAGAAAGGCCTCTAATCACATCAGGGAGGGCACAGTATACACGGGGCGCCATAAACATAAACGCGCGCTGACCCAACTTTTTATTAGCTTTTAATTGAGAATATTCATTATCTTTTTTATAGCGAGTGTTGTAAGCATGCTGAATATCCTCAAGAGATTCTTTATGCTTATGTTGAAGCAAAAGGATACGATAAACATAGAGTTGTCGCAAGTCCATAAGTGAGCTTTCTCTATACAGCAAGTCACTCGGATACATTCTGTTTTTATTAAACATTATTTTTATAATTGTTTTTTGAATTTTCTCCAGCGGTTTAAGGTGAGCCTTGTACAAACCACCCCAACCTGCAATGCCATATTGTAACAAGGATTGCACTAACGCGTAATAAATAGAAATTAAATAGCTTTGAGAAAAAATTTGTTTTATTTGGCGAAATTTAAAAATCAAATATCTTATTTTTTTTGCCAAATTCTTTACATGTACATCCCATTTTAATGATCTGTCAAACTCTATTCCTAAGTATGATATATGATCTGTTTGTGATATTATAATTTCTTCATTTTCCGCAATAATTTTTAAAAAAGTGAATTGTGGGTATTTAGTTTTATTGCATGAGAATGGTATATATTTAGTTTTACTGAAATTAATGGTAAGGTACATTTCATCAAACCAAGTTTTTAACAAAGTCATTTCTTCTTCTGCCATTTTTTTAACTGTTTCCCAGGAATCAGATTCATATAAAACCACAGTATCGTCAGCGAATGAAGAAATTTTTCCCCTAGAATTTATCTGAAGTAGGCCATTGATGTATAATGTAAATAGTATGGGTCCCAAAACAGTTCCCTGAGGAACCCCATAATCTATAAATTGCGGTTGACTTGTAATACCATCCATGCAAACATATTGAACCCGATTATACATATAAGATTTAATTAAATTTAAAGCGATACCCCTAATACCAACGTCCTCAATTACTTCAAATAATGTCTGATGATGCACGGTATCGAAAGCACGTGCCAAATCCAAAAAAATACCCAAACAAACCTTATTGTTATCCAATGACGAGTAAATATTATTCGTTAAATGAGTTATGGCATCTTCGGTTGAAACACCCTTCCTAAAACCAAACTGGTTCTGTGAAATTATGTTAAATTTTTCTACGAAGGACACAATTCGTCTCTTAATAGCTTTTTCTATTATTTTAGCTAAATTAGATATTAGAGTAACTGGTCTATAATTACCTATTTCAGTTTTGTCACCCTTTTTAAACAATGGCTTTATTAGTCCTATCTTAAATTTAGAAGGAAAGATCCCATTTTCAAAAATTTTGTTAATTAAAAATGAAATAGGTTGTTTAATAAATGACTTTAATAGGCGTAGTTCATTCACTGTAATTAAATCATATCCAGGTGACTTACCCAGTTTTAATTCACCTATGTATGATTCTACCTCAATTAAAAATAAAGCATTCCGCCTTGTTTCCTCGACAAATAACTCAAACACGCTTTCGTCAAATAAAGCACATGAAGACGTATCGATAAATGCGGTGCCACCGGGAAGTTTCTTTTTTGTTCGACTATATCACCTTTTATCCACTCTATTTCACGAATATTAGAAACATTATAGGTTAAAGAGACTTTGTCAGTAACATTAACACCTGCAGATTGCACAATCTCTTTTGCATTTCAACTCAGCCTCGGCGTGTAACTGATTTCCTGTAAAACTGCTCGGATCCAATTCATTTTCGTCACCGGAGTCTTCATCAGAGAGAATGTGGGGTTCAGGGGGTGTTATATATATATCACTGACATTTTCATCATCGGCATAGACAATTTCAAGGGCTTCTTGTAGGGTTAATCCAACCCTGAAACATATAAAGATTTTCATTTAATACATTACGGGAACGTACTGGCGTTACCAAATGGTAACACTCGAATTCGAGGAAGCCTGAATCAACATTGTTGTTCAAACAAATTGTTTTTATTACATAATACTATTCAGTAGTAATTCCTTTATTCATCTAATAGGTTTATTGGATACAAAATTAAGTTTATGATACCAAATATATACTTACTTCCAACGAATATCCATAATTTATGCAACAACGAATTTCACTCGAACCTGCATCGAACACTTTGACTAAATAAAACCGTATGAAGAAGCCATCACTTATTTCATGCCTTGAAAAGCAATATCTATCGCCATTTCGTATCCAATAGTCGCACTAACATTTTTGTGGGGTTTAGACAACTATTTTTTTGGCGTTACCGCATGGTACTTAATGGGTTAATAATTTTGATCTAGTTGGAGCCTATTTCTAGCAACAACAAGCAAATTACAACGAAATCAGTAAGCAGATATTTGACTTAATTAAAATAAATAATGATTAAATTAAAACAAAAGCCTTAAAAAAGTAGTCTATTCTGGAGTGGAGTAAATTTATTCATCCTTTGGTGGAGAAAAGTTTTTGTACACCTCTAGTAACTGTACCTATAAGAATACATACTTTTCTCTCTATACTCCATGTAATAATAATGTGTGTTACAGATTGTAGGGCAGTAAAGACACCTGTGAGATTTTCAGCAATTTCTTTTCTTAAAGAACTTTTTTTAAATTTTGGGACTGGGTCACATGATTAGACTAGTCGGTTCCCATACTTTCAATGCTAAAAAATATTCCAGCAAAACCAAAACAAGCGGCAAAGGATAAGATAGAAATACAGGTGGTACGGTTGCTGTTCCCACGATAGAGATTTTTAACAGGTGAATATTTGTTGCAATGTTGTCGTTGTTTACTTATTAGAAATCGATTAGATTGTGTGTGTTCATTCAAGTCAAGTACCCAGCTCAGAGGTACCACAAAATGTAATTGCTCCTATAAGTTTATGAAGCACAACTCTATTTTAGTTACTTTCTCGTTATGAATTGGAATGTTGTTCCAATATGCAGTGTCCAGCCGTTCTTGTATATTTCTTTTTTCGAATAAGGTTAGACGCATTTGATTTGTAAGAGGCTGTTTGGAATTTCCATGTAGTTTGGCCTTTTCAGCGAGATGCACTAAATCATCAACACTACTAATTGTTCAATGCAATTTTTCATTAATGTTTTTATTCAATTTTCTTAAATTACTGGTTCCTTGGCTTATGAAAGTCACTGTAATAGGTATTTATTAAGTCAGGCGTCGGCCGTGTAATTTGTTTAATTACAAATTTTTCGTCAATGCTTAATCTTGAAAAGTCCTTATACTTTGAAATTAAATCCACTTCCAATTAACCAAACCAATACACCTAGTCAAAATATAAAACAAAAGCTACGATCTGTCTATTCTGCAGCTCTATGTGTATACGTCATCACGCTCGAAAAACTACATTAGAATAAAATAATTCTCAATTGCCATTGGACGCCTCAAAGTCGACGATCTAAACTCACCGACATTAAATTCGGGACAACCAAAATTTAGATCAAATTTAATGTATTAAAACTTTTTCTTCCATAGTCTAATTTCAACCTTTTTTTTAGAAAATGTAGATAATTGTTGCGGTTTTAATTAATTTTATTCAATTTTCATTTCATTTTAAGTTTGTAACACTGTAATTTTGCAACGTAAACTACACTGGATATGCTTTTCTGCACAGTTTAATTCATTTTTAATATTTTGCTGTATCTGTATCGTTATCGGTTTACGAGATATGAATTGTTGAATTTTTTTTTTTTTTGGATTTTTTTTGGGATGTTTAGGTTTCCTTGGAAACGTAGTCAGCATTTGTCAATCAGTTTTATCAGACATTTAGAGCATTTAAAACATTTCGTGAGTGAATTCCAAATTTATTTCTTATTTTGCGATACCTTTGTCATCTGAAGATTCAGCTAGAGCCGTTGCTCTTCATGATATTGCTTATTCCTATAGAGAAGTGGCGAAAATGCTAGGTTTTACAAAATCTAGCGTGGAAAGAGCAGCTGCAAAATTTCGTGAGACAGGAAGTTATGGTAGAAGACCTTGATCTGGAAGAAATCGGGCTACTTCCGCCCTTGATGACCGCTTTATAAGAGTCTTAGTTTTAAGAGATCGGCATACCAGTGCAGTAGTGGTAAGAAATGAACTCCAAAGAGTTTGTCAAGTTGCTGTCAATGAAATTGCAGTAAAAAAAGAACTTTACGGACCAGCAGACCGGCAACTGGACCAGAGCTCCACAGACAGCATCGTAAGAACACATTAACTGGAACCTTCAAAACTGGAAGCAAGGTCTCTTTTCAGACGAGTCCAGATTTTGCCTGAGGTCTCCTGACGGACGAGAAAGAGTAAGAAGTAGACAACGGGAGAGATTCGCCCAAATATCGGCACAACAGATTGGTTGAGGGAACATTTGCGTTCTCGGTGGTGACGGAGGTGACTTTTGAGTGTTTTGAGGGGCATAAAATCAGAATGTTATGGACTGGATGGTGTTAATATAACCATGAATTTATTATGCTGTCCCACGATAGTGCAGCACATTACTCACATTATAAACGTTTGCATCGAGCAATCCTATTTCCCCCGAGCTTGGAAGTATGCTAAAGTTATTCGACTACCCAAAAAAAAAAGTAATCCCTTACAGTTGGATGATTTGAGATCAATGTCGATGTTGCCCGTTTTGTCTAAGGTATTGGAAAAGGTGCTGGAGAATCAGATCGTTGGGTTTTTGAGTGCGTATAATTTGTTTCCGTCTAAACAGTCAGGCAGTTATCGAAGATTACGGATGATATTATTGGTGCAACGGATAACAGTAAAGCGACAGTTCTAATTTTGTTAGATTATAGTAAGGCATTTGATATGCTCAATCATAAAGTTTTGCTAACAATTTTGGAATACATAGGGTTCGATGAAGCAGCTGTTAGAACAATTAAGTCGTTCCTTACGGAGCGAGTACAATGTGTGGATGTGGATGGCATTAGATCTGGCAATCTTCATGTTTTGTCTGGTGTACCACAGGGTAGTGATTTGGGACCATTGCTTTTTACGATATATACTTCAACATTTCCTAAGATCTTGAAGAATTGTAATTATCATATGATGATACGCAGCTGTATTATTCCTTTCCACCGAAACGGCGCAAGCTAATATAAACGAGGACTTGGCTGCGCTTCTAAAGGTATCATCGGATTATCAGTTGAAGCTCAATGTATGTAAAACAATATCGATTTTATATAGTAGTGAAAATGTCCGGTCGTTTCTCTTGGAGAATTTAAATATTGAGGTTGGATCTGATCGTGTATCTTTCAAAGACGCGCCAAGGAATTTGGGTTTAACAATGGACCATAAGTTTTTATTGACAGACAAACTTTAACTGCTCAAAGGTACATTGAAGGAATTCTGGAAGAACATGTTGTTGTTTTTGCACAATTTCTCGGTAACGAATTCGTTTTCATGCATGACAATGCCCGTCCACATACTGCCAGAATAGTGGCCCAATATTTAGAACACGTTGGAATCAATGTTATGCGCTGGTCCGCTCGTAGTCCTGACCTTAATCCAATAGAACATGTATGGGAGATGTTAGGTAGACGAAGCAGAAAACTCCGAAGACAGTTATTCACTAATCAACAACTCCGAAGTGCTCTAGAAGAAGAATGGGGTAATACTCCACAAGAGGATATCCAAAACCTAATTAGAGGAATGAGTCAGCGTTTATTAGCTGTTATAAGAGGTAGTGGAGCTAACACGAGGTACTAACTTTTAAACCTTTTACTTTTTTTCAAAAATTCATATCTCTTAAACCGAACAGCAAAATGTTAAAAATGAATGAAACTTTGAACAGAAAAGCATATCCAGCTAACAATGTATGTTAGCTGTGAGATAACCACGACTGGGAGCTGACAGACAACATGGATACAAATTATAGCGAAATAAGATATCAAAATTCAAAAAAAATAATTATGAGATACGTACTTCCCAAAAAATTTAAATATTTTCTTATCAGGGGTAGGTGCTACAGCTCTGCAGCTCTTATACACTAGCCGCCACTGTTTGCAATTAAAAAACTATGTAAAAGTTGTTTTAGGAATTTCCAAATTGCTCTAGCAGAAACAATTCTAAAACCTCCTCGAAATTCCCTAGTCTAAAATAGTATTATGTTTAATAAATAATATGAAACGGTACTTTGGGTTGTAGTTTTGTCTCCAGATGCTCTATGTTTATTAATTTAACTAATTTTATTCACAAGGATGCACGCATCATGAGAAACTACGCTATGGTTCTTTTTCTTTCGAGATTTATAACTTAAAATTATCTCAATTTCTTTTTCTAATATAGTTGGCAACAATGCTCTGTAAATCTCCCGACATTCACACAACAGCAATCCTCCGACATACAAACATTTCTCACGATGCCTTCACGAATTGCTTGTGGCTAGCTCTCTCGCCATAGGCCGCCAAATAATCGCTTCAATACGACCGACCATTTTTGGACAAAATTGCTGTGGATATGCCTTGTAAAGTGTGTGTGTGTGTACAAAAAGGCTATATCGAGAAGAAAAAAAACCCGCAGGTAAATAATATGAAGAGAGGCTTCCGCGAAATGGTTTATATATACATGTTTTATACCTAGTGGCAAAAGGAGAAAAAAATGAATAACTCCATAAGGAGTGTATAAAATATGGATTAAATGGTTTCATGAGAAAATAAATTGTCTATAAATCATATTGTAATGGATTATTGGTAAAAAGTTTATTGTATTTTTGTCATGTATAAGAAAATTTATGATCTGCTAGGAATTTAATATTTCATGGTCAAAATTGTGACAATGTTTAGTAATAGTAAAGGTTTTATGTATGTAATAAATATAATTTTCAAAATTAATCCATAATGACCTGGAGTGATGCTGTTCGGAGTACAAACCCCGAGTGTTCATATTTATAATTATTTTACTTATATTGCTACCATATTTTACTTTCCCGCACAGGGAAAGTATTGTGAACGCGCTAAAACAAAATTTTGAGATAAAGACGGATATAACCATTTTGAAGTTCACTGATGCAATTAAGAGCATTTCCAGACGGAAGTCTGTCTGTCTGTGTGTCTGGATGTATTCTAACACGATAGCGTCCAAACGCTTTAACCAATTGAGCTAAATTTTGGTATATGAGTTGTGGGGCAGTCCTAGGATGAAGCCATTAGATTTTGGTTGAATTCGCTAAAGCCCTGTGATAGGGGTGGACACAACCGCTAAATTTTCATATATTAGTAGGGGTCGAATGATCATTTTAAAGCATTTTTTATCTGCTTTACAGCGATAGGTCACGTTTGGTGTTGGCCCCCATAATTCTCGAGAAATGTTTATTCATAAATTAAGAAATAAAATAAAATAACCAAACAATAAAACAGTTTTAACAATGTGGAACAAAGTAAAAAACAATTTATCACACATTACAATTATACAACACAACAGCTCATTAACGCAGAACTATTCACTGTTGCAACATTATGAGAAATGACCCATTGACAATCAGAAAGTCCATTACTTATTTAAACATTCGTCAAGAAAAGTGTATTAAGGTAGATGGATTTCATTTTGAACATCTTTTATAATCGTTATGTTTATTAAATTGTTTTTTACTTTGTTCCACATTGTTAAAACTGTTTTATTGTTTGGTTCTTGTTTTTTATTTTATTTCTTAATTTATGAATAAAAATTTCCCTGGCTTGTTCATTTTCATCATTTTCCTCAAACAAATAAGAAAACTAGGTTATTACAAACATTTTTTATCTGTTTTCTGTCTATTACGGGTGGAAAATGTTACATACAGGGTGAATTATTGGCATGAACCAGATATGCCAGATTTTTAAATCCGGCCTTGTAAATCAATTCAAATTATGGTATTTAGCATACTGCAGCACAGTGTGTGTCGTTTCTGTCTATTTTCTTTTTAATAACTAAACATTATTATACAGTAAGATACTTCATTATTGCCAATTTTCAATTTGGCTCTAAAATGAATCTTTAATTGGAAATGTGAGGTGAGTGTAACAAAAAATTCAAATACCCAGGTCTAACTGTCTATTTATGCCCTCTGAAAAAATTATATCAGATTTTTGAAAAATCATATCAGGGTGAAGTGTTGAATATGACGCAGTCCCACAAATTTTCTCGAAGACGAACCTGGATTTTCTCAATTCTGAATTATGTCAGTTAGTTGCCAGGCACCAATACACACTTTTATAAAAAAAATGAGATAAATCGACTTAATCATTGAAAAGATATGACGAAACATTGTTTTGGTGAAGATCCATAATTCACCCTGTAGATTAATAATGAAAATAAGGAGACAGTTTTTAATGGTCATTTGATGATCCCCTAATGTGCCACTACATATTGTAGAAGTATGTACAGTTCCTCGTGACTCACCCTGTATATAGTAGCGGGCCAGAAATGTGGCTGGGAATGCGACGAGTCGATACCGTCTACTGAACCTTCTTATCTATAGTTAATATTCGATGCCTTCTGTCTTGGAAACAATGCATTTCTGGACGTATCTTTATGGGAACTTTTTATCATAAAATAACCTGAGAAATCACCCCCATAAATATTGCCGCATGTTTTTGAAACACTCTGCATACAGGGTGTACATCTAGACTGTAGAACGTACGCCTGTACTAAAGATTCGATATAGGTATATTTGCCTAGATCGGCTTATTTTTGATTGAGGAATTTGTGGTTAAGCGTTGTACAGTTATTTCGTAGACATTCTGTATAATTAGCCAATTTTTCTGGTATGTTTGAAGAATATATTTAATAGAGTATAACCAATCAAAAATTATTCACTATTTCAGATAAGTTAAGTCTAACTCATATCTTTGTTTGGTAGTTCAGTCAGAACTGTTGGCCAGCTTTCAACACTTTAAATTTTAATAGGTATCTGAAAAACAAAGCCATAAATTTTAAAATGCAACGGCAATTTTTTTCCTCAAATTAAACATGCAATCCAAAAATGTAATCTTCTTTGTAAAATATCCAGTCTGTATGCGAAATTGGACGGAAATCGATCAAGTGGTTTAAAAGTTATAACAAGAACTCACTGCGTGATTTCCCTATCGTTTTGTGGTAGTTTTATCTATGACAAAAGTCATTGAGGGTTATAAAAAAAAATTTCGAAAATCTATATATCTCCTAAAAATATTGAAGATAAATTGAAACATTTTTGAGTTACCCCGTAGATTACCTCTACGAGCTTATAGTTACACGCTAAAGAAATCATGAATTCAAATCTAAATCAAAATATTACTTTTTTGACCTTAAAAAAAAACAAATACATTTTTGACTCACCCCGTATATAAATTTAAAGTGTATGCTAAAAATTTCTAAACATTTAAAATTTATTCGATTGCAATCTAGAAAATTTGTTAAATGTCGGCTAATTTTTTTTTTGCATCACCCTGTACATGCTGCTTATTAATTAATGTTGTTATAATCTGATAATCGTTGGTGTTAAATTAACGTTAACGTTAATAGCGGCGGACGTTAATGTTTAGGATCTCTATTACGGTTCGTTGGTTTGTCATAATTTGGTAGTATTTTTTTCTAACGTTGGTGTCACTTATTTTAGTTTAGTTGACACTTCTAGTTCACGTCATAATTTGGTTTTGGTAAGATGTTTTTTCGAACGACAGACACATTGCTTGTGTCAAATAGTTTATTATTATTTTCTTTGTTTACATTAATAGCCTAAGAGTTTTCGGCATTATTTTTATGTTTAAGATCAATTTCTATCCACATGTTGTATATTGTAGTGTTACAAAATGGTTATTCCATATAGTTGTAGTCAATTTAGAAGTTGTCATTGTGTATTTGAAGTAATATTACTGAAAAAGTGATAATAACCTAAAGTGACGGTGTCATGAGAGCCGTCAGATGGATGGGAAATAGTTGATATCTCTCTCTCTGCGTCGCACACATAATGAACTTTTGCAGATGTAATTAAATTAATTAATAAAATAGTGTGGCCGCATTAAATCGCCTTGAAAAGTACCCGTTGGGATGCAGCAAAAAAACAATTTTCCATATAGACAGACCTGCGTTAAGTCACATAGATAGCGGTCATTTTTTTGCAGATTTTCGACGACAAAGACAGCACGATTAGAAATTATAAGGATTAACAAGAAACCTAGTTTTTTACTACAAATTTAACACTCTGTATCTTTGTGTATTGTTTATTAACAAAATTTTCTTATAAAAGTCTTCTTTTCAATCACCTGTCAAAGATAATGAGATTTAACCTGGACCACCCTGTATATTACATAATTGATAAGTATAGCTAAAAATGCGTGGACAAAATAGTCATCACCTCATGCCAGATTGGAATTTAACCATCTGCTCAGCTTATTCAATACAAATTTTCTTTTAATAACCTTTTTATGAATGCAAAAATAAATCAACCTCTTTTTACAATTTAATTAGACTACGCTACGTTGCCCCACTACGTTTTCGACATACACGTCATAGACGCGTGTCTTCTCATTTTACGTGAATGAGGAGAAATATTTCTATAATGAACTCGGTCGCAGTTAAGAGCTATATTATCACTAAAAGGGCGTTCCTAATCCCTTAATTCTTCATCGGGATACACAACATATATCAGTGGCGCACACTTAAACATATAAAAAAATAAAATATTGTACGTTTGAACATTTTACGAGCAAAATACTTTTCTTCATCTAAACATTACATTCTTATACAGAGTGTCCGGGAAAATATGGGCAAACTTCTGTACTCAGATAGAACTTGAAAAAGAAGATAACCAACTCCCTCAAGCCTTACCCCCGGAACATGGGCCCCAAACACGAACCTTTTTTGTGGCGCTTCTCGTCTCACTTAAAAAAAAAACTTGTTTCGGTGTTTCAACTTGGTGGCTACGAGGTGTGTTTTTCATTGTAATTGATATTACAAGAAGAATGAGTAATGGTATTCTTGCCTTGTTTTACTGTAATCAACATAACATGTCATACAAAGGAATATAGATTAATTTAAAATAATTGAATAAACTTACAGTTCACTTTGAATTTGTCCAACTCAATGAACATGTTCTTTTGATCACTGAAAAGCCATGGGTTGCCCCTTTCATCGACTTTAGGTGCCAAGAAAATTCTGCAAGTGCCTTGACGACTGCTGTTGTTCTGTACAGTAATTTTGTACGTGAAATTCCTATTTTGAAGATCTAAAGCAGAAGTTAGTATTAAAAAAACTCAACGTCTTTAAAATGTGAAAATATACCTAATGAATACAGGTCCTCTTGGTTGGAAATCCATTCCACGAGAAAGATCTACATCGGATTGCTGCCAGAATGTTTGCAAAACATCAAGGTCTCTGCCCACTATACCGTGCCGTACTATGACCGTGCTTTAAACGTATCAGGCAGAAAAAAGCACTGCGAAATCTGTTAGCGCCCACTAGAATGATCAACACCGTTCTGTGCCCGTTCTAACGTGTTTGATGACCAGATCCTCCCGGTCCATAAGTTCACGTTGTACGGTTGTAGCAACAACTATTTTTGTTATTACTTTTTGACGTTAGCGTCGGGAAGACTAGATTCTACTTAGAACTTTTGCTTAGAGCAGGTTTTGGCAAAAAATACTTATATTTATTTTATAAATACGCGATGGCTATTAGCAAATTGCCTGTAAGGGAATTAGCAATGATTGCCAAAATTTTAGACAAGGAGAAAGAGGGAAGCCGAAAAAATGCTGTCAGATGTTACTGGATTCATGATTCTTTAAGAAAGCGAAAAACTGAGGGACGTTACATAGGCACCTAGTGGATAACGAAGAAAAATTTCGCTGTCGCGTTCAGAAATTACAGATCTAAAACAATACGTCAACTCGTTTCAAACGGTGAGTATGTGCGACTACAAAGCGAATGTACACCGGTTTGGCAACAGTGCGTGTCATGCACGGAACGTGTTGCAACATGCAAAATATTCTCGTCGAGAATTTGTTGGCGGTCCGCTCATAGTGTCGGTATAGGTGACGGAACGGTCTAGTTGACGTTGTCTCATTATTACCTATATATAGAATACTTTTTTGCATGTGCCGAAACGGTTACGGTCATACTATAGCCCGGTGTAGTGGCCAGAGACCTTTAGGCTTTCCTCAAGCTGTCTCCACTTGAATGGCTTGTACAGTTACGCCAGGGTTGTTTAGCTAAAGAAAATGTATTTTCTTGAGAAAATAATGTTACTTCACGGAAATAATTCTCTAATATTGTTAGCGTTCGATTTTTGAATAACTGAATATGTTAATTTTAAAACACCAGTATAAAAAGTAGTTAGAGAGTTGTTAGCAAAATTTTTTGACGCGTGGAGAAAAATAATTTGTATTAATAATAATTGGGTACCTGATTTTCAGTATATCTGGGAATTGTTCCTTTAAATTCTTGGAAAATATCATCAATAAAAGCATGCCAGCGGTAAAACATTGGATCACGCATAGCTGTTGCCGAGTCGCCAATAACTCCAAAGGATTCCTAGAAACGTTACAAAAATACTGAGTTAGTTTGAATATGAATCAAAAACGAGTTAGTAACTTACAAGATGTCTGTGGTCAGGATCGTGGACGTAAGACAAGAGTACATGTCCCATATTATGCAAATCACCATAGAAATCATGCATCCTATGAATTAATTTTCTTTTGTGGTCTGTCTGAACATTTTCGTGAAGTGGTTAAACGAGTCTCTTAATATCAACAAAACAACAACAATATTGTACAATCACTAGTCATTTTGAAAAACTGAATTTTAAAATTTCAGCTATATCAGTTTACAAATTTAGGCTCCCATTTTCCATATCATCTCAATAATGTTGAAAAAAATAAATGGTGACTTAATTAGAATTGTTGATAAAAATATGTAAAATTCGATAGACTTTTTTTATGACGACAGTCGCTGATATTCGAAATCAGAAAATAGTCCGCCACTGACAGAGATACCCCATAATGAAACAAAAATATATGCACAACAATAGGGGTGGGGTACGCGTGTGAACGTCAAAAACGCGTGGTTCACAACGGTAGCGCACGTGTCCACACGTGGACCAGATTGGTTTCTTTTCAACTATGCTGAGTGTTTCCGCAGCTGCATGGCTTTTCCGTTGGTACACCCGTTACGTTTCCCAAATTCTAAACAATTAAAAGACAATATGAGTCATATTTTTTGTAACACACCTTGGGGATGTTTACCTTTAGGTTTTTATTGATCTTTTTTGCAACAAAATATTAGTTGTGTGACAGATCGTATGGTGTTTAATTATAATGTAGCACTGAGAGAAAACACTAATGACGATTGATTTAGTAAATAAAATGATCCTTCTGTGTGTTTGTTACTTAAAAATAGGGCACGAATTCAGATTTAGACCCAAATAATATTTTATCCAGTCGTGCCAATACAAATTCAGGAATAGAAAATATAAAAAAGGACATGAATTGTCTATTTGAAAAAGAAACAGATCATTTCCCAATTTCTGGCACTTATTTTCAGTCTGGCTTGGATAGGTTGCACCACACTTATTCTAAGGCCAACGTTGATCAACAACGAAAATGGCTATGGTTTTGTAATTATTTCTAAGGAAATTAACAACCATATTGTATAGTGCTCGTAACTCTCGAAGTCGGGCTATACTAAGAGCCCTATATCATAATAAATTATAGTACAAAAAACCAAACTATCTGCTCTATAAGCCTTGTGGTTTCTTATACTAACTCTCCCTGTTCCCTTCGTGCTGACTGGTTGAATATTGCTTTGAGGGAACTTATAGCGAATTGAATAATTAGAAATTCTGACGCACCGTCTTTTTCTTTCTTGTTCTCACCTAATGTGACAACTTTATTCCGGAGTATTCGGGACAAGTTATGAAAGATGGTATGGCGGTCGTTAGTTTCAATGCAAAAATTAATTGTTTTTTGAAGTTATTGTGGTAAAAATGCCTCTATTATTTTTAAACTCATTACGGCCGTCTTGAATTCTTTCCAAAGCTGATCTCGTAAACGGATTGCGTGTTTCTTTATACAAGAAAACTAAGAAAATTACAGAGACCCTTCAGCCCTTCAGTATTATATCAAACATTGCTAAATTATTTACCGAAAATCAATCGTTAAATGATGCTATAGCCCTTTGGGAGACTTTTGTAAAAACTTGAACGGGTGGCCATAAGTGGTACAGCGCTTTTACTGATGGAGAGTTAATTATTGTATGATCGTCAACAAATAATGGAATTGGACAATTACTGTAGTGATCCTAAGACTGTCATCTACCGATTTCCACAGGCGTTAGTCTTGGGTCCGACTTTGTTTTTGATTTATCTTAATGATTTCCTTAGCCTTGACTGCTGTGGAAAAATAATATCTTTCGCCGATTCTTGTTGATGGAAGGCCAAAGTTGGCACAAAGTTGAAGACCGGTTGTCAGTTGATTTGAATAAAATAGTAGATTGGTGTGACAGTAATTAACTTATAATTTATCTAGATAAAACTAGGTACTTACTTATTGCTAGTTATAGTTTAATGCCTTAATACATGATAGGTATATTAAGTGTAAATTTACCATCAAGGAACAGCGTCTGACACCTAGAAAGGGCTAATTTCGCCAAATACTTGGGTATTGTTATTGACAGCAGTCTGAAATGGGATCTACATATCGGGTGTCCCAAACTCAGCGACCCTGGCCTATTGTATGAAAACTAGATAAGATAATCAAAATCTTTTTTAAAGGGCTAAATTGAGTTGCGCTAAGGTCCATTTTGGGAAAGCAAAATATTTTTTTCCAATTTCGCAAAATGGAGAAAATGACGTCATGACTGTTATTTTTTCTCGAACATACCTGTATTTTGAACCCTCTTTTAAACGCCTTGCCTACGCTCAATGTTTCCCAAAATCTAATCAGCTCCTTGCTATGTCCAATAGTATTTTTGTACCAAATTTGGTTAAAATCTGTTAAGCCGTTTTTGCGTTTTCGTGCATACAGACAGACAGACAGACAGACAGACAGACTGACAGACAGACTGACAGACAGACAGACAGACTGACAGACAGACTGACAGACAGACTGACAGACAGACTGACAGACAGACTGACAGACAGACTGACAGACAGACTGACAGACAGACTGACAGACAGACTGACAGACAGACTGACAGACAGACTGACAGACAGACTGACAGACAGACTGACAGACAGACTGACAGACAGACAGACAGACATTTTTTTTAAACTACTTATGTATGTATAAAATGACCAAAAACAAGTATTTCCGGTGAAATTAAAAAAAAAATTTTTTTTCATGAAACTAATAGTCTCCATATATTACATATACAGGGTGGTCCAACGAAAAGTTTGCACCTAGCTTTTCTCTTTTTTTTGTAGTCGAATGCGAAAATGCTCGGACACGTCGATTTTGCTTTTGAGGGGGACACATTTTAAACATATTTTTCGATCTGCGCCTTTAACCCCCTAGCGGGGGTGAGTAACAACCCTAAAATTTTAAATGGAAAGAGGGGTCTAATGACATATCATTTGAAAGGACACAAAATTGTCTTTCTAATGATACCCTATTTGTCGAATTTTACTAAAACAGTTAATACGAAAACGACTTTAAAGACATTAAGCCGATAATTTTGGTATTAATGAGAAATACAAATAAGTTTTAATTATTGCGAGTGAAAACACCTGCAATCGTTAGTACATTCCAATGTTTGTTAGTTTTAACATTGCTTTGTAAAAAAAGTAAACAAGCTGTTAAATTGATTTATTAAAACGTTACATTAACAAATGTTGAAAATGTGACCCATTTGACTCCATACAATAATACAGATTTTGTTCAAATCTATTTCTAACATTTTGTAGCATATCAGGTGTTATGTTTCTGCACTCTTCTGTAATGCGTTGGCGAAGATCTTCTATGGACTCGGGCTTCGTGGCAAAACATTTATTTTTTAAGTGCCCCCAAAGAAAAAAGTCTAAAGGCGATAAATCCGGTGACCTGGCAGGCCATTCAATTGGGCCCCTCCTTCCAATCCACCGTCCAGGGAACCGGTCATCTAAGAACTGTCTTACAGGAGCCACATAGTGCGGAGGTGCTCCATCTTGCTGGAAATAAAGCCGATCAGCAGTATGATTTTGGTCATCTTCTATTATTTGTGTTATTAAAGGATCAATTGTGTCTTCAAGCATGTTTAGGTACACTTCACCAGTTAAATTTCCAGGAATAAAAAGTGGTCCTATAATATGATTTCCTAATATGCCACACCAGACGTTTATTTTTTGAGGATACTGGGTATGAACCTCACGGAATAAATGTGGGTTACTGTCATCCCAGTAACGGCAATTGTGCCTATTTACAGCTCCATTCAAATAAAATGTGCATTCGTCGGAAAAACAAATGTTAAATAATAATTGCGGATCTTCAATTAAACGCTGGCTCATTGCTTCACAAAATTGCAGCCTTCTATCAGGATCATCCTCATTTAGTTCCTGTACTAATTTGATTTTGTACGGATGAAATTTGTACGCTTTTAAAATTCGTATTATGGACGAACGGGAGACACCTGAGGCTTCAGCTAGTTGACGGGTACTTTGACTATGATCCATTTCAACATGCCCTAAAACAGCGACTTCCACAGCTTCATTTCTGATCGGTTTCTGCGGCTGGTGTTTTACATTACAGACAGATCCGGTATCTACAAACTTTTTAACTAACTTGCCAACGTACACATCATTCACATTTTTATCGGGATGTCTCTCATTAAATAAGCGAGCCGTAAGTCTAGCACTACTATTATTTTGAAAATAAAGTTTAACAATTTCAACTCGTTCTAGAATGGAATAAATCATTTTGTACGGTAAAAGTAAAATAACTTGAGAAGCAACCAAACTGAATCAATGAAAAGACTAAAATAAACGGTGTAAATTCTTTTCCTACACGTATCTGCAGTTTTTATTTCAACAAAAAACGCAAACGATTAGTGAGGAATTTAGTTCTGATAAATAAGATAGTGTTTTTGAAATCCCGTTTTTCTTCAAAGTAAATAATTTAGAAATGATTGTAGTTGTTTTCAGTCGTAATAATTAAAACTTATTTGTATTTCTCATTAATACCAAAATTATCGGCTTAATGTCTTTAAAGTCGTTTTCGTATTAACTGTTTTAGTAAAATTCGACAAATAGGGTATCATTAGAAAGACAATTTTGTGTCCTTTCAAATGATATGTCATTAGACCCCTCTTTCCATTTAAAATTTTAGGGTTGTTACTCACCCCCGCTAGGGGGTTAAAGGCGCAGATCGAAAAATATGTTTAAAATGTGTCCCCCTCAAAAGCAAAATCGACGTGTCCGAGCATTTTCGCATTCGACTACAAAAAAAAGAGAAAAGCTAGGTGCAAACTTTTCGTTGGACCACCCTGTATGATATGGAGAGCTAAAAATACTTAAATATAATTTAATTTAGCCATGTTACCAATCAAGTGCTCCATGGAAAACAATTATTCTGTTTCATTATTAGTGACACCTAGTAGTCCATAATATCGAGGAGCAAATCAGATGATTTAAATAAAAATTTCGTCAACTCCACAAACAAATCAATTTAATATGTTTCAAACATCAAACCAAACATGTTTCGGGACTCGCTGTTCCCATCATCAGTGGTACATTAAATTATTCAAAATTGAAATTCATCTCGAGACGGTTAAATGAATTACGTGATACAGATTCTACAAGAATGAAAAGTCACGACATTATGTTAATTAATGTCGTGACTTTTCACTTTAACCGTCTCGAGATGAATTTCAATTTTGAATCATTTAATGTACCACTGATGATGGGAACAGCGAGTCCCGAAACATGTTTGGTTTGATGTTTGAAACATATTAAATTGATTTGTTTGTGGAGTTGACGAAATTTTTAATTAAATCATATTATTTGATTGTCAAAATAATGAATATTATATACGGAAGGTAATTATTTACAACGTCTATACCAAAATAATGTTCTCGACAAACGAAAATATATGATTTTATGAACAAAAAAATGTTTTTCAAGATATTTGATTTGACCATGTAAAACATCAAATGCTACATAGAAAGCAATTTTAAACTTATTATTGTATATCACACTTTTTGGTTTATTATCTAATTTTTCTTATTTTCTTTGTCGAAAAAATATGGCAGACAATTGAAAGAAACAAAGATGATGAGACGAAGATGACATTGCTTGCACTATATAAAACCAAAACGTATCTTTTGCAATAAATTAAACAATTATTATATTATTTTTTATTTCGTCTGTCGAAAACATTTTTGTTATAAACACGTTGTAAATAAGTACCTGTTGTTACTTTCTGTATCGTATTTATTGTTTTGACAATTAATTCTTTATTATTTTGACAAGAATTGTCACTAGTAATGTGACAGAATAATTGTTTTTCATGGAGCATTTGATTTGACATGGCTATGTTGAATTATATTTTAATACTATTTTTTTGTCAGTTTTGGCACTCTAGCTTTTTAGCGAATGAAGATAGAAAAAAATGTATTAGTAAAAAGGTATTTCGGAAAATTAGGGCTTTCGGAATGTGACAAAATATAGGTATGTTCGTGGAAAAATAATACTGATGACGTCATATTCTCCATTTTGCAAAATCAGAAAAAAATATTTTTTTAGCGTAAAATGTACCTGAATGCAACACAATTTATACCACTTCAAAAGATTTTTAATATCATATCTCATTTTCATACAATAGGCCTGGGGCGCCGAGTTTGGAACACCCGGTACATCTTTGACTATATAGTTAATCAATATGATAAAACAAGATCCTTAATTTTGTTTTTAAATTTATTCAGTGTTCATCCGAAAAATTCAACAATTCTAGCCATATCATTAGCGTCTCTAATAACTCTATTTAGAGGTGAGTTGCGGGCATAATTTGGCCTGCAATGAGACTCATGCAGGAAGGGCGCTGCCCTCAACATTCGTGGTGGACCATTCAGGTGTAACTCTGATAAAATATCAGTGGCGTCCAGATAATTATTTAAAACTTTAAACACTAAAACAGGTCCTAAATATTTTCTACGATTTTCCAAAGGGCTTAATTCCCAATAACCAAGCCTTAAGGTATGGACGTCAGCAAATTCTCTTCCTGTCCTCATCAAGAATCCCAGCACCATATTAGCTCTGGAAAAAGTTGCATTACAATGGGCCTGCAAATTTAGCTTATCATCTACATATACCCAAATCCTTAACAACATCAAACCCGTCCGCTCCGAACCTTTGACTGTGTATGCGAACGGGAATCTACTCTCACCTCGTGCTTTTCATTTTTTTATGTCTGCAAAAATAATGTCAGAAGCAAATAAAAACTAATATCGCAAAAAATCGTTTTTTCAAAAATTATCGAAAGCGACTATAGTTAGTTTGATTTTGCCAAACAAGTCGCAAGCTTTCCGGTATGCACTCACTATGGTCGATCGCTTCACCAGATGGCCAGAAGCCATACCCATCAAAGACATCACAGCCACAACTGTAGCGAACGCCTTTTTCAACCACTGGCTCGCTCGTTTTGGAACTCCAAAGATTGTGACGACTGACCAGGGCACACAGTTTGAAAGCGCACTCTTCACCGCCTTAGCCTGTTTGGTTGGCGGCAAACACATTAGAACAACGGCGTACCACCCTCCAGCCAACGCCTTGATCGAAAGATGGCATCGCACCATGAAGACTGCCATAATGTGCCACGCCACAACAAATTGGACCACAGTCCTCCTCGGGCTAAGGACATGCTTCAAAGAAGAGCTACGTGGATCGCCAGCTGAGTACCTGTACGGAACAACCCTGAGGATCCTCCAGCTGACCCACAATTCTTCCTTGAAGATTTCAGAGAGCACATGCGAAACATCAAGCCAGTTCCAGCAGCACATCACTGCAGAACGAAACCCTTCTGCTACAAGGACCTCTACACTTGTAGTCACGTCTTTGTACGACTGGACCACGTGAAGAAGCCACTTGAGCGGCCATATTCAGGCCCACACGAGATCGTCACCAGGATCGACGACCGAGTTTTCACCATCCTAGTTGACGGAAAAGAAGTCAACGTGAGCATAGAACGCCTTAAGCCTGCCCATATGGCCTCAGACAACGTTTTTCGGAACGACACTATGAGATGAGTCGCAAACCACCTTCTAACAGCCAGAGCCACCCTCCATCCGCGGAACATCCATGCGAGTATTGAGAACCTATCCTGGCGCGAAGAACAAGGCATCTGGACAGAAAAAAGTTTCGTTCCAGGACGAACAATGAACACTCACTTCTCCACTTACCTTTTACTTAGAGGGGGTGGTGTGGGGAAACCTCTAAACATAGGTTGGTAACAATTACTAGTTACCAACTAGTTGGCAGCAACAGTGAAGTGACGCATCTAGAGAAAACAGTTGATTTTTACTACTATGTTTTGTTTTGGTTTTGTCAAGTGTAAGATAGTTAATAATTAACCGCAATATATATTTGTATTTGTTTTCACGTGTGCGAGATATATCATTCAGTATTTTGAATATTATGCAATGCTTAAAAATAGCAACTGCATAAATTAACTACGCCAATGACTTCCTATCCTTAAGCCATCTAATTCCCAAAGCGAAGAATTTTAAAACCGCAGTACAGTTTATGAGACCTCATGTCCTATTAATACCCACAATAATCTCATTAACCAATTAAGAATAAGATAAGTGGTATAGCCTGATAATTGTTTGCTTCCTTAGGAGAGGAGTTTCCAGGAAGACGTCAATTACGGCCGATAATTGCGTTTTATTCACATTATGGTTGAACAGTGTAGTACTGTTTTGGTATCTTAAGTTTCATTTACATTAGAATTTACGATGGGTAATTGTACGGTGGCTGTTGCTTAACAGATCTTATGGGTGGTATCTACAATAAACGATGGAAGTCGATTGCTAATTAATACTAGATAACTATCTCGTTCAATTTATTATACTTGGTTAGTTAAGATTTTTGTACGGATTTCAATATTTATTGGACATTTTGAATTTATTACTGCTGTGGGACTCCTTGTTCTAAAGAATTTTAGAAATCAAAAATATTTTACTACCTTCGAGCATCCCCCTCATCCATTAAATCGCTTTAGATGTGATAGGATATCTCCTTTGTTTCTTTGAGAATGTGTTGAATTCTTTTTAACACTCGGTTTTTTACTTAATTTTGTTGTTAAATGATTGTCAATATATTAGCTCTGCTACGAAGGTTTTTGGGTAAGATGTAATATTCTTTAAGTTCGCTCTATATTCTCAAATGCGTCACTACTATGCGATAACTCAGAATAAAAATCATTTTCAATAAATAATTTAATCCCCATTCATCAAAACACCCTTAATGTTACTGCTGCTGAGTGTGAAGCTATTATCGAGAATGCGAACATGTCTAATAAAGAAGTATTCCATTTATTTCTGTGACGTAGGATTTTTTGAACTGTAATCACTGATGATGAGACTAAGCGTCTCGAAACATGTCTGATTGATGTAATAGTTCCGATTTGAACGTCTATATATAATATTTTGTGCTGACGCCTTTCTTCTTCTTCTTCTTAAAATGCCGTACACTTCTAGTGCGTTGGCGACTATCTCATCATAATAAGGGTCCTTGCTTCCGCAGCGCGACAGAGCTCGCCCGTATTGCTAATGCCTGTCCAGTTCTTGATTTTTCTCAACCAGGACATCTGTTTACGTCCTACTCCTCTCTTCCCTTCAATTTTTCCTTGGAGAATTATCTGTGGTATTTTGTACTTCTCTCCTCGTAGTATGTGGCCCAGGTATCCAATTTTCCGCTTCTTGATTATGTTGAAAAGTTCTCTTTCGCATCCCGCCCTTCTAAGAACGTCTTCATTTCGAACTCGGTCTACCCACGATATACGTAGCATCCTTCTTAGACACCACATTTCAAAAGCCTCAAGCTTGTTTATCGACCGGATCTTCAGAGTCCATGTTTCCATTCCATATAACAGGATGGACCAGACGTAACACTGCACCATTCTGCATCTTAATTTGAGGGACAATGTCAGGTTGCAAAGAAAGGGTCTTAGGCTTGTGAAAGCTTGCCTCGCTTGTTGTATGCGACAGCAAATTTCCTGTTCGGGATTCCATTGTTCATTTATGTTGGTTCCAAGGTATTTAAAGTTTTGCACTCGTTCAATAGGTTGGTCTTCCAAGTTTAACACAGCATTTTGAGGAGGGTTTCTGCTTACTATCATGTACTTTGTCTTTTGTATGTTTATTTTGAGATCATTCCCCTTTCCAACTGTATTTATCTGTTCCAGCATTAGTTGTAAGTCCTCTTCACTGTCAGCAATGATTACGGTGTCGTCTGCATACCGTATGTTGTTAATTGGTATACCATTTACTTTAATCCCACACTCTAAGTCTTCCAGCGTCTCAGAAAATATATTTTCGACGTATAAGTTAAATAGTATTGGTGACAGTATGCACCCTTGTCGAACCCCCTTTAGAACTTTAAATTCGTCTATTGGCATTGTGCAGAAGTTTCAACAAGGTGTCATGTCTAACATTGTCGAAGGCCTTCTCGTAATCAATAAACAGCATATATACGTCTTTTCGTTGGTCTAAGCTGTTTTGTACTAAAGTATTCAGGCAGAAAACGGCTTCACGAGTCCCCATTCCGCTTTTAAAACCAAACTGTGTGTCTCCGCTTAGATCTTCTAGTTTATTGAACATTCTAGAGTGTAGAATACGAAGGAATACCTTCAGCAGATGACTCATTAGGCTGATAAGGCGATGGTCTTTACATTTCGTGGCGTTGGTCGTCTTTAGGATCATTACAAACGTTGATCGCAGCCAATCAGATGGAATAATAATAATAATAATAATAACTTTATTCACCTTCAATTATACATAATCATGTACTTAGGTACGTCCAAGTTAGACTTACAAATTACAAGCACAGCAAGTATTACTAATACAAGTACAAATATTGTCTTAAGTGTCAACCACAAATATAAGTAAATTAAAAGTGTTAATTTAAAATTCGTCAAATAAATAAATAAATAAAAACACTTGACACATACACTTAATCATCTGTACAATATACACAGAACTCTTGCAGCGTATAAAAAACTCCATCGATCAAAAATTTCTTCAGTTTTGATTTAAATGAGTTGAGTGTCGGTGCATTTTTCACAGCAACTGGCAGAATATTGAAATAGTACCTACCTGAGTATAACGGACTCCTTTTAAAAAACTCATGATGAGGCCTAGGGAGGTACAGACGGTTCGCCCCTCGAGTGTTGTGATCGTGCATACTGCCGTTGGTTTGTAGTTCCTTAACGATTTTAAAAATGTAAACACATAATTTGTAGAGATACACCCCAGTCAATGTTAAAATCTGGCAACTTTTAAATGTGTTTCTACATGAATAGTTGTAAGGCAAAGCAAAAATAACGCGTAGTATTCTTTTCTGCAGTACAAACACTCTTGATATGTCAGATGCCCTACCCCAAGATACAACATTATATGACAACACAGAGTATACCAAAGCATAATAAATATTCACTAAAGATGATGCATCCAGCTTGGTCCTCAGTGAGTAAATGAGAAAGAAATTTTTACTCAATTTGCCACAAACCGCATCAACCTGGCTTGTCCACCGTAATCGCGAATCCAAACACATTCCCAGAAGTTTTGAAGAGTTCGTCCATGGCAAATCAAAATCCCTAAAAGAAACATTGAAATTTAGAAGTGGTTTGTATATAGGAAACTGCATAATGACTGTCTTACTGTGGTTTATTATTAATCGGTTTTCATAACACCACTGTTCAAACTGATTTAATACCTCATTTATTTTTAAATGCAGCATACTTTCAGCTTTATCGGACACAATAATTGTTGTATCATCTACATACATAAATAACCTGCCACAAGTGATATACCGGGGTAAATCATTAATATATAATAAAAACAAAAGGGGTCCAAGAACACTACCCTGCGGGGTCCCAATATCCATGCTCTCCTGGGCCGAAACAGACCCATTTACCCTAACACATATTCTTCGATGACTTAAGTAAGATAATATCCATCTGTTAATTGGGTATCTGAATCCCATTGACTCAATCTTACTGATTACGAAGGATTTATCGATTGTATCGAAAGCTTTCGACAAGTCGAACATTAGTGCTACCACGAAATGTCCCCGGTCAGCCAATTCGTGTATGTGTTGCACTAACTCAGTGGTACATGTCTCCGTAGATAATCCACTCCGGCTACCATGCTGACAATCAGTGATAGTGTTAGTCAATGTTAGAAACTACTCCATTTTTTGTGTTACAGCCTTTTCGAATATTTTGGAGATAATACTTAAGAGTGAAATGGGTCTGTAATTATCCATGTTTAACTGGTCACCCTTTTTAAAAACCGGAACAATAACTGCTTGTTTAAGTTCAGAAGGGAAAACACCTGTCAAAACAGAACCATTAATAAGCCCACATAATTGAGCAGCCAACGTATCAGCGTTCTGTTTGACCAATTTAACAGGAATGCCATCATATCCAGTAGAATTTTTGTTTTTAAGATGTTGGATAATTGTTTTTACATCATCTTCAACAACCGGTGTGAAATAGAAGGACAAAGAGGTCGTTGGGCCAGCTGAGCTGGAATGTGGCCAGTGTCATATATGCGATTGAACAAATTCACTAGCATTTCTACATTTTCTTCGTCTAACATCTTAATTGCTTCTACGGTGATGTCATCTGGTCCTGGGGCTTTGTACATCTTGGTTGACGTGATGGCATATATCACTTCGCTTTTAATTATAGAGGGCCCCGATAAATTATCAGAGTGCAGCGTATGCACTGGCTGCTGTGGTCTTATATCATTGAAAAGGTTTTCCGCGTATTTTTTCCATGTCGTTGCTAGTTCTTCTTCTGATGTTATATACTCATTTTGATCATTGCGTATTCGACTTTTGTGTTGTTTTCTGTATATATGTGATATTTCTTTTACTTTTTTGTGCAATCCAAATGAATCACCTCTTGTTTGTAACTGTTCTATTTCAATACATCTTTCTTCCATCCATAGTTCCTTTGCTTCTTCTCTTCTTCCTTCTCAGTTCCTTGTGAGTATCCTTATATTTCTCTTGATTTCCCTGGATTTTATATTTCCTGCGACCTTCCATCAGATCCAATATCTCTATCGTCATCCATTCTTTCTTTTTCCCTTTTCTTATTTTCGGTTTGATTTCTTCGTTTGATGCTTTTATGGACTCTTTTATTCCAATAACAATGTCTTCAATATCATTAGTTTGATTGATACTTTTCACGTATTTATTGATGGATTCCGCATATCTCTTTGTAAGATCTTCATTTCTCATGAGTTCTCTTGTATCTAATTGATTTTTTATTCTGGTTTTTTTGATCCTAGCCAACTTTACTTTTACATCTGCCACGAGAGGATTATGATCTGATGCAATGTCCGCGCACGGATAAGCAGCGACTCTCTTTATACAATTCCGAAATCGTTTGTTGACCAAAATAAAATCTATTTGATTTCTTATGATTTGGTTTGGACGATCTCCAGGCGCTCGCCATGTATATAACCGTCGGGGCGGTAGTTGGAACCATGTATTCATTATAATAAGTTGTTTTTCTTGACAAAATTCAACTAATAAATCGCCTCTCTCGTTCCTTTTACCCAGTCCAAATTCGCCCACAATATCCTCGCATCTACCCTTCCCTATTTTAGCATTAAAGTCTCCTAAAATCACGTTGATTTCCTCCTTTTTTGTCATTTTTAATGCTCTATCTATATCGTTATAAAATTCCTGAACTTCGTTTTCCTCTTTATCCGCTGTAGGAGCATACGTCTGTATGATATTAAGGTTTACAGGTTTTCCAGTTATTTTCACCAACATCACTCTTTCCGAAAATGGAACAAAATCTATCACTGAGTGCCGTGTGTTGCGATCGAGAACTATAGCCACTCCATGTCTATGATATTTATCAGATTGGTCCGCGCATGAGTAGTAGAAAGTATAATCATCTTTTGTAAAGTATCCTGAACCGGTCCAGCGCACTTCACTAATTCCCATTATATTTATTCTTAAGCGTTTCATTTCTTGTAGAAGATTATGTGTCTTCCCTGATTCATACAGGCTATTAACATTCCACGTGGCAATTCTTTGGATAACATCTACTCGACTCCGGGGGATTCTTAGCACCCTCTGACCATTTAAGGTCTGCCCGGGACTGAGGGCCGTTTCTATGTTTGTACTTGTCTGACGCCTTTAATTTCTGTTAATAAACATTATTTACCAGTACTTAGTAACAACAACCCAGCAGTTCATATTTGAGTTTAATTGAGTGATTTTAGTTTATTTATTTCTTTGTTTTAGCCAAGCCAGAGATATCTGGATAAACACCACTTACTTGTCTAGACCTCCACTAAAACCTTCCATCATTTGACATTGGGGTCCTATATGCTATGTCCTTGCTTTTATTTGATCTCTGCTGTCTGTCCATGGTTGTGCCTGAAAATTTATCTGAAACATAATGATAGTTACCAAACAATAAACAAATGAATCTTATAAACTGTTTATTGATAGTATTTAATCCTTGCCAGAGTTGCACACGTAGTTTTCGGTGCTGTCCATCATCCACATGTACGTGGTAGTTGATAACTTTCCGAAGCACACCTCGGTACGCTCTAATTTAGCCCTCGGAGTGTACGAATGGCGTACTTCAGGCTTGAAGAATGCTTATTGTGCCATTTCAGGACCATACTGCACTCACTAGCATTCTACTTACACGCAACATTCAATCTACCATCTAGATTCTAGATGGACCACCACCAGATGCGTTTCTAATAAACCCCTCAAACGGTCGCCCATCCAACTTGTAGCCGAGCTCAACACAGCTGCACATCGACGGTCGTCAGTGTATGATCCCGTCGAGGCTACCCGCCCGGCTAAGCAAAGGGTTAGCATGCGTCTCTGCCCTAGCGAAGATCTTCTGAACATTGTCACAAATTAGGGTGTAACCATTTTTATAGCTTTGATTTTGCACAGCTTCTTGTCACTTTACGTACAATATGACTGCATAACCCTATGCTGGACTGACGTAGATCAAAACATGCCGCATATTTTTAAAGCTTCACCTATTTTAGATAAGCGGTTAGAGCTAGTCATATATTTGGTACCTCAATCAGAGCGTTCTACCAGATGAAGTTATGTGAGCCAAAACGATTTAACCTCAATGATTATATCAATATTAAAGTACCTTGGAGTATCTTTCGACATATTCATGTTTGATAATGATGGAAGTCGTATCATCGTCGTATCTTCTTTTGATAATAGGCTCTCATTACGCAATTTGGTTTGGCAGTGATGATCTATTCAGATGGTTGCACGGTAGTAGCGCAGCAGCGCGCGATTTTTTGTTCATGATTCCATGCTTGCTAGTTATGCAGCATTGTAGCGTGGTTAGTCGTGGAAAACGGAAGTTGATGAGGCAATTTGCTTGTGGATTTTGTAACGAAGACTGAAATTTTGCCGACAAAGAAGAAAAAGAAGGTACTGGATGCATCCTATATTCTTCTTTTTCTCATCACTATTATCAATATTGCGAAAAATCAAAACTAGTTGTTCCGTTTCTTCAGTATTTTAATCGAATTCATGTTCCATATTGCTGGTCTTTTCTCGACTTCATCGATAAACAGATCGGTGCTGAAATCGTCTTTCATTTTGCAGCTTCGTACGTCTAAACGCTTCCAATCGCGCGGTTCCACTGAACACGAGTATGCCTGGTGCTTTGGAATACGCTTTTAGACAAATGTGATTTATTAAAAAAATAAACTAGACCAAGGGACTTGGTACTAAGGTAAGTGTTATTGTGTTATAGTCAATAATCTGGTCCACGTTGTTCTGGGACACCGGGTATATGCAGTGTGAACTAGAATCATCTAAGCGGAATTTGGGCATACGTTGGTATATAAAACAGATCGATTGACATGTACGCGATGTGACCAAACACTAAAGTGAAAAATTACATGTTAAGCCCATTCGATTACACAACATACAGAACGTCTGTCAATACAACTCCATAAATCTGACACGTTTGCCTCTGACACAATTAACTTAAACTCTTGTAGAACACAACTGATATGATATTATATAGAATAAAAAGCTCAAGCTTTATATTGTGCTGATAAACGTGTGCCATTATATTTTAAATGATCAAGCGCGTGCGTACGATTGCATTTGATTATCTCCATATTATACACTATGGCCACGTGGCATATTTAAAATTTGAATGTTGTATCTTTTATCTTGACAGTTAAACGTGGGATAAGGATAAAATGATATATGGACAAGGAATTAATGGCTTTATGTCGTTTTGTGTACAAGCGTGGGGTACGAATTATATTTACATCACACTAGGAATCATTAATTTTTTGTGCCAATGTTCTGTATGTAAACAGTTTGAGGATAGTTTCTTATACTTTGCAATACTTAGTTTCTTATAATTTCTATTCCAGTATTCTTTTTTTAATATTCTTTATTTGCCACAAAAAAAAAATAAATTGTTGCCCTCGAGGCACGAATAGCTCTCCATATTTAAGTGTAAAAGTAATAATTTTATTACCTTTTTGTCATTTATCTAAATTTAATAATTTTTTTTAAATTGAAGTTGGTTGGTTTTAGGTCAATTATAGAAACAAAGTAATTCCTCTGTCGACGTTTCGACTTGTATTAAGTCATCCTCAGGACACTAGAATACAACAAAAAAGAAAAACATGAAGGGTGACTTGAAATTTACAATTAATTGTTAAATACACAAATCAAAAAAAATTATAAAAATATATATAAATAAAAACATCAAGACATGTAATGTAATTTTTTTTTCCTTTGTTTAAACACAGATAAAACTACATACTACAACGGGTTCTCCATACTCACGTGAACAATTGGTTTCTTGTGTCAATATTTTCAATTGTGAAGAATATTTACATATGATGAAATCAAAAAGGGGTTTCTTTTAAACATATATTTTGCTATTTTAATAGTGTATAAACTAGAACTGAATAGGCACAAACGAACAGAAAATGATACATCTAAACTTTTTTTTTTCCTACTGCTACAATTTCCTAGCTTCGTAAGGACTCAATGTGGCCGGGCCATAGATCTGCAACGAGTCTTCATTACTGAAACACCAATTCCATATACTTAAAATTAGCTAAATTGGTTGAAGCGTTTAGGCGCTCTCGTGGAAGAATACATACAAATACACAAATGGTCCAAATCGTCTCAGGGGACTTTAAAATGGTTATATTCGTCTTTATCTCAATTTTTTTGTGTATTGTTCCCATTTAAAATTTCACCAGTTAGGTAGTTGGAACCTATATTATTAGAATTAAAATACAATATTAATTATCAGGTTTCTGTGGCGTCATTGGTAGGGCGTTGGCTTCCCATGCGAAAGGTTAGAAGTTCGAATCCCAGCTGTGGCAATACTTTTGTTTTTTTTTTTATTTATTTTTTTTTATTTTTTTAATTCAAATTCAAAAATAAAAATAAAATCAAAAAAAATTACGTTTTTTATAACCCTAAATGACTTTTGTCATAGATAAAACTACCATAAAACGACTGGGAAATCCCGCAAGGGATTTCTTGTTTGTTTTAATACTTTGTATTTGTATGTTTAATTTAATTTTAGTCGACAATTCACATTTGTTTATATTAATTTTAGTTTAGTTTGTATTTGTACTTGTATTTGGCGCACTTTTGCATTTGTTTTTTGATTTGAGATGAATATTTGATATTTTTTTGTTTACTGTTACTTTGGGATTCTTGTTTATTGTATTTTTTGTGAAAGCTTACAGAGAGAATGCTCCTTAGGTTGTAACATACACAGGCACTAGTCCTAGGACTTTAGTGGGTTTGATATATTACTGTATGTAAATTTTTGTTTGGAAAATAAATCGAATTATTATAATTATATAATGACCAAGCAAATCCAGGATTATGTGCATCTTTGGAATGTATTGCCATACGTCTGTATTTAGAGCAGGATTCTGCTGCTCTACTGCGGCACTGGGGGTGGCCTATGATGTTTTACGTGCTACTGAGGCCACTGTTATGGTCCTCTAGAGCTTTCGCTATTTTAAACCATCATATCCTTATATCCATTTTAAAATTTGTGGGTTTTCGTGATGCAGCATTGGCTCTGATGAGGGATCATCTGCGGGAAAGGTTCCAGTATGTCGGGGCAGTCGTCTAGGGAAGCAGTCCTGTTGAGTGTGCCACAGGGCTCTATATTTGGGCCATTACTGTTTATCTGTTCAGCATATACTTCAAATATTGGTTCAGCCTTAGAGTACTGTAAAATTCACTTATTTGCAGACGACACGCAGACTTACTAATATTTTTACCCTCATGAGGCTGCGGATAGGACTAATCAGAATCTCCAGGGTGTAACTCACTAAAATAATCTGTGATGACAATTTTCGGTAAGAGCAGAGATATCATTGTGAGTACGCTTAATATTAATTTAAATTAGATATGCAAGCTGGTTAACGTAGTTGCATTCCGTGCTGCTGTATCATAAAATTATAGTTAATAGATCACCTCCCGATTTATTTGCCAAAGTATCATTTACAACTGATGTTCATAATTTTATAATGAGGCTTCACTCCACGGCTCTCACATTTTAAACAAGTTAAATAATAAACTCCGGCTATATGTTAAGTCTTTGGTACCCACATTGTTCAGGTCAAACGTAAAATATTTTCGTTTGAAGTTCAGTGATTTTGACAACAGCTGTAGAAAATGATATTTGCCTGTTCATCTGCCTTGCGACTCATTGGCGACCGCTTCCGAGCGCATAAATTTGAATATTGGTTCTTTCTGGGGGGGATATGTGAAGTCGCTAAGCTCGAAACGATTGACCACTTGGAGTACAACATTCGGCGCGTTATTGCCGATATACAGCGACAAATGCATACAACAGTCCCTCCAAAAGAAACAAACAAGAATGAACAGTCCAAACATCCGAAAACAATAGTGATTTCAACTAAAAAATTCTTGGAATACTTCGCAAAACCAGTTTTTGATCAATAAAATCATCCTCTCGCTCCCTTTCTATTTACTACCCATCATCATTACTTAATCTACACACCTGGTAAATTTTACGCGGTTGTTAGGAAAAGATCATAAACTTCTTTAATTATAAGTTTAACTAAATTATATGTCAGAACTTTGCGTATTTAAATGGCTTAAACAATAATCAAACTATTTATCACACAAAGCGAATAATATCAAACCACGCAGCAAGAGCTTGTATAACTTCTTTTAGTTATAATTTAAAATATCACCCACTGCTTTAGTATGTATTCATCCATACCCATACACATATAGTAATATTTATTGCAATTATTGTAATAATGCAGCCTATGGAGATGTGTTCGTACTTACTAGTCATCGTTGTAGCTGGTGGCCTCCAGCGTAGCGGGTCAACATTGTACCACTTACAGTCAGCAACGTTGCAATTATTAGGCCAATATGGGATAATGTTCTATAGGTATATGGGCTGTTTCAAAAAGATGCGGCCATATTTAAGGGCGTGATTTCTCAGGTCATTTTATGAACAATAGTTCCTACAAACATACGTCCGGAAATGCTTTGTTTCCAAGATGAAAGGTGTTAAAGTTTTTTTTTGTAAATGACGGTTTTTTTTATTTACCGACTAGAAATTTGGCAGCGTTGTTGTTAGAAATAGGGAGCTTTTCTACCTCTTGTAGTTTTTTTATATGCTGGTTCGTTTCCGAGATAAAAATTTAAAACTTTTTCAACATAAGTACCAAGAATATTTGCTGATTATAGATTTTTCCGTCAATCCGTCTTTGACCTTCCCCGAAAATCAAGAGGATGTATAATAATTAGTGATTATATGTAATTTTTATTGTGATCTGATCATCTCACGCACCAATTATTTTGTACGGACCTCGTATGAAATTCTCTAAGGGCTTCAACTAATTCACCTTGACTTGATTGTAGTTTCCATATTTAGTGTTTTCCTTTTGGTATTTCAGGCTATAGTTAGGTTCACACTGTGGCTATTTATGAACTTAACGGGTGAGCACTTTATTAGCTGGCGTTGTTCCGTGTTTTAGGACATCGCAAGCTTAGCAGGCGATCATCTGTTCTGCAAATAATTAATAACGTTAGTATACAGTTCTTCGGTATCGCATTGTTACCTGTCATTAGGCTTACCTGTTCATTAGTCCTTGTTCAAGGACTAATGGACAGGTAAGCCTAATCTGGTTGACTGGGGGTAGCATTTGGCGAACTGTAGAAGTAGGAGCGGTTCCATTGCATTAGACCGTACGGCGACGACGTTAGGTGCTACTACGGCAATTTTAACTGAGCTCCTCTGAATCGTCGGCAAGGAGATCAGTGTCAGTGTCACCTAGAAGAACACCTGTCTCCTGTTTTTGTGTTAGAACAATCGGCTAGTGGCTCCATTTTCATTTTTATTTCATTATTTTGTGTGATAATTTGTTCGACGGGAAGATACTGTTGTGTGGAAATTTTCAAATGAGGGTTGTCTCTGAGAAAGACTTCCTCGGGCAATATTACCGGAGGGCATATGAACAAGACTTTCCGCTGCTTAATACGGTCTGTGCAACTTATGCCTGTGTCATACCATCTTTTATAGAGATCACTACCTGGTTGTATGCCTTTGAGTGACCGATGTAGAGATCCGCACTCTTTGGGAAGTTCCGGATCATACACTCTTGCTCCGATTGGGCACCACACCAGTGCTATCTTCGCGCTGAAACTGTCTGTCAGTTTAAGGCTTCAGTATGGCATATGCTATAATTATACTGGAATTCTTCATGGAGTTCCCTGGACTTGTTCGTAAAACACACATAGTATAGTTATCTATACACTAAACAGTGGCACTATGTTAGTGCTACCGTTTTCTTATCCGATTTATGTCTTTAGATATTCAGTAATTTATTTTCGATTACGTATTATAGTTCGTGGTAGGTTAATTTCGGTTTTGTAAATATTGATTGCCGTTTTGTGTAGGTTATTTTTCACTTTGAATTTCACTTTGAATTTCACTTTGAATTTATCTGTCACACTTGAGGAATATATTTCGTATCACCTCACTTGATAGTACGTTCCTTTTATAATAGGTTAAGTTTGCTTATTTTAAGTTGCTTGTCGTGGTACGTTACAAACCGTCGACGTGAAATACTTTATACGTACTTAATGGTAAGTGTAACGTAGTCCGTTTCTTTCAGTGGACATGATGCGTTGGCATTTTATATGGAAGTAGGTTAAAACGGCAATTGCCCGTGTTAGTGCGTTATGTCACACTAAATTTTGTCGTTTATTTTCATCTATTTCGCAACATGCCGATTTTGTATTTTGTCCATGCATCGGCTATCTTTCCCAATTTGACAGAGCGAATGTTCTCACTTTTGGGTTGTTTTTCTGTCTAGCGACAGCGAACGTTGATTGACATTTCGTAAGTGACCGTTTATTGTCAATCTAATAACGGTTTAGCGCCTATTTCGTAGGATATGATTGGGTAAGGCCAACGTTTGACGGTAAGTTTAAATGTTTGTCGGTGGATTGCGTATTAGAAATTTCACGAAACAGTTATTGATGACTAGCCCTACTGTGTGCATCTGCCATTGGTGTTGAATTTGTAAATTGAAACGTAGAAAAGCCGTTTTCTAACCCGTATGGATAGAGGATAATATTACAAATTTATTTTACGCGTTTTGAATATCCTGATTTTGATTGGTATTTTGATGATTTCCAGTTTCAAGCGACGTATTAAGAATTTCAAGAATAGTTGGGTTGGGTTGTTAAAGTCAGCGTTCCTGTGTTAGACATTTTACCCTTACATCCACATAATTTGACCAATTATAATGAAAGTGGTAGGATGGTTTCTAGAATTGCTTATGCTAATTGGTTATTATTTTAATAAATATAAAACAACCGAGACGACGAGAGATTATAGAATAGATTCTCGAACAAAGTTAATTACTATAGAGTAAGTTCTTTTGGAATTTGAAAAACCATCTAAACAAATACCATGACTGTATTTAAGCAAATTACTCATAAGTTTGGTGGGTATTTCAATTGAGATATTGTATACAAAATAGAGAGTAGTGGCAACGCAGCGTGGTCCAAGAGTTCTCTTGTTCACTGCCGCAGCCTAGTGCACGTGTTCGCCTTCAGGAATTCGAGACGGCGCCACAGCGTCTGTGTAACACCTGCACATCGATGTTGTGGGCATTAAAGTATAATGTTATGCTATAAGAACTATACTATAGAGTGTACGTAGCTATACGCGAATGCTACGGTCCATACAACGGCAACGATCACAATATAGAAACGACACGACAGATAAATGACCATATGTTGATTAAAGATTGATGGCATTTGACTATTGTACTGAACAAATGGCATGAAAACACGTGAATAATTTGAATAGTCAAGAAAAATTCTAAACACTTAACACTTTATAGCGAGATATTGGATTTGTAAGAATGTACAATTAGGATAACAAATCACAGCATACATAACCAAGTATCTGAGATACTACAGCTATAGTATATTAAGTATAAAGGGCGGTAAAGCATTCGTTGCAGCCCGCCGCTGTATAGACGCACGAGTGAGCGAAGCGAGCGAGGGCAGCTATATAGCGAAGGGCTGCAGCGGCTTTACCGCCAGTGGTGCTTACAACTGTTTTTCGCCTGCCTCTTCATACTACAATATTAAACCAAAAGAACTTTATTTTAATAATTAATTATTACTGTTATGAACTGACAGTTTTTGACAGTAATTAATGGGAGTATTTTTTGACGTACATGATAATAGGGTTTATCCTTTGACAAACTCAGATCAGATAAACTTATGTGACAGGCTCACATGTCAATGTTGAGTATTTTAAAAGTAGAAAGAAACTGTCAAATTATTATCTGAGCGTGTATGCTATAGAAATTTGATTTTAGAATCTTAGGTATATTTCGGTGCTACAATAATAATTAAAAAGTGATTATTAATTAATAACAATTTTAAATAATTAAATGAGTTTAGCGGAATGGCAGACGACTACCTAAGTAAACTTTCTCAATTAATTGTCAACTTATCCTCTAGATGGAATGCACATTAAGTTAAGTGAGTGAAAACTACTGATGTTAACGTTATTACTGGAAATCTAACAGTAGCGCCATCTATGTTTAAGTGCAGGCAGGCGAAAAAATGTGTTAAATTTAAATATCAACTCTATTTTCATTTTGTTGTGGGTGTTCGATTAAGAGTTTTTGATGAATATATTTTTGAAAAAACAAATCAATTTCGAAAAATTAATTTATGTAAAAAAACTTAGACGAAATAAATTATCCATCATCAAAGTGGAGTGTCAGTTTCAAATAAAAGAAAACAAACAAAAACTTTCAAAGTCAACTCCACCAAAATTTTTAATTTAGTTATATAAAGGAAACTAGTTTCGGCTCAACAAGCCATCATCAGTCCATTCTTACAAAAACATCTGTGTAGAACAAATATCAAACCTGTGTTGACACAGGTGTTTGTTTTCGTGTAATGATATTCGAATTCATGTTTGATATTTTTTCTACACAGATGTTTTTGTAAGAATGGACTCATGATGGCTTGTTGAGCCGAAACTAGTTTCCTTTATAAAACTAAATTAAAAATTTTTTGTGGAGTTGACTTTGAAAGTTTTTGTTTGTTTTCTTTTATTTGAAAAAAACTTAGGATTTTTTCTTATTATTTTTTGAACAATTTGTGCAAGAACCAGATAAATGCACTTTTTAAGTAAAATAAACTGTTGCCCTCTAGGCACGAATAGCTCTCCATACTTAAGTGTAAAAGTAATAATTCTATGACCTTTTTGTCATTTATCTAAATAAGCAAAATATCGAGTGGTGTGGCTGCCTAATGAGTATATACGAGTACGAAATATACACAATAGTAGTCTCTACTTGATATTTTGAAACAACAAAATACAATAGTAAGTAAAGTGTATTTTATTTTTTTTTCTCTTAAATACTTTAAAAGTGTCAATAACTTTAGTAAATTAAATTTATTTTTTAATTAAACATAACCTAAAATATTTAACCTAAACTATTAGACCACATTGACATTCGAAAATAGTGTAAAATGGGGTAAAAAGGTTAGAATAAACGAATTTCTTAAACATAGCAGAAATATTAACTAGTCAGTTTTGATAGAATATAACCTACAGAATGTTTTATAAATAACTTGTTTTCATAGGCGTTCGTAAATAGTGTAAAAGGGGACAAAATAAAAACATATATACTTCCTAAACTTATTCGGAATACGGAATAATTTTTCGTAGTTGTGATAGAATATAACCTAAAAAATGTTACATAAATGAACACAGGCGTTCAAAAATGGTCAAAAACGAAAAAAAAAAATGTTTTTCCAAATATCACAAAAAAATTGGCTCCTTATATATAGCTTTGATATGAGATAACCTACAACATGCAGCATAACAATTTTGTTTACATCGGGGTTTGTAAATAGTAGAAAAGGGGGCAAAATAAATTTTATAATAAAACTAAAAAAAATCAATTATTTTGCGTACAAGAACTTGACCAAGAAGATCTGAAATATAAAATATGTACGTATAAATAGTGCCTCCAAAGAGAAAAAAACTGAACAAAACCCGATACTTACAAAAATAGCTGATGTCTAAAACAAAACAAAAATTTATTAAATTTAGATAAATGACAAAAAGGTCATAAAATTATTACTTTTACACTTACATATGGAGAGCTATTCGTGCCTCGAGGGCAACAGTTTATTCGATATATGTTCATATGAAAAAATATCTTATTTTCGTTTGTAGAATGTCCCCTTAAATTATTTTAAGTTAATTTCGGGACACCCTGTACCGGTTCATGTCCACGGCGTTGTCTGTCCATGGAATATTTCTCATGTAGAAGAACAAATTTTTATATTAAATATGCGTGTTGTATCCCACCCCTGTATGCATAATGTTTGTAATGTTCTAGAATGATCTGAAGAAGGTGATAAACCATCGCCGAAACGTAGTCAATAAACTTATACAAGCGAAATGTAACTTTTCGCTAAAAATTAAAAAATTATGTTTTCAAGAACCTGAAACCCAAAGAAAAAAAAAAACGTACGCCAATGACCGCACTGTTTACCTCGATGAAAATCCACACAAAATTGATAAAAAACGCTCATAAAATAACATAGTTTTCAGCTTGCATGCAACTTAAGTGGGACTCCCTGTATAACTTGTTTGACCAAACCTGGGCCCAAACCGATTGCAGAAATTGCTGTCTGTTAGAGCTGAATCACACTCATCGCGGTTGTTCGTTTGTGAAAAAATCCATGCTGATTTTTTGGACAACATTTACGTTAGGCACTATAAAATATAATTTGGCTTCAAATACATGACGGAATAGTTCTTCTAATTTGATCAGTACTGGTACAATAAGTGGACAGAAAACAGGCAAAGCATACATACATACGTTGACTTAACGACTCTGTCTGTCTGCGGTACCGAACAAACTCGACATATAAAATTGACCATATGGTAGTTAAAGCTAAGATTAATAGTACTGCGCATTGAAGGAAACATATAAGTGTGAAAGGAATTGAATAATTATTGTAAGGAACATGTGGTTAATTGAAGAATGCAAAAGGAAATTTTGAAAAATAAAAATAATAAAACGTACTAGTATGTACACCGCAAAGGAAAAGAATTATATGTTTGTTTTAACTACAGATATTATTATCGATAGAAAATCTTGTAGTTATCAAATATTTCTCGTGGTTGAAGAGGTTTCCGAGAATGCTGTAGGCGTATTTGACAAGCCATAGAAGTAAGACTTTTTGTACAAATTTATAATTTAATGGTAAAAGAAACAAGATATTTCGTTTAAAAATAACTTTCATTGTAGCTGTGATGATTCCCAAGAAGCATCATTTCCTACTGGAGACCATGACTAATATATCGTTGATTAAACCGCGGATTCGATCAGTTTTTTCTTCGATGCTAACAGTTTATCAACCAGTTTATATTGCGAAAGGGAGTGTTCTCCCTGCTTCTTTCGCTCTTTAATTGATATGGCCAGTTCTTCTTTTTATCCTTCAAAGGTTAAAGGTTAGTTCGGGTCTTTGGAGTGTTTCCACCTTTTTATCTCATTACATAATCTACTTTGGAAGGCGTGTGGTGCGGAGTTTTATTTCTCAACAGATTTATAAAACTCCTCTACAGCAGGACACTGGCTACAATAACCTAAAGGACAAACGTGTTTCCAACACCTGTAGTTCAAGCTCCCGGAAGAATATAGGGATGATATTGAAGAAACCTGGTCGTTATTTAGGTCCGCGTTGGTCTCTGCTGGTGAGGAGACGCTAGGCTATGTGGGACGAGATACAAAGACTAATAGACACCTGGCAAAATGACCGCAACTCAACATCAAAAGGCATCTGTTTCAAATAGCGAAGTCTCAAGTACAATGAAGAACTCGATATTTGAAGAAGCAGTAGTGGTCGGCTAAATCGATCGAAATGCAACAACTAGCCGACAGCAAGAACACCAGAGCTTCTTACATGCCACTAAGGCCATTTACGGCACCTCTGCACAGGATTTTTTGCAAACGAGAGATGGCCCTCGACTTCTAAGATATTGTACATCAATTGGTTCCCGATGGAAGCAACTACCAAACACTCGATGGGTTGCCACATAGATCAACCCAACAACACTTGGGAGATGTACCTGGCCTGCAAAGTTGATAATGCTATTCGACAACTTAAAAACAACAAAACAGCGGGCTCTGCAAAATTAGTATATCTAATACAAGCGGTTCTTTTTTATGGTTTAAGTATCCTATAATAAAATAACTTAAAATGAAAACAAGAATAAAAGATTCCCGCAATTGCAAATAACAGTAAATATTAATTCAGAATAATGTGGCTATGGCACAGTACAAATCAATTTTCTGTACATCGTATTTTAGGTTTAGACTTTTTCTTTGTCGGCAAATATTTATTAACCCATTTAAACCTACCGTGTAGATATTTATATTTTACTAAGATACCTAACCTAAAATAAAGAGGACGCCACAATATGCTAGTGTTGACTAATAGTCCGTCCATCTCTTTGCATTTCATTTTGATTGTAACTGTTTTGTGATTTTGTTTCTATGTTTTATACATTTTTGCAATGGATATAAAAAGGTAAGCTTTTATTTCTAAAAAAATATTTTATAAAATATTTCATATAAGTTTTTGGTTAATAAAAGTCTTAAAATTTGTCTATAAACTAAATAAATTTGTCTATAAATATGCAAAGATGAGGTCCTTATTTGAAATTTTAAATCAAAAATTTTTTGAACATGCTCAACCATAGGAGAATCATAGCGTTGATGAGTCTATGATTCCTTATTATGAATACCATGGCGGAAAACAAGTCATTAGAGGAAAACCGATTCGTTGGGGCTATAAATTTTAGGTGGGCTCATTACGTTTAGGATATATCGTACACTTTGATCCATACAAAGGCTCTTCAGGCACACTGCCTGAAAAATACAAGCATATGGGTCTTGGACCTTGTGTTATATTCAAAAAATTTGCACGAGTTTTCCCGATATGATACAATTGATCACCTTTTATACATAAATAAGTAGTTTTAAAAAAATGTCTGTCTGTCTGTATCCACGAAAACGCAAAAACCGCTTAACAGATTTTAACTAAATTTGGTGCAAAAATACGTACTATTGGACATGGCAAGGAGCTGATTAGATTTTGGGAAACATTGAGTGTGGGCAAGGGGTTTAAAAGAGGGTTCATAAATTAAAAAAATCATAGTTCATAAACTTATCCGAAATACTGCATAATTTATAATAAATATAACCTAAATTATTTAACATAAAATAGTAGATCACATTGGCGTTCGAAAATAGTGTAAAATGGGGTAAAAAAGATTAAAAAAAAACGTATTTCTAAAAAAAAATATTTAAAATGTAAACATTTTTACAGTCTGTGAATCATATGATGTAGATAGATTTCACCCCATTAAGGGTAAATTTTAGATGAAGCTAAATTGTATTTTAACTTGGAAAATTGTAATGTATAGTTAGTTTTTGTTAAATTTATTTCCTATTTATTGTATTGCTCTGTAAATGGAGAGATTCTGCTGAGCAATAAAGCTTATTATTATTAAAACGGCACGGACGATTGAAATCCTCCCCCGTGGCCGAAGGCTATGTTGAAGAAGAAAATATTAAGTTTCATGTGATGTCATAAGGTAAACTACATATAATTAGTATGACTCGCAATAGACCACCCACCTACAGTCTCGACTTATAAATAATAAAAATTTATGTCTATCTAGCTTTTTGATCAAACCTTGTCTACCCATTATACTGCACTTGGTCCAGTCGCGGTACGTACTCTCGCTCTTCGACAATGATTACCATATAAGGATAAGGCATACATCCTTGTAGGTATTTTATGGACAAGATATCGATTTGCAGGTGTTGCTTTTTCTAAAAACTGGTCGTGTTTAGGATGAATTAAATGTACAGTCGCATTAAATGGTAAATGGACGCTTATTGTAATTGAAGAAGCAAGAATTAACAGCCAGAAGGGTATTGTGTGGAGTTATTTTCCAAACGTCACGTGTAGGTAGGTCTATAGAAAATGAAAAAAATAGAATACCTACACAAAAAGTAACTCATCGCAGAATCAGTCTAGACAAGCAACGTTTAATAAATTCTCGTAGCGAAAAAATATTGTTTACTTAACTTTAACCGTATGCTTGACAGTAAGTAATGTCAACTTATTTATTATAATTACAATTTTTCAAGACGTTTAATAATAGTATATTGTGCAACGAACATGAAATGATATATATTTCCTACGAGTATGATAATTGCAGCATGAGCCGCAGGTGATTGCTGCAAATCATACGAGTAGGAAATGGTCATTTCATGTGAGTTTCACACTATACTTTTTCTACGACTGTTTTAATGCTTTTGAATAAATTAAACATAATTTTTAGGAAAATATTTGTTTTTCGAAACTTACCGCTGTTGCCGTAAGCCTAAATACGATAAGTTAGAAGTATTAAATTTTCTAGGTGGTGTTAAACTATATTCAGTATCACTGTTTTTGTGTTTTGAAATTAGCGAAATACTTAATTATAATTATTATTAATTATAAATACCTAAACTGTAAATATGGTGTGTTTGTATTGTCGGCGTTGCTATGGTGATTTGCCTACCAACTAGTGGGAATAGTATATTCTGTAACAAGTGAGGAATGTGGCACATTCTGAACGAGTGGAAATTTGTCACCTGAGCCGATAGGCGAGGGTGACGGTCCACAAGTTCAGAATAGCTGATTCCTCACGTGTTACAGACTATACTTTTTCTACGACTGCAATTTAATTCCCTAATCCCAAGAGGGGTACAAATTATAGTTCTTCTTCGCTAGACATAATATTGAAAAAGTTCTATAAGAATTTATATAGGTAGGTACTTTTAAAACTTCAAAACCAAGATAATATAATTAATAACTTACCTCAATGTGTATAAGTAGATATCTTATAAATAATATAAATAAAGAATTACACATAAGAGGCTTTCAAAATAATGACATATATGTCAAACAAATTCCACAATTTTTCCTTCTGTCAATACTTAAATGTAAACACTTAAAAAAATTTCAATAAGATATTATATTGAAAAGTGAAACAGTGTTACATACAGGGTGGTCCAACGAAAAGTTTGCACCTAGCTTTTCTCTTTTTTTTGTAGTCGAATGCGAAAATGCTCGGACACGTCGATTTTGCTTTTGAGGGGGACACATTTTAAACATATTTTTCGATCTGCGCCTTTAACACCCTAGCGGGGGTGAGTAACAACCCTAAAATTTTAAATGGAAAGAGGGGTCTAATGACATATCATTTGAAAGGACACAAAATTGTCTTTCTAATGATACCCTATTTGTCGAATTTTACTAAAACAGTTAATACGAAAACGACTTTAAAGACATTAAGCCGATAATTTTGGTATTAATGAGAAATACAAATAAGTTTTAATTATTACGACTGAAAACAACTACAATCATTTCTAAATTATTTACTTTGAAGAAAAACGGGATTTCAAAAACACTATCTTATTTATCAGAACTAAATTCCTCACTAATCGTTTGCGTTTTTTGTTGAAATAAAAACTGCAGATACGTGTAGGAAAAGAATTTACACCGTTTATTTTAGTCTTTTCATTGATTCAGTTTGGTTGCTTCTCAAGTTATTTTACTTTTAGCGTACAAAATGATTTATTCCATTCTAGAACGAGTTGAAATTGTTAAACTTTATTTTCAAAATAATAGTAGTGCTAGACTTACGGCTCGCTTATTTAATGAGAGACATCCCGATAAAAATGTGAATGATGTGTACGTTGGCAAGTTAGTTAAAAAGTTTGTAGATACCGGATCTGTCTGTAATGTAAAACACCAGCCGCAGAAACCGATCAGAAATGAAGCTGTGGAAGTCGCTGTTTTAGGGCATGTTGAAATGGATCATAGTCAAAGTACCCGTCAACTAGCTGAAGCCTCAGGTGTCTCCCGTTCGTCCATAATACGAATTTTAAAAGCGTACAAATTTCATCCGTACAAAATCAAATTAGTACAGGAACTAAATGAGGATGATCCTGATAGAAGGCTGCAATTTTGTGAAGCAATGAGCCAGCGTTTAATTGAAGATCCGCAATTATTATTTAACATTTGTTTTTCCGACGAATGCACATTTTATTTGAATGGAGCTGTAAATAGGCACAATTGCCGTTACTGGGATGACAGTAACCCACATTTATTCCGTGAGGTTCATACCCAGTATCCTCAAAAAATAAACGTCTGGTGTGGCATATTAGGAAATCATATTATAGGACCACTTTTTATTCCTGGAAATTTAACTGGTGAAGTGTACCTAAACATGCTTGAAGACACAATTGATCCTTTAATAACACAAATAATAGAAGATGACCAAAATCATACTGCTGATCGGCTTTATTTCCAGCAAGATGGAGCACCTCCGCACTATGTGGCTCCTGTAAGACAGTTCTTAGATGACCGGTTCCCTGGACGGTGGATTGGAAGGAGGGGCCCAATTGAATGGCCTGCCAGGTCACCGGATTTATCGCCTTTAGACTTTTTTCTTTGGGGGCACTTAAAAAATAAATTGAGAGAAAGATGTTTGTGGCGACACCTAGCGTGAACAGGCAATATGCCGGGTGAAACACAGTTCACTAACGATGGCCGGATAAGAAGTAACAACTCCATTATATCCTATTGCCAACACTAGATGCGCCCGAATCCCCTAGCAGGGAGGCTTTATTTAAGAATTGCTTGTTACATAAAGCAACAAGACTTTAAGTTATGTTGGAAATTTATTTCACACCACCATGCTTCCACCAGACGGCCGTTTCGTCGATCCACGACTCATCAGTGGTGATCGGCAGGCAGTGTGACCTAAATTCCCAACATTTACAGAGAGCTTATACTAGCACGAGAATTGATTGAGAGAAAGATGTTTGTGGCGACACCTAGCGTGAACAGGCAATATGCCGGGTGAAACACAGTTCACTAACGATGGCCGGATAAGAAGTAACAACTCCATTATATCCTATTGCCAACACTAGATGCGCCCGAATCCCCTAGCAGGGAGGCTTTATTTAAGAATTGCTTGTTACATAAAGCAACAAGACTTTAAGTTATGTTGGAAATTTATTTCACACCACCATGCTTCCACCAGACGGCCGTTTCGTCGATCCACGACTCATCAGTGGTGATCGGCAGGCAGTGTGACCTAAATTCCCAACATTTACAGAGAGCTTATACTAGCACGAGAATTGATTGAGAGAAAGATGTTTGTGGCGACACCTAGCGTGAACAGGCAATATGCCGGGTGAAACACAGTTCACTAACGATGGCCGGATAAGAAGTAACAACTCCATTATATCCTATTGCCAACACTAGATGCGCCCGAATCCCCTAGCAGGGAGGCTTTATTTAAGAATTGCTTGTTACATAAAGCAACAAGACTTTAAGTTATGTTGGAAATTTATTTCACACCACCATGCTTCCACCAGACGGCCGTTTCGTCGATCCACGACTCATCAGTGGTGATCGGCAGGCAGTGTGACCTAAATTCCCAACATTTACAGAGAGCTTATACTAGCACGAGAATTGATTGAGAGAAAGATGTTTGTGGCGACACCTAGCGTGAACAGGCAATATGCCGGGTGAAACACAGTTCACTAACGATGGCCGGATAAGAAGTAACAACTCCATTATATCCTATTGCCAACACTAGATGCGCCCGAATCCCCTAGCAGGGAGGCTTTATTTAAGAATTGCTTGTTACATAAAGCAACAAGACTTTAAGTTATGTTGGAAATTTATTTCACACCACCATGCTTCCACCAGACGGCCGTTTCGTCGATCCACGACTCATCAGTGGTGATCGGCAGGCAGTGTGACCTAAATTCCCAACATTTACAGAGAGCTTATACTAGCACGAGAATTGATTGAGAGAAAGATGTTTGTGGCGACACCTAGCGTGAACAGGCAATATGCCGGGTGAAACACAGTTCACTAACGATGGCCGGATAAGAAGTAACAACTCCATTATATCCTATTGCCAACACTAGATGCGCCCGAATCCCCTAGCAGGGAGGCTTTATTTAAGAATTGCTTGTTACATAAAGCAACAAGACTTTAAGTTATGTTGGAAATTTATTTCACACCACCATGCTTCCACCAGACGGCCGTTTCGTCGATCCACGACTCATCAGTGGTGATCGGCAGGCAGTGTGACCTAAATTCCCAACATTTACAGAGAGCTTATACTAGCACGAGAATTGATTGAGAGAAAGATGTTTGTGGCGACACCTAGCGTGAACAGGCAATATGCCGGGTGAAACACAGTTCACTAACGATGGCCGGATAAGAAGTAACAACTCCATTATATCCTATTGCCAACACTATCGACGAAACGGCCGTCTGGTGGAAGCATGGTGGTGTGAAATAAATTTCCAACATAACTTAAAGTCTTGTTGCTTTATGTAACAAGCAATTCTTAAATAAAGCCTCCCTGCTAGGGGATTCGGGCGCATCTAGTGTTGGCAATAGGATATAATGGAGTTGTTACTTCTTATCCGGCCATCGTTAGTGAACTGTGTTTCACCCGGCATATTGCCTGTTCACGCTAGGTGTCGCCACAAACATCTTTCTCTCAATCAATTCTCGTGCTAGTATAAGCTCTCTGTAAATGTTGGGAATTTAGGTCACACTGCCTGCCGATCACCACTGATGAGTCGTGGATCGACGAAACGGCCGTCTGGTGGAAGCATGGTGGTGTGAAATAAATTTCCAACATAACTTAAAGTCTTGTTGCTTTATGTAACAAGCAATTCTTAAATAAAGCCTCCCTGCTAGGGGATTCGGGCGCATCTAGTGTTGGCAATAGGATATAATGGAGTTGTTACTTCTTATCCGGCCATCGTTAGTGAACTGTGTTTCACCCGGCATATTGCCTGTTCACGCTAGGTGTCGCCACAAACATCTTTCTCTCAATCAATTCTCGTGCTAGTATAAGCTCTCTGTAAATGTTGGGAATTTAGGTCACACTGCCTGCCGATCACCACTGATGAGTCGTGGATCGACGAAACGGCCGTCTGGTGGAAGCATGGTGGTGTGAAATAAATTTCCAACATAACTTAAAGTCTTGTTGCTTTATGTAACAAGCAATTCTTAAATAAAGCCTCCCTGCTAGGGGATTCGGGCGCATCTAGTGTTGGCAATAGGATATAATGGAGTTGTTACTTCTTATCCGGCCATCGTTAGTGAACTGTGTTTCACCCGGCATATTGCCTGTTCACGCTAGGTGTCGCCACAAACATCTTTCTCTCAATCAATTCTCGTGCTAGTATAAGCTCTCTGTAAATGTTGGGAATTTAGGTCACACTGCCTGCCGATCACCACTGATGAGTCGTGGATCGACGAAACGGCCGTCTGGTGGAAGCATGGTGGTGTGAAATAAATTTCCAACATAACTTAAAGTCTTGTTGCTTTATGTAACAAGCAATTCTTAAATAAAGCCTCCCTGCTAGGGGATTCGGGCGCATCTAGTGTTGGCAATAGGATATAATGGAGTTGTTACTTCTTATCCGGCCATCGTTAGTGAACTGTGTTTCACCCGGCATATTGCCTGTTCACGCTAGGTGTCGCCACAAACATCTTTCTCTCAATCAATTCTCGTGCTAGTATAAGCTCTCTGTAAATGTTGGGAATTTAGGTCACACTGCCTGCCGATCACCACTGATGAGTCGTGGATCGACGAAACGGCCGTCTGGTGGAAGCATGGTGGTGTGAAATAAATTTCCAACATAACTTAAAGTCTTGTTGCTTTATGTAACAAGCAATTCTTAAATAAAGCCTCCCTGCTAGGGGATTCGGGCGCATCTAGTGTTGGCAATAGGATATAATGGAGTTGTTACTTCTTATCCGGCCATCGTTAGTGAACTGTGTTTCACCCGGCATATTGCCTGTTCACGCTAGGTGTCGCCACAAACATCTTTCTCTCAATCAATTCTCGTGCTAGTATAAGCTCTCTGTAAATGTTGGGAATTTAGGTCACACTGCCTGCCGATCACCACTGATGAGTCGTGGATCGACGAAACGGCCGTCTGGTGGAAGCATGGTGGTGTGAAATAAATTTCCAACATAACTTAAAGTCTTGTTGCTTTATGTAACAAGCAATTCTTAAAAAATAAATGTTTTGCCACGAAGCCCGAGTCCATAGAAGATCTTCGCCAACGCATTACAGAAGAGTGCAGAAACATAACACCTGATATGCTACAAAATGTTAGAAATAGATTTGAACAAAATCTGTATTATTGTATGGAATCAAATGGGTCACATTTTCAACATTTGTTAATGTAACGTTTTAATAAATCAATTTAACAGCTTGTTTACTTTTTTTACAAAGCAATGTTAAAACTAACAAACATTGGAATGTACTAACGATTGCAGGTGTTTTCACTCGCAATAATTAAAACTTATTTGTATTTCTCATTAATACCAAAATTATCGGCTTAATGTCTTTAAAGTCGTTTTCGTATTAACTGTTTTAGTAAAATTCGACAAATAGGGTATCATTAGAAAGACAATTTTGTGTCCTTTCAAATGATATGTCATTAGACCCCTCTTTCCATTTAAAATTTTAGGGTTGTTACTCACCCCCGCTAGGGGGTTAAAGGCGCAGATCGAAAAATATGTTTAAAATGTGTCCCCCTCAAAAGCAAAATCGACGTGTCCGAGCATTTTCGCATTCGACTACAAAAAAAAGAGAAAAGCTAGGTGCAAACTTTTCGTTGGACCACCCTGTATATTTTAAATATATCTGACCCATTTCTAGAGATACGAATATTTATTAATTACGCTAAAACACCGCTGTGTAATTATAAATTCCGCTAAAGTTATAGGCAACCCTTAATACGTCATTCTGTAACACTATTACGGAATATTCAATATTCTGTAACAGTTATTGACATCAGAATGAATATCTATATTCTAAAACAGTCGTCGAAAAATATTATTACGCACGGGTAAATGAAAAACAGCATTACAATGTACTACATTTTCAAACCATGATTAAACATATAATAAAGGCATTTAAAGACAGTCGTAGGAAAAAAATATAGCAAAATAGTCCAATTTTCAATCAATCAAAAAATATAATAATATGTCGGGTGTTGTAAAGGTTAGGGGTGTGGATTAATACCCGTTGTCTAATGTTTACCAAAATAAAGCACTTTTATTAATTATTGGACATCAAAACAAATATTAATATTTAACTAACGAAATTGACATATATTGACATGTAATAAAAAAAATGTAACTGCAACTCGGCGCTTTGTTAGGCAGCAAACAGTCAGGTCGCTAGGCAACACCTGCATTGCGTGCCAGTGGCTTAGCTGAACTATTTTGGTTGTTATAGTGTTCCATTTGAAATACGACATTTGGTATCCTCTTCCGGTATAACCGGAAGTCGTACAAATTTGACAATATTATAGACTGCTAGATTGGGTTGTAGTGTAATGTAATGTCTCAATTTTTCCCATATAGGTACATAGTATAGACAATTGTCATAACTTAAATAGTAAACACACAAGGCACTGTTTTGGGTCCGATATTTTTCAATTTTTACATCAATGGTCTTTATCAATTATCCTGCAGAGGCGATGTATCATCATTTGCCGATGACACTGTGATTCTGTATACTGCTGGAACTTGGAGAGAAGTGCAAGAAATTGCTGAAGAAGACATGTCTTTAATTAAAGCATGGTTTGATGAAATGTACCTTGCAATTAATTTTGAAAAGACTAAATATATTGCGTTTAGTTGTAATAACGCTCAAGCACCTCCATTTAGAGAATTAAATATAAAAGACGCGACGAATCAAGTGACGATTTCTCAGACGAATTCTATAATAAATCTCGGTATTGAAATAGACAGATTTTTAAAATGGGACAAGCATAATATACAAAATTTAGTCAAAAAAATACGTTATCTCGTTTTTAAGTTTATTAATTTAAGAAAAACTATTGAACAAATCATGGTTAGAATATTCAGCCACCGTGTTTTACTTTCGGAAACAAATTTTCCTGTTTGAATCCCACATTAAGTCTTCGCCATACCATATGATGTCCATCCGATTAAATTTAGATTAATCTGAAAAAATAACACGTTGCCAAAAATTATTTGTTTCATTCCTATTATATTTATTTGCAAATCTATTCATTAACCCAACTTTTTCCAGTCACTGTAGTTATTTTTATTAATGTCGGTATCCTTTGGCAGGCATGATTTATTATAGGTCTTATATACGAGGGAGAAATGTATCAAAAAAACGCTGCCATTTCTATTGTAAAGAGGCATGGGAACGCATAGCCCCGGTAGAATTGTTAAATTTATATATATTAAATTAAGATTAGAAAGACTATACTTAGGTTGGTACCATTGTTTACTTTACAAATTTTGATCCGATTTAAAAAATATATTTTTTTAAAATGTCTTAAATGCTTACTTTTATTCCTTTTTCACCATAAATAAATGTTTATAATTGTAACAAGTTTACCTAAAAAATATCATCTGAAAATCAAAATACAAACAACCATAACCTACCATCTTTTCATTTTATTGTCATCGGATGGAATGGAGAATGAGACAGAGCCATCATACACATACAAAGACCTTTCAAGTTGTCTCTATCACTCGCTTCTCTATCGCTCCTTCGGTCATGTTCAGCTAAGCACGGAAAATACCGAGCCTGTTACAGAGTACGAAATGGCGAGGCAAAGTGAATCTTCATCGCTATTTTGTTACAAGAGTGCCGCTCCTGATTTTAAAAGTTTGGCCGCCGTGTGGTCTTAATCCGTCTGCAATTCTGCATTACGCCTTACTGATCATTCAAAAATGTAGTTTCAGCAATCAAAATAATATCCAATCGCTGTTGCATAGAGTAAAACTTTATATCCTCTCGTATAATGCAAAAGGCGTAAGGAATATAAGTCAACGAATAATAGTGACAAATGTAATATTTATAGTAACTAGAAATACGAAAAAGTTCGTAGTGTTTCGGTATGATGGATTTATTACAATTTGGCCGCGTTATATTTTTTTCTCACAATTTTATATTTAAGTAGTTTGCGTTTTATGAGCTTATCTTTAACACTTGTTTTTAAATTTATAAGAAAAACAGTTAAATGATATTTATTTCAACACAACTTTAAGTGGCTTTTAAATTCATAGAGAAGATGATGTATTTAATTGTAATCACAAAATTTAACTGAAAGTTACGAAGTGGGTCTGAAAAGTCTATGTAAGAAGTTGATAAAGCCATTCGACAACTTAAAAACAACAAAGCAGCTGGCTTTTATGGCACATCTCCTGAGCTTTTTAAAGAAGGAGGACTTGTGCTATTGGAACATTCTCATGTTCTAATAACCAAAATATGGCAGACCGAAACAGAGCCTGTTGAAATGCGAGATGATATCACAATTAGAACAGAGTTTATACCTAAATATGAGAAAATAGCAAAGTATTCGAACGAGCAACGGGAAGATAGAACAATATTGGTGTTGCACGAAATCCTAATTCCTAATAATAAACCCCAAAGACTTAAAAGCTTGACAAATTGTTTCAGTCTAATTGATCAGTAAAATTTAACTTATGAACGAAAATAACGCCCAAATCCTTATAAATTCCACCTCCTAAGATATGGATCTCGAAGACAATAGTCAAACAGTTTCGGCTTCTATTGATGCATGACATACCTACACACACTTGTTAATGTTTAAAGAAAGACGAGGGCTTATATAATAATATGATGTCCTAAAATATTTAGCAAATATATCAGCAATGGCCTGTGTATCATCCAAATCAGCTGCACCATATATCAACCCTTCCCAACCGCATTTAGCTGAACAGACTGGGTTACATATTAGCATATGTAAGTAACCGAGAACTGAAACTCGCCCTGTTGCAAATGTAAAAAAAAGTTTGTTGCAATAAAAGTCCTTTATTATTATTACAAGAAATCCCTTTGGGATTTCCCAGTCGTTTTGTGGTAGCCTTATCTATGACAAAAGTCATAGATAGCGGTCATTTTCTTCAGATTTTCGACTACAAAGACAGCAATACTATCAGATTTTATAAGGACTAATTAAAAAAGTTTCGTTTCATCACGACGACGCGCTCCTGGTGGTGTCTGCGTGTTCCAATGTTGCTTGGTGTCTGGTGTGGTTTGATGGGCCCATATCTCATCTACGATAATGAAACGGTGCAAAAACTTACGGCTGAACATCCCCAAACACTCCTTTGAGGTGGTCACATTGTTGTGTTTATGATCGATGTTTTGGGCGTAACTCTCAGCCTAATTTGCATTGGTGCGGCCACAACGGAACTCAGTAAACCACTTTTTAACCATTGAAATTCACAGTGCATAGTCCCCATAGTATTTATCAAACCGCTCATTCCTATCGGCAATGGTTTTGTGGAAACTAACGAGGTTAGCTGGTCGTTCTTACGTTCCTTACGATTTCTGGCTGGAATTTGCTTGAATTTACGTTCTTTATTTAAACATGTTGAAATCCCTGTATATACAATACGTTGGAAGACAAACTAAAATTGCAACAGCTTTGATGCTAGTCTGTGTACAGTACATACTTATTTACGCAACTACCTATCTAGATCTCTATACTTAACGCCATTATTGGAACGTGGGTATTATCTTAAATTGAGCAGATAGTATCTTCATAAGTTCGGTCTTTATAGGTACTCAACAGGACTATTCAACCGTCACTCGTATAATAGGTGTAGGTATCTCAATCCTTGTAATGTGTTATCTTGAAATATCGTGATTACACTTTTTTGACATTGTTGCATCTAAAATTACACACTCCCTATCTCTCTCTCATTACACGCTGACGCCAAACTGCACAGACGTTTCAGTTTCTACAACATTTGAAATAGGTACTCATATACGACTTTATTTATATACAGAGTGAGTTTAAAGTGTGGAAACCCCTGTATATGTGGTGCACTCAGTATGCACCCTGCATTAACCCAGAATTCACCCTATTAAATATACGTAATTTTTTTTAATCATTCTTGGGGTTTTTGGTTCGCCTTAACAAACAATAGTGAGATAAAAAACTTTTATTTCATGTGAACCTTTTTTACGACGTTTTGCCAAACAATTTTTGTCTTCTTTAGGATTTTTTTTCTTTTTTTTGACAGTCTTACAATATCTTATTAATGTTCTCTTTTCCTTACGATATAAATACAGACACTTTTTAGAATAAAGATATAGTTAGAAAATACATGTAAAAGATGTAAAACTTAAGAATTTTAAATACTCATTGTATATAAACATTTGTCATCGTAAGTTTAATTATTGATTATGAATAAAAATAAAACGTTGGTCCAACAATAAGTTGTTTTGATGAATAAAAGTGATATACAATAATGACGGTACCTAATAGCGATCCTGCCAAATATGATCCTGCCAACGAATTTGATCCTGTAAAGCCCGGACAACGAACCCTATGAGTGAGTCAAATTTTACATACTAATATAGGAACCACGAACTCGAAGCACTCAGACGTCACCGATACGGGAGTAGTCAACGCTAATTTGAGCATTGACGAGCAAACCATTCAAGCCCCTTTGGACGTATTTTTTTGTATATCATAACTGTTGTAGTTATAATAATGGCAATTTAGATGCGCTAAATCATACAGAAGAACGAAGAAATTTAAGTACTGGCAAAAATGGCTATGACAACGGTCGAATTCTTCAACTTCGCGCACCAAATACTACCGAACGAATACAATGGAGCTTCGGAGAAACTTAACTCATTCTTGGACGATTTGCAACTGTCACAAGATAACGCCAAGGGACATGAAAATCACGCCATATCATACGTCAAGACGAAACTCGTTGGAAAAGCAAGAGACAATGTTCTCCCAACAGACAGTCTACCGGATATAATGGACAAAATAAAAAATAATACCATTCATGATAGATTAGAGGAAGTAGCTGGAATTCGAGAAGAAAAGGCTACAGCACATATAACACAGATAGACAACACACACGTTAACATCACCGCCCTCAATATCAACCCCAGAGACACTCATCAACATATTGCAACAACCAACAATGACAGAGGTATCCAAGACATCCCAGAGGAAACAACAGGCGAAGACCTCAACAAAACCACCACGTCGAAGACATTATACACAAGCAGGAAACGATCAAGAGCACCAAGTAGGTCCAACAGGGTTAAGCCAGTAAATATTTTTAATATGGACCTATCGTTCTCGAATTTCATCATCATCCAGTCAGACATAACAAAAAGAGATAACAGGGTAAGAAATATATGGCACTACATATATTTGCGAAAATAATCGTTAGTTTGAAACATTTGTTCACTTCTATCACGTGTACTGTGCTGCACGCAATTTTTTTTTAACAATAAAAACTTGGTACTGTTTGGTTAGTGATTATTATTTTCGAGGCATTTTTGTATCATGCTTCTATGTTAGATTCCTGTAGCTGAAGCGACAAATGAACACAGCAGATTCTAGGGATGCCTTCATGCCGGTTTGTCATATACCATCTTATCCAAACTGAGTCCCTTTTAAAGGAGCTCTTTAAAGGGCGCTTTGCATTGACATTGATGTCTTATTCTTATAGATATCTATCAGAAAGATGAAACTTAGGATGTAGTATTTTAATGTGAAAACAATAGTTCAGATAAAACCATGTTTTGTGATGTGCTGTTTTATTTCTTAAAATAACCAACGATAGTCCAATAAAAAAAAATCTCTTTTAAATAAAAAATAAATAATTTTTGAAGGCTTACAGTTATTACATTATAGTGCATTTTGATTGCGCCCATTCAGATCAGCTGCTACACCGCTAGACTGTATCAACTTTTTTGTTGCGACCAACGCAATCTACTTAAATTAGATCTTTTTGCATATTTCCGTAATCTTATGCTTGTGATGTAAGAAATGCTGGTATTGGAAATGGGTAATTTTGTCTGAATGAGATTATGTTATCGCAACATCTACCCATCCGTGAAAATATCGCTAATTTCATGTAAAATATATAAAAAGCTTGTACTTGTCGGTTAAAAAGATCGATTTTAAATTGTTACTTGTATCAATCTGAAAAAAAATTATATAATATGCATACAATGTAAGTAAGCGTCTTTTCAGTCAGGAAAACATCTTTTTGCAACTATATTTGCACCATTTTTCGCATTAACACAGTGGCTTTCATTATTAATCCGTAAGGGTAATTTTGAAATCAACCTTCATACCTATACTTAAAAGGCCCGGAGCCAGTGCGCAGAATTCCGATTGATCAGCCTGATGAGCCAGGTGTTAAAGGTGTTCTTGAAAATCATTGATAGGCGCATACGTAGAAAATGCGAAGAGGATGTAAGCGAAGTGCAAATGGATTTCCGTGAAGGAATGGGTAGGTGGCCTTGTTGTCTGTCCTGTTGCCAAAATGCAGAGACCAACGAAAGGAAATGTATCTGTCTTCATAGATTACACAAACGCTCTTGACTGTATCAATCACACCACACTATTAGTAGAACTGCTGGAAAGAAAATGTGTCGACGCCCAGGATTTAAAAATCGTACAGAATCTTTATGAACAGCAAGTAGCATCTGTCAAACTGGAAAACACCGAAACAAGCAGCGTACCTATATAAGGTGTGGAGTCAGACAAGGGTGTGTACTTAGTCCCATGCTCTTAAATATGTATTCAGAAATCATTTTCTTGGACGAGGCTGAGGACGGTCTGAAGGTCAATGGGAAACTCATAAACAACTTAAAATATGCCGACGACACAGTGATAATCGAAGACAGTCCTAAAGGGCTGCAACGCCTAATCGGCAGCATATCGGCTTCTGGGGACGAAATGGGACTGAGGATTAATAACTTAAAAGCAAAGATCATGCCAATAAGTCGCAACCCGAACAACTACTTTCACATAAATATATACGGTTTACCAATAGAGCAGGTCACAAAATCACATAAATTGTGTTCGTGCAATGGGACAAGAAATGGGACTGAATAGAAATGTTGCTAAGACAAAGCTTATGGTCTTTAGCCGTCAGCCATACCTCAACATGTCACTACAGATAAATGGACAGAGCATTGAGAGATGCTACATCACCGAGCAACTCGACCCGGATAAGGAAATTAGATGCAGGACTGAATCGGCCCGTCAACGTTCCAGTTTTGTAATGACAGACTGAACCTAAAGCTGAGACAAAGAATGATTAAATGTTAGATTTGGTCTGTGCTATTGTACGGAGCTGCCACAATCAACCGTCTAGAGGCATTGAAATGTGGTTAGATAGGCAATTGCTAAGAATACCATGGGTGACTTTGCAAAGAAATGAAGCAGTCCTAGCCAGGGCAAACACAGTTCGTGAACTTTTAACAACAGTTAAATGCCGAAAACTGGCTTAGCTCGGCCATGTTCTCAGAGGGAATCGTTACCGAATCCTACAGCTTATAATGAAGGGCAAAATAGAAGGCCGCAGGAGCGTAGGAAGAAAAAAAATCTCCTGGATAAAGAACATCCAAGAATGGACAGGCATACATATAGCGTCGAACAATTGTTTAGAGTGTCTGAAGACAGGGATCGCCATCGTGATTCCCAACGTCAGGGAGACCTGACAGGGCACAATAAGAAGAAGTTACTATCTACTGTACTCTGTTTCTGAACAGATGCAAATCGGATTTTGGCTAAAAGTAATTAATATTAGGTATTAATAGAATATAGTTACCGTACAATTATCATTTCTATAAAAAAATTATAATTAAGCTAAAATGTATTTACAAAATGTCACTTGTCATAGCTGCCATATTTAACAATTTTTTTTGATTGTTGCATCGTTGTCAGATTTAGTTTAGTTTTCGTAAAAGTAAATTTAAAATAAAGCTTGGATAATTTAAGTTTGTGTTTAGTTAAGCATCTGCACATGTGTTGGGTATAAATATATTTCGAATTAATTACGTTATTGGGCGACTAACGAGTACGTGGTGGATGATGGCGATAATTTTAAAAAAATTCTGGCAGCAGAGCATGGTAAGTTAGTATGTTGTTTAGGCGAGTAGCTTTCGATAAGAAAAGCACACACATTTTTTTACTTTTCTAATGACCTTACTCTCATGCAAAAATTGACTACTTGGGAACTATTTTAAAAATGTTACCCTTCCAAGAAGCCTCAACAAAATTAAACGTTGTATTGCACTGAAAATTTAAACGTATGTATTTTACACTTGTTTTGATTTTCAGAAACTCGACCCTAATTTGATTCACTTTTCGTGAATAAGAGCTATCACGTTTTATTATAGCTAAAATTAAAATGATGGTATACATTGAAAGTCAGAAACAAGGTGTGCAATTTATTCGCAAACAAACACTTTTGGTTTCTATTTCGTTCTGAAGTGTATATAATTTGATATTCAAAATTTCTTATTTCAATAATTTATTATACCACAATCTTTTGATCGCCGATCCAAACAAAAACCTTATTAAATCAATGCATCAACTATTCCACCACATGATTAATGTTTACATTTCAAGTCAAATTTAAAATTTAAGGAATAAACTAAAGGTATTAGCATAATATATGCTTACGTATACCATAAATAATTGACTATATTTCCATATTTTGATGGCAACCAATCTGGAATAATTGATATGAATGAAAGAAAGCAGATATTATTTAACAAAAGAATCAAGGATGGAATAGTCAGAATGGCGATGCATTCTCTGGATGACTTCGACTGTTTGTACAAAATAATTGTTAGTTCTGTATATGATAATTGATCTGTGTGTAATTTACTGATTTGTTATTGGGGCGTAGTTATACAAAAAGGAACCAATCCACAATTTGACGAAAATGAGTTTATGAATTCAAATGATACAAAAATACACCCTATACATATTGCAGAAAAGATCCATCCAAAATAAATAATACTTACAGCTGTATACACGCAACGAACCATTTGGAACTACAATTCACTATTTTGGTTTTGCAAAATGAATCCAAGCTACTTGGTTGGTTTTGCTTTTTAAAATAAAGAAATATTATGTATGTTTAACCCTTCTTTTTGAGACTTGTTTTGTTTTAACATAACCTTAGAACTGTAGGAAGATACATGAAATAAATATTAAAGTAGAAAATGCAACAGATGAAGAAAAAGATTATGTAAAAATGGACAGGAAGAGCATTATACATTGTGGAAGAAAGCACAGAAAAATATAAAATATGATATGGTTTTTGCAACAGAAAATAAGGATGTAGAATGTTTAGCTAATGATCTCGAAAAAACTTTACCATTATCCACGTATTGCCACAAATTTTATTTCTTATTAGAGGTAACTGTGGGTTTATAACTGTGGAATTCATTCGGGAAAGTTACAAACTGTTTTTTTTACCCTGGATCCTTGGGTGGAGTAACCTCCAGGTGGCAGGACGAGGTGCTCAAGAAGTATAGGGTCATGCCTAAAGAAGACATTGAATATAGAAAAACAAATAACAAATAGAAAAAAAGGTCGTAATGGAGAGGAAGTAAGTTGGTTAAAAAACACAGAAATAGAACTACTGAAGGAGAAACCATTTTCGTTGTATTTAAAGCTGGAAAGCATGGTAATTTTACAACAATTGACAGTTCAAGGAAAGCAAGAGTGCGACCAAATGATGTATTGTCCACGAACTTGCTCTGCCCTTTGTGGCCTAACGGGAAATAAATATCTCAAGTTAAACTAAAAGACTTAAAATCAATATGACACCTACTGCCTAAAGACTGTCTTCCTTTCTATGAAACTCTTGTTGCTGATCGCAACGTTGTTGATGATATTGAGAGCGAACCCGATTTTGAAATTACAATAAAATAGGTAGTAAACTCTCAAGTAAACTATATATTTTTATGGAATGTTTTGTCCCTCTTTTTCAATAAAACCTTATAATACCAACATCAGGTCTTTTACTATCCTCATTTATTTATTAAAATTGCAAAATGGAACCAAACTACATTTAAAAAAAAAAAAAAAATAATAACATGGATTTTTTTTTTTAAATTTGTGAGCGAATTGGGAACGTCTAATCATCAAAAATCCAAAATTGTAATTTTTCGAAAAGCTTTTCGAGAAATTCGAGTTTGAAAATTTTAGGACAGAACTGGTCCTCAGTACACAGCATTAATTTTGATATTGAAATACAGTTTGCGAAGGAAAGGTTTCCAAAATGTTATTAATGCTGTGTAGGATTAGTCCTCGAATTTCTCGAAGATTTTCGAGAAAAAACAAGTATGCCTTTTTTATGTAGAAAACTTTGTTATCACCTTTTTGACACAAATGGAATAAAAGTCACAAGAAAAAAAGTTAAGTTATAATTAAGGCGAGGGTCCCCCCCGTTTACCACCTATGGTCATCCTTTTTATTCAATTTCATGTCAGTTTACGACATTTAACTAGGTGTATAAATATGCTACATTTGATTAATTCATCTTTACTCGTTTCGAAAATATTTCAAAAAAAATCGTCCTCAGGCAGTCATCTTTAACACCCTGTATCTTTGTAAATAAGGACTTTTCCTAAAATAACAAATTAGGTTTTTTCATGATTAGACGTCACCAATTCGCTCACAAATTTTGACCACCTATTTTAGAAACACCTTGTAGAATAGAATAAATCCCCAATAAAAAAAAACTGATGAATTTATTATAAAACTTTAACTCATTTTCTCAAAACTTACTTGTTGGGGTTGGTGCCTTTTTGCAATACAATTTGTATCTTAGTAGGTTTATTTATTTTTTTCTATTGACGAATCTAATGTCAAATTGCCACTTATGGTCTTAAATAGATTATTAGTAATACTAAAAACGAATTTTCACACTAAATTAAGAAGTGCATGCAGTTTCAACAAATGTAAAAAAAAAAAACATTAAATGGACTATTTCATGGGAAAATGACCCTTCGAGCCGGATCGATATCATTAGGATTAAAAAAATACACGCTTTAGTAAGTTTATCATTTTTGTATTTAAAAACTAATTATACAGGGTGCCAAAAAAAATTCCCCATCCTTTGGGGTTAAAATCGACTACCAGAAATAAGACAAAAATCACTTACGTCAAAATTTTTAAAAATGTCTCCTTATGAAATTATGACTATTTTGAATATTAAAATGAAGGAATTTTGAAAAATCAAATCAAATGTTCAAATTATTTATTAACCAAACAAAGGCAACTGTTCCAAATGCTCACAATGTTGTTCAGTGCCTGCGTGCAAACGGCGAATAAAATTGTATTCTACACGGCTTATTGTTTCGTTTGTAATCTGTGCTAAAGCTCCATAAATGCTAACAATAACATCATCTTTACTGTTAGGTAGGTCATGGTAAACCGTATATTTCAGATAACCCCAAAGCCAAAAGTCTATTGGGTTGAGATCTGGGGACCTAGGAGGCTAAGAAATGGGTCCGCCACGACCGATTGGTTGGGAAAACGTCGATTTAATATCTCTCGAACATTTCGAGAATAATGGGCAGGTGCATCATCAACTTGAAACACAATATTTGGCCGCTGCGTACTAAAAGAACATCTTCCAGACGAGTAGGTAATATGTTACCGCAAAAATTGGCATAGTTTTCGGCGTTTAGTTAAAAAATCTTCATTTGCCTCCAGGCAATTTTAAAAAAATCTACAAAATCCAAAGCGCAACTCACTATCCTCAGGATCCCATTCTTGAACTGGCTTTAGATAATAAGGATGCCGATTTTCTCTTTGCATGAATCTGTGTATTGTGCTACTTGGATGGTGACGATTACTTTCCATATAATTCTGGTGCTCACCGAAGGATTTTGTTCACCGTCGTAAAGTAATTGGTATTCCTAAGTTTTCTAAAACGACCTGAATTAATCTTCCGTGCTGCAAAGCACCCAGTATCAAGAAGGCGATTTTCAACAGCATGATCTGGTTGTCGCATAGTTGGAAATTTTGACAAAAGTGATCGTCGTCTTATTTTTTTGGGACTTGATAGCATAAATTATTATAAGAATAAATTTTAAATTCAGTCGATAGTTATAATTTTTGTACGAAGCATTGAATCGTTGACAAATTCGCTTTTATTGTAAATGCTCGATTGGACAATTTCTTGTTTGTTTGATATTGAAATAATTTAAAAAAAACACGATATTATTTATGTATATATTTAAAGAATATCACCCAAATGAATCCATGATACATGCGTCAATTATTCAAATTGGATTGTAGTACTGTTTAACATAATGTATTTTGATCGTGAATTATTCATGTCTAAACCGATGATAAGTTGTAAGGGAAAGCGCCTTAAGTCACTCGTTTACATATATTTTAATGCTTAAGTATAGTTTCAATTAATTTTCGTGTCAAGATGTTTGCTTCTTTATCACGCAATTTGGACCCATAGGAGTTGGGGCAGCTGCTTGTTAATTGTTCAAATAATGATTTGGCTAATAACGTTGCGATGTGGTTTAAATTTATTTTCATTTGCAGAAAAATTTAAGTTAATCTGTACAATAAATGGATTGCTGTATATATAGATTAAAAATCGATTTTTTTTAATTTTTTAATGACATCTATGGCGGATGTTATGTGTATTTATGGTGCTATTAAGAATCCGATATGGAGATGACAGGAGCATTTATCGAATACCTCGTAGTCTGACACCACTATAATTACAGGTTCCAAAATGTAGCTACCCTTGGTTGTTGATTCTACCGGGGCTATCCGTTCCCATGCCTCTTTACATTAGAAATAAGCATCGAATTCAGCGTTTTTTTTGATACCTCGTATATAAGACGTATAATAAATCATGCTTGTCAAAGGAAGCCGCCTTATAAGAAAAGTAACTACATGGACTGGCAAAACTATTGGGTTAATGATTAGAGTTTGCAAATAAGTATAATATGAATGAAACAAATAATTTTTGTCAACTTGTTATTTTTTCAGATTAATCGGATGGACATCCTATGGTATGGTGAAGACTTAATGTGGAATTTACGAAGAAAATTTTTGTCCGACAGTAAAACACGGTGGCAGAATATTGTAACCAGGATCTGTTCAATAGTTCTTAGATTAATAAAATGTAAGAAGATCTATCAAATTATATAATAATTTTTAATCACACCTCAAGTGGATGAAACTTTTTCCGTCACTGTATACAGTGACAGTGTATGCAGCAACACGGCCACGCGATACGTTATGATGGTATACGACACGAGCGGAACACGTTGGGAGTTTAAGTATCAATATTTATATGAGCAAAAATATTTATTATCAGTTAAGGTCTGAAAATAATGAAGTGACGAATAAACTTATTATAAAAATAATGTTTGAATTAACTAGGATTCCGGTAACGTATGCACAATAAAAACAAAACACCTTTGCCCAATCAACTTATTCATTTTAGGCACCACAGCATCTAGGTTAGTACGTGTATTATGCGTGACCACAGAAGTTCAGAGAACATTTACTCTGTGATAGGTATGTCAGACATGACTTGTAGTTTAGGATATTACAAGACGGAAATAATAAATGAGTTGGAAATTTTACGTCTAAACCATATATGATCTTTAGGATCCGTTTTTGAACCATTTGAATAGGTACAAGGGTAGACGAGTAAATTCCTTCCCATCTAATTATGCCGTATGATAGCAAAGACTGAATAAGTGCAAAATACGTGGTCCTTAGTTGAGGCTTAGATAATATTGTGTTGAGCCTAACAAACATACAGGGTGAACTATCACTCAGTACAAAAATTTTAACCACATGCTCAGGAAAGCATGAATACTCCAAATTGTAGATAATTTCTTCGTTTTTGTAAACTTCTAAAAAAATATTTTCGCATTTTGAACACACAAACACTAACTAAAGATTGCCGAAAACACACTAAAATGCAAAATGCCGATTTAATTTACTTAAATCGTTCGTTGGAAAGAAAATGTAAACACAAACATAATAAAATATCCAAGCTTAATAACCTCCCAAGCTTAATAACCAAATTCGACGTTAATCATCTGTCAACCAGCAGCCTAACGTGTTGCCAAGTTTATAACACACATATTATGCTTTTTATTTTGAGTAAAAATAACTTATTCAAACTCAATGTGTATTGTGTATCGAGCATCTAGCCATATTATGCTAATTTTAATCCTTGACCTCCGCATGCGCTTTGCATGTGTATACCACGTTCGCAAGTGTCAGAAATTCCTCACAAATTTCTCAAATCAGATTGGCTGATGTGGCATAATCACCTACAACTCGCCCTCACTTGAAATTTTTTATAAAAGGAACGTAAAACTGTGAAAATTATCATTAGCTACGAAATAATTTAAACTTAATTTCTCACATAACTATGTTTGTTTTTACATTACATTAAAACTCGTGGGAAAATAGACGTTAGAAATTGCGCATTGCATACTTTACACATTAACCAGAATAAAATACACATATGATGAAACAGGTTTCCTACTTACACTACACAAAAATTTTGCCGGAATATTATAAAAATGAATATATGATGTGATGAATGGTGAATCAACCAAAAGAGCTAACTATAATATGTAGCGCCTATTGAATATCGCTTTTTTGTCTAAATCTGGCAAGCCTGCATTCACGAATAATTATTATCCAAGTTTTGTCACTATCGATCGAGTTTGTTATTGGAATTTGAACAATCGATATCGTACATTTTCAACCAATAAAATGGTAATATTTTTAATATAAATACAACAATAACTAGAAACTACACTAATGTTAATAAATACCGATGTTTTGATCCCATACGTCACTATCGTTGGCAAAGCCCAGCGGTATATCGAATGAAATATATCGATATATCTGTTAAACGAAATTATAGGCAATATACTCTTTATATTTTAAGGTAATATATCGTTATAATGAAGCGTAAATTGTCGATGTGACTGTGGATATTTTTTTATTCCGATATATCGATATTTTCATAATATCGATATGGCGTTGTTATCTTTGTCATTTGTCATCGCGTTTTTGACGTCGAATTATTATCTTAATTTATTGATTTGTGAATGTTTGAAAATTGAATTGAATTATTGAAAATGCCGTATTCAAACGCGGAATTAATAGACATGGTAATAAGATTATATGGGAAATGCAAGAAAAGAGCAAATCAGGCGGCAGTGGAATACCGGAGACGTTTTCCAAATAGGAAAGACATGCCTAATCCTCGCACATTTGTAAATGTTGTAAGTACAACGTTTGCGAGATACTGGTACATTGCAAACTCGAACAGGTGGACAAGGAGTGCAAACTAATTTAGAACATGTAGTCGCTGTACGAAATTTAATAGAGGAGGAACCCTCCATAAGTACTACGGAGATTGCTAAAAGATTGGGAATATCTTAGAACAAGGAAAGTAAAATAAAACTGACTTGTGTGTGAAATTTATTAATGATGATTAATTAAATTAGTTTCTACTGAATTTGGGTCTACATGAAGGCTTCTGTCTACGAAACATAGATTGGTGATGAACAGCAGTTACGAGTACGAATTGCAGCGGATCAAATTCGCAACAATCCTGGACTTTTTGCACGTATCCTTCAGTGATTAAGCGCATAACCAAGTGTAGTGAAGTTAACGGTGGCCTCTTTGAACATTTGCTGTTGTAGTGCTTTGAAGCGCTAGTGTTATTAGAATTTGTGTGTTTTGTGTTACCCTTTGGGGTTTTCCTGACGGAGGGGATTCCACCTTGTCGTGGTCGTCGCGCTGAATACCTCAGATAAAAAAAGAAGAGTGGACGAGGAAAACCAAGTGGTCCCCTGGAAGTTCAAAAATCATTCTATGGCATGTTAGTCATATCCGAAAGGTAGGTGCTAACATAATATTTAATATTTCGCATGATTGAAGTCACATAATCATCTACATTTTGTAAATATTTTTTTTACTTTAAATGCACGGTAAATCGATACACTTGGCAACATGGCGCTGTATCATAACCTTTAAACTAATGTCTAATGTAAACTTCAGTTGGGAAGCCGGTCATAGGCGTCGTCAAAAAGGGAGTTTAATATGATTTACAAAAAAATTGTTTTCAGCCTTAATAAAAATGTTGGAAATTTTTTGAAAGGCGTTTCTGTTAAATCGTATTTTTCTCTACCACCAGTTAAAATTTTTGTACTGAGTGATAGTTCACCCTGTATAAATTAACGATCTCAATTTTTGGGTAAGGTTTCTAATTTGCGGTTCTTATCGAAGGCAAGAGTCAATAATAATCCCCAAGTATTTAATGGTATCTGTATTTTGTAATGCCCACGTTCTACCTCTGTGATGTAGTTGTACCCTAAGAGAATTGCTAGCCAGTGAACCCGTTCTGTAGCAAGAGAATGGGACATACTTAGTTTTTTCCAGGTTTACCGTAAGAAGATTCACGTCTAGCCAGTTAACCATCCTTCCTAGGTTGCCTTCCACCTCCTCCCACGAAGTTCCCTGTGCTAATAAAACCGTATCATCCGCGTACGATATGAATGTACCTCCTAAGCCCAGGTTTAGAAAATCATTGATATATAGATCAAAAAGAATTGGAACCAGAACTGTACCCTGGTGAAACCTTACCCCAGCCGGAGAGCTACTGCATCCATCAATATTAACAACCTGTGTTCTATGAGTCAAATAACTCCTTAGCAGATCCTGCGCTTTGCCCCTTACACCATAATTTTCAAGCTTATCTAATATATTTTAATGGGAGACTGTGTCAAAAGCTTTTGCTAGATCACAGGAGACGCCTCCGCAGAGTAAAGACTTATCCCAGCTCTGATCAACGCGCTTAGTTAATGTAGCAATAGCATCGTCAGTGGATAGGTTCTCACACTTAAGAAATAATCATAATATCTACTATATAAGCAATTTTGCAAACTTCTTGATGCATCTACATCGGAATATCTAAGTAATTACCATAAAAACAAGTAATTAATAGGCAAATTTCCACCATATGTTTAGCAACGACCAAACCCAAACAAGTTTTTGCTATTAATAAATATACACTTAAGGGAAACAAAAAATAAATAAAATAATTCCACCTATAAAATAATTACGATCATGCAAAAAAAAAAATCATAACTATCTTGTGTGACATGAAATTAATCTCTTTGGCTTGGAAATAATATATATAAGTATATATATAAAACCAAAACCATAAGCATTTATTACATATCTCCTTAAATAGGAGACCATCCAAGTTTCCATATTAAGACCACGAGAACGTTATTAACACAGCATTCACCCGAAAACAAAAAAATGAACAAATAACCACACAAATACAGAGTGACTGAGTAATATTTAATAATACCATCGATTAGGATGGAAACCGATTTTTTTTAGTCTATACTGGATCTGGAATCTGTGGACAACTAGTACTATCTCTTTCCATCCCCCTTATTCTCGTCCAGATAGTTCAGAAGATCCTATCTTCGCTTGAAGTCTGACAAGGCGATATGTTTGATCTTTCCTATTAGGAGGCATGCTAAAGAGACTATACTCAGAGATAGGCCTCAATTGTCACCATATTTAAGAAAGGGGAGAGGTCCATATCCGGAAACTATCGTGGTATCTCTCCCCTCTCGATCGCCGGAAAGGTTCTTGCAAGAATTTTGTCCAATAGTCTTCTACCACTCTCAGAAGGGTGCATACCGGAAACACAAAGTGGTTTTAGAGACCTTTTCAAGGCGTTCGACTCCGTTAACCGTGAGGCTCTCTGCAGGTTATTGAAGCTCAACGGATGTCCCCCGAAATTCATCCGGATACTTCCACTCCTTCACGATAATATGAAAGCAGCAGTTCTCAACAGCAGTGGACCGAGAGAGCCCTTTTCAATAACAACTGAACTCTTCAACCTTCGAAGACTGCAAGCTGGGACGAAGATCGTATCAGTCATTGAGCGTCAATGCTTTTTAGTTGCCATCACTGTATTCGATCCAAGAGACAATGAATCTCTTTCCATGGTCTGTATACCCACTGCTTAATTACAATCTATTTAGATTAGATTGATACGAGGGTTGCCTTTTATATTTCAAACAAACAAATATTAATCATCGAAAATCACTTTATTGTTTTTCAAAATATTCCCCATGAAGGTCTATATACTTTTGCATGCGTTTGAACCAATTGTTGAAGCACTTTTGCCATTCTGATTGAGGTATCTCCAAAACGCATTCTGAATGCAGCAACCGCTTCTTCAGGTGTCGAAAAACGTTGACCTCGCAGTTTGATTTTTACGTACGGGAATAAAAAGATGTCATTCGGTGCTAAGTCACGAATATACGGCGGATGACTCATCAAATCGATTTTTTGGGTGCTCAAAAATGCAGTTGTTTGAGCCGATGTGTGAGAGCTCGCATTGTCGTGGTGAAGAGTGATCCGTCTTCGGCGGTTCGTTTTCCTGATATCTTGGAAGACAACTGGCAAACAAATGGTTGTGTACCACTCAGAATTGACTGTTCTAGTAGTACAGTTGCGACATGTCCAGTTGTTTCGAAAAAACAGGCGCCCATTTGCTTGGATGTGCTTCGTGCGCGACCAACTTTTGTTGGATCGGGCTCATCTTGAAACACCCATACAGTCGACTGCTGTTTACTTTCGGGCTCATGCGCGTAAATCCACGATTCATCACCTGCCACGATGTCATAGACGTGTTTCGAAGCACCGCCATCGTATTTTTTGAGCATTTCTTTCGACCAATCGACACGAGCCTTTTTTTGAGAGATTGACAAATTGTGTGGGATCCAACGCGAACAAATTTTTTTGAGAGTCAAATGTTTATGCAATATTTAATGTAGGCTGGTCCCACTAATGCCTAAGGTTGTCTCAATCTCTTGATAGGTCACATGACGATCTTGCAATATCAGTTCGTGCACAGCATCAATGGTTTTCGGAACAACAACTGATTTTGGACGACCTTCACGAAATTCGTCTTGGAGTGAACTACGACCACGATTGAATTCACCATACCATCGATAAACACTGGTGCTTGATGGAGCTTCATCGCCGAAAATTGAATTAAATTCATCCATTCGGATGACCACAGAAGTTCAGTTCAGCTAGTCATGATTGTTGAGTTAATCCACGTCGAAAGTTGTAAAAAATAATCGCACGAAAATGTTCACGATTTAATTCAATATTTGGGCCGAGATGAATCTTTTAAGTTACTGTAAACAACACAAATAGTGCTCGTATGTCAAAACGTTCTGAGTATGTATAACCTCAAAAATGTCCAACTTTACGATAGAGCTGCCAAATCCCGAAATATAAAAGCCAACCCTCGTACGACCAAATTCGTTAGCGTTGTTAAATATTCCAGCAAGTTCAGATCGAACAAAGTTGGGATAGTTTTGTTTTTTAAGTCTTCTGCTGGAATATATTCGGAAGTTGATGGGCTCATTTATAGTATCACTTACTCAAAACATGTATTTATTATATGCAAGATATGTGTCATCAGCTCCAAGCTTTGGCCTTGAGATTGCCTTGGAGATGTTTATTAAATGACGATTTCGACAGGTAGATAGTCGACTAAAAGCCGAAACACCCTTAAAACTGGTGTATATACAGACCAATTCCAGGCACCTACACATGACACAAATGTCGTCAAATATGGAAGACCAATAGTGCAAAGCCAGATGCAAGCAGATGGAGAAGCTAAGTGGCGGCGAGAAGAAATTAAATTGGTTGGTTGCTTGAGAGCATCACAATCAATTCTTTTGAAACTAAACCGCATTTGTTCCAACTGATCCGTTGGGAATGTGGGAAATCTGCCGACGACAGTATAGAGACGCGTTGGCATGAACTGAAGCTTTTTAATAACTTTCGCTACGTGTTCCCCGATAACGACAGTAGTACGTTGTCTTCAGCCTAATACTGGCACTGTGGGCTAACAGTGAACTTCTTTTTTATGTAGATCTCGCAAACGCTTAAGGCTAGTCATGGAAACCTGTGTTCAACATGAGGCTGCGAGTTTGCTGCTCTTCGCTACAGTATCGTGGCTGTCCTCGTCGGACAAAAGGGTGTAGGTACATAACAACACTTAAGCTGATCGAATCACATGGCTCTCTTTACATGGAGTCTGATACATGCTGAAGTACAATATTCAAACGATACCGGTCACTTGGTGCTAATCGATGAGATATAACGCTCGGATCGAATAGGCATGTTTGTTTCAGGACGGTTGATATTCAATAATTGCAGTATTCCATTTCACTCACCATCGAGCTGGGCGTGTGCTTTTTTTACAATATTTACATTGGAAATGGTCATTATGTGGGCACACAAATTTCAGATAACTACAGATCTACACGGGGAGGAGATTAAACTGTACGAATTTCTGAAAGCCTTGAAAGGGTAGGAAAACATTGAACGAGTATGACAAGCAGTGTAACACAGCCCTCGCCAATCAGCAGTAACTCTGAGAACCTTACACTTAGACTTTCATTTCCATCCATATAAAATTAGCATTGAACAAATTACTGCAAAGTCACTTTGTGGCCTTCAAAACTCTGCAAGAAATGCACGAAAAACCTCTACAGTCCAATAAAGTAATTGTTGTTTCTCGAACTTGCGTTATTTGGGCGTATCATCAACCATGTAGGAAAATATTTATGTTTGGGCATACTTACATGTTTCTCACTGTAGCAAATAGAGTGTTTTAAATTGAAATGTAACAAGCAACATATCAAAAAAATAATTTCAATGTGTGCAAGGTTATAATCACATAGGTACCCAGATGTTTTAAAGAAATGAATTGCAAAGGATCACGTAGTGAACTCAAAAAGATACTGACTATGAAGCCTTATTATTCGACGATGAATTGTGATTTGAGTTTTACTTATATTGACCGATAAATTGTTTTCATGTGTAGTATGATGTTCGTGTGCATTCTGAATTTATTTATTTTATTAACTTATTTTTTTGTCTTTGTTTTAATTGTTTATTATCATGCTTGTAGTGTGTGCTGACTAGGGATATTTTATTAACTAACAGAATTAATTAATGATTAGCATTCTAAGTATTTTTTGTGATTTGTAGGATGCATTGTTTATAATTTGTGTATTTTCTATATTCTATTTCGATTTATCATGATTGAAAATAAACGATTGATTATTATTATATCTCATTTTTAATAGTACTCGCATAAAAACAATTCGCATTCAATGCCAGACAGACAGGGAAAAAAATAACATAAATATAGGATAAAATATCTGTTATCGATATCCACATCTTCCTCAGTATGCAAAATATATCTAAGCGGTAGCCGTACGTCCATGTCGATATCTATAGGATATCTGCTGGATATCCAACTTAAACTAACATATCTGATTTTTTTTTTCATATAGAGATATCTGTTAGAACTTCTCTAAATAGAACGCGTAATTAGCAGATCGCTAGCAGGCTTTGGAAAGTTTGGTCGCGGTTGAGATGGCGAATGCTTTAGAAAGGGATTATGGGTACACAAAAAGTCAATAAAAAGAGAGAGGAATTAGGAGGATATCATAAAGGAATTAGAAGAATATCATCGTTTTATCACATTAAGATCGTTTCTGTAAATACTTTCCTTATGTCTCAATCTTTATTCCCAAGAATAGGCAAATGAACTACAAATTGGAGGAAGCCGATTTCTACAAGAGAAAAATATTTATTTTCAAGATACATGTTTATTGCGTTATCATTATGAAAATCAGTTGATGTCGATGCTTCAAAATTTGACGCATTTAACATATTATCAATCTCGTTACGTTGCTGGGCCTGATGGAGTAGGGCCAATGTAGGTAAATAAATCTAAAACAGCTACTGGGGATAAATCTGCTGATCCAGAATCGGTTCACAGGAGAGGGATTCTTCAGTACTTATTAAAGGATAATGTGGCGAATTGTTCAATATTTGGATGTTTTCTAGCATTTCCTCTGTTTCTAAAATGACAGTTCTACTTAATATTTGGAAAAACTTTCAAATGTTTGAACATAACTTTGGAATAGGTGACCTATGGCATCGTACTCTATTTTGAATGTTTTAGCTCGTGAACGAATTACGGAGTCTGCAGGGGACGTATCTGGCGATTGAGTTTCTGATGAGTCGTCATCATCAGAAATCACTCGCTAACGAGTATGAATTATTCCAACGCATAGATTTCTGTTGTAAACTCTAAGATGGCTAAACAGACCGATCCTCGCAAACCTTGTAACAAAATTTACACAACCAATCACCACCATTTAGAGGCTGTTGGAGGTGCTGTCTCTTTGTATCCTCATGTCGTCGACGCTTCTATTCAAAAACTCGATGACCCTCGTAAATGGTACGCCTCCATCTCGGTCGGTCGTTCGCGGCCTGCTCCTAGATGCTATTTACATCTATAAGCCACACTTCTTCATGTTGGTCTTAAGAACATCCTTGTACCTCTTTTGTTCCCTTCCGAGTAGGTAGTTAGTTAAAAAGTTGAAGTCAAGTTTTTAATGAAATCTGGACTGCATTACAACCAGAATATATGCCATAACAGACTGAAGAGATATGGAAACAATCAGAGAAATGTCATCCGCAAATCTGGAAATTTCCTAATTGTGTCTGTATAGTATCGATGGAAAGCATGTCGCCATAAAGTGCCCGAATAATAATGGATCAAGTTTTCTTATGTAGTTCTTTTTGCAATAGTCGATTCGTGTTACAAATTGTCGGTAGTTACGGGCACCATAGTGGTAGATATGCATATATCCAGGACAATCTGTTCCACCAGATAGATCTCTTCCAGCCACTGATGATCCCATAGCTCATGTACTTATGGGTGATGAGGGCTTTGCTTTAAAAATGTATTTAATGCGTCAGTTTCGTAGACCCTCATAACCTTTAAAGTAAACTAAAGCCACCAAAGATAATACAATTATATAGTCGATTCAAAGCTTTTCCTCCAAAGGCAGCCGTTGGATCGAAGAGGAATGTTGAAATTTGGGCATATTCAACAGTGTATTTCCGCATGGTACTAGTTCACGAGCGTTCGGCTGGCATCTTTTCCAAAGCTTTTCCTCCAAAGGCAGCCGTTGGATCGAAGAGGAATGTTGGAATTTGGGCATATTCAACAGTGTATTTCCGCATGGTACTAGTTCACGAGCGTTCGGCTGGCATAAAGGAACACTAGCCACCAACCTTTATACAATGTGTTAAGTAGGGAAAGCAGTGGTTATGTCAAAGCCGCAGAGCTCCTTGTTTTTGAGTTCCAGCCTCCTATCAGAGGCGGAGCGTTTCATGTCATGGCATGGACCTCAAGTTCCTTCAATTACCAAACCAAGAATGGTATGCTTTGGTTGAAATTTATTAGTAAATTATGAGGCCAAAGTTACTTTAAGAAGAAAATTCTACGAATAGAGGTTGCTAACGGTGCGACAAAGAGTGTTTAGGTGAAGTGATAAAACGCGTTTGTTTATGTTAATGGCGTGAAATGGCTGTTGTATATTATAAAACAGCAATAATAAAATTATCTGAAGATAATATAAATTATTAAATCTTTCATTAAACTTTATTCACTCTGTAACTAAAGACCAGCGTGTAAGCTGAAGATAATATGGAATATAATAATAATAACTGTTCGACCATGTGGTCGAAATTATCAGCGTAGGCGTGTAAAACAACTAGAAAGCAGTTGTTTTTCTTGTTTGCTAGTTGAAAGAGACCGGTATAATGCCGGAGACTAAGCGTAAACAATAGAAAATCGTCGTGGTGTAAACATTTGCACATCGCCGCCAGACAGAAAAATTATACCAACTCTATGTGTGTGTGTTTCTGTAATGTACAGAGAGTTTAACACTTCTGAGGAAATAATCACTCCTTAGATTCTGTACAAGCTAGATATGAATTATTAGTAAGTACAATTCCGAACTTACCTCATAAATTATTATAAAGCGCCTTTACGTTGAGTCAAATGCTCTTCTTCCACCTAATAATAATAAACCTAAAGAACACAATTAGGCTAGAGCACCAGTATACTCATAATGTTGGCATGCAGTTTGGGATCGACAATTGTACGATTGTCCATCCTAAGAAAGAACGCCTAGCTGAACACGGAGAGGACGTGCAGTTGATAGATGGAAGCGTCTTTTGGACGCCAGAGGGACGTGATATACCTGGGAGTGCCTCAAAGCCACATAAAAGATTCCGCCCGGGTGAAGCCACCCCTTCGCAGTGAGTATGTGCGGCGTGTTCACAAATCTGGTCATTACAGTTGTCGGGAAAGAATAAAGTCATTGAAACAAATATACTCGCTGTTCCAGTCCTCATTTGAGTTGTTAAAATACACCATAGCGGAGCAGCACCAACTTGACGTGAACAAGCGAAAGATAATGACATTGCACCGAGATCATCCTCCTAGTTGGGCACATCCTGCAAGGTAATTAGTGGTAGAGATCCTTATCTCCGCATGGTGCTAGATCACGAGCGTGAGGGGGTTGGATTGTTTCTTTTCTCGGCGGCACAACGAGTGGCAGATTAATTCTCCTTGATACTTGGCGACCGGCGAGCGCGTGAGGGCTCAATAACTGAGCTAGATCGTGCAAACCGGAAGGGCTGCATAAAGGAGGCAGATGTCAGCAGGCTTTTTAACTTTGATAAGGACAAGCTCCTTCACGGTGTCTTCTATAACACCATTGAGGACATGGATTTGTCGATGCCGCTGAATTTCTCATTGTTAAGATCCGGAGGGCTAAAGTCAGAACCGGAGGGTCTTATTATTGCCTGTCACGATGGGTCTTGAGGTCCCTAAAATGCAATCTAGAGCTTACTATTCGGCGCCAGAAAGACTAATGCATTTGTTATCGGCTTGTCAGACATATGCTGTCTCTGGTTATATTCATCGGCTATGCTGTTACGTCAACCAATCCGTAGAGCTCCATTATACCCTTCTCAGTCTTTAGCACCACTGCCAAGCAAAAGGTAACTCTTTTCGGTCCTTCGGTTGGTTATTCTGCGACTTTGCGCAGGATTGTTTTTTAAGATCATCTTCAATTTCCATCAAAAGATTACAAACGGAAGACCATTCAAAAATTCTTGTCAATTTTGTTGATCTGAAAAGCTTGTAGGTGTTTTATCGCCATCAAGAATTTGGTTATCGTTCTGCATGCCTTAGCTGATGCTGGGTGAATTTTCGATATCAGCAGAGGATGCATTAGACCATCTCTCTTTTCTTCAGCTAGTAATGGATATTTTTCTTTGTTTATTGTATAGGATCCAACATATATTCCAAAAATGAAAGTAATTATATATTGACGCAAGCTTTCTCTCCTCATATCGACAAAATTGTATCGCCTGATTCCTAAATGCTTGGATTCATCATTTGAAATAGCAAGGATTTTTTTGGCCTGAATACATTGAAATGTTTATATTATACTTTTGTTCGCTCAAGACTTGAATTTTCGTCATTGGTTTGGAGTCCAATCTATGAATCTCATATCCATGCCGTGGAGTGGGTTCAGAGACCGTTTGCTAAGTATTTAGCATATACATATGTAGAGCGGATGGTGCCTATCTTGAGAAATTAATGCTGTTAAATTTGTATTTAAATTATTGCATAGCGGTGTCGATTGCTCATTTCTGTTGGTATGCATAACATATTTGGGTACGTCATTTATTCTGTGGTCTTTGCTTCATGCTTCATGGGCGAATGCGACATTAACCATTCTCCGCTTTCTCAGATGGCTGTTATATGAGTTTGGAGCAGTCCGAGGATGAACCCATTAGTTTCTGGTTGAAATCCCTGTAATAGGGGTGGACACAACCCCTAAGTTTTCAAATAGCAGTAGTGGTCGAGTGATACATCATTTTAAAGCATGTTTTATCTGCTTTACAGCACTTTTAATATTTGCCCACATTATTCTCGAGAAAATTTCACCAGTTAGGTAGTTGGAACCTATATAACATTTAAAATACAATATTTACCACAGATGGTACAGTGGCCTTATTGATAGAGCCTTCGCTTGGTATGCGGAAGGTCGTATCTTGTAATGAGTTTTTCTTCTTCTAAGTTCTGAATAAAGTAGTTAGTTTGTAACGTTTGTTTATTGGAAATAATGAAAATAATACAATTATAATAATAATTATAATTAAAAGGAAAAGTTTTCGGTTTTGGCATAACCGATTTATATACCCTTATACCAGTCTATATTTGAGCTGTAATTTTGTTTTATTTTATATTGATTTCTATACTGCTTTATTATTGTATCGATATTATTATTTTATTTTATTTTTAAATAAAAATTTCTACAAGTTTAATTGAATTTCCTGTATTGAAACTTCCACTTGTTGGAAATAAACGCTTATTATTATTTAATAGTAATTATTATTTTCTTCGAATTTTGTTTCATGGATACCTAATTAAACTCTGGCTATTGATGAAGACGACCTGTATAAAAAATCTTGTTTGGTTTGACAAAAATTGGTATGTTCTTCAATGACACAACACCATACTTTTCTTTACTCTTATTTACTTTACCCACGGATCCTTAACGCTAATATTAAGTTAACGAAAGCAAAGCAAATATTGTCATTCTGATAAATTACACAGGCCAACACACATTTTGGTGCCTGCGATTTTTTAACTGTTCCTGAGTAATTTTTGGATGCAGAATGTAAAAAGGTTCTCAGATTTTGTCTATCAGATCTAGTTTTTGAGATTTTTTAAAAAATTGTGTATATAATTTACGTTATAACTGTTATAATATATAATATTACTATTGACAGTTAAAAAAAACAAAGACACATGGATTTAAGTATTTATTGCAAAAACTTAATTTACATAATTACATTAGTCACTAATCACATAAAAATTTTCTTTTATACGATTTTCTAGAATGGAGTTTACTAGGGCAGTCTCGCTGAAGGCTCCAGCAGTAGTCCGCCATCATGTGGCTATCCCATCGTCCTTGATAACGATCTTCCATAGTTTTAATATCCTGGTGGAATCTTTCCCCCTGTTCTTCACTACAATCACCTAAGTTTTCTGGAAAACGATCTAGGTGGCTGTGGAGGTAGTGAACTTTTATACTCATGTTACAGCCGAGAATATTAAAATTTGAAAGCATAGTTTCCACTAATTCTACGTAATTGTCTGCTTTATGATTGCCAAGAAAATTTTGTACTACTTGAACAAATGAACTCCAAGCGTTAGATTCAGTCTCGTTCATTGATGTGGTGAATTGTGGATCTTTAACAAGTTGCCTTATTTGAGGACCATCAAATATACCAGCTTTTAGTTTTTCCGTGCTAATGCCAGGAAATTTACGTGACAAATACCCAAAACAATTTCCATCTCGATTTAAGGCCTTCACAAATTGCTTCATTAGGCCTAGCTTGATATGCAAGGGCGGAAGTAAGATTTTTTCTCTTGAAACCAAAGGTTCGTTGATCACGTTTTGTTTTCCTTGAATCATGACATCTCTTGAAGGCCAATTTTTGTTAACCCAGTGCTCATTTTTAGCTCTGCTGTCCCAAAGGCACAAAAAACAAGGATATTTTGTATAACCACTCTGCTGTCCAAGGAGGAAGTTAATCATTTTTAAATCAACACAAATTGACCACTGATGTTCTTCGTATTTAATTTTTCTCAAAACTAATGCTATTGTTTCATATTCTTCCTTCATGGTAGTAGAATGACCAATAGGAATTGAGCCATATTTGTTACCGTTATGTAAAAGAACACATTTTAAACTACGTTTTGAACTGTCAATAAAAAGGCGCCAATCATCTAGAGTGTATTCAGGCAAACCCATTTTTTCTAAGAGCCCTTTTATATTGTTACAGAATACCAAGTCATTTTCCTGAGTGAAAAAAGGCAGCAGATCCTTATCTCTTTTACGATAAAATGTAATATTAGTACCTCGACAAAGTAGATTTTTTTCTTTTAATCTGGATGCAAGTAATTCAGCGGATTCCTTTGAGAGATTCAGGTCTCTTATAAGATCGTTTAGTTCTTCTTGATTGAAACACTGCGGAGTTGCTAAATCTGCTTCAAAATCGCTGTCGTTTTCTGATTGAATTCTTTTAACTTCGTCAGACGTTGATGTTTCTGTATCATCTTCTGTCAGTTTGGGTAGACTGCTGAATGATGGAACGGGTATTTCTTCCGAATGCACTACAGGCCTTCTTGCAGAATCTAGATCAGGATATGTCCATTTGTGTCTATTGTTTCTATTTATGCCTTTAATATTAACGAGACAAAAATAGCAGTCGTCATGATGGTTCCGCGGTTCTCTCCAAACCATTGGTACACCAAACTTTAGGCACTTCCTCTTTCCAGTTGTCCACTGTCGCAAATGTTCAACACATGTTTTACATATGAAATGTGGGGCCCAAGATTTATCTTGATCTCCTAAATGAACGCCAAAATAGGCAAGATAAGCTCTTTTCACAAAGTCAGAAATCCTTTTTCTGCTCTCTTTCAAAGTGTATTCACCACACACATAACAAAAAACATCGGGATGATTTGCACAGGTACGTCTGCTTGTGGATGCCATTGTTTCAGTTTAGTGTCTTGATACTACAAAACGACCAAAATTTACACAAAATGATAGCACAACTTTACTTGGGAAAACTCAGTAATATACTAAATCAAGTACAGCCAAGCAGGTATAGAAGGATCGGGTCATAGGCAATTACAGGTATAAAAGTAAGTAAGAGCATTGTATTGAGTAGTTCCTAGTATAGGAACATTGGGTCAGGGACAATTCCAGGTATCCATTTGGCTAATTAGATTCTGGGAAATTCCTATTTTGACGATTAAGTACATATTTATCTCTTTATTTGTTGTCCTTTATCAGAAAAAAATATATCATTTAACCTGTAACGTGTATCTCAAAAACTAGAGCTGATAGAAAAAATCTGGTGGCATTTTTGGAATCAGCACATTAAAAACATCTAAAATCAGATGTTAGATTTCTGGCACCAAATTTTTTTTTTCATTTTGTTGGCCTGTGTTATGTTTATCACATAAAATTTCTTTTAAGAATGACACCAAGAAATGTCCATATACATATATATTTCTGGATAAGGAATTATTTTTGTGTTTTATTTACCGAAACATTAATAATTTATTTATTATATTGTGATATGCATGTTTTAAAGAGAGGAAAAAGCATTATTCCCTGTCAATTTCAGGATCTGTAGTTTGAAAATCAATATCTCCAAAAACCATACCAAATTCTCCGGGATATTTTGGAAAAAAAGATGTTCTACTCTATACTACGGATGCCGATTTTAGATCGATTTTTTGGGAATCGATTTTTTTCGAACCAAATAATCGATCTTTCTAGAATCGATTATTTTTTTACTAGAATCGTTTAAAAGATCGAAAAAAGTGTACACTTTATTTTACATTTTCATGGTCGTCGATATCTCGTTCAACTAATACCGAACTCTCTGAATTACAGTTGACGACGTCAATTGGACTGGCCCTACTTAATGCTACAAACGCGGAATTGTCGAAAAGGTTTTCCGAAGTCGAATCAATTAGTACGCTTGCTATTTGTCTTAGACCAGAGGCATGGTAATGTCTCTGTCTTAGACCACGATTTAAGAGAATACATTTTCAAAAACCTCTTGCCTTTGACATATTATCAACTGCAATAAACTTACAAAAGTCTGAATCCGAAACCTACAAGTTTTGGAACATCCATTTTAAATTAGCTATTCAGACACAATACGATCCTGCCGAACTTGAAATAGGAGCGGTTATTTTCCAAAGCTGGAAACATTATCGAGGAACCGACAAAAAGGAGAAAGGCTTTCCAAACTGCTCTTTTTGAATTCTTTAGAAATAGAAGACTGGAATTTATAATTAATATTTTTTTTATTTTTCTGAATATATTTTTATTTTCGTTACCCTGAGTGTTATTTTTCGTTTTTATTTTTTTACGATTTGTGTTGTTACTTATCCTTGGAAATGAGCAGTATAGTTAGGCTCATATGATTTCCTAGTTCCCTACCGACTTAATTTTTAATTTTATTAGAGCAAGAATCGATCTTTGTGAATCGATTCAAATTTGGTCCGATTTTCTGAAAATCGATTTTTCTAGAACCGATTCGAATAGATTCAAAAATCGATTATTTTTCTAAAAGATCGGCATCCCTACTCTATACCTAATAATTCTACTCCTTATTAGTCTTAAAATATACAATCTTTGTTGTACATAGACGCGTCATAAAATAATAATAATAAGAAAATGAAAATGAACAATAAAATAACAAACAATAATTGACTTCCACAACATTAATACATGGCAAAAAAAACCAGTAACACGTTAAAAATAAATAAATATAATAAAAACAAGAAATCACGAATACACTACAACGCGAAAATGAATTCGTTGAGGCTGTGAAAGGCGTTACATAATTCGTTTGAACTCATTGTCTGTCTTTTTTTCACCATTTCCCCAAAATATCTTTACTAAAGGTTTGACCCAGCAAGTCCATTTAGATTAATTTTTTAAGACTTCGTACACAGAAAAGCCAACTATTTTATCTTTTTGAATAGCCAAAAACACGTAGATATTTTTTCAACAATCTGTATCAAATAATGTATCTATGTGAATATTCCTGACAAACCGCCGATTTAAATAGAAGTGTTATGAATGAAACACGTCTACTCCACAAAATCACGCATATAATTCAATTTAACAGCCAGTACCATACATGTTTCGACGTCATGAAGCTCATCATCAGTGGTTTTTCATAGTTTAAAAATTATTTGTATTGGACATTATTTGTCTGATTAATTATATAAATCAATACGTCACATTGTGGAAAGATTTTTTATATAAAAATTAAACTTATTTAACAAGAATGTAAAAAATGACATCGAATATATGATATGAATGTATAATTTCGATGTCATTTTTTACATTCTTGTTAAATAAGTTTAATTTTTATACAAAAAATCTTTCCACAATGTGACGTACTGATTTATATAATTAATCAGACAAATAATGCCCAATACAAATAATTTTTAAACTATGAAAAACCACTGATGATGAGGTTCATGACCTCGAAACATGTATGGTACTGGTTGTTAAATTGAATTATATGCGTGATTTTGTGGAGTAGACGTGTTTCATTCATATCATCTACACTCCTCGTACGAAATGGATTATTTTGCAAAAAATAAAAGTGCTGTTAATATTTTACATTTAATGTAGATTTAAGTAGCTACCGCTCCAGTAATTACCAGATTTCTAGTACTTTAAATTTTACTTTTAATTAAGCGTCTTATTTTTAACAAAAAAACACCAAAAAATCTTCAAAATAAAACCAAATTAAAAAAAATAAATAAATATTCGACTTTAAGGTGACACTTTCCCAAAAAATCTTTAAAATTCGAATATCTCGAAAAGGGTCCACTTTGGACCAGGGTACCATATAAACAAATTGGCTTCTTATGACCCCTGCTATCACGTTCTGAAATATTCAGGTCTACTTACAAGTAACCCTGTATTTAAGAGGGATTATACCATCTGGAAGAAGAAAAAGATAAAGTAGATGTACTGAGTAAAAAAATAACGAATATAGGTAGACATAGTTACATACAAATCAGTATATGAGCGATTTTTTGAATAATTGCGATAAACAGAATTTAATTACTGTATTTTTATTTTATAGTTAAAACAGTTTAGACCATATTCTCGTAATCGGGTGATGTCAAATAATAATTTCATGTGTACACAACATGAACATGCTGTTTTTATAAACAATTTAACGATATGTTATAAAAGTAAAAATAAATACCACCTGTGCTTAAACAAACAAGGTCGCACAGTCAATGTCAGTATTATTTAAAAAAAAATATAGTGTACACAAAAATCCAGTCCGGCGTTATAAATCAAGAACAAGGATTTTTCTTACGTACTTATGTATTACCTTTTAATAATTCAAGTAAGTATTATATTTTTTGGTAAATGTCAACCGGGTTTCTTAAAATGATTCTGAATGTAAAATGAAATTTAAAAATACCTACAAATAAATAATTTATATAATAATTTATTATATTTACTTGGCATACATAATTTGGTTATTAGATGATATACGATGTGATTACAAATGATATCTACGAGGCCTGCTCAATAAATATCCAAATGGTTTGTTGCGACAGAACAAGAATTATGTAATACAAATATTAACAAATTGGTCAGTTAGGTCAGACACACAAAGGGGATGATATTTGCCAAAAGCCACTCTTCCACTCACTCCAAGTAGTAAATCAAACAAACTCAGACAATGTTTGAGCCTCCTAATAACGTAAATACTAGAAGACAACTTACCCCTGAGAAAATCAACGTGCGACGCCCAGCAAAGCGCATCATCAACAATAATCCCCAATAAGTTGTATGTTCGTCCCCGAGCATGACCACTAGCACTAGAAAATGTAAGTCTCTGGGTCTTATCAATATTTAGTTTCAGCAGATTACTAGTGAACCAGCCATTCGCAATTCCCTCAAGGTGCCCCGCACGACCTTCGAGCTGTGAAACACTGCTCCCATAACACACCAAAGAGGTATCATCAGCATAAAGAGTGACCCTTCCAGGATTCAAATAACTATATAGGTCGTTAATATAAACGACAACGGATAACGGACCCAACACAGAGCCCTGGGGCACTCCACTCGTTAATACTCTCACCTCAGACAGCTCCGACCGAAGAGCCACTGTCTGTCCTCTGCCAGTCAGGTACGACCGCAGCAGCTGCAACGAGAGTCCCCGCACACCATATCGAGAAAGCTTGGTCAGAAGAACTTCATGAGACACACAGTCAAAGGCCTTGCTCAGATCACATAAGGTGAGATTAATAAATTCACATCTCTCCAGGCCCTCGACTATGTCAGACACCACACGAGCCACCGCCTGAACTGTCGTGTATAGAATTACTAGTAGCACTACTGCTTGCATCCGTTAATGAAAATTGATCGAATGTTGAGCTACTATGACTTGGTAGCGATGAAGAATTAAAATTTCTACTATAGAAACACTATTAGACTACCGTTGGATTTCAATGTATGATTCTCATAAAGATACAATGGATTTGTTACACGAAGTGGTGCTCCCTGATGTATGGTACTCGCACTTGATTGATGGTCCGATTTCTTATTAGCTATCGAATAATTACTATAAACCATAATATAATAAATAAATAAACAATTCCAAAATTCTAAAATAAGACCAACCTAGATTTAAAGCTAAGCATCACCTAATTAACCGAAACGGCTCTAATCAGAGTAGAAAGCGGGGTAACATTGATGTCCAATTCTCCACAGAACCTATTAAAAATACTACACATATAGAATACAGGACTCTGCAGAGACACCAAGAGCGAAGGGAACACCTTGCCTAGCCCCGAGACGCGGTACACTGAGCCCGACCCTACACAGTAGACGAGGACAGTCGACAACATTGTGTAACAGTTTATATAAAAAATTTACTGCTAACACGTTTCTTCTAAGCGCAAGAGATGGCTTCTCAAATCGCGACAACAAGATTCCGTGATCAACACCCCTCTTAGGATAAACACCGTCACCTCTGTACGCCAGATACCTGAGGAAGCGCCTCTGAACAGACTCCACAGAACATACATGAACATTGTACAGAGGATTCCAAATAAATGAGACAAACTCCAACTTTGACCTGACAAAGGTGTTGTATAGCAATTTCATGGTATAAATATCATTGACCTGTTGACAGTCTCTAATGATAAACTCTAACATATTACTAGCACTCGCGACAATTGTGTCAAAATGACGAATAAAGGTGAGTATGGAATCAAATAAGACACCCAAATCCCTGATTTCACCCACCCTCTCCAGATATGTCTCATTCAGGCGATAATCAAACAAAAACATATTTTTCAGTCTTGCATATGTCACCACTTTACATTTAGAAACACTAAGTTGCAGTCTATTGCCGCTACACCAATCAGAAAAACTGAGCAAGTCACGATGAAGAGAAACTCAATCATCCTCATCAATAATCGTTTTGAAGATCTTTAAATCATAGTCAAGCTTTTTGAGTAAAATACAATGATCAATGCGATCAAATGCCTTTTGAAAATCAGTGTAGATCACGTCGACCTGGCGGCAGCCATCAATAGTGGAACAGATCTATTCAGAGAGCACAGCCAGATTAGATGCACACGAGCGACTACTCATAAATCCATGTTGGTCAACCCAAAGGACACGTCGAATAGTCGGATATATTTTATCGTAGAGAACAATCTCAAAGACCTTGGAGAAATTACAAAGGATTGATATAGGTCTATAGTTAGACATGATATTGGATGGTCCTGATTTCAGAATAGGAGTGATCCCTGCATGCTTCCAACAGGTGGGATAAATTGATGAATTAATGATCAGATTGAAAATGTGTACCAATGGAACCGACAAAATCATTATAGAATCCTTAACAACGAAACTTGGTACACCATCCGTGCCCGAAGTTAGACGACTTTTAAGTCTCTTGCTAGCCTCCATACTTTATCAGTGGACACATTGTAGATAAGTTTAAGAGCAATTGTATCATCCTGTACTAATTATACGCGTCGCATATTTTCGATTTATGTAGCCGGTAAGTTTTTATCTCTTCTTTGCCTTTCTTATATTCTATTTTAACTCTTTTTATTGCTTCATCGTCTTCAGGTGGTCAGCGGATGGACGCTTGTGTTGCAGTATTATCTTTTAGTATGTACGCTTTTTTTCCTTTTGTTTATTTTTATTTTCGTATATGTACAATGCCCATGCCCCATCATGATGTTAACGTTGCTGTTGTTGTTGTTCATGGTAGAGGAGGACGAAGAAGATCTTGTGGTATCATAAATGTATGGTCCAGTGGATATAAGAATATAAAATTACCTTTTAATTTCAATGCGCGTATAAGTCTGACTGCCATATGTTTTATGAAGATGCTTTATATGGCTTGGTGTGATGCTTGCGTTTGCTTATAAGCATTAACTACATAAACACTTGGTCATAATTTTGGTATTTGTTAAGTAAATTAATTTTAAAATTATTCTAATAGTTTGCTGTACATTATGAATAAGCGATTTCATACATTCAATATAGCCTGGGTGATGCTTTACCTTACCGAAAATATCAATATGTCTTGTCGTCCCTAAACTCCATTAGAATTGTTCCTTCTAGAACCTTATAAATTTAAATAAAAATTAGCTGTTGCCCTCGAAGGACGAAGCACGAACATATTTAAGTGTAGAAGTAATATTTTTGTGACCTTTTTGTCTTTTATTTTTCTCGTAACTGAATTACAGTTAGCAGCTATATTTGTAACTGCTCTAACAATCCAGCAACTGCAGTTGAATGTTTTTCGTCATTCAGGTTAAGTTTTTTATCCAATTTACTACCTCTTCTTCCATTTTAGTGCGGATAGTAGCAAAATACTTATTATTATCTTTAAAGTCATCGTCGATAATTAAATGTTCTGGATTACAAACTTTAATTGATTAAAAACGCACTTATTTTAGATATCAGTAACATTTTCGCTTTTGGTAAGATCAGAACATTGTTATCATTTTGAATTAGCGGGTATTATTTACATTCAGAAAGAATACTAATTTTATAGCTCAGTCCAGAATGAATCCGAATATGCTATTCAAATTGTTACGGGTTCGATTCAAGCTTTACGTTCGGTTTCAATTAAACAAGAACAAACAAAGAATATCAACTTTATTAATCTGTATTAAAGTAATGCAAAATTACTCACCTTTTATAATCTCTGTCGGTCACCCACTTTGTATTTAAAAGAAAAACAATAATTAAATGACCCATCCGTCAACAACATAACGAAGACTTTATTAGAAATAAAACGCAAAAGTTTGGGCTCAAAACAACTAATTTAATAATTAAACTAATAAAGAAAAAAAGGCATTCTTACAATATACCCCTATAAAGATATATCTACAGGGTGAGAGATTCAGAAATAAGATACATTTTTATGTCGACTTTAATAACGGTTGTTAATTGTTAAGATGTCCTATGTTGGAGATTTTTCAGAAGATGAACAAGACACTACTGTTTGTAAAGTTAGGAACAATACGATTATATAATGACTCCTTAATCTTCGGAAAAGCTAACTGGATGAAAACCCATGTTCATATTTTCTGCGCCCTTTAAATTTATTCTTTGTTATGGGAAACCTTGTTAACTCCCCAACTACTAGCTTTTGTATATAATAATAAAAGTCCGACATTTAATTTACATGAAGGCGTTTCGAGAATCTTCAATGACCACTCTGTGTTTAAAACATCTGGTTATCTTTTCTAATATATGCTGTTATCTTTGGACTAACTCATAAACAAACTCAATATTTTCGATTAGAAAACGGTCGTTCTTTTTGGGTAACAATTCTTTTAGGAACATTTGTTAAAAGCACTAAGATAATAAATTGATTACTTATAGATGTTGTATAATATTTACGAAAATATTATATCTCCCAAACTAAGAGAAAATATCTATATAAAAACCCAACTAGTATCCATAATACCAATGGCGTCTTGATACAACATTATGACAAGCGTGGACAGAACAAAATTTAGTATTTGGCTGCATTTTATAAAGAAAAAAGAAAGTTGTGGGCAATGTCAAACAATAAATGCGATATCTTATTGTGAGACGTTAACAAATTTGAGCCGAGCAATCCAAACCAAAAGGCTTCACTCAGCAAATCAAACTCAAGCACTGATCCGATCTTTTCGCTGGGAACAAGTTGATCATCCGCCATACAGCACAGGTCTTGCGCCCAGTGATTTCCAGGAGTTAGATTTGTGGACAAAAAAAAACAATGTAAGGGAGGAATTTTTGTGTTTTACTCAACTCACCATTATGAATGCACAAAGGATATATTTCGGCAAAAAACCATATTAAAACACTTTTGTCTGCACTAAAAAATCACAGATCTGACGCTGAAAAATATTTTAAGGAAATTTTCCAAAAATCTGAAAAAGTTGGTGATAAATTTGATATACCACTAAGAATATTACCGTGGAATATTACCGTGTTTCTTTGTTTATTCCATATCTAGATTCAATTATAGGCTCAATTGAGATAAGATTTTCGAAAGAAACAGAAATTGCATTTTCTTTGTGCCTGTTTCATCCAGAGTTAACTGTAACAGAAGAGAATAGGAAATTAATAGAAAAAATTCCTAACATAGCCAAAGTATACGATTTAGAAAATTTAGAGACTGAGAGTGAAAAATAAAAATGAAAATATTCAGTTAGAGTTCGCCGATTTATTGGAAAAACATTGTGAGTTTTTCCCTAGGATCAATAAAGCAATTGCTATTTTTTTGGCTTTACCTCCAACAACGGCCACAATTAAAAGATCGTTTAGTACCTTAAGACGGGTGAAAACTTGGTTAAGGTTTACCATGAGTGAAAAAAGACTATCTGGATTATGTGTTCTCAGCGTCCACAGAGAACATGTACATAAGAACAAAGACGTGATGATGAAGTGATAGATCGATTTTCGCAAAAACAAAGGAATATTCTACTGCTATTTTCTGATTAGACTTATGTTCAATTTATGTTATAACTGTGCAGGATCAGTTTCTCTTAAGTTTTTTTTTTAATTATATAATATTTTAAGTACTTAATATATAAATTAAACTTCAAAAGAAGTTGGATGGACTGTATAAGTATAGGTATTTTGCCACATATTATATACATAATACTTTTGTTTTGCTTACTTAGTATTTTCGCCTTGCCCTCCCCTAATTTAATTTCTTCCGGCGCCCATGGTCTGGTAGGATAACACCAGGACGACGCGAACGCTGTCAAAACGACAGTGCTGCCATGGTTTTCCAGTCAGGCGGCACATTTGTACTGTACAACATAATTTTCGCCTATAAGTCTAGTTTAGGATTTTAAATAAATAAACAACAAAATGTTAGCTATTACAAGAATTAAAATGCGATGGGTACTTAGCAACATAAATTGAAAATACCTACTTACCATTTATTGATTCAAAATAATGTCTTATCCCAACTGCAAGATCTAAGAAGAACCTCTACTGCTTAACTAGTTAGCAGATCTCATAGATTAGTATACGTTTTCTCACAGAAATTAACCTGTACAGTAAATGGACATGCAATTACCCATCTATTATAGCGCAGCTATAGATGCATCTTATGCATATTAAAATAAACTGAGGAAAATTATTTGTAATAACCAGAATATTATGTAAATGTGAAATTTAATGCATTTTGATTATGATTATATGCGAAAGATGCTGTATATAATTTCCCAGTACATCAGGTACCTACTCGCAAACATATTATTATAACCATAATACCGATAAATAAAAAGTTTGTTTATTAAATGTTAAATATCTTTGAGTGTATAATAAACATTTTATGTATACTTTGATGATGCTTATTGGTTCTTGTGATTAATAGTTAATTGGCGTGCTATGGGATGCAAAGACCGCACCATAATAATACTAAGTGACACTTTGTTGTTTTATCAATAATTATCATCGGTGTATTTATAATGATTTTATTGAACATTATAAGATTTTAATAGATGGTAGTAGATAATAATTGAAAGATATTTTTTGTAGAATTTTATCCAGAGAAACGGGCTTTTGACTTTTACCGGGTGCATCAGAATTCCTGCTATTTGTATGGGTAACTTTGATATTTGAAGAGTTACGAGGGCGGTTAAATTATTATTATTAAATTGCAGTGATACAGAGAGACAAAACTTTAAGACGTGGACATGCTGACTGGCGTGTTTCAAAGGATGGATTACACTCAAATGAATATAACGTCGAACCAGTTTTAGGGAACTACCAACCATGGTCCCTCAATTATGGAAAGAGATTTATTTCTTAGTAGTATGTGATTGTCCATACAACAATATTGGCTTATTGAAATTGTCCAATCACATAAGGGTGGTCCAGTTTGAAAAATTCCAAATTTGTTAATATTATTACAACTACTTTTATCTAGTGAAATGAAGCAAGTTTGGATAGATAATTTAGATACATCTTTTTACGCAAAAATTCTTATTTTAATTCTACCAGTGGGGTGCGTACAAACACGTCTTCGCACAATTTTAATGACAAAATATAGTACGCCACTGATATTTTTAAAAACAAAAATTATTTCAAGAAACCCTGTTCAATTTACAACAAAAAAAAGGCTGTTTACTTTTCTTCGTTTGACACACCGTTTCCAAGAAAAAAATTAAAATACCTACCACTGATATCTGAAAAATAAAATTAATCTGTCTATTGTCAATACGAAATTCGCGTAGCGTCCCAAACGTAGAAATCTAGCAGATTAAGATCCGGTGACCTGACCACTAGTACAATCCCATTAGCCACGTCATTGCTCCCTAGCCCGCCAACCCATCGTTGACGATAATTGTTATTGAGTCATTCTCTTACCAGCTAATCCAAAGATGCGGGGGGCTCCATCCAGTTGTATCCAATTCTCATACTTTAAATTAATGGATACATCCTCTAGGTTGTCCAGCAGATTATTGTTAAGATATTCCAAAAACAGTTCCGATTTCAACCTTGGGTGTATTTTTTTTACTTGCAAACTTGTTGTAAATTGAACAAGGATTCCAGAAATAATTTTTACTTCAAAAACAGTGGCGTAACATTTTTTTAATTAAAGTTGTCCAAATAATACGAGTATTAACTTGTAGAACAGATTACGTTGATAATGCGATTTGGTGCGAATAAATTATTGTTATTAATATTATTAAGTAATCAGTGGGTTTTATTTAAAAATCCTGACAAAAACTAATATATTAATGATTTAAAAATATAAATAAAACACAGGGTATTATTTTAATACCGGTCGCAGTTCGCTAGAATCACCCTGTATATTTAAAAGTTTATCTAAAACATATGGTAAGCAGGACATTAGATATCAACATAAAGATGGGCAAAATTTGATTTTGTTTTTTCAGTAGGTAGGTAGACACATTCTTTTCTTTTTTTTTAATGAAGCGAATACTTTTAAACGGATTAATAACAATTGAATAGGCAATAAGAAAATCTTTCCGCCATACGGTTTGATGAATTAGGTAGCTCGTGCTACCGGTGGATTTTTAGTTTCAAATTTCAAAAATGTATCGATCAAAATGAAATGCAAAAGGGCAAACTGCTTTCCCTTAATTTTACGATTTAATAGATTTTAAAGAATTGCTGTTTTTTTTATATATACAGGGTGTTCCACGATGAAATGCTGCGATCGATTTCTCGAAAATTAATCGTTGAACAATTTTGAACATTTAAAATAATAATAATTATTACCTATTATTTCTTGGGGTATACAACTAACAGAGAGCTTTACACAAGTCAATAAAAATATTAACAAACTACATCCATAAACACTAAACAATAACAAACGGTCAATAAAATTAGACCAGTTAAATCACTGAAGTCGTTTAATAAAAATTCATCAAATGAATAGAAACATTTATCTATTATGCCTTCAGTATAGACTTACACGGCTTCACGGGGAGTACCCGAACCCTCTTCGGCAGTGCGTAGTATGCTCTCGGACTATAATAATTCCTCACCGATCTAGAGCCTGTTATTCTACTGAATTGCACCCTGATGTCCGACTTATAAATATCCCTCTACAAACTATACTCGACCATATTCGTCCTAACGTAAGCCAGATAATGCAACACAAACACAGAACGGGGCATCGAAATTCGAAGGCTTCTAAAAATGTGCCTACAGTCCTCCCGATACTTCAAGTTGCCAATAACACGAACCACTCTTTTCTGCGACGCAAATATTTGTGCAGAACCAGGCGAGTGGTTCCAATTTATAATAGAATAAGAGATTAGGGGATGAATACACCCAAGTATAATGAGAATTTACCAAATTTCACAATAGATATGTATTACTGTTGACTCTCCTTGGTAAGCACTCAATTTGAATGTTTCAAGACAGTTTAGGATCTAAAACCACTCCGAGATATCCAATGTTCTCAACGTCCCAAAACAGGTTCAAATTTATGTATAATTTTAGTGATATAAGCTGAAGAAGGCAATAGTTTCACGTTGCCGAAACGTTGTTTTATTTGAAATAAAAAATGATTTTGACATTAAATAACATTTATTTTTGTTTGAGAGCCCGATTCCAAGAGTTTAAAGCTATTAATACAGGGTTGTCAGAACATATGAACAATTTCTAAAATTTTTTCTTTTTTCGATTTCATCTTGATTTTGATAATTTTAACGAATATTTTCTTGGGATGAAGTTCGAACACAAACTATCATATGAATGGAACTATAGTTTTTTATTTAGTTCCATGTCATATCTTGTCTAAATGTCCCCTTCTTCCGGACAATCTTATTTATTTTTTTAATATAATTTGTTTCTGGTTTTTAATAAACATTTGTCTGCTGGACAACAACTATTCAGTTCACCAATATTAAAATCATCCACTTTTAATTAATAATCATGATAAATAATATATTGCAAAAAACATGTTACAAGCAATATTTGAAGAGGGTTGATCCTTAAACAAAACAAAAATGGTACGCCAATGTTGATTTGTTGATACATATTAATTGGGTATATATTTACATTTAAATATTAATTGGAAATCTTAAATAGGATATTAGCAATTCAGTACATAAAATACGATGCTCTTAATTAACTAGTGCGGTTTGAAAAAGGAAAAATATGTACCTACTACCGTATTATGAATCTGACAGACTTTATAGATTACCTACCATACTCACTATCAAATAATGTATTATTATGCGTGTTGCATATGTATATAAATGATATCTAAGCGCCAATTATCTCATATTAGTTATAGTTTTAGACATCAAGTAATTATACTGGAAACTCGTATTTATTAAGAATTCTGTATCATTCACAGAATTTAGATAATTATTTATACATACACTGATTTCGGGTCACCCTTAATTGTGCGATTTGGCGCTGTTTTTTTTTTTTTTTCAATTGTAGAGCTTGACAAACTGCATCTTTTCAATAAAAATCACCTCGGTCATACAAAATCCAATTTTAGAAAAATTGTGTGCACGCCACTGGAATCGCTCAAAACGTGCTTATAGGTACCAAATTTTAACAGAAAATGTCTTTTCATTTCGTCGATCAGGTATTTTTTAAACGCCGTCTCGAAATAATTATTAGTTCAGTTTCCTTATATCCTTATTTGGAAACGGGATATTTTTCTGGTGTTAAAAAATCAATAATGTCAGCTTTTTTCCACTATGAGGTAGGCAACTTCTCTATTAACCGCGAGGGTTAGGTTCCATTGCCTAGAACTCTTACAGGATAAAAACTTGAAGTACAACATAAACTTGATTTCCTGGTGTGGCCCTCCTTTTTGGTTGCCACGGACTAAGGGGGGTCACTACGAAATAACAAGAAGGAGAAAGATAGCTGGCTTAACCAGCGGACTGCACAATCACGTCTCCCCAAGGCCTACTTCTGGTTTAAAGGGTCTGCCCCGCTAGGTCGCCGAGAGAGGTCGCAGGTCAAGGAGATAATTCAATTCAACAGTCGCCACCCATTTTTAAACCCCAACCAGAAGCCCAACAGCAGAGATATTATAAAAATGGGAAAATTGCCTAGGGTATCTTACGGGAAGGATAATTGACACTCCACTGTTTCAGCAATAAAAATTGTAAATATAATATGTAATTAAATATCTAAATAACTAGGTAAATATATGTAAATAAGCAAATAAAATATTAATAAAGAAGCAAACTATGAACAAGACGTACTTTTCAAAATACTATTAGAAATTACAATACAACCCGTATGTAATACGCCTAAAATGACAACCGTATTACCACTAATCTAGGTACACCACCATGCAAGAAGAAGCAGACTAGAACAGGTGATCAACCTAACACCTAACCTAAAATCTATAATAGAATTGCAATAAGATATAAAATGCTAGCAAGATCTATAAATTACAATAATCACTATAATACGCTTCCATACATAAAAAAAAGAACGAAAGAAAAAAATATGGCCCTAAACTGCCCTCTCCAATTCTATATACTATAATACAAAGATATTACGGTGGGTAAATTTATACTGTAACTCCCATTCGTTAAATAATAAGTAGGTATTTCTTTTATAACTGTTACAGGTAAAAATGCTCTATCTCAATCGAAAAGTTAAACCCAGCAACCAAAATACGACCCGATAAGGTTATCCTGCCGCTAACAACTTGGTATCTGGTGTTATTACGTATAATCATGTAAATATTAACTTGAACTCATAATAGAAGAACAATAAAGAAAATACCTATCACAGAAATACTTTGAGACAGTAAACAATTCACACCACACTATAAATATTGTTCGATTATACGGGAGAATGTATTCCTATTTAAAATCAAAATTGAAATATTAAAATTGACCTGGGAGCCCGGATATTCGTGGGCTCAATCCCAAATCCTATCGCCAGGGTCCTGTTGGTATTCCCTAATCTGCTATTCTCTCTACTAGGTGGATTCTAGAATTTCCATACACCATACCACATGGGCAGCACCAACCACACGTACAGTTACGGTGGCTTAAGAGGCCCTCCGTCAAGAGACGTAACACCACTGATAGTTTAGTGTAATCAGCAGTTACACATGCAATAAAGTACAAGCAAACAGGCCTAAAAAGCGGAAGCAAAAGCAAGCCACAAATATTACCAAGCACGACAAATACAAAATGAAACTATAGTATGACCTACCTTGGATGTTGGGTGGCTTTTCAGAGGAGTACCGGGTACTGTTTTATTGATGTAAAGAGGTGTTATTATCTACAAAACAAATCCAAATATTGAATGGAACACCCACAAGACTACTACAAGAGTGCCTCCACTATATCTTTGCAGACTTTCACAAATAACCCTCTTTACTTGACCAAATCCCGCAACAAAATGGCTCTCTAAAACTTAGATAAGCGGGGCATGAAGAAATGATGTTACTGATAATCAAAATATAACCCTGAATCCTTATAATTTTTAGGTAAACAAAGACAATATCAACAAAGGGCTTAGTGCCAAACTCAAGCTTTCAGCGTCAACCAGCAGGAAATAAGTAGTAGGTATATTGAAAATAAGAATTATAAGAAACAGTGGGGTGTATATCTCGCAAGTAAACCAACACAATAAGGTCAGCTACCGCGAGTATTTTGCTTTTGATCTAAAGGTATTTTAATTTTAAGTGCTTCACTGTTACCGGCGAGTTGCAACCTCAATCGATGGAGTCCGAAACAGTCTAGGCATTTTCAACCCGTAACACTGGATTTGACAACTACTGTCCCTGTCGACATACACTATTGGACAAAAGTAGAGAAACACTTTCGAAAAATAAACGAAATCTCGATTTTATAATATTAAATGCATGATATTATCGTATTTAAATAAAATATTTTAAAAATGTTTCTCTTCAAAGGAGCCTCACCAAAAATAACCTACCGCCTAACCTGAATATTTAACTGTATGTAATATTATTATTTACAATTGTTTGGGTTTGGAGGAGATTTGCACGGATTGGAACTCGTTTTGGTTGAAGATTAGAGTGAATAAGAGCTATCACGTTTTCTATTAGTTGATATTTCTGTACCTTCATTTCGTTTAAACTGTACCAAAATATTGTGAAATATTACTAATATTTAGGATAATATTTAATTAAAATTAGCGGGGGATTCCAATAATAATTAATTAATTTTTCAAATTCAAATAAATAAAAGCACCTTGTTGCTCTACTGCCAAATTTTCAAAATTCTCCTATGTATAGTTTTCTATATATGCGAGAGTTGCCTTTTATATTTCGGGATTTGGCAACCCTGGTGTTGCAATCTGGCAACGGACAGCTCTAGCGTAAAGTTGGACATTTTTGAGGTTATACGTACTCGTTTTGACATACGAGCGCTATTTGTGTTGTTTACAGTACCATAAAAGATTCATCTCGGCCCAAAAATGGAATTAAATCGTGAACATTTTCGTCCCATTATTTTTTACAACTTTCGACGTGGATTAATTCAGCAACAGTGCATGAATGAACTTAATTCAATTCTTGGCGATGAAGCTCCATCAAGGACCAGTGTTTATCGATGGTATAGTTGTAATAAAACGGACGGGCAATGGAATTCACTGTTGTCCGGCCCTGTGGTTATGTCTCAGTTTTATGGTTTATATTAGTTTGGGAATATTATTTAAGTAGATTGTATACAAATGTTCTAAACTCAGTCATAAAAATGTAAGGGTATATTTTCTATTTATCTTATCTTCTATTAGAAAAAAGGTTCTTCCAAGGCAATAAATACGTCTACAAGTAGGTAAACAAAAAAAATATGAATTTGAATAATTAAAAATAATAATAATTAAATAATAATAATAATAATAAAATAATGAATATGAATAATGTTCTCACCCTGTAAATGTATTTGGGTATATATTGTAAAATGCTCTTTTTCCTGATTGGTTTATTTTCATTTTGTATTACCTACTATGTAACTTTTATGAGGCAATTCTGGTAAGGAATAAGACTTCAAGATTAGAATGGTTCTAGTCTTGATTGAGTAAAGAAGTGTTTTCTCTGATTATAAAATGTCAAATTAAATATTTTAATTTGTTTTTGAACTTAGTAAATTTTTCAGTTAAGATTTATTTTCTAGTTTTTTTTTGTTTAAAGACTAAGTTCATTTCTCATTTTATTCTGAAGTAATGAATTGTATAAAGTTCCGTAAGTTTTGATATTCCTTTAATTGAAGGCCTTTTTGTTTAATCAGTTTTTATTATATAAAGTTTAAAGTTATTTCTTTTAGTAATTGAAATAAATTCCGTTTTCACTAGTATATTAAAGTCTCGTATAGGAATTAATATAATTATTCGAATTATATTAATTTTCCTATTTTTAAGTAGTACAAGTAATAACTACGATTTTCTTCTAAATTCTCATTATCGCTTAATTGTTTTATTCTTTCTCTTTCTTTTATTTATACATATTTATTTCTTTATTGTTATTAAATTTCTTTAATTAGTTTTAATTATTAAATTAGTTGTTTTTAGCCCACAAACTTTGTGTTTCATTTCTAATAAAGTTTCGATAAATTATTGACAAAAGGGTCAACCAATAAAATATGTTCTTTTAAATAAAAAGTGATCCAAGACTATAATGGTAAGTAATTTTGCATTCCTTTAAAACAGATTAATAAAGCTTATTTTAGTTGTTTGTTTGTTTGTTCATATAATAATTTGATTCTGTTATTATTCAAGTTGATATTCTTTGTTTGTTTTTCTTTATTTGAAACCGCTCGTGAAACATTGAATCGAACCCGTAACAATTTGAATAGCATATTCATCATATTCATATTCGGATGGAGCTATAACATTAGTATTCTTTCTGAATGTATATAACACCCGCTAATTCCAATAAGGTTACATAGTGAATTCAATCGTGGTCGTAGTTCACCCTAAGACGAATTTCGTGAAAGTCATTCAAAATTAGTTGTTGTTCCAAAAACCATTGATGCTGTCCGCGAACTGATATTGCAAGATCGTCATGTGACCTATCAAGAGATTGAGACAACCTTTGCCTGTCATAAAAATTTCTTCGTGTTGGATCCCACACACACGTCTATAACATCTTGACAGGTGATGAATCGTGGAATTGCGCGTATGCGCCCGAAAGTAAACAGCAGTCGACTGTATGAGTGTTTCAAGATGAGCCAAATCCAACAAAAGTTGTTTGCGCACCAAGCACTTCCAAGCAAATGGTCGCCTGTTTTTTCGGAAAAACTGGACATGTCGCAACCGTGCTACTAGAACAACGCAGAACAGTAAATTCTGAGTGGTACACAACCATTGGTTTGCCAGTTGTCCTCCAAGAAATCAGGAAAACCAACCGCTGAAGACGGATCACTCTTCACCACGACAATGCAAGCTCTCACACAGCGGCTCAAAGATTTGATGAGTCATCCTGACTTGGCACCGAATGACTTCTTTTTATTCCCGTACGTAAAAAACAAACTGAGAGGTCAACGTTTTTCGACACCTGAAGAAGCGGTTGCTGCATTCAGAATGCACGTTCTCGAGATACCTCAATCAGAGTGGCAAAAGTGCTTCGACATTTGGTTCAAACGCATGCGAAAGTCTATAGATCTTCATGGGGAATATTTTGAAAAACAATAAAGGGATTTTCGATGATTAATGTTCTCTAATCCCGAAATATAAAAGGCAACCCTCATACAGAGCGATTTGGTTCCCGCGGTGGGGTTCGTAATAAATTAGCGTTTTTGATAAAAGTATCCAATATTATAGGCGGCTTTCGTCTACTAATCATAAAGGCGATTATTTTAAAGCAGCTTTCAATTAGCAATTACGAAAATATATGCCGATTGCCTGACGGGATAACAGCATAGTTGTCTTGCGCTCAATAACTTACCGACAGCAATTACAACCATCCTTATTTAACCACATTTCTAATTATTATTTACGCATATATGGATTCAAATCAGTTAAGAATAACGAAATGCGAAACGTACAAATAATTTCCAATAACCAACCAGCAAGAAGTAATAAAATTCCTGTTCCTGTAATGTGTGGATGCAAATACTTAGTTTATGAGACGAAGGAGGATACAAATAATAATCTCCATGTTGATTCATATGCTGAAATAGGTAGTAGTCGCACTGGACAAGTCTCTCTACATGGTAAAACACTTAAAGCAAGTTACTAAATGATTTCCTGCGGCTTAACTCAAATAAATTTTAGTGCTGGGAACGGTTTAAATACATGTAAAAAACTTGTTTTTAATGGGCAAAACATATTTTTTACGAGGACTATAAATGAGTGGACAAAATAATTCTCATTTTCTTACATCGTATGTTGCTGAAATTGTACTATTTCTTGTTAATTTTAATGGGTATATTTATTTTATTTATTTATTTATCTACACCTCAAGCCAACCTTATGATTGGATAGGGTCGTCATTACACACAATACATTATTATAATTACAATTTAACAAATACAGGATAAACAAAACCCGAAATACATACAAAGAACACAGAACAACATTTAAATGAAAGTACTGTCAGCTTAAGAATCAAAAAACTCTGACAAACTATAATAACACTTGTCACTCAAAAAATCTCTAAGTTTTCTTTTAAAAATATTATATAGTTAATGGTTATTACTAGAGGCGTACGATATTAGGGGAAAGTCGTCGAATATCGACCGTGACCTATTAAGCAAAGCTGTTGCAATTTTTTAATCGCAAAAGGGACAATCGTCACGTGATTCAGTAGTGAACTTCACTCGAAACAACAAGTTGCTGGTTATTCTTATCTTTGGTGTGATACTGTGTATTTTTTTGATTTGCGCTTTCTTTTATAAACTAGAAAGTGTATAATATAAGGTAAATCAGTGTTTTGATGGTATTGAAATTTATTATTTTTACCACAGGGTACAGATAATATATCTGTAGTTAGATTTATGTTAGAATTATTGTAAAATCCAAACCAAGTTTTTGGAACTGTATGCGTTTTCCTTCTGTATTACTTTCAGGTAATATCGACCTCGGTGGTCGATATTACCCGACAGTGGTCGATATTATATACGCTAAGATCCAATACCATTAGGCTTCGTGGTCGACTAAAGCATGCGACGTGCCCTTAAAGCAGTAAAGCATAAATTTTGTAGAGAAAATGGTACTAAAGTAATCTCAATGCCCCCTCACACATCACACCGCCAACAACCTCTTGATGTTGGTTTCTTCGGACCGTTAAAAATAGCCTATAACCAGGAATGCGACAAATATATAAAATCCAAACACCTTGAAAATATCTTAGAAATTGATATTGCGGAATTGTTTAAAAATGCCTTTAATAGGATGTAGCGACGGTTGAGAAAGAGGTACGATCCTTTGAGGTAACTGGGATATTTCTCCAGGAAATGATGGCATTCAAAGTAAAACTCTTAAGGTAGTAAAACATGTGATTAGTAAACCCCTTTCGGAATTGATCAATTTAATATACGCAAAAGGAATATTTCCTGACATTTTCAAAGATGCAATAATTATTCCGATATATAAATCAGGAGATAAAAGATGTGTAACAAATTACAGACCTAATCTCTAATATTGCAAAAATCATCGAGAAAACTATAAAGAAACGTTTGTTTTCATTTTTTGATAGCAACATGCTAATTTCAAATAAACAATTTGGATTTCAGGCAAAGAAAAGCACCTTTCACGCAATAGCTTTATTGTCTAAAAAAATTTACAACAATTTGGACCATGGCAAGCCTTGCGCTGGCATCTTCATTGACTTAGCAAAAGCTTTTGATACGGTCTGTCATACTAAACTTTTGGAGAAACTTTATTCATTAGGTATAAGAGGGGCTTGTCATGACTTACTTAATTCATATCTTCAAAATAGACATCAAATGGTGAAAATCAACAACACAATAGGCCTACAAAGTGCTATAAATTATGGAATTCTACAAGGGACTGTGTTGGGCCCTGTGCTATTTATAGCATATATAAATTACCTCCTTTCATTGCAATGTCATGGGGAGGTTATATCTTATGCTGATGATACAATACTATTAGTTTCTGCAAGTACCAAGGAGGAAGTTGAAGTCAAAATTCAAAGTGATCTCAGGCTAATAACTGACTGGCTCGACTCGAATTTGTTAACAATTAATTTAACTAAAACATCATACATCCCATTTGCAATTAACAAAACGAAACTACCGGATACGACACTTTCTGTATATCTACCGCAACGGCAATACCTATGGACATTAAATTAAACACATTCGCAATGTTGCAAATAAAGTACCGTCTTTGTTATATATGTTCATGCGTGAAATTTTTGGTCTTTGAGGTAATATCGAACTTCGACGCACTAATAACTCACCCTGTATGTAGTGCAATGTGCGTCGCCCCAAAACTTTCCCAACAAGATAATATAATATAATCAAAAACAGAATTTTAATAATAATAACTATTATAATTGTATTATTTTTATTATTTCCAATAAACAAACGTAACAAACTAACTAATTTTAGAAAAAAAATATTGCCAAAACTGGGACTCGAAACCAGAACCTTGGGCATCCGAAGCGCACGCTCTCGCAATGACGCCAAAAACCCTTTATCAAATTACTTTATTATATTCTATAAGAGTTCCAACTACCTAACTGGTGAAATTTTAAACGGAATTCTCTCGAGAATTATATGGGCAAATATCAAAAGTAACTTATCGCTGTCAAGCGTGTCAAGCCCTATGGGTCGGTAAAGTAAAAATAGTTGATACAAAATAATGTTCACCCCAAACAAATCGCTTGATTTAGAACCTTACGCGTTGTTACGTTTTCGCTAGAAATAAAACGGAACAAAGATATGAATTTTATTTCAAACATTTAAATAACCCTGTATATGACATCGTCATTAACCATATTTATTAACAAATTTACCAGAAATCAGGTTTTGAGTCTATAAAATAAAGATAACCAACAAAATTTATATTTTTAACACTTCCTTGAAAACACAAACGTGTTTATTCACTGCTTAACTAAGTGTTAACTCTTAATATTATACATAATTCAAAAAAAAAGTATAACATATAATCTTAGGCACATATTTGATAAGGAAAACAAGTTTAACGTTTTTTTATACATATATATCAGATAAAGGCTTATTACACCTAGAACTCGTACACAACCTGCATTCTTTACTAATTCTTTAAATACAGGTGTATGTACCTTTATTTTAAAGATTATATAGACTTAAAAAACACAACGCTTTGGTTATCTTTCTGAGCAAACAACGCCGTTTTATTATTTTATCGTACCCTTGTTGCTTTAGAGTGATAGTACTTAATAGATGTAATGTATAGGTAATCATTCAAACAAAGGTGTGGGAATGATTATACATCTTGTCCAAATAATTATTAACAAATGTTTTTGATACATTTACTACGACAGTTCCTCTCGTTTTTTTAAGGTTAACAGCGAGATACTTAGAGTATTTCGTGCACAACATGGGAATTCTTCATTTTTGGATTTTTAGATTTTAGTTTAGTGTATACTTTGGATTTTAGAATATTATTATTTTTGTGGCAGACAGAACTTTACAAACAGGTTGATGGTGCCGTTATGGGTGCTTCCATATCGAGCGTTGTAGCGCAAATTGTGATGGAGGATTTAGAGAGCACTATTATCCAGTTACTCCACTCCAGGCCGGTGTTCTTTTTTAGATACATGGATGATTATATTGCTTTGATCCCCGAACAAGACATCAATAACACACAAAATGTAATCAATTCCTATCATCCAAAATTGCAATTCACAATAGAAGTTGAAAACAATAACCAAATAAATTTGCTCGATACCACTCTTATTAGAACAAATAATAAAATTCGAACGAAGTGTACACCAAACCGACTTGGTCTCAAAGATATGTAAACTATAACTCTTGCCATTCTTTTAGCCATAAAAAAAAGTGTAATTATTGGACTTGCTGACAGAGCAATCAAGTTAACAGATCCCGAATATCGAGAAGAGGCCATTACTAAAGCAAAAAATGCACTTATAAAAAATTCTTATCCACAAAATTTAATAGAAAAAATTTTCAAAAAAAGAATTCACAAATTCTACAACGAAAGCCTCAATACCAATTTAATTACAAACAATAATAATAATTTTGTGTCGCTCCCGTACGTTAAAGGATTATCAGAAAGTTTAAAAAATAAATTAAAAAAACATAACATCACCGCCTGCCACAAAAATAATAATATTCTAAAATCCAAAGTATACACAACTCCAAAAATGAAGAATACCCATGTTGTGTACGAATTACCTTGTAAGGGTTGCGAAGTAGTATACATTGGCCAAACAAAACAATATCTCGAGAAGCGTCTTGCAAATCATAGGAATCCCAACACCGGAAAACGGCTCTTAAAAAACACATTGAGTCTTATAACCATGAATTTGATTTTGAGGCTACTTCAATTTTAGAAAAAGAAGCCAATAACAAAAAGAGGGAAATGCTGGAGATGATTCACATAAAAAAGAATGAACATAGTATCAAGGACAGCACAGACATTGAATTCCTAAGTCAGATCTATAATAACATCATATAAAACTATTTTCACAACAAAAAAAAATGCTGAACACCCCTCGTTATCTATGTATCAACAAAAACTTTTAATCATTTTAGCAAACAGTAGTTTTGCTGTTTTACATGTGTAGATATTTTATTTCATATCCTATCAAAAATTTCTAGTCAGGTTGTAGGACAAGGTCGTTTATACTTGTTTAACACGACAAAGTAATAATAATAAAAAAAAATTATTATTATATTTTTTAAGTGTTTTATGTTACTGACTGTAAACTTTGTAATTTCAGAATTTTTTGCGATTTTAGTTTTTATTTATTTCTGACATTATTTTTACCGATATAAAAAAATGAAAAGCACTTCTTCATTGTTGCTTTTTGAGGAGAAAAAGATAGCGTTTACAAATTGTCACTACGACGTTTCGTTTTTGACAAACCATGACCAACTTTGTTTTTATAAATATGGCCCTGGATTTTGTAGTGTTAAATTTAAACCCATTGTCAATTCAAAAATAGGTGGCATATCACACAAAATGGTTTAAACAAGATTTCAGTGTTTTTAGCTGTTATTTAAAATTATGCAAGAAAATCGCCATAGTTTAGCACTTATTTTGCGTAAAACATGCATCTGAGAAAGGCGTTTTTTTAATAACTTCAAAAAGCACAAAAATATCAACTAAATTTTAAAAAAACGGCGTACAGAATACAATTGGAAAATCAATTGGCAAATAATAATAAATAATTGTGTGTAATGAATGTTTTTGCTAATCCTACTACTTTGCATCCTCAGCTAAGTGCCAAACTATGATTTTTCTTGAAGACATTTAAATAACAGCTAAAAATACTGAAAACTTGTTTACACCATTACGTCTGATATACCACCTATTTTTGAATTGAAAGTGGTTTTAAATTTAACAATAAAAAATCGAGGACTGTAAAAAAAAGAAGTTGATGATGGTTTTTCAAAAACGAAACGTTGTAGTGAAAATTTGTAAACGCTATCTTATTCTGCTCGAAAAGTAACAATGAGAAGGTGCTTTTAATTTTTTTAGATCTGTACAATAATGCCAGAAATAAATAAAAACTTAAATCGGAAAAAATCATTTTTTCAAAAGTTCTCGAAAACGGCTAAAGTTAGTTTACTTTTGAAAACACCATTTAAAAGGTGTTTAAATTGTACGACTTTTCTCTAATTTAACCAACATTGTAACTCCTACCGTTACCAAGATTCCAATGCTATCCCATTCTTATCTTGGACACAGTGTACAGGGTGTTCGATCAAAAATAAGAAATCATGGTTTATTAAGGTTGGACGGTAGGTATACCCAGTACATAAGGACGGCAAATATTAAATTATAGCAACATTTTAATCTTTGTCTTACATAAAATGTCCCCTAACTTTGACACCTACATCTTTATTTTTTTTTACTTTCAATTATTTAGTTAAGTCAATCAAGGGTTATTAAGGTTGGACAGTAGGTATACCCAGTACATAAGGACGGCAAATATTAAATTATAGCAACATTTTAATCTCTGTCTTACATAAAATGCCCCCTAACTTTGACACCTACATCTTTATTTTTTTTTACTTTCAATTATTTAGTTAAGTCAATCAAGGGTTATTAAGGTTGGACAGTAGGTATACCCCGTACATAAGGACGGCAAATATTAAATTATAGCAACATTTTAATCTCTGTTTTACATAAAATGTCCCCTAACTTTGACACCTAAATCTTTATTTTTTTTTACTTTCAATAATTTAGTTAAGTTCACCGCCTAATTCAGAACAAAAGTCTGCTCTTTCCACCAAACTAGTTTGGTGGAGTCGACGTTGTTTTATTTGTGTCTTACACATCATCAACTCCTCTCTGATATGAATTACTTCAAGAAATAATTAACCGTTTTTTAAAAAAGAAAAACAAACTTCTGGGACACTCTGTATATTTTTTTGGACAACTAATGATCCTCGATTTTTTTTGTCTAGGGTATAATATAAAACAGCTCAAAATTCACATGTATTTAAAGGTGAACAGCACTTTCTTTTGTAACCATCGCGCACCGTCAGCGCACGAAATTTCTGAAGAAATAAAATTTTCTTGACATTTTTATTTCCTTGTGGACACACCCACCACGTATAGAATAATTAGTCAACAGGAAACCATGATTTGTATTTTCCTATGCGATGCTTTTATCATTAATAAAAATCCATGTAATTCGTAATCATCCAAGACACCTGTGCCCTAAATTTCATCCGTCATAAATATAAATAACATCACACTAAATACTAACTAAATATAAGTGCAAACAATTAAGTGCATACTTATAGAAATCGTTTCAGTGCGAATGAACGAACGTAAAATGTAGGAAGATGTTTATTAAGGTTTGTTAAGTTTGTGTAAATACAAGGCACATAAGTATTTTGTACCGATATTGATTTTTGCGATAATGTTTATTCTTATTATTTACAGTTTATCATCACCTGATTTGCAGGTGTTTTATCAGCAGTAATTTGGTAAGAGTTGGCCTGTAAATTTCTTCAAATCGTAACAGATATTAATGGGTATACAGAGTGTCCTGTGACTCGATGGCCATAGCTTAATACAGTAGTTCCTAAATTGGGGGGGCACCGGGAGTTTTGAAGTATTTTAAAATCACAAAAAAATCATGTTTGGCAAATTTCTCAGATATAAAAAAAGAGCAGTTTTTGGAACCGTTTCCTGATATCTTTGAAGCATTAGATGTCCCTAATTTGAAGTGCCAACGCAACATTTCATTATGACTTATCATGATGCTATTCAAGCCTTTTTAGAAAAACTGCTTTTATAGAAACGTCGTTTGCAAACCAACAGACTAAAATTTTTCCGTATCTCGCATCGCATTTGGACAGTCTTTTCGATGAATTTCAACGATATTTTCCCAATTTATATGACAATGATAAATATGCACGGAATCCTTTTAGTATTGATATAAACAGCCTTCCTGAACACTTGCAGGAACAGGCGATTGAATAACTTTCCAATTTGAGATATTTTCAACAGTAAAAACACAAGAGCTTTTTTTTAATCGGCAGACATTAAAGGGACGTAAGCATACTAGATGTAGACGCTTAAGAGGAACAGACGTTTTTATAATAATAATAATTAATCCTGATTTCTGATAGTGCTGTCTTTGTCGTCGAAAATCTGCAAAAAAATGACCCCTATCTATGTGACTTAACTTAAAGCTGCACCGAAGGCATACGAAATTGCTTGTAATAATAATAAATGACAAAACAGTCATCTTTAAATGACACATTTTATACAGGAGTTAATTTCTCCCATCCATTCTTTATTTGCAGAAATGGCCTTAAAATTTTATATATTCTTTTTTCACTGTTACTTGAAAATGAGGCATTTACCAGGTACTGATCAAAACCAGGGCATTTCATAGGTTAATAGTGTGACGAATATAAAATGTCCCCAATGCTTAGAGAGAAATAAATACATCCGGCAACACCGCGTTGGCTTGATATATAGTAATCAAATGTAATCCGATGTAATCGTTCTCGAAAGCTCGCGACTCAAATTAACGGGAGGCGACTCTGTACAGATTTAATAGGCTGTACCTCGTCCGGGGCAGCGCTGTGTTAATTTGGAAGGATGTGGCTCGCTTACCATATGGATTTGGAATAGATGTAAGCGCGCCAGAATGTTGTAGAACAAACCACTCTTTACTGGAAGTGTTCGAGAAAGGAGACAAACCATATATATAGCCAACGTATAACAGGGACGGAAAATCAGTCATGAAGTGAAGAGTCAATAGTTGAGAACAGTGTTGTTACATATAAATAATAGTGAAAATAAATAGTACAAATAAATACAGTAACTTGAGTGCATTAATATTATTATTATAAAGTAGTCCATAATATCGAGTAAATCAGATGATTGACGTTAAACACGTCAACTCCACAAACAAATCAATATAATATGCTCAAGAGCACACAGATATCAAACCATACATGTTTCGGGATACGTTGCTCCCATCATCAGTGGTACATTAAAAAATGTGTCGAGATTATTAGTTTGTTTAGGTGCAGGTGATCAAGTAGTTGCTCCCTCCAGTAGGCGCAGCTATTTGCCGAACAAAAATGGTCGCGTATGTATCTCGCAGATACTCATTCCAAAATCTTGCAATCCAGAAATTTTTTTTTTAGCAAGGTAATGTAATGGAATTAAGCACACTCTTTCATAAAGGTTATATACATTATTATTGAAATAACTATTATTTAGAACAGAAATTAAAAAAACAAATACATAACAATTTTTCTAACCAGATCTTACATTACAAGTTGTACGCTAATAAGTACTAAGTCTTCTAGACGACCCTGTACAATCGTCGTAAAATGCCAGTCTCGCATGTTGAAGACAAAGCACTGGAATTTAGTTAACCTGGTACGCTTTTCTCGTTGACATGGCAAGCAGCGTTTACGTTTGAGGGCAGTAGTTTCAATTCGTATTTTATTCATCTGGGTCGACATCTTCTTTCAGTATAGTTGAGATGTTTTAATATACTTAAAACACTTTTTATCCAACCACGAAATTATAACAACTTCTCGCAAATACTAGAATCTACAAGCTCCTGAAACAGAAAGGTAGACACCTGCAACACTCCACCACTATGCATACTGACAAACTGCACAGATACGCGCGACTACTGCAGAGTTAATCACAATAAGTATTTTAAACGTGCCACATTATGCACTCTGGCCGTATTACCATTTTTATTATCCCGGCTTAATACACTGCTCAAAAAAATTAAAGGAACACTTTTGTATAACCCTGTAACTTATGAAGTGATATACAGATGACCATTTAGATTCTGAAAGACACATATTTTCTTGTAATAAACCGATTAATAGAACTTTCAACTAATCCTTTATTTGTAAACTAAGATCAACATTTAAAACAAAGTGCCAATAACAAAATGAAAAGAAAATATTTTTCAAATGGAAATGTTCCGCTATCTGAAAACCAATGTGTTTTAGTATCGCGTGTGCCCTCCAGCAGCACGAATGACTATTTGGCATCTTTTTGGCATACTTCGCACGAGCCTTCGAATGTCTTCCTGTGATATACTGTCCCACTCTTCGATTAGGGCTTCTGTTAATGAAGGGTTTGAGATGGAGTTGGACGACGTCGAACACGTCTGTCCAATATATCCCATAAGGGTTCAATTGGATTGACGTCAGGGCTTATCGCTGGCCAATCCATTTTACGAATTTCATGCTCGTTAAGAAAATCTACAGTAATCGCGGAAGTATGAGGCTTTGCATTATCCTGCATGAAAAGAAAATCAGGGCCTATACCATATGCTAAAGGAATAACCTGATCTAACAGACTGATATCCATATATCTTGCAGCTGTAAGACTTCCCAATATCACTACAAGATCGGTTTTTGCGTCCAAGGTTATTCCACCTCAGACCATTATCGGACCGTCTCCAAATCTGGATACTTCTTGTACAGCAGCAGTGGATTATCGTTCATTCGGACGTCTATACACACGCAATCGGTCATCACAACGAGTGAGATGATATCTTGATGCGTCTGTAAAAAGTACTGGCCTCCATTGTCGAAGTTGCCATCCCAAATGCTCACGAGCAAAGTTTAATCGCATAGCCTTTCTAAGTGTACTTTGAAGGTCTTTTGCTGTCGCTATGAGTTTTCGCAAAGAAGAAACTACTAAATATCGGTCCTGAATTTGTGTAGTTTTGCGATTCCGACCTTATCCGGTTTGTCTTTTATATCGTCCAGTCTCTCTATAGCGATTTTACACACGTTTGATAACTGACATACTGCGATTAAAATTTCTAGCTACTTGTCGATTTTTTACACCAATTTCAACTAAAGCTATAGCACGCGCTAAGATCTCTCATTTTGACAGATAATGAATTCAACTACAAACTGTCATGCCGTTGCCCGATGACGCTCTCTAAGCCTGCAGCGCCTAAATGTGAATATTTTCATAATCACTTTATTTTTTGTACTTGCTGTGGAATATTAAACTTATCTCGAATAAATGAGCATAATCACGTTTATTTTTTAACAAATTACAAAAATAAAATGTAAATCCATTATGAAAATAGAATTTTCATTTGTTAATAACAGCAAGCCAAAAAATTACAGGGGTATCCAAAAGTGTTCCTTTAATTTTTTTGAGCAGTGTATTTTATTATTATTATCTCTTGGATTGTAATAGTTATAGAGAGATATATTTATTTTTGCTACTGCAAGAATAGTATGGATTAAATTGATATTTACGACAACTACAATTTGTAAATGCCTACTAATTAAATTTTGAGGCTTAAATAATGAATTTCTAAAAGATTATTTACATTCCACTTCTGGTTATTTTACACCATCGCTAAATTGGCCAGTCACGAACAACCCAATAGCAATTTAACTTCTCACCGCTTAGAACATTATATCCAAAACAATGAAGATGATACTCATCATCATCATCAACTCTTAAATTGCGCCCAGGTGTTTTGGACACCTGTATACACATGTAATGCATGTAAAAGGTTAAAGATCAAAAATTCACATCGTGCCAAAGCGCAATGCCTTTTACTTACAAAATATGCGGCACTATATTATTAAAATGGATAATGAAAGTTAAATAAAACTTGGGCAATAATGTTCTTTGAGAATATTCTATGTAAATAAATAAATGTCTTGAATATGAAAGATGTTATTTATTACTAAGGTGATGGGTTGAAGTTAATTCATGGTGGTATATCATTAAAACGTCATGTAACTATTTTTATTGTGTACAGTATGTCGTCATAGTAACACAGAGTCCGATAATGGCATAATGACAGAGACAGGAGGTGGCAACTCTCGTACTTTTGCCTGTTTTTCGCCTAGTTCTTAAACACATCACCTACTGATCGTCATTCGGAAGTAAAAGTTAATAATTCCTCTTTAGAGCAGGGTCGATAATTTTAAAAATGGTAAAAAGTGAAAAAAATTATAGTAGGATGATACCCATTGGAAAAGGTAGAGAATATAACAAAAATGAAAGGAAAAATAAATTATGGGCGATCTGAGGTCGGGAAGGGGTAGGGGGTGAGTTTTTAAGGGTAAAAAACGGTTAATCTCGATTTCCGGTAAAACTGCAAGTCCTATGAAAAAAAGTTAAATGGCAAAGTTGTAGGTAATAAAAAGATCTATAACTTTTGTATCGACACACTTTTTTCACATAACCTCAAAATGTATGTGAAAAATTGAATAACCGAGTTTTTGGTTTTTTATTTTTATCTTCTGCAAAAAAAAATATTTTTTCACGAAATTTGGTGAAAACTTACCTTTGTATGTCCCACATATACAGTAATTTTTTTGATTTAAAATATTCATTTTTTTATCTTATTTTGACTTAATATCGAAAAAGGACCCTAATTTTCAATCGAAAATTCTCACGTCAAAATATCTGCTTTTTTAAAAAAGTTGGTGTGTTTTTTGTTTGTTGAAGTCTCTACTTTGTTTTATGGACCACCGCAGCCAATCCATTTCTCAGGAAATAAACGATCTAGAGTACGCCTTACTTCCTATGAAAATGTCATCAAATCAATAAGACAAATAAGTTAAAATATTGTTTTCTTGTGAAACGGTGACAGTTAGGTATAGAGAAGCCTAATACCATGTGATAGAGAACATTAATTAGTATCGAGAGGTGCTATGAAATATAGGGCGTGCTATTTGAAATAAAAAAGTTATTTAAATAAATATGATTGTTAAGAGCAATAAAAAATTGTGATCACCCTGTACAATATTTACAATTGGGCTATATACCGACCTAATGTATGTCCTATCCACTTGCCATTTTAAAATTTTAAACGGTGTAGTTAAAAAAATAAACGCACAGAATGTTTTTCAAAATGACCCTATTTTTTGCAAAAAGCGCAAAAATTGGCCAAAAGGGTAGATTTAGGTATAGGGATCATAACAATAACTTTATTTTACTTTATCGAAAGTTTTCAAAAAACCCAAACATACTGGGTGTTCCATTTAAAAAATTATAACTTTGATATGCCACACTTTTCTGGGCCACACGGTATATTTAAAAACATTTTTGTTAAATGCTCCTGGTAGACCTACATACACCCACGTAAACAAAATTTGCAATTCCAATTTTGTTGGGCTATGAGAGACCGAGGCGAATGTACTGCCCGACCCGGTATAAATGTAAAATTATTGCAAGCCGTATCACAAGTGAACACTTCCAATGAAATACAAAGACTAAAATAAGTAAATCCTGGCCGAGCGACAAAATTACCTGCTTTCAGAAATTATAATAAATACACAATCCGGTCCTTTTATATTTATGTTAGGCATTCTCGGGTTTTATAATGGGCATTACCGGAATACAACTCAATACCATTTTTCGTGAACTCTACTACACCTACCTAAATATGTGGAAATATTTTTGGGAAGACTTTCTAATTCAGAAATATTCTTAACCTTTCTGTAGTGGCGTGCGGTCTCACAGACCGGCTATAATAGTTGTAACCATAGAATAATAACTATAGATAAGAAGGGTCAGTAGACGCTAAAAACGGCATTGACACGTCGCGATCCCAGCCACATTTCTGGCCCGCTACTATATATACTATATCTATATAATATACTATAAGATACTATACAATAAGTATAGTAGCGGCGAATTGCTTTGAAGACAGAGAGATAAAACATTCCGACACGAAGTGAAGTTACTGTATATTAAACTGTGGTTGTAACTACGAATTATTTGGAGCAGGTAGTGAGAGGAGCGTTCATCGTGTCCATAGCTGCTGTTTGTTCCGTGAACTATACTCCTTTCCAGTATTAGTCCAAACGTGTAATTTGGTGCTTAGATATTTTAGTGAATGGTCATAATTTACGTATGGTTTATTTTCTTTAAAGCAAACTGCGCTTGGTAAGTAATTTCACATGTTTTCATACGTTTTGTTTGCTATAGTGTAGTATTTATTAGTTATGGCTATGGGAGATTACGAGCGGGAACAAGTACGGTTGCTAAAATTACTGGAACATGATGAAACTGCTTCAGAATACGACGACGAAGGGGAAGAAAGTCAAGACATTTTGGAAACAAGTGAAGAAGGTAGCGAAAGTGAGCAAGACATAGAAAGTGATGAGGTAATTGAAAACGAAGGGCCTTATTTTCTTGGAAAGGATGGAATTACTAAGTAGAGAAAGCATATTACAGAAAGAAGCAATTGCCAGGTGTGAAGAGAGATTTTAGAAATATAAAAGAATCAAAAGAGATATGGGAACTATTATTCAATAAAAATATTATAGATATAATAGTGGAAACTCTTAATAGGTCTATAGAAAGCGGTAAAAATAATTATACTAGAGAACGAAATTGTAAGCCAACTAACGCCCCAGAAATAAAAGCATTACTTGGGTTGCTGTATGTTGCAGCTTCAAGAAAAAATAATAAAGTAAATACTAATGATTTATCAGATAGAACATGCTTCTTTTTATTGTTCCCAAGTAAACTATTCATATATAAAGTCATAAGTATTTGGTTTTACCCGAAAAACAAATTGTCGGTCTGTGAGACCGACGCCACTAGTAATGTAAAATTTGTGCACGCCACTACAGGAAGGTTAACCATGAGCAAAACAGAAAGAGTGACAATAAGCCTCCTTAAGAAATATAAATATTATAAACAAGACAACTATTTAGTTTGCATAAATATATAATATACAAAATTATTCATGCCTTAGGGACGTGACTTTACTGCAAATTTAATTACTGTGCATAAACAATCTTATTTATGCCGAATATTATTTAAAATATTACTATTACAATAATTATGAGTGGACTATTCATCAAAGTAGAAAGCGGTAATTACAATATTTATGTATTCAATGCTGGTTAGACATATTTGTGAAATGTCGAATATAATTAGATTTACCTCTAGTTTCAGGTGTTTTTTTTCTTAGTTCAGCTTTCAGATGTTCCTACCGTAAAGCACAATTGTTTAGGAGCACAATGCACCTCCGAAAAGTCCTTTTTAACAAACATGGCGTGTGATTTCTATTATTACAGTATTGTTTCGATCGATCTCGCAGTATGTGTAATGTACCAAAGGTATCACTTTAAAATTAAACCTTCAAGGAAGGATTGTAATTCCGATTACATAAAAATAAACGTGAGTTATTGAAGCCCTTACTTTAAGTCCGGTGTAATTAGGCTCTGACCGGCCGGCTACTTCACTTCTTCACACTTGCGTTGACCGAATTTCCGCAGTTGTCTGTCCTTCCTCTTCCAGGTGAGTAAGAAACTTCAATCAACTCATATATTGCGGTTAATAAAAATGAATTGAATGAAAGAAGAAGGTTTAATTTTGAATGTAATAAAGAGTTTTTAATAAATTGATATTTGACATGTATACATATGCGTATATAAGAGAAAAAAAATACTCTTTCCTTACTCTTGTCTTGAAGTTTGTTATTTCATAGTATCAAGTAGAGACTACTGCGCATAATTCGTACTCGTTCATACTCATCAGGCAGCCATAGCGCTCGATATTTTGCTTTTAGAACACTTTAAAGTTAGAATAATAATTTTGCAAAAAATTCACAGGAAACAACTTATTGAAGGTTGGCAAATTATTTTAACACTTCTGTATTGATCATAAACAAATATTACAATGCAATGAATGTAATTTATTGTTTATTGCACTTATACTCTCAGAAAATATAATTTTAGTTTAAATTTAAAAATCTTTTACTTTGTTTAAAACTTTATAAGGCAGCACTATATATATTCTGATTATATATTTTGAATGCTATGTTGTTTTTCTTTGATGTCTAGATATTTTACTGTTAGATTGGAGACAGATTAGTCTCACATCGCAAAGTATAATTAACTTTCCTAATGTCTATATATTTTTGTACTAATACTCGAGACAAACGAGACAAAACGCGACGAGACGAACTTCAGTCTCGTCTCGTCTCGTGGCAACTCTACTCTGAAGGATGATTCTATAAGCATCCGATTTGTTTCTGGAATTGAACCGTGTTTTTCGAAATAAATTTGAACAATTCGCAAATGTTGTTTCAGTGTGAGTCTATTCCTGATGGATTGCCAAACCACACTAACCTCAAAACAACCAAGAATCGTCAAATCGGCTGTCACTGAAAACAGTGTTGCAGTTAAAGTTCTCTGTCTCTAAAAAAACACCTTGTCACAAATAATCCACAATATTAGACACTAATTAGTGGTATAAAAATCATGGCGAGGTTATAAATTATACTACAGGAATAAATCGTTTATTGGTGCTTTCAAACCAACATGGTTTTACACAAGTCAAACAAACAAGAAAAAACATTTACTTAGTAAATAAACTACAATACAATAAGTACAGTAGACTACGTAAAGACAAAAATTTGTGACATACAGAACAAACATTACACATTAAAATATATTTGTACAGTTTAAAAATTCATGAACACTATAAAAGGCTTCTCCTTAACCCTGTTTGAAAAACTTGATGTTGATAATGTTCTTAATTCATTCGGCATTTTGTTATAGAACACAGGGCCATAGTAATTGAAGGCATTTCTGCTTGCCGGAAACGCTCTCAACATGCTGATCTAAACACAATCTCGCATCAAGAACACAGTGCCCAAAAAGTTAACTCCTGAAGGGTTGTCAATGTCCCGAATATCGCGAAGCGAAAATATAATCGTCCTCGACCGCACCTCCCGCAACTGATTTTGAAGACTTTCGAGGCTACTGGACACTCGGAGCATCGTCGTGCCATCCGCGAACAATGTAAAATGAGTGTCTCTGACATAACCTGGAAGATCATTAACGTATATAAGAAATAGCAAAGGCCCTAACATCATATCAGACTAAACGTTGTTATAAAATGTTCGCTGTTGACGTCGATCCAAATAGCTTGCCAGGAGTTTAACAGATAAATTTTGTGCGCCATATTTGGCAAGTTTTCCATGCAAAATATCATGATTGACACACTCGAAAGTCTTCGATAGGTCGCAGAAAATACCTCCAGCAAACTGTCCGATCGCGTATGTAGTGAACCTACCCGATCTAAATCCAAACTGAGAAGCTGACAATAATTGTTTGTCGCGAAGTAGTTCGTTAATTGAGCACGCAACACTTTTTCCATTATCTTACCCAAAGTTGGTATGATAGAAATGGACCTGTAGATGTTCACGTCCTCCATGTCACCCTTTTTAAAGACCGGCACTACCCTGGGGATCTTCAGGAAATCCGGAAATCCACTGCACGAAATACATTCATTGATAAGCCTATAGATAGAGGAGACAAAATAATCTCTTTGATCGATAAGAGTATCTTACAACTTATATCATATAAATCCCGACTAGGATTCGGTTTTAGTGAACCCAAAACTTCGCTCATCTCGATCAAGGAAATCTGTCTAAAGTTAAAAGATAGAGATTAGTCAGGGGGTTCCATGAGGAGGACAGGGTCCAGTGGTGAATTTATTTAATCGGTTAATGAAGATGCTATATCTGAAAAATATTCATTACATTTATCCGATGACAAAGTCAGGACCCTAGCCTGATTTTTACTCTTTTTCCTTTTGTTATTTATTATATCCCAAGCACCCTTGGACATGTTTGAACTGCGACTGAGATATCAATCTCTTTTTTTTATTTTCCTTGATTTTTCTTCGGTACAAATTGCGAAAACGCGTATATATTTTTAGATCGTATAAGAATTTAAGTCGATGCCGCATTTGACGTAATTCGTTGTTAAACCATTCAATTTTTGTATATGTTTGTAAATTATTATATTGTTTAATTTTAAGTGGAAAAGCAACAATTACCTCCTCAGACAAAACATTCAAAAACCTTTCAAACCTTTCATCCACGTCAGAGAGTAAATTCCTTGTGAAATTCCAATCAATTCCACTATGTGAAAAAGAGTGTTCATACCTACCAGAGTTATAGGCTACTAATTAAGACTCCTAATGCTGTTAAACTAATAGTACATAATTTCGAAAGTTTTGAGTACTGCGAACAATTCATCTTTCACTAAATTATACTTGGACAGGTATTATCTATTGTCAAAAATGTACTGGTAGTCGTGTATAATATTCTAGCAGGTAAATAAAAAATATAACACGCCACTGTGGAAATATCGTCACATAATATAAGTTAGGTATATAAATAGGCAATAAAGCATTAACAACAACATAGCAATTATGTATGTTGTAACAGGTCTTTAAACAGGTTAAAATCGAAGGGTGTTTTGAAAAGAGAATAAAAACCCCGAGCCCACCCAACATTTGTCCGTCTACGCCCATTCATAACTTTCATCACCACCCTGAACTGAAACAGCCCTCAATGTATCTCTCTGTTAAATTTGATTATAGACAGAAACGGACTATACAATAATTCGCTATTCAACTGGAATTTATTTTATACATTTTAGTAATATAATTTATAAAATTGTGGGTTGAGGGGTGATAGAAAGTTCTAAGAATGCATGGATCAATTCCGAACTTTTTCTCCAGTGCCTACTTTCAGAGACATGCAAAAGCTACTGTCGATTTAGTCCGGGATAATATTTACAGCCACATTTCCATTGTAGCTTACAATTTTTGCAAAGAAAATAACATCAATAATGCTGTAACTCCCTCCGCACCTCCCTGCAACCTCTGGAATTTTTGTGCCATGAAAAAATACACTATTCGGGGAATATGATTCTTATTTGTCAAGTACCGGTCTTCAGAAAATACCTGTATACGATGTAGTGGCACTTTTCAACAAAGCATTCATGGAAAAAGCAGTCTCAGAATTTAGGACTTCTAGCATATTGCCACTTGATCTCCACAAAATTACCAAGCCCGATTTTGAACCTAGTCGCCATTTAGGAGAACTTAAAGTTCAAGCGACCCCTGAACTTGAAACTTCATCAAATCAAGATGAGTTTATCCCAGATTTACAACATCAAAAAGATCCGAACCCTCAGCCATCTACATCTAACGATAATTACTTTTTTGCAATGGCTACAATAAAATGTTAACCTTCAGGCAAAGAGGAGAAAATCTAGGAACAAACAGAACAGTACAAAACTAGACGTAGAGAAGAAGCACTTGAGCCCAAACAGGAACTGAAGAAAGTAAGGGAGTCTTTTGTACATGTTTTGACGGCGATGTAACAGTTCTGCATTCTTCAAAGAAATTCATAGGCAAATAAACGAGACTGTCAACCTCTGAATCATCTCAATCATCAGAAGATGATGTTTCCGATATGTGTGACGACGATGGGCTGGATGAAGTTTGTGGTATTTGCGGAGAATTTGGCAAACAACGAGAACTATGGTACAGATGTGTCGTTTGGTCAATATGGTATCATCAGAGTGGACTGATTCAGATGCTCCGAAAAATTATAAGTGCTTAGTTTAGGAAATAATATTATGAAGTTTTTTTAATGTTCCACAACTTCAATAATTATTTTCAAAGTAAGTTTTGATGTAAACTTAATATTTTTATTGCGCGCCATTCCCTAACATGTGCTTCATTCACATAATTACCCACAAGGGCTCGGAACGTGCGTAACGCAGAACATAGAAACGTATTAATAACAAAGCACTCTACTTATTTTGAACTACTCTTGTTGATTTGTTTGTCACTTTTGACAACGATATTAATTTGCAAGTTTTTTAAATGGAACGTAAACAGTGAACATTGACTAATAATGTGTACAAAAAAGAAGAAAGAATTCAATTGGTAACATGGCATCAAACTGGAATGAATTTACGCAATACAAGAGCAATGTTTGGTTCCTTGTACCGTAATTGGCCAATTCCTAGTACGTCCATTATTGCAAGATTAGCTGGAAAGTTCAAAAGTGAAGGTTGTATTGGAAGTTTCCACGAAAAAATCAAAATCGCAGCCGCAGTGTTAACAAATAACAAAATTATTACATATAGAAGAAAACAAAAATATTTCTACAATTAAAATAGCCCAAATGACTAATATGAGTCAAACTTCTGTAATGAGGTCTTTAAAAAAAGAAAAATACGTTTCGTATAAATATCAAAATCATCACGAGCTGCATGAAGGTGAAAAAGAAAGAAGAATGGAATTTTACTTCACATTATTTAAAAACATTAACCATAATACTGGGAAAATTCTTTTTACGGACGAATCCAGGTTTACATTTCACAGTTCACAAACAAAATTATCGTTATTGGAGCACCTTTACCATAGTTCGAGAACACTCTCTGGGTCTGTATAATCGGAACAAATATTTTGGGTCCGTTTTTGATTCGTGGATCTTTAACAAGTGCAAGATGCCTTCAATTGCTTCAAGAGGAAATATTGCCAGCATTACAATATTCCCGATATTCAAATGGATAAGAAACTATTTTGTAAATTTGTAAATAAACAACTTCAATTTGTTTTTTATTTAAAAAACCTAATTTTTAATCCAAAATACTTTTTTACACATCGGGAAGACCGCACAAAAATAAACAACAAACGGATCTAATATGTATTTGCAGCGGCACAAAATTTTTAAAACCCGTTTTTAAAAATGATTTAATTGTCAGTGTCAATATCAAACTGAAATTCTCCATAAATTTAACGTTAAATACGGCGTTGCCAACGCATTATAATAGTTAGCTAGGTGTAGTCTAAAAAATAATGGTTGCAGAAAAGTTTATTTTAAGTTGCTCTTCTTATTAAGGGCTTCAAAGTTATTTTTTGCTTAAGCTTTGCTTGGTGGAAATGGGCAAATGGGCTTCATACACTCGAAGATAGGCATGCCAAATTTCAAATTAGGTAAAAAATTATTCTCAGATATAATAGCAATAGAAAACTGTATGTATATGTTTCATTTTAAAAAACTTCGAAAAATCAACAAGAGTAGATCAAAATTAAACAATCTGTGGGTAATAGACTATGTCTCAAAAAAAATAAGAAATTAAAAAAAAAAAGATCAAAATTAGTAGGGTGTTTTATTATTAATGCATGTTCCTATGTTTCGCATTAAAAACTATCACTGATGTATACAATTTTATTATTGGCGAAACTAAGTGCGCACAATTCCCACACTCTCCCGTACCTACCAATAAAATTTCATCATAAATTAATTATCCATAAATCAAAGGCGTCTACTCCACAAAACACCTTTACATATAGGTATTTTCGATTTAGCCAAACATGTTTACATGTATACGTTTGGCAAACGAATCTGTGACAACGAAAGTAATGCGGACAAAAAAATCCTATATTGCCAAATTTAACTACAAAAAATCACTAGTTCTAGAAAAGAAATAGTAACTTGAAAATCGATTTTTTACTATTAATAATAACAATAATAATGAAAAAAGCTCAGCATTTTTAAGTGGTTGTTTGTTTTATTTTTATTTAATAACTAACATTCTTACCACTGAATATTAAAATAGGGAAAAGAAATTACGATCTTCTGTAAAATCGGCAATACCACGCGAAATAGGTTGTTAGACGCCGCCTGAATGATCCTAATTGGTGCGTAGACCCTCGCACGTTTTGTCGCCATGCGGGTGTTCAAGTCGCAATTGGTGGAAACTGAGTTCTTCCCCGCAATTGTTGCCGCCCCTCGTAGTAATATTGAATCAGCCAGTGGCAGAGTGGTGTTATTATTTATACTTTTTTTTTTCTGTAATCCCTCTTAGAGAGGAGTTGAATGTGTAAGACACAAATAAAAACAACGTCTACTCCACCAAACTATTCGTATATTAGTATGCAATCAGCCTGCAGCGCCAGACATGTTTCGGAAGACTAAGTTTCCATCATCAGTGGCTCATAATAAACAGTTACGCAGTCATTTTAGGTAAAGTCAAATACAGTGTGGCATGGATAATTTAGACATATACAAACTGAAAGTGTTATAGCTCTTAGACATGAGAATATTTTAAATTATTATGTAAAAACTTAACTTAACTTCAGTTTGATTTATACAACTTTTTATAATAACTACTAAATATGTTTGCCATTTCTCGAAAGTTCTATATTTCATAAAGATTTTAAACTAAATTATGATATACAAAAAGAAACTCTATTAAAATGACTAAATTTTTATATATTATGACCACACAATTATTTTGAGTTTCTCTTTTTCAATAAGAAAATGTTTTAAATTTTAGTTTTATAAGATTTTATTTCAATAATTTCCACTAATTGGTAAGTTTTTACATAATAATTTAAAATATTCTCATGTCTAAGAGCTATAACACTTTCAGTTTGTATATGTCTAAATTATCCATGCCATACTGTTTTTGACTTTACCTAAAATGACTGCGTAACTGTTTATTATGAGCCACTGATGATGGAAACTTAGTTTTCCGAAACATGTCTGGCGCTGCAGGCTGATTGCATACTAATATACGAATAGTTTGGTGGAGTAGACGTTGTTTTTATTTGTGTCTTATTTATACTTTTGTTGTCGTGTATGAGTTGCAATATTATCAAATATTATATCAAATTATTATTGTATATTTAGTGTTCTCATACTTTAGTGTTTTAGGTTCAAAACAATTTTTCTTTGTTCTTGTAGAAATATAACCGTTCTCGATTTTTAATATTTCTAAAACTAAGACTATTAAGTCTCGTATATCATTTAAAAGGAACAAAAATATCCAATTTTATTGGCTGAAAAAATCAGGGCAGTTCGATTTAAAAAAACATCTCTTAGAACGCCTCCGTATATGTGCGACTTAAACCCAATAGACTTAACTTACGCAAAACATAAATTAAATATATAAGAACCCGCAATACAACCGGAAATTTCAACCTAACTACATTAAAAGAAGTTTTTAATATCCAGTAATGATTGGAATAGTTTTTGCCGACATGTTAAGGAGTTAGAAGAAGAATTTTGGAGGAAATTGAGCACATTATAATAACTTTAGGACAAGATGACGACAGCGAGACTGATGGTAATGATGATGCTCAAGTTGACGAAATCTAACAGATTGCCACTATATATAAAGTAATAGTAATTATGATCGTTATATTTAATCGAAATATTTAAAACAGTTAATCATAGTTTCTAAACGTGACTCAAAGCAACAAAAAGATCCAAGATATTTTAATTATTTTCGTTGTTTTAGATTTTTTTGTTTAAATCAAGCAAGATTACCAAAGAATTTAATTTATTTCGTTAAGTTGTTTTAGAATGTTTTTGTTTTTTATTTTCATTTTTGGTATGCAAACTTTATTACATATTTGAAATAAAATAAATAATTAATTAAATAAATAAAATACTTGGGTGTTACAGCTTAATAGCAGTAGGTGCTTTTACCAAACACGTGAAGAATTTTTCATTAATTTTAATTTTTTGGTAACACATAATTATTACTAAACTTTTACAACGCACGCCGCTGGAAATTTTAAGAATGAAATCAGCCATGTTTTATTAAAACTGCATTCCCCTTACCGACGCCGCGCTATTACAGATCAATTTGCCAAACAATACTAGAATATAAAAAAGAAAAATTAGAGTTAAGGAGTTTTACAATGCTGACAAATTACCTACCATTTTGTGAAAACTTAAAATTCGAAATTGAAGTTTCTCTTTCCACAATAAATGATACATCCCGCTTCTCGTCGTAATGGATTATTTCAGAAAAAAATAATTATTATTATTTTAGTTTCCTTAGTCCGTCTCTGGAACTCACTTCAACCAAGTACCTTTTATCTGTATCACATTTTTCTATACTTTTACGACTGCTAAAACAAATTAGCCATTCTGTCAGTCCGACTAAAAGACTAATGCCTCTGTTAATGCTTATCTAAAGCATAAGCACAGCTTTGGTTTTTTATGACTTTGATGAACAGAATTATGTTCTTTTTATTTTTTTCAAGTTCTTAAGATATGTTAAACCATGGGATAAATCAAAATATTTTGATGGTTGTTATCTTGTTTATTATTGATTTTTATTTTTTTTTTTGTACACATAAATAATAGTGTTTCAAACGCAGGTGGTTGTTTTAGATTTTAATGTATCTAAATATGGCTATATTTTAGAGATTTTTTTTTTTTTTTTGTTAGATATAGAGTTATCTGGGTGTCATAGACTTAGAGGGTGAAGCTGATAGTACAAGAGGGATTTTTTTTTGGTTAAACAAAATTAGATTAATCGCTATGTTGTTGATGTTTATTATCAACAGTTATTTAAGGTTTTTTTAGTCACGGTTACAAAAAAAAATACTCGTAATCATGTCGAAATATATTATGATTACCAGCAATCGTAAATTCTCTAAATATAATAATTTTTATCGGATGTATTATGAATTGTAGCTTTATAAATGAGGCGCTATAATAATCTTACTATAGATACTTAACTAACTCGTTATTTATTGTTTTTGCTTAAAATTATTAAATCGGTGGTTGATGATCAGGATCGATAGGGTGTGCGGAGACTCTCGTTGAAGCTGCTGCGGTCGTACCTGACTGGCAGAGGACAGACAGTGGCTCTTCGGTCGGAGCTGTCTGAGGTGAGAGTATTAACGAGTGGAGTGCCCCAGGGCTCTGTGTTGGGTCCGTTACTCTTTGTCGTTTATATTAACGACCTATACATATAGTTATTTGAATCCAGGAAGGGTCACTCTTTCTGCTGATGATACCTCTTTGGTGTGTTATGGGAGCAGTGTTTCACAGCTCGAAGGTCGTGCGGGGCACGTTGAGGGAGTTGCGAATGGCTGGTTCACTAGTAATCTGCTGAAACTAAATATTGATAAGACCCAGAGACTTACATTTTCTAGTGCTAGTGGTCATGCTCGGGGACGAACAGCCAACTTATTGGGGATTATTGTTTATGATGCACTTTGCTGGGCGTCGCACGTTGATTTTATCAGGGGTAAGTTGTCTTCTAGTATTTACGTTATTAGGAGGCTCAAACATTGTCTGAGTCAGCAAGCTCTGAGAACTGTTTATTTCTCACTGTTCCATTCTCATATTTCTTATGGAGTGAGTCTCTGGGGTAACTCGTCATCGGCTATGCAAATATTTAGAGTGCAAAAAAGGTGGTTTCCATTCTGGGAAATGCTGGATATCTGGAGCATTGCAAGCCCATTTTCAGATCTCTCAATATAATGCCTCTCCCGTCTTCATATATATATTATCAACTGCTTGAGATTCACAGATGTAAGCCCGATTTGTGTATTAACTCAACTTATCATGAGTATGGTACGAGATCTGCGGACTTGGTACGGGCTCGGCGATGGAGATTGACTAAGTCTGCAAAGAATTCCCTACAGATTCGGTTATATAATGCACTTCCTCGTAGGGTCCGGGAGTACAGTTCAAAAATGTTCAAAAGAACTATAAAATCATACTTTCTCAAGCATGCTTTTTATTCTGTGGAAGAATATTCCAAGGAAGTTGTACATTTTAGCAATTAGTCGCTTTTAATTTGTTTTTACCTATGTTACTTACACTTTTATGTTTTTTGTTGTAGATATAGTTTTTGTATTTTGACGTACTGCAATTGTTTTGTACAAAACGTAGTCAATAAAGATTATTATTATTATTCAAATATTGAGCCTGCTACACTTATAATTTAACGAAAAATAAAATGGGAAAATATGTAAATCATTGCACTTGTTTTTCTCGATTCACCGAAACTTTAAATCGCTATCAGCGTTAGACAGCAGAGATTGAGGCGAGGTAGCCGGAGATGCCCCAAACTAACGTAACAAATATCCGCACTGGCTCAACCGACTCCAAGTAACGATATGTTTAAGCAAGCAACTCTAAAATAGAGCAAGGGTTGTGCGTGAGTCGGCCTGAACAAAAATAGCGCCACTGACTTTGCGGTTTAAGTCAGAAACCTACTGCTTCTCACATAAACCTTTGACCACCCAACCACGAAACTTCGAGAGTATATCAGATTAGTATATAGGGTGTTTCGTAATATTTGCGCAGGACTTTAGGATGTGAGAGCTCGTCCAAAAATATGAACAAAAGGTTCTATCAACTTAACCTCTAGAATGCACATTTTTCAAGATACAGGGTTGTTGAAATCCAAAAAAAAATCCGTTTGTTACGAATATCTCCGGAAACTTTTATCGTACAGAAAAGAGCTTTTGTAAGCGTTTTCTACTAATAATAAGCTGTTGTTTTGTGGATTATTTTTTTTAATTCATATAATTAGTGAAGATTTTGAATGGGTGTTTTTCTCCCCAATTTCTATACGCCACTTGAAAAAGTACGGTTTTAAGATACCCATTTGAACCGCCAATATTTTCTACACAAAAAGGTACTCTTGGTCATAAGCTCTAAAGTTGACCGTTTTCGAGGAAAATCAACTTGTTGAAAAACATGGTCAATTTTGTTAAATAAATTTAATTTTTTCTACTAATTAAACGTTCATAATTAGAAAATTAAAAAAAATAAAAAACGTTAGAAAAGTTGTCTTTTCAAAATTCCCCAAACCGTAAAAAAGTAAAGCATTTTGCCCATTTCAGCGTTTGTGTGTAAAAAAATTTAATAATTTTTCTATCAACTAGACAAAAGTTACCTCCTGTCAAAAGAACAATTAGTTTGTTGTTTGTTTATTAAAAATAAAAAAATAACATTAAGTTTGTACCTGCAAAAAGTAAATTAAAAATGAATAATTGCACAAACGCTGAAATGTGCGAAATGCAAACTGTACGGAATGGCGAGCGGTAATTGTATCAAGAAATACGTGCTGATCGCCAAGTACCACACCATAACGGAAATTTTGTCGATGCCACAAGCATTAGATTTTACCGAATGAACTGAACATCAGAAATTGCAGATAATTTTAAGTTAAAATTTAATGACTGGTCAAATTTATGCTCTTTCAAAAATTTGATGGCATTTTGACTCTCGTTACTCTTATTAAAACCTTGACAAAACAATCATTTACCTTCTCTGGTTCACTCAATGAAGAAGACAGATCAATTTTATTACTTTTTCTAATATTTAATATTTTTAAACTATTCCAGATAGTTTTTTGATTACCTTGATGTTCCAGAACAGGTATCTGGTAATTAACCTTTTAGTCCTGAACCACATTCAAATTTTTATATTTTTTTACATTTTTCTAAAAACTAAAATAAATAATATCAACAAAAAAGTTCTAATAGGCAATGAAAAAGATGAACCCATATCGGATACACATTTCAACGGTGCATTGTCAAATAATGCTAAGCCTACTACAATCAAAGTAAGGATATTGTTAAAAACCGATCAAAGGCGTTTAACAATTTAGTGCCGCTAGTAAAAAGACGATGTTTTTATAAAAATTCTCCGCCCTCGGAAATGCTCCCATTCATAACCGGCATTGAATTTATATAAACACACATTCACACAAATGTGCCTGAGTGAATAGCTGTGCAAAAAATACTAAAATGCCTTTAAATATATTATATTGGTCTGTTATTTATACCGCTTACCGAAGATGGTAAACCTAAATCTCAACAAATGTATATACCGTGGAAACTTGTATAGGATGACCGAAAAATCACACAAAACTCAATGATTTCAAATATCTACACTTGCAAAATGTGCTTTTGATGCATTTTTTAATAAATGATTCTTCAGATATTTTAGACATAAATAATTTGGATCAGACTGCAGATTGTTCGATGAAAACAACTTGTGAAAACCTAAATTATATAGGGGTTTACTAAGACCATATTTAAAAAAATATTTTAAAGTATACAGTGTGCTTCAAAAACGAATAGCATATCAAAGTTATGGTTTTAAAGGGAATGTTCTGTATTTTATAGCATTTTTGGATTGTGCATAAAAAATATGATTAACTTTTATTAATGTTCCCTATACCTAGACAAAAGTTTCTCCTTTCTGCCACTGATGAAGGATCTGGATTGAGTTCCGAAACATGTTTGGACAATAATTATGGTTTTCTCTTAAATTTATTTTTCTCACTAAAAACTCCAGTTCAACATGGACTATATTTTCAAATTAAACTGCTTTTTCTTTTAAGTACTTAGTCCATTGGTGTTATAGTTCATTTACCAAGTTATTTATGAAATGAACTTTATTCGGTGTTCAGCAATTTCAATTGCTTGACCCTCATATATTCAAACTCTAATTTTACTCTTATCTTTAAAGGAACACCCAGTATTTTTTGTTTTATTTGAAAGTAATGAGATTTTCATCTTTGCGTACGTGTGTTATTTTTGAAATAATTAAAAAAAAATGATCACCCATCCATTTTTTTTGGACTGTAAAAATTTAGTGTAAAAATTCAAATGTAGTGTATTTAAATAGCTAATTAATTATTGTTGGGAGATGATTCTGGGTTCTACAATGTGTTTCTAAAAAAGCTGGCCAAAATTTGTGAGCGAAAAAAACCCTAAATTGTAATTCGAGTTTTAAAATTTTAGGACAAAACTGGTCCTTAGTACAAAGCATTAATAAAATTTTGGAAAACTTTTCGTTAGCAAACTGTATTTCAATAATTTTAAATGCTGTTTACTAAGGATCAGTTTTGTCCTAAAATTTTAAAACTCGAATTTCTCTACAACCTTTAAGTTTTTCGAGAAAAAAGAAGTATGCTTTTTTATCGAGAAAACTTTATTTTATCACATTTTTGACACAAAATGAATAAAAATCATAAGAAAAAAAAGTAAGGTTATCGTTTTGGAACCTTGTATAATTACAAAAAACAAAACAAATTTTGGAAAAGAATATTGAAAAATATGGTGGTATACATTTTGTATACACTGTACGCACACCTGCAAAACGTTGCAAGGTAATAAAAAAAGTTGTAAAAAGGGATGAAAATACGGCGACAGCAAGGCGAAGAATGTACGTTTAAATCCCATTGTACCTGTCGAAGTAACAAAACATCTTTAGAATGCAAAATATTGTGGCTTTTCGATGAAATACCACTAAGCTAGTGAGTCTCAAAAAGGAGTTGATGGTATAGTAAGTGGTTTGTTTGGGTACTTGTCCAATGGCGCCACAAGTGAAGAAAGATACACTGCACTGATAACTTTTAATTTATTTCATGTTTGACTTCTTTATTATGTACAAATAGCTTTTTGTTCACTGAAGTTTAGGATCGACAGCACTGGACTATTGAATACAATATGGGTAGTATTAACTTAAAAAGGTAACTGCAATTTCACTTTAACATAATAAACTCAAGCGGCCGACGCGACATTTATATTTGTACCTTCAGTACCCGAAGATTAAAGAATTATTAACAGGATAACAAAAAATCGGTTGTGTCGCCCCAAACCTTTCCCGACAAGATATAATATTAATCAAAAATATATGACCTCCGTAACGAAACAGAATTTTAATAATAATTATTTTCATTATTTCCGAAAAACTAACGTAACAAACTGACTACTTTATTCAAAAATTAAAAAAAAATATTGCCAGAGCTGGGATTTGAACCCAGAACCTTCGGCCTGCGAAGCGCACGCTCTCTTAAGGACGCCAAAAAGCGTTTACAAAAACATACCAATTTTTTGTGTCAGGTTCCCTTCTTTACTTCGTTTTATTGGATTTCATTGACCTCTGATTTGTCATTTTTCAATTTTATTTTTTTAGAAAAATTTTAATTTGTACACACTGTAAATTCCCTTTCCTATACTTTTTATGGATATCATATCATTTTGAACCGTCTTTTTCATAACCAAATATTAAAAAATATATAAATTTATATTTAAAAATTAATTATGAAATTAAAAAATTTTACCTTTGGTGTTTTTGATGAAAAGTGAAAATAAATCCCCCAACACGTGGATCAAAAGTGCTCACAAATCCTTTTATTATACATAAACTCGAAATAAAACCTGGTAAAACTTTTCTCACGTGAAACCCTTAATGTATATTGTGCAACGAACATGAAATGACATAATAGAATATGCGCTCACTATCTCATTTGAAAAAACTTTCGGACAATCCTCTTTTTCATGATTACGTTAAACCATAAAGCTATAAAAGCTGTTAGAAACATATATTATAACAACCGGTTAGTTAGTTAGCTAGAACCGATAATATAGCTAAAGAAACGTGGTCTATTGAAAACGATCTGAAAAATAGGGCTTCTCCGTCCAGTATAATCTCCACTTCACCTGAGATCTTGAACGATTATTTTGTTAATGTGGCAAAAAATTTAATGAATAATAAAGTCCCCTCCTACGATCCGCTCTCATATCTTTCAAATACCACTGAAAATATACATAGTTTCTTCCTAACACCCGTTGCAACTCCAGAGCTTTGCCGTACAATTAAAGACATCATGGATCATGGATGGAATCACTTTGAAAATGTTGTCTAATCTACCGGAATGTACATTAATCGTTTTCACAGATTTAATTAACAAGTCATTCCAAAATGGAATTTTTCCACAATGCCTTAAGACATCTATAATAATTCCTCTGCACAAGGGCAGCGATAAGGATCAAGCTTCAAACTATCGTCCAATTGCACTTCTATCTACTCTATCCAAGATCATTGAAAGACTGCTTAAAAGGAGACTTCTATCATTTCCACCAATTTGGATTTTTAGCTAACAAATGCACTAATGATGCTATATTCTCCGTCTTCAACAATGTTTACTCCAACTTGAACAATCTCCACTTTACAGCATCAATTTTTTGTGATTTCTCCAAAGCATTCGACTGTGTAAGTCATAACATCCTAATTAACAAGATACAGCACTACGGAATTCAGGGGGTTCCACTGGGATGGTTTAAGTCGTACCTTAGCAACAGAAGTCAGTGTGAGGGTCAATGCGGTTGTGTCTTCTAGCAGGCCGATGAATTGTGGAGTTCCACAGGGTTCGGTGTTGGTTCCAATTTTGTTTTTGCTATTTATCAACATTACGTGCCTAGACATCAGCGGTAAAGTATGTCTCTTTGCTGATGATACTAGTTTCACTTGGTGCGGCCCAGATAGTGTGGCTCTTCATAGTACCATATCCAAAGACTTAATCACCATCAAATCATGATGTGACTCTAACCTGTTGTGTTTGAACACTGCGAAAACTAAATCTGTGTCATATAAAGGTGCGCTGCAGTCTTTTGAACTTAATAATTCCACTATTGACGTCGTTTCTTCTGTGAAGTTTCTGGGCCTTGTTGTTGACAGCTCCCTGAAGTGGAAGTTGCACATTAATGCCTGTTTTGCGTTAAGATCAGTTTCCAAAGAACTTAACTTGTCAACTTCCATAACAGTCTACTTTTCACTCTTCGAATCCCATCTTCGATACCCGCTCCCATTCTGGGGTACATGCTGTGCAACGCAATTTGGGCGTATTTTTAGATTACAAAAAAGAGCTATTCGATACTCCCTGAGATTGCACTATAGAGCCCATTGCCAGGACTTCTTCAGAAAATTTAAAATACTAACACTACCATCCTTATTTATATTGGAATCGGTCTGCTTAATCCGCAAACACCTGTCAGATGTCTCTGAAAGACCATTCCATAACTATCTCCTTAGAAACTCTGAACATGATCTTTATCTGCCAGCCCCATCCTCCGAATTAATCAAAAGCTCGATTACATACAATGCAAACAAAATGCACAACCATCTGCCAATGGAAATCAAATTGCTATCATCCCTTCCTCGATTCCGTAAAGCTCTAAAGACGTATTTGTTAGAAAGAGCTTTTTATACAGTAGGTGACTTTTTTAATGTGGATTAATTTTTGAGCGATTCACACACTGGATAGTAGTTACTAGTTTGTATTATGTGTTTTGTATATATATGTACCCTTGAACTGTAGAATATTTACTTAATTAATTTACTTTAAGTATCTTAATTGATTTATTTATTTGACGATGTACCTGTATATATTAATTATTATTCTTATGTTTTATATGTTTTGTTTACCTGTCTACAAATTATTTTTAATTTTTTGACCAATATATATATTTTATTATTTTATTCAATATATTTCCTACGAGTATGATCTGCAACTCATACGAGTAGGAAATGGTAATTTCATGTGAGTATCACACTATACTTTTTCTACGACTGATTGATACAGGATTGCTTTTGAATAAATCAAACATAATTTTTAGGAAAATATTTGTTTTTCGAAACTTACCTATACTCGCCCTGTTGGCGTCAGCCTAAATACGATGAGTTAAAAGTTTTAAATTGACTGGGTGGTGTTAAACTATATTCACTATCACCATTACTGTTTCTGATTATTATTAAGTATATAAATAGCTTTGAAATCTTCGAAATGAGCGAAAAAACATATTATTATTAATAACTGTTTGGTTTAATTGTATTGTCGGCGTTGCTATTGTGATTGTTCGTAACCGATGGTACTTTTGTCATTACCAGGACATATACCCGTACATTTTCAAATTATGATTGAACATATACCTACTAAAGGCATTTAAGGACAGTCGTAGAAAAAATATTTTCCACTTTTGAATCTCATAAATAAAACCCGAAAATTATCCCTTTTTAATAACTTCCTGAAAAATCTAGCAAAGATCAATTTTTATTAGCAAATTAGTACTATTTGGGGGATCTAACAAAACATTCCTGAAAAAATCAAAACCACAATAAAGAAATTCACCAAATTGCTACAAATCAGGATCAACATATTGCCCGATAGAGAGCGGAAATAAAATCAGAATAACCACAAACAGCTGATCGAGAAAAACAAAACAACCCGTTGCATCGCCGTAATTACGCAAAAAAAACAGCAGAAAAAGATGCAAAGAAAAATACCAAAACACACAATAACATCGTAGTCACGAAAATTATAAGATTTTAATGTTAGTATTAAATCATAAATTTGCACCTAAATAAGAACACAAACCATACTAATTTCTATTGTTCTTTGTTTCAGGTTAACTACTAGATGCGTAAAACTAGATCAAGATTACAGGACAAGAAAGGAGCAAGGCAACATGATGTTAGTTTAGTGTTTAGCGTGTTTTAAAATTACAGAATGTGTAAATAAAATACAACAACTACCAAATATTCAAAACTGCAAGAGTTCGTGTTAAATTAAAGGTGAATATTTGAATAAAATTAATTAAAAAATTTTTTGGTGTTTTGTGAATATTCCCATGATGTCCTGAGTTAATTTCTCCCATTATTTAAACAAAATTGTTATAATAATTTTGTCCTTTTCAATATAATAGCACGGCTTGCCATCTAACAAAAAAACAGGATCTTTTTCCGTGTATCATTAGGTATTTATTAAATCACATCGATTTATTACAGTCGTCTATATATTTCAGCTCATAATATTATACAATACTAAAAAGTAAATCAATCCCATTGTTAGAACTAGATATTATACCTCCTATTCGTTTTGAAATTTAAATTTTTTATAAATAAAAGAAACTATAAAAAAATGCGTAGTTAAGACACGGTTGCGCAATCATGAAGAACGGCTTGGAATATAATAATTTATGGGAAACCGAATACAATAATGTATAAAAAGAAACATTCAAATAGATTTAAATTAGGTTATAAAAAATATTTGACCACAAAGGTTTTGTATTATGTTTTCTAATTCTAGCGCTGCTAGAGTGCTAAAGGATAATGATATATGGTCATTAGACATTAAAGTCTGTTAAGCACACAGTTCTGGATTTTTTTTTTCAGCATGGGTTCCAATTACTATTGACTTCTAAAATAATTATAAGTACAAGGTGTTTCTAAAATAGGTGGTCAAAATTTGTGAGCAAATTGGGGACGTCTAATCATGAAAAAAACCTAAATCGTAATTTATCGAAAAGTCCGTATTTACAAAGATACAGGGTGTTAAAGATGACTGCCTGAAGACGATTTTTGTGAAACGAGTAAAGATGAATTAACCAAATGTAGCATATTTATTCACCTAGTTAAATGTCGTAAACTGACATGAAATTTAATAAAAAAGGATGACCATGGGCGGGTAAACGGGGGGACCCTTGTCTTAATTATAACCTAACTTTTTTTTCTTGTTACTTTTACTCCGTTTGTGTGAAAAATATAATAAAATAAAGTTTTTTACATAAAAAACGCATACTTGTTTTTTCTCGAAAAACCTAAAGGTTTTCGAGAAATTCGAGTTTGAAAATTTTAGGACAAAACTGGTTCTTAGTACACTGCATTAATAAAATTTTCGAAAACTTTCAATATCAAAGTAAACTCAAAAAAATTAAATAAATTTAACACAATTAATATTTAACAAAAATAAGTAATTTTAACAAAATCAATAACAAATAATTATTTTGCAAAATGTCGACCATTTGCTGCTATACAATTATTCACTCTAGAGCTAAAAGAGTTCACAGTGCCATAGTTTTTCTTCTGCAACAATTTCATTAACCGCATTACGTATTCTTTCCAGCAGTTGCTCGACAGTTTCAATTGGCACTGTATATACTTTGTCTTTCACTTGACCCAGACAGTCAAATCTATAGAATTTAAGTCAGTGGACCTAGCTGGCCAATTTTTAAGGGCATCATTTCCGCACCCTATCCACCATCCTTCAAAATTTTCCTTTAACCACTGACGACACTGACTACTATAATGTGGAGGGGCGCCATCATGCATAAACCATAAATAATTAGGTTCGACGAGCCAAACGAATACCTTCGAGGAATTGGAAGAGAATCCTGAGCCACTTCAATTTTTGTGACACAACATACGGTCCTTGCCTTACTAAATTTGATTCTAATAGGATACAGAAAATGCAAAAGTCTTGTTTAAGATTTGTATATGGAATACGCAAGTACGATCCTGTTAAGGGCTTAATCTCTCCACCATTGTATAAAAGAGCTTTTTTTCGTCGGTCTTCCACATATAACGTTTTCCGCTTGTATAGTGACATTCCGGCTGACCTGAAGTCTTTGAGTGTTACTGCAGTTAAGAGAAAATTGAGGTCTGCTTTACTCATACATTAATCGAATGCGAAATTTTGTGTGCTTGCTAAAATTTAAAATGTATGTTGCTCAGGATCGAGGATGGTTTCGCCAGGGGTTGAATTTAAATCATTCGTAGAATGCTTCATACTCCTTTTGGTGTATAATGATTTTAATCTTAAGTCGCATAATGTAATATTGTTTGAATTTATACGCAAATAAATTTATATTATTATTATTATCTGCGAATTTCCTGGGAAAATGTGATAACCCAGAAATTGATTTTCTAATGTTGAAGCCCAAACATTTACTTTGAAAGAATGTTGATAATGAGTTACTTTTCTTGCATGAGGATTTTCATCAGCCCACACATGCTCATTATGCTTTTATGTTGAAAACCCCACTTCTGGTATTTGGCTTCGTTTGTGAATATAATATAAGAAAACAATGCGTTTAGTTCTCTCATTTCCAACAGCCACTGACAAAACTCTAGACGCTCGCTGCCGAAAATCTGTTGCTAAAAGATCTTGGGCTTGGCGGCAGTGATAAGGGTACAGTTGTTTTTCTTTCGCAATCCGCCATACAATTGAATTCGAAATTTGAGTTTGTTGCGCAAGTCGTCTTGTGCTAATGCTAGGATTTTCTTCAAAATGATATAAAATGTCTTCCTCATTTCGTACGTTTCTAACGGTTCTATTTCTTCCTTTATCAGATTTCTTAAAGTGTAGCCTTCCAGTTCTCTCGTTCAGTTGAAAGAAATGTTGTGTCATTGGGCAAATGTCTTGTAGGAAACTTCTCTCCGTACCTTATTGCTGCCGCACGAGCACTACCGTTACATTCACCGAATGTTAACAAGATGTCAACATATTCGGAATTAGTTTACTGCATTTTAAATAGGTGACGCCGAATCAGGTAAAAATAAAAAAATTAAATTAAATATAAAAAAATATCAATAACAATTTTAACAAATTTAATAAATGTAATTTTGACAATCATTACAAAAGTAAATAATATTTTTAGAAAGAGATGGATATCTACTACATAACTGAAATTTTCAAACTCTAATTTCTCGAAAACCTTGAAGTTTTTCGAGAAAGAAATGGAATAAAAGTCACAAGAAAAGAAGTTAGGTTATAATTAAGGCAAGGGTCCCCTTGTTTACCCGCCTATGGTCATCCTTTTATATCCAATTTCATGTCAGTTTATGACATTTAACTAGATGAATCAATATGCTACATTTGATTAATTCATCTTTACTCGTTTCGAAAATATTTCAAAAAAATCGTCCTCAGGCAGTCATCTTTAACACCCTGTATCTCTGTAAATAAGGAAATTACAGTTTAGGTTTTTTTCATGATTAGACGTCCTCAATTGGCTCACAAATTTTGACCACGTATTTTAGAAACACCTTGTATTATCGATTTAACCAAAAGAGAACGAAAAAGTACAAGTCTATAAAAGAAACAATGAAAAACGCGTGAAATTCAAATAATTTTAATATTTCCTTCTGGACCAAATATTTTTTTTTCTATAAACTAAGCACTAAAATATCACATACCAAAAAAATATTTAGAAAAATACAAAATCTCGATAGCCTTAAACTATACGGGAAAACAATCAGTATTTTGTTTTACACCCTGTAAATTACAGCGGCCACTAACATTGAAAAAATCTTTTGACACTAATCCCAAATAATTTATCTTTATTATCCCAAAACCGCATGCCTCTATCTCTTCTGATTATTAAAACATTTAACTTTGACATGAAGGCAATAAGTTGGTCTAGTGCACTTGATTTGTCCAGCGCAGTTTAGTTGAAGGCCCAACGATATATAATTCGTTGCCAATAAACGTTTGTCTATTTGTAATACAAAACTGGAGCCCTTATTTTACTCACAACCCTCGTAAATTAATGTACGAATGCTAAAAGCCATACACCGGTTATAATTTGTCAGCTCTAAGTATTCAAAACATGTGCATTCACTATAAGTAGATTATACACACTTCTTTGAGATTATTGATTATCGCATACTTACGTATTTTAATTCCGGTATAAATAATAATCTGATGATTGTTATTCAACTCAGTTATTTCAGTTAACTGTTTACAGTAATGGTGATTACTTAACTCCTTTATTACAGTTACAGGTTTAATAAGCATTTGCATAGTAAAGCCTACGAATAGAAAAGTTTACAATTTTTTTGTATCAAAGTAGGTATTTGGACTAGATCGATTTTCAGCTCTCCATATACAGTATGTCCGCGGATTGAGTTTTACATTATCAAACTAATAATAGCCTACATATAACTACATACAAGGTTAGCAAAAAGTATGGAAATCCCTTAATATGGACGCAAAATATTATGGAAAAAAGCTTTTTACAAAACTTTTAGGTTTTGTTAGGAGCAATGGCAGTATTTTAAAATATACTGGGTGGTCCTACATTTGACATCATTTTTTAAATTTTTTGGAGAATTTGAAACTAACGTTATGAAGAACTCCCTATCTCTAAACTCGCTCACTACCGAGTTATCAACACTTGAAATCAAACAAATATGGAACTAACAAAATATAAAAAACACTTTTTTATTCAAAAAATATTACCATGTGCAACAGAAGTTATAATTACCGGGTGGTCCATTTATCTTGAGACAGTCTTATATCTTAAAAACGGCACATTTTTCGGAAAAAAAGTTCAAACAAAAGTTGTTTGCTATTGTGGGGCAATTGCAGTGGTGCTATCCATTTGCGAATTTGACAAGCGTTTCAAGGTTATCTCAAGGTCAACTTTGGTTTTTTTTAAATAGAAACATATATTTTTTAATACAGAATCGTATTCTACAGAAAAAACAATGTTTTATTCCGATTGAAATAATAACATTTATTTGCTATTACACGAGAGAAAAAGGTCTCGACAAAACTTTGAAATGTATTAGAGGAAAGTCGCCTAATATTAGGATGGTTCCTAATATTGGATACCCATGTATTTCAAAAACTAAACGGGCATGTGGGCTACATGTATTAAATAATGGCTGTATTACACCTTAAAATGCCACTGGTTCATTTACAGTGCCCTACCCTTCCACGTTTTGACAGTAAAAATTTTTAACTGAAATCGGTGCTTTGAAGTTTTTTTTTGCTGCGCATTTAAAGGGTTGGTTTACGAGTTAAAAGGTAAATATCTTTACTATTTCTATATGCTATCAAAAGTTCATGCTATTAGTTACTTATACTAAATATTTTTAACAGTAAATATCTTCGGTTTTTTAAATAAAAAATTCCAACTTAGAATTTTAAAGATTTGCCTAATATTGGACTGCAGTACGTTCCAAATATTGGATATCCAATATTAGGACATTATTCACACACACGGAATTTGGATGTTGCTCACAAAGTTCGGGAAAATCATATAATCCTAATATGCCTACCTCCACATTCAACCCATAAGCTCCAAGCATTGGATGTAGCTTTCATTAGCCCCTTGAAGACCTATTATAATTGAAAACTGGTTAAAAACTAATCCAAAAAGAGTGGTTTCACCCTACCAGATGCAAGTTTGTTGGGAAAATGTTACTTAAGAGCTGCGTCACTAGATATATCTGTAAACGAATTTCGGAAATGTGGCATTATGCCTTTTGATGAACAAATTCCGAGATCATGATTTTTCCATTCATGCAAAACTAGAAACATCTCTTGACATTGAAAATATTACCCTCGGAGAGACACCTGCTAATGAAAATATTGACAAAGTAAGTAAGCATATTCATGAAGCTTGCGCCGGTGCTGAGGGAAGGAAAATTACATTTGTGACTTTTGTATTAGTGGCTGATTTCGTTCCTTTTTCATTAGTCAAATTTTAAGTTGTTTTAATTTAATTTTGTATTTTAATAAATAAAACATAAAAAAGCATTACCGTTCATACTTGCTACCTAATATTGGACACCCTATCCAATATTAGGATACCAATTTTCAAACTGATAAAACTGACACCTTTTACATAATACGTAATAACTTTTTAAATAAGACTTTTATCCTTATGCCAAGTTTCTAAAAAGATAGTACATGGATACACTATAATCCCACTACATGATTACAAATATATAGCTCTTTTTTCATGACAAAGTAACCTTCGACAAAAATGTATCCAATATTAGGCGACTTTCCTCTATAATAAATGCTTCTTTAATACTTCCCCTCAAAAAGAAATCGAGGGGCGTTAAATCATGTGACCTAGCAGGCTACACAACGGGGCCAGCTGTTCCAATCCATAGATCAGGGTATTCATGATATAACACTTCACGGAAAATTCTGGCATAATGTGCAGGACAGCCATCATGTTGAAACCACATATTTGCCCGTTCTTGGAGTGGTATATCTTCAAGTAGAAGAAGTAGTAGAAGAATGCTGCTCTAGAAACTGCTGATATTTCTGTCCATCCAATGTTCCTTTAATAAAATAAGGGCCAATCAACCTATCTCCAAGAATTCCACACCATACATTCACCGTCCAAGAACGTTGTTGTTCCACATATGTTAACCACCGCAGATTTTCGACACTCCAATAATGCAGGTTGTGGCGATTCACCTGTCCATAGTTTGTAAAACTAGATTCGTCCGAAAACAACACACTAAACAAAAAGTTTCTGTTTAATCGAATTTGTTCTCGTGCCCACTGACAAAATCTGACTCGATTCTCAAAATCATCACCATGAGGTTCTTGATGCAAATCAATATGTCATACGGGTCAAATTTATGCCGCTTTAATATCCTAAGAATGCTTGATTTAGAAATTGCAGAGTCTCGAGAAATTCTTCGACAAGAAACATGCGGATTCACAGCAATAGCAGCCAATACTGCGATTTCATTATTTTCACCACTGACAATAGCTCGTCGAGTTCGTTTTTTCGGCTGTACATTTCCGGTTTCTCTAAAATCCTTCACAACACGGTAAAATGTAGCGCGGGATATAGGATTTCTTTCTGGAAAACATTTCATATAGGGCATTATCGACATTTCTGTGACATTCTCCATAGAGCAATATCATCTCAATCTTTTGTGCTACAGAAAGATGTTCGATACTTTCTCAAAACTAACTTATTGTTTATTGTCACTCACAAGATATTATGAATGATTTCTTTGATATAAATGTGCAACTAACGTCATACCAAATGTTTAATGTAATCTAATGCTATTCTTACTTTGACAATTCATATTCTCAATATAATAATATTAAATTTTCAATGTAATCAGATATAATACTTCAATCTAAACCCTGTACGAGCTCATATTCTCAAAATAGTCATACAAAATGTTTAATATGATCTAATTCTATACTTACTTTGAGATTCATTTTCTCAATATAATCGTATTAAATTTTCAATGTAATCAGATGCTATACTTTCTTCTAAACCCTGTATGTTATGATTAAGTAACCGGTTTATTTAATTTAACTCTACATTTTTTTGGAATAAGTAGTAATTACTCTTAAACTGTGTATTCAACCATCCTAAAATTAAGTATTCATTTGCTCCATTCAAATTAAAACCATTGAGAATTTGATAATCTACATTGAAATACAGCCATTTGCACCGCTTACACTTAAGGTCCACTTAGCGTTAAGTGGAACTTAAGTTGACGTATTATGTTGCACCGCCACTTATAACAAACCTAAGTGGGACTTAAGTTAGGCCGAGGTAATCTACAGCTTAAGCTCCACTTAATTCATATCTAACTTCACTTTTTATTTTGTTCTCCAGTATTTTGTCTAGGTACCTATGTCAATAAACATTATTCTATGAGGTATGTTTACATTATGTTAGGTACTTGTTCTGTCTTAAATTTCACTTAAACATAATAGTACCTGGCTAATAATTTATAATTATTTAATATTTCACATTATTATAGATATTTCTAATGGATTTACGTTAAGTTTTTGATGATTTCGATGACATAAATTTAGTTTTACCTATGTGGGGTGCCGCGAAGAATATATTCGAGCTAATCATTTTGAGGACTTGGATAATTGGACGTTTTCTAAAATATAGGGTTGTCAAACAAACGGCTATAGTGAACCTTTTCAACGCGATATTGAATACCCTCACAACGTGTAATTAGGAATTTTTTAAGCCAAAAACAGTTTTTTGTATTTACAAGGCCTAGCGCCAAATCACGGACGGAATCTGCGATTATTGTACAAGGCCCACCACCAGTTTTTTTTTTATTTCAGACTTTTCATCGGCTACCTCCCTTCGTAAATGTTTTTTTATGTTTTCATAATATTTGCGTAGGGAATCACATTTTCGCGGATAATTTTCTGGTGTTTCAGTATTAAACCGGCTTGAAATTATTTTCTACACCCTGTCTTTTTCTCGCCAAATTTGGTTGTTGGTATTTTTACATTCTATTATTTGCTATTTCCTATATTCTTATACTATCCTCAGAAGTAATATTTTTTCCTATAGGAAATATTGGGAGCCGGCTTCTTTGTCCCTTCCATCTAAAAATAAATGAATAATATAATACATAATAACTAAAATAAAAATAAATAATTCTTTAGGTTAGCCAGCATTATTTTCAATGTTTGTATTAAAATGCGACATATTTCTTAAACTTAGCTAAGTATTGGCTGGTGCAATTCATATCCTAGATAAGGTCCACCTTATCTAAGTTGTAGATTTAAGCGAGGCGGTGTAAATAGCTCATAGATATCTACTTGAGGATATACAAACATGAATTGAAACTTATCAAATTAAACCAAGCCATTTATTTTATGTGTGCGAAGACGAATAGGTATTAAAACACCAGCACACTTTGTGTAATATTTAAAATAATTTACTTAAAGATCGTGCCTATATTAGTGCCATTTGGGTAACAACTATGTGGAATGTAATACAATGTATACCAAATACGTATCACGGTGTATACAAATAGTATCGATACCGAAACACCATATGGTTTTTACACCTCATCTTACACCTGTTAATGTTCTGCAGGCTATATATGGCTAATAATAATTAATCAAGAACGGTGTAATTATGTTTAAATGATTTTTTTAAAGGTTTAATAGACTCCGTTCACAACATATTTGCCGTTTCATGTAAATATGCACCAACAGATTTTTGATAGACCATAAAAGCAAAAGCTTGAGACACATGAACATAAAATGTAAATTTTAATAGATAGAGATCAGTGGCATCGATTTTTTCGTTTTAGGATCATTTATCTGCAAGACAGGAGTGACATGACATAATACTAGATAATGTATACAGCATCTGGAAGATTGTTTAATATTTTATTGGTTAAATATTGGCACATGGTTGAGAGTTTTATTTAGAGTTGTATAACGATTTTATTTTTAATTTTTTCAATATAATTTTTATGCGGAACCGTTTGCAAAAAGACACACTTTTTGTACAGGGTGGGCCACATTGGACTTTTAAGAGCCTCCGTTTGCGATGCTCAATTTTATTGCAAACCGCGTTTTGATGCCTTTTCTAGTTTAGACGCTACAGAGCCTTTTTCAAATTTCAGCAATTCTTTTGATCCTCTCTTAACTTTTGCATTTTAAAAGATAATGGATTTTTTAAAACACTTTTTTGAGTTTTTGTGAGTCGCCGTCGTGTGTCGCATCGTCTCAATATTGGAATAATAATAAAATAGTAAACAGAGTTTTACAAAACAAACTTTAACATAATTTGTTTTATAAAAGCTTTTAATGTGTTCTTATAAAACCAAATGCTTCTATAGCTACTCTCTTATTAGCTCTTACGGGAGTAATTTAAACATAACTTAAATTGGGCCCTTTGTTTATGTTATGTATGTTATAACTGCCGTTATTAAAACGGTTTGTCGAGAACCTTTAAGAGGGTTCGTGGATCTTGAGGTAGAAAATTTGGTATGCGTTCATTGAGTATCGCAACAAGCTTCTTTTGGGAAAAATGCGGAACATTATTTGATACTGCCCATGATCGCATGTTTTCTCTTAGTTTTGCATTTTTTTTTAGCTCACTTGTTGTGCTTGAAGCATGATATTGATCACCAGGATAGATATCTCTATTTCGGCTACCCGCTCACCATCTAGTAATAATTCCTCCTGAGAATTTATCAGTCTCCACAATATTTGGTGTCTTATTAATGTTAATATTGTCATTAATTTGATTAGATTCTATAACAGTTCCCTTCTCATTATTATAGCCACTAATGTTTTCCCTTTGATTATTTATAATATTGTAATTAATTTTCTATTAAATGCACAACTGCTTTTCGTTTTTTTCCATTTGGACAATATTTTAAACCTGTGTATAATAATATAACAATAAATATCAGTTGAAAATAAATAAGACTATGTTATATATTAGTTCTAGGTAATGTTTATGACAGCATTTTAATTTTATAAAATATGCATTGGCAACATATGTATTTTTTTATTGTTTTTAATAAAATAACTAAAAAACAATTTTGTAATTATTAATTTGCGCACAAATTTGCTGCAGAAAACAAATCGCTCTTAATAACGACATTAAAAAAACTTTTTTATTATTACGAAATGTACTTTAACAGAATAATTTTATAATTGTTTTTAAAGGAACAAGTTAATCCAGACTAGTACTTTTACAAAATGCTATTAAGACCAATTATCATTCGGAACAAATTCGTCCTATAAAAAGTATTTTATAAACGTTTATAAAATTGTTACGATATCATATTTTATAAATATTTTATTATTTAGCTGCAAAAACGATCTTAAAACAATTTTTCGCACAGAAAAGTTTAACACAGCAGTTTAATCACGAAACGAAACTTTAAAGAACAAAAAAGTTTTAACTAAGCGACAATAAAATAATTATAAAATATATTAGTTCTTTAAGAATGTCGAATTGCTAGTTGGGAATATCAGGCTGTATTTCTCCACATATTATAATGTTTGTAAATCTAGCCTTATTCCGGAATCTGAATGATTGCGTATTAATCTGTCACGATTTTCTTGTGCCTGTCCAAAAAAAAATCATCAACATCGGACCAAGTATACAAAAGCTATTTGAGATCAAAATTCTTTAACATTTTAAAAAAAACGTGTGATTTCTTAGTACACCCTATATAATATTTTGTGTTAAATCAAGGTTATATGCAGCTGTTCTTCATTTATACTAATGACAGGTCTTGTATCCATGCCCATTTGAATGAATGCACCACAAAGAAAATGATCTCATCAAGATTTTGCTTGGTGCCTTCAAGATATTATAATACCGTCATCAATCCAATACCTACTTACTGTTTTTGTGTCTGCAGATATTAAAATGTTTTTCTAAATAATCGATTTGCCTTGTGTCAGCTCTTTAGTCTTTCAGACATAAAGATTAACTGATAAAAATTTTAATGGGTGGTTGCTGCTGGTTGGCACAGGCTTATACATAATATTTACCTGATGATAATGCAAAAGAGGTAATACCAAGAAATACGGTGTCGTCATCGTAACAAGCCAGTCTTTGAAACAATAATTATTCTTTAATGTTGTTTCGGTCGTCGATGTGGGTGGGACATTTAAGAAATGTTTTTGATTTATGTATTACAATTACTGAAATCGATTTGTCACTCGTTAAAAGGATAACTAGAATAATAATATCGGACAACTTAATTTTTGGGTGAAAAATTTTCAATAACTCATGAGACTTTCACAAGACTGTTCCAACGAGCATTGGACACACCTGATAAGATCCTAAACCTCTCGAATAACATACACGATACAAAAAAGTGAGAAAACCGAACAGTCTAAAGGCGGCTACGCCCTACGGGGCACTTGCAAGCGATTTAACTCGAAAGTAAGTTGGAAAATACTTGTTCTAGGTGAATTTGTCAATGTGGTCATGCTTGCCCCTGCGTCCTCCAACAAAGCTGCAGTGATTCTGCGCAAACTGTGACCAGTATATTTGTTCGCATCGCTTATACCCAGATCTTCTGCAATAATGGAAAGAATCTTGCCGAAGGTGTTCTTCCCAACTGGCTCTAAAGAACAACGACCGTTGCGGTAACACAAAAAGAATCTATTGACTGATGAGTTCATAGCCAATTCGGCAAGATAGTCAGCTCTATGGGGATGACCAGATGTATCTATGGTCTCCAAATGAATACTGTTTCCATCCTCTGATGACAATACTACACAGATTATCGGCTCATTATGTATATTCGACCATCAATCTAAGGACATGCAAACAGATTGCCCAGATAACTTATTAAAACACACAAATATTTCATTCAAAATCTTTAATGATAACTGAAATCTAGATGGTGGAAAGTAACCAAATTTTAGCATTTCTATGGCTATTCGAACCTCCTTATTTTCTATAGCTCTAAAACTGCAATTCGTTGTGTAAACGGATTTGGCTAAATAGCCAAATCCGTTTGCACAAGAATTGAACAGACAAATGTCTGTTCAATTCTTTCTTCTTACCTTGTCCAGTTTTCACAACGAAAGACTCCAAACGACCACTACTAGCACAATTTTCAGTATTTACACGTCCACTTACACTTCCCTTTTCACAATTCTCGCTTCTCTGTTTCTTTGCCAACTGGGTGATTTCATTCTGGCTAGTTCCAGGCTGTCACTGACAATCACCTTGAAGCGTTTCAATATGATATGCTGATATCATTAGTTTTACTTTTGCAGGTTTCCCAATGAGTTTTTCGTCTGTCGACAAGACCTATCAATTCTTTACCACACATTTACATACTGCTCTACAACCTAGTTTTCTCACAACTTTCTTTTTTATAAAGTGCTGCCAAATACTAAATTCCTTTCTGCCTCGGATTCTCATAAAGTTCTGAGTACAAAGCATTAATAAAATTTTGGGAAACTTTTCGTTAGCAAACTGTATTTTAATAATTTTATTAATGCTGTTTACTATAAGGACCAATTTTGTTCTAAAATTTTCAAACTCGAATTTCTCGAAAACCTTTAAGTTTTTCGAGAAAAAAGAAGTATGCCTTTTTTATGTAGAAAACTTTATTTTATCACATTTTTGACACAAAATGAATAAAAATCACAAGGAAAAAAAGTTACGTTATAATTAAGGCAAGGGTCCCCCCCCCCGTTTAACCGCCTATGGTCATCCTTTTTTATTTAATTTCATGTCAATTCACGACATTTAACTAGATGAATAAATATGCTACATTTGGTAAATTCTTCTTTACTCGTTTCGAAAATATTTTAAAAAAATCGTCCTCAGGCAGTCATCTTTAACACCCTGTATCTTTGTAAATAAGGATTTTTCGAAAAATTACAATTTAGGTTTTTTTCATGATTAGATGTCCCCAATTCGCTCACAAATTTTGGCAATGTCTTTCTATAACACCCAGTATATGTATAACCAATAAAATACAATATTCATTATGGGGTCATTGGAAGGCGTTTTCTTGTTACGGGATCGAGTCCTAGCTCTGGCAAAACTTTTTTTTTAATAAAGTAGTTAGTTTTTTTGAAATGATAAAAATCATACAATAATAATAATAATTATAATTAAAATTCTGTTTCGTGACGCAGCGCAGGTCATATATTTTTGATTATATGATAACTTGTCGGGAAAGTTTTGGGATGACACAACCGATTTTTTAAAAAATAAAATACTGTTGACACAATTTGTTGCTTTACTTTTGTCGCACCTCATTTTGTCCATTGTTATAATTAATTATTATAAATATTTCTATAGCTATTTCTTTTAAACTGTAGCAAAATATTGTAAAATATTACTAATAATTAATTAGAGAAATAAAAGCACTTTGTTGCTCTACTTTTGTCCATTAGTGTATGTGATAATAATAATATTTGTATTTTTTTTACAAAAATCATGATTTTTATCAACCCTATGCCTGTCAAACAAATAAAGTATCTAGAAGAGTCAAGACTAAACAACAACATTGTATACTCGTATTATCCCTGTCCTGACCTCAGATTGTAGGTTGAGGGCCCAGTATGCTCCAAAGAATTCGTTCCGATTTGTATAATGTGATTTGAGTTGTACATAACTAGAAACGGAAATTTTAAACTTTATTCCTTCCACTGTTATATAAAAAAATTCTAATGTTCATACGATAGAAAATAATATATAAAAAAAACACACGATTATCTCAGTCTGTAATCTATAGGAGGTCGCCAGCTACTGTATTCATTTTGCCTCCAAGGTTTTTGATGTTATAATGATGTGTGCGGTTTTATAAATGCAATTTATATGCCAAATTAATTGAAATTATATTTATTTATATTTTATCGTATAAATTAACAGACATGAAGCGACATTTGTTAGGTGACAGTTTATATTAGATATACAGCGAGAGCAGAATGGAATAGTGTTTGAAATAATAATAATTTGGAAATTTTGGAAATCATTAAATCTAAAGGAAATAATAGTGTCACTTGCTTGAATGACCAAACAACTTTCATTGACTCCTCAATTACTCAATTATTAATCCACTTTTTAATTTGTAATGTGTTCGTTTTATGCCCCCTCTTTGCTCGTCTCATTTGAATTTACCGATTTTTATTTTTGGACATACTGTAGTTTACAGAAACTTTTTTCTCCTTGTACGTCTGTTGTGCTTGCTGAGGGTTGAAGTGTGATGTTTTCTGTACACAGGTGTTTTATCAACTGGTGAGTTTTTTGCCTTATAGACTTATAAACAAATTGCTTGTCCATTTTACTTTTGTTTTTTGTCTTATGCGTTCGTTTTTATCTGTATTGTCGGACTAATGATCGCTTATTAAGCCGAAACTAGTTTCCGTTTTCATAATTGGATTAATTTGTGTGGAGGAGTTGGCTTTCAAAGTTTTGTTTGTTTTCTTTTATTTGAAAAATAAATCAGCTGTCTTGTTATAACATAAAATAAGTTTAAATGTTATCATTTAACAATAAATAAACCGTTGCCCTCGAGGCACGAATAACTCTCCATATTTAAGTGTAAAACTAATAATTTTATGACTTTTTGTCATTTATCTAAAATTTATATATATTTTTTTTTTGTTTTAGACGTCAGCTAATTTTTGTAGGTATCGGGTTTTGTTCCTCTTTCTTCTCTTTGGAGGCACTATTTATACGTACATATTTTATATTTCAGATCTTCTACGCCAAGTTCTTGTACGCAAAATAGTTCTTTTTTTATTATAAAATTTATTTTGCCTCCTTTTCTACAATTTACGAACACCTATGTAAACGAAATTGTTATGCTGCATGCTGTAGGTTATCTTATATCAAAGCTATATACAGGGTGAGTCACGAGGAAGTGTTCATACTTTTACCATAAGTAGAGGCACGTTAGGGGATTATCAAATGACCATTAAAAAATGTCTCCTTGTTTTGATTATTAATATACAGGGTGAATTATGGATCTTCTCCAAAACAATGTTTCGTCATATCTTTTCTTTAGACAGAAACGACACACACTGTGCTCTAGTATGGTAAATACCATAATTTGAATTGATTTACAGTGTCGGATTTAAAAATTTGTCATATCTGGTTCATCCCAATAATTCACCCTGTATGTAACTGTTTCCACCCGTAATAGACAAAAAACAGATAAAAAATGTTTGTAATAACCTAGTTTTCTTATTTGTTTGAGGAAAACTCATGTGTCTAATTATTTTAATCGGAATGAAATTAACAAGCCAGGGAAATGTTTATTCATAAATTAAGAATTTAAATAAAAATCAATTACCAAACAATAAAACCGTTTCAACAATGTGGAACAAAGTAAAAAACAATTTAATAAACATTACGATTATAAAAGATGTTCAAAATGAGATCCATCTGCCTTAATACACTTTTCTTGACGAATGTTTAAATGTGTAATGGACTTTTTAATTGTCAGTGGGTCATTTCGGGTAATATTGCAACAGTGAATAATTCTGTTAATGAGCTGTTGTGTTTTATAAACGTAATGTTTATTAATTTGTTTTTTACTTTGTTCCACATTGTTAAAACTGTTTTATTCTTTGGATATTGTTTTTTATTTTATTTCTTTATTTATGAAGAAACATTTCCCTGGCTTGTTCATTTCATTCCGATTAAAATAATTAGACACATGAGTTTTCCTCATCAACAAATAAGGATACTAGGTTATTAGATACAGTTTGTACTTGTTTTCTATCTATTACGGGTGGAAAAGTTACATGTGGGGGTGAATTATTGGGATGAACCAGATATGCCAGATTTTTAAATCAGGCCCTGTAAATCAATTCAAATTATGGTATTCACCATACTGGAGCACAGTGTGTGTCGTTTCTGTCTATTTTGAAGATTTCTTTCTAATAACTAAACATTATTGTACAGTAAGATACTTCATTATTGACAATTTTCAATTTGGCTCTAAAATGAATCTTTAATTGGAAATGTGAGGTGAGTGTAAAAAAAAATTCAAATACCCAGGTCTAACTGTCTATTTATGTCCTGGGAAAAAATTATATCAGATTTTTGAAAAATCATATACAGGGTGAAGTGTTGAATATGAAGCAGTCCCACGAATTTTCTCGAAGACGGACCTGGATTTTTTCAATTCTGAATATGTCAGTTAGTTGCCAGACACCAATACACACTTTTATAAAAAAATGAGATAAATCTACTTAATCATTGAAAAGATATGACGAAACATTGTTTTGGTGAAGTTCTATAATTCACCCTGTATATTAACCCATTAAAGCCCATTGGCACATAAATGTGCCAGCGTTATTTTCTTTTATTTTTTCAAAACTCCCCAAACTGAGCTGTTCTAGATACATGCTGAACTGTTCCTTGCGTAGTTATTTACAGGTCATAATTTTTTTTTAAATTTTACAGTGCTTGATTTTTGAGAAATTAATGAAAACCTAACCCACTCTGAAGCATCTTACTACACCTGTCTGCACTGATGTAAATATACATTTTTTTTTTTAATTACTTTACTAGTTGTTACATTTTTCATTTTGTTATTGATAAATATTCATTGTAACGATATTCAACAAAACCATAAGTTTTTTTATAACATAAATTTTATTATGAAGGAAAAAAAACCATTGGCACATAAACGTGCCAGTGGGCAGACATGATGTCTATTTCAAAGATATGCATGCGCAGTTGGCCTTGTTCTATTTTTAGTGTTTGAACTGTCAAACATGCACCAGTAGGTATTTATTACGTTCAGTACGCAATTTAGAAATTATTACTGGTACTTTACGGAAAAATAGAGTTTCAAAAGAATCAAATATGTCCGAGTATAATTTGTTGCTAAAACAAACCGAGGAACAATGGAACTCAAAACCGATGGAAAGTTAGTACTTGTGCGGGGGAATGATAATTCCATTGTAACTGTATTATCAAACTGCTGTAATCATATGCTTCCTTTGAAAAATGTAGAGATATTCTATAACTAAAAAAAGTAAAATTCATATTCAAATGCCGCTTATAACAAAAAATATGGGAGGCGTCGATTTTGAATGATCAGGTCTGTCTAACTATGGAATTTCAATAAGGACTAAACAGTAGTGGTGGTCTTTCTTCAGTTGTTCAATTGATCAACCTAATCTACAAGTTTGGCTATTATGGAGAAGGTGTGAAAACAATAATATGCCGCTACTCGAATTCAGACGGCAACTTATTGCTTTATATTTATGGGCACCCTTCAATGAAACCAGGGCCATCATCAAGCGCATTATCACCAATTGTCAATTAGTTACGTTTGAATGAACAAAATCACTTGATAGTCCAAAGTAGTGAAACATAGACAAAATGTAAAACATGTTCTAACCGCACCAGTTTTGAGTGTAATACCTGCAAAGTAGCCCTGCACCCAAAAACATACTTCAGACATTTCCATAGAACATACCTTTTTATTATATTTATCAATAACTGATGTAATTATTCAAAAAATATTTAGTTTTAAATATTTATGTAATGTTTCTCTTATGTTACTGTATGTGCCTGGTGGCACATTTATGTGCCACTATTTTTTTGGTACTTTTATTATAAATAAATTTTAAATTTTGCGTATACAATGTTATTTCACATATATAAACCGCAACTAACGTGTTTTTGTTCTAATTAAAACAGACAAAAATTACGGGCACTAATGGGTTAATAATCAAAACAAAGAGACATTTTTTAATGGTCATTTGATATTCCCCTAACGTGCTTCTACTTATAGTAGAAGTATGTACAGTTCCTCGTGACTCACCCTGTATAATTACCCAATTTTTCTATTATATTTGGATTTTTTTTTTCCTTTTTGACCCTATTTTACACTGTGTGAACCAGTTCCTTTATGTAACATTTTTTAGGTTATATTCTATTACAATTATGAAAAATCATTCTGTATTTCGAATAAGCTTAGAAAGTAGGTATATAATATGTTTTTATTTTGACCCCTTTTACACTATATATGAACGCCTATATACGTTGCCACTTTTTCTATCTGTCCTTTTCTATCTTATATATCATCTGCCAATATATGTCTGATTTGAAACAAATGTCAATTATGAATGAAATTTCAGATAATGTTATTCTCTCGAGTTTCTAGATCTGTGGGAATAATAGTGTTTTAATGTTAGCACATCTACCGTTCCCATATTTAATTTCAATTATTGATATTTTCCCGCAGTTGAACACCCCATTTGGATCAAAAATAATAAGCCGAAACAGTACCGAAATTATTTATTCCTTTTGCTGTTTTCGATTTATAATATTCAGATAAATATAGGTAATTTATTACAATAGTGCATTTCTGCTTAATAACAATATAATTTGAATATGTACTTAGAAAACTACCAACTATAACTGTTATTTAAACTAGCAGCAATAATTAGCCAGCCCTAATTAAAAAAATCTCTGTTCTCACCCACACACACACATTACGTTAGACGCTAATTGTTTCAGAGAAGTGAGGTGACGCAACACGTATACCTGGTACTCGTAAATAGGTACTACCCTACTAATGGTTCCTTGCTGGCGCCGGTCAGTCGGTGCGTCGCATACTCAGGTGCAGCAAAAGCATAATAGTTTAATAGAATTCAAAAAGAGTGTGGTACCAATAACGACCGCGAGACGGAACCCAACAACTTCTCACGTGCATACGAGAACCACCACCCACAGAATCCTACTATGGGTACTATTATTGTAACAATAGCTGGAGAACGAACCGGCAAGGCGGTATTGTTTCTGTGATGTTCTTTATTCGAGGTCGATGCTGCTATATATTACGATATTGTGTTTGGTTGTATAGATGTTGTATAGGTACCAAGGATATGTGTGAAAGCCACGTACTTACTTATCTAATTTTAATATCTAGATGCCGATAAAACATAATGAGGAGTACAATAAAGAAGGCTGTAACAAAAAGGAGAGTTTCAGATAATAATAATATTTAAAAATATGCTACAATTTAGAAATGTGCGTTTATTTTCCCTTGAAAAGATAAAGCCTTCCTGATTATGCAATTAATAATTTCATTATGATAATTAGCTAAGGGCTGTCTGTCAACCACTTTCCTCCTAGAACCAACGGTCCATTTTAATGGACATCGAGTTTTCCACCTCTAATATTCTTAATAAATGTAATTTTAAAAGACCCACAACCCAAAATCAATTATATTGAACATTTAGGTCTCGCCTCCTTAGCGTGGACTTGGGTGATAAACTGATCTTAAGTTTGCTATAATTATAGCAATTGGTAAATTGGTTGTTTTTTTATGCTTCTTAATGGTTTTTAGACTACAACTTATGTAGAGTAGAGTTCAGTTGAAGTTTTAAGCTAATTTATGATTAAAAATTGTTTTCTGCATGCTCGTAAATAGCCTTTGAATGAACTATGTATTTCAATTGACACAAGGTTCTGCTTCTCCATTTAGGAGTGTTATTCGACATCGCAAATACTTTCAATGACTTCTTTGTCAGTTTTTCTAGGAATAATACTTCATGCAGTCTGGACACACCGAATCTCGTGAAATCCACAGTTAGATCTTTTTTCCTTCACCCCACTACCCCAGATGAGATCTCCAGAGTTGCCAGGAAAACATGCAGGAAAAAATCTAGCGGTTTGGATGGTATTCCGGGTAATGTAGTTCTGGCTGTTGCAGGGCCGTTGTCCCTGATAGTTAACAGAAGCTTTGAGGAGGGTGTTTTTCCGGAACGTTTAAAAAAATCAAAAATTATTCCCATATATAAAAATAAAGGAGATCCTAGGGATATAAATAATTACAGACCTTTGGCATTACAAAACCAGTTCAGTAAAATCTTTGAATCTTTATTTAACAATAGACTTAATGATTATCTGGAAAAACATAAACTGCTTGATCACAGCCAAAATGGATTTAGAAGCAATCGGTCAACAGAGACAGCTCTGGGTCAGGCTTTTGGTCACTTGTTTCATGCCCTTAATAACAGGCAAATGGTGGCTGGTATTTTCTTTGATCTGAGCAAGGCTTTTGATACAATAGGTCACAAGCTTCTGCTCTCAAAATTGGAGGATGTTGGAGTGCGTGGAACAACGTCTAAATAGATAGGAAGTTATCTCATGCATCGTACCCAGCAAGTAGAGATTGCGGGCGTTCGTTCAGGGGTGGGAATTGTGAGCAATGGGATACCACAGGGCTCATGTTTATCGCCAACTTTATTTAATATATTTATTAATACCCTGCCGGACGTTTTGGGGGTTTTTGGCCTGCCCGTTCTTTATGCGGATGACACAAGTGTCCTTGTTTCAGCCGGGGATGAGAGTGGGTTGGTACGGTCTGCTAATGCCCTAGCTGGCGCGATGCACAGATGGTGCGAACACAATGGAGTGGCACTCAATGCATCAAAAACTGTCTTTCTTCCAATTTCCATATCAAATAGGAACATGGACCGAAGTTATTTAATAAGAGCCAAAGATTAATCTATTGAGAAGGTCAGTAGCACCAAATTCTTGGGAATATATACAGACAATAAATTGACCTGGAGCACGCACATAGACGCTGTAGTAAAGAAATTGTCCAGCTACATATTCCTAATAAACAACATCAAAAATACTGTATCGAATGATATTCTTAAATTGATATATTTTAGTCTGATACAGTCTACTTTAGAGTATGGTGTTATATTTTGGGGGGGAACGAGTGGGACTGCGAGGGTGTTCAGAACTCAAAAAAGGATCATCAGAGCGATGCAGGGAATCTCTCAAACTACTTCCTGTAAGGACCATTTCAAAAAATTGAAATTGATGACATTCCCTTCACTATACATGTACTCACTTATAATACATATAAAAAAACAAAATGAAATATTGCCTAAATCAGAAGATATACATAGGCACAATACTAGAAATAAAAATAACTTGGTATTACCGTTCTCCAGATCAACTACTGGCCAAAAGAACCCTAACTACATAGGTGTTAAATGTTTCAATAAAATTTTAAAAATACAAAAGTTTCAAAACATTTCTATCAAAAAATTGAAACTGGAGCTGAGAACCTTTTTTATAGAGAAATGTTTTTATTCTGTAGACGAGTTTTTAAATTGTACTAATGAATAGTTTTAAGTCCCGAATTATAGCGGGTTATGTATAAATATTATTGTTTTTGTGTTGTATGTAATATTATTGACTATCCCATAATGTGACATGTCATATTGTATATTGTTATCATTCTGAGGAGCAAAGAATAAATATTTAATTGGACGTCAAATCGTGATCTTTAACATCTTTCATTTTTATTTGTTCTACTTTTAGCAATATTTGGCAACAACAAGACTCTTAGACCTGGAGAGGATGACGAGAAGCTGTTTCAGCTACTTGGGGGCAATTGTTCCGAGTTAGAAATGTCAGATGATGGAGATGACGAATACGATGAACTTGGATTTGAAGAAGAAGATAACAACGAAGTACAAAATGAACTATCTGAAGAAGAAGCCGATCATGGGGAATATGATGATGACGATCTATTTCGGTTGAGTGTTGTTCGGGAAAATTTAATTATTGCTCATGCTCAAAACCACATCCAAATTTTAAATGGAACGAACCTGAAAATGACATTCAAACACGTGACTCATGGACCGCAAAAGATTATTTTTCAATGTATTTCACGGATGAGGAATTCCAATGAATATTGGACCAAGACTACTAGAGTTTAGGCTATTGCAAGAAACATGACACGTGATAGGCTCTTTTCAATAAGAAGCAATCTCAAAGTAGTGGTTGATGGCTACATTGCACCGTTAGAAAGGATTACCGATAAATTCTGGAAGGTGCGTCCTCTAATGAACAAAATAAAGAACACATGTGAATTGTTTAGGGAAAAAACATTGGCTATAGATAGCACAGCTGATTCCCTTTCCTGGTATCTGCGCTATGAGGCAATTTGAAAGGGGTAAACCAAATCCTGAATAATTGAAAAATTTTGTCTGCGCTGTCCCAGATGAACTGGTAAGTGATTTTGAACTATACCAAGGAAAAAATACGTTCTTGGATGAGAGTAATAAAAAATTGAGAATTGGTCGCACCTGTAGTTTGACAGATATTTTACCACAATGCCGCTGCTTGAACACCTATACCAACAAAGAATGTATGGCACAGGAACCTTAATGAAGTCGCGCATTTCTTCTGCTGTCCATCTAACCAGGCACCAAATGATGGGCAAAATGGGACGTTGAACATCAGAGATGAGAAATCGTTATTGTCAAATGGTACGACATGAACCTGGTTCTTCTAGCGTCAACGTGTCATGGAACACAACCATACGACGAATGCAAAAGATGGTCGAAGAAGGAAGCAAAATATAGTCAAATACCCAGAACCAACATTGTATCAAAATATAATGACTGTATGGGAGGTACCAGCTACATGCTATGTATAACAATGAACCGTCAGAACTATATTACATTTCTTAAACTTGTCTATGGCCAATTCTTGGGACAAAAAAATGTCAAAAATCGAAGGATTCAACAATAACTCGATGTTAAAATTGATATTGCTACATATTTGCTCTCGGATCAACACGACAATTTTTTGGACTTGCCAAGAGTCATGAGCACCACAACAAATCTTGGCTAAACTAAAAAGAGACAGCGCTAACATCCGGCAATAGCCTCCGACCTAAAAAAATTCGGTAAGTTGCAGAATCAGAATTGTAAGAATTTTTTTTCTGTGAAGCTCCCAGGCTTTCTTTGTATTACAAGTGAAAGTTCACTAGTAGTTCCAGGTTTTTATAAGTCGTTTTAAGTTTCTTTTATTTCTTTTGTAGAAATTTGTATTTTAATTTTTAATTGTTTTTGGTTATTATAGCGACATCATGTTCATTATATTGGGCGATGTTTTGCTAAATAAACAATAAAAATTTTACTAACAAAGGTTGTTCGATTTTGCTGTCTCAACGCCTGTAAAGTTTCATAATGATCGGATTAAAAATCATCTCTGAGGCTCAGGAGCATAATATACTTTCACCAGACGGCCGTTTCGTCGATCCACGATTCATCAGTGGTAATCGGTCAGTAGTTGACAGTTAAAATCTCGACTTGCTATGATGTTTCGCGACATCTAGTTTGCCTTGAACATAGTGACCGTTACAATGAGAATGATAATCACATTTCAACAAAATGGTCCACCTCAATAAGCTCTTTCTGCTCGTCAGTAATTAGATGAAACCGTTCCCAGTTCGACGGATCAAGCGAAGAGGAGTAATTGGCAAATAAAGGCGTAGATGTTTTAGGATTAAAAAGGTATATTGGCTGGAAATCTTCAGCTGTAGCTGAAAGCTACGTTGAAGACGCTTTGCTAAAAAAGATGCCGACAAAATTTTACCTGGACTACTGCTGCTCCTTTACAAAATTCTACTACTGTTTCATGTGTAACATATTCTCCCAATAAAGTGAACAGTCCTCACCAAGCTTTTGTTCCACTGACTATCAATAATTATTGTACTTTTAATATTAATAAAATGTAGTTTAGTATGTAGTAGTAACAGATTTGGTAAACAACACCAAGTCGTACAAAAAAGCATTTAAAAGCTTGTTCAAATCCATACACGGAAAAATACCAGGAGCAAACATTGAAATGTTCTTGTCAAAATAGTAGGGAATTGGGTTTTTTTATGAAAAAGTATGGTAAAAACAGATCATATACCTAGATGACAAATAATTCATCAGAAAAATAACCTATGAAATTTCTTTCCAACTATAATGATTGAACTAACAGAAAACTCAAACACATTTCTTTAACAAAAACATAAGGCAAAAAGAAATAAACGTGAACAAAAATATAACGTAACCAATTGCTTTTATGATTTCTCTTCCGCAATAATTTGTGTGTAGCATGTTTGTCAAGTGTTAGAATATCGACTGTGTTCGACCACAGAATTAGAAAGGATCGTGTGGGTGTGCCAACCTCACAGAGTTAATTACCCAAAGCGATACCACATAACCCTGGAAAGTAAGGCAAATCACACAAGAAACTATAAACAAAGTTTATCCAGTATACCTATAGATAGACTTTGCTATAAAGTTGCAGGTGGACAGGCAGTGAATCGCAATTTTAGTAGGCAGGGTTGCCAGATGAAAACTATAAGTACTTTAGTTAGTAAATATGTGCATATAAATCACATCAATTAATAACGAACCTGTAATAATTGAATGAATTCTACTCGAAATATTCTTCTAAACTAGAAGTACAGAGTGTCCCATTTTGGCTGTCCTTATGTGATATCTCGGTTATGTATTTATGATATAACCTTGCGGGTTTCGCGAACCTGAACTACTTTTTTCTGAAACAAAAGATGCCCCAAATAAAATGGTTGTAGCCCTCTTAGTTTCCGAGTTACAGGGCGATATTGAAAATATTGCATTTTGGGACCTCCTTCGTATCTTCGTTACCCTTTAACTTAGCGAGAAGATCGAAACTACCTGATAGAGATTTTTCCATAGAATCCAGTGGCGTAATTTTTTATAACGAAAACGATTTCGGAGATACTCGTATTAACCATGTTTTTTACATTGCATTCGGTATGGCCTAAATTTATGTTTTTTAAAAATTCTCTGTACTGGTGCTCTTGGGACACCTGTTTCGCCCTCTAACATTCGGGTGGACGAGCATTGGTTATTTGCAACTGCACCCAAAACTGTAATTTCCATAAGTTCTTGCCGGTTATCGATATTATTGACGGTAGTCCCTGGTTTCCGAAATACACCAAAATTAATAAGGTTACTTTTTGATCTTTGAAACATCGATTTCGATGGCGGCACTTTTTTACCAAAATAAATTTGACGTACCAAACTTTTCAACATATTTGACAGTTGCATGCTTTGATTAAGTTCAAATTTACTGCTGCGCCATGGCCATACTTGATCTGTATGAATTATTTTCTTAAAATCAAATACGTATATTATTAAGTTTAAAAAATATATTATAACTTACTTTATATTTTTGAAAAGGGAATTTTAGGGGCTGTAAGAAAATCCAAAATTATACAGGGTGTCCCATAAGGAAAAACATAATTTTCGTTACAGTAACTTTACAAAAGGAACTGTAATAAAACAGGGTCCTATATCTTATTCTACGTTAAAAAGTGTTATGAAAAAGTTTTTGCTGAAATCAATTATTATTCCTCATGAAGTAATCAAGTCAATTGCTGCGATATTATTCACACAACTTTAAATGTCAATTTGATGACTTTGATTTTGCGAAATTAAATCTTTAGCTTCTGGTCCTGATCTGATCAATCTGGAGATGATTTACTTAACCATACACTACACACTGCCATAATGAACTAATATCCTCAACTATTGTTTTCTCGGTGACGTTTTTCCCAAGGCTTGGAAATTATCTAAAGTGAATCCCTTACCGAAAAAGAAAGATATTTCAACTTTTAACGATTTCACGCCAATTAGTATTTTGCCGATTTTGTCCACGATTGTTGAGAAGAGCATGAACACTCTTTTGGATGTGTTATGATGATATTATTAATAGTTTGGACTCTCAGATGAATACAGAGCTAATTTTACTGGATTATTCTAGGGCGTTTGATCTATCAGTCATCCAATGCTGTTATCAATACTTCATTACACGGGTTTCTCAGAAAACGTATTTGGATTTATAAATAGGTATTTAGATACCTAATAGGCTACAATAATTTAGAAACAGACAACTTGGCCCGACTATATTCAGTCTGTATACATTTAACTTATCATTTTGCTTGTCGTATTGTCAAACTCATTTATACAGGGTGGTCCAACGAAAAGTTTGCACCTAGCTTTTCTCTTTTTTTTGTAGTCGAATGCGAAAATGCTCGGACACGTCGATTTTGCTTTTGAGGGGGACACATTTTAAACATATTTTTCGATCTGCGCCTTTAACCCCCTAGCGGGGGTGAGTAACAACCCTAAAATTTTAAATGGAAAGAGGGGTCTAATGACATATCATTTGAAAGGACACAAAATTGTCTTTCTAATGATACCCTATTTGTCGAATTTTACTAAAACAGTTAATACGAAAACGACTTTAAAGACATTAAGCCGATAATTTTGGTATTAATGAGAAATACAAATGTTTTAATTATTGCGAGTGAAAACACCTGCAATCGTTAGTACATTCCAATGTTTGTTAGTTTTAACATTGCTTTGTAAAAAAAGTAAACAAGCTGTTAAATTGATTTATTAAAACGTTACATTAACAAATGTTGAAAATGTGACCCATTTGATTCCATACAATAATACAGATTTTGTTCAAATCTATTTCTAACATTTTGTAGCATATCAGGTGTTATGTTTCTGCACTCTTCTGTAATGCGTTGGCGAAGATCTTCTATGGACTCGGGCTTCGTGGCAAAACATTTATTTTTTAAGTGCCCCCAAAGAAAAAAGTCTAAAGGCGATAAATCCGGTGACCTGGCAGGCCATTCAATTGGGCCCTTCCTTCCAATCCACCGTCCAGGGAACCGGTCATCTAAGAACTGTCTTACAGGAGCCACATAGTGCGGAGGTGCTCCATCTTGCTGGAAATAAAGCCGATCAGCAGTATGATTTTGGTCATCTTCTATTATTTGTGTTATTAAAGGATCAATTGTGTCTTCAAGCATGTTTAGGTACACTTCACCAGTTAAATTTCCAGGAATAAAAAGTGGTCCTATAATATGATTTCCTAATATGCCACACCAGACGTTTATTTTTTGAGGATACTGGGTATGAACCTCACGGAATAAATGTGGGTTACTGTCATCCCAGTAACGGCAATTGTGCCTATTTACAGCTCCATTCAAATAAAATGTGCATTCGTCGGAAAAACAAATGTTAAATAATAATTGCGGATCTTCAATTAAACGCTGGCTCATTGCTTCACAAAATTGCAGCCTTCTATCAGGATCATCCTCATTTAGTTCCTGTACTAATTTGATTTTGTACGGATGAAATTTGTACGCTTTTAAAATTCGTATTATGGACGAACGGGAGACACCTGAGGCTTCAGCTAGTTGACGGGTACTTTGACTATGATCCATTTCAACATGCCCTAAAACAGCGACTTCCACAGCTTCATTTCTGATCGGTTTCTGCGGCTGGTGTTTTACATTACAGACAGATCCGGTATCTACAAACTTTTTAACTAACTTGCCAACGTACACATCATTCACATTTTTATCGGGATGTCTCTCATTAAATAAGCGAGCCGTAAGTCTAGCACTACTATTATTTTGAAAATAAAGTTTAACAATTTCAACTCGTTCTAGAATGGAATAAATCATTTTGTACGGTAAAAGTAAAATAACTTGAGAAGCAACCAAACTGAATCAATGAAAAGACTAAAATAAACGGTGTAAATTCTTTTCCTACACATATCTGCAGTTTTTATTTCAACAAAAAACGCAAACGATTAGTGAGGAATTTAGTTCTGATAAATAAGATAGTGTTTTTGAAATCCCGTTTTTCTTCAAAGTAAATAATTTAGAAATGATTGTAGTTGTTTTCAGTCGTAATAATTAAAACTTATTTGTATTTCTCATTAATACCAAAATTATCGGCTTAATGTCTTTAAAGTCGTTTTCGTATTAACTGTTTTAGTAAAATTCGACAAATAGGGTATCATTAGAAAGACAATTTTGTGTCCTTTCAAATGATATGTCATTAGACCCCTCTTTCCATTTAAAATTTTAGGGTTGTTACTCACCCCCGCTAGGGGGTTAAAGGCGCAGATCGAAAAATATGTTTAAAATGTGTCCCCCTCAAAAGCAAAATCGACGTGTCCGAGCATTTTCGCATTCGACTACAAAAAAAAGAGAAAAGCTAGGTGCAAACTTTTCGTTGGACCACCCTGTATGCTGATGATACGCAATTGTATCACAGTGTTCTTACGTCGGATATAGATAAGGCTACGTTTAAAATTAATTCTGATTTGCAGAGACTTTTGGAGATGTCTAGGTTGCAATATCTTGATACTGCAAAAAATCTTGCGTTTTGATGTTTGGCAAAGAAAGAGACTATGTTAGATCTAGAGTTCAAATTAAAGTAGATGGTGAGGTGCTGCAATACTCATTTAGTGCTAGGAATCTGGGTCTTGAACTATATGTCGATTTACGTTTGCAGAAGCATGTTAATAAATATATTCAAAGGGCTTACTCTTCCTTAAAAAAGTTATACTCCAGTCGTCAACTGTTGCCGCGGTCACTTAAAATTGTGTTCAGTAACAGTCTTGTCTTGAGTCACATTGACTTTTGTGATGTGGTATATGGTCCTTATTTGGATAGCGTTGATAAATGTAGGATAGAAATAGTTCAGAGGTCATGCCTCCGGTTCAAAAGGTATATGAACGTGTTTCGTATAAACTTCGCGCTAGCTTGTTTCATGGCGGGCCGCCATGCTTGCTAAATAAAGGTAAATTTAGGACTGATGTTCATACTTTGAATCTTAGGTTTAAGGGACTCATTACTCCTCCGTCCCATAGAACAACAATATATGAGCGCAGTTTTACCTATAACATTCATTCAGTGTAAAATAAAATATCTTTAGACTTCAAATCCCTTGAGCCTAAATTATTGAGGGTTCACTGCAGACCGATTCTCCTTCAGTCGCCTGATGCTTTGAAGGAGTTGTGGGTTACTTTATTGATTTATTTAGTTGCTCATGTTTGTCGAGACTTCATCTCTGCCTGCTTGAAATACTTCATCAAATGTAAATGTAATTTTGCTGTTGCTATACATTTTCTGAAACACTATTAAAATTCGGGCACTTAACTTGACTTTTTGTGTCTTCACGGGGGTTAATCTTAGATCAATACTACATTGTCATTAACTCTTTTTGCAGATTGATAAATTAATTATTTTGTATTATGTAAGTATTTTTTTGTTTGCAAATAAAACTGATTATTATTATTGGCTAATAATGATTTTTTTTCTTTTTTCTTGGTTAATAAATATATATAATGTAATAATGTCAGTTTCAAATCAATCTTGAATTTCCATGTCAATTTGCTCTCAACTGGATATATATATCCAAAACTATTCCAATAAAAGAGCTTTAAGAATATGGAAGACTATGTGTGAAAAAAATGTTGTGAGAATACTTAAGAGGTCCTAACCAGCTTAGCAAGAATAAAAGAGTTTCCCTTGTTTGGATAACCGGACATTCTGGTATCAGGGGAAACAAAGAAGCCAATGAGTTAGCCAAAAAGGGGGTTAACACGTTTTGTAGGGCCTGAAGCGTTCTTCGGCTTAGGGAAACACACCTACAAGGAGAAGTTCAGAATTTGGAATCAGGCAGAGCAATACTCCGCCAAAATTTTCGTGGACTGATACACAACAATAAATTCCTTGGAAAAATCAACACCAATGATCCAAAATCTGTTTGGATCTCAGTAAGGATGGGCTACGTATTCTTACAAGATTTCTTACTAGAACAGTTGGGGCATGAAATCGTAGAAGATATGGAGACGTGGTTTCCCTGAAACCAGCCAAGCTACTGGAGTTCATAAGAGCTTAATAGAAGACAGGCGGACATAATAGACCATCAGGTCGCAGTGTATCAGAAACAGTTAATTGTGATCTTAAATGTGTGACAAATAACGATTAAAATGTAAGGCTTTCGCGGCCGTTGCTCACATCACCTCCATGTGAATAATAGCAAAAATTAATAGCAGTTTTATATTTTTTCAAATTCTATGAAACAGAAGTTTATTTGGCAACACGCTACGAAAAAATTGTAAAACGCGGGACCGAGACGGAATGCAGATGGGCGCCCTCGCGTCTGACGCACACCTGCACAGCTCGCGGCGCTTTTCACGCCGCGACCTTTTGCTAATTACGGACGGTATTTTCGACTGATTCGTTCGTTTATGTGATACATGTATTGTGTAGAGGTGTGTAATATTTAATATTATGATTGTATTATATCGTGGCGTCAGAATTAGCATAAGATAATGGCAGTAGCGTGTAAAACAATTTAGTTTTTAAGGAGAATCGTAGGATGAGTTAATTGGTTGAACAGTTTTTGGCGAGCATGTGTTACATTTGGTTGTTACTTTCGTAAGTTGTGGGTGAAAAATGATTCATAAGCAAACTTGAGCAAACAAAGCATTCAAATGTAGCCGTCTGTTCATCCAATTCTACCATATGATTTACTTAATAAGAAATTGACAGCACAGAAAACCGTGCTTACATGTCAGAGTAATCTTTTTCTCCTGAGCTGCTTTAGGGTCTGTTTGCATTCCTATGCTAGATTTGATGTGAAGCATAATAAGTACAGCATTCCGAGTCCACGTTGGCACTTCGAACTAAATAATTTCAAACTGTGACGTATGACGCCGCCATTTTGGGTTAAAAGTCAGGTCCTGACTAAAAATAATTATAGTTTTCGGTTTCTAACCACATTACTGTATTTTTATTTCTGTAAAAATATAATAATATCGCTGTCAATTTCAGAAATATTTGTGGTGTGTCATTGTGATTGAAAACAGCCATGAGTGGTGTTATCAGGTAAATGTTGACATGATTGTGTGATTTTTAATAATAATAAACACAATAATAATAAAGACTTTATTAGTAAAAAAAAAGACATTTTTACAAAAGTTGAAGCAGTGTTTCCTAACTTAACCTAAATTTAACTTATATTTCAGCTTAAACCTATCTGAAAATTGTTTTAGATCGCTGGCAAAATTACGTAGGTAGCTTATGTTTACAAATTAATTTGTTCTATTACGTGTCAGACAGCGCTCTTAAACGAAAACCCCTGTAAACTTTTTATATTCTCCGATAGAGCGTTGTAATATTTTGAATTGAAACCGTATAGGAAAATGAGCGCTCAAAGATTGATGTTGAGTGTAGCGGTGGCGTAATGACAGTTTTATGAAGAATATTCACATCAGACACAGATCTCCGGAACTTCAATCTTTCATATAAGTATTCCGCCTTTTTCCATCGGATGATTTCATTAATCAAAATTAGTGAATGAAAATCCGACGTTGTTTCATTCTTAACCAGCCGATTTCCTTAATCTTAGAGCTAGCCTTTTTCACATCTACGAATTGCACATACAAGCCGTGTGCCTGAATTCTGCATCAACTATGAATCCTGTTCTCAGCAATTTTAGTCAAACAAGGGCCATAATATATTGTCAATAATACGAGTATATGGCGCTGATTGCGTTACCATGCGCTCTCGCCACGCGACAACTTGTGTTTTTGTTTCACTTGCATTTAGTTTAAAAACCTATTAGATACTGTCATTTCGTAATATAAATTTTACGGTTATACAAATAGTTGTTATAAACGTAAAATTATCTAGTATTCATCTTTATTCTTACTTATTACTCACCTAACAGGATCTTTGAGGAAGTGAAAAAAATGTTTAGAGCAAGTGTACCGCTTATTGGGACAACATTTTGCAGTACACACATGTCCTCCCTGATTGTTCATTGTATTAATCACAAGACACGTTAATAAAAATAAAATCTTTTTATTCTCACGAACACTATACCAAAAACAGAGAATTAGATTACAAACACAATATTTATTTATCTCCTACACGCCGACAATGAACTATATATTGAACGCAGGAGTGAACGGTATCTAACGTCTATGCGATTATGGCGACGTTTTAACCCATAATGGCGGCATGCGCGACGAGATGCGCAGGACGCCTCGCAAGCGGAGAGTTAGATTACTCTATTATTTATTATACTTATTGTACCTCAGTGCTTTTAATGCAGCTTGACTGTCTGACATTATATTGATCTGGCTTTCCGGAATGCCTCTCTGCAGGAATTCTTGAGCACAACGGTTAATAGCGTTGATCCCTACTTGGAATATATTGGGACTTTTTTCGAGAGATTGAGAGAGCCTGCAATTAGGCCCGTATACTCCCCTGTCTGTGTTACCTTCTATTCCTTTTGATCCGTCCGTATACCAGACGGATGTATTTTCTGGGAATCGTGATTCCCCATTTAGCCATTTTTGGCGGTCTCCAATGCCCACTTCAAATTTCTGGATGATACGAGGCAACGCTCGTCAATGGTATGACGTAAATGTGGAGTATGATTCGAGTTAGACTGATATTAAAACCTGTATTTCCGTAAGTCTGTTCCATTTTCTAAGCTATTAAAAGACGCTGCTAATTACGAGACTAAGCCAGGACAAAATCTAGGGGACTATTGTTTCAAAAAAAATGTCTAAATTGAGGGCACTTACACTTACTTAAAATTTTGTCTTTGTCTAGAAGAAATTGTAAATTCTTTATGACAGTAAGATCGAAGTCATTTGTGTCCACGAATTTCGTAGATTAATTACTTTTAAAATAATGAAATTTATTTGTTTTTAATTAATTCCATTTATGTTTATTTGATGCCTATACTCAGACCTGAGCGTAATATCAAATAAAGTATAACTAAGTAGTTCTATTGTTTCGTCACTAACACTTCCTCTATAGTCACTCAACCTGATATCAAATCAAGATTCACCACCGCAACACCAGTAATATTCATCACTTTATAAAATTCACACATAAACAGCATGTTGTGGTTTCATATTCTCAAACATAAACCATATCCGATTACAGATTCCACGTCTTTTAATAATGTCACGGCCTGTGATTGCGGGCCCGTTTTCCTCTTTAGAAAATGAGCATTCTTCTTCACGGATTTTGTCTTGTTTTTTATTTTTTTTTGTTATGGTTTTATTGCTCTATTATTGAAAGCAACAGTTGTGTATCGAGAGGATGGGTTTGAATATCGAAGGACGTAACATGGTAATGGTTGTTTTGTGTATCGTTATTTGATGTGATTTTCTGCAATATAACGTATACTTTACGAGCAATAGCAGATTGAAGATTGCTGAAGATAGATGTATTATTTATAGTGCAGTTTTGCTGATATACAGGGTGTCCCGCATAAAATCATGTACCTACATAAAACAACAGGTATGTTACGAGGGTTGCCTTTTATATTTCGGGATTTGGCAACCCTGATGTTGCAATCTGGCAACTGACTGAGGTCTACCGTAAAGTTGGATATTTTTGAGGTTATACGTACTCAGAACGTTTTGACATATGAGCGCTATTTGTGTTGTTTACAGTAACTTAAAAGATTCATCTCGGCCCAAAAATGGAATTAAATCGTGAACATTTTTTACAACTTTCGACGTGGATTAACTGAGCAACAGTGCATTGATGAACTTAATTTTTGGCGATGAAGCTCCATCAAGGACCAGTGTTTATCGATGGTATGGTGAATTCGATCGTGGTCGTAGTTCACTCCAAGACGAATTTCGTGAAGGTCGTCCAAAATCAGTTGTTGTTCCGGAAACCATTGATGCTGTGCGCGAACTGATATTGCTAGATTGTCATGTGACCTATATATATATATATCTCAAAATAGCATTTTCGATATTCTCATTGCTAGCGAGAGGTTTATTTATTTCGACCGCTGCAAATCCAAATTTCTTAAAAGTTACAATAATTTGTTTAACTTGTGATGGTTTCCGTTTCTAAGGAAAGTGATTGGCAAATGTGTTACATATTCATATGATACTACTTTCTCACATTGTCTATAAATAATAAGTAAATTTAAATAATCTTCATGTCTAGGTATAATTTAAACGCTCCCGGCTATCATATCTACATAGTTAAAATTACCCTATGCAATTTACTCATTTAGAATATTTAAAAAACTAAACATTTTAGAGATGAACCTTTTACAAATTTACCAACAAAGCACCAGCAAAAATAATAAAGGATGGAAATGTTCCTGATTTTGGATCGAAAATAGACGAGTATGCGAGTTTGATGCGCTGATTCCAAATATATATATATAATGTGGCATGAAAAGTGCGAGCAGTACGGACCCTCAAACATAGTCAAAACCATACCGTACCGTAACTCTATATTTGTATTAAAATCTCACTTGGGAAAATCATAAAAAAAAAGAAATCCTGCCTCACTCCTAAGCTTTGGATATGTCCATCGGACATTTATTCTGAATCTACCAGGGTATATGTAGGCCGTCGACTAAGCCCAGGGTAGGTCATCAAGTAAAAGTCTACACCCCACCAAATATAGATCACCTTTGGAAAATCATTTTAGCAAAGATAAAATAAAATAAAGTTGGGGAAATTGAGTTTATGTGTAAATAAGCATCTGCACGTGTTTCGGGTGTAAATAGATTTCAGATTAATTACGCTATTGCGGAAATAATAAGTACGAGGTGAAGGATAGAGATAATTTCAAATACATTCTGGCAGCAGAGCATTGTAAGTTAGTATGTTGTTTAAGCGAGTAGATTGGGAACTATTTTAAAAATGTTTCCCTTCAAAGGAGCATCACTAAAAGTACCCTACCGCCTAATCGAAATATTTAACTTTATGTAAAAACACATGACATATTTTCCAATTGTTTGGCTTCGGAGGAGATGTGTACGAACTTTTACTCGTTTTGGTTAAATATTAAAAGCGAATAACAGCTATCACATTTTATATTAGTTGACAAGAAGTACCAAACATCAGGTGTCAATTTTAATTAAGTAACGTTAAAGTTATTTCTCGGAAATTGTGCGCTTCGAAAACTATTTAAATGGAAATTGATGATGATATAGCCATTTACGGGACACCACCCGAAGTTGTTGAAGCTATGGTTACGTTAAACTGATGCCGAAGAAATCTCGAGAAAAATACGAATTGACCTATAATCGTTTCTGGACTAGTGCCTTAATAAACATACGACTTCCCGCTCCGAAAACTTTGTTATTGCGTATTTTGCCGAATTATCTACGAAGATGAAAGCATCTACCAAAGATGTTATCGACATTTCAAAATACCAAAAATTACGAGCTTTCCTAAAGCGACAGTTGGACGACTATAAAGCGAACAAGTCAAAGGTTTTATCACAGGAACAGGTATAGCAGTTTATTACTGCAGCACTAGATGAGATCTATTTGATAACTAAGGTAATTTTAAAGAAAAACGTGAAAAAAATTAAGTATAATTTTTTTTTTGTTATTACTCTAAGACTGCTTTAATTAATATTTGGGCTGGGGCATGCCTACGGTAACAAACTGACTTTAAATGATATAGAACATTTGGGATCCAATTTCAAAAATTCTCGTTTTTTCTTTAAATACAAAACGGAAAACGCTGCAAACAAGTGTTAGGAATTCACTAGTTAAGATGTTTTTAAGAGTATTAAGCTATAAAATTATAAAATGATTCTTTTTACCAACACAGAAATGGCAATTCCATTTTTGCAACAAAAATATCCTCATCGCTTTATACGAAATAGACAAACATTTGTGAGAATACAAGAAAGGCTGTGGGAATCAGGCACCTTTAAAAGGTCGGCTGCTGTAATCGGGAGACCTGCCACATTAAGAAAAATAGATGGATGGAGGAGGAAGCCGATTTACCTGAGGTTGGGCGTAGCCCCGAAATAAGTAGACCCAAAATTGCAGAACAATTAAACGTTTCGCACTTTACTGTACGGTAGATATTAAGGGAATATCAACTGTAGTCTTGTCACATACAGCGTTATTACCTGCCGATTCCCTCAACGAGTTCTTTATTTTATACTTGGGTTTTGCAGCAACAGGTAGCGTTTCCAAGATTTCTATCCCGTATTTTGTGCGTTTTTTTCCCGAAATTCAATTAAAACTTTCACAATACTCATATCTGCGCTGAAGAAAATCCGCATGCTGTAGCAGAAGTTATAATTATTGGTCCTCATATTTTACCCCCGAGATTAAACAATCGAGAGTATCGTCATTTTTTGGAATTTGTTTTACCTGAACTACCTGAAAATATCCCACTGGAAGTAAGAGGAGCAATGTGGTTCATGCACGGTGGAACTCCCCTTCACTTTAGCAAAGTAGCTCGCCAATTTTTGGAGTTATGGCCACCCAAGTCACTGGGTTTAAATCCGTTATATTTTTTCCTTTGCGGGCATTTATAGTCCCTTGTTTACACAACTCCAGTCAACACTGAAGAAGAATTAACCCACCACGGATACAGGATTTATGTGATCAGATAATATTTTCCAGGACACCTTGTATATTATAATATACATGATAAAAAAAAAAGTTCTGTTCTCCCATCAATTACGCATTACTACAATTCCTTGAAAACATAAAATTTCTCAGATAAAATCGGTTGTCATCTGATCTGTTTTATTACATGCAACACTCCTAGATCTATTGAGAAGGATGGGCAAGAAATTATGCGACCGTAACTTGACTACTATATAGAGATTTTTTCCTTTATCATCTTATTTGAATGTTGTTGGTTGCATGAAGATTGTAAATATCATTTATCATTATACGAGATCTTGTTATGTTTATTACGGGAATTATACTGGTAGTCTTGGGTAAGTAAGTAATTATTTAGACAGGATGTGTCTTAGGTATTATAGCGTAATTTGATGTACATTTTTCGTCAGAACAACTTTTTTCTAATACGAAAACATGTTTTTAATATATGGATATTCGGTGGTAATCTATTAACTTTAGAAGAAGAAGGACAAGAAAAACGCTAAGCAATAATTATTAGCGTGTTAAGTTTATTGAGAAACCACAATTTGTTATACAAACAACGAGTCGAACCTCTTTTTAAAATGCACATACACATCCGTCCTGGCAGAGAAAAATGAATAATTAAAAACTAATCCGTCAGAACCTTTGTTACCTCATGAATCTCCAACACTTTAACATATTTGGATTATTTTTCCAAATATTTTGAAGTAATTGCAGTAAATTCTACTACTGCCAGAGAAACTATTTTAATAAATAAAATAAATAAATAAATTATATATTTGTCAAAAAATTAAAAATAATTTGTAGACATAGGTATCAACAAACAAAACATATAAAACATAAGAATAATAATTAGTACATACAGGTACATCGTCAAATAAATAAATCAATTAAAATAGTTCAACATATATATATATACAAAACACACAATACAAACTACTATCCAGTGTGTGAATCGTTCAAAAATTAACGCACATTAAAAAAGTCACCTACTGTATAAAAAACTTTTTCTAACAAATACGTTTTTAGAGCTTTACGGAATCGAGGATCGGATTAAGCAGACCGATTCCAATATGAATAAGGAAGGTAGTCTTAGTATTTTAAATTTTCTGAAGAAGTCCTGGCAATGGGCTCTATAGTGCAATCTCAGAGAGTATCGAATAGCTCTTTTTTGTAATCTAAAAATACGCCCAAATTGCGTTGCACAGCAAGTACCCCTGAATGGGAGGGCGTATCGAAGATGGGATTCGAAGAGTGAAAAATAGACTGTTATGGAAGTTGACAAGTTAAGTTCTTTGGAAACTGATCTTAACGCAAAACAGGCAGAGCTTAATTTTTTGATAACGCATCAATGTGCAACTTCCACTTCAAGGTGCTGTCAACAACAAGGCCCAGAAACTTCACAGAAGAAACGACGTCAATAGTGGAATTATTAAGTTCAAAAGACTGCAGCGCACCTTTATATGTATGACACAGATTTTGTTTTCGCAGTGTTCAAGCACCACAGGTTAGAGTCACACCTTGATTTGATGGTGATTAAGTCTTTGGATATGGTACTATGAAGAGTCACACAATCCGGGCCGCACCAAGTGAAACTAGTATCATCAGCAAAGAGACATACTTTACCGCTGATGTCTAGGCACGTAATGTCGTTGATAAATAGCAAAAACAAAATAGGACCCAACACCGAACCCTGTGGAACTCCACAATCCATCGGCCTGCAAGAAGACACAGCCGCATTGACCCTCACACACTGACTTCTGTTGCTAAGGTACGACTTAAACCATCCCAGTGGAACCCCCCGAATTCCGTAGTGCTGTATCTTGTTAATTAGGATGTTATAACGTTTATAGCGAGTCACATGAACCCGAATTCTGTCGTGAGAACTACAATTCGGTTTGTAACTGGTATGACAACTTTTTTGATGCAGTCGCACATGAGCATGAAGCACCAGAAATCGATGAAGAAGTATATTTTACAATACTTTCTAAACAGAAAAATACTGCTCCTGGTTATGATTGTGTGTCGTGGCTAGTTTTGAAAAATTTAAATTATGAGGCCCACTTGTTTATAATAAAAATATTCAATTTCTGCTTGAAGAACCACGTTTTTCCCGATTGCTGGAAGATTGGTGAGATTATTTTAATACCAAAACCGAACGCCGATCATTCTCAAGTCGGCAATTATCGACCTATTACTCTTCTCTCGGTGCTCGGAAAATTGTTCGAAAAAAATGTCAAACATTTTCTGAATAATTGGATTTCTGCCAACAATATAATTCCTAACCATCAGTTCGGTTTCGCGGAGAAATGTTCAACTATTCAACCTTTGGCAATATTTGTTTCCCATGTCCAGGATGCACGGTTAACCCCAAGCAAATCTTCTGCAGTTCTACTTGATATTAGCAAAGCATTTGACAGTGTGTGGCACACAGGATTATTGTACAGACTTTTTGTTTTAAACATACCTCAATTTCTACTACTTTTGATTAAAAATTTCATTGAAAACAGAAACCTAAAAATAAGAATTAATTCTTCATTTTCAAAAGGTTTTTCAGCCTATCAGGGTGTCCCTCAAGGATCAGCTTTATCGCCAATTCTATACAATATATACTGCTTTGATCCTTTTCCTGCCTTCGTTTGTCAATCTGTCTACGGACTTCAGTTTGTAGACGACTCTGTCATCATTTCGCATGGAAAGAATTTACCAACGACAATTGCAAACATGTCTAATTTTCTCAACCGAACCATGTTCAAGAGATCTTTTAGTTATAATGCTTCAACTGTTTATAACTCTGTGCCTAGCGATTTCAAACATCTAATTTGTACCTATGTGTCTTCCGTAGAAAATGTCGTGAATTTTTCTTGCTTCGCAATAATTCTAACTACTTACTCTGAGTCAATTTGATTTGTCAAAAATTGCTGATGGTGTGGAGCTGATGTACCGGGGGGTAATAAGGCCCACCTCAGAAATACTAATTAAAATATACAAAAATATATTGTTACTGTGGTGTTTTACTTTACCACAAATGATTCTTAATTTGTTTGGATGACCAATTGAAACAATAATAAATTCAGTATTAATATTAGTTTATTTCCAATGTTTACTTGTTGAGCACCAAAATAAGAATAATCAAAATTATAATTATAAACAATGTGATGCGCGAGCACCAACCACTAAAAGGCGGCAAATTTAAATTAAATATATCACACTATCCTCTCCCTTAATTAAGGTTTCTTACTAACTAATTATAGATTTTTTTTTATTTATTATTAATTATTAATACTTAATTAACATTAATACTCAATTAACATTAAATCAATGTTATGTTAACATAAATAAAGTAACAACCCTAACTATTATATATATATATCTACAACTAATATTGGAGTCTTGAAACAGGTTTTATATTTCTTTTAGGTCTATCTCTAGAAGTCTCACTATCTTTATTTACAACTTCTATATTCACATCAGCATTTGAACAACTGGGTTGCGCAACAGGAACTTGCGCATTTATTATATTTTTATCATTCACAGGTTCTTCAGACTTTTGACCATTACAATTATTTTCATTATTTACAATAGAGCTTGTTGGCAAAAGTGGTGGTAAAAATGGTACCGAATATTTTTTAATTTGATTACAATGTCTCTTCCAAGTTTTGTCAAGTTCTGGCACCAATACTAAATACGTTTTTTTACCAATTTTTTTAGTTATTTTTCCCTTAATAAAAGTAGGCTCATTAACTATTTTATAATTCTTAACTAAAACATTTTCTCCTATACAAAAATCTCTTAACTGACTAGGACTACTATTTACAACTTGTTTATTTTGTTGCTTTTCGACTCCCTATCGGGTCCTGTTATCAAAATATCATCCTGAAAAACTGCAACACCTGACAAATGAACTAACAAAGAATCCATGATCTTTTGAAACTTTGCAGGTGCACACGATATGCCAAAAGTTAAACGATTATACCTAAACAGACCTAGATGAGTAGATACTGTTAAAAGCTCCTTACTTGTTTCATCAATACCTATCTGTTGAAAAGCTTGTGACAAGTCAAGCTTGGAAAACTCCATACCCCCCTGCAACTTACAAAATAGTTCTTCAATTCTGGGCAGGGGATGTTTGTCAACTTTAATGACAGGATTCACCGTCACTTTGAAGTCTCCACAGATACGCACATCGCCGTTCTTCTTGAACACTGGCACTATTGGGGTCGCCCATCGACTGTACTCCACTGGTGCGATGATACCTAAAGACAAAAGCCTATTAATTTCCTGTTCAACCTTAAATTTAATTGCAAAAGGAATAGGACGGGCCTTTATAAATTTTGGCACTACTTCAGGATCCTTTAAATAAATTTTCTCAACACCTTTATTAAACAAGCCCAGTTCGTTAGAAAACACTTGAGGAAATTCCTTAATAAGATTCTCAGACGTATCTTTCAAATTAAATACTGAAAATCCAATATTAAATGAATTTAAAAAGTCTCGTCCTACAATTGGTGGTCCTCCATTATTCATGACAAATATTTTAAAATAATTTGTTTTATTTTTATATGTAATTTTTAAATCTAAAACACCCATAGGCTTAACTTCTTGACCATTGTAAAACATAAAAGTTTTTTCCGTGTTCTTTAAATTAAATTTTTTTAAATTATTTACATAAAAGTCATAAGAAACACAAGAAACTCCGCTACCTGAATCAATTTGAAATTTTATAGGTACATTTTCAACTAATAAATCAATAGTATACGGCTCTAAGTTGCAAATATTGCTGTCAAAAATGCTAAATAATCCAACATCATCTGATTGTTTATCATAATTTGTAGTATTCTGATTAGAATCCTCCAAGAAATTATTTTGAAACCTATCTTTTTTCTTTTTTATGCAAACTGAAGCAATATGACCTTGTTTTTTACAATATATACAAGTAGCATTTTTATAAAAGCACTTATCTTTGTTGTGATTAGATTTCCCACAAACATGGCATCTGACTTCCTTTTGTCGATGTCGACTTTCTAGAAACTTCCGTCTGTCCATACTTCCACCGCCAAACGCCGCTCGTCTATTGGTTGTTTTCTGCAAATGGTGTATTGGTTCTTGTTTCACAATAACGTCTTGTGCTTCCTTGGCCGCCATCTTTGATGCTGCGAGGCTGATTAATTTTTCAAAGGATACATCGACATTTTCTTCCATCAACCGGTCCATAACTGGCCCCTTATCAAAACCAAAAATGAATTTGTCACGTAAACACACTTTCAACTCGGGTCCAAACTGACACTCAACTGCTAACCCTCGTATTCTCGCTGCCCATTGACTTGCTGTCTCGCCGAATTCCTTTTTCACTGCATAGAATTTATACCTCGCCGCAAAAGGGCTCTGCACTGATTTAAAATGTTTATTAAATTCATCCACTAACTCGGGATACGTTTTTTGTTCCGGTTTTAACGGGCTAACTAAGTCAAAAATTAATTTATATGCGTCCTCATCTAAGGTATTTAACAATATTGCCCTCATTTTATTACCGTCTGTATTTAGTTTTATATTATTTGCTTCAAAATAATTATTTAATCTGGCACTAAATATAGACCAGTCGGAGTTTTTTAAAGAAAACTCACGTAAATGTCCCACGACGTTTTCCGCCATTTGCGTGTTTGTTTTTACCACTACACTATTTCACTGTTATAAATTTTATCACAGAAACTTGCACTGTGATGCCATTTGTTCAAAATATTGACTGCGCCAATTTTGTGGTGTTTTACTTTACCACAAATGATTCTTAATTTGTTTGGATGACCAATTGAAACAATAATAAATTCAGTATTAATATTAGTTTATTTCCAATGTTTACTTGTTGAGCACCAAAATAAGAATAATCAAAATTATAATTATAAACAATGTGATGCGCGAGCACCAACCACTAAAAGGCGGCAAATTTAAATTAAATATATCACAGTTACAAAAAATATAAATCAGTATTAGCTAGGCTGTAAAGATATATGTATTAACGTACACTATTGACGATTAAATGTCAAGACTTGAATTGCCCTATATATCAAATAAATCTACCAAAATAACAAAATACTCTTTGAACCAGAAAATCAACAGAAAAAAAAATGTTTTGGTGAAGTGGTAAAACGTGTTTTAGTTTAGTTTAGAAAAAATGCAAATAATGATAACAGAGATGACTAAAGTTGTAAAAAAATAATATGGCGTACAGTATGGACGCCAAAAACCACATGAAGCACATTTTTTTCAAATCTGCTACATACTACCATACTACAAAGCTTTTCGTTAATCTATATTTATGCATAATATCATGATTCTCATGCATTTGAGCGAACAACATCCACCTGGTTTAACAATATGTTCATCTAAAACAAACTGTTATTTATAAGGAAACGCGATTGTTTTGTTAACAAGTTAACACTTTGTACCTGATTTAATATCCTGTTGGATAGATACATCTCTTGCTGAACACCTGCATACTGAAAACTGATACAATAAAAACGGAGTGAGTGTGAAATTGCGTGTTTTAGTCATATAAAATATTTTTTACTTTTGAATAAGTTCAAACTGTAATTTAAGAGAGCGCAACATTAAATCTATACTAACAAGATATTAGGGACATAGTTGTATCATCAGCATACACATAAAGCCAACCACTCGTATATTTCTCTGGAAAGATGATTCACGTAGAGCAAAAATAGTAGCGGACCAAGTATACTTCCTTGAGGCGTTCGTGAATCAATGTTTAGGAAATCAGACACAACAGACCCAATTTTTTCCGCTAAATTTCTGTTGGTCAAATAGGATCGTATCCACGCCTTTATCGGATCTCGAATGCCAATACTGATAACTCGAAGTGTAAAATAATTTAATTCACGCGTGTTGCTGGGTCAATCATACAACATAGTCGGGATCTAGGCGTGTGGTTTGATGTGGATATGTCGTTTACGACCATATCTTGAAGAAAGTAGCGGAGGCAAATACGGCATATGGCTATATATTTAGAAACTGCAAGCATTTCCATGATGCTGCCACCTTAAAGGGACTGTATTTTGATGTTTGTTACAGGGAGTTCGGAGTTTAACCGGTAAGGGGTATTTGTTACGGCGCCTTAACAAGCAGTTTTGGTGTAACCAGTCTGGAGCCTCTGCTGTCACATTTTTTTACAAAATCAATTGGAAAACTGTAATATATACGGTGTTCTATTTGAAATAGATACTAAGCAATTTTGGTCCTTTGTACATGGTAAACAGAGAAGATCGAGAATTCCTGGAAGAATGGTTGATGCCTCTGGTAATGTTCTGTCAGATCCCAAAATTATTGTTAACTCATTTGCAGAATTTTTTGAAAGTGTTTTTGTTTCCTCTGGACCCGTGGATTTTATGAATGCCGGTGATGCTGTCGAATTGATTCGCATCGACTACTTCGACAATGATGACATTCTGAATTCTTTAAAAAGACTAAAGTCTAAGATGACATCGGGCTACGATGATACTCCGGCATTCGTTGTTAGGGATTGTGCATTTGCCTTTGCGGAGCCCCTTTGTATACTATTCAATAAATCGATTCAGTTCAAGGTTTTTCCCGAAATGTGGAAGGTCGCACGTGTTTGTTCCATACATAAAGCAGGTGAGCTAAACTTGATAAAGAATTACCGGCCTATATCCATACTCTCTAGCTTTTCGAGATGTGTATATATGACAAGATATTTCATCAGATAAAGAATCGAATCATATTGGAGCAGCATGGTTTTTTCCAAAACGACTGAGACCAATTTAGCTGTGTTCTTGCAAAATTAATATCCTGCCCTAAGCTCGAACAAGCAAGTTGATGTAATTTACACGGACTTTTCGAAGGCTTTCGACAGATTGGATCATGAGGTTCTCAAGTTGAAACTAAGGTCTATTGGGTTTTCTTCGGACTTGATTTCATTTTGTGCATCATATCTGAAAAACCGCAAGTTGTTTGTTGAGTATAATGGTTTTAAGTCCTTGGAATTTACTGACACTAATGGAGCGCCACAAGGTAGCAATTTAGCCCCACTGTTTTTTCTATTTTCATTAATGACATTGCCCAGTCTTTTTCCAGTAAATTTCTATTTTTCGCGGATGATATGAAGATATATCGTGTTATTGATGAATTGCGGGACTGTCATGAGCTCCAGTCCGATCTTCTACATCTGCAAGATTGATGCGTATTAAATAGATTAGGTACCTCTAAATATCGAGAAATGCAAGTGTTTAAGGATCACGAGGGGTCACGAGTCGTTTTTATTTGATTATGCCATTGATGACATTACTTTTGAAATATGTTCAAGCGTTCGGGATCTGGGAGTTATTGTTGACAATAAACTAACTTTTAATGATCATATGCACGAGATATCCAAGAAATGTCTACGAACCCTAGGATTTATACTTCGATCTACTACCAGCTTTACCAACATTAATTGTCTTACTACCCTATATAATTCATTAGTAAGGTCAAGGCTGGAGTATGCAGCTGTAGTGCGATCACCAATTTACCAGATTCACATAGATAAGTTTGAATATGTACAGCGAAAGTTTCTCAGGTTTCTTCATTTTAAAACGCATGGATATTTTCGAGAGAGAGGCTATGACCATAATACATTACTAGAAACTTTTCACTTTCAGTCATTGTGGTCTAGACGTTTTACTTCCTACCAAATATTTCTATTTGAAATTATTAACAATCTAATTGATTGTCCTCATCTCCTGGAGTTGGTGAGCATTAACGTACCGCAGTTAATGCACGTAATTCAGATCTGTTTAGACTTGACCGGTTTCGCACCAATGACGAAAATAGAGCACCATTAACTAGGGCTTGTGTATTATGTAATCAGTATAATGTGTCAGATGTAGTAAATTTTTTTGAGACAAGTTTGATTAGGTTTAGGACTAGTATTAATGTTTTCATAAGTGATCTCGGGCTATAAAGTTTTGTTTTGATTTTTTTTTTGTTCTTTTTAATTACATAAATATGTTTCTAAGCATTTAGTTCAATATAATTTCTATATCTTATTGTGGAATATTGTATTATGAGAATTGTTATTTGTCTTATAATTGGGTTATGCCTACCTGTTAGACAATAAAGTTATTGTTATTATTATTATTATTATTAAAATAAGCAAGTTTTAGCAACTTAGCATAGCTACACTGCGAAATTTTCAAATTCTCTTATGTATAAATTTCTATATACAGATCGATTTGATTTCCGGTGGGCACGCTGTATATCTATGCAGGAATAAATCAATCAAACCGTAATAGAAAATTGTGTTACACGTTTCAAATTTAATTTCACACTATTTAATACGTTCTAAATATGATTCAGAAAAATAATATGAAATAAATTGAAATCTCTAAACAACATTAGTTTATTACGTTTTTTGCTTCTTGTTTCTATTGAAATTTATGTAAATCGATGGTAATTAAACTTCATGGTTGTTGAGTATTTCGGACACCACCTGCGCATAGTTGATGAATACACTCAAAAAAAGTGAAATTGCAATTGCGTTAATTTTATTTTCAAATGACTCGTTTATAACACTTGGTATATACAGGGTCACTGCTAGTCGATTCGAAGTTTTTGAAAAAGCAACCATACGATTGTTTTGAAAATGCAAGCGATTAGGTAATCAGCACATTTTAATCTATCAGACTATGATATTGTGATATTGGTACCACTTCCGGTTATACCGGACGTCGGTACCAACTATCATATTTCAAATGGAACACCCTATACAGGGTTTTCAAAATACAGGGTGTCAAAGTTTTTTTCAAAAAACATTTTTTTATCAATATCTCAAAGACACGTTAACCGATTTTCTTGAAATTCGCTGGTGATGTAAGCTTAATAAGACGCTCAGTTAGCACTAATTAAATGTTAATTATGACTTCCAGTGGCGCCCCGGGGGAGAGTGTCACGAATAAAAATGACAAAAAAATGTACGCTACTGACTTTTTTGAAAATTTTATATTTTTTTAGAAAGCTCAGTTAAAAATACAATTTTTTTGTCACTTGATATTTTTTTGTATCTCTCTCCGTTTTCGAGAAAAATTTTTTATTATAAACTTTATTTAAAGGTTTATTATATTAGAAAGAAAAACAAGGAGGCTTTTTTAGAAATAATTTATTATTAATAGTGAAAATCTAAAACAAAACAATGTTGTCATGGTAACACATAAACATGTCAAACTTTAGTAAAAGTGTCAGTTTATAAGTACTTAATAATTATCTTAAAACGTTACACTAATTGCAAAAATGAATCGTTTTGAATTAGCCGAACTTGCAGATATGCATCTCTTGTATGGGGAAGCGCGCGGTAATTCTTTGTTAGCACAACGGTTGTACGGGCAGCGGTTCCCAAATCGTGAATTGCCAAACCATAAGATTTTTGTCAAAATTAATCAAAATCTACGGGAGACCAGCTCATTCGTGGTAAGTATTGCAGAAATGGCAACTTTCGGTGTTTTTTTTCATGCGCGTTTCTGTTTTACAGCCATCTAAGAGGCTTTGATATCTTTGCCGCCTATTTGAGAATTTGCAAGGCAGTGTCCGATCAGACTAGCACTCGTCAGATTGCGTCGCGACTTGATTGCAGCAAAAATACTGTCCATCGAGTATTGAAAATCCACGATCTGCATCCATTTAAACTTCAAAAGGTGCAGCATCTACTGCCTGGCGACGCTTCTCGGCGGCTCGAGTTCTGCGAGTGGTTCCTCGGTCAAGCGGAAAACACTAATTTTTTAAGTATAATCTTCACGAGCGATGAAAAAGAATTTTCGCGCGAGGGGACATTGAATCCTCGTAATAACCACGAGTGGAGCGAACAAAATCCCCATGCTACGCACATCAGAGGATATCAGCAGAAGTTTGGTGTTAATGTTTGGGCAGGTTTTCTGGGCGACCATTGGGCCGTACGTTCTACCTGATCACCTCAACTGGAATAGCTATCTAGTTTTTTTGCGAGATATTCTGCCCGAGCTGCTGGAAGATGTACCCCTCCAGTTGCGTAGAGAGGCCTGGTTCCAACACGATGGTTATCCAGCGCATTTTGCGCGCACCGTGAGAGGTTACCTCGACCAAACCTACAACAACAGGTGGATTGGTAGAGGTGGTCCCGTCCCTTGGCCAGCAAGGTCACCGGACTTGGCCCCCCTGGACTTGTTTCTTTGGGGCGAAATGGAACGGTTGATCTATGCAACTCCTGTGCCGACAATGGAGGACCTAGTTGCTAGAGTTGTGGTGGCAGCGGAATGTATCGCGAACGATCCAAGCGTGTTTGCTCGGGTGCGCGAATCCTGGCTCGACAGGTGCAGAAAATGCATCGAAACGCATGGTGAACACTTTGAGCATTTGCTCCACTATTAATAATAAATTATTTGTAAAAAAGCCTCCTTGTTTTTCTTTCTAATAAAGTTTTTAATAATTTTTTTTTCTCGAAAACGGAGAGAGATACGAAAAAATATCAAGTGACAAAAAAGTTGTATTTTTAACTGAGCTTCCTAAAAAAAATATAAAATTTTCAAAAAAGTCAGTAGCGTACATGTGGTTTCAACTGTGTTTCCAACAAGACCTGCAGAACAAGCTCCCGGAAGAATATCCGGATGATATTGGTCGTTATTTAGGTCCGCCGTGCTTACTGCTGGTGAGGAGACGCTAGGCTATGTGCGACGAAAACATCAGAATTGGATTGGAAGAGATACAAAGACTAATAGACACTAAGCGTAAAGCAAAATGACCGCAATTCAACATCAAAAAAGACTCTCTCACGATAATATGAAAGCAGCACTTGTCAGCAGCTGCGGACCTGATGGCTTCAACAGGATGACGCCATCCATTTTGAGGTAGGTTGTGTGGTGTCCCATTTTTTGGACCAAAACTGCCACCAAGAAATTATGAGTTAACTTGTTTGGCCTATTTTCTTGAGTGTTTTTTGAGAATGAATTCATTATGATGCAACTGTAAAAATCAAACGGAAATTCCAGTCCAAATTCGCCATTTGATTCTTCGTAGGATGGAAGATGTGCAAAGAATATGTGTAAGACTATACAAATGTAAGAAAGTACGTTAATTGTAAGAAAAACGTACATTTGTATATGAAGGAACCGATTTTAGAAGTTAGGCGAACAGTGAAAATTTACTTGGATTTTAACATCCATTTTCTCTTGAACCCTGTAACGTATTGAGATGATATTATTTTTTTTGAAAAGAAGCTTGCCTCTTGGACAATAGGTTTGACCTATAGTTGAATTTAAGCAATTGGTTTATATACAGAGGTAAAAAGAATGTAATGTTTTTTGTTAATTTTTGTTCAATGAAATCAAGGGTTGCTTGAGCGAGATTTTGAAAGAAGAGCAGAGCTTTGTTTTGATATGCTGGGGAAGGGTAATCTAAACCGACATGATTTAAAGAATGTTTGTTTTCCAATTTTTCATGACGTGTAATGACAATTTATAGCTATACCGAATTCAAATATAACAACAAATCCAATTGTTCTAAAAACCTTAAAGTTTGGGTATAGGAATATGATAATCATTTGAAAGCAAATTTTATTAATTTCCAGAAAATTTTATAATATACAGGGTATTTAATTTGAGAAAATTGACTTATGCCTATTGTTAGTATAGTAGATCATACTACAGTAATTTGCGATTACCCTGTAGCCTGAATAGTCAATCTTTCGAGATTGTTGATTTCCCTAAGACGTTCTTCAACTACTTTCAAAATTTGAAGGTTCTGTCTATTCAAACTGAAAAATTACGAATATTTTCTGGAGACCAGTTTTTAGCCACAAAAATTCAAAATTAATTATTTATTCAAAAACAGTTGAAGATAGCTATATGGAAGTGTTAAGCCAAAATGCTCCACAACAGATAAGGAACTCGAAATATAATAATATACCTACTATATGTCTGTAACTTTTAAACGATGTAACGGAAATTCTTGAAACACATGTGGATTTCTTATGGAATTAATTGTCAAGTTGCAGTTGTTTCAAAATCCATAGGATAAAGCTTAGGCAGAAGCTGCAGTTGTTGTCAATTGGATCTTGTTATAGCAAGAAGATGTCAGCCTTTTGTCAAAATTCATTAAAGTGTGCTGCGATGGGGGTTTAGTTTTTGTTTCAACAATATCCACGCCAAAATAATCAAATCTTTTATCCAGACATAGGTTATGATCTCCTGGAGTATTTCCTATCCAACTCGATATCCTGAAAAATCATCGCATTTCGAACATCCCAGCTAATTTTCGTTGATTAATAATACTGAAATACTTTGTTTTGCTGATTTAAATGCATATCACAACAGTTGCGGTTTGCCAATCACGAATCACTGCTTTATTTCGTAATAGTTTAGTTGTAACAACAGGTGTTAAGACTTGGCAAATTAGAATACGCACAGCGTAAGTTTTTACTGTGGATACAATAATCATATTCATAGATTAGCATATTCTTGTATAACAGAATTATTTCTAGAAACCAGAAACATCATGCGGAATTTTAAATTACTCATTTATACACTTTTTTTTACCTTGTGTTAGAGGACATTTGCATTTGTTGGTAATTGGAATTTTGGTATTTATTTTTAACTTGATGATGTTAATCATTGAATTAACGCTTACAAGTTCTCTAAATGCAAAGTGAATTTTATTTGGTCAAAGGGCCATGTTTGAGTTGTTATTAATGAGATTGTGGATATAGCTGCAAATCTGCATGTAGTCTACAAAATACAGGGTGTCCCCTCTCAATTGGAAAAAACTTCTGGGGCATATTGAGGAACCACAGACAAGCAGTTTGAGATAAGAGACTGATGTCCGAAGGTGCATGGTTTTCCAAATACAGGGTGTCAAAGTTTTTTTCAAAAAACCTTTTTTTATCAATATCTCAAAGACACGTTAACCGATTTTCTTGAAATTCACTGGTGATGTAAGCTTAATAAGACGCTCAGTTAGCACTAATTAAATGTTAGTTATGACTTCCAGTGGCGCCCCGGGGGACAGTGTCACGAATCAAATGTCAAAAAAATGTACGCTACTGACTTTTTTTGAAAGTTTTATATATTTTTTAGAAAGCTCAGTTAAAAATACAACTTTTTTGTCACTTGATATTTTTTCTTATCTCTCTCCGTTTTCGAGAAAAATTTTTTATTAAAAGGTTCATTATTATTAGAAAGAAAAACAAGGAGGCTTTTTTACAAATAATTTATTATTAATAGTGAAAATCTAAAACAAAACAATGTTGTCATGGTAACACATAAACATATCAAACTTTAGTAAAAGTGTCAGTTTATAAGTACTTAATTATCTTCAAACGTTACACTAATTGCAAAAATGACTCGTTTTGAACTAGCCGAGCTTGCAGATGCGCATCTCTTGTATGGGGAAGCGCGCGGTAATTCTTTATTAGCACAACGGTTGTACGGGCAGCGATTCCCAAATCGTGAATTGCCAAACCATAAGATATTTGTCAAAATTAATCAAAATCAACGGGAGACCGGCTCATTCGTGGTAAGTATTGCAGAAATGGCAACTTTCTGTGTTTTTTTCTTGCGCGTTTCTGTTTTACAGCCAATCTAAGAGGCTTTGTTATCTTTGCAGCCTATTCGAGAATTTGCAAGGCAGCGTCCGATCAGAGATGCCGTATAGAAACATGATAAATTATTTTACCTATGACCACTACTGTAAATACTTAAAAACACACCGTCTCCGATCAATGTAAGATTCCTATTACGTACGGTCAAAAAATCGCACAGCTTGGTAAAAAAATCGTACAGTTTTCCTAGCAACCGCTTGGCAACGGTCAATACAAACAAACTTATTCAAAAACTGGCATAATCTTAAATCAAATTTGTATGTGAGTGTAATATTATACAGTGAAATTAGTTTGATTACATAAAAAATGTCGAGTGTCAGTGAAATAGAAAATTTAACTCCACCCAATATTAGCGAAATTGCAGAAGCTGCTAAAAACGACTTGTTACCGCCAAAATCTGAATATCGATACAAATTTACTTACCAAAGATTCATGGAATGGAGATTAAAAAACGACGTTAAATCATTTTCCGAGAATGTAATGATGGCATATTTCCAAGAACTATCAAAAACTTCCTTCCTCACTTTGGTCGTTTTACTCAATGTTAAAGGCCACAATTAATATAAATCACAATGTCGATATTGCAAACTACTCCAAATTACAAGCTCTCCTGAAGAGAAAATCGGACGGCTTTAAATCCAAAAAATCCAAGATTTTGACAAGTAAGAATATAAACGATTTTCTAGAAAACGCACCAGATGATAAATATGTTTATGAAGGTAATATATTGAGCTCAATATAATGTCAGATGTGTGCATGCAGGAAACAAGAGTTGCGTAATATAAAACCGTCAGATATTCAAGACACAGGGAAGAATCTAATTATTAATATTCGCGATTCAAAAACTAAACGGCAAAGTTCTTTTGTGGTGTCAGAATATTTTTACCCCAGGTTAAAAAATATATAAACTTTCGCTCTGCAGTAAATACAGCTCCAAATTTACCTTTTTTTCTAAACTATATAAACGGAAAATGTACCAAACAGTCTGTTGGTATTAACAAGTTAGGAAAGATTCCAAAACAAATAGCCATATATCTGGGACTATCAGAAGCAGCGACTTATACAGGACACGGTTTTCGACGCTCGTCCGCGATTATTCTTGTTGACGCGGGTGGTGACTTATTAGATTTTAAAAGACATGGCGGATGGCAGTCATCAGCCGTAGCTGAAGGGTATGTGGATAATTCCCTAAATAATCAAACTAACAATTCGTCTAAAATATCATCTGCAATAGCAAGTACTAGTAATAGTATTAATGAAAATTTCATTGAGGCAACTAATAATGTAAATCTTACTTATGCTTCAACAAGCAAAACAAACGATATACCTTTTGTCTTCAATAATTGTTCTGTAACTATAAATAATTATTATAATAAGAATAAATACTATAATAAAAAATAACATTTGTAAATTTAAATAATCATACTGTAGAATTATTACAATAAATACCTTCTCGTTGATGTTATCACGTTCTTAAATTATTGATATTGTTACCAGTTCAGATGGAAAACTAGAACTAAATGATGTTGTGTGAATAAGTAGGTCGTAGGTAAAGTATAGTACGTAATACGTGTTGTAATGCAATTACGCACTCATAGAATTACGCAGTAGTAACTTTTCCATTCGTGCGTAAAATGCTTTTTACAACACTTATTACATAATATACTATGAAAGCAAATTTGATAGTATTTCAGAATATTTGATAAATACAAGGCGTGCTATTTGAGAAAATTGACTTATGCCTATTTTTAGTAATAGAGCATACTACAGTAATTTTCAATCACCCTGTAATGAAGTGCTTCAATTTCTCCAGATAGTCGATATTCTTAAGATGTTGTTGAACTACCTTCCAAAATTCAAGATTCTGTCTAATCAACCGACAAAATGGTGTATATTTTCCGGAGAACTTTTTTGGGCCAAAAAATATTCAAAATAAATTATTTTTTATTCAAAAACAGTTGAATAATAGGAATAGTCTTTATACGAAAATAAATAGAATCTTGGCTTGGCTTTCCCTTGCCTAAATAACAAAGCAAAGAAAACCGCTATTCAACATTAACCGGGGAATCACCACACTTTTTACCGTTTTACGAAAACTGTTAATTGAAACTGACATATCGTTGAAGACAAAACACTCCAAAATTTATGGGGAATCCAAAAATATAATAATATATATGTGGACGAATATTATATTATATCCTGCTTAAAAAATATTGAAGAACTGTAACTTATTATACAGGTAAACGGTAAACTATAAAAAATACTTACGTATTATGTTATTAGTGTGTTTTGACTCGTGTTCGTGACGTCACATATTAAGCGCGTTGTCCTATGTAGAGGTGTTATTGGTTGAAAACATTTTTATTATATTCACTCCTTATCATGACTACAAGATTTAAAAAACTTATCCTGTTTTTTTTTTTAATAATTCTAAGAATATCCAACTAGAAGAGACATTTACCGATAAACAATCTCCTAATTAAATTTTGTTCATAGAAAATACTCTTTCGGGACTGTAATTAAGTTATCAAACAAGCATTTTTTTTTTTTCAGCCACTGCTTTACCAATTAAAATTCCAAAAGTATCCCTCATAACTATAAAACAGGTACCACAAAGTATTTTTATTTATTTTTTTATTATGACAATTTTAATGTCTTTCTCTTTATCATGCGGCCAACGTATCACTAAAAAGTGATAAAAACTTACAATTCATAAACACATAATTGTGTTGTGTGCATTATAGAGTGGAGATTTTATGGTTATACGTCGTGTCATGACTATTGAAACGATTTATTGTGTTTTAACCCAGGGCGGAAAAAGCACATAAATTTTCAATTTTGTACAGAGTGAAGCTTTCGTCAGTTAGATAACTAACAATGATAAACATATATTGACCATTTTAAACAATCAAGAAACGAATAATGTACGATGGTTACTTTTATCTGGGAAGCAGAGAAAAAAAATCTTTACGGGAGTCACTCGAAATTCCCGCCCACACCATCACAGAGCCCCTATTAAAACTTACGCGTTCTGAAATTGTACAGTACACAAATCTTTCATATCGACATCTCCAACCTCGCTCCCGACCATCAGGCAAGACTTTAGTCCATTGCTCAATCCCTCAATTCATAAGACGATGTCTTGAAGACGCGTACGTTTTGTAGCAGGTCTTCATTCCGAACAGCTGTAGTTCTACCATTTCGTAAAGCATTCAAGACAATAAACCGGTCATCAATTGCACTTGTCTTCCGTTTTCTTCCGGAACTCACTCGTCTGTTGAAGTTTCCCGTTTCCAAATACCGTATAGGTCACAAGACGAGCAATATCCGTCACAGAAGATGGCATTTTTTTATTTTAAAACCGCTGACAAGCTCTTAATGTCAATGTCACGTATGCCGCCTTGATTATTTACACGTAGAAATTTCTGTCTGCGAGACAGTTTCCGAGTGAAACAGTGTATAAAAACAGAGATAATGTCGTGATTAAAAAAACAAAATGTTCTGAAAATATCTTGGTTCAATGTGATTCTAGTTGATAATAGCTCTTGCGCTCCAGAGGGTGCACCCCTCAGAAAAATAAACAAACATAGAAGTGGCGTAACAAGAAAATAATCACAAAAATGTTTCTAGCCTACATAACCTTTAGTTTTTTACTAATAAAATCTAACACTGTTGCGAATTTTTCGTTTTATTCATAGAATCAGAACTCGTATTTGACATCCCAGTGTAAATTTTTATTAGGGTTGGTCACAGTGTTCTTACATTGCAGAACTATACAATATTTATAATATTTCTTTTTGTATTCGGCTTCCATTATATGTTTATAAAATATTTAACGTCAAGAAATCAATCAAATCTAATATGATCCACAAAAATACAGTTCTACGGATATAAATGTGTGACAACTCCGCGGAGGGATTTGGTTATTATTTACACTTCAAGTTGACGTATGGGGTGCGAGTAGTGCTACGTACAGTTTTAGAACCCGAATTTTACGCGACTCTTCCCCTTTACTGCCATTTGTAGTGTATAAAACTGATTTCCTTTAAATAATGGGGAGAAAAAAGTGCTTAGTTTGCATGTCGAGTGATTTTCCGAGTCAGGTTACGTGTCACAAGTGAGTACAATGGCATAGATTTTGGGATTTTGCAGCAATAGCAGTTAACATGAGTTGTTTAAATCTACTATACACCTAGTTGCAAAATAGACAGTAATATAATAAAAAACAATAATTGTAAATTCATAAAATGCTTTATATTTCCAAATTTCTGAATTAATACTATCATATCACATGTAATGTAACATTTCCGCTAGGAAACAATATTATTATGTCCTTTTTATATGAAATAATGCGCCTACCGTCAGACCTGGACCTTTTCATATACCTTCCGTTCAGTAATCTCGGTGAGGATATTTTGCTGGAAGCCGGAGAGTGTCAGAGTTTTTAATGGATAATGTAACTTTCGTACTGTTGTTTGCTATTGAGATTGCAGTGTTTTCGTGGTCTCAAATTGGGTCTTGTTCTAGTACATACAAAATATATACCTACATATCCGGAAAAATTATGTCAAAATTGTTTTTAAATTTTTACATATTCGGCAAATTCATTCAGCTTGAGCGAAGATACAAAATATATATAAATAAATAAAGATTACGCTGTAAGTATACTTACAATTATTATAATATAGAGGCAAACTGTTTGCTGGAACTGAAACGATCGTCTCTGAAAGGGTCAGAAACCTTACGTTACATGTATGATGATATACACAGACCTTTAAGTAAGAATCCTCCGATAAAGAGAGATATGGGATGTGGTGCAAGTGGGCACTATGATCCTATATATTCTATTCATAGCACTTATTCATGTTTTATTTATAGTATAGTATAATAATTCTTGTAGGTTTCCCAGTGATCAAGCCGTTAGAAGAGAGTGGTGTACTTCTCTTGGTTTAAGTTTTGAAACGATCACTAAAAGTTCTTAAAACAAACATGCATAGCGCACAGAGCAATTCCTGGTCGGTATGTTCAGTAAGTTTGTGCGATTAGAAATATTACAATTTATTGAAAATATTTTTTAACAGGTTATCCTCGGATTAGCGCCTGAGCTGAGGTTGCAAAAAGTATGACATTTACAGCCAGTTCTTCAGAATCTCTGTCGGCGTCTGAAGTTGAGGAAGAAAAATATGTGCAAAACTATTCTAATCACATACATACTGGTCACCGCAACAATAAATTAAAATTTGTGCTATTTTTTTTTTCAGGCTGACCCAGCATAATGTGGAGATCATGGACATATCAAAAAGTGACACATTGATAGCAAGTTCCTCTGAAACCCTATCAATAATTGTATTGTCTTAATACGTAATCATTAATCAATCATTTGAGAACCGTCGAAGTTGTAATTGAGAACCGTCCAAATAGTTTTTTTGTTTGTTGGTTTCATACTAATTTTTATCTTGTCTAAACTTAGTAGAAACAGATTCAGTTTCTCAGTCTAGGAAAGATAAACGATTCATTTCAAATGTGGTTTCTTATAATTAGTAAATGTTAAAACAAAAATTCATAATTATATACCTTTGCATTTATTAATAAATATTTTCATAATATAGAAAGTGTTGCCTTTTAATCCCGGACATCTATTATTTAATAAATTATATTTGAAAAAAATGCTACAGTTCCTGCGTAGGTAACTATGTATTTATTATTGGAAACTGCAACCACGATTTCAAAAGAATTATACTACGCCACTGATATTTGTTTACAACACTCCTTCTGTCATTAAAAAGGTAAATATTGACCTTTATGTTATGAAGACAAACATTGAAATTAGATGACATTTCTATGTTTGTTTATTTCTCTGAGGTATATGCTCACATTCAAATCTGATTAAACATTTCTGGCATAGCATAGCTACTTAAAAACAAATCTACGATTTAAAAAAAATCATCAAAATCAAATGAGCGATCTTGTCGGGAAAGTTTGAGGCGACACAACCGATTTTTTTTAAGTGTACTTGTTGACTTTTTACCTGTTCCAATTTGTTGTTAAATAAACTATTCTTTTAACTAATCCCAATTAATTTTTTCCAAAGAAATAATCATAATATGTTGAACAATTTTATTAGTTTTGTTTTCTCATTAACATTATTAGTTACAACCTGAACAATTTAAATAAAGTATTTTGATTTCTTAATACCATTCGAATTAACTACTTACTGCCTACGTAGTTCCTGTCATGTCTATACTGAATAAAAATGCTAAAAGATGTGAATACTTACAGTAAGTAGTATAATATTATATTTTTATAAGAAGGAATCCAGTTTCTTAAAACGAAGTCAAGAAATGCACGTGCATCTTCAAAATATGGACATGACAGCAGTGCCATACGGTTTTACGGTACAGTTTCTTTGGGACAGCACAAAATGCACAATCCTGTGGCAGCCAATATTAAATTATTATTTTCTTGTTCACTAAATTTTTATAGCTAGCTATCAACAATAATTTGTTACTTTATCTAATTACGTGCTTGTTGCAAATGCCAAATAAGCATTTATTTATGTTTTTGTTTAAATTTTTTAGAGCAGAAATCTTTTATTTATTAAATTATTTCAATTTTGTGTGGCGTTTCTTTTCTTAATTAATTAAAATACTTTAAATGACGCTACAACAGCCAAAAAAACTAAGAATTATCTTACCCAGCTTATTTTATTTTTATTTTGCCAAGATGCGTCAGTAGCACAGCAGTCTGCCTTTTAAACTGCGGAGATTAGGTGTGGGTAATTCATATTTAATTAAGTACGAAATTAACTAATTAAATATGTTTAAGGGCGCGAATAGTTCTATTTTCACCGATGGCACCGATCTACTTCTGTGGAAATATAAACCCAGGTTAAGAGAAAATTTATAAATTATTTATGAAATTATAAATTTATATTGTTCAGTATTGACGAACAGATATAATAAAATAGCTGTAAAAGTAATATTTCTTTAGGAAATATGTTTTTTTTTTAAGTTTTAACCCCTTCTTACACTCTTCTCGAACGCCACTGTGATCTAATTTTTTTATGGTTAATGTTTTAGGTTATACTCTATTAAACCAATGAAAAATTATTCAATATTTCGGATAAGTTTGAGAAGTAACAATTTTTAAAATTTTTGAACTCTTTCTTAGACTCGTTGCCTACGCTCAATGTTTTCTAAACGTTTATCAGCACGTATCCTGTAGTATTTTTGTACCAAATTTGGTTCAATTCAATTCAATTTATTTGCTTATGAAAATTTTTTACAAATTTACAGCAAAATCACAGTTAAAATAATATACAGTTGGTTCTCATCGTGTCGGTACGTCTGATCTTCATGTCTACAAAGCAATTTGCCGCGCTTATAGTTATAGTATAGTATCTTATAGTATATTTTATAGATATATTATAATATAGTAGCGGGCCAGAAATGTAGCTGGGAATGCGACGAGTCGTTGCCGTTTTCAGTGTCTACTGGACCATCTTGTCTATAGTTAATATTCGATAGCAAAATGTTTGTTTACAACGTAAAAATATCTATTATATAATCAATAACAACTATAACCACTAAACACTAACCAATGCATATAAAATAGGTGTTATGCGATTCATATACACTATTACATAACGTGCTATTACCCTGAAAAGTAATGGTGAATTGATTTATATAAAATATCAGAAAGAAATTTAAATTAAAAAAAACGAATACTACTAGGCACTACCTACGATACTCAATAGATATAATAATTAACTACTATTCATTAATAAAGAACTTCAATACATTTTCTATGTGATAACATATCGTTTTAATTAACTTAATATTATAATATTTAGACAGTTCAGTCTTGAAGTCGAGATACGATCTGAGGAAATACTCGGAATTCTCATTGATACATGCCTAGGGGACACATTCGAACAAAACATGCTGGATAGATTGATTGATTGACTTTCAGATTACTTACACTACAAATCTCCTCACACTGGTCCTGATAAGTTTTACCACGGACAGACAAACTGAGGAATACTTTGCTCGCCAAACAGAGTTGTGCTATGATCCTAATAAAATTTATATGCACGTCGAGCTAAAGGTATCAATGACAGGCGGAGTTGAGAATATTAGGCGCAGTATACAGTGGGTGACTCGAAAGCGTGGCCAAATGGAAATCCTCACCAGGACACCAAATTCATCCAAAAAGAACTGTTTTTCACTTTTCAGTTGTGCGACTGTCATACGTTCAAATTGGTCACCACGGTCAATATACAGTTAAACATGCATTCCACCTGTGCTGCTCAGTTATATCTGGCATCAACATTCGTGCCGAGTAAGCTTATTTGGCGCAAAAAGCATTTTTTTAGAAAATCTGGAGGAGTCCATCAGCATTAGCTTCTGCAACCAATTCAGTGTTAGCTGGAATAGCAAAACTAAAAACTGTACAGTGCCGGTCTCAATTCGAATTAAGTAGTTTGGGGTTGTTTTAGGCAGTAGGAGCAATCGCTTAAAAAACTGAGTTTGGACGAGCTCGATAACTTCAGGTTATCTAAGACTCCATACTAAAGCGCAATTCATTATTCTGCTCAAAATCAACGAGCATTCTGGCTTTCCACGATGTTAGTGAGAAATCGCCATTAGTCCCAAAACTCTGCCCGTAGCGTGAGTTGCCTTTGTGGACATAACCGCAGCTGCCTCCGGAAAAAGGCATGAAGCAGAGAAAGTTATCCCCAAGTAAACAAATTCTTTCACCATTTCAATGGGATTTGACAGATATATATGACAGCCCTAAAACCTCCTCTCTGAAAACACATTATTTTGGTTTTTGCGACATTGACCTCGAGATTATTAATCTGACAGCAGCTCTCAAGGGTCAACCAAATCTGGTTAAAATCTGTTAAGTTGGTTTTGAGTTATCGTGGAAACAGAGAGGCAGACACACATTTTTTAAAAACAACTTATTTACGTATAAAAGACCGAAAACACGTAGGTACCTATTTCCGGTAAAATTACAATTGTTTTTTTTTTACTTTTTCAATAGGCTGTAAAATTAAAGATTGAGATGTTGGCGCTTTATAAAGTTTCTCGTCATTTTGCTAAAATCAAAATTGCTTGTAAACCTTGACATATGTTCATATGTCTCGTTTAGTTTTGTGTTTTTACGTAAACTATGTATTTTTTCTGTGTCTCTATGATTTAGATTTTAGAGTATTACTAAAATTAGATTTTGATTATCTTTAAATTATTAGAGCCCTCATTATGCTCAAAAAGATGAGCGAAATGTAAGCGAATCCATAAACATGGACTTATTGACCTATACCCTATCAATCTATCTAAAAAATAAAATATTATTCCTATGCCCATTTATTTCTACTTGAAATGTCAATTTGTGATTGTAATAAAATTTGCACTGTTTCCCACCCAAATAGCAGATGAAAAAAACTAATTATAAATTAATTCTTGAAGGAATCCATAACGAAAAGGAGCGGGATGTATTGATAAATCAAACGAGGCTCCTCCACAAAATTCTTTATAGCTATGTTCAATTCAGGATGGGATTATTGCCAGACATATTTCGGAAAGACTATTCCTTCATCAGTGGCATGACATACAAACTTACGTAGTTACATTGGTGGATTTGATAAACTTAGACATGTAATATCAACGTACATTTAAGTTGTGAAAAAAACTACTACATATGATATCAAATAAAATAAATGTATTGAATCATAAAGTACCTACATAGGATAGGGTTATTTATGGAATAATCCTTTGTCGAAATTTTCCAGGACCATTCTGCATAAATGTGGTTGAATTTCGTTGATGCAGCGTTGAATCTCCTCCTGTTGGCCACATCAATATCATCCAATTTCGGCAAAAAGAACTGTGTTATCAGTCACTTCTTGACCAGAACATAGATATAAAGAATTTTGTAGAGCAGACGTCGTTTGATTTATTGAAATTCATTTTTTATGCTTTAACAAAAAATAAAATAATTATTTTCGTAATATTTCAGATATTCAAACTTATTTCCATGTGATCTGCACGCTCCCTGTCCGGGATGTCTGTTTGAGTAGCGAGAGTTGCACACCTGCATTTTTACAATATAAGCTCTACACACCTGAGATTTCAACATTCCGCTACACTCTTTTTACCATATTACCGTGTCTCATCTGAGATGGATATTTCTATAAGAACATGAGAAAAAAGAAAAAATAAATAAAGGACCCCGCCGCATATGTCTTACTTAGGTTCATATATAAAAAATGTATTTTTTGGACTGGACTTCCTAGAAATATACGCTAAGATCCATAATATTATAAATTGTTATGTTACAATAATATGTGTACACATAAGAATGAAAATTTATACAAATGTCCACAAAAAATGAAGCGTATATGGTTGTGACAAGCGGATGTTCTTGTATAAGATGAAATAATAATTCTCGGAAAGTTTTCGGACACGTCTTTTTTGTTTACAAACAGTTTACAATCTTAGTTGTGACTCAAGCATTAAATTGAAAATTGAAACCAATGCCAAACCGCGACATATATCCCCATAGAGCACTTTGTTGAACATCCTTGAAATAAATTTATTCAAACACAGTAATATCTACTCTTTTGTTAATGATCAACATGGATTTTGACTGCTTTCCATTATATAATTCCCTATCTTTCAACGTTCAACATTAATTTCCACAAAACCCAACCTAACAACCCCCCTAACATGAAACACAGCCATGAACAGATAAACAGGGGCGTAGTGACCAGTGTTGCGCGTGTTCCACGGAGCACGGGCCCGGAATCCTCAAGGGGCCCGGTACTGCATTATGCATCTTTTCTATATTAAATAACTAAAAATTGAATTGGCAAACCATAAGATTTTTGCCAAAATTAATCAAAATCTACGGGAGACCGGCTCATTCGTGGTAAGTATTGCAGAAATGGCAACTTTCTGTGTTTTTTCTTGCGCGTTTCTGTTTTACAGCCAATCTAAGAGGCTTTGTTATCTTTGCAGCCTATTCGAGAATTTGCAAGGCAGTGTCCGATCAGAGATGCCGTTGAATATGACGTCATGGCACGCATACAGAATGAGCCCAACACTAGCACGCGTCAGATTGCCTCGCGACTTGATTGCAGCAAAAATACTGTCCATCGAGTATTGAAAATCCACGATCTGCATCCATTTAACCTTCAAAAGGTGCAGCATCTACTGCCTGACGACGCACCTCGGCGGCTCGAGTTCTGCGAGTGGTTGCTAGGTCAAGCGGATGAAAAGGCTGATTTTTTTTAAGTATAATCGTGACAAAAAAGTTGTATTTTTAACTGAGCTTTCTAAAAAAATTATTAAACTCTCAAAAAAGTCAGTAGCGTAAATTTTTTTGTCATTTGTATTCGTGACACTGTCCCCCCGGGGCGCCACTGGAAGTCATAATTAACATTTAATTAGTGCTAACTGAGCGTCTTATTAAGCTTACATCACCAGCGAATTTCAAGAAAATCGGTTAACGTGTCTTTGAGATATTGATAAAAAAAGGTTTTTTGAAAAAACTTTGACACCCTGTATTTTGAAAACCATGCACTTCCGGACATCAGCCTCTTATCTCAAACTGCTTGTCTATGGTTCCTCAATATGCCCCAGGTGTTTTTTTCCAATTGAGAGGGGACACCCTGTAAATGTCAATGATTCACTAAACCTCGAGTTGCTTGCCCAAGTAACAAAGTATAGTTCTAGGAACCACTTTATGGATTTTGTTTACATATGCCATTATGTATAAAACAACCTCCTCTAGCCGGCTACACAAACTCCTGGTGACCAAAAGGGCCCACGCTACAGAACCTCCTGCTAACCTAAAAGTTTTCGACATTTCAGAACCTTAAGGTTAAATATTGAATATTTGTGCAGCTATAATATAACCTTTATATATCCTTACTAGCCAATATATAACTGCATTATAACCTATGATTCACGGGTTTAAAGTTCTAATTTAGCCACTAAAAGGTTCTAACTAGCTCCTTGCGAATTATCAACTACAACCTGTTAGTAAGTAGTTGATCTGCGGAAAGCAGTCTTAAAACTATTAAGTAATAGTATATTAAGTATAAAGGGCGGTAAAGCATTCGTTGCAGCCCGCCGCTGTATAGACGCACGAGTGAGCGAAGCGAGCGAGGGCAGCTATACATGAATTAAAATGAGCGGGCGCTAACTGGTCATTTACCGCCCGCATATGCGGGCGGTAAAACTCTGTTTAAGTACAGGCAGGCGAAAAAATATATTATAGACTGCTTCTAATTTTTGGATTAGTTGGCTAATATACGGTATTATTTCTAGTATTTAAATAACTCTTTGGTAGGTAATATTGTAAAGGTAAATTATGATAATTATTTATCATTCAATATACGTGATATAAAACGGCATGAAATAGCGGACACACATTGCTGATTTTAATGTACCTTCTATTTTACTGTCAAAATATTATATAAAAGTAGCATAAAATTCACGGGCTTTTTATTTTGTTTTTAAAAGTAGTCGAAATTCTAATATACGGAAACCAATGAATATAAAATTATGAAAAAATGTGTTTCCCGAACCTAAAACTACGCAGACTTATATTTTCAAAAATATTTTGTTATTTAACTATGCCATAATCTTAAAATGGCCGATAGGAAACAAATGCTTATAAGCTTTTGAAATAACCAAATTATAACCTAAGTTGCTTGAAAGTCTGAAAATATGCTAAAATATAACCTTAAGATCAAATTCGTAATTATTTAGATGCTAAATAACACTTTTCAGAACTAATAGTTGCCTTTATACAACTCAAGCTTAAAAGTCGCACCATCGCAACTTTCTAACGACCTGTTTAGTATTGTTTTGGATGTGTAGTTGTGATCACGTGCCAGCTTTTATTCATATTTGTTATACAGTGTGTCTTTTAATTGAAACGGTAAGTACAAAGTAATAATCGCTGATAAGCTGGAAATGTTTTTAGTTTTCTTGTTCTAATAAGATGACAACAAGACATTAGGGATTGATTTGTGGCAAATAAATGAAAATTGAACGCTAATAATATCTAATAAAGTATTCATTTTTATAGCTTTTCGTGAGACATTCTGTATAGATATTATCATGGCCTCCAAGATCCGAAGCCGGAAAAGTCCATGACGAATTATCTGTATCTGGCAAAGGTTTGAAAACATATACCTGCATAGTTAAAAGAATGTTTTCTTCGTACAATGATGCTTGTGGAGAGCAGGAAAGAATGCAAGATCTTGCTGATACGGATGGAGAAAGCGATAGTGTAGTTACCAACCTATCGGAGGTAGCTACCAACACTATCGCTTTCTGCAGATTTCAATAATTTGCGACACATGTAAATTGAAATTGAATGTAAAAAAAACTTGTTCTCTTTAGGTCCAATAGACACTATGTTTTTCAAATGAAGAAATCTTGAGCGACGCTTTAAATATTTAACTGCTTTTTTGAACTTTGTTACTAAATGGAAGCAAGTATATAATATAGCGACACAAACTTAAGTTAAGTTATTCTAAAAAGAAGATCCTCAATGGATTTCATATTAGCTGTAGGATGTTATATATATTTTTTGTATGCTTCCAACATTCTCACCTTTAATAAATGGCCTTGCTGGTGAATCACATATAAAACATTTAAGGGATACATTTACTTTATATTTTCCAATGCAGACTCCATCTTTCAGAAATACCAGAAGCTCTTCAACAAATTTTGACAAATATTCATTATTCATTAGGCTTGCCTTTACCATAATACAAACCAATCACCATCGGTTTAGTATTTAGTTCATTTATGTTGAAGAGAATAGGACAAAATTCAAACTTGGAAGATTTAAAAATCGGAAGACCATCAATATTTATCTATTAATCGAAATATTTAAATTTGTTTTTGTATTTTGGTAACGCTCTTCAATACATTTTTGTAAACCATTGTGCCAGTACCTCCCACGAGCAATTTCATCAACTTCAATTTTTGAATCCGGTGTAGCCAATAAGGTTCGAGGGCCTTTAGGCAGCCCAAAATTACTGTTTTAATTTAAAATATTTTGAAAATTTAAATTTGACTAACCTGCTCATTAGCAATTCGTTGAAAGTTCTGTCGCACCTTTCTTTTACAATTTCCACTACGAACTAGCTTTTCGTGAGACATTCTGTATAGATTCAGGAGACGTTGATGTTACCTTCCGTCTAGTCGAAAACGAGACTAAAAGATAATTTTAGTGACCAAATAGATTTTAAATAAGGGAAGTAGTATTGAGTTATGCCAGAAAGCTTATTTAGTAACCTATAACGCATCGCTTCAACTAAATAATCTTTAATCAGTTTTATAATGGGCTACATGGTTATGGAAAAGTTGTTTAAATGACTTAAAGGCATAAAAAATGCGAAGTTATAATTAGGTTCTAAACTAGCAGCAAAAAAAACTTATAAGTCTTATTTCGGCATTTAAGTGACTAAAAAATGCCTTATTTATAACCATTTCAAAACCTTAAGGTTTCAGAACTACTAGGTCCTAAAACTCCTCATATATATAGTTGATTTAACGTTTTTCAAACATGTTTCAAGCTGTATGTATGATTTCATAGTTCTAAAACCAACAAGCACAATATATTACCTATGTATAGTTTTTAAGCTTAAGAAAAAGGCACACATTACCCATTTATAACCTTTAGGCAATTTTAAAGTCTTCCTCCTTAAATAAATGTTACTTGGGTGGAGACCTGCTTTCATTTGCAGATGATACAGTATTCTTAGTAGAAGGCAAAACGTGGCATGATGTAGAACAAAATATAAAAACTGGTCTTCAAATAAGAACGCAATGGTTTGACAAATTTCGAAAAAACTGTGTATGTTCCTTTTGCAAATTACCAGTAGGTAATATTAACATTCATTTGGTGCAAAGAGATGGGAGTTGTAGTGTAAGTAAAAGGGACTATGTTAAGTATCTAGGCATTATAAGTGATCAACAATTGAAATGGGATATTCAGATACAAACGTTGGTTAAAAAAATACGCTCTTTTCTATACATTTTTAAAAACACAACGAAAATTTTATCAACAAAAGAAAATTTATGTCTTTATTATGGTTTGGTACAATCGTTGTTATCTTATGGAATTGTGGGTTGGGGTGGAGCATTCAGAAGCAATCTTGAACCTTTACTTATCATACAAAAAAGAATCTTAAAAATTATTTTTCATTTGGATATTCGGTATCCAACAGAAGAATTGTTTAAGGTTGCTAATGTGTCAACTATTCGACAGATGTTTTATAAGAGTGCTGTAGTCCACCTTAATAAATCAAATCAATTTTTAGGAAAGCTTGATCATATATATTTAACGCGTGATAAAAAAAGAGATATTATTAGGGAACCTGTTGTTACGGTCAATTTTTTTCTTAAAGTAAATGCGTATATCTAACCATAATAAATAACCAATTGCACTCACCTTAATTAAAATTTTATTCATAATTACATATACATCTATACCTTGTTTAATCGACAAAAAAAATTGCCTTATTTGTTGTTTCAATAATTAAATATTCTTAGTACGGTCCTGTGTATGGTGTGCCGTTTAGATTTAATTTTGTCTTTCATCCTTTTTCATGCCAAGTGAACACCTAAAACAGAAAATATTTATTAAATAATTATTTAAAAAATTTTTTAAAATAAAATTTATACTTACTACTTATGGTGGAGCCCTGGTAAATCTTTTTCTTGAGTCCAGGACATCAATTGCACGAGAGCAGTTGTATTTGGATTTTGCTGTGCACGATTATGATGTAAATAAATTGTAGCTGAGGCCACGCCTTAGTAAAGTCTTGGAGCTACCCTTCTAGAAGGGTTTTTTGGTACGAATTGGGATTAAGTTCTAATGAGAATTGATAGAGTTTGATAACTTGAACTAGATCAGAAGCTATGTTTTTAACAAATACCTATGTGAGCGGATTTGATTAACGAATTTCATCTAGCGAAGTCGGACGAATTCCTGAAATGTTCGAAAAACTACTGTATTGACGATTCCTCTGTATATGCGAGAACTATCGTATGTCCCTGGATTTTTCAGCTAAGTGGAACATTTAATTTTTTTTACATTCTTATTAAATTACGACTTATTTATGAATACTTCATTACGAAGTTGGATTGATGCATTGATGGTCTGATATACTGTGAGCCCAGTGCGCAAGATTCTGTTTGTTTTTCTTTGGGATAACTTGGTGTTTGATTTTTAAAGATTAAATAAATAATCAATACATATGTCGAATGCGTGCTGACTCCGATATTATGTCTTCAATGTAATCAGTGATTTCATATTCTTATAATTATTTCTCATTGATTGTTTTTAATATATTTCCACGTATAATATTGATATATTTTCACGTACACTATAGTATGACTATATAGTGTACTGAGATGTAAACTCAGTGGTACCACAGAGGTAACTCAGATTTTTGAACGGTAGGTGTAGGTATAATTCATGCAGAATATTATTCCAAATTGACTTAGCGATTTTAATTCAAAATTGTTAGATATTACAATAATTAACTGTCTGTGAGACACCAAATTTTATTATTTTCTTTTTATTTTATTTTGTGTGTCAAATTCAATATAGGACTCAAATGATTTTATAAGCCTAGTTGTTTTATTCTCAGAGTCGATCCCCGAATTATTTACTATTGAATAGGTTCTTGCTTTTCCGAAATTCGACCGATGCCCGCGGTGAAGATAAAGCAAGTGGCGCCAGGCAAGAGAACACTTTTTAGGTTAGATTAAAGGTAATCGTATATATCGACCCCCCTTTACTCCACAGTTTCAAACCTAGTCCGAAGGCCACCGCCGCATCAGGCAAATTTATCAATAGTTCGAGCGATCCTCTTTATTAAAAATTTATACGTCACATGTATCTCATACCATTGGAATTAAAGGATAAAATTAATTTCAAGAATTTGAAATTCAAACTAACAACTTGGTTCAAGTCTGAATATATAGAAACTTTACAATGATGTTACTGTTAGGTGTCTATTTTTAGGGCTTTTTATATTGATACGTAGGATTTTCATTTATGTGTATAACCTTTGATTCACTTCTAAGGATAGATGAAGGGGGAGAACGGGAGAAAAACATGTTCAGCTCTAATTTTTTGTGTTCATTTCTAATTTTTTAAGTAGAATTAAATGTTCGTGTAAATTATAACATTAGGGTAGAATAACATATATTATTTGAGGGTCTGATAGTGCATGAGCAACCGTTTGGTGTTTGGTGGTGTTTGGAGGAAGCGGACAAACTTTACCAAGTTTTTGCATCCTCTAGGCACCGCTTAGTAGATTCGAAGCATATGAGATTATCTTTGTTTCTTTTATTTATTTCGGCTTAGAGCAAAATAACATATAAGTATATATTTTAAGTAAAAATTTGTAAAAAATAAATTTGAATTTGAACCAGCAAAAGTTCCAATCCAATGTTACCTATTCGTATTATTATTATTTCAATTAATATTTTCCATATACCTAGATGTTACCTATTCTAAATGCGTAACAATTACGTGCATAACAAACCTCTAAATTTCATCATACTGATAGATTGGGTAGTGTATCTTCGATAAACCCAATAAACTTCCCAGAGATACACTTAACTCAAAGAAAAAGTAGCTGCATCATCTGCAGTAAATTACACACCAATCCTTATAGAGATTACCTAATCGAAATCGGTTGAGAATCGGTAGTAAAAAACAATAATAAAAAAATAAATAAGAAGTCGATTACATCCACACAGTGATTGATGATATACATTATCCCACTGTCGACTACATTATTTCGATGTTATACTGAGATAATTATTATTCTTCTATTTCATGATGAAAGTGGACTGCATGCAGTTTTCTTTGGTTTTTAATGAGATCGATATAACTGTAGAATAGCGAAATCTGTTTGTTAACGATTTTTAGTAGGTATCTAAATAATTATAATTCCAAAATAATCGTGCATGTGGGATTATTATAATTTATACTCGGAGATTACAACATTTGCACAGTTTAAGTTATCCTATTTTCGATTAACATTTTCTGTAACATTGTTACGCCATAGAACATACCGGGTGTTCCACCGGGAAGGATTTCGATCGATTATAGAGAAACTACACTGTGGAACAATCTGAAAATCAGGTGTAGTCGATAGGTCGACGGGACCAATTCTACTAAAATGATTGCAAGAATCTAGTACTTGGGGTGTCAACCTCCTTATTTCAAATATGACCCTATATAAATTATTTTTTTTTTGGATTCTCCTTGTAATTCTAAACATATTTCGTGCATAATGTGTTATACCTATCGCCAGCCGTTTTCGAAATACACTGCTCAAAAAAATTAAAGGAACACTGTTGGATAACCCTGCAATTTTTTGGCTTGCTATTATTAACAAGTGAAAATTTTTTCTTTCATGCTCGCTTCCTTTTTCTTTCATGCTCGCTCCCTGGAGAAAGTATTGTGAACGCGCTAAAAAAATCATGAAGTCCCGAAGTCCCCTGAGACGGCTAAGACCATTTCCAGATGGAACTCTGTCTATGGGTCGGTATGTATTATTTCACTAACAATACAAATGAATTATTATAGCTAGTTTTCGATTTGGACTCAACAATAACAAATACCTATTACATTACATTCAAATTAGAGTAAATACATAGCAAATACTCAATTTTGTTTGAGTGTTTGGGCGGCGGTGCTCAATTCGAAGTTCGGATTTTTGCCGAGCTCTCGACAGACTTGACCACGGAGTTCTCTATCTAAGTTGGGGTTATCGACAGCATCATGTTGAGTACCGACGTTTTCGATTAAATATCATAAGTGCAACCTCTGGAGTTCCTCAGTGTTAGGTCTGCTTTTGATGATTAGGTTTGTAGAGAAAGTTTTGGAAAATTAAGTGGCATAGATTCAAATGTTGACCATCGCGCTGCTGACACTCCTCTAACCAAAAACGGAAATTAGCCGCCCCGTCTAAAATGGCGGTCATTTCGGTGCGGATTTTGTGCTTCAATTGGTGTAGAGTTTGTGGTTTCTTTGTATACACTTTCTGTTTAAGGTATCCCCATATAAGAAATAATCAAGGGGTGTAAGATCGAGACCTCTAGGAAGCCAGTTGATGGTGCCTTGACGAGATATCGTTTTCTGGGAAAATTTGATTGACAACCGCAAGCGATTGGTTGGAGGTGTGGCAGTGGCCTTCAAACTCCTGCAGTTGTGGAGCCAAAAAGTTCCTTAACATATCGCAAAACCGTTCACGGTTTGCCTGAATTGCTCGCCCTCGCCTGTCTTGAAAAAAATAAAGCACAATGATGCCTCCACCCGACATGGACTATGTAGTGATCGTTCAGGTTTCTCTCTTGGATTTTCGTTGCCTCGGAAGCGGCAGTTCTGTTTGTTTACGTTTAAGTGAAAGTTTGCTTCGTCACTAAACATAATGTTTTCAAACGTTGGAAAGAGTTGAAGCAAAATTCAGTCGGAGCGGGTAGTCGGTAAGTTTCAGTTCTTGAACCAGTGAAAATTATATGCTGCGAGATGTAAATCTTGCTTCAGAATCTTGTGCAACGACGATTTTTTAAAGTTTTTACTTTTGCAATCGTTTGATGATATCGTCCGTCGCGTCGGTGCTTCCCGTACATTAAATTCTGCACGATATAAACGTCAAGTTGTTACTCTCGAATCACCATTGCGATACAAGCCGCGTATGCAAAAAGCGCGATGGTCTCCCCATGACGTTTACATGGTTACTAAATCTCCAAAGAGCAGCGCAACAGATCATCCTTACAACCCCCCTCCCATCCACACCGATACATGGACAACGCCGATACAAATATTAACTACCCAACTGGTGAATTTTTAAACGTAATTTTTTCTTATTATTATCCTTATTAATTATTGTATTATTTCCAATACACTAACGTAAGAAACTAACAAATCTATTCAAAAATTAGAAAAAATGTTTTTGCCGGAGCTGAGATTTGTACCAAGAACCTTCCGCATGCGAAGCGCACGCTCTATCAATGACGCCAAAAACCCTTTATCAAATGAAAATATGATATTCTAATATGAGTTATAGGTTTCAACTACCTAACTGGTGAAATTTTGAACACAATTTTCTCAAGCAAATAATATCAAAAGTAACTTATTGCTGTAAAGCTGATAAAAAATGCTTTAAATTGATGTATCACTCGACCCCTACTGCTATTTGGAAATTTGGCGGTTGTGTCCACCCCTATCACATGGCTAGAGCGACTTCAACCAAAAACTAATTGGTTTATTCTAGGACTCCCCAAAACTCATACACCAAAATTTGACTCAATTGGTTAAGGCGTTTAGGCGCTATCATGGACGAATACATACAGAAACACACACAAACAGACAGACTTTATCTCAAAATTTTTTAAGCGCGTTCACAATACTTTTGCTGTGCGGAAAAGAAAAATTGGAGTAGGTACAACATAAAATCATTGACTGAATGAAAACAACTGGCAAAAAGAATGTTTTTAACCACATTTTTAAATTTCTTACAGGGTAGTTTTAGTACCATGAGGGAGATGATCATAGAGACCTAATGGAGGAAGAATTGACAAAAGATTTCTTAAGCATAGCTCTAGTTATGGAACGTGAACTACCAGTACCTAAAGGTTTATACATCAAACCAGTTTGAAATTTGACTGGCGACAGATATTGGATTTTTTTAAACTTTGACCTCATTCCGGCACTAATTGTAATATTCCCAAATCAAGAGTATCTCGATATGCCCAATGGAAATATTTGGTTTTTACATGATGGGGCTCCTCCACATTATGCAGTTTAAATACTGTTTTCCCTAATAGGGCATTGGTCGAAGAGGGTATATTCAATGGTCACCAAGATCTCCGGATTTAACTCCGATGGACTTTTTTTGTACTGATATTTTTCAAAGATAGAATATATCAAAATCAACCACTAGATATCGAGACATTAAAAGCACGTATCAGAGCAGAAGCCAATAGTATTCCTCCAGAAGATGAACCAACGTTCAGTGCACCACGTTTATCATAGGCTTGGCTCTTGCGTTGTTTTGTAGCAAACAGCAGTCGTTTTGCAAATTTAATAAATCAAAATCTGAAACTGTATTAATAAAAAACGCAAAACTTACTTGTAAGTTAACCAAATGGTTAAAAATATGCTATACTGTACTATGTGTAGTGTTCATAGTAGTTAAAAAAACTTATCATTTCCATTTGAAGAAAAAAAAATGGGGGCGGCTAGGGGGTTAAGAGGTTGGCGGTACAAAATAATGCTCACTCAAAAACAAGCGTTTGATTTAGAACCTATTTCCCTGTTTTTGCGTTTTCGCAAGAAATATAACGGGAAAACGATATGAACATATGAATAACCCTGTATGTTACAATGTCATTGTCTTTGTGTTTGCGCATTTATGATTGTCTTATTCGAATTGAATGTAACGTACAATTACCTTTTTCCTTATCCGGATGAAAAATATACGTTCTTATGGCGCCCGCGATAGTCTCGGCTTGTAAATCGACCATTATTTGCTTCTTAAGTATATTCACTTAGTTTGCGCGGGTTTTATAGCTTAAATTTAACATTTTTATTTAAATATATATAACGAAGAACATTATTTTGTCGACGACAAAAAGAAATTTATCTTTGAATTGGAACCACACAAAAATGATAATATACAAAATCATCAACGAGTTTGGCTCTAAGGCCTGGTTGTGATCGGAAAGACATTTATATGTAGGTATAACAATTCCTTTGCTGTTTTTTTTTCGGGATGTTTATGTGTGTTTAGTTCAAAATGATTTCAATATTTACGCAAATAATTTCCTAATTTTTTATTGAGGTTATTACTTGTTAACCTGACGGGCTCCTCAGTTTTTTAAAGAAAGTGAAAACAACAGTTAAAATTCTAGCAGTTAATTCCGAACATTGCCGAATGAACCGGGGTGATTGATGATTTACATCAAATTGATGCAATGCAAATGCAAACTACATGTAAATTAATTTACTTATATGGTAATAATTATTTGTCAATAATTAAATATTTCAACAGACATATTTGAGGTTAGAATATCAATTAATTCAAATGTTGTGTTCAGAGTGGTTATACCTATACTACTAATATCGAGAAATTCATATATAAATAACATATATATTTCAGTGATATAATTATCAGAGCCGTATTATTAATTTTTAAGGCCCCAACAACATTATAACTGCTGACCTTATAGCTCAAAACTCGCAAGGCGTGCCACTTTGAAATTTATAACATAGATAGTCCTCTACATGCCCTTTGAACTCATAAATGTCAGAATGACTTACACCCCGTCAGAGCCATACTATATGATTTTTTTCCAAAACATGCTGTAGCATAGATAGTCCTCAACATGCCCTTTGAACTCATATATGCCAGAATGACTTACACCCCGTCAGAGCCGGACTATCTGATTTTTTTATTCCGCGACAGGTTTTAACTACTGAACTTATAGCTCAAAACTGGCAAGGCGTGCCACTTTGAAATTTATAGCATAGATAGTCCTCTATATGCCCTTTGAACTCGTATATGTCAGAATGACTTACACCCCGTCAGAGCCGTACTATATGATTTTTTTATTCCGGGATAATGTTTTAACTGCTGACCTCATATCTCAAAACTGGCAAGGCGTGCCACTTTGGAATTCATAGCATAGATAGTCCGCTACATGACCTTTGAACTCATATATGTCAGAATGACTTACACCCAGAGCCGTACTATATGATTTTTTTTCAAAACATGTTTAAACTGCTGACCTCATATCTCAAAACTGGCAAGGCGTGCCACTTTGGAATTTATACTATATATAGTCTATTACATGTCCTTCTAATATCTCAGAATGACTCACACCCCGTCAGAGCCGTACTATATGATTTTTTATTCCGGGATAGTGTTTTAACTGCTGACCTCATATCTCAAAACTGGCAAGGCGTGCCATTTTTGAATTTATAGCATAGATAGTCCTCTACATGCCCTTTGAACTCGTACATGTCAGAATGACTTACAACCCGTCAGAGCCGGACTATCTGATTTTTTTATTCCGCGACAGATTTTAACTGCTGAAGTTATAGCTCAAAACTGGCAAGGCGTGCCACTTTGAAATTTATAGCATAGATAGCATACATGTCCTTTGAATACATATATGTCAGAATGACTTACACCCCGTCAGAGCCGTACTATCTGATTTTTTTATTCCGCGACAGGTTTTAACGGCTGACCTTATAGCTCAAAACTGACAAGGCGTGCCACTTTGAATTTTATATTTTAGTTTAAATTATGCCGTATTTGTAGTATGGAGTTATATGTGTGTTTTCGATACGCCACTGGAAGCGTCGAGTGGTGACAAAGTGCTTCACTTTTTCGTTCGTGTTACGCGTCCTCTCTCTTTCCTAGTCTAAGGTTTGGGCGCTATCGTGGAAGAATACATATAGACACACATAGACAGGCAGACTTCTATCTGGAAATTGTCTCAATCGTCTCAGGGAACTTCAAAATGGTTATATCCGTCGTTCCCTGTGCGGGAAAGTTAAATACAATTAGGGAAGTAATATAAACTAATATTTTTTAAATATAATCAATCTCTTTATTGGTGTAAGTTCTAAATAAAACTCATACATTTTTGAAATAATATAGGTAAGTACCTAATTTTATGAAAATAACCGAATAATAATTATTAAAAAAGTAATAAAAATTAAAATGATTTTGAAAATCAAAATAAATTTAGGTTTACTAAAAAAAAATTTTTTTGGGATATCAGGAAAGTTAAATACTATTCTTTAAAACTACAAGTTTCTCAAAAGTACTATTCCAAGCATGCCTCCCTTGGACTATTAATAATTGTAGCAAAGGAAAATAGTCTCTCTCGGGTGCAGATGAGGTCAGAGCAGCATCAACATTGCAAAATATTTCAACTATTCCCGCCTGAAATAATATCAAACTTAGCAATGAGCCTGACAACAATTCAACACTATAAAGAATTTACATGGAAATAACGCCCAATTCTTTTGGCAAGACAGCAAAAATGCGCTCCTAAAGCGACGACGTCCGTCCATTCGATGGAAGCAGGAAAACGTCGGCATAACCGACCAAACACATTATATACACTCTAGACAATGATTTACGACGTCTAATTGATATGCGAAGTGCGCGACACTCCAGGTATACAAGGCGCCACAGTGTCGCTGTTTGGAACAATACCGACATGAAAAGACGTGACAAATAAGCATGAATACGAGGGTCAAATACTTTTACAAATCAATACAAAAGATTATTGTCTATTGAAAGCTAATTGAAAAAAAATAGCAAAGTAAGGAAACAAAATTACTTTGTTTCGTTCAATACCTTATAAATTGTTAGCTCCAAATATTTTGTAGGCATACCAAAAGTTTCCGAATATATTACTTTTCCGCAGAGGGAAAGTATTGTTAACGCGCTAAAAAAAATTTAGATAAAGACGGATATAACCATTTTGAAGTTCCCTGAGTGATACCTCATTTTTTTTTTCGAAAAGTGTTTGGAAAAAAATAGATCTTTTCGATTGTAGCAACTCAATTTAGCCGATTTTTATTATCTTATCTGGTTTTCATACAATAGGCCTGGGGCGCCGAGTTTGGGACACCCTGTACAGCGATAGGTAACTTTTGATATTTTCCCTCATAATTCTGGAGAAAATTGCGTTTAAAATTTCACCAGTTTATTAGAATTATAATACAATAATTTGAAAAAGGGTTTTGTGGCAGCATTGATAGAGTGTGCGCATCGCATGCGGAGTTTTCTGAGTTCGATGCCAGCTCCGGCAATATTTTTCTTCTAATTTTTGAATAAAGTAGTCAGTTTATTACGTTAGTTTATTGGAAATAATGAAAATAATACAATTATAATAATAATAATTATTAAAATTCGGTTTCATTACGCAGGTCATATTATTTTGATTATATTATACCTTGTCGGGAAAGTTTTGGGGCGAAACAACCGATTTTTTCAAACACTAAACAGTAAGCTTTTTCGTGCCTCTACAGAATCAAATTAGACGCAAAATATTGACCGAAATTTCTGTTCCTATAAATTTTCTTCGCATTAACGTGCAGACACTAGCAATAAAATTGTTTTTTTGGAATTATTTTTAAATTACAAAAACATTGAAATTGCGTGTCCGACATAGCATTGGCTGTCGGAAGACCGAATCAGGCTGACGCGACGTGCTCAAATAATTACACTCTATTGTCTAGTTATTGTAGATCTTCAAGGAGCGCCACGGTGGTTCATCCATTTTTGTCAGAAACGATATCATGCAACTTTGTAAAACCAGATAAAGTTGTAACTAGGTATTCTACCCGATTGGATTTTGAGTGCTCTGCTGTGGTGTATGATACGACATAGACGCATTTGCATTTTATCGGTATATAGATCGCCTTCAGGTGCGTCGATCTCAATGGGGATCAGGGGAGTGGCTCTAAGAGCGACAGGACATAGTTACAAGCTCTATAAGAATTGTTAGGTTAAATAACGGAGTAACTGCATCATCCACTATAGATTACATTATTACTAATTGTCCACAGTTAGTAATAATGGTGAGTTTTCCTACTTCTGCAGGTGTTCTACTGAGACTTGCAAATTTGAAACGGTCCAACACATTCAAGAAGTTACTGACAGGGACACTTTGTTGTGTCTTTGATGTTCGACCTCGCCAAGGCCTTCAACACCATAGATAAATCGTTTATAATTAAAAATATCGAATCCACGGGGTTACGATACCCTATCAACAACTGGATCTTCTCATATACTATAGTGACCGACAAAGATCAGTTAAAGAGACGTCGATATAGACGTTCCCCAGGGTAGTGTACTGGGGCTCTGCTGTTTCTGTTATATGTCAATGATCTCCCACTTCATATCAAACACGCTAGAACATTTATGTACGTGGACGACACCACAATACTGGTTTCAGATATGAATAAGAAGGAATTAAAGAAAAAGATAATCTTTACACTAGATCGGTTTGAAAAATAGTGTTTTAAAAAATACATTGATTATCAACCATAGTAAAACAGTTTCCGGTATACAGGGTGTCCTATAGTGGCGGCTGTTAAGTATGAATAAACATGTCAACTTATAGAGCATGCGCATAAGGCCATAAGTATTGTACATACATATCTACACATTAATAAAACAGTTGTTAGCTGAACTCGAAACTGAAAACAAGTCGTTTCCTTTATTATCAAATTTCCTAACCTGAGAAACAACACAACAGCGGCCCATTAAAATATTTCGGAGACTACTTTGAATTGAATTTGGAACATTTTGGTATATGTATTGCCCAATATGGTATATTCAAATATTATAATACCAACCGCTTAGCACTTCCGGTTATACCGGAAGTTGTTAGTGACTTTGTTATTTTCAATGGAACACCCTACATATTATGACATTTTTGGATTCCACATAAGATTCTAGACATGTTTCATGTATCATGTCCCATACCTAAATACAGCCATTTTTGACGTATATCAAGATTTATATCAAAACTGACATTTTAGGGATCAATAATAATCACACTTTTCTTTTAAAGAAGTCTTTAGTTATCAGTTTGCAGGCGTTTTCGCATTAAATAAGGTCTCCTATTTCCGATACATTTGACATTTTCTGATCTTATATCGGCAATGTAACATTTTTGATCATTTTCACTATTTTCGTATATTACTTTGACTATCAGTCGTAATTAATCAGTCATTTTGAAAGGTAAATTGCTGAAAAACGATATTATGTTCATGGCACACTAAATTAATTAGTCAAAGTAATATACGAGAATAGTGAAAATGCTCAAAAATGTTACATTGCCGATATTTCAAAAACTATGCATTTTAGAAATCAGTAACCTATTAGAAAGTTTCTTTAATTTTTAATGACACGTAAGATAAAGTTATTAAAATATACCTGTTTCATTTGAAAAAACTTACTTTCGACTGTTTTTATAACATCGTTTTCAGTAGAATTTTTTGACCACCCTGTATGAATAAATCAGAAAATGTCGTACGTATCGGAAAAAGAAGAGTTTATTTAATAAGAAAACGCCTGCAAAATGATTACTAATGACTTCTTTATAAGAAAAAAAAAATGTTATTATTATTGAGACCTAAAATGTCAGTTTTGACATAAATCTTGATATACGTCAAAAACAGCTGGATTTAGGTATAGGACATGATACATGAAACATGTCTAGAATCTTATGTGGAATCCAAAAATGTCATAATATATATGGGGTTCTATTTAAAATATCAAAGTCACTATCAACTTCCGGTATAACCGGAAGTGCTAAGAGGTTGGTATTATGATATTTGAATAGACCATATTCGGTAATACATATACCAACATTTTCCAATTTCAATTCAGAGTGTCTCCGAAATATTTTAATGGGCCTGTATAATCCACGGTTGAACTTCCAGATTGTATTTTAACGACGTGGAGCTTCCATGGCGAGACGATCAACAGGCCCAATCATTGGCATATGAGGATTCACTAATACTTAATAGAACTGTAATCAAAGTGTTAAGGGGATAGTAAAATAAACAATGCAAATGATCAAGTCACTTAAACCTTATAAACAACAAAACTAAGCCGTAACAAGTAACCAAATCAGGCGGAACATGACAGTTTAGGGCTAGTAAAAATGACGCGTTTCACGATAGAACAACGTGTCTTTATTGTTGAAGATTACCTCAAAAATAATGAAAGTTTGACGGCCGCAATTCAAAAATTTCATACAAAATAGTGGTATTTTTATGCTCAAAGCATTCTCCAATTTGGAAAACAGTTTATTCAGTGTTTTTTACCTAACAAGCAGTCAAGTACTTAATTAATTGTAAATAATTTATTTTACAAATTAAAACACAATAAATAACAACAAAATGGTCACACAACTTTCAAAAAAACCTTAGCAGTATAATTTTGTAATAAGTTTGTCGTGAAATAAACAATCAAAAGCGTTGGTCAGGTCGAAGAACATGCCGAAAATTGTGATTGAAACCGCCAATTGATATCAGCAAGATGTATGCGCCTAAGTGGGGGATAAACAGGCTATGCTCATCGAGGTATCCAACAATCCTGGACATGATTGCCTTCTCATATACCTTAAACAAAAAATACGCGGCAACATTTAAGGGGGTCATTTCTCAGGTCATTTTATGAAAAAAAAATTACCATAAAATACGTCCTGAAATGCATTGTTCCCAAAACAGAAGGTATTAAAGTTTTTTGGTAAATAACAGTTTTTTTTTAATAAGTCAAATATCTCCTTACCAATATCTTTGGCTCTATATATGGCCCTAACTAGAGCAAGATTATTAAGTCCAGTGGCGTTAGGGGGGCAACTTAATAAAAATTATTGACAAAAAAAAAGTGCTATAACTTAATTTCGATATTGTCTTGCGATAAAGCAATTAAAACTACAACTTTTTTATCTTAAAGAAAAGTCTGATTATGTAGTATTTTTACCTAAAATAATTACGGAGGCAGGGATTCTAGAGTTTGTCTGTCTTCCCATTCACCACCCTGTATAGTATCAAGCACAAGAAATTAAATAAATAAAATAACACTAGGTATTAATTCACATTTATCTATCTTAGCGCATATTACATTATCTCTCTCAATGAAAGGTATAAACTTATTATAAGCATGCCGCACGATATCAACAGTATCTGTATCTAAAATATTCCTGCTGATTTGCTGGAATACAACGTCTCAATTATTGGCATCCTGCAAAGAAGCAAGACCATTACCGTAAATACACTTTTGAATTTGATATAAAACGTGTAATTATACACATATAAATAAATACAAATACCTATGTTTCATTGGTGGACTTCTATTGGCGTATTAAATTACTTTCTATGATTTCAAACGGATTACTTTATCCCATTAGTCCATAAAGTTTACAGGTAAAAAATTATACACAGGTATAAAAAGAAAAAAACGCACTTGTGCTCGTATCTTTTCCAAAATGACAGTATTTTGTTTTTTTTTTAATAACAGCAGGAATTCAAGATTTGGAGAAATATGGTCCGTCTGACCGTTCACCACCCGGTATACCACTGTGGTTCGTAGAGAATTTATTTGTATGAAAGTTCTACACAGTGCATGCCAACGAAAACTTGACCTTCTCTTATAATTACAAAACTCGATATGTTCATCCTCCTAATCCCTAACAACCCCAACTTTAAAATTTCAACTGATAGGTCGTGGCATCTCTTGGCTTGAAATTGTACTACATTTGCCTAGGAAATGGCATATTATGTAAAAATTAACAGTAACCTGTAATTAAAGTATGAGTCTTATGTATTAACGTAAAAACTTGTAACACGGTTTATAACAATGCTTTGCATACACGTTAGATGGTAGCAATATTAGCAAATATGTACGAATTAACAGTAATCTGTAATTTATATTAAATATTATACCCTATGTATTATTATAGAAACCTGTAACACGATTTATACCAATGCTTTAAATGCACGTTAGACGGCAGCACTAATAGCAAATATATACAAATAATCAGTAAGCTGTAATTTATATTAAATATTAGACCCTATCCCTATGTATTAACCCCTACCTATTGTCCTTTTATAAGTACATTTGAATAATCAGCTGTATATGACATTTTATTCAGTGTTTAACGACTTATTCATAGATGGCGGTTCATATTATGTTGTTTTAATGTCATGTGAATAGATTTATATGGATAAAATCAGTTTGCATTGAAACAGTGACAAGTAAACAGTGAGCAAAATTGTACAGCTTTACAACATGGACACACCAATCGACCTTAGATTGGTTGGGTAAGCATTAAGAAATTATTTTGATTATTTTTGAGTTACATTATGGTAAATATTACTTATAATTGTTGTGTTTTTTGATTCTGACACAAAAGGATTAATTCAAATACAATGCGGGCTATCGGGGAGCCCTTTTAGAGTGGCGTCCTTTTAAAAGGCCAATAGGAATATATACAAAAAAAAAATAGCAGGATATTTTCTAGTAAACTTGTAAAATATATCAATACTTTTAATTTTTAGAGGGCTCACACTTGACGAGTTGTTATCTGCTTTGGAAGAAGGTGCTGCCGAAGCAGTTAACACTAGTGAGTTGATAATAAATATGATGCCTCCTTCAAATGCTTGTGATAATCTGACGGACCAGGACTCAGGTGATGAAGATTACTTATCAATAAACAACTTGCCAGCATCCCAACTAACAGCTCCAGCTGAAATTAACAATTTACAAGATGACAGTGACGAAAATGACAACGTTCCATTATCCATTGTGCAGCTACGTTGTAAAAAAACGAAACATTACGAATGGAAAAATGAAGATATAAAGTTAAACCAAATCCAGTGGCCAGTTTTTTCAACAGCACAAAATAACAGATCACCGGTAGAAGTTTTTTGCAATTTTTTTGACGACGAAATGGTTGACTTGTTTGCCAAATACACGAACCTCTATGCTGCCAAGAAGAATAAACACCAGATATTACAACTGATGAAATAAGATCTTTTTTTGGTATTTTGCTTATTAGTGGCTATATTCCCCTGCCAAGAAGAAGGATGTTCTGGGAGAATACAGTGGACACTCACAACGAAATGGTTTCAAGAGCAATGTCAAGGGACAGATTTGAATTTGTTCTGTCAAACCTGCATTGTTGTGATAATGACAATTTGAACAAAGAAATTGCCAAAGTGCGACCATTATTTCGTGCAATAAATAAAAAGTTTCTACATTTTTCAATTCCTACCAAAAATCACAGCATCGATGAGTGTATGGTGCCGTACTTTGGAAAGCACGGTTGTAAACAATGCATTTTGAATAAACCGGTTCGATTTGGTTATAAAGTGTGGATGGGATGTACCAGTAAGGGCTACGTAAATTGGATCGAACCTTACCAAGGTGCCAAATCAGTTATAAAAAATTCCTATAGAGATTTTGGATTAGTTCCTTCTATTGTGCTCGAATATGCTGACGTCTTACGTTCAGAAGCAGATTATTCGTATCACCTTTTTTTGACAACTTTGTTACGACCATTCCACTTCTAGAAGCATTATCCCAAAAAGGAATACGTGCCACAGGAACTCTTCGTGAAAATCGGGCAGCCGATTGTCCAATGATCAAAACACATGACATGAAAAAGAAAGCAAGAGGGTCTTACGAGTTTCAAAAAATGAAAGACACGAATATTGTTTTAGCAAATTGGCATGACAATAACGTTGTCACAATAGCTTCAAATGCCATTCCAATCAATCCAATGCAAAGCGTTCTAAGGTATAGCAGAAAAGATAAGAAAAAACTGAGATTATCTTTTACAATATTTAACGCGATCTTTTTATATCTTAGCAGGTTCTACATCCGTGAAGCTGAAGCGCCTCAGGTAAAATTTTGGTTTGGTAGGATGCTATTTTACATCTTCAATTTTTAGCGTCATTACACAATGCCCCATAATTCTACAAATAAATTATTCTGTTTCAATGTTTCACTGTTTTATTTAAAACTTAACCAATTTTTACAAACATATTATACCTACATAACAACGTATTATACTTTTACCACTAAATAATATCGACCTTATCCATACGAAACTGTATATCCCATATTCCTCATTAGTGTTTCTTTTATAGCTGGTTGCAATTCTTTTTGCATATACGTGGTCAAGAGCGATCTAATTCCTGCAATAAAGAACGGATATTTTATTGAAAAACGTCAAAATGAATCATTAAAAGCCAACCCTAATGTTACTATTCTTAAAGCTGATAAAGGAAATGCAACAGTGGTGATGAACACAGAAGACTATGAAGAAAAAGCTAATAGCATTTTATCAGACGGCTCCTACAGAAAAATCAGCAAAGACCCAACGTCTTCAATAGAAAGAGCAGTTGCAAAATTAATAAAAGAGTCGTCTATACCAGAAGATTATTCCACGGGACTGTAAAATTCCACGTTTCTACGGCCTTCCTAAGATTCATAAGCCGAATATTCCACTTCGTCCAATAGTAAGTACAATTGGTTCACCAACATATGATCTTGCAAAATATTTAAGTTCAAAATTAAAAAATTATGTAGGCCACACTCCAAGTTTCGTACTCAATTCACAACACCTAGTACAAATATTGCAAGACATTCAATTGGAGGAGAATGATATATTAGTCAGTTTTGATGTTGAGTCTCTGTCCACCAAAGTCCCAATACCAGACACGCTAACCATCAACAGTGACATCATCGCAGATAACAATATGAGCTCAGACATACTAACACTCATAGAAAAGTGCCTCACCTCAACTTATTTCATGTTCAACGACCAAATATTCGAGCAAATTTCCGGCGCTGCCATGGGATCTCCACTTTCTCCAGTCATCGCAGATATATTCATGGAAAATTTCGAAGACCAAGCAATAAGTTCTTACCCACTTAAACCAAAAATATGGAAAAGATATGTTGACGACATTTTTATAATCTGGCCTCATGGACGAGACACTATTCAGGATTTTCTTACCCATGTAAACTCTATACATTCTAGTATCCGATTAACTGTAGAAATTGAAGAAAACAACAAGTTGCCTTTTCTAGACCTTCTTATAAGCCGTAAACCAGACATGACTTTAGTTTATTCAGTATATAGGAAGCCAACACACACTGATAGATATCTCAACGCAGACTCACATCATCATCCAAGGCAGAAATCATCCGTAATAAATTCATTAGTTCATCGTGCATTTTCTCTATCACAACCAGAATCGCTTGAATCAGAACTATCACATCTCACATCTGTTCTACTATCCAATAACTATAAATTAAAAGATATCCAACGATCGATAAGGAAATATAAATCACCTATTTCAAATAGAAATAACAGTAGCGAGTCTCAGCCTCCAGTTGCTCAGGTAGTTCTTCCGTATGTACAAGGCACAACTGACCGCATCTCAAAAATCTTGAAAAACTATAACATTAAATCTAGATTCGCAACATGTTCGAAATTATCTGCTTATTTAAGACCAATAAAGGATCGAATACCTCTAGAGGCATCAGGCGTATATACGGTACTATGCTCATGTGGTAAAGAATACATTGGAGAAACAGGAAGAAAAGTTTCAACACGACTGAAAGAACATGAAAGATCGGTCAGACTTCGAAATATAACTTCATCAGCACTCGCCGAACATTTTGTCGAAACGGGACATGAAATCTTATTTCAGAATTCTAAATTAATAGTAAATACACCGTTCTACTATCAAAGAAAAATACGGGAGGCAATAGAAATTTTCAAACAACCAATAAACTTAAACCGTGATACGGGTTTATATCTTTCACCCATATGGCACGCAGTCATCAAGAACCCCACCCCACCCCTACCAACACCGACCAACCACGAAGCGACAAGCAAGGCACAGACCGACGGCACCACTATATAAGGATATGTACACAGCAAGAGAATTTAGTTTCAGTTTAACCACGTTTACGTGAAGTTGCTCTGAAGAAGCTGACAGGATGATCAGCGAAACGTTAGCTAGTTTAAATTTGACGCAGGATTTATCCAGAAGTAGTTTCAGTAAATTAAAATAATCGGTTATGTCATCGCAAAATTAAAATTGGATATCATCGGGGTAACGAAATGTTTTCATCAAAGATTTAAAATATAAAAAATACACGATTACCTATTTATATTATTATATTTATTAGAAAAATGATAATAATAACATTCTAAACTAACCAAAACTTTATTCAAAAATTAGAAATAAAAAAGTAATAAACTGTTGCCGTCGAGGCACAAATAGCTCTCCATATGTAAGTGTAAAAAAACCATTTTGTCATGTATCTTTGTCGTAAGACTCTTGATGGCAAGCTATACAAAATGTTTTTATTTTATTGGAGACTACAGCTATTTTTTATTTAAATTATTCCATATTTTGAATAATTTTGACGCCTTTTCCACAATTTACGAATGCCTTTGTATGAGCAAATTTTTGAAGTGAATACTTCTTTGGCCGCATGCGAGTGATTTTTCAAGGTCGCGTCACGACACGATTTATAAAATTTACATCCCGTAAAAGAGATAGCATATAACGAATATGGGGGAGAGAGAGACAGAGATATTTGTGGTGTATGCTACACACTATATCCCTTAGACAAGGAAAGAGAGAGGACAAGTAACAATCCAGTCCATAACAAAAAATGCACTGCACATATGCCTAAAAACACATGGAGACCAGAAGTTACACGTACAATAGACAATGTTTATCTACAATTCAAAGACCGGCCGGTCAAAAACAGGGTAGGTCATCAAACAGCAGGTAGTTTTGTTAGGTAAGGGTAATAATACATTATATTGTCTCTGCATATCAACTATTGTTGTGTTTGGGTCACAGTTTTTGTATGCCTTGTTCAGTTGTTGTCGGTCTATGCACCTGATACAAAACGATTTTGAAGAAAAATAATTTTGGCCTGGTGGCAAACATTGTTGGTGTCTATTATAAGTATTTTATATTTTGTGGATTATATAATAATTCAAAACTATATATTATGTGCATTTTAAAATGGTTGGATGTTCAACTTTCAAGTGCAACAGTAGATCTGAATAACGAAATATTAGAGAGGGTCAGCCATAAGGAAGAAGATTGTGCTTCGTTTGAAAATTATGAGTTAATTAAAACTATTAATTATATATACTTTGCCCAAGAGAAATAAATATGTTGTCGTTTGAAATTCTCGTGAAAGAAGTATTCACTTCTATCACGTGTACTGTGCTGCACGCGAATTTTTTTTGTTTGTTTTATGATAGATTTCATAGGTTCAAGAGTTAGCATTTTGGAAATATTTTTTAAAACAAAACGTGCTAAAAAAATTTGAGATAAAGACGGATATAACCATTTCCAGGTGGAAGTCTGTCTGTCTGTGTGTCTGTATGTATTGTTCCACGATAGCGCCTAAACGTTTTAACCAATTGAGCTAGATTTTGTGATAGGATGCTGAAAACAGCAAACCATGTGAAAAAAACCCAAGCACTGTATCCCATACTTCGTTAACCCTAGAAAAGAACTCTCCTGTACCTTTTAAAAATATGTCTTCCATCTCTCTTGATAATTCCTCTTCTTCAGCATCGTCGTCTTCGTCGAACTCTCTTCTTCGATGTTCTCTACTTCTTAGTGTTGGTTCACATCCGTACGCATAGACCGAAATGAATCCAGGTTCTAAGAATTGCGAGTCAGTTTTTACATTGAATTGTCCCCGTTCTCTTCGTATTGGTTCTGTATGAAAACTGAAATTAGGTAAATGATAAATGTGATAAATTCAAAGACATTTTAAGAAATGTACTGAACGGGATTGGAACGTAGGCCTCCCAACTCAAACTATCTTAACTGCCAATTAAACAAAAAATAAACTGTTGCCCTCGAGGCACGAATAGCTCTCCATATTTAAGTGTAAATTAATAATTTTATGACCTTTTTGTTATTTATCTAAAATTTATTTATTTTTTAGGAAATAATCTTCATTTTAATAAAGCAACACCAAAACTACCAATTGTAAATCAATAACATTAGTAAGGCATGAACAGGAAATTAAGCTGATAGATAAAATAATTTATTTGACATTTCTGTTTCCATAACCTATTAGATACTCGTACATTAACACGTTTATTTAAAAAACACCAAATGGTATACAAAACAATTATTTGGCGTCTTCTGCCAAAACGCGCAGACTTAGCTATAGTACACCCTAATACCATTCGACAGGTAATTAGTAAGTACATTGCTAGGTAAGTTCAGAAATATGACGTTCCATTTAAATTAATGACGTTATAGCAACTTAAAGTTCTTATTTGGGTAGTGTCAATTTTTGGACACTGTGTATAAGATCGCAAATTTATTGCAATTGGAATACCAAATATGATCTATTATTACACTTTAGAGTTAATTTCGTTAACATTACTTAAATACTTCCGAAGTATTTGAAAGATGAAAATTAGACTAGAAAAATCAATTTATTTTAAAAATCTTAAGGTTTAGGTATTATAAAAATAATCAAATTTTTCTTTAGCGCATTCACAATACTTTCCTTATGGGTCGGGAAATTAAAAAAATAGCTATAATTTGTTAACCTATTGTATTTACAGCAATTAGATTAGAAAAAATACTATTACGATATCTAAAACATTAGTTACATCAAAATAAAATTAAAAGAAACATGTGTGAAGGATTAATTCTTAATTTTACGGTTTTGATTGTTTTTGTTTCATTGTTATAGAGGTAATTACCTACTCAATCTAAAACACCAGTTGGACACTCGTCTTTAGTTCTTACATCCTACACTAATCAACTATGGGTAACTGAAATATTTGTCAATAAACTAACAATAAAATTTGTTGTGTAATTTAGTTATACATTCTGTACCCTATTTTTTAATTTTTAGTTAATTATTACAGAGTGTCTTTTACATTAAAATGCGGAACTTAAGTGATTTCTACCATTGAAGGCGATGCGATTTGAGAAAAAATTAGCTAAAATCAAATGGCGTAATAGTTTTTTTTTCCCAACATATTATTTAATTTTGGTTGATAAATATAGATATTGACTATTCATTTCCTTTAGCACAGCAAATAATACGTTGAAAATTATATGTTTCTGACTTTTTGAATGCCTTTTAATGCCTCTTACTAGATTTATAATATCGTAACCCACTTAATTACCCCAAATAAAAGAAGTTTGAGTAGAAAATAATAAAAAGTACCAGCAAAACAATTTATTTCTTACCTGGCATCCCACTAGCCGTGTATTTTTTCCATAATGAGTTATATTGAAAGCCCTATTTGGCCTTACCCTAGTTTAGAGTCGCGTAGGTTTTTAATTTATTTTTTCGACTGCCTGCACCTAAACAGAGTTTTACCGCCCGCGTATGCGAGCGGTAAATGACCATTTAGCGCCCGCTCTTTTTAATTTTTTTTCATAGATGGTGCCTTTGTTAGATTTTCAATAATAACGTTAATATCAGTAATTTTCACTCACTTAACTTAATGTGCATTCCATCTAGAGTTTAAGTTGACAATTAAGTGAGAAAGTTTACTTAGGTAGTCGTCTGCCATTCCGCTAAACTCATTTAATTATTTAAAATTGTTCATTACCGAAATATACCTAAGATTCTAAAATTCAAATTTGTATAACGTACACGCTCAAATAATAATTTTACAGTTTCCTTCAACATTAAAAGTACTCAACACTGACATGTGCGCCTGTCACATCAAAATCTCGATTATGATATGAAAAAAAGTACAAAATCTTTAAGGAATGGAAACATAAAAATAAAGCAAAACATACAACAGAGGATATTGTATTAGCGTATTTAAACGAAAGATGAAAATGTATCAATTCTGCCTCACTTTGGGCGGAATATTCTATGCTACAGACTGTCATTAATATGAAAGAGTCCATTAATCGCGTGAATTTCCTCAATTGCAAGGACACATTCGAAGTCTTGAAAATGGAGTGAATATTTTTAACATTTATCAGAAGTATGCTTCTTTAAGGCCGTCGCACGTCAAACATGATAGACTATTTCTTACGTACAAAAATTTTAAATGTTCTATACAGCCACTTGGCAAAAACACAATCGGTAAAATTCCGTATAAAATTACAGAGTTTCTAAATCTGCCTAATGCGCGCCTATACACCGGTTTTCGACACACATCAGCCACGCAGGCAAAAAACAGTTGTAAGCACCACTGGCGGTAAAGCCGCTGCAGCCCTTTGCTGTATAGCTGCCGGGCGGGCTGCAACGAATGCTGTACTGCCCTTGTTACTTAATATACTATTAATTTTGGTTTTTGTTCAGTTAAAATTGAAGCCATTATTTATGTAAACGATAGAGCACTTAAATCTCTACAATGTTTATTTGGATTATTTATGACAACAACACCTGGTGAAATATCAATAAGCCCATATATTTACGTATGTATAGTATGATAGGTATTTCAGTTAAAATAACTATCACGATTACAGTTACAGTGGTTATATTTTGCCACTGTTAGAATATACTATTATTTGTTTACTAATAGTTTGTGTCAGTGTAGAGTGTAGACTAAGTATACTTATAAATAAAAAACATTATAAATCGAAAATCTACTTTTCCGACTGGCTGCCATCGGGATTTTTTTAAAATGATATCAGTTTTATGCTCTTACCCTATTCCAGCTTTCCTTAATCTTAAAATCATGTTACAAGTATCTTCTGGTCTTGGTTCCAAAGGCTCTCTTTGTAATTCTTCTCCAGTAAATAAATTAACTTTGCCACTTATTGTTAGATCATTGAACAGTAAACGAGTGTCCAAACTATGATTAGTAGGGTTGAATCTGCAGCGTTCTACACGAACCTAAAATACAGAAAGTCACTATAGTAAAGTAAATGAAATTATCAGGCAAAAAACAATATCAGGTGATGGTCGCAAAGTTCATTTTTTAAATAAGAGCAATGCTGTGATGTCCTAACCTTGTCACTATGAGAAACATAGATTATTGGATTATTTAAGAGAGTTTTTTACAGATTTCTGTAAAAAAGTCTGATTTATAAAAAATTCCGATTTTTTTAAGGAATTCTGTAAAAAAAGTCAAATGATACAGAATTCCGAGTTTTTTACAGAATTCTGCAATGTCAGAATTGATTGTCATGTTGGCAGATGTTATCTCGTCTACACCAGCATTTATGGGACCGATGGTCCAAGGAGTATTTACATACTCTGCATCAGCGGTCTAAATGGCATTTGGGTCAATCCTCTTTCAAAATTGATATATTGGTGTTAATTAAGGATGATAATTTACCTCCATTACGGTGGGTAATGGATCGTGTTACTAAACTTTTTCCTGGTGCGGATGGGAGAACAAGAGGTGCCCCCATACGTACTGCTAGGGACGAATTACGACGTCCTATCTCAAAACTGTGTCCACACTCTCTCTCTTAAAATGCTTCTGCTTTTATTATTCACTTGTAAGATCAATGTTATGATCTTACGATATTTTCTATTCTTATGCTATTTAATAACTTTTAAAAATAAATGCTGTTGTCTCTCTATATGAATGTAATAGTTAATATATTGTCGTGTGAAAATAGTCTTAAGCGACTATACCTATCGCGCACGCGTGGCGCAAGAGACATATTATTGTTGCATTATAAAACTGACCGCTGAACCGTTAAAATCGGTGCACATTTTAAATTAATTTTCCTTTGTCGCAAAACTTTAAGTTACCGCATAATTACTATCTAAAAGGATTAATTGTTGTGAAGCTGAATTATTGGGGAGTGATTGGAAGTGCTGGCGCCAGCGAAGAAACTCTGGTGTATGAAATTGAACATTAAACCTATTCCTTTTGTGATTCCTTGGATGTAAAAGGTAAGTCTTTAAGGCTACGTCAATTATTCTACTCTGGCCAAGTTCATTTATCTCTCCACTAAAACATAATTTTTTCTCAACGCGAGTGAACTCTAAACTAAGAAAATAAAATATATTTGAACAGCATTCACTCGCCAGAGATTTTTTACACAATTCTGCAAAAAATGTCAGAATAGTCATATAATTCTGGGTTACAGAATTCTGTGAAAGAATGTCAGAATGATAAAAAATTTCGAGTTTTTTTACAGAATTCCGCAAAAAATGTCAGAATGCCTAGTCATGATTCTGAGTTATTTTACAGAATTCTGTAAAAATAGTCACAATGATAAAAAAATTCCGAGTTTTTTACATAATTCTGCAAAAAATGTCAGAATACTCATAATTGTAGTTATTTTACAGAATGATAAAAAATTACGATTTTTTACGGAATTTTGTAAAAAGTCAGGATATGATAAAAATTTAAAGATTTTTACGAAGACTGTGAAAAAAGTCTGAATGATAAAAAATTCCGAGTTTTTTATCGAATTCTGCAAAAAATGTTAGAATAGTCATAATTCGAGTTAATTTACAGAATTCTGTAAAAAAAGTCAAAATTATAAAAAATTCCTAGTTTTTTTACGGCATTCTGCAAAAAAATCAGAATCATAAAAAATTCTGAGTTTTTTTACACAATTCTGCAAAAAAAGTAAAAATCCTAAAAAAATAATTTGTGTGGCTTTTCTACGCTTCCGTAGTTTAGTACATTTTCTACTAAAGAATTTTATGTTTTTAATAAACAATTATCACAGTTCATCTTCCGCTGAAAGAAGAAGTGAAATTATCTCATTCATCTCCATTGTAACGAACAAGATAAAATGTACACCTGTTGGCAACACCGCTATGTGCCTAGTTATACTCTAGCTGGTTGTGTCTGCATTATCCTCATTTGTAGTACTCGATTTGCATGACACTGCCCTCACCGTATTTGATTTCTGAAAATTATTCTTAATTTTTCTCTAGTCATTGTTGGCAAATGCGGGTTTCCCTCGTTAAATACTCTACAGGTTCTATTAATCACTTTGTTACATTCTGCATGGATTAATAATACATTTACAATATCAGCATATGACTAAATATTTTCCATTTTGTAATAGTTATTGTAAAATATAATGGTCACAAATATTGATAAATAACGACTGGTTGGATAGCAACAACTAATTTCATATTTAGTTTGACGTTTGTGCTAATGCAGAGAAATGTCATTATTTTCATGGCTAACTAAATTAATTAGCTAGCTACGAGAGAGACAACGGTAGGCGCTGCAGAAAAATTTAAAATGACGATATTTGGAAAACTATGCATTTTAGAAAATGATAACCTATTACAAAATTGCATTATTTTTTAAGGCTAAGGAAGATAAAATAATAATAATATACCCATTCCATTTGAAAAAATTGACTTTGAACTGTTTTTCTTGAAGCGTTTTCAATATAATTTTTTGACCACCCTGTATAAACTAATCAGAAAATGTCTTGTCAATTCGAAAAAGAAGATCCCACCTGATAAGAAAATACCTGCAAAATAATTATTAAATACTGATTTACAAGGAAAAAACGGAATTCTTATGGAGCCCTAAACCGTCAATTTTGACATAAATCTTCATATAAGTCAAAAACGAGTGACGTTAGGTTAGGACATGATACATGAAATATGTCTGAAATCTTATTTAGAATCCAAAAATGTAATAATATATAGGGTGTTCCATTTAAAATAATAAAGTTGCCATCAACTTCCGGTACAACCGGAAGTGCTATGCCGTTGCTATTATATTATTTGAGTAGAGCATATTTGACGATATAGACACTGAAATTTTCAAAATTCAATTCGAAGTAGTTTCTGAAATAATCTAATGGGTTGCCACCGTAGGACACCCTGTATATAGTCAACAACTTACCCAACTTTTCGACGATGGCAGCTTAACTCTCATATTCGTCACGTACATGTCGAATGGTGCACTTCTCAGTTGTTGGTGTAACGAGTATCCTTTTAGGTGCAACATTTTTTCTTTAGCCACTTGACGTCTCCGAATCTGCTCTAAGGCACGTTCCATCTTTTCCGTACATCTCCTACCGAAATCATTTTCACGATCCTCTGGTGATATGTTATTACCGGAAACAGGAACATATGGATATGATGGATTGGAAAATTTGTCGTTTTGGCGTGTCTGCGCTTCTGAAATACAGATATTATGTAAATACAGTGTGTTTCAGAAAGACGCGGCAATATTTAAGGAGGACAGGACATTTTTCTTTGAAATTTACTGTGATTAGTGGGATTCATTTAATTTATTTGTTAATTATTAATATGCTGAACCTTAAATACTTAAGTTTCTGCGTCATCATTTCTGTCGCTAAGTTTTATCTTGCAAGTAAATAAAACCGAGTAATTATCAGTGGCGGCTTGTGGCAGTTTAATGTGGTGAAGCATAACATAAAATAAAGTCATTCTTACTTAATAGGTAGCTAAAATTAATAAGGATATCTCTACTTCGTCAACTGCATAAAATATGGGTTATGTTTATAAGTAGGTACCTCACCCAAGTATTGTTTTCTTAAAAACCTTAATTAAAATGTAATTAATGTCTATAATACATTTACCTACTTCATAATAATACTAAATAAAACCCATTTTATGGAACTGTCAATCAAATTACTTATGCTACCTATTAGAAATCATAATACGTCTCACACCAGGTATTATTAAAAGCTCTGCTTTTATGCATTTGCCTTTATTTATATTTATCAAACATTTATTTAAATCTGGAACAGGTGTGTCTGTATATTTTTAAGATTGTTGATTAAAAAAACTTAACTTTAGTTAAAATTAAAAAATAAACTATCATTTTTCATAATAACTGCGCTTACCTGATGTCAGCGTAAATATAATTTACGCTGCTGATGTGTACTACTTCCACTTGCTTCTTCCATATTAAAGTATGAGATATTATAATATATTACGGTACCTACCCATTTATTTTTTATAAAAATAGGTAGGTACCTACTAATTAAAAACCGTAGGTATATATATTTTTTAATTTGTTCACTACTTTTTTAAATTTAAAAACTTAAATTAAATATGTAGGTAACTAAATAGAAAGACTAATTTGTATCCAAAATATCAAAAATCAAAACTTTAAGCTTCCCGAAAAGTAAAAAAAATAATATTAGCATTTAGCATAGCACTAGAAATTTGCGACTGTGTGATAGAGACAGATATAATCAAAATAATAATCGACATATAGGTACAAAACACTCGCCAAGCGTTGTCATATAACCTTATTTTACATTAAAGCTCTGCTGCATCTATATGAAGCGTGCGTCTTATAGTGTTTTTTTAATGGCAATATTCGTATGCTATGCTTAGTACAATTAAGCGCTGGCAACTATGTTTATACAAAGAGCAATAGGTGGTTGTATATGTATAAATAAATAGGCTATTGGTGTATCAGAGGACACAAGCACTGGCAAGGGTGTCAACTGCCGCATACAGGGAAGAGAGAGACCGAAATAAATAATGTTTTACTATTATTACACGAATAAAAAAAGAGAGAAATACCTATAGGTATGTAAATTAAGTATGTTAAATAGGTGTATAGGATAAAGCCTGCTTCAGATGAAGAGGAAATTCAAAATTACAGTTTTATGGTAATGCAGGTTGAAAATTAAGTATACATTAATTTATAGTTTAAATTTTATATGGAGAAAAATAATTACACCATAAAATAAAATTATATACTTAAATATTATTAATTTTACTGATTATTTAGGTGAAGCGTTGATTAACTTGCTTCATAGGACAAGCCGCCACTGGTAATTATCATTCTGTGTTTTCTTCAAATTATGACAGCAATGGTAACAACAATAAGACACTGGCTGTCGTGGGCCACATTGATGACACTCGTCTTAAGCTGTCGTGGACCAGATTGATGCCACTGGCGGGCCGGTTTTGGCCCACGCGCCGCCGTATTTTCGAGACCCCTGTACTACACGACCGATCCTGCATAGTTTTCTGTTACGACAAAAAACCAAAAGCGACATGTGCGAGCTTTTCTTCCAAAAAATGTTCCTTGATATTTTATTTAAATATATAAAGGGTGTCCCAAAATTAACGCAAGATAAAAATTAAATAGAAAACACAGTTTTTAGTCTTTTGATTGAAAAGTTTTTTATTGAATCATAAAGTACATAGGATAGGGTGATTTATAGAATAACACATCGGGCAAATGGCCTCCACGGCTTTGCATACACATACGCACTCCTTTGTCGAAATTTTCCATGACCATTCTGCATAAATGTGGTTGAATTTTGTTGATGCAGCGTTGAATCTCCTCGTTTAATGCATGCGTGGTTGTGGGCTTGTTGACATAGACCTGTGATTTTAAATAACCCCATAAAAAGAAATCTAATGGTGTTAAATCACGCACGATATAGGTTGCTAATTCTGATCATCGATACGAGAGAGTACACGACCTAGAAATATCTCATACAGTAATTGAAATGTTTCACGGGCTGTTTGACATGTGGCACCTTGTCTTATTGAAACCACATATTGGCCACATCAATGTCATCCAATTCCGTCAAAAAGAACTGTGTTAACATTTCGCGATATCTAGCAGTAGTAACAGTCACTGCTTGACCAGCCTCATTTTCAAAAAAGTAGCCCAAAATCCACACCAAACAGTGACACGTTGTATAGTTGCATATGTTTTTCGACAATCACATGTGGATTCTCAGAACCCCAAAAGCGCCAGTTTTGGCGAATAACCCACCCATCAAGTGAAACTATGCGTCTTCGCTTAGGATGATTTTGCCCGAAAAAGCAGCATCCATTTGTTGATGCTGAATAATCCATTCTGCCAACTCTCTTCGCTGTGTAGAGTCATTAGGCTTCAGTTGGTGTGTTACAGTTGACGAAGTTAAAACACTATTTAGACCATATTTTGTATGAAATTTTCGAACTGCGGCCGCCAAGCTTTCGTTATTTTTGAAATATTGTTCAACAATGAAGACACGTTGTTCTATCGTGTAACTTTCCATTTTTTCTAACCCTAACCTGTTATTAGCAGAGTGCTTATTTGCAGTAAAGTTAAGTTACTGATGTTGACTGTTTAGAATCTTTATTGACAACTTATTATCATAAAACATAATGTCACATAACACAATATACAATGTCTATTACAATATACAGTGTGTATTACAGTATACAGTGTGTATTCTAACACCCCCACTTTATGTGATATTACTACACAGTCCTAATTTTTTCACAAATCTTGATTAAACCCCTGGTCTGCTTTCTTCGATTTCTATTTCTATTTCTTCTGCCTCAGGATAATGTTGCTGTTGTTCTCTCCCCCCTTCAACAGTATTTTCGATAACTTCTAAATAGTGTTGAACTTCCTCTGGGAACAATTGATCAATATTTGGCTGCGAAGAAATACCAGGATCGTCTTTTGTTTGAAATACATACTCATCTTCATAAAACGTCGCGTCTCTGGAAATTTTCAGTTTCTTTGTTTTTGGATGAATAAATCTGAAGCCTATCGAACATTTGCTGTACCCAACGAAAATGTATTCTTCTGCTTTTCTATCAAATCAAAACCCAGTAGGTAGTGATGACTCAATTCATATGGTTCGTGCATATTCGACTAAAGTTCTGTTGAGTCTTTCAGCTACCCCCTTCGGCTGAGTTGAATATGGTAGAGTTTTCTGATGATGTATGCCGTATTTTTTTAGGATACTCGAAAATCTATTGTTCACATATTCAGTGCCATTGTCTGTCCAGATGCACTTGATACGATGACCAGTTTGATTTTCTACAAAATATCTGTATTCTAAAAATTTATCTGCGAATTCATCTTTTGATTTAAGCATATAAACAAATGGCATTCTTGAAAAATCATCAGTGAAAGTCAAAAAATATTTTGCTCTACCTAGTGAATTTGTTTGCATTGGACCACACAAATCGGAGGGAACCAATTCAAGTAAACAACTTGAACACACACTTTACATCGATTGTTTTCCGCATTTAAATCAGTAAATTGAAGACCCCTTACTAGATTTTGTTATATTTTCATACTTGCTGGATTTAAAAGTCCAAGAAGACGATGCCATAAGTGGTAGTTCTTATTATTAGCGGAATTTGCTTGAAGTATAGACTGATTTAGCTGATACATTCCATTTAATTCAGGCCTGTTGCTAAAATATCTTCTTGCTTCAAGTAAATATTTTTCTCAGATATTCGACAACCATTTTTCTTGTCAAAAATTACAGTTTTTCCTGTGCTTACAATTTTGCTCACTCACAGTAAATTTAGCTTTATTTCAGGAGCTAGTATAACATCTTTAATTGTAGCAATCCGCGTGGTCGGTAAACTAATTTCTACTTCGCCTTGACCAATACATTTCAAATTTTCTCCATTTGCGACAGCCAATTCTCTGTCACTAATGTACTGAAAATTTTGAATAAAATTTTTACTATGAGTAAAATGAGCTGTGGCACCAGAATCAAGGTACCATTGGTCTTTCTTTGACTGGAAGTCTTCACACGCCATAACAGAGTTTGCTTCAAGCTTTCTTTTTGATTTTGAACAAGCATTCGCTTTATGGTTATATTATTTACAATTGTAAGAGCGTGGACCCTTAAATTTGCTATGAGTTTTCTTACCATATCGATATTTTCCTGAAAATGCTGCTTCGTCTGAATTTGTTTTCTGAATATGACTTAAATTTTGAATATTTTCTTGAAGTAATAAATTTTTAACAAATTCTGTCGTTGTGGTCTGGTTAGACACTGTATATTGTGTTATGTGACATTATATTTAATATGTTGTATGATAATAAGTTGTCAATAAAGATTCTAAACAATCAACATCAGTAACTTAACTTTACTTCAAATAAGCACTCTGCTAATAACTGTCATCTGTCGATTTACTGCATAAATAGCAACAAATTCAAATCTTGCGTTAATTTTGGGACAACCTTTATTATAATTTTATCGAATTTATACGTGAGTTTTGGTTTTCACTATATAACATTCAACAGCAGTAATAATTAAAATACTAACCTGCATTGTAAGTGATTTAATAATTAAAAAGTTCGAAAGGAATTAGAGTTATTGTGTTTAATATAATAATTGTCTACCCACTGCTGAATTAAAAAATGGAAATTGTGTGAAACTTTTACTTACACATTATAGTGGTATTACAATATAATATATAAATTTTAATTATTCCATTGTGTATTCCTGGATTGATAAGGAAATGATATAATGTAAACTAAATACCTACGTAAACTATTTTAAAAATTTCATAAAGAGAAACATTAATTTGTTTTAATATACGAATGTGTTCGATTGAATTTTAGAGACACAACTATACAGGGTGTATCAAAAAGTCGCAGCAATATTTACGGGGGTTATTTCCCAGGTCATTTTATGAAAAATATTTGCGAAAAATTCGACTACAAATCAGTAACGTTGATCTTATTTTGACTGCGCCAATCAATTTCTTTCTGTCAAATTGTTGAGGTTCCTTAACACTTTCAACAGTTTTTGTAATTTCTTGTATTAGGTATAAATGTGATTTTTATTTATTTATCTTGCTTCGAAATGTTAACGTCATTAAACTGTCGCTCTGTGTATCGTGAATGAACGCCATACTGAGTTGATTCAGGCTTCTACTAATATTTTGATTCAGGGAACATTGGTGCAGTGGGTGAAAAACGCTAAAAATTTAGGTATACTAATTGATAGTAAAATCAGTTTTAATGATCATTGTTCTCAACTATACAAAAATTCCTTTATTAGGCAAAATTTTTTGTATCATTTAAAGTATTTGTTGGATGAAAGTACAAAGTTGATGCTGGTAAAATCATTGATTTACCCACATCTTGACTAATGTTAGCAGATGTATTACTATTATCTGGCAAATTATAATAAAGATACACGACTAAACTAAGATGTGGCAAAATCTGAAGATCTGTTCGACGGGGACAATTCGGGTAAAATATTTTCAAGAAACTAGTACTTCCGGTTATGCCGGATTATATATTTTTTGGATTCTACTTGTAATTCTAAAAATAGTTGATGTATATTATGTTATACCTAGGTCCAGCCGTTTTCGAAATATTTCAAATTTTATGTCAAAAATGATATTTGCAGATTAAAGAATAATTACAATTTTAGTATATGGAAGCTTTAATAATTTAATTTGTTGGGATATCCTAGTATTTATAGACCTACTTTCGGCTCCTATGTAAATATATTTTTTAATAAATAATAATACAGGGTATTTGAAAAAAAAAAGTATAAAACCAAATTGAAAAAAATGTCAAAATACAAAAATTTTTAATTGCAACCCCCAAATTTTATAGTTTTTGGCATCAAATCAAGTTTATGAAAGGATATCTATTCAAAAAATTTATAATTTTCAAAATATTTACAATTTAAAAAATTTCTATTACAATTGCTACTTGCACTTAAATCTTCCATCAAATTATCAAACTGAATTTAAACATCCATACACCAATTTTGTGAAAATTTTTTGAGTCAAAATTAACTTAACATAATTAAAATTTGATTTGATTATTTTAGATAATTTTTCTTTTCCTTTTTTTTTTCTTAATATATTTTTTTTATATTACCTATCTAACAGAAATTCCACATACCAAATTCAGAAATAACATACAATTTTCTTTATAATTATAACACAACATTGAAATATATAAAACTCCTTTCATAAAAACCGAATACCCCAAGAAAAATAAATAATTGAAAAAAATTGGGATTATGGTTTAAGAATGACAAAATAAAAAATATATTACTAATTAGTATATTCAATTCTCATAATTGTTGACTATTTTTGACATGTGTCATATTTATTTGCTTTTTAAAGCCATCATGGCCACCTAAAATTAATGAAATGTCAAAATCCTATCACTAATTGTAATAGAAAATTGTTAAATTGTCAATATTTTTAAAACTATAAATTTTTGGAATATATATCCTTTCATAAACTTGCCCTTAGTTTTGATGCAAAAACATATAAAAATTGGGGGTTGCCGTTTAAATATTTTGGTTAGTAAAAATTACAAAAAGCTATTTCATCGTTGTTATGTATGTTTTGTTAGGAGAAATGCATTAATTCTGGGAAGAAGGATGTATTTTGATGTATGATAATAAGTATCAAAATTCGACTCACCATTACGTGAAAAAAAATGTATTGTGTTAAACTAAACTACATATTCATAAAACTTTTGGTAATGCATTAAATTTTTTCGTCGGAAACTTTGACTATACTCCTTATTTGAGCCTTAATATACATTTTCTTTTTAAAACCCATTAAGAAAAATATAAAATTGTTTTGATATTGTATAATGGGTTCGATTATATTTGAACCCTCTAGATACAAAACTCGATAAATGCAAACATCCGAATTTTAGGAATTAACAAAAAACTGTTTTTCTTGTTATTTCTTGTTAAAACATTTTCATATTTTGATATTAGGTGGCAATAGTGGTCATGATTGAATTCATAATGAACCAAAACCTCGATACAGTAACAAATCTCGGAAAATTCAAGTAATAAATTGCATTCACCAAGTTTTGCACCCTAACGCTAGCAAAAACCTAGTTTTGCAACCTTTTGTCAAAGAAAATATATTTCGCTGGTTATTGATGAAAAATTTTATTAAGAAAAAATATAAAAAAGAAATAAATATTTACGAACCAGTAATAATAATAAATATTTAAAAACCATTAAGAAAAATATAAAATTGTTTTGATATTGTATAATGGGTTCGATTATATTTTGGCGTTTTGAAAATTAAAAAAAAAACAAATTTATATTTATATATTAGATAGATATAATTCCGACATCTATCCAATACATATAAATTTGGTTTTTTAAAAAATTTTCAAAACGCCATTGCTGAAATATAATCGAACCCATTATACAATATCAAAAAGTTTTTCGGTTTTTGTTAATGATTTTTAAAAAGGAAAGGTACATTAAGACTGAAATAATGAATACCTATAGTCAAAGGTTTTGACGAAAAAATGTTAATGTTTTTTTCGAAAAATAATCCATTGTGATGAGGAGTGTTAATGTTACAAAACAAAATAAAAGTCGTCTACTCCACAATACAAATCTGTATAATTACACTAGATCATCATTGGTACAACCAAACCATACATGTTTCGAAAGTTCAAACTTTCATCATCAGTGGTAAAATAACGTAGTGTCAGGAAGCGAAAATTGGATATTAGTTATACATAAGAATCTAAAAGTAATAGAATACAATAGAAAACTATATTTTAAAGCTGGAAATATGTTCATACAACTTACCACATTGTGGAAAAAATTTTTAACAAATAAAATAAATTGAAATAATAAAATATTAATTGTTCAACTGATGAACATTGAATAAGATGATTTTTTCCTTTTCTTCTTTTTCATAGTTCGAGCTGATTAAAAATTTAATTATATATTTGTCAAATTTTCATTGTTTTGTGCAAAATGGCGAACTGAGAAAAACAACCGACAAGAATACATTGAAAAGGTGTGATGAGAGGAAAAAAAAATGTTAATGTGTTAACAAAAAAGTTTTAAGAATATATAGCAGTTTAGTTTAACACAAAACATTTTTTTCACGTGATGGTGAGTTGAATTTTGATACTTAATAGAATACATCAAAATATTAAATACATCCTTCTTTCCAGAATTAATGCATTTCTGCTAACAAAACATACATAACAACGATGAAATAGCTTTTTGTAATTTTTATTAACCACTATTGTTTATTATATTGTTTGATTGACAGAAACAAATTTTTTTGGAGAAATCTATTAAATTTGTGTCGTGGAGGTTCACTTTTATTTCAAGAACATAATATCATTCGACTCCACTTAATATGAACTATTTAAAATAAATAAGTTGAAACCTAATTTCAGTATAACCAGCAGTACTAAATTCTTGAAAACGTTTTAGCCGAATTAGTCTCGTGTAGTTTCTACATAATCGAACGAAACACTTCCCTGTGGGACACCCGGTCTAAATATAACTAACGCAGTATAATATGTTCGGTAATATCTAATATCTTGCACAAACAACCCAAATAAGAAAGACCAAAATAAAGATATCTAATTTTAAAAGCAATATTAGTACCTAATCAAATTTAAATATAGTAAAATCGCACTTACCTTCGGAATCGTGTAAAGTAGTCTCAGCATCTTCCGCCAAAATTCCCCGCACCGTATCTGTCAAACTTAACGCCCAAAGGAACAGCATCCACATGTGCAAATACATTTTAAGCTTATACCAATTTAAATATTGATTGCGTTAATCTTTAATTCGAAACTAAATTGTTTCTCCAACGATAGCGATTTCTTCTGGAAAAAAATAGAAACCCCGTGACGCTGTTCTAAATGAAGACACTTAACGTGACAAATGAATGGAAGAACAACAAAAGATGTGTGCAGCTTTTGTGATTGCCAATCAGAGCGTGTTTGTAAAATATTGTTACTAGCAAATGCGATATATAGGTAATAATAATAATAAGAAATAATGTCTCATCTGTTACACGAGCCGCACACTAACTCTCACTCTTTAAAACTGATGGCATGTTATTATAGAAATTACTACTTATTTGCTGTGAATACGGTCAAAATGGTATAAAGAATAATTTAGAGGTTTGGTGTTGGAAGGAAGAGACCAAATCTGCATGTTTTTTACGCATGCCTTGCGTTTATTATTTCTGGTATAAGCAATTAATTAAATGAGATGTGTATCTCCCATGTGTATGGGACATTGAGCTATGTTACGGACTATTGCTCAATTATAAAATTACACTTACCTCTAGATTAGCCTCAGCTAGTACGTTCTTAACAACAATAAACCATATTACTCAACAGATAAAAAAAATCGGTTGTGTCACTACACAACTTTCCCATGGGGGCGTTTTTGCAAACTTTGCATTTTGTGACCCCCCTCGTATTTTGGTTATCCGGTAACTTATCAAGTTGCTGTACATTGGGTTTATTAGATTGTTTTAAGTAAAATCTTTTGAAATGCGTAAAAAACTTCGCGAATCGTTGGTCATGTCCGTGTTGAATTATTGTGGACTATCACGGCATTTATGCTGTTAAAAAGAATCGATTACAGTATGTCCAAAATACTTGCTGTAGATTCATTTTTGGTTTATAAAAGTACGACCATATTACGCAGTTCAAAAACAACTTGAATGGTTTAAAGGTGAGTATGTTGTTAAGTTTTATTTTGCTACATTTATAAACCGACTTCTAAACGCTTCAAAGCCTGTTTATTTAAGGGAAAGACTGATTTTTAGACAAGAATCTGATCTTGTAAACATTCGTCCGCATAATTCACTGACTATGCCGCGATTTTACACCGCAAATTTCATACATGTTATACATATGATGCTGTTAGATTTTACAATACTCTACAGCCTGAAATAAAATCTTTAAACGTAGGCCAGTTTCAAAAAAATATAATTAGAATTTTGCTAATTGATTGCTTTGCATAACATGACCTTACGTGCACTTGTTATTTGAGCTCACATTTTTTTTTTATCTATGGTTTTATTTTTGATATGCAAATAGGTTCAGTAGACGCTGAAAACCGCATCGACTCGTCGCATTCCCAGCCACATTTCTGGCCCGCTACTGTTTATACTATATCTATATATACTATAAGATACTATACTATAACTACAAGAAATCCCTTGCGGGATTTCCCAGTCGTTTAAGAGTTATAAAAATTGTAATTTTTTTTTTAGATTTTTTTATTAATTTTTTTTATTTTATTTTTTTTTTATTAATTTTTTCATATTAATTTTTTTTTTATATATTTTTGATTTTGAATTAAAAAATAAAAAAAAATATATAGTAAGTATTGCCACAGCTGTTATTCGAACCCCTAACCCTTGTGGGATTTCCCACTCGTTTTTTGGTAGTTTTATCTATGACAAAAGTCATTGAGAGTTATTAAAAAAAATTGTATTTTTTTTTATTAATTTTTTTTTGAATTTTATTTCTTGAATTTTTTTTATTAATTTTTTTTAATTTTGAATTTGCATTGAAAAATTAAAAAAAATATATAGAAAAAAAAATAAAACAAAAATATTGCCACAGCTGGGATTCGAACCCCTAACATTTTGCATGCGAAGCCAACGCCCTACCAATGACGCCACAGACACCTGATAACAAATATTGTATTTTAATTGTAATAATATAGGTTCCAACTACCTAACTGGTGAAATTTTAAATGGGAACAATACACATATGATCCCATTCTAACTAAAAATACTGTGAAACTTCAAAAAAAATATATAAAAAACTTCAAATTAAAATTTTTTTGAAACATTTTTGAGCCACCCTGTGCAATAATTTCAAAAACCATTCTAAAAACCTAAACAAAACCTTTTTTTGAAGTTACCCTGTAAATAACCTTTAGAAGCTAAAAGTGTGGCATCACCGAATTTCTCATCTTGTCTTCATTGTTGTCAGACTTTGAATGAATTGCATTGAATGAAATAAAAATAATATGGAATTTTTTCAATAACCAAAAGTCATTGAGGGTTGTAAAAAAAAAATTAAAAAAAAAATTTAATAAAAAAAATAAATATCTAATCAAAAAAAAAAAAAATTTCAAACAAAAAATTAACAAAAAAAAAATAAAAAAAAAAAAATTTTAAAAATTTTTTTTAAAAAAAATGTAAAAAAAAAAATTTTAAAAAAATCAAAAAAAAAATTAAAAAAAAATCAAAAAAAAAATTAATTACAAAGGAAAAGATCAGTAGGAAGACACCAAAACTCATGGCCGAGGGATTTGAGGAGATGGTTCGAACGCTCGTCTGCAGAAATCTTTCGTGCTGCAGTTTCCAGAGCTACAATTGCCATTTGGATCGCTAACCTTCGGCAGGACAGGGCGTAATAAGAAGAAGAAGATATTATGAATTTAATTCTAATTAATATTATTAATTTAATTCCAAAAAGTCAAACAACAAAACAAAGTGCGGCCGGTTGTGGAATAATAATTGTCACTTGAATTATCATTTTATTATAATTATAAATGCATATCGATATTAAGTAGGAAACATTATTTTTGCTGCAATTAATCTTCTGTAAAATAGTTGGCGGATGATTGGTATTAAAAAAATAGTACGAAAATAAGTAATAATTACTAATTTAAGGAAATTTTATACAAATAGATATTAAAAAAATTATATAGAAAAAAAAATAAAACAAAAATATTGCCACAGCTGGGATTCGAACCCCTAACATTTTGCATGCGAAGCCAACGCCCTACCAATGACGCCACAGACACCTGATAACAAATATTGTATTTTAATTGTAATAATATAGGTTCCAACTACCTAACTGGTGAAATTTTAAATGGGAACAATACACATATGATCCCATTCTAACTAAAAATACTGTGAAACTTAAAAAAATATATAAAAAACTTCAAATTAAAATTTTTTTGAAACATTTTTGAGCCACCCTGTGCAATAATTTCAAAAACCATTCTAAAAACCTAAACAAAACCTTTTTTTGAAGTTACCCTGTAAATAACCTTTAGAAGCTAAAAGTGTGGCATCACCGAATTTCTCATCTTGTCTTCATTGTTGTCAGACTTTGAATGAATTGCATTGAATGAAATAAAAATAATATGGAATTTTTTCAATAACCAAAAGTCATTGAGGGTTGTAAAAAAAAATTAAAAAAAAAATTTAATAAAAAAAATAAATATCTAATCAAAAAAAAAAAAAATTTCAAACAAAAAATTAACAAAAAAAAAATAAAAAAAAAAAATTTTAAAAAATTTTTTTAAAAAAAATGTAAAAAAAAAATTTTAAAAAAATCAAAAAAAAAATTAAAAAAAAATCAAAAAAAAAATTAATTACAAAGGAAAAGATCAGTAGGAAGACACCAAAACTCATGGCCGAGGGATTTGAGGAGATGGTTCGAACGCTCGTCTGCAGAAATCTTTCGTGCTGCAGTTTCCAGAGCTACAATTGCCATTTGGATCGCTAACCTTCGGCAGGACAGGGCGTAATAAGAAGAAGAAGATATTATGAATTTAATTCTAATTAATATTATTAATTTAATTCCAAAAAGTCAAACAACAAAACAAAGTGCGGCCGGTTGTGGAATAATAATTGTCACTTGAATTATCATTTTATTATAATTATAAATGCATATCGATATTAAGTAGGAAACATTATTTTTGCTGCAATTAATCTTCTGTAAAATAGTTGGCGGATGATTGGTATTAAAAAAATAGTACGAAAATAAGTAATAATTACTAATTTAAGGAAATTTTATACAAATAGAAATCGAATAATGCAGTTTCTAAAAATTTTAAATAGAGTTCATATCTAAATAGTTATTGCCATTGACACAGATATAATTACATTCAATTAGAATAATATTACAATTATAAACAATAACACAAAAACATATAGACACCATCGCCAACAATGAATAAATAAATAAAATCTTTATTTCCTGAGCAATTTGGTTTTTTCTTCACTCTGAAAACTCATGTATTAAGAAAGTTACATGGTTTTGTTAAAAGAGTGCATTTTATAGAGATCCCATTAGGTCCACGGATATTCTTCCCATACCTCTTATCAGGTTACCATTAAATTCCTGAGGCAAATTCTCCTATACCTCAATTAATGCCCTTCTAACCTCTAACTTTTGGACAGCCAAGTCTTGAACACCATTCTGTGCGATCACGGGAGTCAAGTGAGATATTGGATGGGTGGACAGTGCTTCCGGTCGAGTCGGTAGACTGCCTATGCCAAGTAGTTATGACTATATAGTCGTGGTTGACGTTGAGGCCCGTGGTTCGGATTCCACACTAAACTGTAGGCCCATACTTGATTTACATCAAGGAACAATTCACAGTCACCGACGAAGCAAATTTTTATTTGAACGACATGGTCAATAAACAGAATTTTAGATACTGGTCAAATGAAAATTCTCGTGAAATCTTTACACAGAACCTCCATAATCCAAAAGTTGTTGTTTGATATTATTGACCCTTATTTTTTTGAGGATAAAAATAACCGCGCTGTAACAGTAACATCCGAGCGCAACGTTAATATGCTAGAGACATTTAGAATTCCAGAATTAAATATACGAGGAATACTAAACAATGTCTTACTATTCCAACAAGATGGGTCAACAGCTCATACCGTCAGAAACTCAATAAGGGTTTATCCGAAAGGAAAATTTGCTCACCGCTGAGAGTGGGGTTAATAATGTCCACCTTTCTCTTTCTCGTGAATGGTACCAACACTGTTTTTTTCGGTTTTATGTATTCAATCCCTCAGCGTCGCACCAGTTTTTGATTTTGTTTAATGCAATTTGCATGCGGTTGGATATAACCGATGTGTGTTTTCCCTTAACTGTGAGAACAATGTCGTCGGCGTAGCTTTGCAGAGTAAAGCCTGCCCTATCCATTTTTGAAATGAGATGATCCAGCACTAATGACCATAGAAGAGGGGACAATACACCGCCTTGTGGGCATCCCCTAGCTGCTGTCACTGTTACAGACACTTCTCCTATTTCAGCCGTAATGACGAATGATGATTTCAAAATTGCCTGAATCCATTTCACCAGTGAGGAGTCGACACTCCTCTCTTCTAGTGCTCTACTGATGGATTCATGTGAGGTATTGTCAAAAGCACCCTCTATGTCGATAAAGGCACATAAGGATACTTCTTTTGCCTTAAATGACTTCTCGATGTCTTTTACTAAGCAGTGCAGGGCATTAATCGTAGATTTTCCCGCTTGGTAGGCGAATTGTCTTGTGTGAAGCGGTTTCCTATTTAAAGTTTCGCTTCTTAGGTACTCGTCTATTATCTTTTCCATAGTTTTCAGTAAGAAGGAGGTTAAACTAATAGGCCTGTAGGACTTAGGGTCATCCTCTGGACGGCGTCCTGTTTTTGGTATAAAGGCTCCAAGCTTTGGGAATATGGCCAAGGATAAGGCTTGCTTTGAAAAGCCTTTGCAACGATGGTTGCAGTATTTCCAGACCTTTCTGGAGGAGGGCCGGAAAAATTCGGTCCATACCTGGTGATTTGAAAGGCTGGAACCTGTTTATCGCCCATTCTATGCGATTTTTTGTGAATATTTTCCTGCCGTTCCGGTAGCTGCTGGAGTTCGTTCACAGATTCACGACCCTGGAAAGTGATTTTTAAAAGTTAGAAATAAATTAGGTATGTATAAGTTATCATAAATCCCAAAGAGTTAGCTGTAATTTAGTAAAATAAAAAGTTTGTTTTGTTCACTAAAAAATTTGTAATTCAAATATTAAAATGGTTTGTCTATTATGAGCAACCCTGTATAAATGAAGAGAGAACATTTTCCCAAAAAATATCAATCGTATATTTTATCAATTTTATGGGTGCCTTTTTATCCTCACTGTATAATTAAACAATCTGGTGCCGTATTTCCACACTAGGTAGTATCGAACAGTTAAATATAATTTATGTTAAAACATATTTTAAATCAATACGTATCAGTATATTATATCATGTACCATATGGTACGGTCTTACAGTACTTAATAGAGTAATACTGTACTACTTGTCTCATGTTATAAAATATGAACTATATTTCCTACATACTCATATAATTGTTTAATTAATATACAATATACAGTGTAGATGTCAATAACTAATTTTTTTTAAATGAACCAATATTTAGATGTTTTAGGTTATGCGGGAGGTTATTATAGATCTGAAATGAAAAATATCGTTCAAATATTGCAATTCTGTGGGTGGGAATTTATTTCCACTATTTATTTCACTCCTGCTGTGTGTGTCTCCATCTTTATATAACTCATGTCGTGTTCCACATCACGCGCGAATATTTTTCACGTTTCTAGTCTCTTCCATTTTATTCCATGCGCAGTGTACGACACAACAAGCTCGAGTATAACTAGACGCCTAGCAGTGTTGCCAACAGGTGTACATTTTCTCTTGTTCGTTCCAATATTTACTTGCCAATATCATTTACATAAATATTGTTCATAATGATTTCCTCAGCGTTAGTATAAATGTAGTTATAAGGAAATGTTGTGATCATGTGCACCGTAGCAAACAGCTAGATTTCAATAATAATACAAACGCTAGAAGAAAATAGATAAATTCCGGATTATTAGACTATTTAAACCCTCAAAAAGTCGAAATGGTGGGTCATCCGCCGTACAGTTCTGATTTGGCAACCAATCGTCAAGAATACATTGCTTGGACAACGATTTTCATAGGCAGAAAAAGCCGTAGATGCTTTCAAAAGCCATGTCTGAAGCAGATTGGAAAAATATATATATTCATACACTGTAGGAGCCATTATATCATCTGGTCAAAAAAAATTAAACTAAGATGCACTAAAAATTAAATGCTATTTGCCTTTAGCAGAGGCTACCGTAACAATGAGGTAAGAATTGTAAGCACCATTTGCAGTTCACAAACTTTTACGAAATTTCGTAAAAGAAATGTGAATAACCAAAATTCGCACTTATCTCACGAAATTTCTTACAAACTTTTGACAAAATTCCGCAATAAAAAGTGTAAATTTGCAAACTTTTTACGAAATTTCGCCATAAAAAGTGTAAATTTGCAAACTTTTTACGAAATTTCGCAATAAAAAATGTAAATATACAAACTTTTTACTAAATCTCGTAAAAAAATTGCTCGAAAAAGTGTGAATATACTATTTCCTTTTTATTTCTATTCCACCGAATTTTGGTTTGCAAATTTCCATCGTTAAATCTAATCTTCACATTTTTTGACGAGTTCTGGGAATATAGAAGAAATGTATCAGCACGGGGTCCACCGAAACCAGAAAGTTCTTAAAACTGGTCTACGAGAAAAGAAAGTTTGGGAAGCTCTGGTATAACTACAACAATTTGTTTGCCTTTGGTGAAATAAGAAAAAAAACAATCGTCATCGGATCATTGGACTATTTGAACGCTCAAAAACTCCAATTAATGGGTCATCCACCGTACAGTCCTGATTTGGAGCCCTATGATTGTTCCTAATCGTCAAGAATAAATTGCTTGGACAAGGATTTTCATCGGCAGAAAAAGCCGTAGATGCTTTCAAAAGCCATGTTTTACCTGGTGTCTGAAGCAGATTGAAAGAAATATTATGACAAATGCTTCGAACGCATGCAAATGCGTATTAATCATAAAGATGAATATCTCGAAAAACAACAAAGCAAGTTTCAATTAAATATTTATGTTTTAATTATTAAGCCCAAAATATAAAAATAGTACGGAAGCGTAAAGTGTAAATTTACAAACTGTTTTACTAAATCTCCCAATAAAGAATGTGAATGTACAAACTTTTCATGAAATTTCGTAAATTTTCAACTAAATATTTATGTTTTAATTATTAAGCCCAAAATATAAAAATAGTACGAAAGCGTAACTGTTTTAGTAAATTTCACAATAAAAAATGTAAATTTACGAACTTTGCACGAAATTTCGCAAACTTTCAATTAAATATTTATATTTTAATTATTAAGCCCAAAATATAAAAATAGTACGAAAGCGTAAAGTGTAAATGTAGAAACTGTTTTAGTAAATTTCGCAATAAAAAATGTAAATTTACGAACTTTTGACGAAATTTCGCAAACTTTCAATTAAATATTTATATTTTAATTATTAAGCCCAAAATATAAAAATAGTACGAAAGCGTAAAGTGTAAATGTAGAAACTGTTTTAGTAAATTTCGCAATAAAAAATGTAAATTTACGAACTTTTCACGAAATTTCGCAAATTTTCAATTAAATATTTATGTTTTAATTATTAAGACCAAAATATAAAAATAGTACGAAAACGTAAAGTGTAAATTTACAAACTGTTTTACTAAATTTCGCAATAAAAAATGTGAATTTACAAACTTTTCATGAAATTTCGTAAATTTTCAACTGAATCTTTATGTTTTAATTATTAAGCCCAAAATATAAAAATAGTACGAAAGCGTAAAGTGTAAATGTACAAACTGTTTTATTACATTTCGCAATAAAAATGTAAATTTACAAACTTTTCATGAAATTTCGCAAACTATCAACTAAATATTTATGTTTTAATTATTAAGCCCAAAATATAAAAATAGTACGAAAGCGTAAAGTGTAAATTTACAAACTGTTTTACGAAATTTGGCAATAAAAAGTGTAAATTTCCAAACTTTTTATGAAATTTCGCATTAAAAAGTTTTAAAGTTACAAACTTTAACGAAATTTCGCAATAAAAAATGTAAATTTACAAACCTTGTAAAGAAATTGTTAGAGTTGCTAATATCCAATGGTTCATCCCGAATACCCATCTGCTCCGTACACAAATACTTAAAGCATACTAATTTAGTCTTGCTTACATTTAGGGACAGACGGTTTGAGTTGAGTATATCCGTCTTTATCTCAATTTTTATTTTTTGGCGCGTTCACAATACTTTCCCTGTGCGGGAAAGTAATAGGAAAACTCGTGTAATGATTCATTTACACAAGCTTTGTTGCATTAAACGACTTACTTGGGATTAGTAATAATTATCCGATAATATGAATTTGGCATTTAAGTTAAACAACAATTAGTCAATAATTGATAATAAATGTCCAGAGAAAATATTTTTGGTTTTCGGTTTCATATTGAATTTAGTTTTGCATTTTTTTGAACTAGGCTTTTAAAATATCTTGTATTTCATATCATTATGTGATTTTAAGTACCTACTTATACATCTCTTAGTTCAACTAATGTGAGATGTTTTTCTGAACCACTTTTCTTTACTGTTCAAAGGAACGATGAATTGAATTTTGCAAATTTTCACGTGCCATAGTGATGCTGTTAAAGAGAACAAGCGGCCAATAGACTAAGTTGCAGATCTTCAGCGCCATCATTTTATCTCAAATAATATTCTAAACTTAACGTTTTTGCCATTGCTGATTATTTAAAGAATCAAAAAAACTATCGACAGATTTACTACGATAGCACCTCTAGTTCACATATTTTTATTTGCATTATGGTAACATTGACATTGAAAATGTGGCCAGAAGAGGAAAGTACTGTTGCTGCAGGCGCTTTTGTAGTCATTAGTGGATTTAATTTAATAAATAGTGAAAAAAAGAAGAAAAAAAAAGGCGATGGTGGATGTCGTTTTATAATAGCTGCCGTTCGAGGTTTTGTGACTTGCACTTTTTGTGTCCTAAACTTCAGTTTCATTTTGATACAAATTTAGGAACTTACAAATTAATTCGTTTGTCCACTCCATTTACACGTGATTATAGTAACGGCTTTAAAAACTGTACTAAAAACTATTTGCTGAAATAAAAGTCACGTTTTGCCATCTCAATATGGGACACTTCGGACTACCACGGTTGCGCTCGAGTCGCGCCACTGCGGACGTTTGAAGTTTACCGACTCGAGTGGGATACCACAGGCCGGCTCAGTTTTACACGAGCCAATTCGAGCGACACATTTCCCACGGCCTGTTGGCGCGAGCTGGCGCGGCGCGACCCATGATATTACGCGCCGTGGGAAGCGAGCATTACGCGAATAATGAGTACGTGATGGATGATGGCGATAATTTCAAAAAAAGTCTGGCAGCAGCACATTGTAAGTCAGTATGTTGTTTAGGCGAGTAGATTCCATAAGAAAAGCGCACAAATATTTTTTCTTTTCTAATGACTTTTCTTTATTAAAAAAATTGACTCTTTGGGAATTATTTTAAAAATGTTTCCCTTTAAAGAAGCCTCACGAAAAGTAAACCCTGCTGTTGGTCATAAAAACCACGAAACGTCGTAATAAACATAATTTGTTATAGATCGCTGGACTAAAATAAGAAATGCTTTCAGATTCCAATATGTGAAAAAGAGGTCAGTATTTAAAAAACAAAGTTGATGATGGCTGCTCAAAAATGAAATGTCGGGTGCTAAAAGTTTTAATATCGTTGAATAGAGCGATAAAAGTGAGAATGTGCAATTTATTTTCAAATTTGTTCTTAAATGAAGTCAGGAAAAAAAATACGATTTACTAAAATTTCTTTATTGTTTCCGAATATATCTTGATTGAATTCATAAATGCGCAATTTTGTCTCGAATTCAAGCCACCCTGTACAGTTTTTCGTATACTGATCTATGTGCACCCCGGTGGGACACCCTGTAGATCCGTGACTAATTTCTATACGTAATTATTTAGAAAGATAATCTTCTTGGCTTTGAAACTGTCGAATATGAACGATTTATAGACAATTATTTTTGCTAAGTCAATTTTAAGTCAACAGTACTCGACTCCTAATGATACAGGGTGTGAAAACATGTCTCCAGTCATGATTAATAGCAAGTGTTTTGCTTTTAAGAATCGAATACTCTTATTGAATAGCAAGTATTTTTTGTTGTCACCGATTTTTCTCAAAAAATCTCTACAATCTGAAGAGTTGAAGATCGTTAAAATATCAGTATCTGATTTGTCAAGGATGCCTTACAAAGTAACTACACCTATGCCCCATTATTCGAGTCTTGTAGAGTCCAAATCGGTGAAATCAAATAATGGAAGCTGTCCTACGAACCAGAAGTTAGCTCTGCTTCAACCATAATACATATATTTTCGTAAATCGGAAGAGTTACATTCACAAAAGCCGCGTTGTACCAATTCACTTATACCTGCATGAGATATTTGGATAACTGCCATTATATGAACTCTCATAATAAGTGAACTGTTTTTTCGGGTCATCACAAAATATTTTATAACAAGATCCTCGTTGGGATATCATATCATTATATTAGTTCTTTTGTTCTACCATTCTATTGTTAACTTAACACACAGACAGGTGGGAAGAACGAGAAAGTATGATGGAACGTTGACTGCAGAGCCAAATTAAGACGATTTCTTCCGAATATGGAAGACCTTAAGATCAGTAAAGAGAGTGTGCTGTTCCATATATGGACGCTTATCAGAAAATTAATGCTTGAATGAATTCTAGAGTAAGATTGGTTTAACTTAGAATTTGTGTTTGTGAATTTCTCAACTGTCCCTTGTGTAGTGTTGTTCAATCAGCCTTATGTAGCAGACGGATCCCGGTTATTCACGTAGATGACGTAGACAAACTAAACTATATGTTAAAAGTGTCAGCAGTAGTCTTGTATTTGTCTGTTTCCAAAGCCTAGTGTCTTAAGTTGATATATTAGTTTGAACTGACGATGACGGTCTCTCAGCTTGGTAACGGATAGTTATAGGTGTGCATTAAGCCAAGTAGCTTGAGATTGACTTGAAAACTCAAGCTTCTCAAAATTCGCTATTTGACTAGATTCCTTGTCGGTATTACCTGACTTGATCTCAAGTACAATCAAGCTACTTGATATATGGACACACACTGTAAAAAAATCTGTACTGAGGATATTTTAGAATGGGGGAAAAGACAGGAAAGTATTTGTCCTTGCCTTGCCACAATGAACAAAGACTTTTTATCAACGCCTGTATCTTCAGCTCCTGTTGAGAGGCAGTATTTCAGAGCTGCCTTTACGCTTACCAGGAGCAGAAACCGACTATAGGCGATAACTCTGCCTAGCCTTTTGTGCTTTGAATCGTGGATGGCCATTAAAGAACTTAAAGAGTTAAATTAAATGTTTATAATGTTACTGCTTAAAATTGTGTTTTAATACCATTAAAATATTAGTTTTCTCATTCGGATTTTATTTTATTTTTTTCACAAAAGGGACTTTCTTGAACCCATATATTTATAATTTTTTGGATATCATTATTGTGTTTTTTGGTTCGTAACAAAAGTGAAATAAAGTTTTTTTTATGTCATGTCAAACCTCTTTTTTTTCTTCAACGTTTCGACAAGCAAATTTTTGTATTCTTCAGGATTTTTTTTTTCTATTAGTCTCATCTCCGTGTTTTATCCTGGAGTAGGTTGATTGTGACATATTTTCACCCATGCCTTTCAATTTTTTTTCTTTAATTTTTTTGAACGAAAATGCAACAATTAGCCGACAGCAACAACGCCAGAGCTTTCTTCCATGCCACTAACGTAAATGGCGTTACGGTCCCTGTGCAGAGAATCGCGACCCACTTTTAAGGGATTGTGTATAGTATAGTGTTTCTAAAGTTAGTTTAAAATGATATAAAAAACCACAACTCGATATCCCTTTGTAATGTAAATACCGACCGTAGTCGTCTTTTCATAACAATACATGTCCTACGATATTTTAAAAACCCTGTATGTATTAACAATTGTATGTTCATTTGTATAAAAGTATACTGTATTGTTCCTTGCCGCTACAACACGGCAACATATAAACCTACGCTGAAAAAGACTGTTTTTGTTTTTAGAAGTTTAGACATAGATGCACCCGTACCTAGTCCGTGTTCGAACAGCAAGGAACATACCTTTATAATAATTAATACTATTGTTCATACTTACTTGTTATGCATATAAGTAGATACATTTATAATAATATGCTTCTGATATTTTATAAACTAACAACAAATTTTACTCACTTAGTCAGTGACATTTTCTATAGAACGTAAAAATTTTTTATATGTTATCGTCACTTCATTATTTTCTTAACTAATGATAAATATTTAAAAGAAGACGCTGGCATTGGACATGTAATCTTGACGCTTAAACTCCCAACGTATTCCGCTCGTGTCGTATACTGGCCGTGTCTGATACAGTGACTGCAAAAAGTTTCATCCACTTGAGGTTTTATTAAAAATTATTATCTAATTTGATAGATCTTCTTTCATTTTATTAATCCAAGAAAAACTATTGAACAAATCATGGTAAAAATATTCTGTCAGCGTGTTTTCCTGTCGGACACAAATTTTCTTTTTTAAATTCCACATTAAGTCTTCGCCATACCATATGATGTCCATCCGATTATATTTCGATTAATCTGCGAAAATAATACGTTGCCAAAAATTATTTGTTTCATTCATATTGAAAGGATTGAGTTCGGAACAGAAGAAGTTGATGAATCTGGTCACCAACTATCAAGATATTTTTGTCGTCGGCGGAAAGATCCAGGGTAGAATCAAGTTATGTCGGCATAAAATCAACACGGGAGATGCGCAGCCCATTCGACAACCTGCAAGAAGGTTGATGTCATTTACCGCATTAAGAACAGAGATAATGGAAAGCTCAGGGTGGTCCACTTCAATAGATTGGCTCCTTACGAATGTGAAGAACAAGATGGGTAAATACGAAGTCTTCAGCCACCGAATTCAGAATGGTCATTCGACGATTTTATGACACAGTATTCGTCCGGTCATAAAGTAAGGTACGGAATTACACAAGAGGAGAAACGCGACCTGTTTAGGGTCCCCTTGGAGTATGCTTTGGCTCATTACGTAGCCAAAGACCTGAGAATGAGCAAAGGAATAGCCGCTACATTCAAAAATAAATTTGGTAAAGTTTATGAACTTCATCAGCAGAATCCGGAAGTTGGAGAAGTATTGGAAATTGACCATAAGGAATCTGAAGGGCAAAGGAAGATTTTCTACCTTGTGAGGAAGGAGCAGTCCTCCGAAAAACCCACCTACTATCGTGTTTGGACTGCTTTGACTAATTTACGGGTTAAATTTCTATATTTTAAATTAACTTTGGATAAACTATACCAGATGGATACTTTATAATTTCAAAGGGACTGCTCAAATTGTAAGTATTTTAGAAAAATGCCGAAACATCATCATAATCAAAAACATAATAATAAGAAACCTAAAAGTCTAATTATTACTCCAAATAAAACATTCTTAAAATTTGGGATGCTCACTCTATACTGTCGGTAGGAAGAAAATTCTAAGCACAGTTATCAAGGTAATAAAAATATTAAGATAAATCTATCACAACCATAATATCCCATTATTGATCTTTTTATATTAAGTCCAAATATGGTTAATCAAATATAAATTTATTGATAATCAATAGATACATTTTAGTTCACCAGTTAACTTAGCAAATATAATTACGTTAAAAATAACGGATCTGTACCGAATATTTGATAATATGAAGTTGATTATTTTATTATCTTTTATATGTGGTGTGTACACTACCGATTGGGATGATTTCTTTTTGGGTCAGCGAAAAGAAGGCCTGAAAGTACCTGTTAATGAAATTCAAACTAGAAATGTTCAAACCCAATATTTAAATCAGACATTGGATCACTTTAACCCATTGGACGGACGAACATTCCAACAGGTAATACTTAATAATAAGCATTTGTATATTATTTCCTATAATTCTCCATACAATATTTAATTAAATTATGAAAATAGAAACTAGTTTCGACTTATCAAGCCCTCATCAGTCCTACAATAAATATAAAAACGAACGCATAAGGGAAAACAAAACGTAAAATGGACAACAAATTTGTACATAGTTTATAAGACAAAAAAACCTGACCAGTTGACAAAACATCTGTGTACAGAAAACATCAAACTCTAAACTTCAACCCTCAACAAGCAGAACACACCAAAATAACTCACAAACACGAAAACATCTTGTGTTGAGTAAATAAAAACCAGAATATTGTATATATTTTTTTTTTGTGTACAAGAACTTGGCCTAGAAGATCTCAAATATAAAATATGTACGTATAAATAGTGTCCCCAAAGAGAAGAAAAATGAACAAAACCCGATACTTAAAAAAATAGCTGATGTCTCAAACATAAAACAATTTAGATAAATGACAAAAAGGTCATAAAATTATTACTTTTACACTTAAATATGGAGAGCAACATTTTATTTAGGTTATATTCTATTCTATATTATTCCATATTTCGAATAAGTTTATATAGGAAATATTTATTTTTTTATTTTGACCCCTTTTCCACTATTTACGAACGCCTATGTAAGATTTTTTTTATGATACATTTCGTAAAATATATTCTATCAAATCTAGTCAATATTCCTGCTATGTTTAGGAAATATGTTTTTGTAATTTGTTGTATTGTCCTTTAGAGATATTATGTCAATGATGAGTTTTGGAATGGCACTCACAACGTAGTATTCCTTATGGTAAGCGGGGAATGGGAAGCTTCAATGGGATGGATGACTTATGGAGAATGGTACAACAGTGCTAAAGAATATGAAGCCTTGATGTTTCATCTGGAACATAGATATTATGGAACAAGTCACCCGTTCAAGTATGTATTTAGTAGTATCAAGTGCAAAAACCTAAGAAATTGACTCAAAAGAAATTTTCAGCAACAAAACAAAACTGCAATAAAACCCAGGTATAAAAACCTCCATCATCAGCCAATTTTATTACACTTTTGTGGCTGATGATGCAGGGAGTCCTCCGAAACATGTCGCAGTTTTGAGGTTTATTAAAGATAGTGGAGGTGATGTACCTAGTGTTTTATTGTAATTATATTGCACTCCATTGTTGCAATGGATTACTTTTTCAATTAAAAAAAAATGTTTAAAAAGTTAAAACTACACTGCTTAAAAAAATTAAAGGACACTCTTGGATAACCCTGTAACTTATTGTCTTGCTGTTATTAGTAACTGAAAATTATATGAAACCTCTAAGGTTACGGATGTGTGTGGTAATTCTGTATCTCACCCTCTAGAAGTAGCGACAGTTTTCTCAAATTACTATGGCTCTAATATTGAGATAAGCCTGAATCAGGACTTTAATAACAGGATATCGGGCCGGTGCTCGATCTGCCAGAATAACTCACGTTCCATGTTTTTTGCTCCTGTCATCGAAAGTGATATTAAGCGTGTTATTAATAGCTTAACCAACAAAAAGTCTAGGGGTGAAGATCAACTACCCGTTTTTCTATTAAAGTGTTGCATTGACGAACTTGCGCCGATCCTGAGCGAACACATGAATATTTAAGTCTCGACCGGTGTTTTTCCAGTCGAACTTAAAAACGCAGTCGTCATCCCCAGCTATAAAAAAAAAGGGATGCTGCAGATGTTGAAAACTACAGATCCATAGCGCTATTGAGTGTCATATCTAAGATTTTTGAAATGCTAAGGGCGCACCAAATTCTCGATTTTTTAAATGAGGATCATATTTTGGCAGATTGCCAGCTCGGCTTCAGGAGGGGCTTCTCGACTGAATCATGTATAACCGATTTCGTTCAGTGTGTGTGTAGGACCTTATTCTTTGACTTGTCTATAGCATTTGATACAGTTCATAAGGAGTTTCTGTCCGCCAAGCTGTCTTATATGGGTCTTAAGGGAAAACAGCTTGATTTTTTCATAATTGAATCAACGTCAGTCTTATTTGTCCCAGTATGAGAATGTGGATGTGGGGTCTCTACAGGGTTCTTGGGCCCTCTTCTGTTCTTGTTATTTGATAATGACTTACCTCAGCAACTTTCCTTTGCTAAACCCTTCATGTATGCGGATGACACATCTCTGGTCATATCTGATAGGGATCCTGAGGTTCCACAAAGATTTCATCTACGTTACAGATCTTCGACTTGTGGTGCTATGCTAACCGATTGATGGTAAACCAAACTAAGACCGTGTTGATTCAACTTAAGAGATATAAACCTTCTCTGGAATTCGATGTGCATTTTGGGGTTGCCAACTTGTCTTGGTCTTCAGCTGTAAGGCTTCTGGGTGTTGTGGTCGACAGGAAGTTGAGGAAGTTGTCAATCAGCAATTCTTTGAAAGGGAACATGAAGTTGGCAGCCTTGATAACAATATATTTTGCCCTTATTTATTCAACGATGGCATATATAATATAATCTCCTGCGGATGTATCGTGTTTTTGTTATACAAAAAAGGATAATACGTTCAATATTTAGCATACCTTATAACTTTTCCTGTAGGGACACCTTCAAAAAAGAAAGCATTTAACAACACCGTGTATCTATTTGTTTAAGCTGTTAGCATATACATTTAAGAACGGTAACCTATTATCAACTAATGGCTCGCGCCATGACTACGTCACCAAGGGCCGAAGTCAACTCTTACTGTCTAGGCCTCATCATGAGTTTTACAAGAGGTCGCCGCATTACTCTGGCATACGTTATTTTATCATGTGGATCGTCTTGCCTTTAGTGACTGACTTGTCGTTTGAAGTGAATACTTCTTTGGCCGCATCAGAGTGATTTTTCAAGGTCGCGTCACGCGTCACGTCACGACACGATTTAATATTTTCGTCCCGCAAAAGAGATGAAGCATATAACAAATATGAGGGAGAGAGAGACAGTGATATTTGTGGTGTATGCTACAACACGATATCCTATACCATACACTATTATGTATATAGCGGCGAGAGAAAACGAGTGCATGCATAGGCACAGCTACACTTAGGGTGTTATTTTACAAGGCAAAGATTGTGTATTATACGAGATACTGTTGTAGTTTGAAATTCTCGTGAAAGAAGTATTCACTTCTATCACGTGTACTGTGCTGCACGAGAATATTTTTATTTTTTAATTTTTGATACACACACACAATATGACCACAATATGTCAATGTATATATTTTTTATACCAAGGGTTTCTTCCAAAAAAAATGTTCATTCTAATGCAATCGAATGTCTTTTGATCCTTAGTGTATATTTTTGTCTATATTTGTTATTATTTTTTAGTGACACGAGCACCGAAAATCTTAAATATCTCTCTCCGACACAAGCACTAGAGGATATCCGTGAATTTATCATGAGAATAAATGCCGAATACAATTTAGCAACAAATGCTAAATGGATCACGTTCGGTGGATCTTATCCTGGTACTTTGGTTGCATGGTTGCGACAGAAATATCCACATTTGGTGCACGGTGCCGTAGATTCTAGTGGACCGCTGGAAGCAGTACTGGATTTTTTCCGTAAGTTTCATATTTATAAAGGCTGTCTAAGATAAGGATGTTCATCATTCAGAATGTAAAAAATCTTAATATATACAGTGAGTCGCACGATGATAGGCACCTCCTAGCCCTATAGGAAAAACGATGCGTAATGTGAGAATGGTAGTTTGTCGGTTTGCTTTATGTGTCTAAAATAATGTCGTTTTTGTAAGACTTCTGGTTACACCGGAAGTTACTATCATATTTCTTATTTTAAATTAACTAGCCATGTTATGCTGGATAAGATGGTTCTAAAATAGTTTTAAAAAATTGACCAGGGTGGGGGTTGCCGGGGAAAAAGTTGTCGTAATTTTTTTGTATGCACAGAGTCCTGACAAAAAAATAATGCATGGTTAGTGAGTGAGAACCCCAGACTCATGCGTGCTCTAAGCAGACGCAACGACCCGAGTATGACTTCCTTCTGCATCCTGCTTGCTAAGTTTTCTACTATATTATGGCAAGCAGGGATCTTCTGTAGATTTGAAGTCAGTGTATGTCGCATGCCCCCTAATGACCCTATGATCAAAACCACAAGGACCACAGAGTGTCGTGGGTACATCCTACGAAGGTTAATAATAACGTTCGTCTCGGCCGGACCCGAGAACTCTATGACGAAGATCTTTTTGTTCGGCTTGTCAAGGAGCACGATATCAGGCTTATTGGGTATTCCAAGCCTGAGCGTAGGTAACGGGCAGTTTCAATAAATTTTACCTCATTACCTTTTACGGACGGAGCGTACGGCAGCACCGGGGTTTAATCAATACCGTAAGAGTGCCGTAGATGGAAATACAGCACCCGTAATGCCGCATTATGGCGATGAATATAACCAGAGACAGCATATGTCGGACAAGCCGATAACAAATGCATTAGTGTCTCTGGCGAGGAATGACAAGCCCTTCATTGAATTTTAGGGACCTCAAGACCCATAATGCGACTACGGTATGCTAAGGTGTTTAGTACCCCATCCTGAAACCCTCCGTCTCCGACTTTAGCCCGCCGGATCTTGGAAAGGAGAAGGTCAGCGGCTTCGACAAACCCATGTCCTCAACGGTGTTACAGAGGACACCGTGAAGGCGCTTGTCCTTATAAGGTTAAAGAGCCTACTGACCTCTGCCTCCTTTATGCGGGACTTCCAGTTTGCGCGATCTAACTTAGTGATTGAGCCTTCACGCGCTCGCCGGTCGGCAAGTATCAAGGAGAGTTCATTTGCCATTCGTTGTGCCGCTGAAAAAAGAAACGCTCCAATCCCCGTACGCTCGTGATCTAGTACCATGCGGAGATACGGATCTCTACCACTAATTACCTCGCAGGCTGCGCCCAGTACCACTCTGCCATGCATACACTCCAAACTTAAGATTCCTCGGCCCCCTCGATGTCTAGGGAGGTAAAGCCTTGGAACGGACGATGATGACTTCGGTGCAATGTCTTCATCTTTCACGTCAAATTCGCGCAGATCCGCTATGGTGTATTTTAACACCCCAAAGAAGTAAAGGAGGCCTGGAACAGCGAGCATATTTGTTGCAGCGACTTTATTCTTTCCCGACAACTCTGATGACCAGATTTGACGCGAAGGGCTTGTTTCACCCGGGCGGAATCTTGTATGTGGCTTTAAGTCGGGCCCAGGTACGTGTACGTCCCCCCGACGTCCAAATGTTTTAAGACGCTTCCATCCACCAACTGCACGTCCTCTCCGTGTTCCACTAGGCGTCCTTTCTTAAGATGGACAATTGCACATATGTCGATCCCAAACTCCATACTAACGTCATGAGTATACTGCTGCACTACCCCTATTGTGTTCTTTAGATCTTTGTCCACGGAAGCATACACTTTCAGGTCATCCATATAAAATTGATGGGTGACCTTATGCCTCCGGGCTAAGGGTGTGCCGCAAAAGTATCCGCGTGTGTTTCACAGGGCAACTGACAGTGGTAGTAGAGAGATACAAAACAGAAGTGGACTCAGAGGATCTCCTTGGAAGATGCCCCTTCTGAAGGATACCACTCCAGTTAAAACCCGCGTGTCGCCCGATGTTATGGCAAAACGGATCCTCCAGAGCGGCATCATCCGTTCTATGCATCTCACCACCGGGACCGGTATCGAAAGGCCTGTCAACAAGGTGGCCAGTAGTTGATGATTGGTTAAGTCAAAAGCCTTCCGATAGTCGATCCAGGCCATCGAGTGCTTCCGCTTAAACTGCACAGAATCCTGCGTGACAGTTCCATCTAACAGCAGGCATTCACTACAGCCAGCAACACCCAATCGCGTTCAGTATCCGATTGTACAAAATCTTAGTGAATACCTTGTAACAAGCGTTTAAACATGTTATTGGCCTGTAGTTCTTTGGATCCGACAAATCCCCGTTCTTTGGGAGTAGTGCTGTCCGCCCCACGACAAACCACGTCGGAATTTTCTCCCCTCCCCTTAGCCACGCATCGAAAATGCGGGCCAAATGAGGATGGATACTTGGGAATTTCTTCCACCAGTAGGTATTAATTCCATTCGGTCCAGGGGCAGCAAAGCTCTTGGTGTCCGCTAAAGCACCTCGAACTTCCTCAGTAGTTATCGGTTCGCACGTTTTGTCTGGTTGAGGAAACCCACGAAGGAAGTTTCCAAACTGTGCAAGGGCTGGAGTGTCTTCCTCCAGAAACCTTCAACCCGATCCGCGGAAGGTGGACTGTTGACAACACGCGGGGGTGTTTGGAACAAACGAGAAGGATTCTCCTTGAACTGTAAGTTCTCGGAGACCCCCTCGCTCGCCTCGCTAGTGACTTTTTTACAGTCACCAGCATCCATATTTTGTCGCAACATTGCTGCTTGATGGTCTGCATCAAATTGTCACGAAGCGTGTGATACGTCCACCGTAATTCGGCAGCAATACGACGGACTTTAGCAGTGAGAGGCAATCCAGCCCTTCTGTACTGTGTCACACACTGAATCTTGACCTCGACCTTTTCTACACGTCTTCTAACCCTCTCGGCATAGGCATCCCCTGCCGAACGATCCCCACGCCGAGAGAGCCGGAAGGCGGCTTGGTAAACGGCGAAATTAGGTCCTCTGGCTTCGGGCATCTACACTTGTGCAGAGCCCTTCGATCACCGAGGTCAACAGGCAATACGGGAGGGTCCTCTACCCTCCTATCCGCCATTGGTACTAGTACCTCCGGCAGATCGGGAGGCGGAGGTCTCCTAAAAAAACCTGCAAAGGGTGAGATTTAGTGTTGTTTCTCAACGCTTGGGGGCACCTTGGAGTCAGGCTGCCGATCCGATTTCCCCCTCTAGCTGGGAAGGTGGGGCGTTACTCCCCATTACCCAACGATGTTGTTTGGGTACCCTGCCTTATAAAGACGTTTTATTATTATTATTATAAATTAATTAAATATTTGAATTCCAATTCAATATGTTTTTGTTTTTTACAGAATATTTCCAAGTAGTGGCTGATGGTTTTCGCACACATAGCCAAAAATGCGTCGACACGATCCAAACAGCTTTTGCAGAATTAGAAACTCTAATTGACTCGCAAAACTCAACAGTCATAAACCAGAAATTAAACTTGTGTTTTCCAATTGACAACCAATATACTCACACAAACAATATCTCCTTGTTGAACAGTGCTTTTGCAAGCCCATTTGCTTGGGTAGCCCAATATCATAAAGTTGCAGGTGATGTCTCACTAACTTTTGACACATTCTGTAATATTTTGGTAAATGAGACGATTGGTACGGAGTTGGATCGATTGGAAGCTGTCAGATCACTGTACACATCAGGAAATTGTATAAATTATAATTACGACAGCATGATTGCTTATTATCAAAATACAACAATAGTTAGCAGTGATATGAGTAAGTTATTTTCTGCTTATAGTAGTTGACTATGTAGTTAAAGGTAAAAAAATGATGTTCAGAAAATATGCGATATCTCGGCAACCCTTTATCCGAATTGGTTCTACCTAAGCTCTATGAAATGGCAATTGATTCCTTTCATTTAAAGTGCAAACAAAGCTTCATTATTTTTTACCGAATGTCCGCTAGGTGGCGTTGAATATCGAAATAACTGATTAGCCATTTTCTTTAAAAATAGAACTGGGATGATACAATTTCTGTATCTTGGTTTAAATAAGTCTAAAATATGCAACAAAATGACATCATAGGTATTGGAAACTTAAGTTATAGCCATCCCCAAGTGAGTGGGACGTATTCGGCTTCCGTCAAATAAAATCAAAATTTCTTACTTGGTTTATTTTTAAATTGCTTTACGACGTTTCTTCTCGTGTCTGAGACTCAGACATCAGAGACTTATTCGGATTCTTTCAAGTTGAAAATTAGTCAATTAGCATATAGAAAATATAAATTTTGAACTTTAGCATGAAATTTGAGCTCCAAATTATGAAATCGAAATAAATAATAGTAATTCCCCAACTTTTTGATTGCTATTCTTCAATTTTTAACGCAATATTTAGAATAACTTCTTTTTTTTAATTTATACCATGCAATAATAAATATACCAAATTACAGATATAATCATGGATATCCAGTTATAATATTATGAAATCCCTTTCAGTGAGACAATGGCTATACCAAACATGCCAGGATTTCGGATTCTATCAAACATCAAATCAGGATGAACCTATTTTTGGTAGAGGATTTCAGATTGGCTTCTATCTGAATATGTGCGTGGATATTTTTGGTCCTGAATTTACTGAGTCATTTATTCGTTCAGGCTTACGTTATACGAATTCCCGTTATGGTGCATTGGACATCTATGTAGACAACGTTGTTCATGTTCACGGTAGTTTAGATCCATGGTATCCTTTAGGTATGATCGAGACTAAGCATGATGGAGCTCCAGCTATCTTTATCAATGGTGAGACATTAATAGTTTTTTTAGTTCCAATTTAGAACCATTAGAAAATTAAAAGTAAATTCTATTCAAATTGACATGCCAAACATAAGGCCTACGAAAAATTGCTAAAATTTTATAGGATTATAACAAATAAAAGTGTTCAACTCCATAACATGAATGGACTATTTTATAAAAGTGTTTTTTGGCTGTAATTGTTTTTCCAATTTTTGCATATTGCTTTGATTTTTATGTTTAAAAAAGTCTTCACTACAACAGGTTCGCTCGAATAGCATTGACAGTTTTCCTACTGACAAAACAAAACTGACAGTCCTACAACTACAGGTTGCATCGTTTCAGTTAACTCAATGATATGATTCTTGAAAATCCTCACTAAGATCGTACAAACGTAAACTGCGGCCAAGCTGAATTTGAATGGGACCTTAAAAATTTGTTAGAATGATAATGGTTCCTTGTTTTTCTAGGTTCCGCTCATTGCGCCAACCTTTATACTGAATCAGAACATGATGTAGAGGAACTGATCGCAGCTAGAAAAGAAGTACACAGACTTATTGGCGAGTGGTTAACACAAGATGTTATGTCATCCAGCTTTAAAACAACTGTTACTTTTCTATGTGTTATTGTATCTGTAATTATGTCTTTTATTAATTAAAAAATACTTAAAAATATTATCTGTTTGCTTTTGTCTTACAACCAGAGAAAGGTTGTTTCTTTTGGCTACAGAAGGATCAAGCATAATCGATTTAAGAACAATTAAAAAAAAAAACAATCATGGTCTATGTGATAACGTAAAGTATTTGTAGTCTTAAGGTTGCGAGTTCAAATTTAGGCCATGAAACTTTTATGGAATCCTCTGTATATTATGGCACTTTTAGATACTCTGATCAAATTAAATGTCTGTTTCAATAAAGTTTATAATACCTAAACCTTAAGTTTTTTTTTAAATAAATGTCAAATAAATTATTTTATCTATCAATTTAATTTTCTAAGTTTGTGTGGGGTGGAACATTGGGTCCATATTTAAGGACCCTATTTTTTGCGGCATCCTTAAATCGTATGTAGGATGTTTCTCGATTTTTTTCTACACCAACTTTCTGTATTATTAGAAGAAATTCCTTTAAACAGAAGAGCAACCATACCTGGCTTTAATTAGATGGAGCTCCGCCTCATTATTATCACGATGTTCGGTAATTTTTAGAAACCGATTTTCAAAACAGGTGGATGGATGGAATTTAAACATTGGCCTCCCAGATATCTGGATTTCTTTTCAGGGAGAAACGTCAAAGAAATTATCTACAAGACGCCTCCAACGTCCAACAACATCGCACTATATGAAAATGCGCATAAGAGAACCTTTTCAGACTAATACCTCGCAAATGTTGATCAGAGTTAGCCGTAGTTTTAAACGAAGATGTTATCACCAATAATATGGCTATTGATTCAGAATGTACCGGGATTCAGATGGAGAAGACTCAGTGAGTAGAAATTCCAAATCAATATCCCATAGATTCTCGGATCCAGGTTAACCTCTCACATTAGCACACGGCCGGCAACTTCCTAGTGACAGTGTAACAAATCTAGAGTCTGAACATGTCTTACTTTATACAAGTGGCTCAGATTTTACTTCAGTTGCATCTACATCAACAGAAAATGCAAGAACCTCACGGCTCAAACGTTATCTTCGAAAAAAGCAATCACCTATAATAGTAAATCAGTAAACGGACAAAGTTCTAAACCCAATGATAGAAGTGAAAAGAAATTTAATTGAACTAACGATACACAAATATACCAGACACTTATAGTAAAGCTCAGTTTACTGAAAATATCGATTTTTCTAAATTTTCTTCCTGATATATTTTCAGTAGTAATACCCCTATAGGGTCTTGACAATACCGAGATAATTTTGTTATAGAGAATGCCGAAAGCGTGTTGCTTGATAATATTATCCTTGAGCAACTCGCTTGAAGGATTCTCTATGACAAAATGTTGAGTATTTATCAAGGCCCGAGGAGTATTCGATAAGATAATTTTTTACTTTGTAGATATCAAAAATTTGATTGTCAATCAGACGTTTAATAATTTTCAATACAAAATGTATTAGTTTTAATCAAACAAATATTATTAATTTTTATTTAAAACTACAGTTGTGAAAAGTACAATTGGTAAATGTTAAATTGGAAGAAGAGTTTACTGAAGTTGACGGATTGTTAATTTCCACTGTTGAAGAAATTCCTCGCATGGTGTTGATTATTTCACCATGGCGTTCTTGGTTAATATTCAAGTACGGTTTAATTGAATTAGGGCTGTTATGTCCTGTTATTTTTATTAATTGCTGTTCAGGAATTCCTTTATTTGCCAAATGGCCAACTACAGTTCATCTGTTCGAACGATTGGATATCTTTTTACACTTAGTGTCCAAACCAATATAGCTTGCGCGGATGATTTGGTCCACATATTAATTGTGTTCTTGCCTACCGGTATATTGTCAAACCGTGTGTTACTTCCGAACTTCCAGAAAAGATTTGGTCTCAAGAATAGGCGACTGGAAGTAATATTTTCCCCCTTTTGGACAATAATTTATGGAATAACCGAACAGGGCATGCACTTTCGTTTGCAATATTTGGAACAAGCCACTTACTATTTGTACAACTTTTCGATCCTCCTTGGCATGTTTTACTGAATATTGGATTGTACTCAATTCTGTTGGTTGGCGTTCCATCATTATTTTTCTCAATCGTGAAATAATCTATAAGGCAATCAGCTGCTTCACCACTTCGCCAAGCTAACTCAACAGCTACAATATGGTAAAAAAAATTTTGTAAACCTTCTGGTGTACATTCATCCCATAATCCAATGATTCTAGCCAAATCGCTTGAACTCAAATTTGATGAACTGCATTTTCGTTTGGTTGTATCCTGCTGTAATCTTTTACGTTTTGCATTTCTTGCATCTCGCGCATTTTTGAATATCACACTGGTAAACGGGTCGAATACAATTTTGAAGTCATTGAAGTATTTTTCCTGGAGTAGCCTACTCGTAGTATTCCAAATTGTTTTTACAGTTGCTTCTTTATATTCAGTTCCGTCAGCTTTTCTATATTTACCGCATAATCTTTCAATATATTAGCCAAATTATGCAAACTCGTTTCAGCATTCAGTTCGTATTCTCTAGTCGCACAAAACTCGAGAAATATTTTCCATAGATATTTTTTTAATTTGATTGTATTTTTTGGTATATTATTAGATATAATATCATTAATTGCTACGTTAGATGTAATACCAAATCTTCCCGACATTTTTAAACCAGTTGTCAGTTTGACGTTTAATTAATTTTTAATAAAAAAAAACACCAAACTGAAAACACCACATATTACTATATTTAATAAAAAATTATCTTCTGCAAATAGTGGAAGAAAGTAATCTATACGCCCAACAACTCCATAAGACCGACGAATTCACACAAGTTACACAACCAGAGTTGAAAGCATTTTTTGAAATGTTCATATTTATGGGCATTCACCCATTACCTACTCTAAGATTATATTGATCTGAAGATGGAAATGTCCACATGTTGATCGAATTGTGAGAGTTATGAGTTTGAAAAGGTTTCTAATCTCTCAACGATAATGTAAAGATGCCTGCAAAAGGGACAGATCAGTTTGATAAACTCTACAAATAACGTCCTCTGATTAACCATCTCAAAAGTACTTGTCCGAGCTTGTATAATCCTTTTCGTAATATCTCTATCGATGAATCTATGATAGGGTATAAAGGACGGTACAGTATGAAGCCGACTAAGAGGGGCTTCAAAGTTTGGGTTTCCTGCTGCTCCGAAACTGGATATTAGCTAAATGTCGATATCTACACAGGGAAAAATGAAGATGGTACAAATTCTAGGAGAAAAGGTAGTTTCGCGACTATCAGAACCTTATGCTAGAAAGCATTACTGTTTGTACTTTGACAATTATTTTTTCAGTATTACCCTCCTTGATCTTCTACTTAGTAAAGAGTTATTTACCTTACGTGTAGACCGAAGATATTACCCTAAAGATTTTATGAAACTGGATAAGAAGCTACAAAGATCCGAGTTTGATTTTCGCCAAACAGGCGACATTGGGGTGGTAAAATGGAAAGATCGCGGCACAACATGTGTAGCTTATGTGTTGCATCCACAATCCATAATCCTGGAGACACAACGACGGTTTTACGGCGTAACCAAAAAGGCGGGGTCTGTATTGTGAATTCTTACATCATGTTCAAATTGTCGCTCAGAAAACAAAATAAAAAACCGTTGAGGCAATTATTTATCTCATTGTTTTTAGAATTTTTGAAGTGAATACTTCATTGGCCGCATGAGAGTGATTTTTCAAGGTCGCGTCACGACACGATTTATAAAATTTTCGTTCCGCAAAAGACATATGCATAACATAATATAATTTCAGAATCTCAAAATAAAATAATTTTGTAAAATAACCTAGTGGGAACGGTTCTGGATCAGGGTTTGGTATGGGACAACATGGTTGACCAAGTTGCTAATAAAATAAATAGATCTTACTTTGCTATGCTCAATATGAAGGACATATTATCTGAGGCCTATATAAGGAATGTATATTATAGTTTAGTCTATTGTCATTTGTCTTATAACGTTATTCTGTGGGGAAACTCTAGGGATAGCCCGAGAGTATTTATATCGCAGAGACTTATGTACGGGATTCCACCAAAAACATCATGTAGAGACTTCTTCAGGGAATATCATATAGTGACCTTCCCCTGTATATATATTTTTAAAAGTTTGCTACATTACAAGAAAAATTGTACCAATTTTGAGACCAATGCTGGGTACCACGATTATCTCACAAGAGGTCGGAATGAACACATAATTCTGCAACATAAAACTGCAAAATTTGAGAAAAGTCCCTCATACATGGGCTTAAAACTTTTCGGAAAACTAAATATTAATTTAAGACAATTGCCATTTAATCAATTTAGAAATAAAAGTAAAAATATATTAATGCAAAACTGTTATTATTCAGTGTCGGAGTTTCTGGTAGGACCTGTGGTTTCATGACTCGTGTTTCACTACCATTCATGACACCACAGTAATTTTAAATGTGGCTACATTGCATTGTCTTTTTTTAGCGTGTAATTATTAATGTATGTATTATTGTATTTGTTGTCTTATTTTGACGTGCATATTCATACATGTTATGACTTTAATGCAAAAATAAAGTTATTTTATTTTATTTTTTATTTTATCAAAAACACTATCATCAAAACGAGAAATTTTTGGACTTTGCATATTTATATAATAATAATAATAATAATAATAAATCGACTTTATTGCACTCATATAATTTGCCCAAAAATACAACAAAAAAATCTAATTCTATAATAATATAAAACAATACAATATAACAATATATGAATGCAGGGCGAAGTCTAGCCAAGGCTACTCTTACTTAACCCAAAATTTGAAATTACAATATATAAATATGCCTAAGTATTCTTACACAATATAATATGTATAATATACCGAACACTCACGATACAAACACAACGATCCTAGAGCTCAAAACCGCACGAACTCCCACACGCCACTACTGCAATTGAAATAGATGTGTTTTATATTTATATTTAAATTTATTAATATTAAACAGTTTAAATTCATCAGGTAGACTGTTGTAAAGGCTAATAGCATTGTAAATAAAAGATCTTTGAAAAGCAGATGTACGATGCCTCGGAATAGTATACTTATTCCCAAAGCGAACCACCCTGCTTCTGACAGTTGATCGTTTTATAAATTTGTCTCTCAATCTGTGTGTCGAGTTTAGCAGAGCATGTGTAAAGTTAGCAAGATGGCTTAAACGTCTATGCCTCATATTCAACCAACCAGTTTCACCAATCTTATGTGTAATGTGATCTCCTCTTCTAATACCGTAAATAAAACGACAACAGGAATTTTGTAATGTTTGAATTCTTTTTTTATCGGTCTCATATAAACAAGGGCCATAGATAAAATCACAATAATTAAAATGTGAAAGCACAAGGCTTTCACATAAATTTCGCTTAAGATTAAAATTCAAGATATGCCGGTTAGAATACAGCAGTTTCAAAGACAAATATGCTTTGCTCATGAGCTTTTTTACGTGATCACAAAATCTCAAGTCCGTGGAAAACACTAAGCCCAAATTATTTGCCGTATCTGTGAAAGAAAGAACAGAGTCGTCAATTCTGATCCTCGCAAAATTACCAAGATGGGCTCTGTTCTTGACGTTACCAAAACACATAATCTTGGACTTGCTGGAATTCAGCTTCAATGAATGCTTGGCTGAAAGCCGTCTGATTATATCAAGCTCGCCATTAATGACGTCAATCCTCTGTTGAAAGTTATTCAAATCGATGTTATAGATAATCTGAATGTCGTCAGCGTAAGCAGCAATTTTACCATGCCTAACAGCCTTCAGAATGTCCGTTGTATATATAATGAAAAACAAGGGACCAAGCACAGAGCCCTGAGGCACACCAGAAACAATATTCTCAGAAGTTGAGACCCGATCACCAACTTGAACTCTCTGGGATCTTCCGCTCAAGTAACAATTGACAAGTTGCAATGATTGATCACAGAATCCATAAAATTTTAGCTTTGATAGGAGCAGATTATGGTTAATAGTATCAAAAGCCTTAGAGAAATCGAGCAACACCAGCACACTACCACATCCACTATCATACGCCTCAAAAATTTCATTAGTGATCGCTGCAAGAGCAGTACTTGTACTAAGACCCTTCCTGAATCCACATTGATCACCATGGAATATCTTATTCGAATCAAAATATGAATATATCTGTTTGTGCAGAATTCTTTCCATGACCTTAGAAACAGTAGGTAATAAACTTATAATCCGTAGATCAGAAAAACCACTGGGATTGTTATTCTTAGGTAATGGTATACCAATGGCATCTTTCCATAACTCAGGGAAATAACTACGCTCAATAGAACAGTTAATGATATTGGTTAAAAACGGATCAGTAAACGGTGAACAGTACTTTAGCATAAAAGAATTAATATGGTCAATACCATAGGATTCCGTCTTGATATTAAGTAAAATATCGTGAACTTCTTCAATGGTCGTCATTGTAAAGGAAAATTTCGTCGAGCGGTTGTAAAAATCGCGGTTATATGAATCTATCAATTCTTCACAATTATTATCTATTCGTTGAAAAAATGCTGAAAAATAATCATTTATTTCATTAGGGTTAGATAAATTATTAGGCAATGATATACGCTTACTAGATTTTACATTAAGAGTTGACAAAGCTCTCCAAATCTTTTTCTTATTTGTTTGTGATGCAATTGTATTTAAATAAGCTCTCTTTTCAGCTCTCAAAATTGACAAAGAATAATTTCGTAGCTGTTTATATCTTAACCAATCAGGTTCAAGCTTTGAGACCTTAAATCTCTGCAAAGCCTTGTCTCTCTCCCTCATTAGTATTTTTAAGTTATCCGTAAGCCAGGGTGCGAAAGGCTTGGAAGCTGTAACCGTTTTTACTGGAGCATATTTGTTAAACAGATGCAGGATATAAGAATTAAACAGAGTTAATTTGGCATCTATATCATTCTCATAAATTATATTGTACCATGGCATGTTCAAAAGTTCATTCAAAAAATCATTGTAATTAAAATACCTGTAATTCCTAAAAGTAATTAGCTTTGGCCTTGGTTTGTTGAATTTAAAATTTAGGTTGACAAAAACCAGCCTATGGTCAGATATCTCATCTGCAGACATGGTACCTTGCGCAGAAACAAGTGTGTCGCTATTCGTTACAAATATGGGATCAATCAGCGTTGCTGATGTACCCGTAATTCTCGTAGGCTCATTTAACACTTGATCGAAATTATAAGACTCAAAACACTCAGATAAAGGATTCTGCAAGTTCAAAAAGTTTACATTGAAGTCACCGACACAAACAACATTGTCATACATTGTAGAAAGTAACGACAAAACATTGTCCAGACTCTCAACGCAAGAGCCAACATTACAGCGCGGAGGTCTGTAGAAAACACACACCGCCAATGATGATCCATGTATACGGACTCTCAAAAACATACACTCGAGACCATCACACACCGCAACATCTAAATTAATTATCTCAGCTTTATACTCCAGAGACACATACGCACCAACGCCACCCCCGCGACCATTTCTGTCCCTCCTAAAAAAGGAATAACCCTGAATGGCGACGGCCTCCGAACCAACATCCGCAGACAACCATGTCTCTGACACCATAACAATGTCGAATTTGTTATTCGTGATAAGAGATACCAAGCTATTAAACCCTGTAAATATGGAACGTAGATTTAAATGAGATAAAAACATAATGTACAAAAAATAATTTAGCTAAGTTGTCATAAAAAATGATTAAAATAGTAGAATAAGCAGTGACGCGTGAGAAAACACCACATGATTCACAAGTAGAAACAGAAATAATCAAGAACAAAAAAAAATAAATAAATAATGAATAAACTAATAATAAATTCAGTTACTTCTTCAATAACGTAAGCTCCAGGATCGCAAATACATACAATAAACAATAATAAAAAAAGGTATTCAAAATCAAACACTTGATGATCTTTTAAATATCTTCACACCATCGCATCGATGCAACTCTGCCCAGTATAGCTTATACGTTATCAATATCATCCAAACACGCTATGTTTTGCTTCGTACCATTAATTTTAGCCTTGATAACTCCACCGTAAATCCATACATTTTCCCTTCCGAACTTTTCTTTGGCCTTTTTGTATAGACTATAATTAGAAGGGGTCAAATCCTCTGCTAAAACGACTGAGGAACCCTTAAGACATTTTCTATTACGCAAAATTTGAGATCTTATTGATTGCTGAGACATTGTCACAAGAACTATTCTATTGCGATCACGACTATGATCTTTACCAACTCGAAAACAGGTTTCCAAGTCAGATTTCTTTACATTAACCTTAAGTTTGTCACTAAATAATGTAACAATCTTCTGCGGTAAGTCTTCACCAACACTTTCTGTTAGACCATGTATACGTAACGTTTTTCGCTTATTGTGCTGTTGCAACTTTTCCATCTCACCTTGTAAACGTTTATTTACAGTTTTTAGTGTATCGATTTCATTTTTAATCTCTACAATTTTTTGCTGCTGTTCACTGATATTCAGAGTTTGTTCAACTTTTTTACACACAATAGCCATAAAACTATCATCCTTAAATATTTCGAATATAGTTTCCCTGATAATAGCCTTAATATCACCAATTTGTTCACGAGTAAACGGCATATTAACGCACTAACAATATAACAATTTTTCAAAAAAAGAACGGATTTTTTCGGTTGAGTGGAACCCGTGAAAATTACTTTTAAATGCAGAGCCACAATAAATGCATGCTACTCAGACAAGCACATCATTAATCATATATAATATGAACTTTCTTTTTCAATTTTTAGATGTAAAATGCTAACATTCTGTAAAACTCTCTAATTTCGTTCAGTTTGAGCTTAACACGACATTCTGTATAACAATATGACAATAATAATGGTGTTGCTACTGTCAAATCCCAAACCAACATCTTCAGTTTTGATTTTATGTCAAAAAAATGTTTTTTATTTGTATTATTGGTTTAATAAGCCATTTAAAAATTAGTTTTAATAAGTTTATAATAGTTTTATTAATGTTCTGTTTGATATGTAGTGTAAATAGTAAATGGAGAAATTTCTTTATTGGTATTAATTGGGACCGGCTTCGTGCATCCAGAACCGAAAACAAAAGATCTGGTACTGCGAAAATGAAAAATTTTACGCAAAAATTGGATCATTTTCATAGAGCTGATAATAGAACGTTTGAACAGGTAAACTAAATCAATAAATAATAATATTTCATGAAGTAATCCATCTTAGAGAGGAGTTGAATGTGTAAGGCACAAATAAAAACAACGTCTACTCCACCAAACTATTCGTATATTAGTATGCAATCAGCCTGCAGCGCCAGACATGTTTCGGAAAACTGAGTTTCCATCATCAGTGGCTCATAATAAACAGTTACGCAGTCATTTTAGGTAAAGTCAATGATGAGTATGATTTATACAACTTTTTATAATAACTACTAAATCTGTTTGCCATTTCTCGAAAGTTCTATATTTCATAAAGATTTTAAACTAAATTATGATATACAAAAAGAAACTCTATAAAAATGACTAAATTTTTGATATATTATGACCACACAATTATTTTGAGTTTCTCTTTTTTTTTTCAATAAGAAAATGTTTAAAATTTTAGTTTTATAAAATTTTATTTCAATAATTTCCACTAATTGTTTGTATATGTTTATATAATCCATGCCATACTGGTTTTGACTTTACCTAAAATGACCGCGTAACTGTTTATTATGAGCCACTGATGATGGAAACTTAGTTTTCCGAAACATGTCTGGCGCTGCAGGCTGATTGCATACTAATATACGAATAGTTTGGTGGAGTAGACGTTGTTTTTATTTGTGTCTTAAATAATAATACTTTACTCGCTCAAAACAAAACAAAAAACAGAGATTTTAAAACATTTTTAACTTAATAATGACAATAGGTAATCGGTTTATTTGCAGTTAAAAAAAAAAAAAACACTACAATTCCAGATAATACAGTATCAGTAATAAAAAGAACTACAAAGGGGGTTAGATCGCAGTAAATCTAACCTAAAATGAAAAGTACAATAATAAAAATAAATACACCCACGTACATGTACGACATGAGCCTTAAACATACGAGGGTTGCCTTTTATATTTTGGGATTAGAGAACAAAAACAAATATTAATCATCGAAAATCACTTTATTGTTTTTCAAAATATTCCCCATGCATGCGTTTGAACCAATTGTCGAAGCACTTTTGCCACTCTGATTGCAGCAACGGCTTCTTCAGGTGTCGAAAAACGTTGACCTCTGAGTTTGTTTTTTACGTACAGGAATAAAAAAAAATCATTCGGTGCCAAGTCAGGACTATACGGCGGATGACTCATCAAATCGATGTTTTGGGTGCTCAAAAATGCAGTTGTTCGAGCCGATGTGTGAGAGCTCGCATTGTCGTGGTGAAGAGTGATCCGTCTTCGGCGGTTTGTTTTCCTGATTTCTTGGAAGAAAACTGGCAAACAAATGGTTGTGTACGACTCAGAATTGACTGTTCTGCGTTGCTCTAGTGGTACGGTTGCGACATGTCCAGTTTTTCCGAAAAATCAGGCGACCATTTGCTTGGAAGTGCTTCGTGCGGGAACAACTTTTGTTGGATTTGGCTCATCTTGAAACACCCATACCCGCAAATCCACGATTCATCACCTGTCACGATGTCATAGACGTGTTTCGAAGTACCGCGATCGTATTTTTTGAGCATTTCTTTCGACCTATCGACACGAGCCTTTTTTTGAGTATTTGACAAATTGTGTGGGATCCAACGCGAACAAATGTTTATGCAATATTGAATGTATGCTGGTCCCACTAATGCCTAATGTTGTCTCAATCTCTTGATAGGTCACATGATGATCTTGCAATATCAGTTCGCGCAATGGTTTTCGGAGCAACAACTCATTTTGGACGAACTTCGTCTTCGAGTGAACTACGACCAGGATTGAATTCACCATACCATGGATAAACACTGGTCCTTGATGGAACTTCATCGCCAAAAATTGAATTAAGTTCATCCATGCACTGTTGCTGAGTTAATCCACTTCGAAAGTTGTAAAAAATAGTCGCACGAAAATGTTCACGATTTAATTCCATTTTTGGGCCGAGATGAATCTTTTAAGTTACTGTAAACAACACAAATAGCGCTCGTATGTCAAAACGTTCTCAATACGTATAACCTCAAAAAAGTCCAACCTACGATAGAGCTGTCAGTTGCCAGATTGCAACACCAGGGTTGCCAAATCCCGAAATATAAGATGCAACCCTCGTAATCCCAACTCACAAAAAGTGTAATACAAAAATATACAAGAATTTAATTACAAAAAAAAGTCATCACAATACAAAATATGAATAACATAACAGCAATGCAAGAAAAGTAAAAAAAAAAAACAAACAAAAACATTTAACGACCAGTAGAGTAGTAGTAGTAGTAGAATCAAGTTGCTGTGATCAGCTCCGAAGGAACGACATCAGAAGACATCAAAATACAACGAGGAGTGAGACAGGGATGTGTTTTGTCGCCACTTCTGTTTAACTACTATTCGGAGGCCATTTTCAAAGAGGCTCTTGGGAACAGAAAAGAAGGCATAATTATAAATGGAAAGACCATCAACAACGTGCGCTACGCTGACGACACCCTGATCATAACTGATAACATGCATGACCTTCAAATAATACTTCAAGAAATCGATCGGGTCAGCAGCAGCAGGGAGTACGGTTTAAAAATGAACTATAAGAAAACGAAATATATGGTCATAAGTAAAAATCAATCATGCCATCCTAGTACCAACATCAAAGTCAATTCATTGTTGATCGAAAGAGTTAAGCAGTATCAGTATCTTGGCACGTGGATCAACGACAAACATGATCAGACTATGGAGATTGGAGTTAGAATTGAAAAGGCGAGAAATGTTTTCTTCAAAATGAAACAACTATTCACTAATCCCCACTTAAATCTCCAACTCAGACTGAGAATGATTGGATGCTACGTAATCCCAGTGCTTCTGTATGGACTGGAATCATGGACAATCAACAAAATCGCAATGAAAAAGCTCCAGTCTTTTGAAATGTGGATCTTCCGGCGGGCACTAAGAATATCATGGACAAAAAAGATTACCAATGAGGAAGTTCTACGCAGAGTAAAAAGAGAAAGAGAACTAGCGAACGTGATTAAAGCCAGAAAATTAGAATATCTCGGTCATATTATGCGTGGAGAGAGATACGGTATACTACGACTGATAATGGAGGGAAAGATCGCAGGAAAGAGATCGATAGGCAGAAGATGTATGTCCTGGCTAAGAAACCTCAGAGAATGGTTTGGATGCACATCCCTCCAACTCTTCAGAGCCGCGGCATCCAAAGTAAAAATAGCTGTAATGATAGCCAACCTCCATAAAGAGATGGCACCATAAGAAGAAAAAGAGTAGTTAAAGGGTTAAAGTGGATTCAACAAAAGTGCTGATTTCTTGAATCTGCCCGTATTTAGATATTTCTGATTTCTTAACTAACCTAATTTTTTCCTGATGACTTTAAATATCAAAGCTACATTGTGTGTTTATTGAGTGTAGTTGAAAACAGTAATGTTTTTAAAAAATAACAATATGAAAAATTCCCGTAAAATAAAGCCTGCCAAATTAGTTAAAAAATTATGTGCGGGACAAATTCCCAAAGCCCCTAGAACCTGGGTCCCGGGCCTCAGTCCAGTGAGATTATTACTATTTAGTTTTCCATTTCGAAAGGCTAAAACAGTCCCGGGGCCCTTCTCCTCTCTCGGCGGCCCTGCAACTTAGAGTTGAAGGAAAATGCGTTAAATTTGAATATTTTGATTCATCGCCCTGCTCTTCGACGGGTTTATACGAAACATCAGCCTGTATATATAGAGTAGGCCACTGAAACCGAGTACTGCGTTTTATTTAATATTTAGTTAATTTATTTATGTTGTACTTCTGGGTTTGTATAAATACAATTCCTCAAAAACATAAGCGATTAGAAATATATTACGTGGCGCCATTTAGCGGTATAGTGGTAAATTCCACCTATGTGACAGAACTTTTTCTTTTTCTTACCTTTGGATATATCCAAACCAAGAAATACGAGTAATAATAATTCAATTATGCTTCTAACCAACATCTGGTGAGTGGAGATTTTGTAGATTTTACTACTCCTCGGTTGTGTGTATGAATTTGACCAGTAGTTTATCACTATACAGCTAGATGGCGCCCAGCAATATATTTTTTTACTAATTTACCACCGAATAATAACTATAGATAAGAGGGTCAGTAGACGCTAAAATCGGCATCGACTCGTCGCAATCCCAGCAACATTCTGGCTCGCTAGTATATTATACTATATCTATATATACTATACTATATGTAACTATACGGGCGGCGACTTGCTTTGAAGACAGAGACAACAAACGTGCCGACACGAGGTGAAGTAGTAACTGTATATTAAACTGTGAATTTACTGAGTATTAAAAGAAACGGTGTGAAAAATTTTTGGTAACCTACCCTGTATATGTCAATGTGTTTTTAAGAGATATTTTGTAAACGAAGAATTTTGGGATAATTCCAAACGAACTGTTGTATTTCTTACGGTTGATGGAGAATGGAAATCAAATATAAAATGGATGACTGACGGATATTGGTATCAGATGGCTAGAGAATTTAACACACTAATGTTTACCCTGGAACATAGATATTATGGTGACAGTAATCCTTTCAAGTAAGTGAGTATGGAACATAATCAATTATACAGGGTGTTATTAAATTCGGCCGGCAACGCTCTACCACAGAAAGCTCTCATGAACCAGGTGCATGCTATAGGGGTTTATGACACAATTTATCCCCCTATTTTTTACGCCACTGGAACAAATATATTTTTTTTACATTCCCTGTTCATTTGTGCTTAAAAAAGTAATAACTCCTTATGGGTCTAAAGTGAACGGTTTTGCAGGAATTCGCCTACAAACAAAAGTCTGCAAGTAAAAGGTACAGGTACATACAGCATTTTCAATAAAGTTGCTACTTTACTTGCAGACTTTTGTTTAGAGGCAAATTCCTGCAAAACTTTTCACTTTAGACCCATATGGACTTCCCTCCGGGCGACTGTTGCGACGTTCGCTCAGCGTTCGTTAGTTTCGTTTGGTTTTTAATGTAGAGCGCTATGTGTTCACAAGATAAAATCTTGTTCAGCGCCGCAGAAGATGAGAAATTGATAGAGGCAGCGGGTAAACATCCCTCCCTCTTTAATTTGCACTGTCCTTTATATAAGGATCAAGTTGTAAAGGATAATGTTTGGAAGGAGGTCGCATATAGGCCACAAGTAGTTTGCGCGTCAAACTCATCCCACAAATTTCTGGAAACTACTACACAGCCACAAAACGAACGAACAACTCAAGTAAAATTACCGATACACGCGGGAAATCTAATCGTCGCAAACGCTGGGAGGAAAACATACCCATAGCGACGATCGCCAGCTACAGTCGCTCGGGGGGAAGTCCACCTTAAAGTTATCACGTTTTTAAGCAAAAATGAACAGCGAAATTAATAAAAAAATTAAAAAGTATATTTATTCACATTAACAAGCTGGAAGCATTTAAAATGTGGATATATCGCTGCGTATTGGATGAACAAGGATCGGAGAGTTCTCGAGACCATAAAAAAGCCAAAGACTGCTTACCTTGGCCATGTCATGAGAGGGGACAAGTACAGATTCCTGCAACTGATTATGGAGGGCAAGATTGAGGAAAAACGTGGTACTGGACGTAAACAGTGCTCTTGCCTGAAAAACATAAGGGATCGGACAGGCTTAGATTCAAACTCCCTGCTAAGAAGAGCCCGAGACAGAGACGAATTGGCCATAATTGTTGCCGATCTTCATTGAATGGAGAAGGCACTTCAAGAAGAAGAAAGATATTTATTCCAGTGGCGTAAAAAATAGGGGGTTAAAATGTGTCACTAACCCCTATAGCATGCCACGAATTCATTGTTTTAAAATATTGTTTATGTTAAAATACGACTTTTTTAAAGAACATAGCGGTTACGAAATTAAAAAAAAAATATATTTAAGTATAGGCGTTTTTGAATTATGTCAAATTTTAGAAATTTATGTAAACATTTATAGGGTGTTTCATTGATATGCCACAATTTTCGGCGACATCCTGTATATTTAAATTCATATAAAATATATTAAGAATTTTATTTTGCTGAGCCATACGAGAGCCTCGCCCTCATCCTGTACATATACAATCCAAAAATCTCGGGAAATGTTATATGGAAGTTGTTCAGCATTTAAAGTAATGGAGATCTACGTGAAATTTTTTTTAATAAGTTATTGACATTTCCGGTTATAACAAGATGAGAAATGGATCAAAATTGAAAGATACGAAAAGGTCTTGGTTAAAAATGTTGCTTGTCGCAAAAATAAGAACTACTACTATGAAAAAAATGATTTTTATTTAACGCGTCACCAAAAAGGAATAAATGCTCCTTGAAAACTTTCCATTGTTCGAAAAATTGCTAAAGGTCTTCTTTCGGGAGCTTCTTCACGTCTCCTTTTTTTTTCACAGCATTCACGGACAGTTAGCGTTATTTGACAATTCATAGATGCAGCAATGATGTAAGTAATTAATCGACGGTCACATCACAAATCAGATTAGCGACTTTTTCACTAACGCTTGCGATATTATTATGTTTCCAGCAGGAACCGTCAGACTGATTTGTTTGCAGATAGGGAAAGGCCACTTTTGAGAAAGAAAGCGTCACGTATCACAGCTTCTGCATTTGGCATGCATGGCCTTAACCTGTAGAAGCAACAATTCCTACTTATTGATTTCAATTATTTTGCAGCAACACTGAGACAGAAAATTTGAAATATCTCTCAGTCAGCCAAGCCCTAGAAGATATTCGTAATTTTGTTGACGCTATGAACAAAGAATATGATTTATCATCTGAATCAAGATGGATTGCATTTGGTTGTTCATATGCAGGAAATTTGGTGTTATGGTTGAGACAGAAATTTCCACATTTGATACATGGGGCTGTTGGATCTAGTGCACCACTTAAAATAGTGGAGGATTTTTCCAGTTAGTATCAAGTTTAGTTCTCATTACAACTTACAAAATTAGTTGAAGCCTCCTACATGAAAATTAATGTTTAAAAAAATTCGCAGCAATGAAACAAGATAATTCTAGTCTACAGTGTGTCCCTGAATTAGTTTGAAAGAAATTTGTGACGTAACCTTAGCGATTAAAAGTCTTTGAAAGTACTGAGGCTATGACTGGGGTGTGGTTTACCGACAACAGTTTAAAGCTCAACAGACACAAATCCAAAAAATATTTTTTTCTTCTAGCCTAACAGTGAGCGATTCCAATTCAGCGGTAAATATACTTTGTGTGATAGTTGATGATAGGCTGTGCTGGCGACCTCATAGTGACAGGTCGAGAGGTCGGCTCTCACACAGTATTTTCGTACTGAGACAATTACAAAGGACCCTAAGTAGGAGTGCCTTACTTACAGCGTACTCTGCGTTGTTTCATTCTTACATTAATTATGGAGAGGGCTTGTTAGGAAACTCTTCGTCAGCTATACGGGTCTTCCGGCTACAAAAAAGGCTACCCGAATTATTGCGGGGGCTGGCCTGAGAGATCATTGTGGGCCAATATTTTTATCTCTGGGGGAATGTCATTGCCCTGTATGTACATTTATCGGCAGATCAGTGAGGCCCATGGGGACAGCGGTCTTTTTCTACGGGCTCTACCGGACTAGGTCCGCTGAACTGTTCAGAGGTCAATGTTTTAGGCTGCACACGCCTTCTGCTAATTCTCCTCAGATCCACCTTTATAACCCTCTCCCGTCGAATATTATTAAAGCGCTCCCTGGCGGGAAATTCGTGAATGCTGTGAGAGGTATTCTCTTGGAGATGTGTTTGGTCATTTGGGTAGTATGATTGTAATAATTAAAACACTGTTTAACGCTATGTACAAAACTGAATATTTATTAAAACGGAAAAGAGTGTGTTTGAGCGTTAAGTTGTTATAAAATCTGGAGAGAGAGTTTTGGCACGAGAGAGATGTTGACGGTTTTGATGTTGAAGACAAATTATAAAATTATAAAATTATAGAAAAAACATTTCTCTTGAGAAAGTACGACATCTGGTCGGTACGTAGCTTTAACAATAAACACTGCTTTTTCTAGGTACGGACTAGGGATTTCTTTGTTCCCGAAAATGAAAAACATTAAAAAGAAAGTAGAAATATTCGTGCCAGATGTTTGAACATTTGGTGCAATTTAGAAAATTTTTACAAAGAAATAACTAAATTTAAAAATACATATATACAGTGTGGCACAATAAAAAGGTTGCCACAGTATCTACAGAATAAAATACAATATATACAGTGTGGCGCAAGAATAATGGTCGCCACAGGTGTTTTTATTCCTCTGCACTGCTGAGATCATGGTGGATGATTTGTCCTTGGCTTCGACTGTCTGATTGCCTGGTCCTTTTGGGGATGCATTCCTTCTTATCTGTTTTCATTTTTTTTATTATTTATTTGTTGTTAATTTGTTCTCATATCTGTCTGTATAAATATATATACAGGGTTATTCACGCCATACGACACGGAATAGTGTGGCTAAACTATTTAATTTCCTAAAAGTTTTATTCATGCTATTCATTGCTACATTTTAAAAATATTGTGAATCTAGACAGGGTGTCCCAAATATAAGAAATGAATCATAGTTGTGTTTTTTAATTAGAATGCCCTGTATATGAATATAGTTTTAGATTCCCCGTTTAAAATATACTTTCATTAAAGTACATTTCACCTAAACTTGACAGTTTTTTAAATATTTTAATTTTTATAAAAATATAGACATAATTTGAATGAAAAAACTCACACCTATTCGTTTGTTCTTTTTAAGCCAGTCTGGACTCATAAATATACCCTCATCTCATCACTTGTTACGCCAAATATGAAAAACTGCCAATACTAAATAGAAGGTGTACAATAATATAAGTTAGGTATATGAACGTAAAGTTTAATTCTAAATAACTTGTTTATTTCAAATGGAACACCCGGTATATGAGGTCAAAATTTAGATGCACAAAGTAATTATCTGTCCAATACTATAATACTTTCCTATGGATAACTCTTGACATTTTCGTGGAAAATGCAGATATTCATAATATTAGGCGAATTTTTAATTGAATCTCTTAGTTTAAGTTTAAGGTTTGATGATGCAAAAATGAAAGTTAAAGTAAAGTTTTCCTATAGATATATTTTTACATAAACTGATTTCTATTTATATGTTTGATAAAATTATTTGTAGTTTGTTTTTTAGTTATGTTCTACGTTATGTACGTACATATTGTTATACATATTTTATTGACGAAACCAATGTTATATCTTTGTAGCTATGGTAAATAAAGTTTATTCTATTCTATTCTTTCATTCCGAACAACTTTTCATGACATTTTCGCGTATCTCGTATGAAAATGGTACGGGAGGTTACGGTTACGGGACGACGAAAAACGTTTTTTGGAAATTTCAAAGCTCTCCATGATTTTTTAAAACTAAGATTACACACAAATTACTTTCAAACTAAGCAGGGCTGTACTCCAGGAACTTAAATTCTAACTAGAAAATGTTTTGTCAGTTACAAGAGTCGTCGAATCAATCCGGGACACACTGTATATTATTAAGGTTTAAAGCAATACACCATGCAAAACCTAAACAGGGTAAACCATAAAATTTAGTGTTATAAATAATACATCCTTCTTTTTCTCAGTGCTACATTTTTTAGATGGCTATTTTCAAATAATACTACTCAGTGAATCTTATTACGAAGATTGTGACCATTAAGTGATCTTCAATTGCCTTATTTGCAGACGCCCTCCAAATTGTTGCTGATGATTACCGTTCTCACAGTCAACAATGTGTCGATGTGATAAAAGCCGGATTTGCACAGCTATCAAAGCTAATTCAGAAGAAAGAGTTTGACGAATTAAACTCCATACTCGATCTGTGCTATCCCATAGATGGTGAATGTATAGGTGTCAATAATATTTCAATGTTGAATCGAGAATTAGCCAATGTTTTCTTGGATGTAGTACAAGACCATGGAAATGCTGGACAGTCATTACCATCCATTAATGAAGTGTGTCTTATTTTATTAAATGAATCTATTGGTAGTGAGTTGGGGCGACTTGCAGGTGTAAGACGCACGATTGACCCTGACTATTGTCTGCAATATGATTATATGCAAAGCGTGGAAGCAATGCGAAATACAACAGATACTGAAAACAGCAGTAAGTTAACAAAATCAGCTTTATTTATATAGAGTATTAATTCAATTTACAATTATTGTAAATTGCCTATTCAAAAGTATCAACTACTACCAAAGTTATTGCACATACATTGTGCGTTGCTATACAGGGTGTTCCACCGGGTCAATGTGCTCTACCGGGTGTCCCACCGGGAAGGGATTCGATCGATTATGGAGAAACTATACTGTGGAACAATCTCAAATCTGGTGTGGTACTTAGATCGACGGGACCAATTCGGCTAAAATGTTTTCAAAAATCTAGCACTTCCGGTTTTACCGGAAATGGGTGCCAACTTCCTTATTTCAAATACGACTCTATATAAGTTATATTTTTTTCGGATTCTCCTTGTAATTCTACACATATTTCATACATAATATGTTATACCTATCGCCAGCCGTTTTCGAAATATTTGAAACTTTATGTCAAAAATGACGTTTTCAGAATAAAGAATAATGACAATTTTTTATTATATGGAAGCTTTAATAATTTAATTTGTTAGAATATCCTAGGAGATATAGACCTACTTTAGTCGCCTACGTGTATTTTGTTAGTAAATATTAATACAGGGTATTTGAAAAAAGGGTAAAAAATCAAATTGAAAAAAAGTGTCAAAATTCCAAATTTTTAAACGACAACACCCCATTTTATATTTTTTTTACTTTTTTGCATCAAAAATAAGGGCTATAAAAGAGTGTATTGGTGTCGGGCAACTAACTGACATATTCAGAATTGAAAAAATCCAGGTCCGTCTTCGAGAAAATTTGTGGGACTGCTTCATATTCAACACATCACCCTGTATATGATTTTTCAAAAATCTGATATAGTTTTTTCAGGGATAAATAGACAGTTAGACCTGGGTATTTGAATTTTTTGTTACACTCACCTTACATTTCCAATTAAAGAATCATTTTAGAGCCAAATTGAAAATTGGCAATAATGAAGTATCTTACTGTACAATAATGTTTAGTTATTAAAAAGAAATCTTCAAAATAGACAGAAACGACACAAACTGTGCTCCAGTATGGTAAATACCATAATTTGAATTGATTTACAGGACCGGATTTAAAAATCTGGCATATCTGGTTCATCCCAATAATTCACCCTGCATGTAACTTTTTCCATCATTAATAGATGGAAAACACATAAAAAATGTTTGTAATAACCTAGTTTTCTTATTTGTTTGAGGAAAACTCATGTGTCTAATTATTTTAATCGGAATGAAATGAACAAGCCAGGGAAATGTTTATTCATAAATTAAGAAATAAAATAAAAAACAATAACCAAACAATAAAACAGTTTTAACAATGTGGAACAAAGTAAAAAAACAATTTAATAAACATTACGAATATAAAACACAGCAGCTCATTAACAGAATTATTCACTGTTGCAATATTACCAGAAATGACCCACTGACAATCAGAAAGTCCATTACACATTTAAACATTCGTCAAGAAAAGTGTATTAAGCCAGATGGATTTCATTTTGAACATCTTTTATAATCGTAATGTTTATTAAATTGTTTTTTACTTTGTTCCACATTGTTAAAACTGTTTTATTGTTTGGTTATTGTTTTTTATTTTATTTCTTAATTTATGAATAAACATTTCCCTGGCTTGTTCATTTCATTCCCATTAAAATAATTAGACACATGAGTTTTCCTCAAACAAATAAGAAAACTATGTTATTACAAACATTTTTTATGTGTTTTCTGTCCATTACGGGTGGAAAAAGTTACATACAGGGTGAATTATTGGGATGAACCAGATATGCCAGATTTTAAATCCGGCCCTGTAAATTAATTCAAATTATGGTATTTACCATACTAGAGCACATTGTGTGTCGTTTCTGTCAATTTTGAAGATTTATTTTTAATAACTAAACATTATTGTACAGTAAGATACTTCATTATTGCCAATTTTCAATTTGGCTCTAAAATGAATCTTTAATTGGAAATGTGAGGGGAGTGTAACAAAAAATTCAAATACCCAGGTCTAACTGTTTATTTATGCCCTGAAAAAATTATATCAGATTTTTGAAAGATCATATACAGGGTGAAGTGTTGAATATGAAGCAGTCCCACAAATTTTCTCGAAGACGGACCTGGATTTTTTCAATTCTGAATATGTTAGTTAGTTGCCAGACACCAATACACACTTTTATAAAAAAATGAGACAAATCGACTTAATCATTGAAAAGATATGACGAAACATTGTTTTGGTGAAGATCCATATATTAATAATCAAAACAAGGAGACATTTTTTAATGGTCATTTGATAATCCCCTAATGTGCCTCCACTTATGGTAGAAGTATGTACAGTTCCTCGTGACTCACCCTGTATATACATATATAAACTTTTGAACTGAGGTCATTTTCAGGATCCAGGGGTCATGAAATGAAGGACTGCATAAAATTTTTTCAAAATTTCGGTTGTGTCGTTCTCAGTTAGATTTTTTTTTTGGAAATCTACTAAAAAGATTATCCCTCAGATGTCAAAATATCGACGTCAGTGCTAAAAATAAGTGAAAAATATCTTTTACCAGTTACTATACCTGTTAATTAACCACTACGAAAAATCTTAAGCATCTGCAATTTTTTTCTGAATAATTGACCATAGAAATGTAAATGACTGTATTTTCAGTGAAGCTATGGTTTTACCAAGTATGCGAGGAGTTTGGTTTCTTTCAAAATACCAATCAAAAAGGATCAGTATTTGGTTCAGGGGTGCCTACTGAATTTTATGAAAATCTTTGTACGGATATTTTTGGTCCCACATACAACAAAGCCTTTGTACAAAATGGAATCGATATTATGAATTCTATGTATGGGGGTAAACATATACAAACGGAGAATGTTATCTTTGTGCATGGTAGCTTGGATCCATGGCATGTTCTTGGTGTGCTCGAAACTAATCTATATGGTTCGCGAGGCATATACATCCAAGGTAATCAAAATTTAAAGACTATCAGTAGTAATACCCCTAGGGTCTTGATAATACCGAGATAATTTTGTCATAGAGAATGCCGAAAGCGTGTTGCTTGATAATTATCCTTGTGCAACTCGCTTGAAGGATTCTCTATGACAAAATTTTGAGTATCTATCAAGGCCCGAGGAGTATTCGATAAGATAATTTTTTACTTTGTAGATATCAAAAATTTGATTGTCAATCTGACGTTTAATAATTTTCATTACAAAATGTATTAGTTTTAATCAAACAAATATTATTCATTTTTATTTAAAACGACAGTTGTGAAAAGTACAATTGGTAAATGTTAAATTGGAAGAAGAGTTTGCTGAAGTTGACGGATTGTTAATTTCCACTGTTGAAGAAATTCCTCGCATGGTGTTGATTATTTCACCATGGCGTTCTTGGTTAATATTCAAGTACGGTTTAATTGAATTAGAACTGCTATGTCCTGTTATTTTTATTAATTGCTGTTCAGGAATTCCTTTATCTGCCAAATGGCTAACTGCAGTAGATCTGATTGGATATCTTTTTACACTTAGTGTCCAAACCAGTAGCTTGCGCGGATGATTTGGTCCACATATTAATTGTGTTCTTGCCTACCGGTATATTGTCAAACCATGTGTCACTTTCGGATTTCCAGAAACGATTTGGTCTCAAGAATAGGCGACTGGAAGTAATATTTTTCCCCCTTTTGGACAATAATTTATGGAATAACCGAACAGGGCATGCACTTTCGTTTGCAATATTTGGAACAAGCCACTTACTATTTGTACAACTTTTCGATCCTCCTTGGCATGTTTTATTTAATATTGGATTGTATTCAATTCTGTTGGTTGGCGTTGCATCATTATTTTTCTCAATCGTGAAATAATCTTTAAGGCAATCAGCTGGTTCACCACCTCGCCAAGCTAACTCAACAGCTACAATATGGTAAAAAAATTTTTGTAAACCTTCTGGTGTACATTCATCCCATAATCCAATAATTCTAGCCAAATCACTTGAACTCAAATTTGATGAACTGCATTTTCGTTTGTTTGGATCCTGCTGTAATTTTTTACGTTTTGCATTTCTTGCATCTCGCGCATTTTTGAATATCACTCTGGTAAATGGGTCGAATACAATTTTGAAGTCATTGAAGTATTTTTCCTGGAGTAGCCTACTCGTAATATTCCAAATTGTTTTTACAGTTGCTTATTTATATTCAGTTCCGTCAGCTTTTCTCATTTTTACCGCATAATCTTTCAATATATTAGCCAAATTATACAAACTCGTTTCAGCATTCAGTTCGTATTCTCTGGTCGCACAAAACTCGAGAAATATTTTCCATACATATTTTTTTGATTTGATTGTATTTTTTGGTATATTATTAGATATACTCGTAATATCATTAATTGCATCGGTAGATGCAATACCAAATCTTCGCGACATTTTTAAACCAGTTGTCAGTTTGACGTTTAATTAATTTTTAATAAAAAAACACCAAACTGAAAACACCACATGTAGGGTATTATCGCTGTAATCCAGACGTGATTGGATGAAGACATGCCTTAAAATTAAGTAATTTGATTGGTTACTATATTTAGTAAAAAATTATTTGAGTAATTTAATTTTCAAAGAAGCTGAAATGTGCTGTCTGATTTAAACAAAGTTTTGATATTTTAACGATTTTCTCTTTTCATATTGTGTAAATATTTTTTCTGAAATTATTACATAATATTGACACTCTAGAGCGTTTTGGTGCTACAAAACTTGCTATTCCAGTATTTTACGTTGTTAAAGGGTAACGACAGACATAACAGTACGGAAACACGTTCTGGGCCAGCAAAATTATTCCCGTACCGTTTTTCAAACAGTGGCGCAGCCAAAAAATTTATTAGAAGGGGCAACGAATAAAACAACAGGTCTATACAGTAGGTACTACGCGCTAAACTTCATGAGTTATTTCTGAAATCATAACGAACACTACGGAGACCGAGGCAGACTTTTCTGGAGGTCGCCTTGGGCTTCTGCACTAAAATTTTGTCAGATGAGACGTTTCAGCTTAGCAGGGGTTTGGGCGCCCATGCTAAGCTGAAAATCGTTCTTTACTGTTGTGTCTGATTTAGGAAGCAGTCACTGCGCAGACGTTTATGAACCTTTGGCAAACGATTCAGTTGAATTAAAAGCAGCTAGAAAGGATATAGCTAGAATAGTAAGAGGATGGTTGGCGCAAGCGGGTAAATCGCCAATTAAGAGTAACAAATTATTGGTATTAATATGTATATCTTGTATTTATACGTTTTATGTAAACTTATGGTTTTAAAGCAAATAAAGTATGTTTAATTGTCTATTTACTCTTATTTATTAATACCTAGTTAAAATAGGAATTAGAATTCAATGCGGTCTTCAAAATTGTTGTAAAATCTGAGCGATGAAATACTATTTTTGGGATTAATAATACTTACATTGGAATTTGGCAATCATGATAATGGAATAAACTACCATTTTATTTATTTACGTATTTTAACGTCTACTCTTCGCCAACCAGGACTCAGAGCTGTGTAGTACGTTACTGATGTAGCCAGGATTGGAAATCGACTCACTACACACTCGATCCTACTATTTATACAGTGTGTATCAGTCAAATAGAAGAAATTCAATACTTGAATAAGGGTTCGCGAGTTGTAGACAAATTAAGAAATAGACTCAAGTCAGATTAAGCGACGTTTCGCGGATTTATTTCCGCTTTTTCCTCCTGGCTGAATGTAAAAATTAAAAACTAAATATATGTATAATACAACCCAATAAACACACGTACTGTAACGAAGTTACTAAATTGTATATATTTTATTATCTGCCCCGGCCGACTTAACGACATAGTAGGTATTTGCTCCGTCCTGCTAGCATTCATAGCAGGCCCCACTCCCGCGGTGGGGTATAAAAGAGCCAGTCGTTCAATGCAAACGGGACTCTGCACTCGAGCGCCGAACAGAGAACATCTACCTACAGCAGTAGTAGAGTAAGTTCACAGTCAGTGCAGTGTCGTACCAGTGTAGGTAGCGGTGGGAAGCCCTGCGTAGGCGGACATCTCACCCCTGCTTAATACACGCCGAACTCCGGTATCGGTTGGGAGCCCTGCGTAGGCGGACACCCAGCTTATGCTGGCAGTGGCGTACTGGTGTACCGAACCAGTGTGGGTAGCGGTGGGAAGCCCTGCGTGGGCGGACATCTCACCCCTGCTTAATACACGCCGAACTCCGGTATCGGTTGGGAGCCCTGCGTAGGCGGACACCCAGCCTGTGCTGGCAGTGGTGCACTGGTTGTATCACCCTGTACCGAACCAGTGTGGGTAGCGGTGGGAAGCCCTGCGTAGGCGGACATCTCACCCCTGCTTAATACACGCCGAACTCCGGTATCGGTTGGGAGCTCTGCGTAGGCGGACACCCAGCCTGTGCTGGCAGTGGTGCACTGGTTGTATCACCCTGTACCGAACCAGTGTGGGTAGCGGTGGGAAGCCCTGCGTAGGCGGACATCTCACCCCTGCTTAATACACGCCGAACTCCGGTATCGGTTGGGAGCCCTGCGTAGGCGGACACCCAGCCTATGCTGGTAGTGGTGCACTGGTTGTTTCACCCTGTACCGGACCAGTGTGGTAGCGGTGGGAGGCCCTGCGTAGGCGGACATCTCACTCCTGCTGACAAACGTCAAACTTCGGTATTGGTGGGGGGCCCTGCGTAGGCGGACACCCGACCTCTACTGCCAGTGGCGTACCTGGTTATTCTGCGGTAGCGGTGGGAAGCCACGCGTAGGCTGACATTTCACCCCTGCTCTAGAGCGCCGAACTTGGGGATCTGGTGGAGAGCCCTGCGTAGGCGGACGCTTCACCTTTTCTGCCAGTGGCGTGACTCCCGTCCGAAAGTAGACCGTATCTTAGTATATAGAAAGGCCGAGTTCTCAGAGGTATCCGCAAATCACACCGTCACCCCCTTATAAAGTTCCCGTTTATATTGTTCATTTATAATTATTTATTTTATTTTTCTTTATTGTATATATTAGAGTAAATAAATGAAAGTTTAATTTGTACCGACTCTGTTATTCATCCAGCTCTCAAAACTTGACCCCTGGTATAATAATTTCTTCGGCTAACTGCCCGGAGCAATACAGTGTTGTCCTTTACACTTTAAAATAAAGGACTGGCGCCCGAGAAGACCGAACAACACCGAAACCGACACTTAGGAAAGTAAAGCGCCATTACAGTACGTAAAAAAAACGTTTAAATTTACTAATAATGTTTTATTAAAATCGTGTTTTTATTACTCTACTCAAAAATGTCGCGATATTAAACGTTACATACAACGTGTAAAGAAAAACGTTTTATATTGGTGAATAAATAACAACTTCGTGTGGTGTTCAAAACACGTTAAAACTACGTTGATAATAATATTTTTAAAACGTTTCCAGAATACGTCGAATACACGTAGAAAATAAACGATACATACACGAATTTTATTGCTAGATATTTATTTTTAAACAATGTTTCTAAAGAACATTGAATAAACGTGTACTTGTATTTTTAAAACAGTACATTTATTAACGTAATATTGACGTAGGTATATTGTAAGGATTTTTTAAAGTTTGTTTAGTGCACCATGTAAAACTTTGAATAAATCGTTTAAAAATCAGGTTGGTAATTTTTTTTTGTACCTAAAAAATAATTACCAACCTGATTTTTTAAACGATTTATTCCAACTTTTACATGCTGCACTAAACAAACTTTAAAAAATCCTTACAATCCTACTAATAATAGTCATCTTTTGACGAAAGACAGAAATATCCACTAAATTATTATCTAAATTAAATCTTATGGTACCTACTTATATAAAACATTTAGGTATAATGTCTAGTTCGAAAAATCACAACGTACCACACACACTATAAACTATAAGCGCGAGATTGTTGATGAAACTACCGGTGCTACTATTGTAAAAAGGAGATTACATTCGTTTAGTTTAATGCAAAAAATAGGTATTTCGAATATCAAATCAAATGGAGTTAGTGATCGTCAGACCGTCAGAACCAATACGATTCCTCCCCGCGATTTAACAAACCACAATTTTATTAGTAAAAATAACGTTTTAAAAATACGTTTTTTACACTATTCAAAATGACGAATGTAGGTAGGTTTTTTCTAACACGTCTTTCTCACTGTTAATAAATCGGCGTTTTTTAACCATCGTATTGGTTCTGACAGTGACAGTCACTTACGCTGTCGAATTTGGAAAGTTGAGTACAAAGGTTTGTTCCTACACGTTTTATTAGGTTCGAGAAACGTTAAAAACCCGTATTGATAAACGCCAAACATGCGATCCGCTTAGTACGTTATTTTAACATAAAGACTGTTATATTGTCGTTAGGAAAATACGACAATAAGACGTTTTTTATTTCTATTACTTAAGATTAATTTATTATGCGTTGGTTTTAACGTATAAAAAACGTGTGAATATCTGAATATGTTTAGACAATATGTTAGAAAGTATGTTAAAAGAATGTATTGTAATATAATAAATTTAACATTAACACAATAACGTCATATTAACCTAAAAGTTTTCTTAAGTTAGATTTTGGCCAGAAATGTTCGTATTAAAAACGTTGAATTAAAACGGTATTATTTTGTACCAAAATAAAACTGTTATTTTTTAAACGTACACGTTTAATCAACCAATGACACGTTGATTTTACGTTAAGTACTTTTGTACTTTTTCAATTAATTTTTCTTTTGTATATCTTTGTTAGGTACATCATTTGTTTAGTATTAGTTAAAAATCAAACATCGGTAATTTTGTGTATAAGATATAGAAAAAAGCTATGTACTAATGGTTTTAATTTAAAAATTACCTACGTAATTTAAGTAACAACGAATATACAATACATTTTTACCGCGCTCGTGAGAATAACAACACGTGTAAATAGATGCCCCCGTATTTTGCGCTCACAGCTATGTTGTATTGTTGCATGCCCCGACAAACGGCATCTATCTGTAAACGTCACACAATGAATACCGCCCACAGTGAGTAATACTGTATCTTCTATTTAAACTAGTAGCTACTATTACGGTAACAGGGACGATCGCAATTAATATTATTATTATTTTTTTCAAAAATGTAGGTATGTCTTTATACAACATTTTTTTCCATGTAGGTCTCTCTTTTTATTCTGTAAGAGTACACATTACTGTATTCATACACACATTAACTATTCATACATTGACGCATAAATTCTGGAGTCAGAAGCGATCGCCTTTGCTCTCTGAGAGCTACAATTGGCTAGCCAGCTATACAAATAAAATACAACAATACGAATCACTGCCAATTTATCAAAGGGAATACGAAATATTCAAAAACCTCCAAAAATTACAATCAAAACTAACTCCATGGACTCCAATAGTGAATATCGTAGTATTTGGAGTCATTTGAAGGGTACTTCGAGAAATTATGAATATCTATATACAGATGGATCGATTATGGATGGAAAAACGGGTTTTGCGGTATATCATCAGAATAGAAATTCGGAGAAGAAATTCAAACTCCCATCTAATGCATCAATCTTCACAGCAGAACTTGTACCAATAAGAGAAGCGATTAGGTACTGTATTGTATTTGAACATAATAAATTTGTTATTTTCTCGGACAGTCGTTCAGCAGTAGAAGCTATAAAGAATGCTACCCAATTAAATATTTCAAATTATGTTATTTTAGACATCATGGAATTATATAATAAACTGTTGAACAATAACAAAATCTTAGAAATTGCTCGGATTAAATCACATGCTGGTATAAGTGGCAACGAAAAAGCTGACATACTGGCCAAAGAAGCAACAAAAACAGGACAAATTATTATAAACTTTAAATTACCAACAACTGACATTATACCTTTAGCCAAAAAGAAATTAAAAGTAAATTGGCAACAGTTATACTCGCAGTCACAGACTGGTCAGAAATTCAAAATTCTAGAATCATGTTTTCGGACAAAACCTTGGTTTTATAATAATCAAAACAGAACGTTAATTAGGACTTAGGACCATAATGTCGGCTTCGAAGTAGCTATGCTCTATATCCAGCATATAAATATCGAATAGGATTGCAGCAATCAGAAAATTGTGAATGTGGAGAGATTGGTAGTATGGAACATGTAATATTCGAGTGTATTGATAATCAATGTCATATTAATGTATTATATAACCGTATTGTACAGGCGGGAGTTGCGCTCCCCACAAATGTAATGCAAATGTTGAAATGCAACAAACTTTATATACACATCTATGATTTTTTTGTAAATAGTCAAACAAAAATTTGAAAAAAAAATGACAATGAACAGAAAAAAAAAATTAAAAAAAAAATCTATCCAACAATAATTATTATACAAAAAAATGCTGATTTTGATAAAATTAAATTGAAACTAACATTATCTTATTTCATATTTTAACTAGGTAAGTTGATCAATTTCTGTATAGAAATGTTTTTTTGTATATAAAAGAAAAATGTAACAAGACCGATCATCGGTGTGTTCATGTTAGCGATATAAGTAACTCCTAAATTGGAGAGTTGGCCAGTTGGCTTTCGCCAGTGCCATTAAAAAAAAAAATTACTGTATTCATGTTATATCTGATTAAACAATAATTTTAATTATTTACTTTATTTAAATTGTTAAGCAATCTAATTTTGCGATCGCAAATTTTGCACTAAAGTCTTTTTCAAACAAGAAAGTGTAGGTATTCATTATAAGAGACAATTGATCGATAGCATTTCGTATTATTAATAAATTATTTCTTATTATCGCAAACCATTATAATAATAAAATTTGTTTTTAATACCTTGAAGGTATCAAAATTAGATAAAACTTTATTACACCTAAATAATCCTAAAATTTTGAGTCAGAAATAAAACCTTATCGAGGGATATTAGGAAATCAATGAATTATTGATAATTATAATAAAACCTGTTATAAATTTGGAAAAGATTTTATTGAAAAGAGAATTAACAAAATTAAATTTTACCATAAATCACACATATTTTGATCTGAACGGCGAATGTGACATACATAATATAACAATGAGGTTGAAGCTTGTAGTTTTAGCTTTTTGTATCTTAGTTATTAAGGTTAGTGCCTGGAAAAAGTTTCATTTAGGACAGCGAATTGGTGGTCTTGAAGTTCCTGAGCGTTTAGAGACTAGAGCTGAGGTTGAGACGAAATACTTGGAGCAGCGATTAGATCATTTTAATGCATGGGACGATAGAACATGGAACCAGGTAATTGTTAAAAAATTATTTGATACTCTACTGGTTCTTGTAGATGTAGGTAGACCTCGTTCAAGTACTTGACGTATATTTTAATTAAGCGTTTGTTTTAATACCACAAAATAGTGTAGCTAAATTACGCGACAGTAATAAAATTCATCAAATTCAATGTCAGTGAGTTTCTTTTTTATTTTTTGACAACTTCAATTCGAACACAGTAACAACAATATATAAAATTCAAAACATAATTCAAATGCGACAGTTTTTTGTTTGCCAGTTATGCCACAGCATTAATAAGTACAGCATTCCGAGTCTACGTTGGCACTTTGAACTAAACTGTGACCTAGGACACCGCCATTTTGGGTTAAAAGTCAGGTCCTGACTAAAAATAATTATAGTTTTCGGTTTCTAACAACAATACTGTATTTTTTATTTTTATAAACATATTTAAGTACATAATAATACCGCTGTCAATTTCAGAAATATTTGTGGTGTCATAGTGATTCAAAACAGCCTTGAGTGGTGTTATCAGATAAATGTTGACATGATTGTGTGATTTTTAATAATAATAATAAAAAAAGACATTTTTACAAAAGTTGAAGCAGTGCTTCCTAACTTAACCTATAAATTTAACTTATATTTTAGCTTAAACGTATCTGAAAATTGTTTTACATCGCTGGCGAAATTAAGTAGGAAGCTTATGTTTACAAATTAATTTGTTTTATTACGTGTCAGACAGCGCTCTTAAACGAAAACCCCTGTAAACTGTTTATATTCTCCGATAGAGCGTTGTAATATTTTGAAACCGTATAGGAAAATGACCGCTCAAAGATTGATGTTGAGAGTAGCGGTGGCGTAATGACAGATTTATGAGGAATATTCACATCATACACAAAATTAGTGAATGAAAATCCCACGTTGTTTCATTCTTAACCAGCCGATTTTCTTAATCTTATTGCTAGCCTCTTTCACCCCTACGAATTCCACATACAAGCCGTGTGTCTGAATTCTGCATCAACTGAATCCTGTTCTCAGCAATTTTAGTCAAACAAGAGCCATATATATATTGTCAATAATATAACCCCTAGCTGATTGCGTTATCATGCTATCTCGCCACGCGATAACTTGTGTTTATGTTTTACTTTCATTTAGTTTAAAAACATGTTAGATACTGTCATTTCGTAATATAAATTTTACAGTTACACAAATAGTTGTTATAAACGTAAAATTATCTAGTATTCATCTTTATATTTACTTATTACTCACCTAACAGGGTCTGTGGGGAAGCGAAAAAAATGTTTAAAGCAAGTGTACCGCTTATTGGGACACCATTTTGCAGCACACACATAATGGCGGCATGCGCGACGAGATGCGCAGGACGGCTCGCAAGCGGAAAGTCAAAATACTGTATTATTTATTATACTGTGGTTATACCATCTTCTACTACCGTATATTGCTTATAAATTAGTAAAAGCCCTCCTTATGCATTATATTTCGGATAAAAATGAATTTTTTAAATTTTTGAACACATTTTTTTGTTATTTTCATATTGTAATAATTGACTTTGGCCGTGGATGAATAAATAAATAAATTTTTAAACCCCTTTCCTACGCTCAATGTTTCCTAAAAGCTAATCAGCACCTACACATATCCTGTAGTATTTATGTACCAAATTTGGTAAAATATGTTAATCAAAATAAAATCCTTTTAATCCTCACGTACACTATACTGAAAACACACAGAATCAGATTACAATCACAATCTTTTCTGTATCTCTTATCTCGTACACGCCGACAATGAACTATATACTGAACAGGAGTGAACGGTATTTATCCTACGTCTATGCGATTATTGTGACGTTTTATCCTATAATGGCGGCATGCGCGACAAGATGCGCAGGACGCCTAGGAAGCGGAGAGTCGGAATACTGTATTATTTATTATACTGTATTATACTGTAGTAGAACTGTCTTTTCCGTCCTAAAATAGCAAGAAAAGCGTGTTCTCTTGTTGCGACACGATGTGAACTGTCACATAAACAACACTAAACATTTACGAATAGCTTATACTAACACGAGATACCGGATGGCAACAAGATATGACGACATCTAGTTTGAGCAAGCAATGGAATTATTTTCAAACTAATGTATATTGATTTCGCCAAAGAATTACCTATCTGAAAGAAGTCTTATGGTGTTGATTAATTTGTCGAAAAGTTGATGTAGGTATATTGGTATTTTATTTATTTTTGTTTTATTTTAGAGGTACTTTGTAAATGACGAACATTTAAATTTAACAGCAAATAATGTCGTATTCCTTATGCTTGGTGGAGAATCTCAAGCTTCTATACGATGGATGACCTATGGTGCATGGTATGAGAGTGCACAAGAATATGGCGCATTAATGTTTTTACTAGAGCATCGCTATTATGGCAAAAGCCACCCTTTCAGGTAAATTACTTACAAGCCAAAATTCATTATCTTAAGAATTATAATGATATAGAATAAGTATTCAATAAATGACGACATTAAGATATATATAATAATAATAATCACAGAAACACCAAAATGTCTAAGCTCTTATTCGAGGGAGTATAAAATTCTTTCAGTAACAGCTCACAACATTATCGTAACAAAAACGCTATTCTCAAAAACAATAAACAATAAACTAAATTTGCGCAAAACTAGTGGCCACAGAACTCCGGTCGCCGCTGACGTCAGGACCCCTGCGCAATCACCTCACCAAAAACTGCTCAATGAGTTAACCTATATTATATAGTTAATGCGCCTTGAGTAACACGTACGTCACGTTCCTTTTTACTTTCCCGCAAAGGGAAGTATTGTGAACGCGCTAAACATTGAGAAATTTCGATAAAGACGGATATAACCATTTTGAAGTTCCCTGAGACGATTAAGACCATTTCGGGATGGAAGTCTGTCTGTCTATCTGTGTGTGTATGTATTCTGGATAGCGCCTAAACGTCCAACCAATTGAGCTAAATTTTGGTGTATGAGATTAGGAGAGGGCTAAGATGAACCCATTAGTTTTTGGTTGAAATCGCTTAAGCCTTGTGATAGGGGTGGACACAACCGCCGAATTTTCAAATACCAGTAGGGGGTCACGTGATACATCATTTTAAAGCATTTTTATCTGCTTTACAGCTATAGTTGACTTTTGATATTTGCCATCACAATTCTCGAGAAAATTGCGTTTTAAATGTCACCTGTTATTAGAGTTTAATACAAATATAATACAATAATTTGATAAAGGGTTTTTGGCATCATTGATAGACCGCGCTTTGCATGCGGAAGGTTCTGATTCGAATCCCACCTGCTCTGACAACTTTTTTTTATTTCTAATTTTTGATTAAAGTAGTTAGTTTGTTAGGTTAGTTTATTGGAAATAATGAAAATAATATAATAATAATAATTAATAAAATTCTGTTTCGTTACGCAGGTCATTTATTTTTGATTACATTATATATTGTCGGCAAAATTTTCGGGGACACAACCCTTTTTTTGTATATATCACCGGAAATACGTTTCCTATCTGATGAACTTCCAACGTGAGGAACTATATAGTAAAATAAGAATGCTAAGAAAAAATAAGCCAAATTAATTTGTTCGCCAAATTAGAAAGAGAAAAAGTTCTGTGGAGTGGTTTGTTTTACTTTAAATTAAATTAATTAATTAATTAAAACGTTTTTCTAGTGACATTACTTTATCAAGTTTGCAATACCTGTCACCAAGTCAAGCACTAGAAGACATCAGACATTTCATTGTGACAATGAATCAACAATACAACTTGCCATCAGATGTTAAATGGATTGCATTTGGTGGATCCTATCCAGGTACCTTGGCTGCATGGTTACGTCAGAAGTATCCACATTTAGTAGCTGGAGCTGTGGATAGTAGTGGACCGTTGATAGCTGTTCTGGATTTTGAGAGTGAGTTCCTTTTTATTTGATAAATCATTGATGATTCTAGAACATTACTTCTCTTTTCAGAATATCTTCAAGTAGTGATAGACGATTTAGCCACTCATAGCCAAACATGCGTTGATAATCTTCAGACTGCATTTCAACAATTGGACAGTTTAGTAGAAGGACAGAACTACGAACAAATCGATTCATTATTTACATTATGTGATTCCATCCAAGACAGTTTAAACAATTCAAAAGATTTGGGCAATTTATATGAAGTTATTGCGGACGAATTTGCTGGAATTGCACAATATAATAAAAATAATGGTAATTTAGAAGTGACTACTGATACGTTATGTGATATATTGGTCAATGAAACAATTGGGAATGAAGTTGCGAGGTTAGGCGCAGTCACTACACTGTTTCTAAACAGAAATAGTGAAAGTTGCTTGGACTACAAATATACGAAAATGGTGGAAACGTATAGTAATACAACTATAACTGATACTGGAATGAGTAAGTATAGAAATGTTAATCGTCTAAAAAAAAATCATCGACGTCATTCGATTGTCCGTAATCGCTAATACAAAAAGTCGGACACTTACATTATCTTGTCGTGATGATGGCTGAGGGACAGAACACTCTACAACGGGTCTGCTATCTATAATAGAACTATTATTAGATTCAGACAGTGATACATTGACAGTATGATCATGATTAGATTAGGATATATTATCGGAATAGTTATTCTGAGATATAATACCTGGATTTCGATTTAACAACGGTCTATTATGCGATCTTATGCTACCAGAAGCAGACGGCCGAACCCACACGCTTTCAACACTCTCATTCGACAACGAACCCTCGCGAAGTACCAGTGCTACCGCAGATGAACCAGCGTTGACGTCATCATCCGCCTCTATTTGAGCCACTCTCCCTAAATCAACAGACCTATTAAAATCATCAGATAAATCATTAGCCCTACATGGAATAGAGATATGAGAATAATCACAATAAATAGATTCCAATTTTGCGTCACATTTACGAAATATTATCTGGTTTGCGTGTCTCTTCCATGTTTGTCCTGAGTTTATTTGACATACGTACGTTGTTTTGCCAAGTTTCTTTATGATTTTCGCCTCTGTCCCAGCTTTTGTGTTGCGGTCTCTATAATCGCGTACCATGACAGCATCGTCGATGTTTAACTGTCGCCTCGCAGGTCGCAGGTTTTTCGCTGGTAGTATCAGTCATGTATGCGCACAAGCGCGATGATCCGTATATCATCGCGCTTGTGGGCATACTTGACTGTGTCTAAAGGTGGTGCCACAACACTTAGACAAGTGAAAGAATAAGGCAATTCCCCCTTATCTTATTAAGCCGTGTTTGTTGGCAATCTGCCAAAATATAATTTTAATTTAAAAAATTGATAATTTGATCAAACATTACCTTTCCAAAAGCCTTAGATATGACACTCAATAACGCTATGGGTTTGAGGATTTCAACATCTGCAGCATCACCCCTTTTTATAGATGCGTTTTTAAGTTCGCAAGGAAAAACACCGGTTGAGACTATGTCTGGAGCTTGCGCAAATAAAAATGATAGTGTGGAATTCACTCAATTTTATTTATTATAGTGAGGCAATGGATCTATCAAACATGCCAGGACTTTGGATTCTACCAAACATCAAGTCAAGCAGTACCTGTATTCGGCAATCGATTTCCAATTAGTTTCTTCCTTGACTTGTGCATAGATCTGTTTGGATCTATGTTCAACGAAACTTTTATCAACAGAGGTATTCAGTATATCAATACCAGATATGGTGCATTGGATATTAGAGTTACAAATGTGGTTCATGTGCATGGCAGTTTTGATCCATGGCATCCTTTAGGTGTGACGGAAACGCAACCTGGTGGTGGAGTTGCTATACTAATTAATGGTAAGAAGTTTTGCTACCAGATTTTTTGTGCTTCATATTTATTTAAATTTTCTGTACCTACAAAACTAAACTTTGACGTTAGCTGACATTAATAATACTTCATCTACAATAATGGGTCTCCCACAGCTTTCTTTAGACAAGTCATGAACAGATAATGGCAACACCGCAATACTATATTAGTAGACCAGTCTTAAATTTGTTTTCCATTTACAGGGACTGCCCATTGCGCAAATATGTATTCGGAAACAGAACATGACATAGAAGAACTTAAGAGTGCAAGACAAGAAGTACACAGATTAGTAGGTGTATGGTTATCCGAAGATTTAGCATCAAGTACTACACCCATATTATATTATAAAAGTTCTAAACTGATAGGCATTATTTTATGTTTGGTATTGTTACAATTACAAGTTTAGCTTTATATATCCATTTGAATAAATTGTAATTTTGCTTAAAGTATGTACCTACATAAAACGTTTAAACAAATATTCCAATTAATTTTTCAATTTTTTTCTATTTTTGGACATAATGTTGGTTCATTAAAATCCAAGAACTAAAAAAAATATATATATGTAGGGCTTCGTTAAAATAAGGATGCCGAACATAAATTTAAAAAAAGGCTATATTTATTCATAAACAACAAAATCACAATCTTAACCTCTAAAACATAACCACACAAGAAGCATAGACTTCATCTGTCATTTTCATATTTTTGACGTATCTCCTTCAATGTCAACGTCAACTGTCTTGGAATCGTAGACACACTACATAACGAGACACTAAAATGTCTACAGCTCGGCCATTCCTGACAAAAGTCCGTCCACGGACTATCGTAGGAACAGTATCAATACAAATCATAATATAACGGTCAGCATAATGACGTTATCACATAATGTAACATAAGACATAAAATATTTATCATAAATAACATAATTGCATAATTACAACATAAGTGACATAATTATTACTTCGAACATAATTGACATAAATGGCATAATAATTAATCGGAACATAAGTGACATAATTATTACTTCGAACATAATTGACATAAATGGCATAATAATTAATCGGAACATAAGTGACATAAATTGCATAATTATTAATCATAACATAACTGACATAATTCGAATAATTACATATTTTCATAATCATAATATTCATAATCTTAATATCAAAGTTTCTTATGCCCGTTTGCACCACATACCGTTTAAGTCACGATTTGTTCTAAGAGGCGCTTAGCATCTATTTTTTATTGCACCGCGTTAAAACGTCACTTTAAATTTGCCTAAGTGTCACTTAAGTGAAGTGTTGAAGAATATTTTAAGTCACGATTTGTTCTAAGAGTCGCTTAGCATCTATTTTTTATTGCACCACGTTAAAACGTCACTTTAAATTTGCCTAAGTGTTCCTTAAGTTAAGACTCGAAAATTCTCTTCTTAAATGGAATTCTAACCTCAATATTGCTTTTATATTTTTCATTATTGGGTTGTTTACATTGTGTGGCGATTAAAAATATGGGATTATTGGATGATGATCTTGATGTTTTCGAATTAATTGAACATGGATTTCCAAGGAGGGTGTATGAAAGGCCGAATTATTTTTAAGATATGGAAAATTTAAGTTTTTTTCAAAGATTTCGACTGACGAAGCCTACGATTCGGCCTATCCTAGACCAAATTGAGCATTTTTACTAGAATTTGATGAGATATGACAGCTTTCATTAGAAGATAAAGACTAGAAAGGGTCTTTGTGCTTAACATACCTATTACTATTATATAGAGGTATAAATTATTGAGCTAGGGTATCAACAACAATAAATTAAAACCATAACAACTATTCGCAACTATACTTATAAATTATTATTTTATATGTAGCAATAAAAATTATTGCTGTTATAAACGAGTTTGTTTTTGCTTTTTATCTAGTAACAGATTCAGTTGTTTATACTATTCAGAGCACTAGCTTATGGCGCCAAAATATTCAAACAGCAAAAACAAAGCGAAATGCACGCCACCGATCCGCGACGGCCACCCACGGAAACACGACCCAAGGGCGAACGTTCCCATTGGCTCGGTATAAAAGGAAATTAACGTATGCTTACCTACTGCCCGACCAAAAAACTCTTCTTCATTGTCGGCTACCTTAAATTTGCTATGTTGACAAATTTACCCGATACTTAACTAAGTGCTATCTACGCATGATTCGGTGCAATCAATTCCGTTCTTAAAATTTAGGTGACCCTTAACTATTCTCTACTTAAACTGTATGTGGTGCCAACGGGCATAAGTTGACTCGAGAAATCTCTTCTTAAATGGAATTCTAACCTCAATATTGCTTTTATATTTTTCATTATTGGGTTGTTTACTGTGTGGCGATTAAAAAATTAAAAATATGGAATTATTTGACGAGGATCTTGATGTTTTCGAATTAATTGAACATGGATTTCCAAGGAGGGTTTATGAAATTTTTTTCAAAGATTTCGACTGACGAAGACTACGATTCGGTCTATCCTAGACCAAATTGAGCATTTTTACTAGAATTTGATGAGCTGACAGCTTTCAATAGAAGATATTTTAGTAGGAAAGACCGAAAAGCGTCTTTGTGCTTAACATACCTATTATATATATATAGAGGTACTGAGGAAATAGTCGATATTAAAAAATAATAATAGAGGTATATACCTATGTATTAAAACCATAACAACTTCACGTTTACAGTTTATTTAATTATTAATCCACAAAAGAATAAATAAGCTAACAACTCTACTTATGTTCCCAGGTAAATAATAACCTAAAACTATTTTTGAATATAAATCACAAAATATGTTAGTAGTAGCACTCATCTAGTTAAATCTTATAATAGAAACAGACCAATATAGGTACATGTAATAAATACATTTCAAATATATAATAATAACAATAGATAAATTTAACAATGGAAAATAATAACAAAAAGTTAATTTTATTAATTTGAATGATGCCACAATTATGATCCAACAATATCGATGAGGAACTTCTTTCTCGTTGGAAGTGTAGTTTGGAGGTCTTCTCTTTCTTTATGTATCACTAACTTCCATCGTATTATATTAAAAATGTATTTAATAATAAAAAGAAAATAATTTTGTGGTATAGCGGACAAAATGACTGTATTTTCCTACAGAAGGGACTTTGGGTAATGTAATTTAGCAGGGCCTCAGTCTAAACAAAGTCCCTTGTGTAGGTAAAACCAGTCATTTTGTCCGCTATGCCACAAAATTATTTTGTTTCTATTATATTTACGGACACAATTTCACTCTAGTATTTAATAATTTTCGTTCACATTCACAATCAAAACTAATGTTTACATTATGAATTATTATGAAAACAAAACTGAAGAGGTTAAAAGTTAAAATATTACCTACTGCCCGACCAAAAAACTCTTCTTCATTGTCGGCTACCTTAAATTTGCTATGTTGACAAATTTACCCGATACTTAACTAAGTGCTACCTACTCATGATTCGGTGCAATCAATTCCGTTCTAAGGAATACTTAAAATTTAGGTGACTCTTAACTATTCTCTACTTAAACTGTATGTGGTGCAAACGGGCATTAAACTCTTAACATAACACATCATAAATAATACATAATACTTAAAAATACATGAACGATAGCATCTAATTAATAACAACTTAACAAAAAAATACTATTGGCAGACTAAATCACATTCATCAGATACATATGGTTTCATTTGATCGGGTCCTACCACAGTATTAAAAGGCTTTTGAGTATTTTCGAAACCTTCGATATCAGTAACAACATAACGATCTAAGTCTAACACACTTTTAACTATGTATGGACCTTTAAATTTAGGTAACAACTTTTTGGAAATTCCCGGAGTTGTATCAACGTTTCGGATCATAACATAATCACCTACGTCATAGATAGACGGCTGTTTCTTTTTCTGATTGTAATAATGTTCGTTAATACTTTGATTCTTAATAATTTTACTACAAGCAGCTTCTCTAATCTTACTTAAATTTCTTGTACTCTCAGTATCTAAAGATTCCAATTCTAACTTTATTCGGTCATTTACTTTACCTAATTGATCAATGCCAAATAATAAACGGCAAGGGGTTTCACCTGTAGATCTACAAACTGTGTTATTTAATGCAAACTCTACCTCAGATACAACTTCGTGCCATTTTGTATGATCTTCACTTAATTTTGCAGTCATGTGAATAATTAAACTATTAAAACGTTCCACCTGGCCATTGGCTCTAGGGGTACCTACTGCAACTAACGTATGCCTTACAGATTCTATCTCTAAAAATTCAATAAACGCAGCAGAAGTAAAACAAGAACCTCGGTCTGAGACTAAACGTACTGGCTTACTATAGTCTCGAAAATAATATTTTAAATGCGCAATGCATTCTTCGGATGTCGTTCCTTTACAACAATAAATTTTAATAAACTTTGTGAAAGCATCGACTACACAAAACACGTATCTAAATCCTTTTGTCGACTTTCCAAGTGATAAATGGTCAACATGTACTACCTGAAAAGGAAGATTACCTTTCGGTATACTATGCAAATATCCCTCTGCTTTACCTGTCAAGGGTGAAAACTCTATACATCTTAGACAATTAGAAATATAAGTCTTGACTTTAGACTTCATCTCTGGGAACCAATAAACTTTTGTTATTGCATTCATAACCTTCTCTATGCCTACGTGACCTAAATCGTCGTGACAAGTTCTTATAACGTTGTACTCCATACTTTCAGGAACATAAAATAAGAGTTTTTCATTTTTATGTTTTCGGTAAACTAAACCATCTCTGAGCTCAAAATATTTGTCTTCATTATTTTCTAAATGTGAACGAATTTTGCAAATATTAACATCACGATCTTGTTTAATAGACAATGTACGTTCAAAAGTATTGGATTCAATAATCAGAATACTATGACAACGACTAAGCGCATCAACATGAGACATTTTACTACCTGCGCGATGCTCTATTTCAAAATTATAATTTTGTAAAAACATCGCCCAACGTGAAATTCTAGGATTAATATTTTGTTTACTTAGCGTTAATCGAAAACTGTCACAATCCGTGATAATTTTAAACTTTATACCAAAAAGATATACATGGAACCGTTTTATTGCATAAATTATCGATAAACATTCGAGTTCAAAGCTGTGGTATTTCGATTCGGTAGGAGTTGTCCTTTTACTAAAGTAAAACACGGGTAAAAATTTGCCATTAAGTTGCTTTTGCATTAAAATAGCTCCATAACCAGTAGCACTAGCGTCACAATGCAATTCGGTCTCTAGTTTCGGCGAATATACTGACAAAATTGGTTGATTACATAAACATTCTTTCAATTTTTCAAAGGCAGAATATTCCTCTTTACCAAAATCAAATTTTACTTCTTTTCGGATTAAGTTATATAACGGTTTAGATATAATTGAAAAATTCTGAATAAAGCGCCTAAAATAACTTGCAAATCCAACGAAACGGTGCACTTCTTTTGAATTTCTCGGTACAGGGTAGTCCAAGAGTGCTTTAACATTATCTGGATTGGGTCGAATACCTTGTTCATTAATTAGATACCCGAGATATAAACATTCATTGAACAAAAAGAAACATTTATCGAGTCGAAACTTTATTTTATGCTTTCCCGCGGTAGCGAAAACGTTTTGTAATATATCTAAGTGACTACTGAAATCTGTCGTAGCTATCAAAATGTCATCTAAATACAATAAAATTTTATTTTCTCTTATTAAATCAGCAAATATTGTATTTGTATATCTCTGAAATACTCGAGGTGCATTTGTCAATCCAAATGGCATTCGTATGTATTCGAACTGGCCTAATGGTGTAACGAAAGAAGTATACTTAATACTTGACTCTGCCACTTTAATATGGTGGAAACCACTTTTCATATCTAACGTTGTAAAATATTTTTTATCCTTAAGCATATCAAGGTGATCCTCTATAAGGGGGGTTGGGAAATTATCTTTGACTGTAATGGCGTTCAGTGCTCTGAAGTCGACACACAAACGGTATTCCCCGGATTTTTTAGGAACCATAACAATAGGGCTAGCGTATGGAGAATTACTGGGTCGAATAACATTTTCCTTTAATAAACCATCTAGTATTTTCCGTAATTTTTCTTTTTCGGAGAATGATAATCGCCTAGGTCGAAAACTTATAGGTTGACTATGCTTTAAAATTATTTCCATTTCGAAATTATTAGATTCTTCATAATTTGAATTAACTTTAGATTCATATTGCTCATAAATATTTTTTATTAATTTAGAATCGTTGTAAGAAATACTATTATTTATGTTTAAATTTTCACATGCCGGCTCTGGCTCATTCAAGTCATAATTGATATTCATAATTTCATTTTCAAAATTGGCATCGAAATTGTCATCCGCAGTAGTATCTACTTTTGAAATTTCAAGTTTCTCTCCTAACGTAATTTTTAAAAGGGGGTTACAAAGAAAGTCACGGCCTAATAATGCTGAATATGTCATTGTGCCATCGGGTACAACAAGAAATTTGACGTTTATAATAAAATCAATAATAACAATATCTTTCTGAAAGGTACCTAAAATTTCGAGTTTAGAGTTATTTATGCCAGTAAAATTATACACATTATTATCACGCAAATAAAATGGTACATACTTTTCTTTAATCAAACTGATAGGACTTCCAGAATCTATCAGTGCATTAATATTGTAAAAAGAAGTAGCATTATCAATTATTACACTATAATCAAAGGATACACAATATGGATGCTGAACCATATGCGTCGTTCTGGCTTTTCTCTCAGGACAATCTGCTATTTTATGAGTAATCTGCCCACACTGAAAGCAAGAGCCCTTCTCGCGTTTCGGCTTTGGACATCTGGCTGCAACATGACCATCTTCATTGCAGTTAAAACATTTTATTGATCTGGAATTGGACGTACTTGTCTGCGCACGCGTACTTGGAGCAGCAGCGGACGATTCTTGCTTATACTTAAATTTCGGTGCATAATGTAAAGAGTCTTTTGCTAATCTATCACTACGTGTCACGTTGTTCATCACTAAAAGTAGTTCTTGTAATGACGAGAAACGTTGCATACGCGCTTGGCTTTGTAAAACTGGTTGATCGAAACCATCAATAACATAGTCAATCAAGTCGAGATCACTAAGACCCGCTAAATTACCTAATTTAACTTTTTCATGAAAATATACAGCGAAACTTTCATGCTTTTTCCACATTCTGGACTGAAAATTGTTCATTAATACAACTTTATCTGGTCTACATGAAAACATGTTTAATAACTCAACTTTCAAATGTTCCCACGTCATGGTAACATAACAATTTTTAGAATAAAACCAATCACGAGCTTGTCCTTTAAGCTTACCTGCCACAACTAATTGTATAACCTTGTCCGGTACTTGATAGACTTGTTGGACACTGTCGAGACGTTGTATCCACATGCTTACATCTTGGCCAATACCAGAAAAATCAGGAAGAAGCGCTGCAATCTCGCTGTGCGTATACACAGGTTTCGGAGGCTGCGGAACACTTGTTTCTCTCTCAATTTGTTCTCGAAACATAAGCGTTCTTACTGTACTTTGAATAATGTCTTCAATGGAGAACGTTACGGCTGGTGTGGCGGCTGAATTTACGGTGTTTGGTACCGTGGGGTCATCCGACAAAATCTCAGTTGTATTTTCATTTGTAGCCATAATATCGGAAAAATATTCACTTAATAACGCGTAAACTACTTTTTCATCCCACTTCTGAGTTTGTAGGGCTTCGTTAAAATAAGGATGCCGAACATAAATTTAAAAAAAGGCTATATTTATTCATAAACAACAAAATCACAATCTTAACCTCTAAAACATAACCACACAAGAAGCATAGACTTCATCTGTCATTTTCATATTTTTGACGTATCTCCTTCAATGTCAACGTCAACTGTCTTGGAATCGTAGACACACTACATAACGAGACACTAAAATGTCTACATATATATTTGTACAGAAAGGAAACAATCGTTACATATTGTGAATGATAGAGATACACGATACCGCCACCTCCTCAGCATACCAAAACATAGATCTGCTTTATTGGAACGTTCGTTCTCCTATGTTGCTTCTCATTTGTATAATAAAATACCTGCAGAAATGAAATTGCTGTCAACCTATCTATAGCTTCAAAAGTAATTATAAAGAGTACCTTTTGAACAATGGCTGATGCTCTGTTTCACCCTACCTGTTTTTGCATTTATGTGTTACATTAATGTTTGTTTGCGTATTGTTGTTGAAAAGTATTGCTAATGATATTTTGTTGTCATGATATTTCTATTCTAGGTTAAAATTACTAAATACACAAGACAATTCTGACAATGAAGAGATTTTAAAGCCCCTAATTTTTCACAATGTTGTAATAATCGTTATTGTGAGCATGCGCAGTATTTAAATTGCAAGCCCTTAACTTTATTAACGATAACAGATTCCGTTATTTACGGACAAATACCGAAAGGTGTCAGTTATTTATGGTTATTATTCCAACATCAGCGTTGCAAGATGCGGTAAAATTGTATACGTCTTATTATTTATCTAACAGGTTGCAAAATAGCTTAGCTTAATGATTAATATAGATTCACAGTTTTTGTTGTTCTATTCTAGATATTCGTACAAGTTCATGTAATTCTGACAACAATCGGTTCAATACGTTTAAGTATACGATACGCGTCGAGGTACATATGTTTACGGCCTTCGTATCGTTAAACGTATCATAAATTTAAAGAGCGCATGCGTAGATGTCACAAGATACGTTTACGTCTATGTCACTGGCTTTGCCTTAACTCCCTAATATATATACAACCGTATGCGCATTCGATTGCGCAACGGAAAAAAACGAGACAGGGAAACCGCCATTTTGATGTGGTTTTGTTGTCAAGTTATTACATTGCCTTCTAATTATTAATTTTTATACTATAACATGGTCAAAGGACATATAAAGTTAATATAATATGGTGGTGTAAAAATATTAGGAAAATTTAACATTTTTCTATATTGTACGAGCATATCGTTAGTAATAAATAAATAAGAAAATTATTTTATCGATTGTTCAATGATTATCGATAAATCATTAATTGCTGGGGCGCACAAGTGCCGCGCATAATTTTCGTCCGTGACAGTTTTTTAAAAATATAGATCGGAGAGAAGAAATAATAACGTTCGCAGAAAGTTGGCCGTCCTTTTTATTTAAACAAAAAGTTATATGTACCTTCAAATTACTCTTGGAGTTACTGTGGCAAAATATATACCTAATAATAGTGTGAAAGTGAAGAACATTGGAGAGTGGCAGTAGATTGGATTACTTCGGGGCCCCGCAACAGAACTGCAGCATTAAAAGGTAGGCGACGTTAATTTTAATCGCGTCGCTCTATTATCCTAACAGAAAAAAATTGGAATTTAAATATTGAACTTGTGCAACCTACTAATACAGTCCATTAAAAAAAATAGTCGATTATTGCATTTACTATACATATATGTTTATGGAAGGGATAGGATAAAATGGTTGGTTTTATTACTGCCAAATTATATGATACTTTAATACTCATCACAAATTTGAGGATTAGTTTTTAGCAATAGTATAATGGGTCACACTTTAAAACCTAATGATCTTGACAAAACAGGCTTAATAACAATTTTAAATAAACATTCAGTGCCCGGTATTAACTTGGATAGCACACTTGTATAGCTCTGCTGAATGTTCAGCTGTGGCTATGGTATAGTGTTACAACCTTAATATATATTATAACTTTTCCAAAGTAAGCAAAATGGCCTCGCCTATATATTACCACAATTTTACCTTTCACTTTCACCGACAATCACGCTATTCGCAACAAATACCGTGTCCCGTTATTCAAATAACGTTCCGGTAATATCTGCGCATGCGGCTCAGACAGCAATTCGACACTTACGGCACGCTATTTTAACGTGATAATTGTTCCAAAGTCTCTATTGACCATTGAGTAATAGCGCCGATTCTTCTTCTTCCTTCTATATGGCCTGCTATTCAATAGCAAACAGCCAGTGTTTAATAGCGTTGACGTTGACTAAAGACTAGGATTGTATATTGTATTAGGTTGGCTTACTTGTGAGGTGAGCCAAAGTGGTAATGTTTGCGATAAACAAAATTTTTAAATCTTATCTTTGATCGATCGGAAGACGCTAGATAGATAAAAAACATAAAGGGTTATCGCATATTGGTTTAAAAAATTAGACAAGCAGTGACAATTATTGCTTCTATCGAATTAAACCTCTATGCTTTATTCCAAGTTCCAACACAGGAGAAGACCTCCACCTGTATTTATTTTTCTAGGTTAGGTTGGGTGGTATGTAAATATCTTTTGACCATTTTTGGTAGCGCTCCATTTAACATTTAAATTCATATTTCAACTAATAAGTTGAGGTCTTCTCGAAATTTAAATAATAATTAAGGGTGAAATAAAATGCAAAATACAGAAGAAGACACAGAATGGAACGATATATTACGGTCAAAAGGTATAATACCACCAAAAAAAGAAACGGAAATTACAGAAGACCAAATTGTATCTATGTTAGAAGAAACTATAGAACAAAAAACTACATGTAAGTTATTTATATCTTATATCTGTACTACCTAATTATAAATAGATTCAAGAATATAGTTGCATTTTAAGCTGGGAAAACTTTGGAAAACTTAAATCTAGACGAATTAGATGAACTAGAAGATTCTGAAGATGAAGCTGTTTTATTAGAATATAGAAATAGAAGAATTGCGGAAATTAAAGCATTGTCTGAAAAATCCAAGTTTGGATATGTTGGAGAGATTTCAGCACAGGATTATGTTAATGAAGTCAATAAGGCTGGTGAAGGAATATGGGTGATTCTCCATCTTTACAAACAGGGGTGAGATTTTTTTTTAACTCACAAATATGACTCAATTTTTCTTAGATATATTTGCCTGATAATGTTTTTCTTTACAGGATTCCTTTGTGCGCCCTAATAAATGAACACATGAAGACATTAGCATGGAAATACCCAACTGTGAAGTTTTTAAAATCTATTTCGACTACGTGTATACCAAATTATCCAGATAAAAATTTACCCACTGTATTCATCTATTTTGAAGGCGAATTGAAAAAGCAATTCGTAGGACCATTAGAATTCCGGGGTCCTAATCTGACACGAGAAGGTAATTGAATATACTTATACAGGGTGCTAATGGGAAAAATGATTTTATACGTAGTTAAACGGTGTTTTTCTGGGGAAGACCGTTGTAGATATTGGAAAAGTTATAATTCGGAATGCTTTAAAATTGATGGAATTTCTTACAGTCTATCGGGGCGAGAGCTCTTATTTATGAGATAGTAGCACTTTCAGTTGTACCGGAAGTAGGTGTCGAGGGACTGGGACTTTTTTTACTTTTAAGTACCTAATTAATTAGACTATTTTGAACATAATTAATTTTTATATTAAACCTACGAAAGCGTAGAAGGGCCATACAAAATATTTTTTAGAATTCTGACATTTTTTGCAAGATTCTGTAAAAAATCTCGGAATTTTTTATCATTCTGACTTTTTTTGCAGAATTCTGTAAAAAAATTCGGATTTTTTACAGAATACTGTAAAATAACTAGGAATTTTTCAATTCTGACTTTTATTACAGAATTCTGTAAAAAAAAGTATTACTTAGTTTTTATATTTTTTAATTTACACATGCGAAACCGCAGAGGGGCCATACAAAATATGTTTTTAGAATTCTGACGTTTTTTGGAGAATTCTGTAAAAAAATCGGAATTTTTTATCATTCTGACTTTTCTTACTGAAATTCTGTAAAAAAACATAATTAATTTTTATATTTTTTAAATTACACATACAAAAGCGTAGAAGGGCCATACAAAATATTTTTTTTAGAATTCTGACTTTTTTGCAGAATTCTGTAAAAGAATTCGGATTTTTTAATTCTGACTTTTTACAGAATACTGTAAAATAACTATGAATTTTTCAATTCTGACTTTTATTACAGAATTTTGTAAAAAAATTATTAGTTTTTATATTTTTTAACTTACACATGCGAAACCGCAGAGGGGCCATACAAAATATGTTTTTAGAATTCTGACGTTTTTTTTGGAGAATTCTGTAATAAAATCGGAATTTTTTATCATTCTGACTTTTCTTACAGAAATTCTGTAAAAAAACCTAATTAATTTATATATTTTTTAAATTACACATACAAAAGCGTAGAAGGGCCATACAAAATATTTTTTTTAGAATTCTGACTTTTTTGCAAAATTCTGTAAAAGAATTCGGATTTTTTAATTCTGACTTTTTACAGAATACTGTAAAATAACTATGAATTTTTCAATTCTGACTTTTATTACAGAATTTTGTAAAAAAATTATTAGTTTTTATATTTTTTAACTTACACATGCGAAACCGCAGAGGGGCCATACAAAATATGTTTTTAGAATTCTGACGTTTTTTTTGGAGAATTCTGTAATAAAATCGGAATTTTTTATCATTCTGACTTTTCTTACAGAAATTCTGTAAAAAAACCTAATTAATTTATATATTTTTTAAATTACACATACAAAAGCGTAGAAGGGCCATACAAAATATTTTTTTAGAATTCTGACTTTTTTGCAAAATTCTGTAAAAGAATTCGGATTTTTTAATTCTGACTTTTTACAGAATACTGTAAAATAACTATGAATTTTTCAATTCTGACTTTTATTACAGAATTTTGTAAAAAAATTATTAGTTTTTATATTTTTTAACTTACACATGCGAAACCGCAGAGGGGCCATACAAAATATGTTTTTAGAATTCTGACGTTTTTTTTGGAGAATTCTGTAATAAAATCGGAATTTTTTATCATTCTGACTTTTCTTACAGAAATTCTGTAAAAAAACCTAATTAATTTATATATTTTTTAAATTACACATACAAAAGCGTAGAAGGGCCATACAAAATATTTTTTTTAGAATTCTGACTTTTTTGCAAAATTCTGTAAAAGAATTCGGATTTTTTAATTCTGACTTTTTACAGAATACTGTAAAATAACTATGAATTTTTCAATTCTGACTTTTATTACAGAATTTTGTAAAAAAATTATTAGTTTTTATATTTTTTAACTTACACATGCGAAACCGCAGAGGGGCCATACAAAATATGTTTTTAGAATTCTGACGTTTTTTTTGGAGAATTCTGTAATAAAATCGGAATTTTTTATCATTCTGACTTTTCTTACAGAAATTCTGTAAAAAAACCTAATTAATTTATATATTTTTTAAATTACACATACAAAAGCGTAGAAGGGCCATACAAAATATTTTTTTTAGAATTCTGACTTTTTTGCAAAATTCTGTAAAAGAATTCGGATTTTTTAATTCTGACTTTTTACAGAATACTGTAAAATAACTATGAATTTTTCAATTCTGACTTTTATTACAGAATTTTGTAAAAAAATTATTAGTTTTTATATTTTTTAACTTACACATGCGAAACCGCAGAGGGGCCATACAAAATATGTTTTTAGAATTCTGACGTTTTTTGGAGAATTCTGTAAAAAAATCGGAATTTTTTATCATTCTGACTTTTCTTACTGAAATTCTGTAAAAAAACATAATTAATTTTTATATTTTTTAAATTACACATACAAAAGCGTAGAAGGGCCATACAAAATATTTTTTTTAGAATTCTAACTTTTTTGCAGAATTCTGTAAAAGAATTCGGATTTTTTAATTCTGACTTTTTACAGAATACTGTAAAATAACTATGAATTTTTCAATTCTGACTTTTATTACAGAATTTTGTAAAAAAATTATTAGTTTTTATATTTTTTAACTTACACATGCGAAACCGCAGAGGGGCCATACAAAATATGTTTTTAGAATTCTGACGTTTTTTCGGAGAATTCTGTAATAAAATCGGAATTTTTTATCATTCTGACTTTTCTTACAGAAATTCTGTAAAAAAACCTAATTAATTTATATATTTTTTAAATTACACATACAAAAGCGTAGAAGGGCCATACAAAATATTTTTTTTGGAATTCTGACTTTTTTGCAAAATTCTGTAAAAGAATTCGGATTTTTTAATTCTGACTTTTTACAGAATACTGTAAAATAACTATGAATTTTTCAATTCTGACTTTTATTACAGAATTTTGTAAAAAAATTATTAGTTTTTATATTTTTTAAATTACACATGCGGAACCGCAGAGGGGCTATACAAAATATTTTTTTAGAATTCTGACTGTTTTTTGCAGCATTCTGTAAAAAAACTCGAAATTTTTTATCATTCTGACTTTTTTTACAGAATTCTGTAAAAAGTCTGGGATTTTTCAATTCTGGCTTTTTCATACAGGACTAAAAAATCTCGGATCTCGTTAGTTTTTGGTGTGACTTGGGATTTTAAAGAGAACGACGGATGAATTGTTTTACCATGGTTACTCTAAGCATACATTAACTTGGTATTTAAATTTACCAAACAAAACTTTCAAAGTCAACTCCACAACAAACTTTTAATTTAGTTATATAAAGGAAACTAGGTTCGGCTCAACAAGCCATCATCAGTCCAGTCTTATTGTTTTTGTAAGAATGGACTGATGATGGCTTGTTGAGCCGAAACTAGTTTCCTTTATATAACTAAATTAAAAGTTTTTTGTGGAGTTGACTTTGAAAGTTTTTGTTTGTTTTCTTTTGTTTGAGACTGGCACTCCACTTTGATGATGGATAATTTATTTCGTTATTTAAATTTACTTTAGAATCTCGGTTAACCGGCAAGAAGCTGTAAGTTGGGCTTATTAGATTGTTTTAAGTAGAATATTTTGAGAGGCAGTTTTTCCTACATTCAACTGTTTATGTGTAATAACCCAAACTTACATTTTTGGTTAAAACAATTTGATTTGTCATAAGCATTCCAAAAATATATAACACTATATAATTTTCAAATATTTAGGCTCTAAAGTGACATTTTTTTTCCTTCTATCTTTAATAACAGCCGAGATAACCTGCAAACCATCGAATTTGGGACACCTTGTACATTTATTTTCTTCTAATCATGTGTCTTTATCAAAATGATCCTCTGATATTTTGGGTCAAATTTTTTTATCACGCTTTAACCAACCAACATTTACTTTCTAATAATTCCTTACAGTTGCACCCTCTCGAACCTGGATTGTAGTTCCCGGTAGCATTTTTCCGTTTCCTATACCAGTAGCCCTACTTGGATCGCTTATGACATATCTATGCGATTAATACACACACTGTGCCATTAGTGGGAAAAATCCAATAATAATTTTTTCCGTGTATTATTTTGGATGCCAGTCATTCGTCTCGTCCCAAGATCACCAAAACTTTGACCCACAATTTCAAAGGTGCCGACAGGGTTTGGCAATTCTGTGTGGTGGCTATTCTCGGATTTAGTCTTCAGTTTGACTTTAACATGATAGTAAGAAAACTGCAGATAAGTAAAAGTTCTTTTTACTGAGTATTTTTCTGTTATATTAAAAATCCTTTCTTAAAATTTAAATCCAACTCTCCTGATATAATTAATACAAACAAAGCAATATTTTTGTCTAATCTATCCCACTAAGTTTATAAAAATAATTTCACGCATGCACGGTGATATATTAATATAAACGGTAGCGTTAACGGGAGAGTTTATAAATTGGTCTTTAATTTAAAGAAGTAGTCCATACTTAAGTGGAGTGAGATATTCTATGTGGGAAATAAAAGTCAATCTCCACAAAATAAATTTAATAAATTCCTTGTACTTAATATCTGAATACAAGTTAAGACAGCGACTGCTATTTTTTTTTTATTCATTTTATTGATTCATTTGTTCATCCAATCTCTTGATTTAGAGAGCGTTTAAGTAATGTCTTTAACCTCCAACAACATTTTCAGAGTTGGAGTTCATAATTGGTAAAACTGGTGCTATTGATACTGACATCAAAGAGGATCCTAGACCAAAAATCAAGGATAAATTGATGGCCGATTTAGCTGATACTAATGATTGGTAGTAAGAATGAATTATATATTTTCTCAATTATTTATATTATATAATTTTACAGTCGTATTATACATATTTATTTACAGTTGTTTATATATTTACATTTTATAATGTAATTTTATATGCCGATAATAATAAAGATTATGTAAAACATAAACAAACAAAATGTCAAAGTTAATGGTTAAAAATTAAAAGGCAACTAGATTTGAGTTTGATTTGAATTTAATTAAATCATGGCATACATAGAAATATTTCTTTTTAAAAATTTGTCACAGAAATGTCAATGCTCTACTCTACTATTCCAAGAATCCAGTAAGCGATGAATTTGACACAGCAAATTTGTTATTTATTGTTTCATTAAACGTCAAAGTTGTTTAAAACGATGACATTTTTTAAGCGTATAGATACATACATTCAATTTTGTTGTATTCGAATTTATTACGAAGTTTTATCTTTTGGAAAATTGAAAAGAACAGTTATGGAAGAGGATCGCCAAGGGTGATCACGTATATTTTACTCAATAGTTATCTCTGTTAATTTTGATCACACAGTACCTATAGTTTAAATCAGCAAAGTTGTAGCATTTTTTATGAATCGTAAGATTTTGATGCCAGAAATGAGGTATGTCAAAATTTTGACATATGATTAGTTATTTTAAATGGAACATCCTGTATTTTGTTTACTTAATCGGTACAGCTTTTTATTCTGAAATCAAATATACTGGGTGATCTTGAGACAGCCTCATATCTTAAAAGTTCAAATAAAAGTTGTTTGCTATTGTGGGGGAAAAACAATGATGGCACCCATTGGCGAGTTTGTCAACCGTTTCAAGGTTATCTCAAGGTCAACTAACTACCTAATCGGATTCTACATAAAAAAAAAACAAATAACTTTTGTTAATTTTTTTTGATTCCAATAATAATTTGGGTTAATTTCTTTATTTGTTGTTCTTGGAACTGAGGTTCAACAATTTAAAAGTCATCGACTGATTATTTGATTTTAGATAATTATTTAAATGCCATTATTTATTTTTTTTTCAACGTTTCGACAAGACCACCTGTCTTCATCAGGAATTTAGTAAAATACGTTTTTGTAAACTTCTGCGCAACACAGTAATAAAATGCATGGTATATAGCATTTTTATCTGCAAAACCACAGGTAATAGCAACAAAACTTTTTCTGTGATAGAAAGATATTCCATATTTTGTTAAAAATTAGCTAAATTGATAACAGACTAACGAACGTACCTACTGATCGTCATTCGTAAGTAAAAGTTAATAATTCCTCATACCAAATATTTAATTTTTATTTTTTTTATACTTAAAGAAAAAAGTAGTAAATATTTCATCTGGTAAACATTTTTGCACATTTATAGCAAAGAAATCATATACAGGGTGGTCCAACGAAAAGTTTGCACCTAGCTTTTCTCTTTTTTTTGTAGTCGAATGCGAAAATGCTCGGACACGTCGATTTTGCTTTTGAGGGGGACACATTTTAAACATATTTTTCGATCTGCGCCTTTAACCCCCTAGCGGGGGTGAGTAACAACCCTAAAATTTTAAATGGAAAGAGGGGTCTAATGACATATCATTTGAAAGGACACAAAATTGTCTTTCTAATGATACCCTATTTGTCGAATTTTACTAAAACAGTTAATACGAAAACGACTTTAAAGACATTAAGCCGATAATTTTGGTATTAATGAGAAATACAAATAAGTTTTAATTATTGCGAGTGAAAACACCTGCAATCGTTAGTACATTCCAATGTTTGTTAGTTTTAACATTGCTTTGTAAAAAAAGTAAACAAGCTGTTAAATTGATTTATTAAAACGTTACATTAACAAATGTTGAAAATGTGACCCATTTGATTCCATACAATAATACAGATTTTGTTCAAATCTATTTCTAACATTTTGTAGCATATCAGGTGTTATGTTTCTGCACTCTTCTGTAATGCGTTGGCGAAGATCTTCTATGGACTCGAGCTTCGTGGCAAAACATTTATTTTTTAAGTGCCCCCAAAGAAAAAAGTCTAAAGGCGATAAATCCGGTGACCTGGCAGGCCATTCAATTGGGCCCCTCCTTCCAATCCACCGTCCAGGGAACCGGTCATCTAAGAACTGTCTTACAGGAGCCACATAGTGCGGAGGTGCTCCATCTTGCTGGAAATAAAGCCGATCAGCAGTATGATTTTGGTCATCTTCTATTATTTGTGTTATTAAAGGATCAATTGTGTCTTCAAGCATGTTTAGGTACACTTCACCAGTTAAATTTCCAGGAATAAAAAGTGGTCCTATAATATGATTTCCTAATATGCCACACCAGACGTTTATTTTTTGAGGATACTGGGTATGAACCTCACGGAATAAATGTGGGTTACTGTCATCCCAGTAACGGCAATTGTGCCTATTTACAGCTCCATTCAAATAAAATGTGCATTCGTCGGAAAAACAAATGTTAAATAATAATTGCGGATCTTCAATTAAACGCTGGCTCATTGCTTCACAAAATTGCAGCCTTCTATCAGGATCATCCTCATTTAGTTCCTGTACTAATTTGATTTTGTACGGATGAAATTTGTACGCTTTTAAAATTCGTATTATGGACGAACGGGAGACACCTGAGGCTTCAGCTAGTTGACGGGTACTTTGACTATGATCCATTTCAACATGCCCTAAAACAGCGACTTCCACAGCTTCATTTCTGATCGGTTTCTGCGGCTGGTGTTTTACATTACAGACAGATCCGGTATCTACAAACTTTTTAACTAACTTGCCAACGTACACATCATTCACATTTTTATCGGGATGTCTCTCATTAAATAAGCGAGCCGTAAGTCTAGCACTACTATTATTTTGAAAATAAAGTTTAACAATTTCAACTCGTTCTAGAATGGAATAAATCATTTTGTACGGTAAAAGTAAAATAACTTGAGAAGCAACCAAACTGAATCAATGAAAAGACTAAAATAAACGGTGTAAATTCTTTTCCTACACGTATCTGCAGTTTTTATTTCAACAAAAAACGCAAACGATTAGTGAGGAATTTAGTTCTGATAAATAAGATAGTGTTTTTGAAATCCCGTTTTTCTTCAAAGTAAATAATTTAGAAATGATTGTAGTTGTTTTCAGTCGTAATAATTAAAACTTATTTGTATTTCTCATTAATACCAAAATTATCGGCTTAATGTCTTTAAAGTCGTTTTCGTATTAACTGTTTTAGTAAAATTCGACAAATAGGGTATCATTAGAAAGACAATTTTGTGTCCTTTCAAATGATATGTCATTAGACCCCTCTTTCCATTTAAAATTTTAGGGTTGTTACTCACCCCCGCTAGGGGGTTAAAGGCGCAGATCGAAAAATATGTTTAAAATGTGTCCCCCTCAAAAGCAAAATCGACGTGTCCGAGCATTTTCGCATTCGACTACAAAAAAAAGAGAAAAGCTAGGTGCAAACTTTTCGTTGGACCACCCTGTATAATATCTTTACACTCGTGAGTGACAATAAACAATAAGTTAGTTTTTGAGAAAATATGGAACATCTTTCTGTAGCACAAAAGGTTGAGATGATATTGCTCTATGGAGAATGTCATAGAAATGTCGATAATGCCGTAGCATTGTATATGCAACGTTTTCCAGAAAGAAATCCTATATCCTGCTCTACATTTTACCGTGTTGTGAAGGATTTTAGAGAAACCGGAAATGTACAGACGAAAAAACGAACTCGACGAGCTACTGTCAGTGGTGAAAATAATGAAATCGCAGTATTGGCGGCTATTGCTGTGAATCCGCATGTTTCTTATCGGAGAATATCGCGAGACTCTGGAATTTCTAAATCAAGCATTCTTAGGATATTAAAGCGGCATAAATTTCACCCGTATCACATTGCTTTGCATCAAGAACTTCATGGTGATGATTTTGAGAATCGAGTCAGATTTTGTCAGTGTGCACGAGAACAAATTCGATTAAACAGAAACTTTTTCTTTAGTGTGTTGTTTTCGGACCAATTTGGTTTTACAAACCTTGGACAGGTGAATCGTCACAACCTGCATTATTGGAGTGTCGAAAATCTGCGGTGGTTAAGAGAAGTGGAACAACAGCGCCCTTGGAGAATTCCTGAATGTCAATTACAATATATTATGGATTGGCAGAAACGGGACCATTCTATGGCCTCCTAACAGTCCTGACTTAACTGGAAATGGACACTTTTTTATTGGGATATTTAAAATGCACCGCCTAAAAATAGAACAAGAATGCTTAATAACCAACCAGAAGTATTGAAAAGAACTGTCACTGTTTCCAAGATACAAGTTTTTTTATCAATAACGGTTTTTTTTAATTAAGTCAAATATCCCCTTACCGATTTCTTTGAAATTTGGCAGCGTTGTTGCTAGAAATAGGGAGCTCATATGGCTTAACTACTAAGGCTAAGGTGGTTTGCCATCTCAGGAATCCCAAAAGACAGAGGTAAGTAGCCTTTAAAAAGACTGATTTATTCGTGAAGAGAGATAGTTTAGAATGCAGAAAGTTATTTTTTTTTTCACAGTTTCCTGGTATATTTGCCGGGTTCAGAACCAAGGCTTTTAGCCTTACTTGGATAATGCTTTTCGGATAGTGGAAACCGAGACTAGGATAGCAGCTTTCTGTAAATTTAGCATAATCGAGGTTTGTATGTTTAAAATTTTTAGGTAAGTGCTAACTTTCTTGTGAATCAGCCCATTAGCCGATATTATAATAGGGTATATTTCTACGCTGACGTTCCAGATTCTCTTCAGTTCATTTGATAGTTGTTGGTATTTACAGATTTTTTCATTGTGAGCTTTTGCGACGTTGTCATCTAGAGACACAGATATATCTATTAAGTAAACCTTATTTTGCTTTTTGCTCCAAAGAACAATGTCGGGTCGGTTGTGCTGAACAGTCTGATCGGTTATTATCGCCAAATCCCTATATATCTTGTGGTCATCGTTTTTGTTTAATCTGTAATGGTGTGTAAAGATAGTATTGTATTATTATTATTATTAGTTAAAGTAGTGAGCGGTTTCCCGATGAAACTTACTTTTATACCAGTTTATTACGGATAAGAATTTTAAAAGTAGTATGTAATTGTCGCAGCACCATTTTCCAGTTCACAATCCAAACGATTCTTAAACGCATTGACCGATGGCGCACTCACTGCGTCCTCATTAAGACCGTTCCACATATACACCACTCTGTTCGTCAAGAAATTCTTCCTACACATTCGCGCACATCTCTCTTTAGAAAGTGTTTTAGAGTGACCTCTCAATTCTCTTCTGTCGTTAACATGAAACATATTAAGTGGTGTGTTATAGTAGTTATTTACAATTTTATAAGTCTGTATCAAGTCGCCACGAAGTCTACGAGCAGCCAGTGTTGTTAAGTTCATTCTAGTAAGGCGATCCTCATATGGTAAATTCCTCAATTCTGGTGGGATTTTCGTTATTCTTCTTTGCACACGTTCTAATAGTTCTATGTCTTTCACATAATAAGGGCTCCACACCGACTGAGCGTACTCCAGAATTGGTCGTATGTAATTCTTGTACAATTTTACAATCATAGCGGTGGAGTGGTCATTATAGTTGTAAATGAAAACCAAAAAAGCAGGTAAAAACACAGCAGAGGTCAACAAGAGCAACTAACACAACATCTAGGATAAAGAGCAAACCAAAATCATCGGGAGAGAAAATAGTACCTATGTGGATGAACCCTAACAAGGTATAGTCCAATTCAAGGCCGAATGAGCCAGAACTTGTTTAGTACAATAACAGCAGCTATAGCGAGTAACGTAGCAGCGAAAGCAAACATCGATGATGAGATTCAGCATCGTATAAGATGAGCAAGCGCATCTTTTGTTTTGAGGCTCGAGGATCGGTCTATTTAGCCATCTTAGGGTTCTGAAGTTAAGACAACGCATGGTTGAATGCTATGTATGGTCGGTATTGCTGTACGGAGTAAAGACGTGGACTCTGAAGGCCAGAATGATGAACCAACTGGAGGCATTTGAAATGTGGCTTCACAGGAGAATAGTTCGTATTACGTGGACATAACATGTTATAAAGGAGAATGTACTACGAAGAGCAAACATCGAAAGGTAACTGTTGACGACCGTAAAATGCCGGAAGGCTTGGACATATATTGAGAGGAGATAAATATCGTCTATTACAGCTCGTACTAAAGGGGAAGATTGAGGGGCGCCGTGGGGTTGGAAGAAAGCAACAATCGTAGCTCAGAAATAATAGGGATTTGACCGGCATAAGAAGGGCTGGTCGACTTTGTCGCTTGGCGGAGGACCGTACAGCTTTTGTCATGGTGATCGTCAACGTCAAGGAGAGCGGACAAGGCACATGAAAGAAGAAGAAGAGGGTTCACAACAGAAATCCCTGAGTTGGAGTAATTCATACTCGTTAGCGAGTGAGTGCTGATGATGGTGACTTATTTTGAATCTTCCTGCGTATTTCCAAATTTTAATACTTTGATAGTAGCGTGATGGCAGATATTATTCTTATTGATGTTCACTGTTCACACATTGCTGCTTTGACGAAGATTCCTGCTGAAATACAGTTTAGGAGGTTTTGGAATAGCTATACATCTTATTCTATATTAAAGCTTGTTTATTTATTTCACGAGTACATATTTATATAAAAAGCTATTTGATCTATTTATTAAACACTATGTAACTTGTTCCCGGTTTTTGTAACACATTTTTCGGCGCTCGCACTGCATGTATAATCACCATCATCGAAAGTGAAACTGCGCGCGAAACATTTTCCCATACAGAAATTTTCCTCGAAGCGAACAATCAGTGGATTTCAGCGTTTCATGCCAGTTTGTTCCATTCCACATCCATAGCGGCATCTGTTGAAAAGATATTTTTGATAATTTGGTTTTTATTTCTGCATCATTAAAAACATCAAGTGCAGCGACAACTGTTCTTCCGGTAATTGGTTATAGAGACATAAAAGGTAAGATGTTTTGCAATTATTTATATTGTATGTTACATTTTTTCTGTTTAGAGTAATTATTGTGGTTTGTTAAAATAAACATCCATGGCATTAATGATGTTTTTAAACCGATCGAATATATTTTTAAATATACACTGTGTACAAGATAAAAATGGGATAGCATTGGAATCTTGGAAACGGAAAAGTTGTACAATTTTAACATCTTTTAAATAATGTTTTCAAAAGTAAACTAACTTTGGCCGTTTTCGAGAATTTTTCAAAAAACGATTTTTTGTGATTTTAGTTTTTACTTATTTCTGACATTATTTTTACAGATATAAAAATATGAAAAGCACTTTCTCATTGTTACTTTTTGCGGAGAGTCAGGTAGCGTTTACAAATTTTCACTACGACGTTTCGTTTTTGAAAAACTATCATCAACTTTTTTTTTTACAAATTTCAGTGTGTTTGAGGTAGGGTTGCCAAATATAACAATATCAAAAATAGGTTAGCCCATATACAATTATATGAGAATTTTATTTATTGCAAAGTACCTACATTAGCTGATGTAGTCCTTGATTATTTATTAAAAATTTCTTCTTGCATAGCTGGCAACTTGCTCTGATTTTGTCATTTCAAACTGGCTTTAAACTGCCACTTGCCAAAAATCAGATAAATAAAAATTAAATGTACGGTTAGGGGTTTGGTTGTGTTGTAACTAATGTCACCGCCGTCCGTATTCGTAGTACGTGCAAGTAGGTTTGCCACGTGCTTAGGATGGTGCAAGTAGGTTTGCCACTTGATACTGGCCTCCTGACCTGGCACGGGCGTATCTATTAATGAAAATATATGAGAAATAGTCTCATATTAAGCATGTTAATAGGTGATATGAGAAAGAGTGGAAATATATGAGTCTCATATTAAAAATAGGCGGTCTGGTAACCCTAGTTTGAGGTGTTATTTAAAATTATGCAAAAAAATCGCCATAGTTTGGCACTTATTTTGGGTAAAACATTCATCTTTTTTTAATAACTTCAGAAAGCACAAAAATTTCAACTAAATATAAAAAATCGCGTACAGAATAAAATGTACTGAGGCAGAAATAAATTGTCAAATAATAATTAATAATTGTGAGTAACGACGAAAGAATGTGTTTGCAAAACCTACTACGCTGCATTCAGTCAGTGGAGAGTTTTCTTCAATAATTTGAAATTACACCCATTACATGTGATATACCACCTATTTAGCTCTCCATATTATATATTATGTAATATATATATATATGGAGACTATTAGTTTCACCGGAAATACTTGTTTTTGGTCATTTTATACATAAATAAGTAGTTTAAAAAAAATGTCTGTGTGTCAGTCAGTCTGTCTGTCTGTATCCACGAAAACGCAAAAACCACTTAACAGATTTTAACCAAATTTGGCACAAAAATACTATTGGACATGGCAAGGAGCTGATTAGATTTTTGGGAAACATTGAGGGTAGGCAAGGGGTTTAAAAGAGGGTTCAAAAATAAAAAAAATTCATAGTTCTTAAACTTATCCGAAATACTGCATAATTTTTTATGCATTTAATTGAATATAACCTAAATTATTGAACATAAAATATTAGACCACATTGGCGTTCGAAAATACGGTAAAATGGGGTAAAAAAGATTTAAAAAATCGTATTTCTTAAACATAGCAGAAATATTAACTAGTTCATTATAGCTTTTATAGAATATAACCTATAAAATGTGTCATAAATAACTTACTTTCATAGGCGTTCGTAATTTGTGGAAAAGGGGTCAAAACATAAAAAATAAATATTTCCTAAACTTATTCGAAATAAGGAATAATTTTTCATCGTTGTGATACAATATAAGCTAAAAAATATTCCATAAAAGAATTGGTTCACACGGGCGTTCGAAAATAGTCTAAAAAAGGGTCAAAAACGAAAAAATATGTTTCCCAAATATACCAGAAAAATTGGCTAATTATATATAGCTTTAATATAAGATAACCTACAAAATGCAGCATAAAATTTTTATTTACATAGGCTTTCGTAAATAGTAGAAAAGGGAGTAAAATAAAAAATATTTAAATTTTATATTTAACTAGATGAATTGGTGTTAAAAATACACTACAAATATTAACGTACCATAGACGTCCGTGAAAATTCTATGAAAGAGTCAGAAAAATTTGTATCCCTGAAAACTCAAAAACCACTTAACGGATTTTAACTACATTTGGTACGAAAATACTGCAGGATATTTATAGATGGTGATTAACATTGAGCGTAGGCAAGGGGTTCAAAAATTAAAAAAATCATAGTTCTTAAACTTATCCGAAATATTGAATAATTTTTTGTGTGTTTAATTAAATATAAACTAAAATATTTAACCTAAACAATTAGACCACATTGACATTCGAAGAAAGTGTAAAATGGGGTAAAAAGGTTTCTTAAACATAGCAGAAATATTGACTAGTTATTTATAGCTTTGATAGAATATAAGCTATAAAATGTGTTATAAATAACTTGTTTTCATAGGCGTTCGTAAATAGTGTAAAAGGGGTCACAATAAAAAATATATACTTCCTAAACTTATTCGAAATACGGAATAATTTTTCATAGTTGTGATAGAATATAACCTAAAAATTGTTACATAAATGAACTGATTCACACAGGCGTTGGAAAATAGTGTAAAAAAGGGTCAAAAACGCGAAATTGACTATATATATACAGCTTTGATATAAGATAACCTACAACATGCAGCATAACAATTTTGTTTACATAGGCATTCGTAAATGGTAGAAAAGGGGGCAAACTAAATTGTATAATGGAACTAAAAAAAATCAACTATTTTGCGTGCAAGAATTTGGCCTAGAAGATCTGAAATATAAAATATGACGTATAAATAGTGCCTCCAAAAGAAGAAAATGGAAGAGCAATTCGTGCCTCGAGGGCAACAGTTTATTTTGAATTGAAAACGGCTTTAAATATAACAATACAAAATCCATGGCTGTATTGAAAAAACAAGTTGATGGTTTTTCAAAAACAAAACGTCGTAGTGTAAATTTATATACGCTATCTTATTCTCTGCAAAAAGTAACAATGAGAAAGTGCTTTTCATTTTTTTATACCTGTAAAAATAATGTCAGAAATAAATAAAAACTAAAATCACAAAAAATCATTTTTTTGCAAAATGCTCGAAAACGGCTAAAGTAAGTTTACTTTTAAAAACACCATTTAAAAGGTGTTTAAATTGTACAACTTTTCTCTAATTCTACCGACATTGCAACTCCTACCGTTTCCAAGATTCCAATGCTATCCCATTCTTATCTTGGACACAGTGTTTATTGGAACTTTAAGCAGACGCTGAAATTGTAGAAAGTTTTGTAGAAACATTAATGCAGAGAGCATAGATACTGTTGTATCTCCAATTTAGGCCCGGTTGCAAATGACAGGTTTAAGCGTGGTTCAGGGTTGAACTTAGTTAAGGATACGATAATGCGTTGTACATATATCAGGTTCAGTCATAAGTTCGGCTCAAAATGTGTCAATTTTGACAACTCTGTTGAGCCACCGAATTTTCAAGTTTAAGCTGAGTTCAAGGGTAATTATTATTTATTCCATATTTTATGTATTCTTCTAAAATATAGATCAAGATCTTCGGGAAAACGTCCGAGATTTAAGAGATCATGAAGATTTTATTGAAATATAGAAGTTGCGACATGATGAAATAGCACTAGTAACTTAGAGGTACTATGCCACAGGAAATTTTCTGCAGACAGTACGGGATTTTGTAGGCATTTACAAAGGTACAACAAGCAGAATAATTTGGAAGGTGGCTAATATTTTGTTTTACAATAGAGCCAAGCACGGTTTCTTTGTAATGTGTTGAAAATCCATTCAATCCAATTGTTTTGGATACACTTATTTACAATTGAAGTATATTTAATTACTTGTACAGGGGTATTCACGATTTATGGCCCGGAATATTGTGGACAAACTACGTGACTTTTAAAAAGTTTCATTTGTTGGACATGTGGGCATCTAATATGGCTACTTTTTAAAATTGTTTTAGTATTATACAAGGTGTCCCAAATAACCTAAAAGTATCAAAGTTATGTTTTTTTAAATGGAATGCCCTGTATATTATTGCACTTTTAGATCCTCTGATCAAATTAAGTGTCTATTTGATTAAAGTTTATAATACCTAAACCTTAAGGTTTTTTAAATAAATTGAATTTTCTCAAAATTTAGCCTCATTTTCATCTTTCAAATACTTAGGAACTATTAAACTCATGTTGACGAAATGAACAGTAAAGTGTAAAAATAGATCATATTTGATATTCCATTTGCAATAAACTTGCAATCTTATACAGGGTGTCCAAAAATTAAAACTACTCAAATAAGAACTTTAAGTTGCTATAACTTCATTAATTTAAATGGAACGCCATATTTCTGAACTTACCTAGCAATGTACTTACTAATTACCTGTCGAATGGTATTAGGGTGTACTATAGCTAAGTCTGTGGGTTTTGGCAGAAAACGCCAAATAATTGATTTGTACACCATTTGGTGTTTTTAAATAAATGTTTTAATGTATCTAGTCGCCTATGGAATCAGAAATGTCAAATAAATTATTTTATCTGTCAATTTAATTTACTGTTCATGCTTTACTAGTGTTATTATTGATGTACAATTGTTAGTTTTGGTGTTGTTTTGTTAAAATGAAGATTATTTATTCAAAAGAATGAAGAATGATATGATATTGATCCTTGGAGAATGTCATCAAAATTCTTTATTGACTTCTCGAGTTTATGCTGAAAGGTTTCCCATACGAAATCATCCAAGACCAGCTGCTTTTGAGAGACTATTAAGTCAGTTTAAGGAAACTGGAAGTGTTAGCTACAAGAAATACGTGAAAAGAAAACCTGTCACCGAAAATGAAGAAACTATTTTTGCTATAGTTGGTTCAGTTATCGAAAATCCTAATATTAGTCAAAATCACATATCCGAAAACACCAATATTAGTCAGGCAAGTATTTCACGAGTGCTTAAAAAACAGATTTCATGCTTATAAAATTCAGCTTTGTCAAGAGCTTTATGGAAATGATTTTGTCAATAGAATTGAATTTTGCATGTGGGTGTTAGATAAAGTGGCAGCAAATGAAACATTTTTTGATAATGTGTTATTTAGTGACGAATGTACATTTCACAACAATGGCCTCGTGAACAGACACAACTACCATTATTATTCTGACTCGAATCCCCATGAATACAGAATCATCAGCAATCAAAATAGGTGGTCCATTAATGTGTGGGGTGGAACATTCGGCCCATATATAATAGGACCCTATTTTTTTTGAGGGATCTTTAAATGGTATGATGTTTCTCGATTTTCTTCTACACCAACTTCCTGTATTATTAGAAGAAATTCCTTTAAATAGGAGAAAAACCATGTGGTTTCAATTAGATGGAGCTCCGCCTCATTATCATCACGAGGTTCGGCAATTTTTGGATACCAATTTTCAAAACAGGTGGATTTGAAGAAATGGATTTAAAAATTGGCCTCCCAGATCGCCCGATTTAACTCCTCCGGATTTCTTTTTATGGGGATACGTGAAAGGAATTGTCTACAAGACGCCTCCAACAACACCACACGATATGAAAATACGCATAAGAGATGCATTTCAAACTGTTACCCCACAAATGTTGACCAGAGTTAGCCGTAGTTTTCAAAAAAGAATATCGAAGTGTCTGGAAATGGACGGTCAACATTTCGAACACATGTTATGAATATTTTGGTAGAGAATTATCAGTGCTATTTTATTTCCATTAATGCTATTTATAATTAAGAATAATTCATAATGACTTTTATAATAATTGTAGATCATTTGACATTTCTGGTTCCATAGCCTACTAAGATATACTAAAACGTTTATTTAAAAAACACCAAATGGTGTACAAATCAATTATCTGGCGTTTTATGCCAAAACGCGGAGACTTAACTTAAGGTTTAGGTATTATAAATCTTAATGAAACAGACACTTAATTTGATCAGAGGATGTGCAATAATATACAGGGCATTCCATTTAAAAAAACATAACTTTGATAGTTTTATGCTATTTGGAACACCCTGTATAATACTAAACCAATTTGAAAAAGTAGCCATAGTAGATGCCCACACGTCCAACAAATGAAACTTTTTGAAAGTCACGTAGTTTGTCCACAATATTCCGCGCCATAAATCGTGAATAACCCTGTATAGAGCGCGACATATTTTTGGCACCTCGTATATCGACGCGTGCTGTCGATAAGGACTTTTTTTAATAGATAGCGAGTCCTGCCGGCGTAGTTTTAAGTAAGTATATTTATGTCAATTCATGTTCGTTGGACAATAAGTATAGTATTTCTATTCAAAATAGTATAGGTAAGAAAAAACAGTTGTTATTTCTATGTGCATTACTGAGCAAACCAAATTTTGATTTTAGTCTATAGTAGGTAGCAGAGGAGCAGTGACGAAGAACTTTTCAAGTTCGAAACATGTATGCCAGTGATAATTAACGACAATTTGAGTAAAGTAGATTTATTAACCTGCCCCTAAACAGAAAGTCATTGTATTGTAAGCTTCCACACCATCTCATTTCCAATTAAAACTGTTTTGTATTCACAAGTATCTAATTTAAGTTTAGTTTAGAAATTCATTTTGTTATGTTACATCAATAAAGTATAGGTACCTAGGTAATACAAAAACGCTCATTTCCCACCTTATGCTTAAATTACTAAATCAAAATTTCTGTAGACCTTTTAATTTTTAAATCCAGAGCGTTTAATAATACAAGAAGCTCATTTCCCACCTTATGCTTAAATTACTAAAACAAAATTTCTGTAGAACTTTTAATTTTGAAATCCAGAGCGTTTTTGAATGTGCATAATAAATATATTTTTATACGTTAACATAAAAAGTACTTTAAATTGGTTTTAATCTTAGATCAATAAGATACGTTGGAGAGTTTCAATTTTGCGGACTGGTAAGGACCAAAGTTAGTGGTGGGGATATATGATTCATCAGTAGTATAAATAATAAGTTTTATCTTATTCGGTAGCGTTGGCAAGACCCGGTTCTTTTTAGTGACCCGGATCTCCCCAGATCATTCATTGAAATAATGCGTTCTCCAAGACTCGTTCATATGAACGACATTCCTCGTAAACAAAATAGTCGAATCGCAGTTCGTCTTTAATATGTATTGTCACAGCCTTCTTTAGGCAAGCCATGAACAAGTAAATTTGGCAACGTTGAGAACCAGTCGATGTGTGTATGTTTTATCACGATGTCTTAGAGCCCACCTCCAAATCTTTCGAATTATGGATAGCCGTGAGATATACTAAGCATTGTCGACACTTTGTTTTCAGTGATATTTTTAAATTATTATCCATAATCTAGGCATAAAAAATGATTGTTTAATATATTGAAAAAACATATTATGAAGCTTTAATAATATAAATATGTCATCTTTATACAGGGTGGTCCAACGAAAAGTTTGCACCTAGCTTTTCTTTTTTTTTTGTAGTCGAATGCGAAAATGCTCGGACACGTCGATTTTGCTTTTGAGGGGGACACATTTTAAACATATTTTTCGATCTGCGCCTTTAACCCCCTAGCGGGGGTGAGTAACAACCCTAAAATTTTAAATGGAAAGAGGGGTCTAATGACATATCATTTGAAAGGACACAAAATTGTCTTTCTAATGATACCCTATTTGTCGAATTTTACTAAAACAGTTAATACGAAAACGACTTTAAAGACATTAAGCCGATAATTTTGGTATTAATGAGAAATACAAATAAGTTTTAATTATTGCGAGTGAAAACACCTGCAATCGTTAGTACATTCCAATGTTTGTTAGTTTTAACATTGCTTTGTAAAAAAAGTAAACAAGCTGTTAAATTGATTTATTAAAACGTTACATTAACAAATGTTGAAAATGTGACCCATTTGATTCCATACAATAATACAGATTTTGTTCAAATCTATTTCTAACATTTTGTAGCATATCAGGTGTTATGTTTCTGCACTCTTCTGTAATGCGTTGGCGAAGATCTTCTATGGACTCGGGCTTCGTGGCAAAACATTTATTTTTTAAGTGCCCCCAAAGAAAAAAGTCTAAAGGCGATAAATCCGGTGACCTGGCAGGCCATTCAATTTGGCCCCTCCTTCCAATCCACCGTCCAGGGAACCGGTCATCTAAGAACTGTCTTACAGGAGCCACATAGTGCGGAGGTGCTCCATCTTGCTGGAAATAAAGCCGATCAGCAGTATGATTTTGGTCATCTTCTATTATTTGTGTTATTAAAGGATCAATTGTGTCTTCAAGCATGTTTAGGTACACTTCACCAGTTAAATTTCCAGGAATAAAAAGTGGTCCTATAATATGATTTCCTAATATGCCACACCAGACGTTTATTTTTTGAGGATACTGGGTATGAACCTCACGGAATAAATGTGGGTTACTGTCATCCCAGTAACGGCAATTGTGCCTATTTACAGCTCCATTCAAATAAAATGTGCATTCGTCGGAAAAACAAATGTTAAATAATAATTGCGGATCTTCAATTAAACGCTGGCTCATTGCTTCACAAAATTGCAGCCTTCTATCAGGATCATCCTCATTTAGTTCCTGTACTAATTTGATTTTGTACGGATGAAATTTGTACGCTTTTAAAATTCGTATTATGGACGAACGGGAGACACCTGAGGCTTCAGCTAGTTGACGGGTACTTTGACTATGATCCATTTCAACATGCCCTAAAACAGCGACTTCCACAGCTTCATTTCTGATCGGTTTCTGCGGCTGGTGTTTTACATTACAGACAGATCCGGTATCTACAAACTTTTTAACTAACTTGCCAACGTACACATCATTCACATTTTTATCGGGATGTCTCTCATTAAATAAGCGAGCCGTAAGTCTAGCACTACTATTATTTTTAAAATAAAGTTTAACAATTTCAACTCGTTCTAGAATGGAATAAATCATTTTGTACGGTAAAAGTAAAATAACTTGAGAAGCAACCAAATTGAATCAATGAAAAGACTAAAATAAACGGTGTAAATTCTTTTCCTACACGTATCTGCAGTTTTTATTTCAACAAAAAACGCAAACGATTAGTGAGGAATTTAGTTCTGATAAATAAGATCGTGTTTTTGAAATCCCGTTTTTCTTCAAAGTAAATAATTTAGAAATGATTGTAGTTGTTTTCAGTCGTAATAATTAAAACTTATTTGTATTTCTCATTAATACCAAAATTATCGGCTTAATGTCTTTAAAGTCGTTTTCGTATTAACTGTTTTAGTAAAATTCGACAAATAGGGTATCATTAGAAAGACAATTTTGTGTCCTTTCAAATGATATGTCATTAGACCCCTCTTTCCATTTAAAATTTTAGGGTTGTTACTCACCCCCGCTAGGGGGTTAAAGGCGCAGATCGAAAAATATGTTTAAAATGTGTCCCCCTCAAAAGCAAAATCGACGTGTCCGAGCATTTTCGCATTCGACTACAAAAAAAAGAGAAAAGCTAGGTGCAAACTTTTCGTTGGACCACCCTGTATATCTTTTCTACTGAAAAAGTTAGAGGGATTTAAAGAATTTCTCCCCTATTTTTTCGAGCAGTGTATTTGGAACGATCGTTATTTTCTTTTAACCTACTCAATATATTTCCTCCAGCTGTATCACGCTCAACAAGTTTTTCCTTTTATTGCAACTATATCTTCGTTTCTCCAGACAATAATATATAAAATTTGTTTCCAAATTCCTTTCCCATATTTTTCGCTACGCAGTATTTCAAGCTTTACTCTAATTCTTTTTCCCAGCTCGGTCGGTTTTTGTAACGTATATTTATAGATCGAACTCGGAATAGGATTGCGTATTAACTCTAAATATCTGTCCAATATTAAAGGAATATTTTAACAATGAACTCCCTAACGAATGCGATAAAATGAGGAACTTAACTTTTCCAGTTCAATAAGTGCCATTAAAAAAAATCAGTTGTGTTGCCCCAAAACTTTCCCGACAAGATATAATATAATCGAAAATACCGGGGTTGAGACAGCCTTATATCTTAAAAACGACACATTTTTAGGAAAAAAAGTTCAAATAAAAGTTGTTTGCTATTGTGGGGGAAAAACAAGGGTGGCACCCATGTAACCATATTAGAATTAGCCGGTGTTATATACATTCAGAAAGAATACTAATGTTATAGCTCAATCCGAATGAACCCCAATATGCTATTCAAATTGTTACGGGTTCGATTCAATGTTTTACGAGCGGTTTCAAATAAAGAAGAACAAACAAAGAATATCATCTTGAATAATAACAGAATCAAATTATTATATGAAACAAACAAACAACTAAAATAAGCTTTATTAATCTGTATTGAAGTAATGCAAAATTACTTACCATTATAATCTTGGATCACTTTTTATTTAAAAGAAAATATTTAATTGGTTGACCCTTTTGTCAATAATTTATCGAAAACTTTATTAGAAATGAAACACAATTTTCGGGCTAAAATCAACTAATTTAATAATTAAAACTTAGTCCAAAAACAAATTAAAATATTTAATTTAACCTTTATACAACTAGAGGAAACACGACTTTACTCAATCAAGGCTAGAACCATTCTGATCTTCAAGTCCTTTTGCCTTTCCAGAATTGCCTCATAAAAGTTACATAGTAGATAATACAAAATTAAAATAAGCCAATCAGAAAAAGACATTTTTAAATGTTAGACCAACGGTCATTTCAAACATCTGTAACTACATAAGAGGGTGTATAAAGTACATAACAAGGCAATAAACACTATTATTTTAAGAACAAAATATTTTTAAAAACCTTGCATAATCTTTATGACGCAAATAACTCTTAGACCCCCCATGATTGTCGCAACACATAATATTAGGGTACGCTCGTATTTATGTTTAGAAAAAATAAGAAACCTATGTCAACAAATCTATGGGAATATTTCGTGATATTGGAAATTCTCAGAAAGAAACGATCTGCCACCCATGTATTCTAGAACCGAGCAATCTGTAAGCCTGCCAGTGGCGGGTTCTACTTTGTTACACCCATTGGCGAGTTTGTCAACCGTTTCAAGGTTATCTCAAGGTCAACTCGTTTTTTCTTAATGGAAACATATATTGTTCATTACCGAACCTGATTCTACATAAGAAACAAATAACTTTGTTTCTAAATTTTTTTGATTCCGATAATAATTTGGGTTAATTTCTCGGTTTTTTGTTCTTGCAACTGAGGTTCAACAATGCAAAACCACGGGTAATATCAATAAAACTTTTTCTGAGATAGAAAGATATTCCATATTTTGTGAAAAATAGCAAAATTGATAACAGACTAACGAACGTACCTACTGATCGTTATTTGAAAGTAAAAGTTGATAATTCCTCATACCAAATATTTAATTTTTATACTAAAAAACTAAAAAAGTAGTACATTTTTCATCTGGTAAACATTTTTGCACATTTATACCAAAGAAATCATTCATAATATCTTTACACTTGTGAGTGACAAATTAGTTTTGAGAAAATATGGAACATCTTTCTGTAGCACAAAAGGTTGAGCTTTCCAGAAAGAAATCCTATATCCCGCGATACATTTTACCGTGTTGTGAAGGATTGTAGAGAAACCGGAAATGTACTGCCGAAAAAACGAACTCGACGACCTTACTGGCAGTGGTGGAAATAATGAAATCGCAGTATTGGCGGCTATTGCTGTGAATCCGCATGTTTCTTGTCGAAGAGTTTCTCGAGACTCTGGAATTTCTAAATCAAGCATTCTTAGGATATTAAAGCGGCATAAATTTCACCAGCATCACATCACATTGTTCGAATGTGTCCCTTTGTCATGTATCAATGAGAGTTCCGAGTATTTCCTTAGATCGTATCTCGACTTCAAGACTGAACTGTCTAAAAGTAATACTAAGTCAATTAAGACGATATGTTATCACATTTAAAATGTATTGAAGTTAGTTCTTTATTAATGAATAGTGGTTAATTATTATGATATTAAGTATCTTGGATAGGGCCTAGTAGTATGCATTTTTTTGTTTTTTTTTTTAATTGTTATTTTCTCTCTCGTATTTTATATAAAACAATTCACTATTAATTTTCAGGGTAATAGCACGGTATGCAATAGTATAATATATGAATCGCATAACACCTATTTTATATGCATTGGTTAGTGTTTGGTGGTTATGGTTGTTGTTGATTGTATTTATAATCGATATTTTTGTTTTTGTTCTTCTAAATTTTACATTGTACACAAACATTTTGCTGTAAATTTGTAAAAAATTTTATAAGCAAATAAATTGAATTGAATTGAATTGAACATTGCTTTGCATCAAGAACTTCATGGCGATGATTTTGAGAATCGAGTCAGATTTTGTCAGTTTTCAGGGATTGTTACTGAAGAAAGTTGGGTGTAATGGCAGGTACACCACCACCCAAGAAGTGAGGTCACACACTTTACGCTTTAATCTTATGACAGTTAAAAGAAAATAGACGAAATGTCGTGCAGGAGTACCACTGCACGACCACGCTCCGGTACAAGAGAATTGTGTTGCGCTGTCTGCCCTGCATAAAGTGAGTTTCGATATTATAAATCACCCAAATTATAATTCAGACCTGGACCCAAGCGATTTATTTATTTATTCCCAAAAAAGAAAAAAAAACTGCGTCAGACGAAATTTACTAGAGATGAAGCAAATTCGATTAAAAAGAAACTTTTTCTTTATTGTGTTGTTTTCGGACGAATCTTGTTTTACAAACCATGGACAGGTGAATCGCCACAACCTGCATTATTGGAGTGTTGAAAATCCGCGGTGGTTATGAGAAATGGAACAACAGCGCCCTTGGACAGTGAATGTATGGTGTGGAATTCTTGGAGATAGGTTGATTGGTCCATATTTTATTGAAGGAACATTGGATGGACAAAAATATCAGCAGTTTCGAGAACAGCATTTACCTCTTCTACTTGAAGATATACCACTCCAAGAACGGGCAAATATGTGGTTTCAACATGATGGCTGTCCTGCACATTATGCCAGAATTTCCCGTGAAGTGTTAGATCATGAATACCCTGATCGATGGATTGGAAGAGGTGGCCCCGTTGTGTGGTCTGCTAGGTCACCTGATTTAACGCCCCTCGATTTCTTTTTATAAGGAAGTATTAAAGAAGTAGTCTATCAGAATGCCCCAACTACACCGGAAAATATGATGGAACGCATTAGAAATGCTTGCAGAAATGTGATCAGAGAGAATATTATTCAGAGTCAGGAATCCTTCATAAAGCGAATTGATAATTGCATTGAAGTTGGAGGTCATCATTTTGAGCATTTATTATAATAAATTTCAAGGTTTTGTCGAGACCTTTTTCTTTCGTGTAATAGCAAATAAATGTTATAAAAAATGTTATTATTTCAATCGGAATAAAAAAATGTTGTTAACAAAAGTTATTTGTTTTTTTTTCTGTAGAATACGATTCTGTAATAAAAAATCTATGTTTCTATGTAAAAAACCAAAGTTGACCTTGAGATAACCTTGAAACGGTTGTCAAATTCGCAAATGGATACCACCACTGCATTTGCCCCATAATAGCAAACAACTTTTATTTGAACTTTTTTCCCGAAAAATGTGCAGTTTGAAAGATATAAGGCTGTCTCAAGATAAATGGACCACGTCGTGGTATATGACCTGCGTAACGAAACAGAATTTTAATAATAATAATTATTATAATTGTATTAATTTCATTATTTCCAATAAACTATCGTAACAAACTAACTTACTTTATTCAAAAATTAGATGGAAAAAAAATATTTCCAGAGCTGGGATTCGAAGCCCTAACCTTCCGCATACGAAGCGAATGCTCTATCAATTAGGCCACGGTACCATCTGTGGTATATACTCGTATTGTATTGTATATGTAATATATATACGGTCCAACTACCTATCTGGTGAAATTTTAAACGCAATTTTCTCGAGAATTATGTGGGCAAATATCAAAAGTGACCTATCGTAGTAAAGCAGATAAAAAATCCTTTAAAATGAGCCTCACTGCTATTTGAAAATTTGGCGGTTGTGTCTAGCTCTATCACAGGGCTTAAGCGATTTCAACCAGAAACTAGTGGGTTCATCCTAGGACTCCCCTAAACTCATACGCCAAAATTTAGCTCAATTGGTTAACGCGTTTAGGCGCTATCGGTGAAGAATACATACAGACATACACACAGACAGACAGACTTCCATCAGGAAAGGGTCTTAATCGTCTCAAGGAACTTCAAAATGGATATATCCGTCTTTATCTCATTTTTTTTTGCGCCCGTTCACAATACTTTCCCTGTGCGGGAAACTAATAGATTGAATATAAAGTTGAAGGTATTGCTTTGTTTGTGTGGGAAAGAAGTTAAGAAGCTTCCAAAGGTTGTTTCTGGAAAGAAAAGTTGGGTGTAATGGCAGGTACACCAGCACCCAAGAAATGTAGGTCACTCACTTTACGCTTTAATTTTATGACAGTTAAAAGAAAATTGGCAAAAGGTGTGGTACGCCTGCACGACAACGCTCCAGTACAAAAGAGTTGTGTTGCGCTAGCTGCTCTGTATAAAGTGGGCTTTGATATTATAAATCACCCAAATTATAGTTCAGATCTGGACCAAGCGATTTTTATTTACTCCCAAACCAGAAAAAAGAATACGTAAGACGAAATTTACTAGAGATGAAGCAATGAAGAAAGGTATATAAACAAATTAATTGGTCTGAGAAATCTATTCGAATTGCAGGTTAATATATTGAAAATTGGATTGGAGCAATAACACTTCTATACATAAAGGACAAAATGCTTAATTTGTGACGTCACGAACCAGCGGTCAAAACATACTAATACAAATTAAAATACGGAGCTTGCTATTCACTTGTTTGTGGTAAATTTTGATGACATAATTCTATGTAATGTTATACTTGACAATACAGCCAGTTTAATGTAATCTGTCAGGCATGTCGAAAAATTACGTACATGGCTGGCACACAGACACACAATCCAAACAAACCCTCAATGTGTTCTGTTTGTATCATTAATTCAAATATAATACAAATCAAACTTACATACGTACGTAAACGTGTAGTGTAATATTTTCAACGACTCGTAGGTAGATATAATTATTGTTTTTGATGTAAAACTATTACCTTCTAGTACCTACCTGTTATATTTTTTACTACGCGGAAAGTTAACTTTTCACGACGATCGAAGAAATGCATTACCTGTTAATTTCATGTAGACCACCCTGTATTTGATGATGATGAAATTAATTATCTATTAATCACTATACGTTTTTCCTATATATATGTATATTTTTAATTTTGTATGGAGAAAGCACATATTGGTAGTAATATGAAGAATTTTTCAAAATTATAATATTTGTCAAGTCAGCCATGAGAATTTGACAAACCATATATTTAAACAATAACATAATAAATAAATACATTTTGACTTAAAATAAATGCGCGCCTCTGATGAACATAAAATTCTTAATGCATGTCAAAAAATGCGCAATAACTATATACCTCTTAAATTTCATTTGCATATCTCCACCGGTTCCAGAGCAATCAATAAATCTTCAGTTTTTAAGAAAAACTTTAACTGTATCTCAGCAGAAAACGAAGCATTTGCGGACATGTGTTTATATAGCAAACTGTCATTATTTTTTCATGCAGAATTACCTCGTGAAATTTGTCGCACTTATTTACTAACACCCTGTATATATAGAAGAGAGCGAATGGGACGGAAAATAGACCCCAGGAGCGGCACTCTGTAATATGAATTTTAAGGATAGAGATAGAGAATAAGCAAGCGATAAGGATCGCTATTACTTCATCATCGGTACTCTATAAGCGAATCCTTATAGCCTCGGTAATAGTTCGACAAGTTTCGTGTTTCTCAATCGGACAGAGAAATACTACTAAGCGTCTAGAAAACATAAGACGAATTTGCTTAAAGCCATGAAAAAATACGATAATAAGAAGATATTTAATTGACATTAACCTCACTTTTCCTTTGTTTATTTTACTTTGTATTTTGGGCTTAATCTTAATAGAGTGATAGTGTTTAGTAGTTCTTTATTTGATTTTACAAAAAGCGTTGTATATGTGATTGTTAAAAATGTTGCCAATGCAAAGATTTCTTGTAACAAAATCGAAAATATAGCAAGAATTCATGAAAATAGAGCTAGAAAAATGATTTAGTCTACATGATGATAGGCGTTTTATTTACAAATTTTGATCCCACTCAAAAATGATATTTGTTAAAATGTCTTAAATTAAATGCTTACCTTTATACCTTTTTCGCGTTAAATGTTTATAATTATTGTAAGAAGTTTACCTAAAAAATAAATAATATCACCTGAAATTCATAATACAAACAACCATAACCTAACCTCTTTTCATTTTATTGCCATTGAATGAAGAAAGATAAAAAACTCATGCATGGATTGAATAGACTGAGACAGAAGGATCATACACAGAAAAAAGTAAATACTCAAATTAAACATTTCAATATTCTTATTTTTTTTGACTTGTTCTAAGACTTTTTATTCTCATTCGAAGTAAAATATTTTAAATTGAAAATTTTGAAATGCTTAAATGTAGATTTCCATATATTCAACAAAAATGTTCACTTTAAATAAATAGTTTTCATTAGAACATTCAAACATACTCTGTTTAAATGACCCACCTCCTTGATTTAAGAATTTATGGTTTCTTATATTAAATATTCAGTGTTCTTTAAATAAGACCACAGCAGCTTATAATAAGGATATTCGTATACTCAAATTGAATATGCCATAAATTTGATTCAAATATAAAATATTTTCATTTCAAAAATTCGTCATTTCATTTTGATCTTGATCTGAGATTCGGTCGCACCCTATATTCTCCAATGAAGCATATTGCACAGTGTTGCCCTAAGTGATAATAAGAAGCATTGTTTTTATAAAGACAATGTAAGAAGGTAAATAGGTATATTTATTTTGCTGCAACCATACAATATTAATTCGATTCTCCATATTTTGCTAGTGGTATCCATAAAGTTATTTGTTGTTTGAGGACAATTTGTTATTTTAATAGTGTGAAAACAACTAATAGAAGTATTTAGCAAACATAATCTAATTTGGTTATTACACCTTAGCTTTAGTTCTTATATACAAAACTATTACAACTAAGAATTATTCCTTTGGAATGAATCCTCTTCCTAGATATCTAAAAAAGTACTTGCAATGTTTATTTAACTTAAATGGAGCTACTGGCAACATAGCCCATGCTTTTACATTTTGTGACCATGCATTTTTTGCAAGTTGCATACCTAACCTACGTATAATTCGTAGCAGAGATCTCCCGAGTAGACCGGGGAAGTCCCAACTTGAAAAATATCGGCGTTACTTTGATGTTTTTGTTGAGAAACGAACATTTGAAGCATTCTTATCCTAAATATAGTAGTATACCTAGTTATAGAATTAAAAAATCGTCTCAAGTTTTTGTAATACATTTTAAATTTTACCTCTATATAACCGTTAAATTAATAAATAAATAAAATAAAATAAAAAATCAAAATATATTATTGTGTGTTATGGAGGAACAAAACGCTCAGGAAATGGAAGTACTTCTTAAAGAATGGGGTTGTCCAGACTCCATAATTCAAGTGTTCAAAGGTAAGTGAATTTTGTTTTTACAATGGAATATGAAAATTATAGTATAGTATCTTAAAACATTATCTACCAAGTAGCAATAATTATTATTAAATGTGCGGATCTAATGTGGCATTTGTTTCCCGGGGCTTTTTTTTAATGATTACTTATAAAGAGTTCATTTTAACACCAGAAGTAGGTTTACCTACCTATCTAATAACAAAATTTATACGTTCAGAATAAACTATATTTTCTAAACATTAATTATTATATAAATAAGAAATGAGCTTTTTATAAAGTAATCTAAGTCTAGGTACTTGTGGGTAGGTATTGTAAAGCTTGTAGGTACATGCTAATACACATGTTGACCCAACAAAGGCTAAACTGGATTTATTTTCACTTATCCATTCCCATGTAAGATTACAAAAAATATGTTTATTATCAAGGAAAAGTTAAATGATTCCCGTTTCATGATGCATTTGTTTGGTTTGTTCTTAGAGTTGGGCTGGTATAAAAAAACTTTCAATGATGGGTAGGTAGGTATTTCCATGGTTTTTTTAATATAGTTCCCTCGGAAATTACAAAATAGGTTCCTGTTCTCAGTGGATCTTCCTGTACTTCTTGTGTGCAATATTATTCAAGTTTATTTAGGATTGATTAATAGATACTTATTTCTCATTCATCTAAATTGAATAAATTTTTTGTTTTGTTTTAGACAGCTATTTTGTTGTATCGGGTTTTGTTCATTTTTCTTCTCTTTGGAGGCACTATTTATATGTACATATTTTATATTTCAGATCTTCTAGGGCAAGTTCTTGTACGCAAAACACATCAGATCTGGCTAGAGACTGTTGGAATTATTTTTGAATTTTTTGTTTGTTACTTTGTTATTTTTTTTTGTCGATTGGTGCTGTAGCTACTAGTCAAAAATATTATGTAAGTAAATAAGTACTTTATTATTAAACCTAAAAATTATTAATACAAAAATTTAGAGATAAGACACGCAACACGGTTGTTTTTTCTTTTTTTTGTTTTTTTTTTCTGTGATCGTGTGGCACAATACAGTAGGTACCTACACAAATATAATATAATAATTATTGTTATTAATATATGTATTGTTATAATATATTCAGAGGTGTCTCTGTATATTTAATAAATTTGTATTTTGAACTCGTATTTTAATTTTTTTTTGAAATAATCCATCGATTTTCTTTACGAACGTATATTCTCAAAATAGTCATATCAAATGTTTAATGTAATCTAATCCTATTCTTACTTTGAGAATTCATATTCTCAATATAATCATATTAAATTTTCAATATAATCAGATGCTATACTTTAATCTAAAGCCTGTATGAGCTCATATTCTCAAAATGGTCATACCAAATGTTTAATATAATCTAATTCTATACTTACTTTGAGAATTCATATTCTCAAAATAATCATACCGAATGTTTAATATAATCTAATTCTATACTTACTTTGAGAATTCTTATTCTCAAAATAATCATACCAAATGTTTATTATAAGCTAATTCTATACTTGCTTTGAGAATTCATATTCTCAATATAAGCATATTAAATTTTCAATGTAATCCGACGCTATACTTTATTCTAAACCCTGTATGTTATGATTGAGTAACCAGTTTATTTAATTTAAGACTACATTTTTTTGGAATAAGTAGTAATTACTCTTAAAATGTGTATTCAGGCATCCTAAAACTAAATATTCATATGCTCCATTCAAATTAATACCATTGAGAATTTGATAATCTACATTGAAATAGATATATTCTCGGGGATATACAAATCTAACATATGCTTGAATGGATACTTAGCGATTTAAACCAAGCAAATTATTTTTTCTGTGTAGAAACACCTTTCAAGTTGTCTCTATCATTCGCTTCTCTATCGCCCCTTCGGTCATGTTCAGCTAGACACGGAAAATACCGAATCTGGTTACAGAGTACGAAATAGCGAAGCGAAGGGAATCTCTATCGCTATTTTGTTACAGAGTGCCGCTCCAGAGACACTCCACAAGAAATACTCAAGCTATCCGACAAAGCCTCTCGATACTATGAATAGTTGCTTCAAGAACGAACACATTCGGACTGTAAAATAAGGGTTTGTTTTTTATTTGACCCCATCCATCCCCCCTAAAATATTTCTTCTTCTTTCATAGTAATAACAATTTGTATATACTCAGTTTGCTTTCATTTACATAATTTTATTCATAACTGGTTGGGTATGAATAATTAAGACTATGTATAACAGTTTTGTGTTCAATGCGATTTAAATGAAATGGGTTTCTGTATATAAAGTATAAAAGTAGCTGCCGCTATTACTGTGACGGAATGAATGGAAAGGGAGAGACGCATTAGACAAAAGTGATTTGTTTCAATAGAAGTGATGCTATTATTTTCGTTATAAAGAAAATTAGAAGCAGTGTTGAATGTTTTTCCATTACATGAACATAAAGCTCTTTAATATTCGCCGTGTTCCTTAAATCTCGCATTTGTAAGTTATATGAAGTACTTTACAGTAGCAGCATGGTTTCATCGCTGATCGTTCCTGTGTGTCTAATCTGGCAGCGCTTTCTGAACCATTTGTTCAACATTGGAACGTTTACATCGACTTAAGTAAAGCGTTTGATAGAAGATCATTTTTTGCTGTTGGCTAAGTTGGAGAGTTTTGGTTGTTCTGATCAGCTTTATTGTTTTGGTCGTACACGGAGAAAAATACTGTTGCAGTTTCAAATATTAGTATTGGGTTGCGATTCATTGTTTCGAATACATTTCCCAAATACAAAATATACTCAGTCTCATTTTGTGATATTTTTAACTTTGCTAATATCCGAAAACTCTCTAGGTAATTCCACTTCAATGGAATTTTTGTCCGGAATATGGTACGTCTTAGCGTTAAATTTATTCGATTGTTGACTTGCCACTGATGATGGGACTGTTCTAGTCCCGAAACATGTTTGGCGGATGAATTATGAATTCTATTAAATTTATTTTGTGGAGATTCGACTTTCATTCAAACACTAATTCCAGATTATTCACTTTTTTCCACTTTGAGATGTGATAATTGGAGAAATAATTTTTAAACATTTAAACTTTTTAGTTTAAACCATATTTTTTTGAATATGTTTAAAACCTCATTTATTAAAACGTTTAAAAACTCAGTGGGCCATGGAAAAAAATATAATATTAAAATTATACGTCAAAGAGAAAACTGTCAAATTAAATAGCAATTAATTTGTGTAATGTAAAATTAATAAAGATGCAATAAATGTCTATTTTTCGCTTCTTTTCCATATTAATAAATCACACAAAAAACAATAAGTCAAATCAAAATACTCTTATGCACGGGTGTTACTTTATTTCACAATACACAGTTTCGCTTCCTTCGCCTTTCCTACGCAAACTGACTCGCGGTTGCGCCGCTAGCCTTTTTATGTGCAATTACTGTCATCTCGAAATTAGTTGGCAGCTGAAATATATAATACATAGTATCACTTGATGTCACAATACACAATAGTAATTGAAACGCAAATAAGCGTAGGTATGTTTACTTAAGTCGCGCCATTTGCGACTAGATTGCTAGAAATATAGTTAAGGGCAGACAAATTACAACTCTTGGAACATACTGAAAAAATCATTATCGTCCTAAGGCTTCAAAGTTTGGAGACCACTGCACTATACGATTAATCCAGTCTTGCAAAATTGAATTCGGGTTGTGACTTTACATATCCCCCATCTATCTACATGACGGATACTTTATTGGAAAAACACATTTAGGGATTAGAAGCAAAAGTTATTTTGAATTCCATATATTCATGTTACATGCGGTCGGACGTTGATTTATTTCTTTTTTGGATGACATGCTGCGTGTCTGTAACAAGATTAAAAAAATAATATCTATAGTTTTTAATAAAAGTTAATATTGTTTATTAAATCGATATTCAATGTGCTTTAGAGAGTATACAGTGTTTTAAATAAAAATTGTTTAAGTAAATACAAGGAAGAACAAAATGGTTCATCTGAGTATGGAAGGCCGTTTACAAACGAAGAAGCATACGAGATGTTAGCTATTTATTTTCACTCATTTGAAAATGCAGTGGTGACTTCAAGAGAATACGCTTTGCATTATCCTCATAGAGTTTACCATTCACGGAGAGTTTTTCAACGTTTAGCTCGCTGTCTGAGACACTATGGTTGTGTTCGGCCTGTACCCTCCATAAGAAGACGCCGCGCGCTCCTGCAAGGACAGAGGACGCAGTTATATGTTAATGCAGAACTCCATGGTAGTATAGGAGAAATGGCTAGAGATTTGGACCTTAGTTACGATACGATTCAAAGAATCCTTGTGGATTTTTTTTATAAATGTTTACTTATTATTCGCACTGTTAAGATTTTCATTTAACTATTTTTACTTTTGTTCTGTTCTATTTGTGTATTGTTTGCGATTATGGGATTTTAATTATACCGTGCGATTTAAGTTTTTGAAGAAAAATCGAAAAAGCTCTAATGAATACAAATTGCGCCCTCTGGAAAGTTTATTAGAAACTATTGTGTATCAGCGGATCCGACAATTGATAATGCTAATGGTTTTCTTTTCCAAACACTCTTAAGTTTGTCAAAATCGACTAAGGCGTTTAGAAGTTACAGTTATTTAAATAATTACACATTGAATGGCTTCCCCCACTTTTATTAAGCATCATACATCAACAAGCCTCAGACAAAAGTGGTGTAAAATTGTCTAGGCTTTTTCATGATGTTACCACATTGTAAACTATATTTGGAAATTTTCGGAGAAATTAAGCATTTTAAAATTTTAAATTAAATCTCGCCCCTTTGTGGCGAAATGCGGAACTTGAAAATAATTTCTAGAATTTTCTCATGATCACTTTAAATGAAAACCAATTGTCCCCAAGGTTCTACGACCAGTAGTTTCCGGGATACAGCCGCTGGCCACGCTTAGTGGATCAGCCTGTATATCGGAAATAAATTTGACTAAATATGGTTGATGCTGGTACCGAAATTTCCTTTTTATTAAAAATATACACTCGACCTAACCTTATCCTAAAACGTTCTAATCCATTAACTTCCATTGCATAATATATCGTCAATCTATTTAATTTTGCATTAATTCCGATGCGTCTTCCGGGTGATTCCAATTCAGCAAGATTAAACAAACATGATGCTTCCTTTTCAAATAAGAAACCCCTTCGTATACTATATAATGCGCCAAAAAGTAATTTAATTTCTGGCAGGAGAGATGAATAAGCTTAGTAGCTGTATATTAAGCGATGGTGCGATATAAAGCTGTAAAACTTTCCTGAGAAAAATATACCTTTAGTTTGCGATGATCCACATCTTTTAATTTTATATCACAAATTGCAGTATACGAGGCTTACTATTTATGTAGTGAGGACCAGTGGCGGCTTTAAGGAGGGGGCACGCCCCCCTCCCCACCCTACGATCCGTGGTTTTAGAAAATATTCAACATTTAGAAAATGACAATGAATGCATCCATCTTCATATAATAAATTGCATACATATTTTTGAATCGAGCACTCGGTCTGATTGCTCTTGGCTCTTCGTTAATTAATGCGGATTTCTAAGAGCATCGTCTTTGTCCTTGGCAGTTTCGTACTTCGTTAATGTTCAACGTTTTTTTTTTTATTACTGACTTGGTTTTTTGGTTAGAATAACAAAAATTAACTTTAGTTTAGATCAATATGTCGAGTAATAGAGTTGCAAATAATATTTTAAATTATTTTAAAAAATCAAGAACAGAGGAAAGAATAGAAAATGAAAATAGAGTTGTTCAACCAACCGATGTTGCAGTTGCTTCTAGTTCAACACAAAGTCAAAATACAGATTTCATGGAAGAAAATTGGCGAACAATTAAAATACGATATCGGCGCCTTTTTAACGAAAATTGATACCATCCCTGACATAACCAAATTTAATTTATGGAAAAATCATTGGGTTCCTGCTTGAACCACAATATGAATTCCTCTTTTCAATTCATACCAAACGAGGACCCGAGGAACGAAGACGTCCAACAAGGTCCAGTTATAAAAAAAATTGATTGGCTAGTTTTTTCGGAAGAAAAGAAAGGCCTCTTTTGTAAATACTGTGCAGATCATACGAAAAACTAGTTGCCGCATCGCAAAGTTCAATATCGCAAATATTGGTTAAATTTCGATTGACAAATTTTGCAAAACTTATTGGAAAGGACGGCGACTCAATGTTCCTCGTCACGCCTGATCAATAACATATTTTATAAAGTCTTATAATCATACGTGAAAATTGACAATTTTTGTACAAGCATATTCAATATAGTTTAAGATTTGACCTTTCAGGATGCGTCAACCACCACTGGGAATCCCTGGACATTTTAGACGAAATAAGCTCGGAAATACCTTAAAAATGCCATCAAATATGGGAATCCATGGACGTTTTCCCTTTCGGGGGTTGACCCCTCGGTCTATGATTTATTATGAATTTCGGCGTGGGCTAACGCAAGAACAGTGCATCAATCAACTTAATGCAACGTTTGGCAAAAAACACCATCCAAGGCCACTGCATGTCGCTGCTACACTTTGAATTCAGTGTAGCAGTAAATTGAGAGAAACCAATCGAAAACGATGTATCGTGTTGCATAACGACAATGTGAGCTCACACACATCACTTGCAATAAACGGATATTTGGACACACAAAAGGTCGAATTGATGGGACATCTTACGCCTTACAGCCCCACCTTAGCACCCAATATTTCTTCTTGTTCCCATTAATTAAAGATAAACTGCGGAAAACGATTTTCATTGCCCAAAGAAGCGGTTGAGACCTTCAAAAACCATGTTTTAGAGGTGTCATCTTCTGACATCCTTGAAGGATGGTTTCATCGCATGCAAAAGAGAATATTTTGAAAAGCAACAAAAATATTTTTTATAAAATTAATTCGTTTGTTCATTCTATTCTCAATACAAAAATAGCGTCCCTCGTATGTACCTACGTCTATAAAAGTAGCATTGCATAATATAAAAAAGTGAAAAAATAGTGGAAATAAAAAGTTAATTAACAATTTAAAGTTATATTAATTTGTCAAAAAACGTGGGAAGTTCATATTGCCAAACAGAGCTATTCCGAGTACAGATAAAATGTACTCGGGTTATGCGGCGTTTTTAATTCACGGAATAGCGGATAAGGGTAGAAAACAAAAATGCATAATTATTTTTATTTTAGACAGGAAACTTCCACAGGCAACAACTTATGTCATCGAAACAATACTCCTAGATAAATCCTGCGTCAACTTTATACTTGATAACGTTTCCCTGATCATCCTGTCAGCTTCTTCAGAGCAACGCGCGGTTAAACTGAGTTGAATATTAAATAAAATGTTGCCCTCGAGGCACGAATAGCTCTCTATGTTTCAGTGTAAAAGTAATATTTTTGTGACCGTTTTGTCATTTACCTTACTTACTCGTAAGACTCTTTGTGACAAGCTCTATTTCCAAATAAAATATTATTTTTTTATAAAGAGAATTATTATTGAGTATTTTACCAAGAAAATCGACCAGTAAAAAAGTACAGTTTAATTCTAAATACTTAACTTGTTTATTTCAAATGGAACACCCGGTAAATGAGGTTAAAATTAGATTCACAAAGTAATTATCTGTCAAATATTATAATACTTTCCTGTGGATTACTCTTGACGTTTTCGTGGAAAATGCACATATTGAATGTCTTAGTTTTATGTAGACCACCCAGTATTTGACGATGAAAAAATTATTAAAGTTAAAGTAAAGTTTTCCTATGTTGTATATCTTTAATTCTGCATGGAAGATGCACACATATTGGTAATAATAGGAAGACATTCTAAAATTATAATATTTATGAAGTCAGCCATGAGAATTTGATAAGACAGAATACATTTTTAGCTCTCCATATCATATATTATGTAATATATGTATATATGGGGACTATTAGTTTCATGAAATTTTTTGTTTTTAATTTCACCGGAAATACTTATTTTTGGTCATTTTATACACAAATAAACTATTGCCCTCGAGGCACGAATAGCTCTCCATACTTAAGTGTAAAACTAATAATTTTATGACCTTTTTGTCATTTATTTAAAATTTATATATATTTTTTTTGTTTTAGACATCAGCTATTTTTTTTAAGTAGCGGGTTTTGTTCTTTTTCTTCTCTTTGGAGGCACTATTTATACGTACATATTTTATATTTCAGATCTTCTACGCCAAGTTCTTGTACGCAAAATTGTTGATTTTTTTTAATTATAAACTTTATTTTGCCTCCTTTTCTACTATTTACGATATGTGTGAACCAGTTCATTTATGTAACATTTTTTAGGTTATATTCTATTACAACTATAAAAAATCCTTCCGTATTTTGAATAAGCTTAGGAAGTATATATTTTTTTATTTTGACCCCTTTTACACTATTTACGAACGCCTATGAAAACAAGTTATTTATAACACATTTTATAGGTTATATTCTATCAAAGCTATAAATAACTAGTCAATATTTCTGCTATTTTTAAGAAGTACGTTTTTTTCTAATCTTTTTATGTAATGTGGTCTAATTGTTTAGGTTAAATATTTTAGATTATATTTAATTAAACGCACAAAAAATTAATCAACATTTCGGATAAGTTTAAGAACTATGATTTGTTTAATTTTTGAACCCTCTTTTAAACCCCCTGCCCACGCTCAATGCTAATCACCACCTATAAATATCCTGTTATATTTTCGTACCAAATATGGTTAAAATCCGCTAAGTGGTTTTTGAGTTATCACGGATACAAATTTTTTCTGGCCTTTCAATAGAAATTTCACGGACGCCTATGGTACATTAATTTTTGTCGTGTATTTTTAACACCAATTCAACTAGTTAATTATAAAAAAAATTAAATTTTAAATATTTTTTTATTTTACCTCTTTTTCTACTATTTACGAACGCCTATGTAAATAAAAATTGCTGCATTTTGTAGGTTATCTTATATCAAAGCTATATATAATTAGCCAATTTTTCTGCTATATTTGGGAAACGTTTTTTTTTTTTCGTTTTTGACCCTTTTTTTAGACTATTTTCGAACGCCACTTGACTTAATAATTTTAAACTAGTTAGGGCCATATATCTAGCAACAATGCCAAATTTCAAAGAAATCGGTAAGGAGATATTTGAGTTAGTTAAAAAAACCGTTATTTTAAAAAAAAAAAACTTTAACACATTTTATTTTGGAAACATTGCCGGACGTAGGTATATTTATGGGAAATTTTTTTCCTAAAATGACCTTAGAATGCATTCCCTTAAATATTGTCCCGTCTTTTTGACACACGCTGTATATAGCACTAAAACGAAACTAAAGATTAATATTAATCTTTGACGAAACCATCAAAATGGCGATTTTTTTTTTAGAATTAATATAGATTAACATTATTTTAAAGACTAATAACATATAAAGGATAAGTATAATATTTTTCACAATTCCAAAATTACAGGGTGTCCAAAAAACCCCACAAAAATAAATTCTTTTATAAATCTCTCGATTTTGGATATTTCTAAAAACAAAAGTATTAAGCGTAATACATCATTTGAAAGGGAAAAAATATGGAATTTAATTGGCTAAAAAATCAGAGTGGTTCCATTAAAAAAATATAAGTATGGTTCATATTTTGAAATTGAAATCAAAGAAAAACATTACGGACATACCTATGAACTCTACATAAAGCATCTATTAAATACCGTTAATATATTTCCAATATGTGTAATAGAGTTCCGAGATACGAGAGGAGTCCAAAAAGTGCTGTGCTATGTTATCTAAAATATGATTAGGGCATCGTGAGTTTCACAAATAAAGGTAGCATCAACGTGTCGCGAAAATGGCAACTCGCTAACTTTCACAATAACGGAGATTCCCCGTAATTACAACGAAATCTGGACACCATGTACACAATATACTATTTTAGGCAAGTGTTCTCACTCCACTGACTTGGTAAATTTCAAATGTGTATCTACTTCAAACTTTCGTCTTTCTAAGTAAAGGCGCTTTGACAGACAGCCAACCGACTGTTTTAGCACTAGTATAGTTTTATAGTAAACTTTTGGCCACATATTTCGCTGACATACTAAGCATTCTAGTTTAGATCCCGAAAATCGTTTACTAACTAGGTTAAGTTTGTTTGAAATAGCAACCATATATATATATTAAGTGACGATAGAATAGTTTAATGTCTGGTTTGCCTGCTTGTTAGAAATTATCCAACTGAAATAATACGTATCCGATAACGCGTATATTTCTCCTGAAACTGGTGGTATATATGGATATTCCCACATTCACGTAGGCAATGTTTGAAATGAGGTCAGCAATCAAAAGAGAGCTAGATTAGCACAATATAGCTAATGTGAGATAGGAACGCTAACTCACATACAGTGTGGGAATGCAGCTATATGTCATTTATTATTAATTAGCATTACACCAAAAAGCTTTTTAATTATCAACGGACTTTTGGTTAACAAGTCTCCATTTTAAGGAGATAAGTAAAACTGCATGCAGGTACGAGGGGTTGACTGAACATACTTTTAAATTTTTTCGGATCATGAATCTGCTTTAAATTATACAGCTTTTAAAACCACTTCTAAGTAAAATCGGTTCTAACTTTAAGGAAGTTTCGTATTCAAGCAGCATTTTTATATCACTTTTAACAAAAAGCTCTTTTAAGCGAAATAATATTTGACAACACCGTTGACGGACGGATTTGTAAACAAAGATTAATGACAACGCATGTGTCAAAAGTTTGCATGTAAAAAGTGTCAGGAGGTATTATTAATTATGATTGATTTTCTTGGTGCAACTTTCCGATACGGCCGCACTTGTGCAGGAGTCACCAAAGAAGCAGTTGACGGTCCAGGTTGTAGTTCATCACAAGGCAAATGCTCTTTGCTGCGGTTTGAGAGCAAGTTGTTTTCTTTAATTACCCTGATGATAGAAATACAGTAAACTCGCGCTAGTGTGAACACACGCTTGTATAAACCTCCCAGTAGTATGAACAGCCTTATGAAATACATTATTAGGTCATTCAATACGTCCGTGGGATGACAGTTTGTCAGTATTATATCTCCTTTTTGATCCCCTAGGAGCACGGTAATGAATTTTACTCTAAAGAATGTATGTATAGTTTTTAGTTTTTCGATAGGATAAACGCGCGGGGTAAACCGCTGGGTATATCTGGTGTACAAGTTTTAGGATGTCCGTGGATGTCCCGGGAAGTGCGAGGATGTCCAGGAATATCCAAGTATGTCCTAAGGATGTCTCAAGATTTTTTCATGTAAAATGTCCAAATTTAGCATTATTACGGATGCGCTCGTCAATCTCTGTTTAAATATTGCGACATAACCTAACTTTTGTTTTTTATATTTACATAATTTGGCCAAAATGGAAGCTTGTTTTAAAGAAGTACAAAAAATTTGTGGGACTCCAGGTTAAAAAATACAGAGTGTATCATCTGAAGACGTGACGAGGGGCGTTCAAAAAGTTAAGTTAGATAGCAGGGTCGCAAAAGCAAATGCCAAAAAGGCATACGGGTTCTGCCGTCATAGCGATATACGAGGGTCTTGTTTTTTATATACAGAATTGCATGTGTTTATTTATTTATTTTCGGGTGTATTTGGTTTTCGTTTTAATTAAAATCCCGATAGCAATATGATTGACGTTTGTTTCTTGTTAAAAATATCACATTAAGATATCTAAAGATTTCTATGGATGTCCTGGGATGTCCGGAGATGTCTGGTGATGTCCAGGGATGTATGGTGCTGTTTTAGAATGTCTTAGAGAAAGAGGATGTCTGTTGTACAAATTTTTCCCAGCGGTTTACTCCTCGAATAAAGGATAAACAAACTAGTGGTCATATATAACAGATTGCGTTGCGGAGCATTGGATTAGACTTTAAAACAGTATGTTGTGATCGATTAATTTCTGAACTGCCCAATGGAAGTAGACGAAAGCATGTCTCACGTAGCACAATATTATGTTTAGGAATTACACCACCTGGTATTGTGATAGTGAAACACAATGTCGAATGTATACCTACATTAGGTACATATTGTTAAAGAGGTATCGCATTGCAAAATGAAGATTATCGTCAATGAAATATTATTCGGTCATTTGTCACATAACCCGAGTATATGGAAGCGACGTTCTTGATCGCAATTCAGCTCGAATTATTATGCTCCAGCAAATCATTATATTGCTGTTATATATTCTCTATTTTCACTACCTACCTCTCTACTCATTCCCAAAGACATCATTAGACGATTTTATCTTAAGCGCGCAATTGTGTGTTTACGTGCTGTAGGGTCATAATAACATACCACGACTTGGGGATTAGGGATGTCTCAAATACCCTTTAGGGATTACAGTAGCGTAGGCGTACATACTAAATTCTTCTTTATTTTTATTTATTATTTGTGGAACACATAGGTACAGGGTAGCTAATTTTTCTAAGCAACTTATATAAAAAAGAAATTGTTATCTTTATTCGTTAAAAAATGAAAAGCAAATTTGTAGGAAAACTATTATCAAAACTTCGCAACTTTTAAAGAAGTAGGCTTTGGAAAGAAACTAATTATATCTGTCAATAATAAAACTAATGGTTGACAAATATTTTTATCGTAATTTAGTGTGTGCATTTTATGTTAAATGTTTACGCATAACGAAAAAGTTGACATGTTATTTGTCAATCCGAGTGAAAAGGAAGGACATTTAGTCATTAACTTTGGTGTGGTATTATTGACGGGCATTTAATTGCTCCATACTTTTACGAAGGTATTTTATGTAGTGAAGAATATTTGCAATTTCTTCAAGAGCAACTTTCTGTGCTGCTCAAAAATGTACCATTGCAGTTAAGAGCAAATATGTTTTTCCAGCATGACGGGGGAGGCACTCCAAGCAAGAATTGCTAACACATAACTTAGAACATTTAAAGGAAAAAATTAGAAATGCATGCAATGAACTCTCAAGAGAAATGTTATGTAAGGCCTCAGGAAGAGAAGTAAGGAGGAGATTAGATAAGCGTTTACAACTAGGAGGTGGTCACATTGAAAATTTGTTGTAGTGATTGATTTCCTATAATTAATTAGTAATAGTATTACTATGTTTAATTCTGTGGTAATAATAGTTACTATTAAATAATATCATCTGTGTTTGTAGTGTTTAATAAGTAATTATTATTAACAACCGATTAATAATACCTATCTTCTCTCGTGACTGAATATCAAATGTTTGACTTATATTAGAAGTTATCACACGAATACTATTTGTCAACCATTAGTAGTATTAAGTATTGACAGATATAATTGCAGTTTGTTTCCAAAGCCTACTTGTGTAAAAGTTGTGACGGTTGCGAATTTTTCATATTAGTTTTTTCTACAAATTTGCTTATATTTTTTTTAACGAATGAAGATAGTACATTTTTTTCTTTACATAAGTAAATTAGCTCTTTTGAACTATGCAAAAATATAGGTATGTTTCTGGAAAAAAAAGTTGATGACGTCATTTACTTTAGTTTCCAAACTTGGAAGCAAAATGAAATATCGGTTAAAATGGAGCTTACTTAATCCTATTTAAGAACCTCTTTTCCGAATTTTTCTATCATTTTTCATTTTCTCATAACAGAACTGGGACATCGAGTTTTGCTCACCCGTACATATAGGCAGCTAAAAACAAACAGCAATTTTGCTTAAAATAAGCATAAACATAAACAATTCTGTGTTGTGTTATACAGTGAGAACGAAAAATCAAGCACAAATTCGATAAAATTTGAAGGTACAATTTTTGGAAGAATGAACATGTGACTGTTAGATAAAAATAACTTGAGAATAGATTTGTACCTATACTTTGTGATAAATAAGATACAATCATCATGTTTGACCCCCCTATGTTAATTTTATTATATTAATAAAGTCTGTCTTATTTGAACAATTTAGGATAATTATTGAGTCATAAAACGTAAGTAAATCAAACTGTCTGTCTCGATTTCAGAATTGCAACTAATATAACTGAATGAATAGTTAAATTTATATTATAATAGTGGTTACACCGAATATAGATCTATACGAATAAGAAGCGTCACTCCTTTGAACATTTCATTTCGCCGACTTTTTTTGCGACCCGTCGTAAATCATTCCAGTTGCACCTATTTTGCACTGCACGCGGTGAGCCAAATACAAATAACTCCAAATGTTTTACATACATTTTATATAGGGTGGATATTTTCTTCTTGAGGATCATTTTTATTTATAAGCACTTTATTATTACATAAAAGGATATTTGAAGGCCAAAAGTGTGAATGGCCATTGGGCTAGACTTCGCCAAATAAAGACGTTTAATATTATTATTATTACAAGTACTTATACTACGTCAAAATGTTATATCAGGTATAAATAAAAAACAATTTTGCAATCCTTTCTTTTATTACGGTAGATAGAAACTGATAAACAAGTACAGCCAATAAAAATTTATAAATAGCATATTAAAATGTTACAGATTTTTTAAGATTGTAAGTTTTGGTGGTTCTTTTCTTTTTTTTTCAGATATTATTTTCCTGCTTGCAAATTTAAGAGTGTACTAAATTCTAACTCGCGTATACAAATTTAGCAGATAATCTTTTGGGAATTTGTCGCATGGATGATTGTAAGAGTACAAGATAGATAGAGATCTTAGAAAAATAATTTAACAAGTTTTTCTTACACCATTTCGAAATGCAACATCATTAAATTTGGCTACAAAAATATCTTTTAACGATATTAAATAATTACAAAAATTTCTTGAAGCAACCTTCAAGCCCCCAGCTAAACCTTGACTGCCCTGGTAAGATTTTAAGTTCATAAAAACATTTAGTCCCTCTTTAGCCGAAGTTTGACAATAGCTAGTACATATGTCACATGAGTTTTTCGTTAAACATTTTTTTAAAAGATCCCACTACCCACCTACATATGACAAGGCATTGCCTTTCTCTGTTTTGAGATTTCTATGCCTAATCGTACGTATTTATTTTTAAAATAAGTTGTTCCTTATTTTTAAATTGAATATTATACAGTTATACTTTTTTCTTGTAATTCTGGTGTAATTGCCAGCAACAGCTCGGTGGCGTCTTCAATACAGTTTGAACCCTCTGACTGATCTAAATACTTTAAGTAAAAATAGTTTTTTAAAAGATCTGCAAAACTGTATTGCCGTAGGCATTACCAGACGCATTCTTAATATGCCTGAAACTCAACAATATTCACACACTCACAAAAATAATACCACAGGTATAACATATAATACTAGAATTAACGTTGTTCGCGCGGACGCTCTATATCAACTACGTTCTGAAACATCTCACCCGGTGAGAGGTCTGTCGTCGGTCCTCGAAATTGCAATATAAGTACAAGTCCTGTGACTAGTTTAGGATAATCTTTGTGTTGGAGAATTTGATGTTTTTCACCACCATAAATTCGTATAAATAATGGACTGTATTTTTAATTATTGTACGGTTTAATATTAATAGATTATCATAAATATTCATGTACAGGTTTTACATAGTAGTATCAAATATAACATTAATATATCTTTAGGGGTATTAATTTACCAATCTGTGGGGTTTATTCAGAGTTCAATTTTCAATTGTTTTTCAATACTAACACCGATGCACTTAAATTTTACATAAGTTTTTAACACACTTTTTATCTACTTTTTACACTATAAAACTAATACTCTTGCAAACTAATTTTGGAGGGGTTTGGGTGCAAATCTTCATAAATATATACAAAAATAAACAACGTAAGTGAAGAGAGCGACGGGTTTGTGACTTGTTCAATCTAACATCTATCTAAATCCAACAAAGAAAAAAGCCAATGCCTTGGTTTTACACAGATTAGTAAAAAAAAAATAAACAAACCCAACGATATTGATGACGATGTCATCCAGATCTTGAGCAATTGTAAAGTCATACAAAAACAAATACGTTAAGATTTATAAAATAATAATAATAATGAAATACTTTGTTCGGGGGTTTTCCGAACACTTTGAACGATGGTGGTTACCTACATTTCATGGACTCCAGAACTTTTTTTGTATGGCTGCCATCAACTCTTTGGACGTCATCATTGACCACTAGATGATGACCTGTTGGCGCATCAGTAGAAAGAAGGGATTCGATCGATTATCGAGAAACTACACTGTGGATCAATCTGAAAATCGGGTGGAGTCCGTAGGTCGATGTGGCCAATTCGGCTAAAATGTTTTTAAGAATCTAGTACATCCGGTTATACCAGAAATGGGTGTCAACTTCCTTATTTCAAATACAACCCTATATAAATCATATTTCTTTTTCTCCTTGTAATTATAAACATATGTCATGCATAATATGTTACATCTAACGCCAGCCGTTTTCGAAATATTTGAAATTTTATGTCAAAAATGACGTTTTCAGAATAAAGAATAATAACAATTTTTTATTATATGGAAGCTTTACTAATTTAATTTGTTAGAATATCCTAGGAGATATAGCCCTACTTTAGGCGCCTACGTCAGCGAAACCGGGGTATTTGAAAAAAAAAAGTGTAAAAAATCAAATTGACAAAAATTACAAAAATCAAAATTTTTAAATAGCAAAAAGAACTGTGTTATCATGTCGCGATATCCATTTTTACTAACCCTAAACTGTCAGCTATAGATTTGTTTTGTTTTTAGGGTTCCCAACACTTTACGGCATAAATAGCGGCAACTTATCTTGTGTTAATTTTATATTGATAAGAATTGCAGACAAAGGTGAACACCTAGCCATTCCGAAATCTTGATTATAGAATGACCATTGAGTTGAGAATATGTTGTCGTTGTTAATGTTCTAATATTTCATATTCACAGGAGAGTTCTATTAAAGCAGAATGATTATTGTGAGATTACAATGGTAACCATTCTCTATTTGCGATCATATTTTTAGATCCTTTCGTTCCGAGCATGTACATATTTTTAATATCACCGAATACGAATGTATTTTCTATTACACGCGTAATAAATAATGGAATTTCTGTCACACGATCTCAAGTTTTGGTGTAAACATAACGCGTTTGGAATGTCCAATTTTCGCATCGAAATAAAATATTGTACAAAAGTGTACATACACACTTTCCTACGTGACAGATCAATAACATGAGACGTTTCTCACTTGGTATGAATAATGTAGTTTTGCCTCTCTAGAGACTTCAGAGTAGTATAATAATATGATGTCTAGCTGGGTTTCCATTTAACATGCGCATTTTATAATACCTAAATAAGTTGACTTTTGTTCAAAAGGATTTATATTGATAGACTTTCTCAATTTGTCATTATTCAACTTTTATTACTTTTTTTAATTATTATTGCTTTTCATCAATTCATTATTTGCATAATGTAACGTTTTTCGTGGTTCGTAATGTGAAATAATAACGAGCCTGCATAGACAAGGGTCGATAATTTTTGAGACCAAAAAAAATTATAGTAGAATGGAACCCATTGGAAAAGGTAGATAATATAACAAAAATGAAAGAAAAAATAAATTACGGGCGATTTGAGGTCGGGAAGGGGGAGGGGGTTAGTTTTTAAGGGTAAAAAACGGTGAATCTCGATTTCCGGTAAAACTGCAAGTCCTATGAAAAAAAGTTGAATGGCAAAGTTGTAGGTAATAAAAATATCTACAACTTTTGTATCAACACTTTTTTTACATAACCTCAAAATTTATGTAATAAATTCGAATAACCGAGTTTTTGGTTTTTTATTTTTATCTTTTGCAAAACTTACCTTTGTATGTCCCAAACATACAGTAATTTTATGGTTTAAAATATTCATTATTTCACTTTATTTTGACTTAATATCGAAAAAGCACCCTAATTTTCAATCGAAAATTCTCACGTCAAAATATCTACTTTTTTTAAAAAAAATTGGTGTGTTTTTTGTTCGTTGAAGTCTCTACTTTCTGGTGGTATAAAAAAAAATACACTACTATGGTAAATGTTCTCAGAAAATGCAAATAATGAAAAAACCTCGAATCCGAATTTTTTTTTTTTCTAATTACTTCTCCATTAGTTTTTGTCTCTTCGATTGCATTTCTTCATCGTTAGATTCGACAAACCTTCCCGATTCTAGTGGATCTTCGAAATCTTCAAGATCATCACCGTCTTCGTCTCCAAGATTATTTCCTGTCTGCATTGGTTCTTCGTCCACAATTTCATCTGAATCATCAACTTCCTCGTAGGTTTTTTCTTCCACATTGGAGCATGTTTCAGAACCATGACAATTTGAGCATAAATTTGTGCATTTTAAACCATGTTTTCGGCGCGTTGATGTTGCTTCCAGCCCCAATCTGTTGCTGTCAGTTCGTTACCCAGCCAAGTCTGAAGCTGATAATATGCTAATAAAGAGTTGACGATACTTTTCTTTCGTTTTCCGGCAAATCCAGATGTTGTATCGCAACCAGAAAAACGATGGAGAAATGCAACGATATTTTTTAAGGTTTCATATTTGAAACTATTAGATCATTATTTGCATTTTCTGAGAACATTTACCATAGTAGTGTATATTTTTTTTATACCATCAGAAAGTAGAGATTTCAACGAACAAAAAACACACCAACTTTTTTAGAATTTTTGAGAATTTTCGATTGAAAATTTTCGATATTAAGTCAAAATAAGGTGAAAAAATGAATATTTTAAATCAAAAAAATTACTGTATGTTTGGGACATACAAAGGTAAGTTTTCACCAAATTTCATGAAAAAATAAATTTTTTTGCAAAAGATAAAAATAAAAAACCAAAAACTCGGTTATTGGAATTTTTCACATAAATTTTAAGTTCTGAAAAAAGTGTCGATATAAAAGTTGTAGATATTTTTATTACCTACAACTTTGCCATTTAACTTTTGTTCATAGGACTTTAGCTTTAGTTTTACCGGAAATCGAGATTAACCGTTTTTTATCCTTAAAAACTCACCCTTACCCCCTTCCCGACCACAGATCGCCCGTAATTTATTTTTCCTTTCATTTTTGTTATATTCTCTACCTTTTCCAATGGGTATCATCCTACTATAATATTTTTTTCACGTTTTACCATTTTTAAAATTATCGATCCTGGTCTATCAATTAAAACTAATTTATTTACACTTAATTAATAAACACTTAAATAAACTAATAACATTAACGAACTAATATGATTATATTTATTTATTTTCACTATTATTTATATGTCACAACACTGTTCTCAACTATTCACTGATTCTCCGTCGACTGTTATGTTGGCTTTATATATGATTTGCCCTCTTTCTCGAAACCTTCCACAGAGTAGTCGAACATTCTGGCGCACGTATGTCCATTCTAGTTCCATGGCGGCCTACGATACACTAGCTCGAGTTTAACGAGACCGTAGCTGTGTTGCCAACAGGTGTACATTTTCTTGTTCGGTACAATAACATACACATTCAGTGCTTTGCATCGTCTACAAAATTTTTCTGTACAATTTAAAAATTCAAAAATATCCATCCAACATTTTAACCAGAAAAAACTAAAACAAAAAAATAAAAAACAAAACTACATTTATTTTGTTTTAAAAACTCTTGTATGGACAGGTCTCCATCAGCAGTGCTTTAATAGCAATTTTGGTTATTTGAATTTAATCTTTTCAATTCCCCAGGCAAGCAGTTATAAAACCTTATGGAATTGTTAATAAAACTGTTATGAGTAAGCGAGAGCCTATGCTGAGGTATTATTAAATTATCACGATGTCTTGTAGGATACTTACTATGTCTATCATTCACTGTCTGCATTAAATGTTGGTTATTTTTGAGATAAACAAAACACTGAGATATGTAGTTCCCATAGATTGTAAGAATCCGGTACTATGTCTAAACACAGGCCGACAACTATCTGTTTTTTTCCATCTACCAATAATCCTCACCGCGCGCTTTTGCTTCAAAAAAACCTTACTGACATCTGCTGAGTTCTCCCAAAGCACAGACCATAAGAAATTCGTGACTGAAAAAGTCCGAAATAGGCCAACAAGACCGAGACACACAATCCGATATCCTTCTCATCAACAAAAATAGTAGACGAGAGCTTACCATTCAGCATACACCAAGAAATTTAATGTTATGTATCTCATTCATATGTTTTAAAGAGAATAATAAGCTTTCAGTGTTCTCCAGATTGAGACCAAAACCATTATCCGAAAACCAAGACTGCAATTATTTATCAATTGTTCGTTCAGTAATGAACTGAAGAAATTTCCAAATCAGTATCATCAGCATACTGAACAATGTTTAATTTAGGTGTAATCAACATAAGCTCATTCACATATAAAACAAAGAGCAGAGGACCCAGCATAGATCCCTGTGGCACGCCCGCCGTTACCGATACCGATGACGACACAATGCCCCCATATGCTAAAACCGGGTGCGTTCCGTCAAATACGATTCTATTAAACGCCATGGGCTACCCCTAATTCCATAGCAAGTCAGTTTGCTTAAAATAGAGAAAATCCCGGCAACAGGGTCCAGAAAAAAAACGTTTCGCTGTTATGTATAAGCCTGGAAGTATCTCATATCAATACTTCTAATAGCATTATAAACATGAATGTTTGAAACTGAATTTATACATTGTCTGAAATTATCTTTTAATTCTTCGATAGTATGACTTTTAGTTTTGTAAACTTTATCTTCTAGATGTCTCCATAAAAAAAATGACATGGTGTTATATCTGGAGAACGAGCGGGCCACCTAACTGGACCGTTAGTGCTTTTCCAATTGTTACAAAATTTGTAAACAATATTTCCCTTAAATTTCTATTGTTATGCGGTGGGGCGCCATCTTGCTGGAAAAACAGATTTCTTCGTTCTGCCAGTGGAATATTGTCTAAATAATTCGAAATTATTTGTTCACTAACAAGCTCGTTATAACGATTGCTCGTAAGATTTTCTTCAAATATCTTGTAGGCTAAAATTCCGCTAGAATTTATTGCGCACAATACATTAAAACCAAATCGACCTTATTGATATTGGACGGTAGCAACACGATGAGGATTACTCTCAGGCCACCAGTGTTCGTTATGTCGATTAAATATCCCAGCACTACTTATGTGAGCCTCATCTGATTTATTATTAATAAGGTTTTCTTTTAACATTCCAAATATGTTTCTATTGGGCTGTCTTCTTTCTGGGTATCAGTTGTAGTAGGTTTCAGATGCAGCATTAGCATCCTTATTACATTGAATAAACTGCGAGATGGCCAGCGTACAGATATTTGTCGGCTTAGCTATCACGGCCGCGTTCAGAACTACTCCAACAAGCAATGGGAGTATTGCTGAACCTCCCACCCTTGCATCATGGTACGGATGGAGGCGGGGCGGAATTCATTGGATTGCGAGGGTGGATATAAATTGTACCTACTCATCGGAGATATACAACAAAAATAAAATTCCAATTAGACGTTATGGCATATTATGGAGCGAGAGGTTCTTAACCAAGACTGCATACGAACTCTGAGAGGGATAACCTGGTTTACAGACGGGTCAAAAACTGAAAGCGGATATGGTGCAGGAATATAGTGAGACAAGGAACTCGAATCTAAGATTTTCACTGGGCAAAAACACATCCGTTTCAAGTCGAAGTTTTGGCAATTCTACAGTGTGCAAAACTAAACAGATTGAGGGCTTCTACAAACAAGCGAATATGTTCAGATATCCAGGCGGCCTTAAGACTCTGAAAAGGTCTAAGGTTACAACTAAACTGGTATGGAAATGGCAACGAAATCTTATGCCCATATCAACTAGGGATCTTTGCCTAATATCCCTAGTATCCATGAAACTTAAGATAAATTTGGGTCGGACTAGCAGCTTCCTAGTTTTAAAGGTACCTGTTACCTGGCAGAACGTTTACCCGTTAATAGGTCCTGGAAAACACCTAGTTCACCGCTCTATATTCAACTCACTACTTACACCCTTGAATTACTATTTCTTACAAATAAAACAAACTTTAATAACTACATAATAAAAAAATCATAATAAACCTTGGTGAAATAACGCGTAAATCAAGTAACTCGATCATAATAATTAAATCCCTGGTTTTCTATGTCTCATATTATATAATAATACCATGGATTTTAATAACCAGCAGTGTCCTTGGTGTAGTGTTACAAAATAACATCCCTCTTTATATTATTGAACCATAATTATCTAAGAGGAGTGTTATCCAATTTCCTGCATGTTATTTTATACTCTTACGAAGTAGAGAAAAAAAAACTATTGAAAAGAAACAGGAGGTAGCTACATTGCTCATTACACTTTGTTGGAATTAAAAATACATCGCCTGAGTGAGTAGCAGAATACTTAATGAGAGTGAGCTTAGTGTAGGTATGTATGTAACAGAATTACATTTATTAAATTAAAAACTTCCGAGGTAAATTAATTAATTCATTTGATACAGTTCTTTTGTTTGGGCGTTCCAATGTAACTTTGATGTGGTTTGCTAAACGTGATAATAAAAGCGGAACAGACTAAGTTAGGTGCGCTGATCCGTAGATGCGTTGTCTCTCCTTTCGATGCTATCTCTTCGCTTCCTCATGTCACTGACATTGCTCTTCAAAATCTTGATCAAAATCTTGATGGCTCTCGTAAATGGTACGCTTCTATCTCGGTTGGTCGTTCGCGATCTGCTCCCAGTTGTTCTTCACATCTCAGCACACTTCTCCATGTTGGTCTTAAGAACATCCTTGTACATCGTTTGCTGCCCTCTCTGATTTCCTGAGCCGACCTTAAGCTGAATTCTCTTTGGAAGGCGTTCCGTTGGCATGCGTATTACTTGGTCCATCGCAGCTGGCGCCTGACAATCATAGCCTTAATGCTAGTTTAAAAGGATGTGTTTGGCGACATCTAGTTTTCGTTGGTGGTTAATGCTAGTTGTTTCAGCTTCCTCCAGAATGCTGATGGTGATTCGTCGGTTCTGCCATTTAATTCCAAGAATTTTTCTAAGATATCGTTGATGGTACTTTTCAAGGGTTTTAAATGCCTCCGATAAGTGGTCCAAGACTCACAGCTATACGTAAGGGTAGGAACTACAATACACTCGCAACTTGGTACGAACGTCGAAGTTATGATTATCGAAGACTCTTGTTAGTAGACGGCCAAAAGACGCGCTTGCCCATCTTATACGATACTGACTCTCACCATCGATACTTGCGTTCGCAACAAGAATGCTGCATAGGTAAGAGAAACTTTCGATGTTCTGAAGAGGTATCCGCCTGTTTAGCTAAACGAGATTATCCTAACCTAACTTAATCTAAGAACATAAGACAATCACATGATATGGATACCGTAAATTCGAACATACCCACTTTCACATTGCACAACTACAATAATTAAATTCGAGTCGTGATGTTATGCTGTCTTTGCATATTAAATACATATTTAGATAAATTGGTCTTAAAGTGCCCAATAGTTTTAGATTTCCCAGCTTCAGCTGGCAAACCATTTAGAACTCGAGTTACGTTATACAAAAATGACCTCTTAAGCAATTCTTTATACTCCATAGTCCACCATCCCACCCCGTCCGTTCAAGTGATCATATTTATTTATGCCAAATACCAAACGCAGACAGCTGTTTTGCAATTTATGTATTCTACCGCAATCATAACTCGTAAGGCAATAATTTATAGATGGAATCACAAAAATTAAAATAAGACAAAACAGGGGAATCACATGAAGCAATTTCGCTCATCTAGTTAAAAGATGTCGATTGCGGTAGATTGAATGATTCTTATAAGCTTTTTTGAGGCAATGGCTAACATGCACAGTGAAACGCAGATTTTGTTCCATGGATACCCCCAAGTTTCGAACACAGTCCTTAAACTCAAACACTTTGCTTCCAATTTTTATATAATTGAAATGATTTAATAGAAATGCACCAGTGTTATTCTTATTATTAAATACAATCTAAAACTACAAATTCAAAACAGGACTTCAGGTAAAAACTAACTCCTCCAACCCTTCGATTAATTCTGTGACGTCTAACAAATTGATACCCACGAATCATCAGCTGCTCATCAGAGATATTTGTCTGTAACCAAGTTTCTGTTATTCCATTGAAGCTCAATAACTGATGTAGATACGATCTTTATCCCAGCTTGCAGTCTACGAAAGTCGAAGAGTCCGCCGCCATCAAATCTGTAGACGATCTCTAATCCCCATGGCCGGCAGTTCATTCTTAACAAGTTGAATGACGAGTTGCCTGAATATTTGCATTTGCCTGATCAGTTGAATGATTAGTTTGTGAGCAGTTCAGGGCAGTCTGTCATAAGCGCGGAAAAATTGAGGTTCCCGATTGTAACAAATACATGCAGAATGCTTGCTTTCGATTTGATCAAGTTACTAATACTGACGTGATTAATAGTATGAACTCAATTAAATCCAATTCTTATGGTGTCGATAATATAAACGTAAAAATGTTGAATCTAGTCATGCCCTACTGTGTTAGTGCTATAACAGAACTTTTTAATGACTCGTTGAGCTTCGGTATCTTTCCAGACATATGGAAGAATGCCGTGGCATTCCGATTCCAAAGGTGGGGTCACCCTCTTCTTACAAGGAGCTTCGACCAATTAATATTTTACCAACCCTTTCCAAAATGCTTGAGCGACTAGTGAGTGATCAAATTCAAAATGATTTGCAGCAGCATGGTATGCTGCCCTCTGAGCAGTCAGGCTTCAGAAAAAACATATTACCAATACAGCCGTGTTGAAGGTAGTGGATGACTTGTCACGTGTTGTAGACAAGTCGCAATCTGTTGTCCTCATTTTATTAGACCAAAGTAAGGCTTTTGAGTTGGTTAACTTTGATATGCTTCTAGCGAAATTGAGATATCTGGGATTTGATGTTGCATCCGTGAAGTGGTTCGAAAGCTATCTATTTAATAGAAGACAGCGAGTTCGTTTGAATTCAGGGATGTCTGGCTTCGGGGGGACATCGGGCGGGGTTCCTCAGGGTAGCATCCTGGGACCTCTTCTCTTTTCAATTTTTACATTTGATGTCGGATTTTAAATTCAAAAATTGCAGCTTCATATGTATGCGGATGATGTGCAGTTCTACTTGCCTTTTAACTGGAGAATGCTTTGGTGCCTGTTAATAGTGATTTAAAGATGTTTTCTATTTGGGGCAAAGAAAATGGACTCCGAATTAATCCTGATAAAACGCTTGCTTTGTGTTTTGGCAATGAACGGTACTGGAACAATATTAAGCAGAATCATAGGGTTTTCTTTGATGACGTTGCTGTTCAGTGGGTTTTAAGTCTTGGAGTTATTATTGACGACAATCTCAAATTTGAGTCACACTCTTCTTCTATATACAGGGTTATTCACGCTTTATGGCGCGGAATATTGTGGCGAAACTACGTGACTTTCAAAAAGTTTCATTTATTGGACGTGTACTATGGCTACTTTTTAAAATTGGTTTCATATTATACAGGGTGTTCCAAATATCCTAAAAGTATCAAAGTTGTGTTTTTTTGAATGGAGTCCTTTGTTTATTATTGCACTTTTAGATCATCTGATCAAATTAAGTGCCTGTTTCATTAAGGTTTATAATACCTAAACCTTAAGATTTTTTAAGTAAATTGAATTTTCTCAAAATCTAACCTAATTTTCATCTTTCAAATACTTAGGAAGTATTTAAGTCATGCTGACGAAATTAACTCTAAATTGTAATAATAGATCATATTTGGTAATCCAATTGCAATAAACTTGCAATCTTATACAGGGTGTCCAAAAATTAAAACTACTCAAATAAGAACTTTAAGTTGCTATAACGTCATTAATTTAAATGGAACGTAATATTTCTGAACTGACCTAGCAATGTACTTAATAATTACCTGTCGAACGGTATAAGGGTGTACTATAGCTAACTCTGCGCGTTTTGGCAGAACACGCCAAATAATTGTTTTGTACACCATTTGGTGTTTTTTAAATAAACGTTTTAATGTATCTAGTACGCTATGGACTCAGAAATGTCAAATGATGTACAATTATAAAAGTCATTATGAATTATTCTTAATTATGCATAAACAGCATTAATGATAATAAAATAGCACAGATAAAGTTATACCAAAATATTCATAACATGTGTTCGAAATGTAGTCCGTCCATTTCGAGACACTACTACGGCTAACTCTGGTCAATATTTGCGGGGTATCTAACAGTTTGAAAAGCATATCTTATGCGTATTTTGATATCGTGTGGTGTTGTTGGAGGCGTCTTGTAGACAAATACTTTCACGTATCCCCATAAAAAGAAATCCGGAGATATGGGAGGTAATTTTTTTTTCAATCCACCTGTTTTGGGTTGTTAGTATCCAAAAATTGCCGAACCTCTATATGATAATGAGGCGGTGCTCCATCTAATTGAAACTACATATTTGTTCTCCTGTTTAAAGAAATTTCTTCTAATAGTACATGAAATTGGTGTAGCAGAAAATCGAGTACCATCATACTATTTAACGATCCTTGAAAAAAGTAAAGTCTTATGAAATATCGGCCCAATGTTCCACCCCAGACATTAATGGATTACCTATTTGGATTGCTGATGTTTCTGTATTCATGGGGATTCGAGGCCATTCTTGTGAAATGTATATTCGTCACTAAATAACACATTATCAAAAAATGTTTCATTTGCTGCCACTTAATCGAACACCCACATGCAAAATTCAATTCTATTGTCAAAATAATTTCCATACAGCTCTTGACATTTCATTTGCAAATACAGTCAATTAAAGAAACTTCTAATTACACCATAAATTAATAATTAATGAAGTTGTAATGTAAGTATATACAAACATTGCTTCTATCAAAGATTGTATAATTTTTGCTTCTGTAAACGCAAACAGTGATCTTGACGTGATTTTATTCGATTATGTTAACTGGAACATGTACAAGCTTTTATATTCGACCCAGTTAGAACATAACTTTTTATTCCAGAACGATTAGGTCTAGAGTTTAAAAATAACTTTTTGGAATGCGATATTCGCGTTTTCTATTACCCCATGAGGGTGTTTTTATAGGTACCTACCTACGAAATAATATATGTCGGAGGACTTCAACAGTTACCAGTGGCTGCTCTATGGTGGGATCTAATATTTGCGATTGCATTAAATAAACTTCAGTTTTTATTGAAGGAACTCCAATTTCTAAAATTATAGGGTATTTAAAAAGCTTAGTGTTAGCTCAGGGTTGCAGTGGACTTGTTATAATTACTTGTAATATTTTTTAATATTTTATTAGTCAAAATATACAACTTATTTGAACAAATATTAATTCGCTAACAGACACATGTCAGTGTACTTATTAGTTTTTTTATTGTCATATTAAAACAATTGAAAAATGCCAAAGTAACAATAATATGCCAAAATAACAATACCTAATATGCCAGTGGCCTTTAAACAATTAACAACAGTACCCAACAAGCCGGCGGCCTTGAAATATTAATTTCAACACAACATTATAAAAGATATATAAACATAAAAATTCAAAAATGATATGATATTAAGTGTCACTTTCACATTTCACGTCAGTCTGAACTGAAATACATAATTTTCGAGTAGATCGTCGTCCAGTCTCTCCATTAGGAAACTTTATTGTCACCACTCGTACAACACCATCATCTCCTGGATGCAACTGGCTGACCCTTGCTGTTTTCCACATCAACAGCGGAAGATTGTCTTCTTTAACCAAAACCAAATCATTTAATTTTAGTTCTTGAGATGCCTTACAATGCCATTTCGTTCGGACTTGAAGAGCCGATATATATTCGTTACTCCACCTTTTCCAAAAATGTTGTCGCATCTTTTCAACTAATTTTAACTGACGCAATCGATTGTCCGGAATTGGTAATAAATTGGGTTCAGGAATCGACGTCATTGATCTTCCAATTAAGAAATGACCAGGAATTAACGGAGTAAAATCATTTGGATTGAAGACAAAGAACTCAAAGGTCTTGAATTCAATATACATTCGATCTGAATCAAAACAGTTGAATATTCTTCATATGTCACATTAATTGTACCAATTATTCTTTTTAAATGAAATATCATACTCTTAACACTAGCTTCCCATAGACCTCCAAAATTAGGTGCATAAGGAGGAATAAAGTGCCAATTTATACCATCATTTGCCAGTTTGTTTGTTATTGTTTCGTTATTATTTTTAATAAAGTTTTTCATTTCAGAATTCGCCCCCACACATGTTAATAAATAAATCTTTTAAAACATGCAAGAAACGCTTCAGATGTGAGACTTGTAACTAATTCTAAATGAATTGTCGTGGTTGACATACAAATAAAAATACATATCCGGCTCGAAGGACCAAATGTTAGCTCAGGGTTGCAGTGGACTTGTTATAATTAACAACAGTACCCTACACTTAGTCACAATAAATTATCTACCCATATTTTTGTAACCCTCGTATAATCAATACCAGTTTTTTTCTGTGAATAGTTAATTTTATTTAGAAACTATTTACTCTCTTACAACATTTTTGTTTGTCAAACAATTTCGAGACAAAAAAATATTTATTAAATCCCTACAAGCCCGAATCAGTATTAATGCATATAAATACGTAGAAATAGTAGTAGAGATAAACCGTAAAGTGGGTAACAATCTACTGAGTGTTCCAAGAAAATGATCGCTTGTTGCTTCGGCTGTACAGGATACAATTCCTTTAACAATTAACGCTGAATGGTATACAATAATTTGTTGGCAAAAACTCATAGATGAAATCAGGAAGAACAATCCGAACACTATCCCCTTATCCATATTCGCCTGACGTGGGCATGGCCTCAAGACGGGGTCGAAGACTTTCATAACCATGTTTGGGAGATAAACCTTCAGATTGGAAAATAAAAACTTTAAGAAATAGTTCGAGCTTATGCAAAAGCGCATAAACCATAAAGGCGAAAATTTTAAAAAGCAACAAAATAGTTAGTTCCCAAACATTTTGTTTTCACCCCAGATTTTGTAAAAACATAAAAGGTAACCCTCGTATTTCGTGACTCAAAAATAAGGACTTTCTTTGCACAACTTTACCTTTTATGTATCAGTCACCAAAAGAATCAGATTCGATTACTTGAGCATTTCAACTGTTTTAAAGTAGTTTCTATGTACAAAATATAGTCTTCCCCTTGAATATACTATGCAAAAGTTAAGTGGGTTGTTGAGAAATGCTAATGATTAACATTGAGATATTTTAGACAGAAATCAGAGGGATTTTACGTTGATAAAAGAAGGGTTTATTGAAAATGAACTTGGAATTGTCGAAGAAAATGTGCCCGGTTTCTACAAAATGTTCGGCGAGCTGAAGTGGTTATATTCCGAAGTGATATTTCATGTTCCTTTAATTTTTATTGGGTTAATATTTTAAAGATACCTACACTAACTACCTAATTTAAAATACATTTTGCTACACACCCAATTCTCTTTTGTTTGCTGATACAGCGTGACCCAACTAAAATTTGCACTCCCCCAAATTTTTAAAACGGTTCAGATTTTTAAAAAATGCTCAAACACGTCAATTTTAATACTAAGAGGGATCCATTTTTGTTATATTTTTAAAATTATCCCCCTGCGCGGCATGCCGCCCAGAACTAAGCCTTCATTTTCTATGCAACCATGCTTTTTTAAACCCCAAACAAAATGTTTTTGTATATCCAGAAATAGCTAAATAGCTTTCCTAAATTAAAAAAAAAAGTTTTTATTTTCCTCCCATATTCATACAATGCTGCAAGCGTGCTATGGAATAATTAACAAAAAAAATATTTTGAATTTTATACCTTTTTTAATAACCTGCATAGCGAACTAGCAAGTGTACTTTTTTCATAGTCATACCTAGAGTCGTAAAATTCCGCATAATAGGAAATAAAAGTTAAATCCTTCTTTTAGAGCCCGTTGAAGATAAAACATTTAAATATGAATTATGAATATGCCAGGTTTCCTGTTAATAATCTTCTTAAAATATCCAAATTGAGCACTTTACAGGAGCAATACAGTACGGACAAAAAGTCACGCATATCATCGTGGTTGGTAAAGTCATTTTTTTCGCCTTAAAACTCGTATTAAAACTAAAATGAAATTCGTTCGTTTAGTAGTTAGTAGTTTTTCTTATTGTGTTTTTCTCAGATAACTATTTATTTTTGTTTACTGTACCAAATTTTAAATGAATATGTTAATTAATATTTGATTAAACAATAGTATATTGTGCAACGAACATGAAATGACATATAGTTGCTACGAGTGGTCATTTCATGTTAGTTTCACACTATACTTTTTCTACGACTGTTTTAATGCTTTTGGATAAATTAAACATAATTTTAAGAAAATATTTGTTTTTCGAAACTTACCCGTGTTGGCGTAAGCCTAAATACGATAAGTTAGAAGTATTAAATTGACTAGGTGGTGTTAAACTATATTCACTATTACTGTTTTTGTGTTTGGAAATTAGCGAAATACTTAATTATAATTATTATTAATTATAAATACTTAAACTGTCAATTTGGTGTATTTATATTGTCCGCGTTGCTTTGGTGATTTTTCATGCCCGACGCTACTTTTGTCATTACCAGGAAATTTACCCGCGTGTAATAAATATTTCCCACTAGTCAAAATGTTTGTAAATAAATTGTTGTTCTAAAAAAGATAGTCTTGAGGTAATTGCCGTAGGTACGAAAAATTGGGGGGTCAGAGGGCATAAAACCCCCCGTCATTTAATTGAAGTAGCATGTTTATTAAGAATTTAATTTGTTTCGAAGAAGTTAGTTATTTAATACAGGTTTATAGAACTTCAGGGAATCATAGTGTCCCGGTTGTCCATATTCTACAATTGTTTAATATTACGAACCGTTTAATTGTAGTTTCAATGTTTGCTATAGCTCTGGTCTCATATTTTCGTTATAATTTAGCAGTTTTTACTGGTTTACTAATTAGCGGTAGGGGTCGAGTGATACATCATTTTAAAGCATTTTTTATCTGCTTGCACTTTTGATATTTGCCTCCCATAATTCTCGAGAAAATAGCGTTTAAAATTTCACCAGTTCTTATATGTAGTAATTGAGGACTTTAACACATTGGTAGAGCGTTCGCTTCGCATGCGGAATGTTATGGGTTCAAATCCCAACTCTGACAATATATTTTTTTTAATTTTTGAATAGAGTAGTGATTATAATTTATCAAGTTTTCTTGGGTATTGGGACTAAATGAAACTCAGTAATTCTGAATTTTATAGTGTTAAAGTTAGTGCACGCAGTATTTCGCAAATGAAAAGTACTGCAAAAACGTCACTCTTTTTTGACAGTTGTAAAGAAATCATTATTTTACCATCTGATATAATAATAGATAACTATTAATTAATGTAACCTATTTATAAAATTCCAATTGTTTTACTGCCTATTAACATTGTGCTCAAGAAGCAAGCCGAAAAAATAAATAGATACCCCTATCCTTTATTACTGTTAGTAGTGCTATCAAATACATGTAGAACTCCCTTTAAATTCGTCATAAAAATCTTTTGAAGTCGATAGTGGATTTATTGTTATATGAAAAGTATTTCACGCGGAACATTTTAAAGGTTTCTATCTATAGTGTGAAAAAGCTTGGTTGAAATATCAGTATGTGGTTTGTCGGGCATTCTCGATTATCCTGAAAGTGTTATATCTGAAATCTTACTACACTCTAGTGGAATTTAAATAAAGCGGTCTTAAATTGTTTTTTTTTTTGACGATTTGGATATTATTTGTTGTCATTAATTTTATGCAATTAACGCATAGATGAGGTGGAATGCAGTATATAAGTACATGGTGAACTAATATGCGTCCATGAGACGATTGTAAATTTGTGACCCATAACTAACTAATTATAACTTTGTGTTTGAGTAAAAGATTCATATCCACCGAGCATCTCATTCATGATGAATATACAGAGTGGCCCATTAGTGTGTGGGCAGAAGAGATCTCATGATTTATAAACGATAGACAAAAAATCCTTGACCAAACTTTTAAGCATGAAAGAGATGTACAACCAAAAATGTATTCAATTGTAAGAAAGAAAGTAACTTTATTCCTTAATAGATTTACAATCATATAGGAAGAGGTTATCATGACTATACAGGGTGGTCCAACGAAAAGTTTGCACCTAGCTTTTCTCTTTTTTTTGTAGTCGAATGCGAAAATGCTCGGACACGTCGATTTTGCTTTTGAGGGGGACACATTTTAAACATATTTTTCGATCTGCGCCTTTAACCCCCTAGCGGGGGTGAGTAACAACCCTAAAATTTTAAATGGAAAGAGGGGTCTAATGACATATCATTTGAAAGGACACAAAATTGTCTTTCTAATGATACCCTATTTGTCGAATTTTACTAAAACAGTTAATACGAAAACGACTTTAAAGACATTAAGCCGATAATTTTGGTATTAATGAGAAATACAAATAAGTTTTAATTATTACGACTGAAAACAACTACAATCATTTCTAAATTATTTACTTTGAAGAAAAACGGGATTTCAAAAACACTATCTTATTTATCAGAACTAAATTCCTCACTAATCGTTTGCGTTTTTTGTTGAAATAAAAACTGCAGATACGTGTAGGAAAAGAATTTACACCGTTTATTTTAGTCTTTTCATTGATTCAGTTTGGTTGCTTCTCAAGTTATTTTACTTTTACCGTACAAAATGATTTATTCCATTCTAGAACGAGTTGAAATTGTTAAACTTTATTTTCAAAATAATAGTAGTGCTAGACTTACGGCTCGCTTATTTAATGAGAGACATCCCGATAAAAATGTGAATGATGTGTACGTTGGCAAGTTAGTTAAAAAGTTTGTAGATACCGGATCTGTCTGTAATGTAAAACACCAGCCGCAGAAACCGATCAGAAATGAAGCTGTGGAAGTCGCTGTTTTAGGGCATGTTGAAATGGATCATAGTCAAAGTACCCGTCAACTAGCTGAAGCCTCAGGTGTCTCCCGTTCGTCCATAATACGAATTTTAAAAGCGTACAAATTTCATCCGTACAAAATCAAATTAGTACAGGAACTAAATGAGGATGATCCTGATAGAAGGCTGCAATTTTGTGAAGCAATGAGCCAGCGTTTAATTGAAGATCCGCAATTATTATTTAACATTTGTTTTTCCGACGAATGCACATTTTATTTGAATGGAGCTGTAAATAGGCACAATTGCCGTTACTGGGATGACAGTAACCCACATTTATTCCGTGAGGTTCATACCCAGTATCCTCAAAAAATAAACGTCTGGTGTGGCATATTAGGAAATCATATTATAGGACCACTTTTTATTCCTGGAAATTTAACTGGTGAAGTGTACCTAAACATGCTTGAAGACACAATTGATCCTTTAATAACACAAATAATAGAAGATGACCAAAATCATACTGCTGATCGGCTTTATTTCCAGCAAGATGGAGCACCTCCGCACTATGTGGCTCCTGTAAGACAGTTCTTAGATGACCGGTTCCCTGGACGGTGGATTGGAAGGAGGGGCCCAATTGAATGGCCTGCCAGGTCACCGGATTTATCGCCTTTAGACTTTTTTCTTTGGGGGCACTTAAAAAATAAATGTTTTGCCACAAAGCCCGAGTCCATAGAAGATCTTCGCCAACGCATTACAGAAGAGTGCAGAAACATAACACCTGATATGCTACAAAATGTTAGAAATAGATTTGAACAAAATCTGTATTATTGTATGGAATCAAATGGGTCACATTTTCAACATTTGTTAATGTAACGTTTTAATAAATCAATTTAACAGCTTGTTTACTTTTTTTACAAAGCAATGTTAAAACTAACAAACATTGGAATGTACTAACGATTGCAGGTGTTTTCACTCGCAATAATTAAAACTTATTTGTATTTCTCATTAATACCAAAATTATCGGCTTAATGTCTTTAAAGTCGTTTTCGTATTAACTGTTTTAGTAAAATTCGACAAATAGGGTATCATTAGAAAGACAATTTTGTGTCCTTTCAAATGATATGTCATTAGACCCCTCTTTCCATTTAAAATTTTAGGGTTGTTACTCACCCCCGCTAGGGGGTTAAAGGCGCAGATCGAAAAATATGTTTAAAATGTGTCCCCCTCAAAAGCAAAATCGACGTGTCCGAGCATTTTCGCATTCGACTACAAAAAAAAGAGAAAAGCTAGGTGCAAACTTTTCGTTGGACCACCCTGTATAGTATTGTATAGTCTTTCTAATTTTAGTTTAAAATTATATAAAAAACCACAACTCGATATCCCTTTGTAATGTTAATACAGACCGTAGCCATCCATAGGCGCACCCTTTTAACTTTTCATAACAATACATGTCCTACGATATTTTAAAAATGCTTTTTGTATTAACAATTATATGTTCATTGGTAAAAAAGTATACTGTATTTTTCCTTGCCGCTCCAACACGGCAACATATAAACCTAAGCTGAAAAAGACTGTTTTTGTTATTAGAACTTTAGACATAGATGCACACGTACCTAGTCCGTGTTCGAACAGCAAGGAACATACCTTTATAATAATATACTATTGTTAATACTTGTTATGCATATAAGTAGATACATTTATAATAATATGCTTCTGATGTTATAAATTAACAACAAATTTTACTCACTTAGTCAGTGACATTTGATATAGAACGTGAACATTTTATAATATGTGTATTCGTCACTTCATTATTTTCAGACCTTAACTGATGATAAATATTTAAAAGAAGACGCTGGCTTTGCACACATAAATCTTGAGGCTTAAATTCCCAACGTGTTCCGCTCGTGTCGTATCTAAGACGTGTCTGATACAGTGACTGCAAAAAGTTTCATCCACTTGAGGTTTTATTAAAAATTATTATCTAATTTGATAGACCTTCTTTCATTTTATTAATCTAAGAAAAATTATTGAAGAAATCATGGTTACAATATTTTGCCACCGTGTTTTACCGTCGGACACAAATTTTCTTGTTTAAATTCCACATTGTCTTCCCCATACCATATGATGTCCATCCGATTATATTTGGATTAAACTGAGAAAATAACAAGTTGCTAAAAATTATTTGTTTGATTCATATATTTATTTGCAAACTCTTTTTTTTTTATTAATCATTAACCCAATACTTTTTCCAGTCACTGTAGTTATCTTTATTACTGTGGGTATTCTTTGGCAGGGATGATTTATTATAAGTCTTATATATGAGGGAGAAATGTATCAAAAAACGCTGCATTCGATGCCCTTTTATAATGTAAAGAGGCATGGGAACGGATAGTTTGTGTAGAATCGTTAAATTTATATATTTTAAATTGACTTTGAATAAACTATATCTAAAGTATGAAAATATAATAACATGCAAAACATGAAAACTTAATTAGGTACCTAATTAAAACCTTAAAACTGTTTAATGTTGTTATTTTATTTACTAGTTAGGTAATATAGCCAATTTTTCCCCGAAATAACTTCGATACATTTCACTTTGTATTGTCACACCCGGTAGGTTGTAACTTTACTAGAAAGAAGTGCAAATAAAAATCTCCTGTAACTTCTTGTTACACCAATATTTATAAATTTACTTTTTTCCACTCATTCTAATATCGACCAACGAAATTGTCTATTCCTGGCGTCCCGTCGTACCGCTTGTGTGGAAAAATGTGAAACAGCAAATTTTGTCTATTTCGTAGATACAATACCGATGTTAGAGTCATGAACTTTTGTGAATTTTTATAAATTATTAATCAGCGAGTAATACTTAGTTCGACCGGATGCAATATTTTTATTACAATATATACCGGGTGTGACAGTATACTTAGGCTATTATGTCATTACAATAATTTAGACAATGCAAATCGTATTTCTACAAATGTTTAACCACTGATGATGAAGTTAGTAACTTCAAAACATGTTTGGTCGCCTTTAAGAATTTTTAGAACTCAAAGAGTAATTTATTACCTTTTTTTTGTAGTTATTTCTCATATAATTCACTCCACTTCAGTATAGACTATTTCTTTAAATCATCTCTAATATAATAATTTAGCAGCCCGACACCACTCATGTACTTCAAAATTGTTGTATCTTTAGTCTTAATTATAGTTTTTCCAATATCCTCTCATTTATCCATCCTGTATAGATACTTGAACTTAAGCACAAGAACCTTGTAGGTTGTTAAAATCGATGTTTTCCCTACGAAGTTTGGAGAGACCTTAATAGCACTAAAAATAGATGGCTTTTGTATAAGTGATTGTGTGTAATGTAGAGAAAGTTCTATAGGATGTATGCCAAAATTAGAAGATTTGTTATATTTAGAAATTGAAAGATATGAACTATGTAAATATGAAAAAAAAAATTATGGATTATGCGCTAGAATGTGTATTAAATAAATATACGAAAAAGTCCAGACATTTTTTAAAAAACACTTTTTTACATCTAAAATGACCCAAAACACGTTTATCCGGGGACATTTTTTTAAATCTGAGAGTTATAAAAAACAGTAAACAATGGGAATCCTCTTCGTAGTAGTTCACAGTGCCCGACACATAATTTATCTCTAACGCTCTAACCCCACAATTGACTCCATTTCGTTGAAAAACTAACGTTTCAGTTAGTCCTGTGAACAATTCACTGGTTTGCATTAACAATTTTAAAAACAAATTTCTACTTGCGGCATCATGTTACCGCCATAGGCGACGATGGCGCGGCCTTGCGTACAAGGACACATTCAGTCTGAAGAAGACTGCATTTATGCCGCATGCAAGATCTTGTAAATCGAAAAATGGTCATCCCTTCGAACGGCAAACGTTTTGCGGGACCTGCAAAGACAGATGGTACCTATAACACCGGATGGTCAATTTCAAAGCGACTTCCACCCTATATAAACACAAGAAATAGTAATAAAGCAACTTTTATTTTCGGGTCATCATCATCAGCATTCACTCTCTAACGAGTATGAATTACTCCAACTGAGGGATCTTTGTTCTGCGCGTTTGGTTAGCAGTAATAGACCGTGGAGTTACACTTTCCTACTCCTTCTTTGCCGATGGCATTAGGCCAGAGAGCAGAGTCTCGACCAACTCGAGCGTTGAAGTCTCCTAGCAGATGATCTTGTCGTAGCCAAGAACGTTGGTCAGCACTCTATCAAGTTGGGAGTAGAATTCCTCTTTTATTTCTTTGTCGGTGTCCATGGTTGGCGTCAGGATTTGGGACTGTGGAGCAGCTTGTATCCTGCACTTGTGACTGAGCAGACTGAACCCTAAAAAGGACTGCTCAGTCACAAGTGCAGGATACAAGCTGCTCCACAGTCCCAAATCCTGACGCTCAACGACTATCATTCACCGCCTGTGTGTCATTTTCGAGTAACACAGGAAAACGCAATAGAAGCAAAGCAACTTTTATTTTAATGTCGAGTAGCACCTTCTCGATTCTCAATAACTGCTAACATGCGATGAGGCAATTAGTTAAATAAATTAACTAACAAATTCATTGGAACTGCTTCCCAAGTGGTTCTTATGGCTAATATAAATTATTCTTCTCTAGTGTTAAATAATTTGTCTTCCTTCACAGTAAACCTTTCTTCGTTATCCAGCCCCATAAGTTTTCTATAATATTTAAATCTGGCGAAAGGGCAGACCATTCCAGAATATCGATATTGTTGTCGTTCATCCATGTGTTGATTATTGTTGCTGAATGAATTGGCGCATTCTGTTGAAATGTCCATTGTTCATCGAAATATTACGGACTTCTCTCTGCAACAACTTCAGGTACATTTGGGCTGTCTACCTTTCAGAATTTCTGTTCTACTGCTTCTCGACTTGAAATCGCTACCCTAAACCATTACTGGTCCAGCTCGGTTATGACGACGTGTGTTAAAAATCGTTCTGCCAGCCTTAAATTGTAAAAATAATATTTAACGCCATCAGGTCTATCCAAATTTAACTTCCTTTCATCACTGAAGAGTTTTCCATTCATCTAGCTATTCAAGATGCCTGGGGCTTGCTTATGATGCTCCAGCAGGACATGTTGCTCGAGCAGTTTTTTTCTTTTTAAGTGTGGACATTTCATTATTAACCTTTGGATGGTTCATACGGAAGCACGATTTCCCGCTCTATTCCTAATTATTTATTTATTTGCCTTATATGTTTACAAAAAGCACGTCAATCATAAAAACCTAAAATACTAACAAATAAAAGTATATATCAACATGTACAATATACATGTACCTCACCACATAAATATAAATGAATATATAAACGATATCACGTACACGAAAATCTATGTATCCACATCTAAACAAGTAAAAGGAGCAGCTCAAGAAATCACTCACCGAATAAAAACAATCATCCGCAAATAAATCCTACACTTTAACTTTAAAATGTCTTGAATTCAACTCCTTCAGTGAAGATGGTAGTTTATTATATAATTATTCAGGTTCAATGAGTTTCTGACCGATCTGCAAGCCTGAAATATGACACTCTAAGCAACCGAGCGCTTCTAGATTGATGGTCGTGAGCGCCACCCTTCGTCTCTAAGTCAGAAAGTCTAGCGTGAATGTCTAAAAGTCAGTGACTTTCAAAGCTCTCTACTTCATTATAAAACCTTTATGCGCCAAGCCTTTGTTACGCCACAAAACAACCCCATAACTCAAATGAGCTTCAGTACGACGTAACTGACCTGATTGTTAAGCTTTCTTATTAGGAATACTGTAGTGGATAGTTTACTACACAATTTCTCAACGTGACTTCTCCAAGTCGAACTGTCATCAACGATAACACCAAGGAGATTCACAGAAGTGTTTACCAAGTATTCTAGATGGTTTCAGAAAAGCAGGCTTTGGGTTTTGTTCTCGTTCAGGGATAAGCTGTTCGTAGAGAACCATTCTCGTGCCCTCGCAAGTTCAGTATTCATTAGTAGATCATCAAGATGACGATCCGACGTGACGAAAGTTGTAGCATCGGCAAACATTGCACCGGTGACAGGTGGCTTACAATTAAAGAATGCATTTATATAGATAAGTAACAGTATTGATTATTTTTTCGATTGTACACTTCGTAATTTAGTTATCGATTAACTATTAAAACTTTATAGATTTTAAAAATTAGTTTAAAAGCAAAAAAAACAACAAAATATGCAGTCTTTGCTTCGAAAATAAACAAGTACTATCTAATATTTAAAATTTTCTTTCACTGCACATGCGTATTTATGTGGAAGCTAGCCTTTATGCGGAATAATATCACGTATATGTTTTTCTAAGAGATAAGCGCACTTAATGACTGTCAATTAAAGAATTAACAATGACGATTGTCACATGAATTTTTTGAGGCCTATTATCAGCAGTAATACCCCTAGGGTCTTGATAATACCGAGATAATTTTGTCATAGATAATGCCGAAAGCGTGTTGCTCATCCTTGAGCAACTCGCTTGAAGGATTCTATTTTTTGGATTTGATTGTATTTTTTGGTATATTATTAGATATAATATCATTAATTGCATCGTCAGATGCAATACCAACGACATTTTTAAACCATTTGTCAGTTTGACGTTTAATTAATTTTTATTAAAAAAACACCAAACTGAAAACACCACATGTAGGGTATTATCGCTGTAATCCAGAGGTGATTAAGTAACTTGATTGGTTACTATATGTAGTAAAAAAAAAAATATCTACAAAAATACGCTACCACTAACAACTCATATACTGATAACTTTTTGAGTATTGAAGATCTTGATATTCAAAACCAAATGAGATAATTGGAACCTTGCTTGGGTGTTATGAAGTCACTCTGTTTGTAACGTTTAGATTAAAAGTTGTTGATTGATCTCTAACCTTTTACAACCTCTATCCGTTCGCCACATAGAGCAACTACTGTGTATGTATAGACACGTGGCTCTAACGTTCCTAAAGTAAATTTATCAAATGGAAAATAGGGATTTAAATTTAACACCGTTAAGCACATTGATAGGTGTACAGTTTGCATGTCTACGTCTAAAATGCCTTTAGATTAAATCTTGTGGGTTAATGAATCAGCCGCAGATTATTAATTACAATGTGAAATGCTATATATTTTATGAGATCGTCTGAAATATATTACATAAATAGTGTTTCTTCTTCAGCAATGAAATGTGATTGATTTTTGTCTATTTAATTATTATCATTTGTTGTCGAGAGATAAATATCAATAACTTTAAAACCTTGCGTTTTATCGAAAAATCCGTATAGAGCAAAATTAAAGCTTTTGAAACAACAAGTCGCCTAAATTTTTGCTGATTACCGTAGGTGTAATAATAACCGAGTTATCAGTTACCAGTTACCATAAGAAAACGCATAATTTAAGCCACCATACATAATAATTCTCCAAAATATCATTGAAAACATTTATAATAATAATAACAATAAATGGTCTTTATTTTTAACTCGGCAAATTTCAGCAAGCTGTTTTTAACCAAGCATGCATACAACAAATCAAATACAATATCAACAAATAAAATACAATATCAAATTACATTGTGTATAATAAATCATAAAAAATTCTAAGTATTTGTCACATACCAAAAATTTACCTGTACTAAATTAAATATTGTAACACAGTTAGCCACACAGGCGAAAAAGAAACAGAAAACAAATAAAATCAAGAAAATGAGGAAAAATCAAAATGAAATTCACAACGTACCATCGCTACCTACTTTTATCCAACAGTTATTTCTTGAGTTTCTTTCTAAAGCTCGCTATCCCTAAAGAACTCAGAGACGTTGGCAACCGATTGTACAACCGAGCTCTAATATATGAAAAAGATCTCTGAATGATGTTTAGGTGTACTCAGGACGTGGCGATATCTTGTGACTCTGTCATGAGTCGCGTACACATAAGACAATCTGTTCCTTAAATACGACGGAAAATTCATCGTTAATATCTTGTGTACCATGCAAGCGATATGTAAGTCTCTACGTCATTCGTAGCCACCGTAGCTCTCTCAATTTATCGCTTACATGGTCACGCGCCCTAAGACCAAACACAGAACGAACACACGAGTTTTGGATTTTTTGTATTTTATAGCTGCTCTTATTATCTAAACATGGACCATAAATGATATCTCCAAAATTACAATGGCTCAAAACCAAACTTTCGCACAGCTGCTTTTTTAATTTAACATTTAGTGTCTACTGCGAAACAAGTTCCGTAAAGTCATAAATGATCTCTGAACAATTTTGTTAACATGCGTTCGGAATCTCAATTCTTCATCAAACGTAATACCCAAGTTGTTTACCTCCGTGTAGGAGAGGACACTGCTATTATCTATTTCGATCTTTAATTTATTTGTGTCGTGTTTTAAACCAAAGTAGATTATTTTAGATTTCAGTGGTTTAAGTTTCAAACCGCGGTTCGAACAGTAAACAAAGATATTATTTAAGGCATTATTGAAGCTGATCTCCGCCGCCACACGTTCATGCCCCCCATAAGACACGTAAACCTGAGTGTCATCAGCATACTGGTGTATGTGACAATCACGAACACATCGTTCCATATCCATTGTAAAAATAACAAAGAGCAGAGGTCCCAGAATCGACCCCTGGGGAACACCCCTAGTTATGGGCAAACTATCAGATCTCATACTATCCATAAAAACCGCCACTGAACTCCGTCCAAAACCATAATACCCCAACTTAGCACAGAGAAGCTGATGATCGATTGTATCAAAGTCCTTGCTGAAATCAAGCAACGTAAGTGCAACAGTCTTTCTCTCATCAAATCATCCAGTACCTTCAGCAAGGCAGTGGTACTACTCAGGCCCTTTCGAAAACCAGATTGGCAATTTGGGAAAAGGTTGTTCTCGTTAAGAAATTCAATGATTTGTCCATGAATAATTATTTCAAACAATTTAGATAGTATCGGCAAAAGACTGATAGGCCTTAGGTCAGAAAAGCCTTTTAGATCTGACACCTTTGGAAATGGTATCACAACAGCCTCACGCCAACGCGTCGGAAACTGTGCATGACTGATACATTGGTTGTATACGTGTACCAAAAAAGGGATTATAATAGGGGAACAAAGCTTAACCATATCCAAAGTAATTCCATCAGCCCCAACCGCGCCAGACCTCAAGCCAGTTATACCCCTCATCACATCGTCGTCTGATACCTGGGAAAAACGCAATTCATTTGCAACCTTCCCATTGTTCAAATAGAAATTTATTGTTTCAAAATTTATATTTGGAGCTATATTTGAAACAGAATTAATAAAAACAGTGTTAATTTCATTGCAGTTTTTCCCCCGTTCTGGTAAGACGTGATTATTCTTTTTATTTTTATATACATTCAACTGATCTAAAGTACGCCAGATTACTTTACTACTCTGTGTTCTGTTTACGTGCTCCAGGTATGCTTTCTTTTCCGACCGAACCGCATCAGTGAACAAATTACGCATATTCTTATAGGCTTCCCAGTCCACAGTCCGTTTAGTTTTCTTAAATTTGGAATATAGTTTGTTACGTTCAGCTTTCATTATCTTTAACACATCCGTGAACCACGGAGCTTTCGGTCTTGTTACCTTTGCATTCCGAACAGAGGCATGAACATCAAATAAAAAGTTAATGTTTTTGTTAAAATATCCACCTTTTCATCTATGGAAACAACGTCATAAATTTGGGACCAATTCAAATTATAGAGATAATTTTTAAATAATTCTGAATCAAAATACTTAAATTCTCTGCACTGCACATACTTTGGTTTTATTGTCGGAATCTTTAAATTCATTGAGCATATGATTAGTTGATGATCGGTTACGTCATGCATATCGTAATGCTTCAGTTTAACCTGAACTAGACTTTTATGGGAAACTATCAAAACATCAAGCAAGCTAAAAGCACGGGAAGAGATTCTAGTAGGCTCTGTCACAAGTTGGGAGCGACCGAAGGTTTCTAGCAAATTATCGAAAAGTTGGGTCGCATTACTAGGATTTAACAGATTTATATTTAGATCACCTAATATTATAATATTATCCAGCGAAGGCAAAATATTTGTAAGAGAGCTCTCTAGAAAATTTAGGGATTGCAACGCATTTAAGTAAATCTTCAACTTCTTTAAATAATGCTCCAAACTGTATAGTAGTTGTTTTGATATAAAACGTTCCTGAAATTCAAGTTTTTAAACATGACAATCTAACGTTCGCTGTATGCGATTGTTCTTTTATCACAACATAAACATTCTCCAGCTTTTGTTATAAGGCCCATTCTTATCTAATCTGTTTTCTTTAGATCTCCAACAGAATGTCGTCACCACAATACAAGTTGATATATTTCAATGCAAGAGGCTGTGCGGAAGTCATCCGTTTTATTTTCGCTTACGCTGGCGTGGAATATGAGGATGAAAGGATTCCGAAGGACAAATGGCTAGAATACAAAAAACGTAAGATTACTTTTTATTTTATGTACATTTTGTAGGTATACTTTATCATTTTACATGCATTAATAGGTTTTAATTAGGTGAAGAAAATTATAAAATTACCTGATAGTACAGGGTGTACCAAATTCATTGGTTTTGCAGGTTATCTGGGTTGTTAGTAAAGATAGAAGCAAACGGTTGTCGAGGCACGTGCTACTTTTTTATCAAACTTAAGATGCCTCAATCAGAAATAAGATAACAACAAAGGAAATATATATGGTATAGTTGTGAGGTCAAATAATATTCCCAATGTATAACGCTGTTTCTGTGGAAGGACGTGCCCTGAACCCGTGCTGTCCCTTTGAAAATAAAGCATTTTTGTTTAGGAAACTTGTAATACTGTCAGATATGACTTTCTCGATAATCATATAGGTCTATGGTTTTGTATATCATGTTTATCATTTTTTTTTATAAGTATATGGGTCTAATCAAGGAAGTTTTAAGTCTTGTGTTATAAGAGTAAAATTTTGCGCAAATTCATCAGAGCATGCCTGCACACTTTAGCACATGGGTCTTATTTCTTCTACTTAAGTTGTATATAACTGATGGTGGAGGTTTATACTTTCGAAACATGTTCTTCATTTATTTATGTAATGGTTTTCTTGTTTTGATAAAAACTAGAGGTCGTTTTGTTGTTTATTAGATCGAGTAGCGTTCTGATGGTATTTTTACGAATAATAATGAAAAAAATGTGTGCGCCACTGACTTATTTCTAATTTCGATATTTTTTTAGATACAGCAACTAAAAAAAATCCTGAGGTCATTTTTAGGTTTCAGGGGTCACGAAATGAAGAACTACATAAACATTTTTCAACATTTCGATTGTATCGCGATTTTTCTTGAATAATTTTAAATAACAGCTAAAAACACTGAAAACTTGCGTAAACCATTACTATTTTTTAATTGAAAATGGCTTTCAATTTAACAATAAAAAATGCCCGTTGATGATGGTTTTTCAAAAACGAAACGTCGTAGTGTACATTTGTAAACGCTATCGTATTCTTCTCAAAAAATAACATTAGTGCTTTTAATTTTTTTAAATCTGTAGAAATAATGTCAGAAATAAATAAAAACTAAAGTCGTTTTTTCAATAATTACTGAAAACGGCTGAAGTTAGTTTACTTTTGAAAACAACGTTTAATTGGTAAAACTTTTCTCTAATTTAACCGATATTCCAACTGCTACTGTTTCCAAGATTCCAGATATATAAACTTTTGAACTGAGGTAATTTGAGGGTTCTGGGGTCATGAAATGAAGGACTGCATACAAATCTTTCAAAATTTGGGTTTTGTCGATCTCCAGAAGAGTTAGATTTTTTTTAACCCTCCGTTAGTCGTCGTGAGACCGACTCAGGTGATTTTATTGTGCCAATTCATTACACGTGAACTGGGGGAACGCTGGCGCTGCCTAGCTTCATTAATGTGTGTCTTATGATAGCAGTTACAATTCCGTATTCATTAGGCTTGATTTCGGGTAGTTAAGACGTCATTCGGTCTCGTACACCGACGCGACTGTCCGCGTTGGTTTTTTTAACGTTAATTATTACAAGTAAAGTGCTTCAAAATGAGTTCTTGGGAGCTGAACAGGAACATCTTAAGCTGCTGATGGATGAAGCCTTAAATGCAGATGCCCCTGGGGTCTATTATGATGCTGAATCTGACACGAATGAATTTGAATTTGAATAAATGTCGAATCATGAGTCAGACAGCGAACTCGTAGCTTAAAAGCTCGGTTGGAAGATGTCTGCGATGCTCCAACGCAACAACAAAAAACGATTAATAAAGCTGTGCCTATTGCCCCTCGAAATAACATGGCAACATTCGGTTTAGTTGCTATAAGTGCAATAAATATATTATGTGCTTGGGCCATATTGTTTCGGTTTCCAAGAGTGCCGGGAAAATACAATAATTTAATTTTGAACATGTTTATAAAAGTTTTTTTGTGTTTGTGAAAAAGGTATAATTTTGTTTATTATGCAGTTCGTTTTTTACCAATTTGTGTTTTTTTGTATATGACTAATAAAGTGCAGTATTGAAGAAAAATAACCATTTTCAATTTTTTGTTTGGTATATTTCGGAAAATGTACCAAATGTACTCATTTTTTCTTTTTTAGTCACTAGTTGTGTTATAAAAACGTACACATATGAAATTTTTAAAAATTCGCTTCCACTATTTCTTTAGGGGCTCATTACGGTACATGGTCTGTAAGACCGACGCGACTATTGACGCTGTAAAGTTTGACGCGACTACTGGAAGGTTAAATCTACTAAAAATCAGAGACTTATTCTGAACTATTGTAAAATAGTATATTGTACAACGAGCATGGAATTACATGCATTTCTTACGAGTATGACGTTTGCAACACAGTCGCAGGCGAGTGCTTCAAATCATATGAGTAGGAAATAATCATTCCATGCAAGTTTTACAGTATACTTTTTCTACGACTGCAACTATTACATAAAGGGTGATTTGTAACTTTTTTTGTGATTTGATCATTTTTTTAAAATTGTTTTGTTCCAAAACTACTGCACAAAAACAAACATTTGATAATAAGTATCCATATCTGACAGCAATTATTAGATTTTTTAACCCTCTACATTTTCTAATGGAGTAGCGTAAATCAAAACATTTTTGTGGTCACAGGAAAAAATCCAGGGGATTTAAGTCCTGGGACCGTACATAAGCGAGGTCCACTTCGGCCAATCAAGCGATTTTCGTATACGTTACTGCTAAAACCTCACAAACAAGCACACTAAAATTCATTGGTGCACTATCGCGCATCAACTTCATTTCATTTCTTAGGACTCCAGTAACCCCGGAAGCATGGTATAAGGAAATTGCCCTTAAGAACGTGTCTGAATGTGAGGCGTTCCTTACAGTTTTCCAAACAGTTTCAGCTCATGTCCCTTGCACATATCTACAGCTCTGACCAGCCAAACTCGATACTCAGTAAAATTTTCCTACTCATATAATATCAAGTCTTATCCAATTATGTATTTTTAATCAACAAAATGAGATTAATTCAACCGTTATTCAATTTCCTAAACACTAGTTTAAATTCCTGTCCATTATCTATTTCACAGTTGAATAATATTTTGTGCTCAACCGGATTGATTTGGATTTTAATTACTCCGGCAACAGACCTTGTTATTTCTCTTCATTCCACAAATACTACAATCATTTTATATACCGGGTGGTCCATTTATCTTGAGACAGCCTTATATCTTAAAAACGGCACATTTTTCGGGAAAAAAGTTCAAATAAAAATTGTTTGCTATTGTGGGGGGAAAGCAACGGTGGCACCCATTAGCCATGGTGTGCTATTTCACGGGATGAGTCTATGCGAAGCACGGCATCCATGGTGTATAGAGGTCGGTTATTTAATGAACTGGGTAAGAATAAATTCAGAATGCTCCTTAGTTCCTATGACTTGCGTATTTTTGACGATTTTATATTAACTTTTAATGAGTTCTGGAGATATTTGAATTGGAGCTTCAATGCTGCTTTTCCTATAAGAAATTTTAAAACCAATCCCGGCAGAATTGGGCTCAACCGGCGCATCGTATTCTCCGATCACCTGTACTCTCGGTATCACGAACTTCAGGATCTACGGTGGCTAACTAATAATGTGAATAATGAAGAATTACACACCATTTATAGGCAATCTCGAAAAAATGTAACAAAACGAATCGTGCAGGAAAAAAACAATAAATTTACTATGCTGCTCAACAGTTCCTCTAATAGGTCGAAGACAGTGTGGAATGAGTTTAGGAGATACACAGGAAGTGATTCTAAAACAAAAATAGAGAAGATCTCATATAACACTCGCACTATTACGGATGCTAAGTCGATGGCTTCCGTGTTTGGTAGCTATTATTCGACCGTCATTAAGGATAAACTCAATGCTCATTTCGGTGGTGTTTTATCGTCCCAGTGTACTGTGGGACCTACTGCACAGGTATCCATGTTTTTTTATCCTGTTGATGAGATCGAGGTGTGTGGGGTTGTTAGGTCTGTGGTTAATAAGAAGTCCACTGGACCGGATGGCATGCCTATTTCTGTGATTAAGGATTGTTCTGATCTTCTGTCAGGCAAGCTGGCTCAGTTGATTAATATGTCGGTGACCACTGGTATATTTCCGGATCAACTGAAACTTTCTACAGTGGTGCCAATTTTCAAAAAGGGCGACAGTGCGGACATTGAGAACTATAGGCCCATTGCGCTCCTTAGTGTAATATCCAAGATAATTGAGAGGGTAGTGGCCGACCGTATCTGCGGCTTCTTGGACGGGTTTCATGTTCTCAGTGGCAGTCAGCATGGATTTAGAAAGGGACTCTCTACTGAGACCTGTGTCACTGACTTCATACAGTGTGTCCATGACAGCATGGATAGGGGAAGTTACGTCGTTGCTTTGCTTTTTGACTTATCGAGAGCGTTGGACACAGTTGATAAATCATTCGTGCGGGATAAGCTGCATAGTCTGGGGCTGCGTGGACTCTTGAATAAGTGGATGGAATCGACTTGACCAACCGAAGATTCGCAGTGCGTGTGGGTGATGCTTTCTCCCATTCTGAGAGTATTGATATCGGCACCCCACAGGGTAGTGTTTTGGGACCACTCATATTCTTACTATATGTAAACGATCTACCTGAACATATTAGCTTCGGAAGGGTGTTTTTGTATGCGGATGATACAACGATAGTGGTTAAGGATGCAGACTCCGGTATACTTCTGAAAAAGATTAACGTTGTTTTGGAGGAGTTTCAGTCGTGGTGCAACAGAAACAAACTTATGGTGAACTTGAGTAAGACCGTCGCCATCCAGTTTACTAAGTTTCAAACAAACTTGCCATTTAGTGTGAACTTTGGTGGACATAATCTTCCGTGGGCTGATTTTGTTAGCTTGTTGGGAGTTTTGGTCGATCGTGAACTCATGTGGACGGATCAACTTAGCAGTGTTTGTGCTAAGGTAAATAAGCAATGCTATGTCCTGTTCTCATTAAGATCTATCTTTAATCAACGCACTCTCTTATCAATGTACTATGCGTTAATCTACCCAACGATATCTTATAACATCATTTCTTGGGGGCGATCGACGGAAATGCATCGAATATTCATATCACAAAAGCGCTTGATATTTGGACTATCTGGCCGTGACACATGCAAACCTTTATTGGAGAAAAAATATTAACAGTTCCATGTATATACATCTATAAACTGTTACAGTTCACCTTTAATAAGATGGGATGTATTCAGAGGAACGGTTCACAACACACATACTTGACAAGGGGTAGAAATCAATTGTATCCCTCACGACCAAAGAGGGAATTTTACAAGAGGTCACCTATGTACTCTGGTATTACTTTTTTTAATATGCTACCAGAGGATATAAAAAATGCCTCAAACATAATCACATTTAAGAGCAAATTGAAGCATTTACTCACAGTAAACGCATTTTATGGTTGTTCGGAGTTTCTCGGTTACCTTGGGGGGACAGTTCATTGAATGTTGTACATGTGATTTTATTGTTTAAGATATTATTTAATTTTATACAAATTATGTTTGGGATTTTAGTGTATATTGTTTTTTAACTTATTAACTAATATTTAGACGCAATCAATGTACCATTGTACCTTCTGAATAAAGAATACATTATTATTATTATTCGCGAGTTTGTCAACCGTTTCAAGGTTATCTCAAGGTCAACTCGTTTTTTCTTAATGGAGACATATATTTTTCATTACCGAATCGGATTCTACATAAAAAAAAAACAAATACCTTTTGTTAATAAATTTTTTTGATTACGATAATAATTTGGCTTAATTATGTGATTTTGCATAATTATTTAAATGCCATTATTTATTTTTCCTTTGTTTCAACGTTTCGACAATCAGGAATTTAGTAGAATACGTTCTCGTAAACTTCTTCGCAACACAGTAATAAAATGCATTTTTATCTGCAAAACTACAAGAAATATCAACAAAACTTTTTCTGAGATACAAAGATATTCCCTATTTTGTTTAAAATAGCAAAATTGATAACAGACGAGATCGTCATTCGGAAGTAAAAGTTAACAATTCCTCATACCAAATAGCCAAATATTTAATTTTTATTTTTTTTTATACTTAAAGAAAAAAGTAGTAAATTTTTCATCTGGTAAACATTTTTGCACATTTATTAAGTTAGTTTTGAGAAAATATGGAACATCTTTCTGTAGCACAAAAGGTTGAGATGATATTGCTCTATGGAGAATGTCACAGAAATGTCGATATGCAACGTTTTCCAGAAATCCCGCGCTACATTTTACCGTGTTGTGAAGGATTTTAGAAAAACAGGAAATGTACAGCCGAAAAATCGAACTCGACGAAAATAATGAAATCGCAGTATTGATTGATTCTTGTCGAACAATTTCTCGAGACTCTGGAATTTCTAAATCAAGCATTCTTAGGATATTAAAGCAGCATAAATTTCACCCGTATCACATTGCTTTGCATCAAGAACATCATGGTGATGATTTTGATAATCGAGTCAGATTTTGTCAGTGGGCACGAGAACAAATTCAATTAAACAGAAACTTTTGCTTTAGTGTGTTGTTTTCGGACGAATCTAGTTTTACAAACCATGGACAGGTGAATCGCCACAACAGCGTCCTTGGACGGTGAATGTATGGTGTGGAATTCTTGGAGAGAGGTTGATTGGTCTATATTTTATTGAAGGAACATTGGATGGACAAAAATATCAGCAGTTTCTAGAGCAGCATTTACCCCTTCTACTTGAAGATATACCACTCCAAGAACGGGCAAATATGTGGTTTCAACATGATGGCTGTCCTGCACATTATGCCGGAATTTCCCGTGAAGTGTTAGATCATGAATAGCCTGATCGATGGATTTGAAGAGGTGGTCCCGTTGTGTGGCCTGCTAGGTCACCGGATTTAATGCCCCTCGATTTCTTTTTATGGGGAAGTAGTCTATGAGAACGCCCCAACTACACCGGAAAATATGATGAATTCGCAAATGGATACCACCAGTGCATTTGCCCCACAATATAGATAAATGGACAACCCGGTATACATTATGCTGTTTTTTTTTGTGTTTAATCAATATAACGGGAAGAAACCAATATATGTTAGGAAAAATGTTTCTGCCAATTTAATCATTTTGATATAAACAGTATGCGTTCTGAATTTCCAACGAAGTTTAAGACGTGGTGAACAGGAAAGTGCTGCACAAAAATTTCTACATTAGTTCTTGGAATATTTACAATCTTTTCAATAATATAAGATCGTGATACAGCATTTTTACTAAATTAGTTTAGAAGTAATTGGATAAAGTAAATGCATTGTTTACATAACAGCTTTTTCCATGCAATAGTCAAAGCATATTATTAATCAACTGTGAATTTTTATAGCAGAAATCGCAAAATTTTGTTTGTTTATACAGGTTGTTTCAAAAACACGTGGCAATATTTACTTTTTCTATAGATAAGTGTTAAGACAGATGAGACATCATCTACTTTGCGACAGCTTAAGACTAGTGTCATCTGTTTGGCCAGCGACCATATATACAGGGTGTTTCAGAAAGACATGGCCAAATTGCTAGAGGTAATAGAACTGCTTAAAATAAGTGTAGCTTGTTACATACATTTTTGACGAAGGGGCCTTCCTTTTCGAGATACAGTGAGTTAAAAAAATATTAGTTTTACTATTTTTTTCTAACTGACTATGAATTATTAGAAACAACGGTCTCAATTTTTTCATATATGAATGTTTTAGGTGTCGCAGAATCGATTAAAAATACTCGCGTATCTTTAAAACATAGAGGTCGCTAGTCACACAATGTCTAAGCTAAATTTTCATTCATAACTTTTTTGATGTTTACTTTAGAGACTTGGTACTTACAAAAAATGATAGCTTGTTTATGACCCAACATAAAAGTACTCTTCGGAAAAAACGCTTGGATCTACCGTGTGCAAGATATGCAAAAAACCGTATGTTTGCTAGGTCGCGCACTTCGCGACTAGTCTAGATTTCTAGAAATATAGTTAAGGGTCGAAAAATTAAAACTGGTTGGGCCTTTGGAACATACTTACTGAAAAAATAATTATGCCTTAAAGCTTCAAAGTTTGGAGTCCTCTACAATAGTCTATTCCATTCTGAAGTTGGTCGTCCAGAAACAGTCCTTTCTACTCCAATTCGCTTTGTATTCAATAAAATCATAATTTTTCTAATCGTTTCATTCAATTCCTTTTTACAATACATTAAATTCTAAGTTTGAATGATTTTTTGTATTCTATTGCATCATTGAACAGTGTTTTGTGCTCAAATAGATTGATTTAAAAAACGAATGTGTCCAGTTGAATTAATCTGACAACACCATCATTCACCAGCTTGATATCTCGCTTGATTTCCCAAACACTACCAACAATAATTTTATTTAAATTGCGCCCTTTTTTTCAATTTCAATCAATTCTCAGAGCAAACCAATCTATGTTCTATGCCAAAATGCTATTTTATTTATTGACACTGATAAATTGTTTATACTATACTTAGTAGTGTCACTTGAAATTTAACAAAACAAATAAATAATATTCATTGAGCTCTTGTAAAAGAGTAATTTACGGCTGTAGGTAATTGCATATTCAACGATCTGCGAGAATTTTGGGCTGGAGATAAAATGCATCAACAAATGCACGCCCTAAAATTGATTTTTTACGCATTCAGAACGTAGAAATTAATAACTTTGGCAGTGTAACTATTTAGACGGGGTCAGGTGAGGTAAAATAGTTATTGACACTTCCAGGTATACCGGTAGTAGGTGTCAACTTGCTTACTTGAAATGGGACCAACCGGGAAGGGATTCCATCGATTATGGAGAAACTATACTGTGGAACAATCTGAAAATCTGGTGTAGTGCAACAAAATATAAAATGGGGGGTTGCCATTTAAAAATTTTGAATTACGACACTTTTTTCAATTTGATTTTTTACCCTTTTTTCAAATACCCTGTATTCATATTTACTAAAAGAATAGACGTACGCGCCTAAAGTAGCTCTAGATCTCCTAGGATTTCTAACAAATTAAATTATTAAAGCTTCTTATAATAAAATATTGTTATTATTCTTTATTCTGAAAACGTCATTTTTGACATAAAATTCCATATATCTCAAAAACGGCTGGCCATAGGTATATCATATTATGCATGAAATATGTTTAGAATTACAAGGAGAATCCAAAAAAAAAATATAATTTATATAGGATACCCATTTCCGGTATAACCGAAAGTGCTAGATTCTTGAAAATATCTTAGCCGAATTTGTCCCGTCGACCTAAGTACTACACCAGATTTTCAGATTGTTCCACAGTGTAGTTTCTCCATAATCGACCGAATCCCTTCCCGGTGGGACACCCAGTATTATTACAGTTTTGGATTTTATGCGAAATTTCAACTATAGTTTGTGTATCATGTCCTAAGGCTTTATGTCAAAAATCACGTTTACGGACTTCATTATAAAATTTTCCTATAAGGAAACCGTCATTAATTAAATTACTCGTAGATGAGAATATTGAAGATACTATTATGGGATATTTTGACGCACAATTTGGCACTCGCTGATTATAGAAACATCTTTTATCAAGATGATGGCGCAGCTCCACATGGTGCATATGTAGATATTCATATGATTTTTTGCGAAACGCTTTTGACGGTTGATGGATAGCCATTAATGCTCCTGTTCGTGGCCACTACGCTCCCCAGATCTTTCTGTGCTTGATTTTTTTTATTAAAAAATCAAGTATATAATACGCTCGTAACAACTATATGGACGATTGTAGGCAGCGAGTGCGAAATGAATTTGTAAATTAAAGACGTGAGTGAATAAGAAGAACAACTCATGAACATTTGTTGCTCAGATGCGTAAAATGTCTCGAAACCCAAGGTCGTCAATTCGATCATTGACTTTCAAAAATAATGTTTCTTTGCATTGTTCTACATTTAGTGTTTGCCTTTATTAAATGAAATATTACATTGTTATTTAAAATTTTCAATAATTTGTTTAACAGCATATTGTGAGGGTTTCCGTTTCTGAGGGAAGCGATTGGCAAATGTGTCACATTGATATTACTTAGTTTTTTATTTTATGTTCTTTGACCAGTCTTGTATATAGTTTATTTTTTTTAAATTTTCTTGATTTTTGGTCATAGGTAGAAATAGTCAAATTTAATTTGTTCAATTTATTAACGTTTCGACCATAGTTTGGTCTTTCTCAAAATATTCTGGTATACGTGAATAATCAAATAGCATCATGGCACAAACCATCCTTAAAGTCACAGTCTCACACAAAATTACAACAATTTTGTATTCGTCATATTTTTAAAAACAACTACTACTCTGTCCTGTGAATGAATGTGTTGTACCCGGTCTAAATATCTATATGTTTTTAAAAAATAATATAATTAGTAAATAATAGTTGTTTTTTAAAAATATGACGAATACAAAATTGTTGTAATTTTGTGTGAAACTGTGACTTTAAGGATGGTTTGTGCCATGATGCTATTTGATTATTCACGTATACCAGAATATTTTGAGAAAGACCAAACTATGGTCGAAACGTTAATAAATTGAACAAATTAAATTTGATTATTTCTACCTATGACAAAAAATCAAGAAAATTTTAAAAAAATAAAAAATTGATATTACTTTATCACATTCTTCATAAATAATAAATACATTTAAATTATAATCTTCATGTATATAATTTAAACGCCTCGGTATTGTTGTTAATAATTTTATACCGGTAAGTGAAAGCGTCATAATGACAGTTTTTGATTTTCATTGCCCTCATAGATGTATTTAAAATTAAAAGTAGTACTAAAATTACCGGATTCAACTTACTCATTTGGCAATATTTCAAAAACTAAACATTTTGCGGATATACAACCTTATACATATTTACCCTTATTTTTATTGATTAATAAGATAAAACTATAAAATATTGAGGTTTCTTTTTAAAAACATTTACTTTTGACAGTTTTCTCATTTTCATGTTTGTTGTGATATTTTGCACATCCTGTATTGATATTGACGAAAATAGCAAAGTTCTCAGTAAAATAAAATGACTATTTTTGAGATAGAGGTAGTACCTAAATCAATTAATGAAGGTTTCCTTATAGGAATATTTTATAATAATTTAAAAGCCCTCATTTTTAACATAACACCTTAAATAAGTGAGAAATGGTAAGACTTAGGTCGGGGATAGGATGCACAAAGTCTAGTTGAAATTTTAAGTGGAATCCAAAACGGTAATAATATATACAGTGGTTTCATTTGAAATAAGCAAGTTGACACCTACTTCCGGTATAACCGGAAGTGTGAATAACTTATTACAATTTTACCTCATCTGCCATTATCGACATCGTATTACACTGCCATATTTTCAAAATTCTCCTATGTATAGATTTCTATACACAGATCGACTTGGTTCGCGGTGGGACACCCTGTAGATAGTTTTGATTTAAGATATAACCTAAAAAATGCAGAATAAAAAAATTAGTTTACACAGGCATTCATAAGTAGTAGAAAAAAAGGGTCAAAAAAATTAAACTGCAAAAATGAGTTGTTGCCAAGTAGTTGCATTGGTGTTAAAAAATACACGACAAAGATATATATACCATAGGCGTCCGCGAAAAAAAATAGCTCATGCGTACAATAAAAAATATATTTTATTTCTAAAATTATAAATCCGTATTTTATATAATATCGCAACTTTAATTTTCTTTACGTGTTAGCTTTCTTCGAACGAAATTTTTGACTGCTAACCTAACCGAAAGTTTCTCACACATTATAACATAATTCTTTAAATATATGTACCGATAATTATTAATAAACTATGCAACACTTTTTTAACAAAAATATTTTACCTCTACAATTACCTACACCTGCTCTGATATCAGCTCTTCAGATCAAATATCATATACTCTGTATGTTTTCAATTTGATGAGGATCGTGTGGTTACCAATCACTAACGGGGCACCGGCATAGCTCTACTACTAGAGTTATAAGAAGAAGATGAGTAACTAATGTATGCGCATGAATACATTGTTCACTTCGTTGCGTTGATCTATTATCTTGGGGCCAAAATCAACGTTACAGTCGTCGAGCATTTGGGTCTTATTATATGAACAAACAAATTAAAATTATATTTTAATTCCAGTGAACTAAAAATCCTAAGAAAAATGATTGCAATTTAAGGTTTCCTTTTTTGTAGAATCCAAAAATTTTATGAAATATTTATTTATTCATTCAACAAATATTAGCATAACAATAAATTTCAGTCCTATTTAAAACAATCAGTTTGTATGCATTCTGCTTTTTAGGGACACCTTTTGGTGTGGTTCCTGTTTTGGAAATTGACGGCAAACAAATTGGACAGAGTAACGCGATAGCTAGATATTTGGCAAAGAAATATGGCTTGGCTGGCAAAAATGAATGGGAGGAACTACAATGTGATGTGTTAGTTGATACTCTCGAGGATTTAAAAAAAAGTAAGTTAAGGCCGATTTTTATTTTTTTTTATTTTACTGGGCAGGTAAATTTCTATTCCACTCATAGAGCAAATTATTTTAAATTAAGATTCAACATTTGTGATCATTTACGAAGTGCTTGTTACATAATGTAACAAGTATGCTGGAAATTTGCTTCACACTATCATGCTTTCACCAGACGGGTCGTTTCGTTGATACAAAACTCATCAGTGATGATCGGCAGACCAACATTTACAAAGAGCACGAGATACCGATTGACAACAAGATGTATGTGGCGACATCTTGTTGTCAATCGGTGTAAATAATGCCTCCCGCTAGATCTGTCTTTCACCGGGCATATTGCCTGCTTATACTAGATGTCGCCACATACATGTTACGCCTTAAGATTGCTCTCGAACATATGCCCACTGTTAACTTGTGCAACAAAACTATAATTATTTACATCAGCAGGAATAACTTTGGTTGTGGCCTCTCCCAACTCATCGCTAGCGTGTAAGGTACAAACGTGACTAGATTGATGTAGTTGAGCTGTCATTTTAGAGTTCCAGTCATACACGAATCTGATGATATAATAATAATTGGGTGTCACGCTGAATTCTCTAATCTCATCATTTTTCTGGCTTGTATAATGTGGACATCCTTATATGATAAATCTAGTTTAGTTTTTGGTTAATGTTCGTCGATTTATTTTAAGGGTTATGGGACTTTAGAAGAGAACTGGATCCTATCAAAAAGGAGGAGAAAAAAGTAACTTTAATAAAGGAAACCATACCATTTTATTTGTCCAAATTTGAGAAAATACTTGAGGAAAATAATGGTTTCACCGTGGGTAATGATGTAAGTATAGAACTATAAATTCTGCTCTTATTAGTTTTTCTTTTGCGTAGAAAGATAAGTTTTTAAAAATGATTTAGATAATTATGTGAAGCAAAGAAGTTTGTTTTAGTTTTATTGTAGGTACTGGGTCGCATTTTTCTGTTTCCACTTAGCGCAAACGGAAAAATGCTACGGGGTCATTCACAATGACTGGAAAATATTGAAACTACTCATTATAAAACAAAACTGATTCCAATATGGTTACAGATATTGTTCCGAAGTTTTTGATATAAATAAAATTTATTTTTATAATTTTTTTAATCATAAAAGTTTCCTTCTTCACTGCCACTTCACTGTCGACGTTTTGTGAAATATTATATCGTCAACAAAAATACAAAAATTAACAAGCGAAAAATACAGGAAACAATTACTTACAATATGCATTTCTCATACAATGAGAAAATAAAACCAGATTAAATAAACTCTTGAACTGGAAGCACAAATAGCACTTCATATAATGAGTGTAAAAGTACTATTTCTACACACCTTTTTTTCTCATTCTTGGTGAAAAGTTATATTTCCAAATATATTTTTTTTTTGTAGCATTTCTTACTTTCTGAACATTTTTTTAGACATTTCACGGACGCCTATGGTACGGAAATTTTTTGTCGTGTATTTTTAACACCAATTAAACTACTTAAAAGGCTTAATATATTAACGGGATATCATTGGAATCTTAGAAAAGGAGTTAGTTAAAAAATTAGAGAAAAGTTGTACAATTTTAACACCTTTTAAATGGTGTTTCAAAAATAAACTGACTTTAGCCGTTTTCGAGAATTTTTGAAATTTTTTTTTGCGATTTTAGTTTTTCATATATAAAAAAAATGAAAAGCACTTTATTGTTACTTTTTGAGTAGAATAAAAGCCATAGTTTGGCACTTATTTTGCGTAAAACAGTCCATCTGAGAATGGGAGACGATTTTTTATTAACTTTAAAAGCACAAAAATTTCAACTAAATATAAAAATCCGCGTACAGAATAAAATGTTGTACGGAGACAGAAATAAATGGTCAAATAAGAATAAATATATGTGTGTTACGACGAAAGAATGTTTTTGCTAAACCTACTACTTTGCATTCAAAACTATGGCGATTTTTCTTGAATAATATTAAGTAACAGTCAAAAACACTGAAAACTTGAGGAACTGCTTTTCATTTTTTTATATCTGTAATTTTGAAAACACGATTTAAAAGGTGTTTAAACTGTACAACTTTCCTTTAATTTCACCGACATTCATATCTTGGACACAGTGTATATCTCTTAATCAAAAGTATCAAAAAATTTTATGAAAAGCTCAATTATTCGCAATTATTAATGCGGGTTATAAAAAAATTTAATTGTACAGGACCTAGACTTACCTTGTAGTATTTTTGTAGCAAATTTGGTTAAAATATGTAAAGTGGTTTTTGAGTTATCGTGGATACAGACAGACAGACATTTTTTTTTAAATCACTAACTTACGTATAAAATGACCTAAAACAGACAGCCTCCATATAACTACATCATTATATTACATAATAATATGATATTAGGGAGAGGTAAAAATACAGGACTTTTAAATCAACAAATATATTTTTATTATTTTTTTCATACAAAATATAAAACAAAAACAATTACTGATAAACAATTTTATTAAAGAAATTTCCATTTTCATAAATATTATGATGAGAGATCCACACAAACTGATTTTATGAAAAAAAAAAAAAAGATTTGACACTTTTTGTATGATTGACAATACAAGGACGGAACGTTTTTGTGGTGGTTAAATAAAATGTAAGAGTTTTATTACAAAATAACAGGAAATCCCTTGCGTGATTTCCCAGTCGTCTTGTGGTAGTCTTATCTATGACAAAAGTCATTGAAGGTTGTAAAAAAAATAAAAAAAAAAATTAAAAAAAATAATTTCAAAAAAAATTTCAAAGACAAAAAAAAATCCTAAAAATACTGTAAAACTTTAAAAAAATATACAAAAAACTTCAAATTAAAATTTTTTTGAAACATTTTTTAATCACCCTGTGCAATAATTTCATAAACCAATCTAAAAGAACTACAAAAATCTGAAAATTTTTCTATCTATGACGTTCTACCGTACCTAAATAAATTGGCTACAGTATCTTTCTATTTTGAAATTTTAAAATAACGTTAACGTTAATAGTGGTGTACGTTTTAGAACTACCATATCTCTCTATTTTGAGATTCGTTGGTTGCAGTTATTATTCTACCATATGTCTCTAATTTGAAATTCGTTGGTTGCAGTTATGATTCTACCTTATCTCTCTATTTGGAAATTCGTTGGCTTGTCATAATTTGGAAATATTTTTTTCTAACGTTGGTGTCACTTATTTTACTAATATTTTGCTTGACCGTTACCTTTTGTGTGCGGTAGCTGTCACAGTTTATATGACATTTGGAATAGTGATATTTATAAAAGGAACGTAGTATGTGTGAAGTGAGTCATATTTTTAAAGATTAATACTTCTTCAATAGAATTTACGAACGGGTACGTTATTCTTGTATACGATTGTGACTAAAAATATACGAAATTCCTTGTCCCATATGTTTTGCTGAGAATATGGTCATGGAAATGGGTTTCAAAAAAAAATCGACAAATTCCAATATAGTTGCACCTCTAGTTTCAAGTCATAATTTGGTTTTGGTAATATGTTTTTACTAACACGACAGACAAATTGCTTGTGTCAAATAGTGTATTATTATTTTCTTTGTTTACATTAATAGTCTAAAAGTTTTCGGCATTATTTTCATGTTTAAGATCAATTTCTATCAACATGTTGTATATTGTAGTGTTAAAAAATGGTTATTCCATATAGTTGTAGTAAATTTAGAAGTTGTCATTGTGTATTTGAAGTAATATTACTGCAAAAGTGTTAATAACCTAAAGTGACAGTGTCATGAGAGCCGTCAGATGGATGGATGTGATCATATGTTTGTCAATAACCTAAGTCAGATGGATAGGAAATAGTTGATATCTCCCTCTGCGTCGCACACAAAATGAACTTTTGTAGATGTAAGTAAATTAAATAATAAAATAGTGTGGCCTCATTAAATCCCCTTGAAAAGTACCCGTTGGGATGCAACAAAAAACAAATTTTCCATATAGACAGAGCTGCGGCTGCACCTTTGGTGCAGCTTTAAGTTAAGTCACATAGATAGCGGTTAGTTTTTTGCAGATTTTCGACGACAAAGACTAATTCGTTTATTAAGGGAAAATTTATATACTACACGGAAAAAAATCAAACAAAAATAGTCGTACCCTTAAAGATACATAATTTAGAATACTAACACTACTTTTAAGTTTAGATAGTGATAATATATTGACAAATCTTATATTTATATCAAGATAGTTAATATTGCATTTACGCCACTCTTCTTGAGAAAAGACTATCGTCTACAATGCGCTTGATCGCTTAAAGACTTTGACGGTTCACGTCGCGTCGCTCATCTCCAATTGTTCTTGGTCGTTTTACGTGTTAATGTCGTCGGTCACGGGTTATAAATAATTTTTATTTGTAGATTTGTTCCTGCGTAATAATGGGAGAATTAATATATTAGTCCTGAGATATGGAACAAATTACTCCAAAGTTTTTCAACTTATAAATCTATTGAAGTATTTATAATGGAAAGGTATAATATAACTAAGTATACCATTCCATATGAAACAATAATACCTCTGTACTTGATTCAAGTATCTACTCTTCTTGCGTTGGTATTAACTTAGTCTTACTAAATAAGAATAATGTTTTATTTGATTGAAGTATTACTATACTTGCGGCATAAGAAATGCAATGCAGAGGTGACTTAAGATTAATAAACTTATAAAAAATAGCTTTTTTCCGTGTAATACGGTAGTTGATTATTATAACCCAAACATCATGGGATATTCTTCCTAAAACCTTAAGCATTCTAGTTTTTCTTGAAATGAATATTTGAAAAAATGTTTGACAAAGTTTACGGTATAATTAAATTAGTTAAGCCTTTATTAAATAAAAAATAAAACATACAATAATGCATATCTAGATACTATACTTATTTTAAAAATATTTAGACAACTAAAGCTTTTGCAACAAAACCAATACCAAATATTGATAACAATGACACTGAAAATGTACTGCCTGAATTGCATAACGTTGAGTTGCAAGTATGACATTGAAAATTTGTGACTGGTCCAATCATTGTAGAGTTAATATATGAGCATATGTTTGTTGGTTTAGTCGTTGATTCACAGTTTCTTAAAATCTGAAAGCTTCCATCTAAAATGATAAAAAAAAAATTCAATAAATTGAGTAATCAATATATGTTTGGATAGTTGCATTTTATGCATATACAAACTATGGTGTGTTCGAGATCTTCTCGGATGCTCTACCATGGTTTTGAGGAGCAGTATTGTTCCGTTTCAGGGGGATTGACCGTTTTGTTAATTTTCGAGCAACTTGTGTTGCTCGCTTTGGCGGGGCCCATCAAGTGGATTCAATCTCCACTGATTCCCCAGAGCGTGCGATTGAGTGTCTTATTATTGGAGGGCATGCTTTAAGAGTTATTTTAAAATTAGAATCATTGGTCAACAGATGCTGTATCCAAAGGACTGCTGATGTCTAAAATCCGTTGGCTGTCCGAATATATTGATAATGCGCAAAACTTGATTACGCAAGTTCATCACGTAACATACTGTGAGATTGAGGCTACCTTAAACATTAATTGGACCAACCTACATCAAATATTACATGAACATTTAGCTGGTTTGCTCCTGTTGGATCTCACACAACCTCACGAAAGCTCAAAATACGTATATAAGATGGTAAAAGGTGATGAATCATGGATATATCCGCATGAGCTGGAACGTGAAAAGCAATCGATCGACTATATGGTTTCAAGATGAGCCGTATCCAATAAATTGATTTGCGATTAAAACACTGATAACTATATCTTTAGAGGAACGTATAATAAGGAAAACAAAGAATCGTTATCGGATCATTCTTCATCAAGACAATGCTAGTGCTCATACATCTCGTGAAACGAACCATCGCATTGTATGGAAAGACATCTAATTTTTGATATATCCATTGTCTCAAATGAAAACATCCTAATGACGGTAGAGATTGGAAATAGATACTTTCAGTAGTTCTTGAGATTTTGACTAGACCAATCAAGAAAATTAGTCTGTGGTTTATGGTTTATTTACTTGTTGTTCAACCAAGTAAAGAATCGCATTACTCCTCAAAAGCATGGATTATTTTAATTCGCTCGTCTGTAACAAATTGAGTGCTAAAAATCTTGATGCTGGTTTTCGTAAATGTGGTATAAGTCCTGTTAATCGTGCTCAAGTATTACAAAGGCTGGCGACATATACTATTGAGACCTTCCCTGAGGTAAAGGCATTATTGGGGGTGACTTTTATTTGAAAACCTCAATTTGTAGAGGCAGGTTATCACCTCGACAAGAACGAACAAAAAAGTTAATGTTCCTCCAGGAAAAAGTATTACCGCTTCTGATATAAATCCGTCAAATTGTGCTATATCAGTAGACTTGCAGCAACCTTCAACGTCTTCAGGACAGACTTACAAGCGAACCGATTACAACATTCCAAGAAGAGGTCTAAGACATTGTGACGGAGCGACGATGAAAGCACAGGTCATTTTTCTTATGCAGAAAGTGATCAAAGCCCATACTCTCTTAAGCTGAGCGAAGAATCTGATACAGATATTGTACACGTATATACCGTTCACACACTTGGACAAAGATGAGGTAGATGCTGGTGACTGTGTACTTGTTATGTACGAAAATCAATTGTATCCAGGTCAAGTAAGAAAGTATGCAAAAAATGCAGCTTAAATTTCGGCAATGGAAAAGTGTTGTAGGATACTTTTTTTACATTTAGTTTTTTTTATACATGTATATAGCTTCCTATAATTATTCTTGCTAAATACTATTGTGAGAATATGCCACATCGCTTGTAGCTTGCAGTATAGATTAAAAACAGTTGTGGCACATACTCACCCCAAAGACATGGGTAAGTATGTGCCACAAAAATTTTAGTTTTTTGAAAATTCTATTATTATAATAGGAATTTAATGGACTATAGTCTGCTTGCAAACTATTTAGCATTTTATTATCAGTTATATTAATTATAAAATTTCAAACGTTTTGCCAAACTAAAACAATAACCCTAAAAAGTGGCACAATTTCACCCCAGTTTACGGTATTGTTGGTTTTAGACTTTCAGACATATCCAAACATTCTCCGTAAAAGGGCTGTTGATGAATGATACAATGTAAGACTCATCGTTTTGAACCACCATCAGTTCTGATAGATTTCAAGTTTCTTAGACGCTTGTAGCCATACATGTTTCGAGACTAGACCAGTCTAATCATCAGTGACGAACATTGATTAAATGAAGTGCTTAGAGAAATTTTACATTTTATTGCAATCTTGAAACATACTTCATGGTGTTTATTTATTATTTTTTTTATTTTAGAAGTATTTACGATTTTGTGGAAAAATATTTATTTATTTATTTATATTATAGGATTAAATATTTCCATTAATTATAAATTTGTATCAGATAACGTTGCAGTCAAATAACAAACTACTTACTATTGTTTACTTCATTGAAGGTGACTTTGTAACAAATGTAATCAGAAGGGCATGTCACATTCGATATCCCTGTAGAATTAAATGGATCATTGCACTGTTTCTGAGTATATGTGTTACATGAATAACAAGTTGGACCTGCCGCTTCTGTTGAAAGTACTAGAAATTGAATCAGATCAAAATAATTATTAATATTGGAAAAGTAGTCCATAATATAGTAGTCGAGGGATAATAATGATTAATAAACCGAAATGATAGTCAAGTATCCACAAAATAAACACATTTTAATCATATAATGGCTTAACATTTTTCAAATTTCAGTAGGTACAAATTGTTAACAAATTGAAACGATCTAATTCTAAAATGAAAGAGAAGACCACACTTTTAAAATAAATAATAAATAAAATGTCTCTGCAGCAGTGGCGACGCGTGACTCTTTCTAAAGTGTTACCAAAACCAGATGTGAAAAATCTTAGCTTTAAAAAAAAAGTTTATTTTGAACCTGCTTACGATATATCTATTGTTTTTAATAATTTCATTATATTTAGCCTTATAAGCTTGGTTAAGACAACTTTCGATTCTTTTGCCAAACTGAATCATGTAACGGAGAAATTTCATGTCCCCTCTTTAGAACTCTAAGACTATTTAAATCGTTGACTCCGCTACTGGTCCACGCATTTTTTTTCTGTAGAAAAAAGAAGACACGCCCAAAAATACAGTCTATTATTCCTGCAACCACATAACCAAGAGTTTTCACCATACCAACTAAATTTAAAATATCGAACTACTTTTTCTGCTTCCTTTTTTAAATTATTTAAAATATGTGTTGGTCTTTCATTTTCAATAATCTCCTTTTTTTCTTCAAAATTATACAAGGAGAAGGACTTTTCAAGTATTTGATTACGCAGCGGCAGTCATCCATGTTTATTTATTTCGTTGCACGCACACTGTATTTCGCAGCCTATTCTGTGTAACGACTAACGAGTAACCAAAACAAAAAATGGTAACAAGCGTACATATATCGCGACGCGACTCTAGCATGTAGAATTCCAGTACGCGACCCGACACGAGTCGGCCCCGATAATGGGACCATCACGTGTATCCATAAACGAAAGTGGTAACATTCAATCTAGTCTAAGCGAGGCAGATTTATTGTGTTATATCAAAACCGTCTGCCGAGACGGTGTTGGTTCTGCATTTTGTTTATTCGGGAGATGACGAAATGTGCAAGCACGTATCGACGTGATTATGGTATTAAAGTACCTGGTCGCGTGGATGATGGTTGGATGCGAATTGATTGATTGCACTGTCCACAGATTTAAAAAAAAATTTGATCAACTTAGTTAACTGGTATGGTTAAACATACAGCAGTAATTGTCAATATTTGATTTGAGATTTCTATATACGTAACGTTCATTATAGCGTTTGCCTACAAGATGGTGTCTGCAAGTTGTGGACACTAATGTATAGTTTAGCTATAGGGAAGTGATATTGATATATGATTGAATGATTTCAAGAGGTTATTTTTTGTCTATCGAACGGCATAGTCGAATATGTACCATTCTATTAAAAAAAAATACTTTTCCTAGTGATCACGTAGTTCAAGTTTAAATTCAATTATATATAGACTATATCATTTGACTCGGGATAAATGGCTGACTCGGGATAGATGGTTGAGCGATGTGGGGATGAAAAGACTTGCCTATTGTTGTTTGTTACTGTTTGGGATTAATGTTAATTATGGATATTATTGTTCTATATTTAATCTATTCCATGTATTGTTGTATTTATAAATGCTATTCCTGTATACTATTTTATTGTCTATGGGTTAGCTGAACAGACGTACTGTACATAGAACCGTACTGAATCTCGCCCAATTGTATTAGGTATGTTGTAATTGTAATTGTTTACTACTGATGCAATAAAAGAACTTTATTATTATTATTTGTATACTCAGTATTCCACCTAATGTATTCTAAAATTTTGTTTGCTTAAATGAAATCATCATAAAAATTTTGATTTTTTTTGTAGAAGTCGAAAAACGTCAACTATTTCGCAAAAAAAAATGTACGGGAAAATATGTTTTGGTATAGGGAATGCTTAACAAAGTGGCCTTTCATTTTTATAGGAAGTCTGAAAAAAAAATTAAAAATCTGGTCATTGCATTTAAAATAACGAAGTAGATGCATACTACCGGTATAACCGAAAGAAATATAAATCCGGAAATAGTACATCAATATAGAACCTTCTCGATATAAGTTTCAAATACATACCTTTCGTAGATCCCGATAACTTTAAATAGGCCAAAATAATAATAATAAGTTTGTTAACGACATTAAGTCATTTTTTTACAATAATTGAAATTGCAGAAAATTCTTTAGCAACATAACATGTTTCTTAAGGCTAGCCAAAGAGTAACTAAACATATCAATATCATTAGGGTAAAGGTTTCCAAACATGCACAGTCTTTTAATGGGATTGTAATAACCATAAGTATGTTATAATATTTAGTGTAGAAAGGGCATTGTACTATTCGATCAGCTGCAACTATTCATTTTAACACTCTTCCTATAATAGTTAATGTGTTATTACTTATATTTCAATCAATATATCATATGACACAAGATTCCTATACAATGGGGGCACTGCACTTTCTTTAGTTGTTTATGTTAATACTCTCTAAACATGTCAACGACTGACATTCAAAAAAAAGGCAGAATGTACAAGTTTTAATTTGGATGCCAAAGTTAGTTAGATGATTATGTTCTTAGAGAATAGTCGAATATAGAGAAAATCTGTTGTACTTAACGGATTAAATTCAATTATTTGCATTATTATCGGATTTCTACTTGGGACTTCAAGGCCAATTTCCGAAAGAAGCTCAGAGGAATCTATTTTACAGTTTAGAATCTTATAGAGAAAACCCAAGTCCTGTAAGATCTGCATGTTCGATAATGTATCAACATTCAACATTAGCTAGTTGCATAAGATGTTCATAATTAATATTTTCATAAGGAATCTTAAGTTTAAATGCAATAATACGCAAACAAATTTTTGAGCCCTTTCAATAGTTGACTGATAAGTACTATATTGGCTTGACCATTTCGGTGAGGCATATTCCAAAACTGAGCGTAAAATAAGAGACAGTATTGATAATATTATTTATAATACATACCAAAAATAGAAGAAAATAATATAATAGTAACAACTACACAATAATATGCTTTATTAGCCATTTTGTTGAAGCAGCTGAAATAAGTACCTATTCACTTTTATTCACAAGATTTGTTGGTGTACAAATATACACGTTTATCTGAATTATTCAATACACATCGATATAAAAATAGAAACAATAAGTGTTTTGTTATCTTATTTATATTTTTAGGAACAATTTATATATTTTTATCAAAAGTATTTTTCTGTTTCACAAAAAAACAACATCCTTGTGTACCAGAAACTACGCCCTGTTTTCTTGTCTTCATTGTTTGTCCTATCTATTCTTGCGGTGAGATGTGTCCAGTTGTGAGCAGTAGATACAGTGCGGATGTAAATAGTCTTTTGAACCACACAGTATATTTTACTTTCCCCGACAGGGAAAGTATTGTGAATGCGCTAAAAACAATTTGAGATATTATTATTTTCATTATTTCCAAAAAACTAACGTAACAAACTAACTCTTTATTTAAAAATTCGAACAAAAAAAAAAAGGTATTGCCAGAGCTGGGATTCGAACCCATAACCTTCCGCATACGAAGCGAATGCCCTATCAATGACGCAGCAGTACCAACCTGGAGAATTTTGTTTAATTGTAATATACCGTGTCGGACAGTACATTCGCCTTGGTCTCTCATAGCCTAACAAAATTGGAATTGCAAATTTTGTTTACGTGGGTGTATGTAGGTCTACCAGGAGCATTTAACATAAATGTTTTTAAATATACCGGGTGTCCCAGAAAAGTGTAGCATATAAAAGTTATATATTTTTTGGATTTTTTGAAGACTTTGGATAACATAAACTAAAGTTATTGTTATGATCCCTATACCTAAATCTACCCGTTTGGCTAATTTTTGCGTTTTTTGCAAAAAATAGGGTCATTTTGAAAAACATTCTGTGCATTTCTTTTTTAACTAAACCGTTTATAATTTTAAAATGGCAAGTTGATAGGACATACATTAGGTCGGTGTATAGCCCAATTGTAAATATTGTACAGGGTGGTCACAATTTTTTATTGTTCTTATCAATCATATTTATTTAAATAACTTTTTTATTTTAAATATCACACCCTATATTTCATAGCACCTGTCGATACTAATTAATGTTCTCTCCCATATTTTAACTTATTTGTCTTATTGATTTGATGACATTTTCATAGGCTAGTAAGCCGTACTCTAGATCGTTTATTTCCTGAGAAATGGATTGGCCGCGGTGGTCCATAAAACTAGCCCCCAAAGTCTCCACACCACCAGATCGCTGGTTATTGGTCTTGGTAACTTTCGATCTATCTTCAGTTTAGATCCATAATTAACAAATTTATTTTGTATTCCATTAAAGTTTTTTTTTTGTTCATTTGCGGTACATTCGGATAAGTACATCTCGTTAAATAATCTACATGTAAATAATTAACATATCGTTCGAGTAAGTAACTACTATTTTGCTTCATTTTATTATTTTTACGAAATAATAAATATTTGGAACACATAACTAGATTTACAAAAGCCAATCTTGACAGAAAATAATTAATGCACTCCCAAACTGTCGAAATAATTAGTAAATTTTGACACATGGCCACTTCCATGGCAAGTTATACATTATTAATCGAAATTTTTAAATACCTATTAATGTCATTATTTCGAAAACGTTAATACTTAGGTATAGGGATATAATATATCAATTGATTGATTGAAATTTATTTGTCTTTTAGAATATTTGATAATATACCTACAGCGTTTTCCTTTTAAGAAAATTCACTTATGCCTATTTTTACTACTACTAACTTCTTTATAGATTTATTTGTGAAAGGTATTGTTGAAGATAGGTATATAGGGAAGTGTTAACAAAAACTACTTCAAATCGAATGGGGAATCCAAAAATATAATAATATGTAGGATATTTGATATAAAATAAGAAAGTTCATATCAACTTCCGGTATAACCGCAAGTGACACAACCGTCAAAATAGCTTAGAAATGTAGATTGGATTGACAAATGTACGTACCCAAAATTCCAGGATGATCTTTCATCTTGTTTTGCTAAAACGTCTAAGGTGTTATCCACCATCAATACATCTTAAAAAAAACTTTTATTTTCAACAAAAGAAAGTTTCGTAGTTGTTGGCATTTGTGTTGAAAGATGAAACACCCTGTTGTACAGAAGTCAGTTCTAGCTGCAAGGGTTGTAGTAGACATTTATAAGGGAAAAAGAAAATAATATTTTCTCTTTATTTAGGTGTCATATGAAATTTTTTTTTGGATATACTTGTAAATGCACTAAGAGGTCAATTGAAAAACCCGTGTTTGTTAGTTTAATATTTATTTAATGTAAAAAAATAATATTTTAATATAAAATTAAACACATTTGAATTAAATAAAAATAAATTACATTTACAATTCTATTATTTCTATAAAATACGTCTTATACAAAATATAAATAATAACTTACTGAAATGTAGCTGTATTAAATACATTTAAATAATATTCCTGCAAAGAGAGTGACCATTGAGGCTACTATGCTTTGTCCTGAATTACACAGATTATCAGAACATGTGGAGCATGTGAAATTTGAAATACCAGCGCCAAGCGTTGAATTTATGTATTGGCATGTATCAATTTGCGAGCTTATATCGCAATTTCTGGATGTTACCACAGTTCCTCCTAAAATAAAATTTATTAAAGTTAAAATTGTTATAAATTTGGTTTTAATTTTTCTATGCTTGTAGTGTTTTTGAAGATGAAATCATTATTGTTTTACTAAGTATTTTACGAAGACATTAATCGCTCAAAGGAATTCTGCAAGCAGATAAATCACTGGTCTATTGGGATAGTCAATATTATATTTTTGAATACGTCGACTGCTTATTTTAGCGCTTAAAACCTTTGATCACACTCTTCTGTTCTTGATTTTTGAAAAAGTACTCAGCGATGGAGATGGACATATACTGTGTCCAAGATAAGAATGGTATAGCAAAGACACGATTTTTTGGCGAATTTAGTTTTTATTTATTTCTGACATTATTTTTACAGATATAAAAAAAAATTAAAAGCACTCTCTCATTGTTACTTTTTGAAGAGAATAATATAGCGTTTACAAATTTTTAATAAGAGTCACAGCTATACGCAGGGGCGTAGTGATGCCGTTACGGGCCTGTGTTCCAAAGAATTTCCAGGCCCACCCCCTCACCGCCACAGCCATTGATAAACAAAGTACCAATATTTATACGTTTATTAAGAAATTAAACAAACTTAACCAAAGCACAATTTAAAATATACATGCTATTTCTTCCACAGTGCAAGATATCTAGTTAAATTAGACAAAAGTTGCAGTTTTTGATGCCTATTTAATATCTCTTTACTATGTAGGCAAACTCTTTTTAGTTTCTGAAATACAGGGTGATTTGTAAAAAACGCCGAATTTTATTTCCTTAAATATTTTGAAAACTATTGATTTTCGACACAAAGCTTGAAATCAAGAGTTTAATAGTTCTAATATGTCTACAAGACGGCACTTTCAAAATTCGGACCAGCATTTTTAATTTTTTTTTTATAAAATGGTTTGTCACTACCTTTAAAATAAGGTATAACTCAAGTATGATCTCGACGTTTCGATTCAATAGTAGTCATTATCAATGATTTTTTGTGTATTAGAAATTTGCAAACATTAACGGCAAATTATGTCGTATAGTAATCAAGAATATGCTGAAATGCATTTAACTTATGGCGAAATGCAGTGCAATTCTCGAGCAGCAACGCCGAGATATGCGGAGAAATATCCCAACCGCACATTTGTGGCTTTCCATCATTACTCATTATTAGTATTGATAAAAATTTCAAAAAACTGAAATTTTACTAGAAAGTCATTTAATTTTTGGTTTATTATTACGAACAATGCAAGACTGACAGCAAATGGTTTCCTTTGCTGGTTTTTCATTTTTAATGGAGAAGGATAAAATCAAAGAAACAGGAGAGAATGAGAATGTAAATATATAATTATCCTTTCTAAGTGAAAATGTGTCATGCAGTAAGGGCATTTTCTTGCAAATATTCTTTTTGGATTTTTTTTAAAAACAATAAACGCAGCACAGGCAATTTTTATACGGGGTGTTGCGAGATTCGACCGCTCTACCCCAGAGAGCTCTTGCTAATTCATGCATTTTGATATAGGGACATATACGCTTAAAGAGCTTAGTTATAGAGGGTGCCAAAGGGTCAATTTTAAGATCGAAAATTTGCCATAATTCAAAAACGCGTTTAAATATTTTTTTATAAAATTTAGTGACCGATATGTTCTAAAAAAGTCAGATTTTGACATAAACAATATTTTTATGAAATTAACCAGTCGCATTCTATCTGGGTTAGTGACAATTTTTATTCCCCTATTTTTTACGCCACTGGAATAAATATTTTTTTATATCCCTGTTCATTTTTACTTAAAAAATTAGTAACATTTTAAAGGGACCAAATTGAATGGTTGTGCAGGAATTTGCTTCTAAACAAAAGTCTGTAAGTGCCTGAGATACTGAGTAACATTCATTTAGAAAAAGTTCATCTACCTTTAATTAAATATAACCTAAAATATTTTATTGCCATTCGAAGAAAGTGTAAAATGGGATAAAAGGGTTAGAAAAAAACGTATTTCTTAAACATAGCAGAAATATTGACTAGTTATTTATAGCTTTGATAGAATATAACCTATAAAATCTGTTATAAATAACTTCTTTTCATAGGCGTTCTTAAATAGTGGAAAAGAGGTCAAAACATAAAAATTATATACTTCCTAAACTTATTCGAAATACAGAATAATTTCTCATAGTTGTGATAGAATATAATCTAAAAAATGTTACATAAATGAACACAGGCGTTCGAAAATAGTGTAAAAAGTGGTGAAAAATTAAAAAATAAAAATTCCAAATATGACAGAAAAATTGGCTAATTATATATAGCTTTGATGTAAGATAACGTACAACATGCAGCATAACAATTTCGTTTAGATAGGCGTTCGTAAATAGTAGAAACGGGCAAAATTAATTTTATAATAAAACTAAAAAAGAACTATTATGGGTACAAGAACTTGGCCAAGAAGATCTGAAATATAAAATATGTACGTATACATAGTGCCTCCAAACAGAAGAAAAAGGAACAAAACCCGATACTTAAAAAAATAGCTGATGTCTAAAACAAAACAAAAATATATAGTTATAAATTTTAGATAAATAACAAAAAGGTCATAAAATTATTACTTTTACACTTAAATATGGAGAGCTATTAGTGCCTCAAGGGCAACAGTTATTTTCTCTCTTTTTCCTTGTTTTTCTGGTAGCAGATACTACAAAATGATATTGAAGAAAGTTGGCAAGACAGAAAAGGTGAATAAGACAGTAAAATTTAAAAGCCGTCTTTCCAATTTTGAATCTTATGTTTTTTCTTGCTTGAAAAGATACAAATAAAAAACTCTCCAATATTTCATTTCATAATTTAAGAATCAATTTTTAATAAATACAATTTGGAATAATAGACAGTTTAATTAACAATAAATTATTAAAAAATTCAAATTTTATTGTCTTAGTTACGTTCTCGCGAAACAAAACTGGATCCTTCACAGATATAAACAAAATAAATTTTGCTGCAATTTGAACGCAAAGATATCCCTTGACCCCCGGATCTTATGCCTAAAATTATCTCTGATTAAGTACCGCACACTCGGGTGACTTTGACCCACTTTTGAAATTCAAATAAAAAAAAAATGGTATTTATTATACCTACATAGAAATTTGAGTCTCGGGATGTTCTTTCAGAATCATGATGCGAAATTACTATATAGTTTTTCTTTTTATTAACAATGTGCCAAAAACAGGCACCCTGTGACTTTACGTACCGTAAAGTCACCCGCCGTTTTCGGGTGTCTTTGCCCCACACTATTATTTTGTACTGTTTTATCTATTCTATGGCTTGGTGGGTTAAAGTGACTCGACAGGCCTTCTAAAAACACGTTTTTTTTTATTTTTACAATGAAAATCTACAAAAAAAACTCCCAACTCTCAATGAGGTATTGAATTCAATTTTTTTCCCGGGTGTAAATAGGTATGTGATTTTAGTATGTTTGGACAAAAGTACGTGTACCATAATATATAATATAACAGATCAGTGCATCAGATTAACTCTTTATCATGAAAAAATATGCTTTGTCGCAAATATTATATTATTTTTTAATAAAAATAAGTTGACTTAATTTAGATAATATACAACTTTTTCCCAAAATGAGCTAAAGGAACCCTGCCGCGCCAAAGTCACCCGAGTTTACGGTAATCAATTTAACATGAGAACACTACGCTTATAAAAACAGAACCTACATTTTAACTTTCAAAATAACCTGCACCAGAGTTGAGTGTAAACAACTAATAAAGAGTTCCACCTTTTCTTTCGAAAGCAGTTTTGGATAAACAATTTATGGATTCCTAGATTTTTTTTTTTTTTTTGAGAATGTTTGGCTTCAGACATAGTCTATTAGCCACAGATTATTGAGGAAGGTGAGGCGGTTATTAAATGTTAATTTTACTATCCTTCAAGAACGTGATGATAATATCATAAGTAGTTTTTTTGTTTTTTAAAAGTAACTGAACAATATCTGTAGATAAATAAAAACCTGCATCTACAATCTGTTTAATGAAGCTTTGTATGGCGTCCTTATTATGTAAGCAAGCAAAAAATATATGATTGAGATCACCTAAGATCCCACAATCACAACAAGGGCTATCTCTAATTCCTATTTTATTTAAATGTGCTGGAAAACAGCCATGGTTAAGTCTAAGTCTAAAAAATAGTAATATGTCCTTACATATTTACACAGATGGCTCGAAACTTGAGGATCAGGTGGGTTGCGCCTTTTTTGTTCCAGAGCTCCCTTATACACAAAAATACCGATTACCTGCGGTAAGCTCTGTATTTACAGCAGAGGCCACAGCTATTAAATCAGCTTTGTTATGGGCAAAAGATAATAGACTGTATAATCTGACTGTCAATCAGTGCTTAAGTCAATTCAAGCACCAGCCTATGAATTTCATAATAATTCCTTAATTATTGATATCAAATCAACTTTATGCGATATCTGTTCACATGGCAGAGTTAATTTTGTTTGGTCAAAGGGTCATGTTGGAGTTTTTGGTAATGAGATTGTGGATAGAGCTGCAAAATCTGCATGTACTCTCCACAATATATCGCAAGCCTTTGTGTTCAGTGATATAATAAATATAATGAAAAAAAATATTTATAAAATCTGGGAAAAACTATGGAGCGATCACTCGAAGTCTTCCAATAATCATTATTTTAAAATCCATCCTCATTTGCCATGCCAAAAAGATATATCACATATTTTTGATTTCAACGTCAGTCGGTTTTACTCGTCAACAATTACACGAATTAGACTATTCCTAGATTTGATAGGTAACGTTCATTCAAAAATAAACTCACTATACGTGTAGGTGACTTTAGTGCACACATATCCACTAGGACATGATATAGTTCGAAGGGTTGCTGCAGTCCTATTAAACGGATCCAAACATACTGCACCATTTTGTTGATAACTATTACATGCATAGCAACTTCTTGTGGAATTTGTTGGTGTAACTGTAATAAAAATATTTATTTTTGAATTAACATAATAAAACAATTGCGAAATGTGTTGAGGTAATCTCTTTCATGGCGTTTCTATATTTAATTGATATTGATTATTGTGGGCCTAAATCTTGTACCTAGAAGCATGCAACTGCAACTGTGTCATACATCAATATCAATAGAACTCTTTTTGGAAGATACTTTAAGGTCCTGTTCCGTTCGTAAATGTAAATGTTATGTCATAAGATGTACAACATCCTGTAGTAAAGTAATCAATTACACATTGGTTCAAAAGCTGCGCATTATAGAGGGTGAAGACATTTTGCAAACCCATAAAAATCTTAAATTTTTAACCATGTGTATTATATTACTATTAAAAAGCCAACATTCCAACGGTTCAAAAAATACCATTAAAGTTATTGCTTCAATAGCAATTTTTTTTAGACAAATTGGTATAAACACAAATTTACTTGCTATGCTACTTTTACGTATTGTAGCAAACAACGATTATAATATTAAGAAGGCCGTGTTTTGCAAAATATATTATTAATTGCAAACATTACACTATTACAACAAAATCGAAGAAACTATTTACATATTGAAAAACTTAAAACGTAAGAGGAATTAAAAATCAAATGAAAATGTATGCTGACGACTCGCAGATTCTGCACGTTTTCAATAAGGAGGACATGTCGATCGCTGAGGAGCACATTAACCTTGATCTGGAGTCATTGGCTGAGTTGTCGGAACGCCAAGATCTCAAAATTAATCCGGCAAAGTCTACTGCCTTATTTTTCGGCCTTCCTATGGACTCCGATATTCAACTGTCAATTCAAGGAATCGGCATTCAGGTGTCCGATCGGGCTAAGAGTTGAGGACTTGTTATTGATGGTGGACTCAGATTTTCACAGCACATAACACATAGGTTTCGCTAACCTAAAGAACATCTACGCTGTCAGACATCTGCTCTCTGTTGATTTGAAAAAGTTATTTTGCGAGTTGCTAGTGTTATCACGCATGAACTACTGTGATTATGTATATGGCCCTCGCCTCACGAAGATTGATTCTGGACGTGTTCAGCGGCTCCAGAACTGATGTTTGCGCTTAATTTTTAGGATAAGAAAATACGACCGAATCTCTTACACCCTGTCCACCATCAAATGGCTTAATATGGCCAATAGAAGAAAGTTACATTCGTTGGTCCTTTTTCACAAAATTATTTTATCTAAAACTACGCCATATTTGTTTCAAAGGATTACCTACCGCACTGATGTTCACAATGTGAACGTCCGACGCAAGGACATAATTACTGTTGCGCAGCATTGAACAACCATGTTTCGGAGGTCCTTCAGCTATAACTTAACCAAGCTATATAATGAAATTGATCCTGCTTTTAAAGCCTTCCCTAATGCAAAATTTAAGAGACTCCTATACAAAAAGTTATTTGCTGAGCAGGCTACTCTCATTGACTCTAATGCTATGTTACCGTAATTATTTGTGCTTGGGAAGCAGTTTGATTATACAATTATAGTTTAAATTTGTATGATTATTATTTTCGTAGTTTATTATTATCTTCTCTCTATGTTTTTTTAATATTTTTTCTTTATGTGTATATTAGGCATACTAGGTCCTTGCTGAAAATCAGCTTTGCTGAGCTTGAACTTTTTGGCATTTGTCTTTTTAAATGGGATTGTATCATTTTGAATATAAGATTGTATCTTTTTAAAATATTAACATTTTAGCTTTAATTATTGTTTTTTTTGTTGTACTCAAATTATGCCAATAAATTAATTTATTATTATTATTATTAAAAAAAAAAAGTTATAACAAATGTTCAAAGTGACGTCCATTTGCATAAACACAATGTTGAAGTCTATTTTCGTAAGCATATCAATTGTTATTGTGCTAAAAGCATCACTCATCATTCGCTTCATTTTCGGCTGTAGTGGGTGGAGTACTATAAACTATGTTTAACAACATAACCCGATAAGAAAAAATTTAATGGAGTTATGTCAGGTGATCTTACTGGCAAGTTATAAGAGTCGCCACCGCCGATCCATCGATTAGGAAACTTCCTATTTAAAGAATCACGCATGGTACGCTTAAAATGTGCAGGAGCTCCATCCGATTCTAACCATAATTTTTGCCTAACGTCAAGTGGACTTTACCCAAAAGTAACCAAAAATCGCATGTTTTAAAAATCGTAAGCAGTTATCTCCATTGAAATGACTGTCAAAGAAATATAGCCCAATTGATGATGTTTATTCTCGGTATCGTAGTAATGGAAATTTGCAAGCACTTTGGTATCAGGGTGTCTCCGGTGTGGGAATTTCTGGGGATATACTCTGGATGCTAATAGACAATTTGAAAAACATTCACGAATTGTTAATATCATGTCAACATTTTCTTCCGCGGAACACAATATTTTAAATATTAAAAATAAAAAAATTGTTTTACAAATATACTGTCCGAAACTGTGAAACTATGTAAATGTGGCATAATTTGACATAAACGAATTGTTTTGCACTACACGGCCTTCTTAATATAATCGTTGTTTGCGACAATACCTAAAAGTAGCATAGCAAGTAAATTTGTGTTTATACCAATTTTTCTAAAAAAAATTGTTATTAAAGCTATAAATTTTATGGTATTTTTTGAACTGTTAGAATGTTGGCTTTTGAATAGTAAGATAATATACAGGGTGTGCCATTTGAAAAAATCAAGATTTTTGTGGGTTTGCAAAATGTCTTCACCCTGTATAATGGGTAGCTTTTCGAACCAATGTGTAATGGATTATTATACTACAGGATATTGTACATCTTATGAAATACCCACTATTTGCAAAACGCATTGGCCTAAGTATAAAAAATGGCTCATAATGGTGCATGTTTTTTTGACTTTTGAAATTAATATCTAGTGAACTATCCATTTTAGAGCAAACCGACCATAAGGAGTATAAACTCGTATCAAAATTATTTAATAAGATGTCTGAATTGAAAGCAAAAATAATATCTAGGGTCTTCCATTTAAAAAAATGTAAGTGTGACTCACCCTGTATGTGTCAATAAAGTTTCGCAAAAAAGCACTCTACGATCAAAATATTCGTTTTTTCTGCACTACGAACGGAAGAAGTTAATAATATCGTCTCAAGTTTTGATACTGTTTGAGGCGCTTTCAAATTTGAGCCATAAGAACTAATATAAATACAACGTAATCGAAGAAATTATTTTGATTAAAACATAGGTATTTGCGAAAGAATCGAGTATTACGAGAGTAAGCTAAAAAATATGCAACCATTGACCTTGGACATTTGTCCTTCCAACGCAGTAATTCTGCGTAATATTGACCAATGTTGCTTTTACCTTTATCAACGTCAAAACTAGTACGTAAAGCTGTAAACGACTTAAGAATAAAATTTACAACGTTAGAAAAAGTTTGCGGAAAACATGTTAATGGCTTATAATGGGGCATATTTTTTGACTTTTAAAATTAATATCTAGTTAACTATGGATTTTAGAGCAAACAAACCTTATATCAAAATCATTTAATAAGATGTCTGAATCGAAATTAAAAATAATATCTATATATATCTAAGGTCTACAAAATCAGACGTTGAAAGAATTTTGAAAATATGAATAGTTTTGTCACAGTAGACCGTCGCGTCTAAGGTGACTCACCCTGTATACAGGGAGTTCCAAGAAAGTTATGGGGGACATTGTAGTGAACAACTTTTGCATAGAGACTCCTAGTCAAAAATGAGCCGGTTATTTTTGCTTAAAAAGTTGTTGCTAACTTCCTCAATGTAAAAAAATGTCAATATCTTATTATTTTTTATTACAAATAATTTAAAAAAATATAATAATGTTTCAAAATGAAGATTGATGATTAGGGAAACGCGTATTAGTAATTTTGTCAGTGAGTAATATGGTATTAAGTGCTAGAAATTGTAAAACGCATTATATTCACTTATAGGTACACTTACCTTTTCCAAAATAACACATTAAAATTGTTAAAAAGCCCATAAATATTATACAGTCCAATTGAGCCATATTTATGATTTTGCGAAGTACTGAACTGATGGCGTCTCACACACTCAACTAACAGTTTACCTAATAAACGGTTTAATGAAGACGAGTATTGCAATGTTTTATAAATAACATGTGTTCAAGGAAAAAAATAAACAGTTTAGATAACACAAAATTGGTAAATTTACGGAAAAGTCATTATTATTCATATCAGATATGTAATATCTGATTTTTATATAATTCATTCATAAAGTTATGACATAAACTTATAACAATTTAATTTTATATTGACAAGTACACGGTGTCCCAAACTGGACACGCCCTTGTGGTTACACCCCTTAATAATAATAATAATCGTTTATTGCCTAACAGGCTTACGCCCAAATACAAGACAAATAATAACATAATATAATAATATATAAATAAAAATATTATTAATAATAGTTTTGCATTTACTTACATTGAGAGGTAATTTATTATTTACACACCAGCCTTCCAATGTCATCAAGTCGCTTTGCAAGCAGTCATTCAAATCCTGAATACCTCGATACAACTTAAAGTCATCGGCAAACAACAGAAAATCGCTACTCATGTCAAATCCCAATATCGTTAATGAAAATCGAAAAAATCAAGGGTGCCAGAATGCTTTCCTGGGGTGCCCCACTGGTTGCTATAAATTCGTAAGATTAAAATCCGTTATATTCAACAAACAACCTACGTTCACATAAATAAGAAACGCAATAGATAAGTGTGAAAGCCCATATTGCTCATTTTTTGTATCATGGTCGCGTGATCCAAAGGCCTTGGAGAAGTCTGTATAAATGGTATCAACCTGCAGTCCTCTTCCTATATCTTGGTGAACTGTTTGACGAAATCCTGCTAGATTGGTAACAGTTGATTGTTTGCGGAAAAAAGCGTGTTGTTGTGTTATAATACAATTTTTAACTTGATTAAATGCACTCGACAAATACGTGTGGATTTCCATAATTGAGGAAATGTGACTGATCTAATGGAAGAGGTAGAAAAAATTGACCAAGGTATCAAATTTAATGAGAAATCCACTGGCGCCAACAAAACTTTGCTATCTTATATCGTTTTGCCGTTCTAGGGATAGTGAGGGCAGTATGGTCCTGAAAAGACACAATAAGCCTTTCAAGGCTGAAGTGCGCCATTCGTACACGCCGAGGAATATAATTAGAGCGTACCGAGGTCTGCGAGTGGAGGGCCAGAAGGATGAAAAAAAAGGGGGTGTTCCCATAAGAACGCGTTCAGTTTGAGACACCGTGTACAATTACAGCCTATTTTCGAAAATTCTAATTATATAAGCGGAGTAGACTGGTGATTGGAATGAATACAAAAGAGTTAGGAATTTATTTATCGGGAATAAGAAGCGCAAAGAAGAGGTATTTGGAGCATAGCATTCGCGAGGGATCTCCAAGGCAGAACTGGAAACTTTTGCGTGAACTGAATGTGTATTCAAAGGATAGGGTATCTCTACTACCTACTCTGGGTAATGCAGATGCCATTAATGATGATGATTTTGTTGATATTCATAACAATTCCTCTGATAAAGATACAGTGAGATTTTATTTAACCAACTACCTTAAACCCAATGTAAAATTTGAGTTCAGAATAGCGAATTATGAAGACATATCTGCAGCACTACTTAAGATTAAATCGAATGCAGTGGGGCATGATGGGATTAGTGCTGATATGCTGGTGAGATCTTGTCCATATGTAGTTCCCATTATATTATATCTGGTAAATTTCTCTATTGAAACATGGAGTTGGAGGCAGGCAAACGTTATTCCGATCCCTAAGAATAACTCTCCATCAGTTTTGAAATACCTGAGGCCCATTAGCATACTGCCTGCGATCTCTAACCAAATACGAGAATACCTTGATGAGTATGACTTGCTTCCGGAAGTTTAATCTGGTTTTCGCAGAGGTCACAGCTGTTCGACGGCACTGTCGAGTGGGTGATGCATTGCTGGAGGCGGATCATGGTCGATTAACGGCTTTGGTCCTGTTGGACTATTCCAAAGCTTTTGACGGGTTGATCATGACTTATTGCTGGCGATCTTGAATTATCTTGGCTTTGGAGACCGTGCGTTAAATTTACTTGGAATGTATTTGTGTGACAGGAGCCAGACTGTGCTGCTGGGTTGGGAGATGTCGCGGCGTAGGGTGTTGGACTGTGGTGTGCCACAGGGCTCAATTCTTCGCCCGATGTTGTTTTCTTTGTATACATCACAGTTCATTAGGGTCTTGAGACACTGCTCGGCACACTTATATGCTGATGACACTCAATTGTACATGTCCTTCAGGCCGGATAATATGGTTGACGGCGCGAGGCTTATCAATGATGATCTGGGACGTCTTGTGGAAATCTCTAATAGGTACTGCTTAGCAATAAATTCCATTAAAACGCGATTGTTGTTGTTTTAAACTAAAATGTGTCAATGTTGTAAAAAGCCTAAGTCTGCACATCGATGCAGATTTGAAGTTTAGCGAGCATGTAAGTGCGTGTATTAAGAAGGCTTTTTGTAATATTAAATTGATCTATAGCCAGCGGGGACTCCTAAGTCAGTCTATGAAGAAAATTCTCTGTGATAGCTTAGTCCTGTCACATTTTAATTTTGGCGATGTCGTCTATGGGCCTTGTCTGCGTGGTGTTGATGAGCGCAGAATACAGCTTATGCAGAATTCTTGCATTCGTCTGATAGCTGGTATTCGGGGAAGAGAACGTGATGTAAGTGCCAAGATTTCTGAGCTGGGATGGCTGAGAATGGATCAGAGGCGAATGCTACATTTACTTGTTTTTTATAATAAGATTATACATAATAAAATCCCGACATATTTGTTTAATAAAATTGAATTCAGATCAAGTGTTCATCCTATAAATACCAGAAATGCTCATATTATTACTCCACCCCTACACTACACAGCCTTGTGTACCTAATATCAAAATAAAGTCATTATTATTATTATTATATTGCCAGAGATGCCTGAATCTTAGTCCTGTTGAACCCAAAGATTTATAAGATTGGCTACAATAAGAATATTTACCTAAGTATCCGATACAGGCTTCTATTATATGTAACTATAATTGAAAAAGACAATTCACCGAAACGTTTTATTTCAGTATGATGATTTTTTTTTAATATTTCCAAAATTTAATAAAATATGGTCAAAAAGTCAAAATAGGCCTCGGGCCAGCCATGAAATGTCATTAACGAAACATTAAAACCGTAATAATCTAGTCATTTAGTTCATATCAGAATTCTCTAAAAAAGTCAGAATTGAAAATTCCGAGTTTTTTACAGAATACTGCACAAAAAGTCAGAATAAAAAAAAATTCCGGGTTTTTTACAGATTTCTTCCAAAAAGTCAGAAAGCTAAAAAAATATTTTGTAAACATACCAAAAATTAATTAGAGAAAAAAGTAAAAACCAATACTTTTGGATGTAATATATCTAATGGATATTAGTGATTAATGAGTTGGTAAATATTTTTATCTGATGTAAATACTTTTTTAAGTAGAATTACCTGTTTTTCATAATGAAAACAGTATTGTTTCATCGATTATTTAAATAAACACTTGAGCAATAGGATCAATGTTAAAAATGAAAACATATTATCATCAAAATTTAAAATTTCCACCTTATCCAATATTTTAAAATATAGTATTGCCTTGAAATTTATCTAGTATTTGGTTAGCAGGGTGCATCCAAATATTCGCGAAGACCTTGCAATATCTCTGAAAGGATTGCTCTTGGTGGTGGCTCGGTGAAGTACTGCGGTGGCATCTGCTTTGACGCACTATATTTAAGGGGGGATGCCTCAGGTCGTTTTATGAAAAAAGTTTCCATAAAGATACGTCCGGAAATGCATTGTTTCCAAGATACAAGGTGTTAATGTTTTTTTATTAATTAAGTCAAGTATCTCAATTTTTTTGAAATCGTTACTAGAAGTAAGGGGCTTATATGGTCCTAACTAAATCAAAATTATTAAGCCTAGTGGCGTTAGGGGGGTAACTTAATAAAAAATCGGTTGTGTCGCCCCCAAAACTTTCCCGACATGATATAATATCAAAAATATATGACCTGCGTAACGAAACAGAATTTTATTAATAATTGTTATTAGAAATGTATGATTTTCATTATTTCCAACAAACTAACTATTTTATTCAAAAATTAAAAAACAAATTGCCATAGCTGGTTTTCGAACACATAACCTTCATTTTATTCATATTCACATAATACATCACAGACACTTAACTATATACATACAGGGTGATTCATCCTGAGTGGCCTATTCAAAGTTCTCGGGAACTACAAAAGATATGTTGCTGAAACTTTGGGGTTCGGTAATATCGGAAAGGTTCTATACTTATGGACTATTATTACTTCCCGTTATACCGGAAGTAACCACCTACTTTGTTATTTTAAATGCAAGGACCCCATTTTTGATTTTTTTTCAGATTCCCTATAAAATTTAAAGGTTAATTTGCCTATACGAAAACCTAACAGATTTTTTTCAACATTTTTTTTGTGCGAAAAAGTTGACGTTTTTCGACTTCTACAAAAAAATCAATATTTTTATGATTATTTCATTCAAGCAAACAAAATTTTAGAATACATTAGAGGGAATATTGAGTATACAAATGATACAGTCCAAGGTTGTTAGGCAGTTGCAGAACAAAATTTGATTGAATTTAAACTTGAACCACGTGTTTACTACGAAAAGTCTTTTTTTTTTAATGGAATGGTATATATTCGACTATGCCGTTCGATAGACAAAAAAATAGCCTTTTTAATGATATATTCCCTATAGCTAAAATTTTCCATTTCATCAATCTTTTGAATTTTATATATATTTGTGATAATGGGCCGCAATTTGCAGAAAACATCATCTAGGAGGCAGTTTTTTTTAACATACCAGTTAAGTAACTAAGTTGAAGAAAATCCAACATAATCACTCGAATTTAGATGTTTTTAATTTATTTCATCTGTGGACAATACAATCAAGTTATTAGTAGGACATGTAACACATTTAATACTATGCACTCTAAATTACCGTAGATGAAACCAAAGATATTTAGAAGACTACAGAGAAGTTTTATAATATTTGAAATTTTAAATATTACACAAAAAAAGCTAAAATAAATGTTCAAAATGATTTCCGTTCACTTCTAAGCATTTTAGTACCCTTTTATTAACCTCGTGAGTTGTAGCTCGCCGAATTTCGTCGTTGACCAAATTCTCAAATCACGCCAGACTTTCTAATAACTCCTTTCGTGTGTTAATTGGTGTTTTATACACATTATTTTTTATACTACAAAAAGTCTACTACTAAAAGTCCATAGGAGGCAAGTCGGGGAACCTAGAAGGCCAATTCCATCCAATTGGTACCAGCAAGTGCCATATTGGTTTAAAGGCAAATCTTCTAAAAAATTTGAAACAGTGTTCTGTAATATGTCCAAATATTTGAACTAAATTCGAACGTACACAATCTTTCTGGATTTACGTTTAGATGCGTGTTCCATATGTTAATAGCATATGTGGACGCTGGATGTTAATGGGTTAATATTTTAAAACATTTAAAATTAAAAAATCATGTTAGATTTTATTATAAAATTGTTTTCTACTTATATATCATTGACAATAGAAACATTTTTGAAACTACATTAACTTTTTTTCAGTTTTACCTTCCTGTACCTACAATATGCTTAGTGAATCTTTTTCAATTTGAAATTCTTTTGTTTTAGCTAACTTGGTGTGACTTCGTATTTGCTGACTCCCTGGAATCATTCCAGCTCATATTTGGTAAAGCTGCGCTGGACCAATATCCAGCGTTGAAGGCGCTCAAAATCAAAGTGTACAATATACCTAGTATAGCTGATTGGGTAGCTAAACGACCAGTAACAGAGTCTTAAACCGCAAAAAATAGTGTAGAGTTTTATTTATAAGTTATTTTCTAATATTGTGATTCTTTAAAAACATTTCACCTATTTTGTTTGACATTTTATGTAATACTTCTTCACAGAAGTCTTCGTAAAGTTTAGGAAAATCATAGGTACTGTCCCTGGTAATATGTAGGTACTTGTTTTTATGGAGAAAATGACTGCATTTAAACAATTCCTGTTCATAAAGAAGCACTATAATAATTATTGTAATGTAATTTGAAGACATATTTTTGTTTTTATTTCTTGAGCCTTATTTCTTCAATATAAAGATTCACAAGTTATTGGTTATGGCTCACAAACTAAATAACAAATTGTTATTTAATGTCAAAACATTTTTTTCTCTTAAACAACGTTTCGGCAACATAAAACTGTTGGCTACCTCAGGTGAATAATACTGTCCTCCGTTATGTTGTTTAATTGTAGGGTAAATTTAATATACATTTTCACTCATGTCATTCATATTTTTGTTCTCTAATAACAATTTGTTATCTAATCTTTCTTGTTATTTGTGAGCCTCATCCCAAGAACTTATGAATCTAAATATTGAAGAAATAAGGCTCAAGAGTCAAAATTTTTTTGGGGCAATTCGTAGAGAAAATTTTGGAAAATTAAGTGGCACTGATTATGTTGTCCAAATGTTGACCATCGCGCTGCTGGCACTCCTCTAACCGAAGACGGAAATTAGCCGCCACACGTCTACACATCTCTCAGAAAATGGCGTCCATTTCGGTGCGTATTTGTGCTTCAATAGCAGTAGAGTTCGTGGTTTGTTTGTATACACTTTCTGTTTAAGGTATCCCCATAAGCAATAATCAAGGGGTGTAAGATCGAGGCTTTTACGACGCCAGTGCCTCAACGAGAGATCACTTTTTCTGGGAGAAGTAGATTAACAACCGCAAGCGATTGGTTGAAGGTGTGGCAAGTGGTCCTCATCTGCTGCAGTTCTGGTGCCAAAACCTTCCTTAACATATCGCATTAACGTTCACTGTTTACCATAAGTGCTCGCCCTTACCGGTCTTCAAAAAATAAGGCCCAATGATGCCTTCACCAGACATGGCAGAATATGACTAGTAATGGTCGTTCATGTTTCTTTTTCGGATTTTCGTTGCCCAGTAGGGGTAGTTCTGATTATTTACGTGCCCGTTTAAGTGAGAGTTTGCTTCGTCACTAAAAATAATGTTTTCAAACATTGGGAAGCATTGAAGCATTTTATTTGCAACATTCAGTCGGAACGGATAGTCGGTAACTTTCAGTTCTTGAACGAGCTGAATTTTGTGTTGTGATGTAAATCTTGCTTCAGAATCTTGTGCAACGATGATTTTTTTAAGGTTAAGTCCTTGACTGCGTTATTCTCAAACAATTGAATCCATTTTCTGATGGTATCGTCCTTCGGTGCATTCCGCACGATATAAACGTTCAGCTGTCATTATCAGCAAACAATTTGCCAACGATCGGTTTGACATGATCGCTAACCAATGTTTTTCCAAAATTCACCAACTGTTAGCAACGATCCGTTAATATACAAGTTAAAATTACAATTATCACAAACAGAAAGACAGTTCTTTCCGAAGACGACAAACTTTCGTTTTAGATTCGTTTAGGCTCAGTTTATGTGCCTTGGAGACATCATATTTCCAGCAAGTCAGAGTTCATGTTAGGACCTGCCGCAGCAGCATCATCAAATACAAATGCGTAGTAGGTTATAGCTTGTCATAATCCTATTGATGCATATTAGAATATTCTACCGAATTCAGCCGTGTACAAAGAAAACAAGAGAGGTCCGAGGACATTATCCTGAGAAACATCCTTCACTATATTCTTCTTCATTTAGTGATGCATATTGTAGGCAATTACCCTAGTAACTATTAAAAACTCTGACAGAAGTATTGGTCAAGCCAAAGAGCGAAAAATATCGTCGACAACATTTAACAGCGCAGTAGTCGTGCTATGGTTCTCCCGACAGTATATCGTTTGGTTCCAGAACTTTTTCTAATTGCTCTCCAACTACCCCTTTCAAGACTTATGATATCATAGGAAGGATACTAACAGGTCGGTAGTCACCTAATCCCATAGGTCATCTTAAAGCATTTTTCTTCGTCTTTCAATTTATGGACTAATATACTGAGGGGGTACTTACGTTTCATGTTATGCATCCACCCGTATCCTTGCAGCTCCCTTAACAAAGAGTCAATCGTTTTATTGCGATCTAAATCCGAATAATCCAACCTGAGTTTTTTAAAGTATATTTTGTCAGCTTCATGCTATTCCTGATTTGTCAATCAGACATTACGATAATAATGTTCTATAGAATTATTCGATATAGATTATCCATAATTAAAAATATACTGGGTGAGGCAAAATTATGTTCACTGTTTGTTAGACTAAATTTTAATTACTTTACTATTAAACGCAAGAATAGCGAAGAATCAGAATGACATTTCCGCGGTTAGCCCAGTTCAAGATCATAGAAAACTGTTTTCATTCTGATCGCTTGTTATTCTTGTAAAAACTGTAAGAAAGCGGAAATTTGGCAAATAAAAAAATAGAGCATTGGTATATAGTTTACTTTAAACTTGACAAAAAATTGTATGTATACTTGATGGTTTAAAATAACTTATAATTAAAACATTTTAATGAATATAATAATTGTAAAAAATATATTATTGTGTGTTAAGTATATGACAAGAAATGCATTTAACTGAATAAATATAATAAATGTTACAAATCTGCTTTTTATTTCACATTGACAATTGACAAAATAAAAAACAATAGAACTGTTGAAGTTGAAGCGAAAGCTTTCTCACAGAACCAAAACAAATATGTTTGAAGTATCTCAGACCAATTACTGTTCTTCCTGCTCTTTGTAATGTTTTGTAAAGGGCAATGGAAACTCAAATGAAAGTCCATGTGAATCAATGCAGTATTCTAGCACATTTTCAATCTGGTTTTAGGTCGGGATATAGTTCCGCTAGGTACAGCTCTACTTGATATAACCGATGATGTTCTGTCTGCTCTTGACAACAGAAAGTGTGTGATTCGACTCGATTACTCTAAGGCATTCGACAGGATAAATCATGACATCTTATTGTATGTGCTGAATTTTGTTGCTTTCAATGAGTCGGCAACGTGTCTGATCCGTAATTATATTAGTGGACGCACCCAGTGTGTCTTTTTTAATGGCAGTATGTCAGAGACTGTGAGTTTAACCAAGGGAGTTGCTCAGGGGTCTATTTTATCATCAATCAATCGTCAATTCTCTATACTATATACCTACACGTCTAATTTTCGTGAATTATTACAGCACTGCCGCATGGAAATGTATACTAACGACTCTCAGATTGTGCATGACTTCGAGAGATAGGAGCTGGCCATTGCAGAAGCGCGGATAAACCGTGATCTGGGGGCCCTGGCGGATCATTCGAAGCGTCATGACCTTATGGTTAATCCTTCAAAATTAACGGCTTTGTTTTTTTGGACTCCCTGTTGAATCTGCCATGCATTTGTCACTGGATGGTGCGGCCATCTACTCTATCATGCCAAGAGCTTGGGACTAATTAATGTAAATACGCTATGCTACGAAATTATTTTTCATTTATATTTACGGACACAAAATCGACGACCAAACGCTTGGCGACCACCGTTCGAAGCGTTGCTGATACCCAAATATTTTGGGTGATGCTAGCAGAAGCATAAATGGTCTCCTACTAGCATATTCACTACGACGTATCGTTTTTAAAAAACCTTCATCAACTTGGTTTTTTTTAAATTCATGTCTGAGTTTTTTATTTTTAAATTTAAAGCCATTTTCAATAAAAAAAAAAATCCCGATGGCAGCGAGTCGGAAAAGTAAATTTTCGATTTATATATTTTTTATTTATACTTAGTCTACCACTGACACCCACTATTAATAAACAAATAATACAATATTGTGACAGTCGCCAAATATAACCAAAGTGTCATATTGACAGTTATATTAACTGAAATACCCAGTATACCTACTACAATGCATACGTAAGTACGGTCTTATTGTTATTTCACAAGTGTTTATTTATCAAAAATAATTACAGGTGTAGCGGGTGATGATATTTTTTATGTTTTGTTACTTTATATTGACTTACATTTACTTAAATATGCCAGCGATGAAAAAACTCTCCAAAAAAACATTGTAGAGATTTAAGTGATCTATCATTTGATATGTAACGTCGTTATTTCCAATTAACAATGAAAAATATATGATTTTTTTTAAACTTTGACAGGCCGCCATTTTAAAATTAGCCCTCCGATTTGAATCGCCAACGAACTCACGCGATTCCATGACCAAGCCGAATTTTTAACCAAATTTTGTTTCGATTGGTACAAAAAATGCGGCCTAGAATGTGCCGCAAAATTTTCTATATCCCATATAGATATATATACAGGGTGGCCCATTAGTGTGTGGGCGGAAGATATCTGAAGATCTATAAGCGATAGACAAAAAAAATGTTTACAAAACTTTTAGGCACTGAAGAGATGTACAACCCTAAAATAGTTTCAATTATACAGGGTAGTTCATAAACGCGCAGCAGACCAAACTTGCTTTTTCTTAAAGAGACACCCTATATATTTTAACAGAAATGAATGGCGCTCTAAAAGACAAGAACAATGACATAACACTTTATAAGCCTAGGTCCAGTAGTTTTTAAAATATTTGTAAATAATGGTTAATTTTGACATAAATTTGAGGCGTTGTGGTTACTACATAAACATAATACATACCAATTTTTCATGTCAGATCCATTTGAATTCCCTTCTTTTCTTCGTTTTACTGGATTTTATTGACCTCTAAGTTGTAATTTTTCAGGGTCGTCACATTATCTAAATTGTATTTTTATGGGAAAATCTTAAATGGGACACCATATATATCTGCTTAAATTCGAGAAGTTCGTCTCCTATACTTCTTATTAATATATTATCTCATGAGCTTAAGGGTAACCGTTTTTTTTAAATAAACAACCTCCATGTAATAAATTTAATACATTTCTCTAAAAATCCTTAGCACCATTGGTTATCAAAATTACAAAAAGCTATTTTGTCATTCTGGTTACAATTGTTTAGTTACTAATTAGTAGAAATGAATCCATCCCGTGATAAAAAATTTCTGATAAATCAATCACATATTTATAGAAATTTTTGTTAAAACATTAAAATCTAGTCAAAAAACTTTCTGTTATTTGAACTTTGTTACGAATTTTCTTTTTGTAAATCATTAATTAAATGTAAAAGTCTTAAATGTTGTAGATTTATTCCACTATCTTTCAGTCATGGCGTTGGCGAATGAAAGATAGTGTTTGGTAATTGTGAGAATTTTTAGAGAACTCTGTTAAATTTATTACGTGAAGGTTGACTTTTATTTCAAGAATATATTATTCTACTCCACTTCAATATGGACTACTTCTTTAAAATGCTAAATAGTTTGCAAGTAGACTTCAGTACAGGGTGTCCCAAATTCAATGGTTGTTAGTAAAGATAGAAGGAAACGGTTTTTGGGGCATTGTGCTACTTTTTTATTAAACTTGCATTTTTTGGAATGGAACACCCTATATATTTTCGGTTAAAACAATTTGGTTTGTCATAAGCATTACAAAAATATATAACACTATAAAATTTACAAATATTTAGGCTCTAAAGTAACATTTTTCGAAATTTCTATTTTTTTTTTGTAGGCCATTATTACGTTTCATTTTTGTACCACGACAGTTAAAGAATTTGTGTCATTACTGAGTACTTTTTATTGTTAATAACGATAAGAAAAATATATTCTACATTTAAATATTAAATGTAACACTCACCTTATATAACTTGATTTTATTTATTTTTAGATCTTGAGTTTTATTAAATATAATACTTTTACCAATTACTTTATTTTGGAGTGAATTTACTTAGTACGACTCTGTGTGGCTTTTTTAATGATTTCAAAAGTCTACCTACGAGAACGTTTGGGATGCCTTGTCCGACCTGAGAGCAGCCCTTCTTGGTCAGCCTATCAGTAAACTGGCCATTCCAAAGGTAGCCAGTGCGCTGAATAACCTCGACTGGAGGATCATCCTGATGAATTCCTTTTACATGTTCAGGAACATGTAGGAGATCTTATTTAGATTTTCCGGAGTACAAATCCTCGTATATTGTTGGAATAACTCTAAACGAGACAACAAGCAGAAATCAATCAAATGTCATTTCCACCAAATCTTGCGATGTAGTAAAGGAGCCAATTGCCAATACATATAAATAAGAGTCAAATAAATAGTAGAAATACATACAGTCATATTAGTTAATTATTGTTAGTAGTTTATTTATTAAGTATAAATAAATTAGTTTACTGACAATTGATAGGCACAAAAGTTGTACTTTTGCTGCCGGCGGCAGTAATAATTATTTATTATACAAGGGAAAAAAGTACTAGATTTTAGCCCGACGCGCAGCGGAGGGAGACAAAAAACCCGTGATGATACACTATTTTTTTCTGAAACGGGAAAAACTTCGATTTAATATTGAAAAAAGTCAGAAAATTATCCAAGTGAAATTTGAAGTTTTATAAACCTTTCAGTAATCAAATATCTGTCAATTTCATTCTGTGATTTAATTTAAAAATTTCGAACACTCCACCGGAGTCAGTAGAAGCAGCAAAAGTAGCGTCACAAATTATTGCCAGTTTTGATATATAAAGAAAATGTAACTTTTGTATAATAAAATTTCCTAAAATTAAATATCTACCGTTACTTATGTGTCCGAAAAAAGTACTTTTTTCCCGGGGATAAAAAGTGACATTTTATTACCTGTCAAGAGAGTAAATATGTCAAACTTTTTTCCCGTCACAGGGATTCGTATAGTGTGAAATAATAGCGCGCTTTAATTAAATAGTTATTTGTTTTACTAGGCAGAAAAGCAGATTTAATGCCGCGGCTGGTGTTTTATAGACGAGGCGTAGCCGAGGCTAGAAAAGCAGCCGAAAAACGCTACAATATTTTAACATTTTTGTAGCCTATAATCCTTTTTATAGTATATAATACTGATTATTATTAACAATTATTTTTATATTTTTGTTTTTTAATATTGACATTTGTGAGTAAAAATGTCTAATGTAAAAATTATATAAAACTTTTCCAATAAATTTACATAAAATAGACCTAAAAATGACATCATCAGCGTAAACAGATATAAAAATATGTTCAGCAGTTAAGAGTTAAATTACGCCTAGACATAGACGCCTACATATAGATAAGTTTTGTTAGCGTAATAATTATTAGAGGAGAGAAGACAAAAGAAGATGTCGTTGGCGGTGCTGAGTTACACAAATTGGTGGAGCATGTACTACATCTAAAATTTTGTTGACCTGCTGAAGCTTGAGCACATGCATTTCCTGTTGATGATACGCAACTTCTTGCAACAACGTTTTGATTGTCTGCAAAAATATAATAAAAGTAAATTATTGAATAAAGGAATTACTCTGGTATTTAAATTCCTGGCTTTTTTAGCAAATACCTAATCATAAATGATTTACAATAAGATGTTTTTGGCGACATCTAGTGTGAGCAGGTAATATGCCCGGTGAAACACACTTTACAAACGATGGCCGGACGAGAAGCAACAACTCCATAATATCCTATTTCCAAAACTAGACACGTCCGAATTCCCTGGCGGGAAGCTTTATTAATGATTTGCCATAATGTAACAAGACTTTAAGTTTTGTGGGAAATTTGTTTCGCACTACAATGCTTTCACCAGAGAGGTTTCGTTGATCCACAACTCATCAGTGGTGATCTAAATTTCCAACATTTACGAAGAGCTTATACTAGCACGAGAGTCGACAGACATATGCCCGGTTCAAATACAGTAACGGACGAGAAACAACAACATAGTATAAGCTCTTCGTAAATGTTGGAAATTTGTGTCACACTGCCTGCCGATCACCACTGATGATTTGTGGATCAACGAAACGGCCCGTCTGGTGAAAGCATGGTAGTGTGAAACAAATTTCCAGCATTCTTGTTACATTATGTAACAAGCAATTCATTAATAAATGGTTTAGTTTTTAGCTATGGACGATAAAAGTTGAGCTTTATACGGATCTACCAAATGCCCACGAACAAGTCTTAGTACAGCCAAAGCTGTCAGTACTTGAGGCAATATATTTGAAAAAGTACGTCAACTATTTTTGCTTGAATTACATTTAGGACTTAAAGTACTGGTACTTCAAATACTTCAAATCACGGTCGATGGCAGGTTAGACGATTATGGAAAACGAGAGGTAGGATTATTTAGAAAATTTGGTTGCTTACATAATATGTCAATCTAGTCTATATTTCTAAAAGTTTCTGACGTTTGTCACACTTGCAGTTATACCGGAAGATGATACCACTTTGTTATTTCAAATGGAACATACTGTATTGTATTGCATTTTTAGGTTCCTTATACCTTTGGATCTTCAACTGTTTTTAAATACAAAATGAATTTCCAATTTTTTTGGCATAAAACAAGTATGTGGAAAAAAATTGTAATTTCGTTTTTTGAAAAGATAAATTGTTGCAGAAAATTTAAACAATTGTATACTGAATTACCAGCGATGAACGAGAAAAGTTTTGTAAGATTATAAATTAATTTTATTAATCAATTCAATTTAAAACCGTCTCCAACATTACTAAAACCAGTGACTCCAAATGAAGACAATATTATTATCGTTTTGGCTTTTTTTTCTATAAATCCGGAAGCTTCAGTTCGTAGTGCCGAAAAAGATTTGGATGTACCATATGCTTCAGTCAAAGTTCAACCCTGAAAGCAGAAAATTTTGAACGCAGATTGGGTGTACAAGAGGATCCAGGATTTTTGTCTAAAATAATTTGGAGCGACGACTCAAAATTAACAAGGCCTGGGATATTTAATATAAGAAAAAAGCACTTTTGGGCTGATAATAATCCTGACGTAATTCTCAAAAGAAATGGAGTTTCAGGATAACTTTGATTTACACGATTTTTGTATTTTAAAAAATAATAAAATTAGCTTTTTTATTTATGCTGACAGATATCTTTAGATATTAAGGACGACTGTCAACGATTTGTCTCTAGAAGGATATAGAGCTTCTTGGTTCCAACTGGACGGAGCACCTGCTCATTGCACTCACAGAAAATTCCAAGCGAACTTTACGAAATGTTCGATGATCGTTGGTTAAGGCGCTTAAGGCCATTCGGATTGGGCACCCAAATCACGCCGCTTTGCTTTTTTTATGGGGTGTATAGTACTCCAGTGCCAACCTAGCAGGAATTGCCAACCGGTCAACGCAGTGGAATTTTCTAAGGCATCGTTAAATCACTGCCGAAATTTCAAAATTTACAAATTTTTTCGGCAAACCTGTTTTTGGCCAGAAAATTTGAAAATAGATTTTTTAATCAAAAACAGTTGAAGATAAGTATAGGGAAGTGGTAAGACAAAATACGGCTAATGAGATAAGGAATATAAAAAGGCAATACAATACAGTATGTTCCATTTGAAATAAGAAAGTTGCTATCGACTTACGCTATAACCAGAAGTGTCATAAACGTGAAAATATTTTAGAAGTATAGATTTGAATGACACATGTAGGCAACCAAGTTTCTAAATAATCTTATATCTCGTTTTCCATAAACGCCTATCCTGCCATTGACCGTGAATCACCTTGTATAGTACTTGTTCTGGGTACTTGAATTTTCAAAAAAGTACTTGAAATACTACCTATGTATATTTACTTAAAGTACCGGAAGTACTTGAAATACCGCAGAAAGTAATTCAAATATGCAAAATTTTGTTAAAATCAATTTTATTAAAAAAAATGTCACAAAAAGGTAAGTTATATTAGCTTAACAATTTCATAGGACAATTTATCAGCTTTTAACAGTGGTTTCTGTTTTCCTGTGTTAACAAAATTTTACACTTTGCAATAAAGGAGGAGGAGTTTATTAAATATACCTAACTTTATTATAAATTAATATTTTACAGACCGTAACAGATACTTGAGTACTCCTCATTTAAATTATTTAAGCACATTAAGTATACTTAAGGATTCAACGATGAACATTAAAATGTTTACCGAGGCATTTAAAAGACAGATTTATAGTTAACATTCTAAAAATGTACTTCAAATGCTGCATAAATATCTACTTCAAATACCGTACGAGCAATAAGATATATTATGAAGTTCCTAAGTATCATATATCGTATTGCTACTTCAACCACTGTATAAGTACTTCAAATACTCCGAAAGTCCTTGAAGTGATTTACTTGAACAGAAAACAAGTTCTAAATTAAAGTACATGAAACTTGAAGTACTTTTTAAATTTAAAGATACTTGGAACTTGAACTTCCGGTTCATTATTGCGGTAATTGTTGCTCAATACTTAAGTACTTTTTATGAGTACTTTTGACTTAAATTTATATCGCTGAATTTAAAGTTGTTTAAATTGATATTGATTGAGGCACTTACTGTATGTAAATGATACTTTCGAGCAAACATAGTTTGCTGAACATGGTATTATTGTAAGCCGGCTGATAGTTGGTGGATCCAAGCAATATCTACCATCATCGGTTTGACTGTTGCAGGAATAACATTGTATTTGAGCCTTACTCAAAACTAAAAGAAATATAAAAATTACGCACGAAATTTAGTAGGTAGCAAAAATATTAACACAAACATATTACCAAAAATGTTGCCTATCAGAAACAACCAAATTAAAAAACAGTTTATAGCGAAACTTTTCATCTTCAGTAGCAAATATTTTGAAAAATATTAATTACACAAACGCATTGTTTCCGAGTAGTTTGTTTTTTTCTTTTACCTGAGACATGTTCCTTATCTTATCTTGTGTTACTTACTTTATCACTGATTATCATTAAATTACGACTTCTAAGTAATATAGTATAAATTTATGACTAATTTTAGTTGAAAGTTATAATTTTATTATAAAGGGTGTCCCATCGGAAAGGCCATGGATCTGCATTATGAAAATGTGACCTTATCTGAGAAACTATGATCGGTACAACAAAAAGTTAAACATAAACTTTTGTTGGGTTAACTTGAAGTTTTCATTTATTTCAAATATACATATACAGGACGGCTCATATTGCAGTGACGACATTCAACTTCATTATTTCAAGTAGCACACCCTATATATTGATACATATTTAGATAGAGCCCTAAAAGGCAAAGTCAACGATATATAATAGTATGGGGTTTACATGCACCGTTTCGAATTTATTCTCGCTATCTTCAATATTTAGCCTACATTTGAACTAGCGTACGTAAGTTATTTAAATGTTTTTTTAAATTTTGTTTCGATAGAAAAAATATACATACATGGCATCTAAATCTGTATAAATATATAGGGTGTACTATTTGGATAAAGGAAGTTGAATGCCGTCACTGTAATATGAGCCACGCTGTATATGTAAAAATTAAATAAATAAAAACTTCAAGTTAATTTTAATAAATAAAAACTTCTTATTTAACTTTTTGTTGTACCGTTTATAAATAATAAAAACATTCGCCAAGCGTTGTCATATAACCTTATTTTACATTAAATCTCTGCTGCATCTATTTGAAGCTTGCTTCTTATAGTGTTTTTTTAATGGCAAGATTCGTATGCTATGCTCAGTACAATTAATGGTTGTATAGTGGGTATATGCCAGTGTTGCCCATTGTTGCTGAATAGTAGACGAAAAGGCTTTGAGGGACGCTTCATCTGCATGAGAACGTGTATGATAAATAAATAGGCTATTGTCATAGAACACAAACACTGGCAAGGGTGTCAACTGTCGCACACAGGGAAGAGAGAGACCGAAATAAATAATGTTTTACTATTGTTACACGAATAAAAAAAGAGGGAAATACCTATAGGTATGTAAATTAAGTATGTTAAATAGGTCTATACGATAAAGCTTGCTTCAGATGAAGACGAAATTCAAAATTACAGTTGTATGGTAAAGCATGTTGAATATTTTTGACATATTTAAGTTTTTATCTCAGAAATGACTCTAAAATAATATTATCAATTTTTGACATAGTAAGGACACCTAAATTAAATAATTTAGGTTCAATTTCTGCTTGAAAAATATACACTTTTTTTGACTTTTTCAATTTTTTTGTAAATATAAATACAGGATGTTCCAAAAATAATATTACATATGTAAATTAAGGCACTTTTTAGGGGTTTTCTTTTATTCTAAAAATCGTATTATAACTGATCAAAAAATGCTAAATAGTGTGCAAGTAAACTATAGTACAGGCTGTCCCAAATTCGATGGTTTTGCGGGTTATCTCGGTTGTTAGTAAAGATAGAAAGAAACGGTTTTCTTGGCAATTTGCTACTTTTTTATCAAACTTAAGATGCCACAATTAGAATTAAGATAACACTTTTACTTTTTTAGATACGGAGCGTTTTCGAAATCTTTCCATTTTGGGACTCTCCTGGTATAGTTTTAATTATAAACGTCGAGTGTTCTTTAGAGTAAAATGTATAAAATATGATTGACTTATATGGTAAATAAAATAAACTACAACAATTCTTGAAGTAACTCATTTATTTACAAAAAAATATATACTATAATACACTAATGTCTTACATGACTATTTCTAAAAAACTAACATTCCTATGAAAGCTAGTTATCAATCATTAAATCACAGCACTGTTTTAATAACACATTTCTTTGTAATTAGAAACCAACCATTTAAAATTATATAAAAACTTAGGATCTTAGATAGGAAAAAATTATTGACATTAGCAATCATTTTTCAAAAAAATTGTATAAATAAATTGAACTTAATTGCCGAACTTAGAGGGCTTACTAACTAAAAATCCTCAGATCCAGATATTTTAGATATTGGAAATTTTATTATGTACAAACCTATGATTGGGTGTATTAAGGAAAGGTACACTATTTTTGGCCCTAGAACCATATCGCTGGAGACCGGGAAATCTGTAAATTGTGCACGAGGTAATTTTTGCTGACTGTCACCGATCCCTTTACCTTTCGAGCTTTACAAAAGAAGTATTTTAGGCTAACAGTTATTTTCTTGCTCTATAACGGATCGGTTATATTGACATATCAGTCACGTATGACGCCATTGTTCGCTAAGTTTATTTATTATTTATTTTATTAAATAAGAAATAAACGTAATTCGAAAATAGCTTACGGAAAAGCAGAAAACATTTCACTAAGAAGCCGTCTAGGAGACATTCTGAATGAAAATCGTGTGCTCATGGTTACGATCTCGAAACAAAACTCCAGTCTTAGCAGTAGAAATGTCCCTGCGAGCCACGGCGAAAAAAAGCTGTTTAAAATTGCAGCAAGGTTATATCAATATTGATTATTTCCTTAGATCACCAAGGTTTCCTGAGGTCTGATATATATTCTTCAAGAGGTCAGACGATAAATAAAAGATTTTGAGCTTCTCAAAAGTTTGCTATAATGCACCAGCGGATTCATCGATCAATGCGCACCAGGTTTTGGTAAAAACAGAAATTACCCAACTTCGTAGTCCACGCAATATTAACTTGCACTTGCACCTTGCGACTTCTGGCTGTTGCCAAGTTTAAAAACTCGAAGACAGGACACGGATTTATCCCATACTGAAAATTGACTTCGACAACTGCTTCAGGATGTGGAAGGACCAATTGGAACATATTGTTTAATCTAATTTCTTATTTATTATATTAAATAATAAATAAACGAATTACATCAAATAATACGTAAATTTCAAAGTGATACTCATGATAAATGAAGTACTGATAGTGACGCCAGTGCAGCTGAGGACTGCGAAGAGGCAGAATACGTGCAAGAGGATGAACTTCATTTAGCTTGAGACGGACACAAGAATCGACATGAGTGGTAGTTGCAAAGTTTCAATGCCAGAAATACAAGAACTGTTGTATTTCACTGACCCGGACCAAAGCAACTTGCAAACAATTTAATTGAAGTAGAAAAAAAATGGAACTTATTTTGACGGACGTTTTACAAAGTTGGGTACTGTTGTTAATTGTTTAAAGGCCACGGGCATATTAGGTATTGTTACTTTCGCATTTTTCAATTGTTTTAATATGACAGAAAAAAATGCCAAAGTAACAATACCTAATATGCCAGTGGCCTTTAAACAATTAACAACAGTACCCAACATGATCCGACTCGAAGGACCAAATGTTAGCTCAGGGTTGCAGTGGACTTGTTATAATTAAATGTTAATTCTCTAACAGACACATGTCAGTGTACTTACTAGTTTTTTTTATTGTCATATTAAAACAATTGAAAAATGCCAAAGTCACAATACCTAATATGCCAGTGGCCTTTAAACAATTAACAACAGTACCCAACTCAAACAGACAGTACTAGGGATGACAACAATATATCGATATATTTCTTTCGATATATCGAAACAAATATCGATATATACAACACGATATATCGGTACATTATCAAAATAAATGTATAGTATAATGTATGTATAAATGTACAGCTGCTTTCTTTCGTTAGATTTATTAATCAGGATTTGTTGGATTTCTGAAGGCCGTTTTGAATTCAAAAATAGATGGTATATCACACGTAATGGTTTAAACAAGTTTTCAGTGTTTTTAACTGTTATTTAAAATTATTCAAGACAAATCGCCATAGTTTGACACTTATTTTGCGTAAAACATTCATCTGAGAAAGGCGTTTTTTAATAACTTCAAAAAGCACAAAAATTTCAAGTAAATTTAAAAAACCGCGTACAGAATAAAATGTTCTGCTGAGACAGAAATAAATTGTCAAATAATAATAAAAAATAATTGTGAATAACGACGAAAAAACGTTTTTGCAAAACCTACTACTTTGCAGTCAGTTAAGTGCCAAACAACGGAACTTCTTTTTTAAATAATTTTGAACAACAGCTAAAAACACTGAAAACTTGTTTAAACTATTACATGTGTTACATTACATTTTTTAATTCAAAATTGCTTTAAATTTAACAATAAAAAATAGAGGGGCATTTTTAAGAAAACCAAGTTGATGATTCTCTTTAAAATTGAAACGTCGTAGTGATAATTTGTATACGCTATCTTTTTCTCCTCAAAAAGTAACAACGAGAGTAACAATGAGAAAGTGCTTTTATTTTTTTTTATATCTGTGAAAATAATGTCAGAAATAAATAAAAACTAAAATTGCAAAAAATTGTTTTTTCAAAAATTCTCGAAAACGGCTAAAGCTAATTTTGAAAACACCACTGACAACGTGCTTGTGTTACAAAGGAGAATTACTGATTACCAATCTAAAAAACCATGTAAATTTAAAATTTTCCTACCTAAACTTCGAATTATAAATATCCACTATATACGAAACATATGCGAAACAAATGAGAAAAACTTTGTAGGGAATATAAACAAAAGGTCAAAAGTTTACCCTTACGGAGTTTTCGGGCCATAAAAATGCCAATAAAAATCAGTTTTCTATTTTTTTAAATAACGAAAAATAAGAAAGTGCTACTACGAAATATTTTTTAATTTTAGAAAATAATTAGAAGGGTTGAATAAGTCTCTCCTCCTACTTTATGTTTTAATCTTAAAAAATCGGGCGATTGCTTGTTCACGTACCCGCTGAGGTGGAAATGAGCCTCATCGCTCATTATGATTTTGGTTGAAAAATCGTCCACTTCTTCCTCGAGATTAAGGAAGCTGCCGTGCATCAGCTGCTGCCTGCCTGGACTTTGTACGGGATAATGCGCAGGTCTTTGACCAAAATTTGCCTTAGGGACATTCGATGGCTAATTGCGTGTGACGGCATCTGGTCAATGTTTTTGGCGACAGCTCGACATCCTCGACAACAGCGGCGATATCCTCGGCAAAACGGTCGCTTCCGGGCCGGCGACTCTTCGCAACGTCTCGTGTGGTCCCATACTCTGCAAGGTTTGTGGCCAAACGGCGCAGTGTTTGCGTAGTCGGTGTCGGACGGCCGGGGTATCGGCAACGGATTTCGCGCTGCTCCAACACCACAGACGAATTGTTACGCAAAAAAAAGACACGATTATTCCGCGTTCTTGGGGAGTCTATCGCTCCATGACTTGTTCCTTTGTATTGTGCATCTGTCTAGTCCACAAATCTCAAAACAGATTTGACATTGGCGGCCATTTGCAAAAATGAGAGCATGTTGCAATAGGGTGATTTCTTTTCGCCCACCTAGTATTACAAAGTTGTAGCATCCGTTAACTTCGTAAGTGTAAACTTTTGCCAAGGCATTTATAAGGCAAATTAGGTACCCGTTACTTTCAATTAATAGTCACCAGTCAGTGTTTTTCGCATTTGTTTCGCCACACCCAGTAGCCTAATCTTAAATAATTTAAAATAAAATTTTACTACTACTTATAGATACTAAATTATGTACAACTCCTTTACAATTAGAAAAACTCTCATAACAACATTACCAAACATACATAAATAATTTCAAAAAACTAATTATACCTACGCTAACACTGATTTTCGTCAGCAGGTATTATAACTTTCCTTGATCGTACTGAGCCCCGATTAATCATACTAGAACGTATTTCACCTCTAATTGATGCTCTAATTGAGGGCCTTGTCGAGCTTGAGCGTTTAAAATTACTATGCAGGTCCTTCGATTTATTCCTTAAGAAAATAGAATTTATTGATTAAATTTCAATCCAGAAAAATATCAGCAGAAGACTCAAATCAACTAGTATTACTACTTACTTGTTTATGCAGGGGAAGTCCCACATCTTTTGATCAGTTCCAAAGTTTTCACCATCTTCCAAAGTCTGTGGCAATTCTTGGTCTAATGTTTCTGGTAAAAATAAGGCTAAAACTCCACCAAGTATTCCAAGAACACCCAGGATGAACAAGGGTAAGGATACGTCTACTTTGGCCTGAAAATTAAAGCTGTTTGTGAATTATGTGTTCTGAGTAACTAAATCATTAATTTTAACTTACCAAGTATACTACAAATGGAGCTAGAATGCTAGCTACATAACCCATAATATGAATTAGAGCCACACCCTGAGCTCTCACAACTGTTGGCAATAATTCCGCAGCATACTGTAGTCCGATATTGTATGAAATATTAATGGCAAAACGTCCCAGTATGGCTAATGTGGCTGAGGGAATGCCTGCAAAATAAAAACAAAATAACATACATCCAGAGTGAGTCACCTAGACGCGATGGTCTACTGTGGCGAAACTATTCAGATTTTCACAATTCTTTCAACGTCTGATTTTGTAGACCTATTAGGAGTACATTTTAAAATAGGTGCCATTTATACAGGGTGTTACATTATCGCGTAGCAAATCAAACTTACGTTTTTTTAAATGGAAGACCCTAAATATTATTTCTGCTCTCGATTCAGACAACTTATTAAATGATTTTGATATAAGGTTTGTTCGCTCTAGATGCATAGTTAACTAGATATTAATTTTAAAAGTCAGAAAACATGCCCCATTATAAGCCATTTTTTATAGTTACGTCAATGCGTTTTGCAAATAGTAGGTATTTCATAAAATGTACAACATACTGTAGTAAAATAATCCATTACACATTGGTTCGAAAAGCTACCCATTATACAGGGTGATGACATTTTGCACACCCATAAAAATCTTGATTTTTTCAAATGACACATCCTGTATAATATTATCTTACTATTAAAAAGCCAAAATTCTAACGGTTCAAAAATACCATTAAAATTATTGCTTTAATAACAATTTTTTTTTAGAGAAATTGGTAGGTATAAACACAAATTTACTTGCCATGCTACTTTTACGTGTTGTAGCAAACAGCGATTATGATATTGAGAACCGATATCGTTTTCCGTTCTCTAGAAACTTCTAATAGACCATCGAGTTTGGCCTACCCTGTATATTTCGATATCGCAACACATTCACTCATAATATTTATCAATGTGTTCTTACCAAGGGGCACTGTAGTGGCCAACAAACTAAATACACCACTGACAACCATAGACCCACAAGCCAACCATCTCCTACCCCACACGTCCAAAACGAAAGTCAAAAATGTATCAGCTGGAAATTCTGTGGCTGTTGCTATAGTGAATGTGAGGAAGATATCCAGTCCCAAGGTACCGACATTCCTTACATGGCCATCGAACACTAAGGATATTGCCATCCACAGTACAATAAGAATTAAAGTTGTATTTCGGAGCCGTGGCGTTTTGAATAAATCCAAGACTGTGTAATTTTTGCCGAGTTCATCTTCTTTATTTGCTCGCTTGCAGGATTCCTGTGGAATATTCGATAAATTAATGACTATCAAGTATGTTGACAAAATATACTGAAATAAATATTTAATTCACAAATAAAATGAAGGCACAATTTTTGACAAATTATTAAAAATTAACTGCGTGTGACAGTTTGTTGCAAGACTAGCTTCATATCTTTAATTTGTAGACTACATACCTCAAATTTCGTATAAACGTTGTCGTCCACCTTTTTTTGATTAATTCTGGCAAATGATCGTAGAATCCCAACCGATTTTTCTATTTTTCCTTTTGACACTAACCACCTGCATAAAATAAAGATTTTTTTACACATAAACACATATATTTATATTCTATTATAATACTAAGAATTAACATTTCAAATATATTTTTAATCATCAGGGTGCTGCTATATTCTAACAACACACTACCCCAGAAATCTCCAGTAATTGATGAATTTTGATATCAGAACAGGAACCCTTAATGGACAAATTTCAAATTTGCCGCAAATCAATAACGCCTTAAATACACTTTTTTTCAAATGTGATGACCTATACTATTCTTTTAAAACAATAACTATTTATGTACCAAAGGCATTATAGTCTAGTAATGCCCGTGGTGCATAGCGTGTTTTTTTTTCTATTCAAAAATAATTACTTATTATACAAGGGAAAAAAGTACTAGATTTTAGCTCGAGGTTATATTGCGCGTCGGGAGACAAAAAGCCAAGTTGGATAGGAAGTGTATATACTTTCAATTATAGCGTCGTATCATAAATTTGATACAAATTCAAAGGCTTCCACTGGCCACTGTCTACGGCTTGCTTCATCTACCCTTCTTGTTGGACCATGTGCTTCCTTTGAAACATAAAAAGACACGGAAAGTGGAAAAGTTGGACGGTAGCGAAGAGATACATAGAGGAAAGTATTTCTTCAAAAAATAAAGTAGCTCATATGATTGAAAGTTCTGCAACAACATCCCAAATTGTAGTTGAAGAGGTAAATGAGATTTCTTTTATCGAAGCAAATCAACATAAGCAAATGATGGCAGAAAGAAGCGACACTAGAAATTTACACCATTTTGTCATTGATTCTAGATCATTTTCCGGTATAAGTTTAATGACTGTAATTTTTATTTTGGCATAAACAATTTTCTAAAAAAAATTAATAAGGGTGGCGCAATCGGGGTTAGTTTTCATCCTTTATCTATTTCCACGCTATGGGACTAATATTTTATTTCTACTTTTTTGTAAATTCCGTGTTCATTTTCAGTAAACATTAATTAATTATGGAACTTGAATGAACGGTTTTGCGGGAACTAAATAAAAGTCTACAAGTACTTAAATAATTTAATAAATTATGAATGGTAGTGTAATTTTCGAAGACAAATGGGCCGATGATGGCTCCCGCTCAAAATGCACATAAAACAGTGAATCTTTTTGGTTGCCTGTGGTTCTCAACAATCACCCGTGGATTTTTGGAACTGCAAATGCCACAATTTTCGATTAACGAAGCTATCAAAATGAAAATGGACCTCGTCACTAAAAATGATTTTTGTTGAAGAATCACCATCGAATTGTCAACCCAAACCGACGTGTGAAAACCTAAAGTCCAAGACAAAGTGGAATAAAACGTCACTAAATTAGGAAGGAAAATAAAGATCGAAAGAAAATGTTTTACAAAACTTTTAGGCACTGTAGAAATGTACAATCCAAAATTTGTTCACTTATACGGGGTAGTTAGAAAACGCGCAGCAGACCGAACTTGATTTTTCTTAAAGCGACACCCTGTAAATTTTAACGTAAATAAATGCCGCTCTAAAAGACAAGAAAAATGACATAAGGGTTAATATGCCTAGGTTCATTTGTTTTTGAAATATTTATAAATAAGGGTTAATTTTGACATAAATTTAAGGTATACCAATTTTTCGTGTCAGGTCCATTTGAGTTCCCTTCGTTTCTCAATTTTCCTAGATTTCAGTGACCTTTGGTTTGTCATTTTTTCAGGGTGGTCACATTTTGTAAATTGTATTTTTTGGGAAAATGTTAAATACGACATCCTGTAAATCTGCTTAAATTCGAAGTTGCTTTCCTATACTTTTTATTTATATTATACCATGAGCTTAAGGCTAACCACTTTTTCATAAAAAAAAAGACTATTAAAAAAAAAACAAAAATTGCTAGAAGTTGCAGTTTTTTTTCATTTTAATTGATTTTTTTTATATTTAAATTACAACTTGATTTCAATAATTTACAAATATAGAGGCCCATAAAAAATGAAAATAAAAATAAACCTACATTTTTAAACACAAAAATGTATTTAATTTAACCTAAGATTGTTATACTTAAATATTTGTCCAAAAATGTGGGTTTAAACCATTTTATATTTATTTTTTTAAGAGCGTCTATGGTATGTTTTTGGTTTCTGTATCTACCTACTAACCACAACGCCTTAAATGTATGTCAAAATTAACCCTTATTTCTAAATATTTTAAAAACTACTAGACCTATGCATATCAAACCCTCATGTCATTTTTCTTGTCTTTTAGAGCGGCATTTCTTTATGTTAAAATATACAGGGTGTCGCATAAAGAAAAAACAAGTTTAGCCTGCTGCGTGTATCCCTCTGACGATAAGGAGACACTTATTCTTCCACTTTGATGGATGTCCAGCCCATTTTTTTAGAGTTGTAAGAAATTGGCTTATCGAAAATTATAACGGCAGATTTATTGGAAGAATTGGTCACCCCTCTCACCTGATATAAGCCCATTAGATTTTTTGGGACTTACATAAAAAATTGTGTTTACGAAACTCCAGTGGGATCACTTGAAGAAATTCAGAATACTGCCGAAAGGATCACACCTTTTATTCCGCGCAATGTACGGCGGTCTATTCAACGAAAATGTTAGCTTTGCATAGGAAAAAAAGGTGTACTTTTGAACAGTTCTTCTAGTAGTGTCATTCCAGTTAATTTAGTTTTATTTTTTTTATTATTGTCTGTTTATTAATTCATTAAATTGTTTATGTTTTTTCTGTTTCTTATTTTCCGCATGTAAAGTACAAATTATAAAATCTAATTAGGTTTTGTTCTCAATTAGATGACAATATGAACGAAAAATGAAAACAGTTTACTTAAAAAACTGTTTTTTTTAAACAATGCGTTTCATGGTAATTCACGATGGATACGCAAATTTCCAAATTATCTATGTAATATTTTTTTTTGTCGATTATTAAGTAAATTTTTAAACTCAATTTACTCAAAAACTAAGCATTTTAACAAAATAAAAGAATACGACCTTTTTTAAGCAAATTAGATTTTTTGAATTAAAATGAACTCAAAAAGTGAAATATCCCAGCGACAAAAAATTTGGGGCGTTGTTTCCCTCCTCTCCCTCTAGTTTGATACGCTCATGACTATAATTTTGGAAATCTTTTTGATTTCACTTATCAAGAATTAAAAATGAAATACATGTGTAAAATTTGATTGATGTATCTGGAAACGTTTCGTTAACATCCATCATCAGGGGCTAATTTTGCCCTGTATGTAGGTTAGAATGCTTTAAAATTCACTGTTCTATCACCTGTATTCATTTGTAATAATACATAGGGATAATATATCTATGATTTTCTGGCCTATAAATACTTGGCGAATATTGAACAATTATTGACAGATTAATTATGGAAAAATTGATGATATTTATACCAATCCGCAATTTTTGGATTGGACGACCTCAATTATTTATCGGCTAAAAGGAAAATTTTTTCGCAGTGGGAGGTAATATGTTGAAAGTGACAATACAATTTGAATAAATAAATAAGAATATTAAATTATGGTTTACCTAGCTGATTCTGGAACAAGCCATGGTGTAAATATAGCTAGAGCTAATGGAGCACTAGTCACATAGCAGAGCATCCTCCAATCAGCTAAAAAGTATGCTATCCATGGCAGTATCGAAGCGGCAAACGTGAAGAATATTGCAATGGACATATTGGCGACGAACGTCCTCCATTTAGGTCCCACATATTCCAGAACTGAAAATAAAATAAAAGTATAAAATAAGTGCCTAAAAGTTTTGTAAAGGATTTTTTTGTCTATCGCTAATTCACATCAATTCTTTTTTTGTTGTAAAAGGAACGAAAGTGTCTAAGTTATTGCCAAAATCATTTTAAGATTAAATTTCTCATTTAACTGTCTATCAAATACGTAAAAGGAACGTTTAGTTAGGATCAAAATGAGTAGATCCGCCCAGATTGTGCGGCTACACAAAGGTGTACTGTGGCGAGCGAAAATTTGCGGATATTTGGTATTGAACGAAAAAATCCGTGTGTTGTTCCGTCATTACAACAGGGCTTACCGTTCCAACACCAAATATCAGCAATTAACGCTCATGTGTCTTAAAGTCTCTTCGTTTTACAATTTTGAGTGACAGTTCAATGAACAATTTAACCTCAAAACTCTTTATTGCAAGTGATAAATTATTCGTTCCCTTTATAAAAAAAATGGAATTGAGGTGAGTGACAAGTGATTATGTCACATGAGCCCCGCTGAACTGAGTTGCAGAAGGATAACGCTTATTACTCAAAATTTGTTTGTCACAAATAGAAACAATATAAACTATGAATTTCTAAAACACGGATGGTGCCGTTAGATGAGCTTTATACGCTGAATCAGATCCTACAATAGGCAAATCAGCGGGAACAGCGTCTCGAATCAAAATTACGACAATTACAGCATGTGGTTGAGGAAACTAAGAAGTCAGCTAAAGAAAGTTGGTGAAGAACGTTTATTGAGTCGCGTATCAGCATTGGAGACCCAATTACAACAATCGAATAAAAATTGGTCCGAGGATAGATTACGTGGGGAGATAGCCAAATTAAGAGTAAGCGATAGTTTTAAGGTGTAGGAATTTTGAAATAAAAAATAAGGTTTGCTTCAAACTCAAGTTTCCATTCCATGTGACACCCCTCTCTAGCCTGACAATATTAAAGTCTGGAAAATGAGCCATGACAGTAATATAATAGGCAAATTTTCGACATTCCAGGAAACTAGTAACCAGTATCAGGAAGCATCGAAAGTAGCATTAGAAAAAGTTCATGAAGAGAAGTTAGAAGAACGGGCTAAAATTAGCTTCGAACAAGATGCCATTTTAGCTAAAGCACAACTAGAATTACAAGTGAGTGATGAATTGTTATATTTTTTCAATGGTTTCAAACTCAGTTTTGAATCATACTTACTTTTTGCACTAAATACATAATAAACCCGTGTATGTTTCAGGATGTAGCACAAAAATATTCAGAATTGCAACTTAAATCTGATGAAAGTAAATTGGAACAAACGCAATTTGCTGTGGAGTTAGAGAAACGATTAGAAGACTAGCGACAAAAAGTAGAAGAATTAAAAACGAAAATACAGGAACTGAGGTTAGAAATGTTTGCGAAATTGGCGGATGCTGATGAGGAAAATTCAGAGGTAATCCTCATATTATAATGTACAGTGAATTCAAAATAACCAAACAACAAAATTACCATTATTATCCCGATTTGAATAATTTATGTTGTATGTTGCCTTTGAATCTAAGGAACAGATACAGGTTTATGAATAAGTAAGGATAAGTAAGAAAAAAACAAAATTTTGACAAAACCCGATTTTATTAATCAACATAGTTGCCTTTGAGGGCAATAGAACGAGTATAGCGATTTTCCAACTTTTCGATACCACTTTTATAGTACGATTTCTGTTTCTCGTCAATATAGGCGATTAGTTCATCATTTTACTTAAATTTCTCCCAGCGAGCATTCTCTTGAGATCTGAAAACACGAAAAAGTCAGTGGGAGCTAAATCTGGTGAGTGGGTAAGCAATTCGAATCTCAATTCAATCAATTTTGCCATAGTTTTCATCGATTTGTTAAATCTTGAGATATTTTCCGCCCACACACTAATAGGCCACCCTGTATATCGAATAATAGTTCATTTTAATTTAATCAAATTTCTATAAACTTAATAGACCTAGTTTGTACAATATACATTTAAATAAAGAAATCAAACAGGTGGGTAAACAAAGAGTGTTTCACCATTGCATGCAAAAGTACAGGTGCGGGAGTCAATCTAGTTTATTTTGATATTTTTCTCTTATACAAGGACTATCATTCTAACAATAATTACAATATCTTTATCTAGTTAATAGATTTTAACGAGAATATAGTGGCATTTATGTCGGTCAAGCGTGATACTTAGTATACAATAACAAATCAAATTTTTATTATAAACTCATTATTATGGGAATATTATTCTAATGTTTCATATTTTTGTGAAACACAAGGTCTAAAGTAACAGTTCCGGTATGATGCTTGGTGTTAATTCAATTTAAACCAAACACTTATTTTAAATTGATTTTTTAAATATTTTTATAACGTTAATTTAACAAGTTGTCAAAATATGACCCATTTAGAAATTTATTTCAAATATAACAATAATAGCTTAAATCTCTTTACAAAGAAATAAAGTTACAATTATAGGAAATCGTCAAAGAATATTTAAATTATAAACCACCTCAGAGCAATCTCCAGCAGTAACTTATTGGAAGAATAAAAAATGTCACAATCACTGCAAAACATATTAAAATTAGTTCACATTAATAAACAGGTTAGTTCACATACAGTGAAGGATAAATTTGGAGAAAAGAAACGCTCGCCCATATCACTTTTAGTTTTAAATTGCCCGTTTTTTTGACGTTTTGATTTTATGAAAAAAAGTCACTCTTGGTAAAAACTTCTGCTTCTTCTGAAACCCCATAGGAACATATTATTTTGGCATATTATTATATGAAGAAAGGTAACAACAAAGTACCCTTGTTTGTATAGATAAAATTAAAATTTGTCCCTCTCCCAAGCAGAATTTGTGTGCAAATGCCTAATTAACCACAAACTTAAATTATCCAAATTTTATTTTCAATTTACTTTTACGAATATAGGTATATTATCGCAATTAAATATGTTTCATATTTTATACTAGCTTAAACTAAATCTGACAACGATGCAACCATCAAGGAAAATTAAAATATGGCAACTATGACTATGAAGTGTCATTTTGTAAATAAATTTTTGCTTAATTATAAAAATGAAAAAAAAAGCGTACTAAAATCATTCTACACAAAAGTAAGATGGGCAATTTTACGGTAACTACACAATATTAACCTGACAAAGAAAATTTTGCTCAAAATCAATCCGAAATAACTTTTTTTTTTTCGAGTTTTAGGCCGTTTTATTGTGATCATTTTTTCATATCGAAACTTAAAAAATTTCGAACGGATTTGTTGTAATACAGGGGTGAACAAAAAGTTACATTTTTCTCTAAACTTTTCAACACCCTGTAGGAAAAACTCACGGCCGAATAATGATCTTTTTTGCAACATCATGCCCCATCTTTTCTGAATGACTTGTTTTTTGATTCATACCGATACCTGTATTCCTAAGGTAAAAACACTGCTTTCAAAGAAATAATGCAATAATGCATTATTAGCAACAAAAAAAATTAAAACATGGATATCGGCGGTATTAAGAATTTTTCTTTTTTTTTCTATAATTGAGTATTTCCTCCATGAGCTTGAATAACACTTCTCATCCTTTCGAGCATAGATTCAATTAAAGAAGCAACCGCGTCTTGCGGTATTTGTTGCCACTCATTTGTCAGTGCCAGTTCTAACGCAACCAAAGTTTGAAGCTTGCCGTAGTTTCGCCATACCCTTCTTCCTAGTGTATTCCACATGTGCTCGATAGGGTTGAGGTCCGGACTTCTTGGGGACCAGTCCAATACATGAATACAATACATGTATTGTTCCCATTCAAAATTTCACCAGTTAGGTAGTTGGAACCTATACTATTACAATTAAAATACAATATTTGTTATCAGGTCTCTCTGGCGTCATTGGTAAGGCGTTCGTTTCGCATGCGAAAGGTTAGGGGTTCGAATCCCAGCTGTGGCAATACTTTTGTTTTTTTTATATATTTTTTTTATTTTTTCAAGAAGAAAATTAATAAAAAAAATGAAAAAAAAATTTCAAAAAACAAACAAAAAATTAATAAAAAAAAAATAATTAAAAAAAAATGAAAAAAAAAATGAAAAAAAAAATTTTTTTTATAACCCTCAATGACTTTTGTCATAGATACGACTACCACAAAACGACTGGGAAGTCCCGGAAGGGATTTCTTGTATAAATAAACTAAGTATTAGGTTTCTAAGTTTTTCTTTAATTAATAATAGTATTGTATCACTGTAATATATTTATATTAAGATATTTAGATTAGCATTATTCTTGGTGAAATAAGAAAACCTTGGAAATTGATTTACCGTAATTACGTAGATACATTTTATAATCACTTAGAATGAGGAAGAAGAAATAATTAAATTATTGAGTATTTTACATTACATTCTATATGCTGACATTAATTGATTAATTTACATTATTAGGTAGGTATGTATTACACATTTCGATACGACTATTCAAGTAGCTGCGAAAGCAGTTCCATTCGTAAAGAAAAAAGATTACTACAAAGAGACAGTATTATTTGGTAATAGATTTGTCTAGACTGAGTTCCAATTATTTTAGCCAGATACAAAAACAAACAATTTTTGTGAAAGTTAGGGGTTGTTACGAAGGTGTGAATATTTGGGGGATGGTTCTTTCTAAGCCATATTAAAGTGTATGAGAAATGGAATACATCAGTTTTTATCTCATTCGAATATATCTATGCGTTTAGGAGATATAGCATGGATAAATTAGTCTGGGACACCCTGTATATTAAAATTAGGAAAAGTATAAAATTCCGAATACTTTCTAGACAGACTACGTTTACTAATGTTAACTAATGTTTAATTTAAATTATTTGAATTTACTTACCCAAGATATACATCATAGTAAAGCAGTTATCAAACGCCATTCCAACAAGAAATCTACAAACGCAAAACGACCAAAACGTTGTACAAAACGCAGTTGCTATTCCACCGACTAATCCTACCATGTTGGTACATACTAACGCTGGAATACGACCCATCTGATCTGCCACCCATCCAAACAGTAATCCTCCAAGTATAGCGCCGCAAAAGAATATTGACTGAGCTGTGCTGGGTAGTGCTGCATTGTCGCAGACCCAATCATTCTATAAATAATTTAGGGTAAATATAACATGATATACATCTCAAAATACTTTCACATTCTTCCAGGAGGGCTTTATTTGAATCGACCGCAAATATTTACGCGCACGCAAAGTTGCATTAATTTGTTCGTATGCGCAACTTGTTGTTATTAATTAAATTATTATTTATTATTAATTAAATTATTAGAATTCATATTTAAAAAATAAACAATCTAAAATAACTCAAAATAAAACTTTAAAACTAACAAAATGATTAAAAAGATCAAGCACGCGATATTCAAAAATTAAAATTTATTTGATGTGAAATGTCAAAAATAAAATAAACGTCTTGTCATGCATTGCGTGTGCAAAAGTTGCAAGTGGTGCAAATTCATATCGCTCGCAGTGCATTTCAAATAAGCCGTGCACTAATATGGTCCTAACTAGATCAAAATTATTAAGTCCATTGGCATTAGGAGGGCAAATTAATAAAAATTATAGACAAAAAAAATGTACGCCACTAACCGTAATTTAAATTCGATATTGTCTTGAGATAAACCAACTAAAACTACAACTTTTTTATCTCCTGCAGTTTTTTTTCATATGTTGCAGCATTTACGAGATAAAAATTAAAAAAAAAAATTTATTTAGTCTTTACACTTCTCAATTTCGTTGAAAAATGTTCAATGAAATCATACGCAGATGACACTACTCTGCTCTATGACATGAACAGTTGTATGATTATTAATAGAGATTTGGATACTTTAAATCGTATATCAGAAGAACATTTATTGACCCTAAACCCTAACAAATGTGTTGCAATGTTGTTCGGTAGGCCTGTGGACGTAAAAACATTAACGCAACGTGTTAAACTTTGCATTGGCAATAAGGTACTTCCAGTTGGAAATAAAGCGAAATGCCTGAGACTGCAACTTGATATTAACCTTAGATTTGACTGTCATATCTCTGAGTGTATTAAAGGGGCGATGTGTAGTCTTAAGCTTTTATATAACTCAAGACATATACTGAATAAAAAATTAAGAATTACTTTATGTGAATATTTGGTATTGTTGAATTTTAGTCACTGCGATGTTGTTTACGGTCCTTGCCTGACTTCATCTGCCGCACACCGAATCCAAAAAATACAGAAATGTTGCTTACGATTTATATTTGGCATTAAAAGAGGCTGTCCTATCAGTCATAAATTGAGAGAAATTCCTTGGTTGGATATGAAGCAAAGGAGACTATTACATCGTTGTAATCTCTATCACAATATCGTTGTTACCCATACACCATCATATCTATATCGGAAAATAACTTTCAGAACTGATGTACATAATCTGAATTTGTGATGCAAGGGACGTCTTACACCTCGGACTCACAGAACTGGAGTCTTTGAGCGGTCTTTCACCTACAATATAGCCAAGTTTTATAATCAATTACCAGAGCAGCTCAAATCTACATCGATAGTGACCTTTAAAAATAATTTTAAAAAAAATCTTCTGAAGGGCTGAGAGTTGTCGGATGTTGCCAGGTTTTGATTGAATGCCTACAAGATAAATTTGATTTAGATAAAACTGTTTGGTAATACTTTAGACATAGGTATAAGAAATACATTAGTAATTAAGTTGTGTGGCTTTGTGTGTTTGTTTTTTGTGAGTGTGTGCATGTAGAAATTAGGATATGTTTAAAGTTTAAGGATAAGTGTATACACCAGCTGAACTCTAGTAGGCAGCTGCACTCTTGCCTTTTCAGTGGCAACTAATGTATGCAATGTATTATTTTGTTGCTAACTGAATAAAGATTATTATTATTATTCAACATACCAAGAATATTTGCGAGTAATTCAATTAAAAATAACATTGAAATTTCGAGGCAAGATAGAAATAAATAAATATTTAAAATTAACATTTAAACCTAATACAAAACATTACAAAACTGTTGAAAGTGACCACCTACATGAATCCAATCTTCTCCTTATTGACTGGCGAACTCGAATTAGACCTTAACACATTATTATCATTTTCATATATAATAGAAAATTAAAGAAATAAGTTTTTGTTTAGAGTTCTAGTAATTTTTTAAGGACAAATACGTTAGAGATTTTAATATCAACGAATTTACTTGTTTAGAATATGAAAATATTGATAAAATACACTGTGTGCAGATATTGCGGAACAATACTCCTTATTGTATCGAACCTTGTTTTATGCAGACAAGCTTATGCTTAAGCAAACACAAGTTCTGATGTTAAAGGACGTAAAAAAAATACCTACCAAGAAATTGTACTTTACATTTCTTTTAAATTACTTATACAAAAATGTACTAAAACTGTTCCAATAAATAAATATATTAGTATTATTATTCGCCATCCATCAACATAGTAATAAATAATTAATAAAATGTATACCTACAATATTCAATACTGAACGTGTGCCGCAAAAGGAAATGCAAAATGACAATTTACTAATGAATTGATGGGAATTCCATGATATCCCAAGTTGTAGGTACTTCCCAAGCGCGGAGACAGGTTAATAATCGTGATAATTCTTATATCTGTAAATGCGACAATAAGGTCAATAAACTTACCTCAGTCGCTATAGATGCATATGGAACTTCTGTCTTGTTGTATTCCCAACCATTTCTGCATGGCACTGTTGGCCATGATTTGTTGGCTTCTTTGACATCATTTCGTAAAATTTCCGTGTAGTTTACGTCATACATTGCACAATTATCCAAACCATATGTGCGTTTAGGAATTGCCAAATTTAATCTGAAAACAAACAATAATATATACATGGTGGCTCAGCAAAAACTTTTTTTTATGAATAACTAAATCAACTAATATAAAACGCTCTTCTCTTATTCACTCTAATCTTCAACGAAAACAGGATAAAGTTCGACACGGATTTCTGACAATCAAAACAAGTGTAAAATATGCAATGTGTTTAACAGACGTTTCAATAGTCAGCGCAATGCAACGTTTACTTTTGTTGAGGCTTCTTTGAAGGGAAACATTTTTAAAATAGTACCCAAATCGTCACTTTTTTCATTAAAGTAAAGCCATTAGAAAAAAAAACAGATTTGTGTGTTATTCTTATAGAATAATAATAATAATGCCTTTATTTTTTTTTTTGTGAAATTACAAAAATACAATGATCTTAACATATGTTCTACGTCACATAAAAATGGTGGTGAAATTCTACAGGGTTACTCTTCGATTTAACCACCATTAAGCTATTGAAATTCAACAATTTGTACAGATACTGAAATAATACATACTTAGAAAAACCATAGAACCATTATTTTGCCTTATTACAATTTTAAGCCTACTAATCCTAAGAACTATCACTGCACATGAACAAATACAAAATCATCATACTAAATTAATGAACGATCGATCGCTACACTCTTTGATTAGATAGAAATTTTTAAGATCCATCTTAAAAGCAGTCAAGGATGGCAGATTCCTAATACTCAATGGTATTGAATTATAGAATTTTACTGCATTGTAGTGAAAGGACCGCTGAAACTGAGGAGTCCGATATCTCGGGACTGTGTAAAAGACACTAGCCCTGGTATCCCTGTCATGTACATCTGTACCCCTCAACATTTTAGAATGCAAATATACAAGCTCCCGTATGGTATTAATTTTAAATGTCAGACATGCCAAATGCTGTTGAAATCTCTCATGTAAACTAAGCCATTTAGTGTGTTGGAAATGACCGGAAATGTGATCCAGTTTTGTATATTTTGTAAACTTTTCCTATCTTTATAGAGAAGTGCTGGCCAATACACAGTATTACAATAATTTGATTTTGATAGAATGAGAGATTCACAAAGCCTGAGTTTAGTATTGATATCAAATATGTCCCTGTTCATATACAACACCTTCAGGCTGCCGTAACAGGTTTGCAATAACGCATTTATTTGCTTAGAAAATCGCATATCATCATTAAGATAAACACCGAGACTTTTCGCACAATCAACAAAAGTTAGAACTTCCCTGTTAAGCACTACCCTAAACAATGATAGTAGCCATTTGTGGTCCAAACTTTAGTAATTGGGTTTTACTGGCATTTAATACAAATTATGAGCATTGGATATGCTTTTGATAGTTTCAAGGTCTCGATTTATAGAGTCTGCAGCCACAACGGCGTCGGAATAAGGAAAAAAATAGTACATTTGTGTAACATCAGCGTACTGATGTATACAACAGTTTTTCAGTGACTTGTGAAAATCAAATGTATATAAAGAGAATAAAAGTGGAGATAAAACACTTCCCTGCGGAACACCTCTTGTATTAATTGCCGATGACGAAATATTTCCATTTAAAACCACTCTTTGAACGCGATTGGTCAGAAAACTGTTCACCAAATCCACGGCAGTAACATCCAAACTCTCTACTCGCTTCAACAACATACCAACTAACAACACTCGGCTGCCAGACTGTTTTTGAAATTATCGCTATCCTACACCTCGTACTCATTATTCGCGCAGTACCGTAATTAATCCGAAATCTATTTACACGTGCAGATGCTTCATTAAACATAAATTTTATTTTCCCAAGTTTATTTTATGTTATTTTTGCTAAAATAATTTGGTTCTTCAAAAAATTCCATATTATGTTCATTTCATTCAAAAGCTGGCAACAATCAAGAAAAGACGAGAAAGTCATTTTCACCATAAACATATTCCAGCACATTTTCCTCAATAAATCCACATATTACACAATAGATTTACACATGGAACATTATTAAATACTTGATTTTCCAACAAATTTCATTTACTCAGCACCCACAATAATATAACAAATATTAAAACATTATTTTATCTATAAAAACCACTAATTTTTACTTATTTTTATTTTACTACTATTCACATGAACTAAATCTGGCAGAACTGTTTTTAAATGACACATGTTGACACATTTGGAATTCGAATATTGATTTTTTACCGTCCTCACCAGACGGACTACAATTTCAATAATAATAAAAAAGTTCAATGACCCCGTTCGAGTAACAATATATGCAGATGGGCTACAATTTCAATAATAATAAAAAAAGTTCAATGAACTGAGTCATAGAGATGCAAGAAATGTTTCGATACATTCTTTCTTACATTATTAGAGATGCAAGAAATGTATCGATATATAATTTCTTTCATTATTAATTGCAGAAATACGGTAAAGACCTGAAAACTAGGTATCTTGAAAAGTAATAGGTCATCGTAAGTTTTAGAAAAAAATCAGGACAGTTTCGCGGAAACCGCAGGCTAATCATAAACGAAATTGTAGTTTCTTCTCTTAATAATTAATGTCTAATATACTATTTTTGCTAATACCTAAATTCTTTTTGAGAACTCTCTCTTTATTTTTACGTTTGACACTGACTTGATCATCAATAATAACACAATTTAAAATAAATATAACAATAATTATTAAATATAAACAGGATGTAAAAGGATGTGTTTGGCGACATCTAGTTATCGTTGGTAGTACGCCGAGTGAACAACAGTTCCTATATCGGCTGCCTGGGAGGTCTCTGACCCCATAAAGCAACTACCAACACATAGACGCGCCGATACTCCCTTAAGCGGGACCGCATATATTTGAAATGGGAATTATTTACGAGAGTTTGGCTGTCAACTACTGACCGATCACCTCTGATGAGTCGTGGATCGACGAAACGACCGTCTGGTGAAAGTATAGTGGTTGACAGACAAACTCTCGGATTTTAAGTCTTGTTTTGTTAAACAAGCCCATTTCAAATAAACAGGATGTTACAGAGATATCTGAGTAAACACCGAGTTCTGAAGACCCTCTACATTTAAACTACCACTCTAACAGTACAGTATGGCGTACAGTTTGTGAGATCCCAAATAGTGGCCATCGATCATATTATATCACCGTCTATAGAAAAGTTAGGGAAAATGTTTTGACAGAGATTTATGTTAAAAATCGAAAGTTTTATAATGTTTAGTCATAAACAATATTTATAGAGAATGATTATGTAGCTAAAATGCGGATTGATGCAAAAGTCGTAAATTTTCTTCCCATTATAAAATTGAATGGAAAATGTTAACACAAGGTTAACTCGACAATTATTCTCTACTTTAATGATAATGTTTGATGGATTGTGAAATAATGCAGAACAAAACACAAAATCGTGATATTTAGTTTACACTTTAATTTAAAGCCGCAACCAGTATAATTAGGTAGGTATGTTAGGACCATAATTTAAAGAATAATACAGGATGATTGCTCGTCGATAGTACATTAAAGGTTTTGGTAAAAGTCCTATTAGTCTATAATAGTGTCATATTTGTACGACTTCTGGTTATACCGGAAGTTCATAGCAACTTTTTGAAGTGACTACTTCTTTGGCCGCATGAGAGTGATTTTTCAATGTGGCGTCACGACACGATTTATAAAATTTTCGTCCCGCAAAAGAGATGAAGCATATAACAAATATGAGGAAGAGAGAGAGACTATATCCTATACCATACACTATTATGTATATAGCGGCTTAACGTTGCATATCCTTCGATTCTCCCTTTTGTACCGTCATTCTTATTCCCTTCCTCTCTCGTGAAAGAAGTATTCACTTCTATCACGTGTACTGTGCTGCACGCGTATTTTTTTTTATTTCAAATGTAACACCCTTTATATTATTCTATTTTTGGATTCCCCATCCATTTTGAACTCTTTTGTTTAACACTTCGCTATACCCACCTTCAACTTTTTTGAATAAATAATTTATTTTGAATTTTATTTTAATTGGATTATTTTGTTATATTTTCATTAGGTAGACGTGAATTGTCAGTAAACGTAAACGCCATGAAAAATTGTGACATTTAGTATATAACTAGTAAAACGTTTGTTGTTTCTTAGTGAAAATAATTTAAAAATAATAGGTAAAATGTAAGAAAATAATTAATCGAATGAAGTTTGTGAACCTGTTTCTTATTCATGGGCAATGTGGAAAAATTATAGAAAGAACATGCAAAAATATTAATGAAATGTATCCTGATTTACAAACAATGAACAAAAGAAAGTTTGAACGCTTACAAATTATTGGTCGAAACTACATTTACCGAAGCCTGTGATTTCAGATGAAGACAACGTAATCAATGTTTTAGAATGCTTTTCGTCGAGCTCTAATCAGAAGTACTATTAGTGTCAACTTATATCACTCCTATTTGAGTAATTGTAGTCATATAGTGCGCTTTGACGCCCGGGCATCACCACCTTTGCAGTTGAGGAGAGGTGTACCACAGGGATCCCTCTTGGGACATAGTTATTATTATTATTTAAAAGGGTTCAAAACGGGCGATCTCGCTATATGGCTGAACCATAACAAGGTATAACCCGATTCAAGGTCGAATGGGTCAGACACGCGCAATTTGTTTAGTACAATAACAGCAGTTGAAGCGATTAACGTAGCTCAAAATACTGAAATTGACTTCATTAGGAACACCTGCCATTTCTCAAAAATTTTCTCATATTACCCCCCACATCATTGTATAGTTTTTCTAATTTTTGTTTAAAATTATATAAAAAACCACAACTCGATATCCCTTGGTAATGTCTATACCGACCGCAGCCGTCCATAGACGTACCCTTTTAACTTTTCATAACAATACATGCCCCACGATATTTTAAAAATCCTTTATGTATTCACAATTGTATGTTCATTTGTATAAAAGTATACTGTATTCTTCCTTGCCGCTCCAACAGGGCAACATATAAACCTACGCTGAAAAACATACCTTTATAATAATTAATACTATTGTTAATACTTGTTATAATAATATACTTCTTATATTATAAACTAACAACAAATTTTACTCACTTAGTCGGCGACATTTTCTATAGAACGTAAAAATTTTATTATATGTGCATTCGTCACTTCATTATTTTCAGACCTTAAATGATGATAAATATTTAAAAAAAGACGCTGGCTTTGCACATGTAAATCTTGATGCTTAAACTCCCAACGTGTACCGCTCGTGTCGTTTAAAGTGTCGTGTACCGGCCGTGTCCGATACAGTGACTGCAGAGAGGTTTTATTAACAATTATTATCTAATTTGATAGATCTTCTTTCATTTTCTTAATCTAAGAAAAACTATTGAACAGATCATGGTTACAATATTCTGCCACCGTGTTTTACTGTCGGACACAAATTTTCTTGTTTAAATTCCACATTAAGTCTTCGCCATACCATATGATGTCCATCCAATTATATTTAGATTAATCTGGGAAAACAACACGTTGCCAAAACTTATTTGTTTCATTCATATATTTATTTGCCTTTTTGCAGTCACTGTAGTTATTTTTATTACTGTCGGTATCCTTTTATATCCCCATGGCAGGCATGATTCATTATACGTCTTATATATACGAGTGAGAAATGTATCAAAAAACGCTGCATTCGATGCCCTTTTATAATGTAAAGATGCATGGGAACGGATAGCCCCGGTAGAATCGTTTAATTTATATATTTCACTTTGATTTGGATAGACTATACTCAGGACTACAGCAGTAACTCAAAAGTGCCCTAAAAATAGGGGTTGCAATTTGAAACAAACATGACATAGATGGTGGCGCAATGCGGCAGGTTTCGAATCAACTACATATGCTGCAAAGTTGCTAAACAAAAATGAAAACCGACGTGTCTCGCCCGTTCCGTTACTTTATGAACACCCTGTATTATGATCACGATACTCATTACACAGACACAGTACCTGTAGGCAAAAACTATAATAAATTGCAAGTATTTCTTTAACCTTTAAAATAAAATTAATATACAACTCCTTTAAACCAACACCCTATTGAATAAAATCGGTTATAAGAAATAACACACTTTTTACTAGGTATCTAATTTGACATTTTAGTAAAAATATGTAAAATTTAATATCAGGTTTACCACAAAAGATTGCCTCATACTCCATTATGTTCAATTAATTCAAAAAAATGCATACTTAAACAGTAAGTATATATTATGTTTAATATTGTTTTTATATTTCAAGACATTATCTTTAAGCATTGAAAAACCCAATTAGGGCTTTACAATGGTTGTATTAAAGCATTTAAAAATAATTACTTATATCTACAGAGTGTTACACAAAAAATATCAGACATAGGTCAAGCCATTAATGTGCTGGATTTTTGTAACTAAGTAGACTAAGTCTACTAGAAAGCATATTTTTTGTGTTAATGGGTCACATTTTAACAACACTAAATTAGTGTTGTCATGGCCACTATGACACCTTTTTTGCAATAATTTCTATTATTCATTTTTGTGACACAGCAACAAAATTGCAAAAAGATTTTACTTGAAAAGGGTGCATGCTATCGTAGTGTACTAAGAGCACCTTTTATTTGTAAACAAAAATTAAGAGAGACATTAATCGTAAAGCATTCATTATCTCTAACCATCAAAAAAGCGTCTTTTCAAATGGCGAAGTCTGAAGGTCAACGAGGAACTCGATATCTGAAGAATCAGTGGTGGACGGCTAAATCGATTGAATGACAACAGCACCAAAGCCTTCTTTCATGCCACTAAAACCATTTACTGCACAGGCAAATACAGGAAAAGTTACGGGAACACAATCGTCTTCTAAACCTACATGCGGTTTTATAGACCTTGTCAAGGCGTTTGACTTTGTTAACCGTGAGACTCTGTGGAAGATAAGTATTACATTTTTGGATTCTACATAAGAAGACATGTATCATGTCATATGCCTAAGTTTAGGGTTTTGGACGTATATCAAGATGTATGTCAAAATTCACATTTTAGGGCTAAATAATAATCACATTTTTTCCTCATAAACAAATCGTTATTAATTATTTTACACGCGTTTTGTTATAAAATAAAGCCTCCTTTTTCCGATTTCATGAGATATTTTCAGATTTATTCATACACGGAAAAAAATACTGTTGCAGTTTCAAATATTAGTTAGTATTTGGTCGCGATTCATTGTTTCGAATACATTTATTGTGGCTTCAAGTCCATGTAATTCCAACAATATAATACTTCGTTTTGAGGTAATTGCTGGTAAGTTATTAAATTTAAAATATTTTATATTTCCGCTAAAAAAATTTTACTGTCATTCTAACACTAAGATTAGAATATAATACACTGTAACTACTTTATTGGTTTAATATATTATAATATGTTTCATTTAAACAAGCCGTACAGTTCATTTAATGCATAAAACCATTCCGGCAAAAACATTTTACAATCGACTTTCATATTGTCTAAATCTCAATTATTATGGAAACAATAATCATGTTTTAACAACTTTTATATGCCATGGTGTCAAATACACATTATATTAAATTCAATGATTCTTCTCGTTAACGCAACAACATTTTTACTCGGTTGAACAGATCTGGCAGGCTGGCAACACTCATTTAATTATTGCCCTGATTGCACATATGTGTGGTTCGTTTTTCGGTATTTCCCATTTTTGTTAATACAAAAATTTAAATTTCTTAGGGTGTAGGTTCATATAGAATTATATTGCAGACAAGATATATAAAAACTTCGTTTTTATTTTATGACATATATCAAACAACACAACGTTTCGTCAACTGATTGCCGACTTCATCAGGTGTCTGAAAGTATAATTTAATTACATTAAAAACACCATTAAAATTATTTATATAAACGTATTTTTTTATCCTTATTTTTTATTATCTGGACACAATACCAAAAACTACACATGTTTATGCATAAAATCAACATGCATGATCAAACATTTATCCACGTCCACAACAATGAACAATAAGTGACAGTACGCAATAAAACATTATTAGAATCCAAAATCCAAAACAAGTTAAAATATTTATTCCTTATCATCATTTTAAATTTCTGCTGATAATCTTTTTAGATTGAGGTAAAAGTAATAAAACAATATTTCATCAATATCTTTATACAGGGGTTAGTTTATATTTATAATAATATGTACGAGTGGGAAGTATTTTAAAATATTATTTTATTAGGTTGTGATATCTATTGCTCAGATATTGGATATCAGTCCGATCGTTCACAGAGTTTTGATTCTTTTTGATATATATCATTTCCAATATTTCTTTCATTCTTTTGTGTTGTTCCGTGTTTAATACCTTTGAATCGTAGTAATTAAAAGTGCGATTTCTGGAGGGTCGTTCTGCTAGAATTGTTTTTATGTGCATTTAATCTTTTTTCTATATTTTGTTTAGTTTGTCCAATATCTACTCCTTCACAATTGTTACAAGGAATCTCATAAATAACATGTGATTTTTTGTGGTATTTTCGCTTTTATGTTTGTGAAAATTTGAGGCTTAAGTATGTTTGAGCTTTTGTGACAGCTTATTTTGGTTTAATTCTATTTTTAGGTCCATTTTTTTCGCCATTATAATGTTTGTGAAATCGTTCCTTGAATATTTTTTCAATAAAGTTTTGTGCGTAGTTGTTCTTTAATAGCATGTTGTTAGCCTTTTTAAGTCAGAGAGTTTAATCACTCTATCTTCATTCCAATTACTACGCTCTTTTTTTGTGATATTGGATGATTTGAGTTGAAATTTGTGTATCTTCCAGACCAGGTGGGTTTAGAATACCATTTTGATTTTAAGTTGTTATTTTTATTTATTAGCTTAAGATCTAGGAAGTTTATTTCTTTATTTTTTGCAATTTCAGTAGTAAATTGTAAATTGGGGTGTTACGAGTTAAGAGCTCTCGGGATAATCAAGATGCAGTCATCCACATATCTATAAAACATAAAAGGCTTAAATGATAGAGATGGAATTATTCTTGTTTCTAGATCCTCAAGGACGAGCTGATGCACCCATAGCTATTCCCTCAATCTGTTGATAAAATATTCCTCAAATTGAAAATATGTAGATGTTAGTGTTAATTCTAATGCTTCCAGGAAATCATTCAGGGGTATGTCGGTGAACTTGGTTATCTCGTTCTTAAATTGCCACGAATCTTTAATGTAGAATTCATTATTGTTAATGATGTTACTTAGAAGGCCTTTCAGATAGTCAGATATTGATTTAGTTGGTGATTGGATACACGAAACTATAGGTCTTAGGGGTATTCCATTTTTATGAAGTTTATTGAGACCGTAAATTTTGGCTAGCAAGGAATTGTATGATTTTAGTTTTTTGCAGATATAATTCTATATGAACCTACACCCTAAGTAATTTAAAAAATAAATTAAGGAAAAAGTTTCAAGAATAAACATTTAAAGAATTATAAATTTTATTACATAAATTCATTTCAAATTTCTACGCGTAGGTTACTACGCGCTTTTGCTTCAATTACTTTTGCGTATTCCCCCCGGTACAGCATTAAACTGTAACAATACCATTACTACTACTATTATGGCTTATTATAAGTTTTCCATGTTTTCCAGTTGATTATGTGACAAAACCCGCACTATTATAGTAAAATAACTGGTCATGGCTAGATTTAATTTCTTTGCATTAATTTAAAAACTAGTTGAATTGTACCGTATATTATAAATAGTAGTATAAATATGTAGAAAAAATCATCATCGTTACAGGTGTATTACCATACACAGGTAGATACTAACCATTGGACCATTATTTAAATGACCGTGAATGTGTTTTTTTTTCTGTAGTCTATATTGGTTCAGTAAACTAGATTCCAGATGACTACATTCCAAATAAAACAAAATCATCCGTCATTTATAATTCAAGGTTCTTGAAAGAAGACTATGAACTAAAATATGCATATTTTAGTTCATCATGATGATCAAAAAACGTATTACTAAATATTGTCATTTTTTTGGACAATTTTTTATTCAAATTAATTTTAAGAACACGGGAGAAGGGTGTAGCGTTCTGCTCCTGGGACGATTTGGCCACATCGAATATTATTTTTATATTTGAAAATTCGCGGGATATTTCAAGGTTTCTAGACGCATTGCCTCTTGAAGTGAAGAAGCAATAATATTAGAAATACAGGCTTATTCACGCCATACGACACGGAACAGTGTTTGTGGCTAAACTATTTAATTTCCTAAAAGTTTTATTCATGGGTTCGATAAAAATGATTTATGGCTACATTTTAAAAATATTTTGAATCTATACAGGGTGTCCCAAATATAAGAAATGAACCATAGTTGTGTTTTTTAAATGGAATGCTTTAGATTCCCCGTTCAAAATAAACCTAACTTTTATTAAAGTACATCTCACCTAAACCTGACAGTATTTTCAATATTTTAATTTTTATAAAAATATAGACATAATTTGAATGAAAAAATTCACACTGCTTCGCTTGTTCTTTTTAAGTCAGTCTGGGCTGATAAATATACCCACTCATCATTTGGTAGGCCAAATATAAAAAACCCCCAATACTAAAAACAGGGTGTCCAATAATATAATTTATATGAGTAAAGTTTAATTCTAAATAACTTGTTTATTTCAGATGGAACACCCAGTATATGAGGTCAAAATTAGATGCACAAAGTAATTATCTGTCAAATATTGTAATACTTTCCTATGGATAACTCTTGACGTTTTCGTGAAAATGCACAATTTTTAATTGAACCTGTTAATTTCATGTAGACCACCCTGTATTTTATGATGATGAAATTAATTATCTATTAATCACTATAAGGTTTTTCTATAGATATGTATATTTTTAATATGTGCCTTTTGACATATTGGTAGTACCTAAGAGGAAGACTTTTCAAAATTATATTTGTCAAGTCAGCCATGAGAATTTGACAAACCATATATTTAAACAATAACATACTGAATAAATACATTTTTAACTTAAATTAAATAACAAGATATACATAAATACTGATAAATTTTATAACAAATGTTCAAAATGATTGGACTCTAGGCACATTTGATTCCTTTTCTTAAATCCTTCAACAACTTTAACCTGGTGTAACGCTTCTAAACGCTTCGTTTATTTGCTCCTTCATCGCCTCTATTAAAAAAGTTTTCATTTTCGATGATTTTGTTCCTGTATAAAATTCAACACGATTTAAAATCAACATTGAAAAGTTCCTGATGTAGTTGTACTGTGTTTGAGTGGTATCTTTCGTTAATCTGCCTTAACAGTCTCATGAAGACCGCTTTTTTGGGATGATTTTGCTCCGGAAACCTTTGCGCGTAAACTCGCGATGCCAGCAAAGCGTTTTTGGACCATTCTCCCAGAATAAAAATCATGTCTATTCTTTCTCCTTTGGAATAGGTTCGCATTTTTGAATAATTGAATTAAATCAAATGTCACAAATAAAAATATGAAAAATTCTCTTAGGTAAGAATTTTCAACAGACTATTTGACAGTAAATAACAAATTAAAAAAAAATATTCTCTCTTCTCAAATTCTCATGGTTGACTTGATAAATAATATTATAATTTTGAAATTTCTTCGTATTTTTACCAATATGTGTGCCTCTTCCATGCAAAATTAAAGATATACATATCTATAGGCAACTTTACTTTAACTTTAATTTTTGCTCATCAAATACAGGGTGGTCTACTTGAAATTAACAGGTTCAATTAAAAATTCGCCTAATATTATGAATATGTGCATTTTCCACGAAAGCGTCAAGCGTTATCCATAGGAAAGTATTATAATATTTGACAGGTTTAGGTGAGATACACTTTAATGAAAGTTAGATTTATTTTGAACGGTGAATATAAAAATATATTTAGTTACTGACATCAGTCTTCTTGAGCAGATTGTTTCCAAAAGTTAACCCAGAAACAAAAAACATGAAAAGAAAACGAGATTGTATAAGAATTGACAAAACGTTCGTGAAAATATAAAAGTTGTGATTCTTCTAATAAAAAAAATAATAGCCCAGAATCTGGGAAAAAAACAGACAAAATCTGGAAGACGTCATTCCTGTGCTCGCGGGATAAAGATAGCAAATCGTTTGACACTTATGTTCGCGACAAAATTTAGTCTAAATTTCGAACTAAATTTATTTTTTTTATTCCTTAATAATTAAAACAAATATCGAAAAGACTATTGATTTTGGCAATAAAATTTGCAGTGCCTTTGCATCAACATCAGATAACGTTCCACTCGGTATAGTACAGTTCACGAAAAATGGTTTTGGCTTATCAACTGCAATAAACTACCTGGTTTAATCTTATTCTGTAGAAAACCACCAGGTAAAAGATGCAAATGTGCTACTTAATAAATTTGAATTTTATTTTGCATAATAATATTTCATTAAAGAAAATTACTTCAGCACTTGTAAAAGTTCATTTTTTGCATAACTTTCCTCAAAATATCTGTCATTTGCAGCCTTGAGGTTTTGAATCACCAATTTTGTATTATTTGGGCCAGGACTATAATGCTGTCGTATCTTCGTGATAATCACCACAAGAGTCCTTAATGATTTTGGCAGAAAGCCACAAAGCGTTTGGGATCCAACCATTTTCTGATCCTGCGTGTAATATTGTGATTCTCTCTCCTTTATTTGATGGTACTTTTGTTTTACACTTATCAAAGAAATCAGATAATCATTTGGAAGGAGTGTCACGCGTGTCAAACCACGTCTCGTCGAGGTAGATTATTGGGCGATTTCACACCGGTACTTTCTTATTGACGTTATATATTCATAAAGTCAGGTTTTTAAACGTGAATGTGTGAGCAAAGCTCGGAAACATTTTTTGCAAGACATTTTTAACAACAACTGTTAGTAATAATCACTACATAGCAGTAGTGTATAATAATTACTAACAAAACTCTTAACGAATAATAGCTTGGAAAGGCAAGGTTAACAATTTCATAACGACTATTAAAATTAGCGGCGTTTACATGTTTTATAGTAATAATTGTATAAATAATCATATTAATAATATATAAAGAAACCAATTCACAGTATATAGGATTGTAAAAACTCTATTAAAGTATTTCTTGTAATGCATAGGTATAATACATACTTGTTTAAAACTTTTTACAATATGTTGAGTAAATTATTGATTTTACGCAATTATTTTAATGGCATAAGTACTGCTAGTCAAACATTTCATAGTAGTTAATGCAAATTTGTTAGCCACAAAATAAACGAAAATGTAAATATATAATTACATGTCAGAAGTTATTATTAGCATTAATATTTGCGATCCATGAACTTGATATATGACCGTGACGATATATTATGAATTCGACATAAAGGAACACGAATTTTGTTGTTGGTTGAGTTAAAAATATAAATAAACCATAGTATATTTGTAACAGGTTATGGTCCCAGAGCAACGTAAGTGTACAAAGAAAATTTTGCAGTAAGAATTTACAACAATATCAACAAGAATTATTCCTCTGTGTTTATTTGATGTATACAGATGACTTCTCAAAATAACTTACCGTCCATGGAGAAGCTAGAATTTTCGTCAAATTAATGTAATGGAAAATTTTCAATGCAAATATATCTCATGCATGAAGATTTATGGGACTGTATTGAAATCGATGATCAAGGTAACGTTATAAAAAGGAACAACGAGCTAGAGCCAACATTTGTTTGATGGTACAGCCATGTACATTTGTTCTTATTAAAAATGCAACAACAAGTATGGGATAATTTCAAGACAGCTTATGACGATAAGGGGCTGTCTAGACGATTAACATTATTTCGAATAAAAAATAATTTCGTGACAAAGCGAACGAAATTACTGGTTTTACCTACACAAAGATTTTTGTTTAATTTAGCAGGGCGCCAGTCTAATTCAGTAGAACCAGACCGAGGAATGGGTCGACAGATACTGACGCATTCATTTCACTCTTATTATGAGCTCGTCAGAGTACCATAGTCGTTGCCCATCATCCATATCGGCCTGCATTTAAGCACAGCAAGATATACAACAGTAGATATATGAAAACAGTATCATCTAAATATACATAGTAATGCATATCCCACTATACAGAGGCCGAACAAATGCAATGTATAGGTAAAACCACTTTTTCCTTGTTACGCAGTTGTTTTTATTGTATTTATAGCTTTCTCCTGTGCCTGAAGAAGACCTATGTAAAAGTCGAAACCGCTCGCAAGAAAATAAAAACTGTGAGCTTTGGATTTTGTTTTATTATTATTATATTATAGGACTAGTGACAGTGATATGCATTTGTAAGCTGTTTTTTTTTTAAATTCTAAACTAAAGTAAATACAAGTTATTAGAACGTAAAGCTGTTACATTCAAGAATATAAAAATTCTTGTTCTTATTTCTCAATTCATATTCGATTCATGAAAATATAAATATTATCGTTGCAAATATAAATATCACTAATTATAACAAAACCAATTTTAATACTTTATGCAATCCATAAAAGATGACATATATTTGGAATTTATATTAACCAGATGTTATATTTTTTTTATTGTAAAATTATTTTCTTACACAACTTTCCCACAAATTATATATACAAGATAATATTGATTTATTTTTTATGCTTGTCACATTTTAATAATAAATACGTTATATTATTAAATAAATCATTTTTATGTAGCTTTTTATTTATTGTAAAATTATAAACAATTAATAATAATAACACATCGCTATTTACCGAGTAATTTAATTTGTTTTTATTTATTTTTTATATATTATTATATAATAATTATTTATTTTTTTTCAGGTTTCTTTTCTTGGGGTGTTTGGTTCTTATAGAAAATTTCTTTACAAAACTTCTCTAGATAAAGACAACATCCATCTTTATTTTCGTCAAATAAATTAAATAAAATAACAACGACGTTTTGTTACTAATTAGTAACATCTTGAGGTTAAACACATTTTTCTGAAATTACATACACATACAAATTATTTAAGATAATTTTTTATATATAATATATTATACATTTTGTTTATTTTTTTTGTGTATTACGTAACACAAATTCCAATACGTCAATATCAAAAATAACAAACAATTTTCTTTATAGTTAAAATGCAACATTTAAAACATTTAAATATAATAAAACCCAATTTTATTTAATGATGGATCTATAATATAAATTGTCTGGTATGTTGTGTTGAAAGTAGGAGTAGTAGCACAAATTGGATATGAAAGCATTTTTGATATTTTTTTCCGTTTTCTTTTTTTGCTTTTTTTTGATACATATACAGGTGAGATGTTTAAAAGGTATACATTTATTACAACAAATTCAGGGGGGTGTGAGTAGTATTTTTAATTTTTAATTTTTTTTTTACTTATTTATTTATTTACCACATATTTGTTCAAAAATCTAACAATTTTAGCATGTCAAAAATTTACATTATATAAATAAAAAGACAAAACGAATTCATCTTAGTCATCCTAAATGTAAACAAACAAGAAAACGCATATTTTTATTTTTACAAACTACCAAAAAAAAAAGTTTATACATGTACATAAAACAAAAAATAAATAAAATCTACTAGATATCAACACTGGAGATAGTATGCATGTACTCCTCAGCGGAATAAAAGGCATGTCTCAGCAACACAGCCTTTATTTTGCTTTTAAAATATTTTATAATATTGTTGTAGATACTGCTTAGATGTTGAATGTCAGTTCTGTCATTAACGCTGTTTTTATTTTTTTTATGTATATCACTTCTAAAAACTCTCTTTTTTGTGTGTGTTGTTCCATGTCTAAAATGTTCGTACTTATTACAAAAGTTGAAAGTGCGGCTTGTGGCTTCAATATGTTTTTAAGCGCTGTTTTGTTATTAAAGTTTTTGTGTCGGTTTAATCGTTTTTCTAAATTTTGCATGGTTTGTCCAATATAGACACCATCGCAATTGTTACATGGAATTTGGTAGACTACATGTGATTTTTTTAGATGTGGTGTTTGTGTTTACAAATTGCTAAAAACGTTTGACTTCAAAGTGTTTGTATTTTTGTCGCAAATTATAGGGTTTTAATTTTTATGGAAAGACTCTGAGAAACCAGGTATATAAGGAATGGATATGTATTTTATATTTTTGTTGATAACTTTGTTTTGTCGATGTTATTGTAATATTTGTATAATAATAATATTATTATTATTATTAGCAATATGTAACTTTCAATTATTGTTTATTGTTATGAGAGCTTCTAGCTCAAGAGAAAAAAAAAAGAATATAGGACAGATATTTAAAAATTAGACAAAAATATAAAATTATTTGAAAAGACGAGGCCTTAGGACTTACCAATAATTCCATATATACTAATGGGTATTTCTAACTGGCTGTTGGTCTTCTGGCCGACCGGCCTCTAATCTTCTACCACCTTCCAAATGTTCAAGTTTGCTAATTCAAAGAGTTAGCTCACTAACCAACACATACACACACTTTCGTCTGTTCAATAACTTAAATTATGCGGTTTTTTAAAAAATTATGCAAATTAATTAACAAACGAAGTTGTTAAGCGGTGAGAAAAAGAGAGAGTAAAGTTGCTTGTTATATTGTTAAAAAACAATCTAAAACTCTGCGCGACACAAGCTAATAGTAGTTTAGCTCGTCCCTAAAGGCCAACATACACGCGCAAATTTATTAACTGGCAATGAAACATATGAAAATACATTGAATTTGGGTTTTGTTTGAAATATAGAACCATGATCAATTATTGCTTAAGTATTTATAATTAAAAAAAAAAGAAAAATAAATAAAGGGAAATAAAATAACTGAATTTGGACAAAACATTTATTATTGTCATACCTAGAATCCTGATACTTACAGATATCTACTTTCAACCAAAATAGTATATTTCTCATAAATATTTGAAACTTTGTATACCTCACGAAAGAAATGCGAGATTGTATGGGCAAATTAGAATTTAGTTGTCTGTTACTTATTATACTCGTATTATTTTAGTTGATTGGTTTTATATATTATTTGTATTGTTATTGAGTTATTTTTTCTCAATCCTAGTTGCAAACAATATTTTATGCTTTTGCTTTTTATATTATATATTTATGTAAGTGGGTATTTCAGCACTCCTAAATATTCGACGTGTCCAAGAATGTTTCCAAAAATGTAGGTATAGTCTATCCAAAGCCAGTGTAAAATATATAAATTTAACGATTCTACCGGGCCTATCCGTTCCCATGCCTTTTTACATTATAAAAGGGCATCGAATGCAGCGTTTTTTGATACATTTCTCCCTCGTATATAAGATGTATAACAAATCATGCCTGCCAAAGGATACCGACAGTAATAAAAATAACTACAGTTACTGGAAAAAGTATTGGGTTAATGATTAATCGAAAAAAAAATGGATTAGAGTTTGCAAATAAATATATAAATGAAACAAATAATTTTTGGCAACGTGTTATTTTCTCAGATTAATCTAAGTAAATATAATCGGATGAATATAATATGCTATAGCGAAGACTTAATGTGGAATTTAAACAAGAAAATTTGTGTCCGACAGTAAAACACGGTGGCATAGTATTGTAACCATGATCTGTTCAATAGTTTTTCTTAGATTAATAAAATGAAAGAAGATCTATCAAATTTCATAATAATTTTTAATAAAGCCTCAAGTGGATGAAATTGTTTGCAGTCACTGTATCAGACACGGCCGGTATATGACACGAGCGGAATACGTTGGGAGTTTAAGCATCAAGATTTACATGTGCAAAGCCAGCGTCGTCTTTGAAATATTTATCATCAGTTACGGTCTGAAAATAATGAAGTGACGAACACATATTATAAAATTTTTACGTCCTATAGAAAATGTGACTGAGTGAGTAAAATTTGTTGTTAGTTTATAATATGAGAAGCATATTATTATAAATGTACCTACCTATAGCCATAACAAGTATTAACAATAGTATTAATTATTATAAAGGCATGTTCCTTGCTGTTCGAACACAGACTAGGTATGTGTGCATCTATTTCTAAAAACAAAAACAGTATTTCCCAGCGTAGGTTTATATCTTGCCGTGTTGGAGTGGCAAGGAAAAATACAGTATACTTTTACACAAATGAACATACAATTGTTAATACATAAAGTATTTTTAAAATATCGTAGGACATGTATTGTTATGAAAAGTTAAAAGGGTGCACCTATGGACGGATGCGGTCGGTATTGACATTACAAAAGGATATCGAGTTGTGCTTTTTTATATAATTTTAAACTAATATTAGAAACACTATACATTACATACACGAAAAGGCCTCTGCTTCGTTTTCTTTGGGCCACCCTTTATGTATTTAATATATTGTCAACGTCTATTATACATAAATTAAAAACACAAAATCTAAAATTTCTCATACTATCTACATATTTATTTGCTTAAAACAATTAAATGTAATTAACACGGATTATAAATTATACTTGGTTCAAAAAGCTAATTTTTGTTCGGGGTCATTCACATGAATACATCAATATTTATTTATTTTTAATTATTAAATAACAGCAATTATTTCACATCACCTTCGTTAAATATAAGTAAATTTACTATTTTTATATTTTACTTAATATTACATAAGCTTTGGTAATTTATTTTTATTAATCTGTATTGTAATGTATTTTAATTTAATTTACTTCTTATTACTATAAAATTAGAATAATAAGAAAACGTTGGTTTTTCTTGTAAATGATTTTACACTTTGTACTTTCCTATTAAGCTGATAATAGCGCCCCATCTACTACTGTCGTTCCTTTTCTATGCTCATTAAGAAAAACATGGCATGATTGATAATCTTGTTCGTTCAGAATCCCTCTTATATGTTGGCTATTTATATGATTTTCTTCTTTCTCGAACGCTTCCAGTAAATAGTCGTTTGTTCTGCAAGCGCGGCACATTTTATCAAATTAACACAGCGCTGCCCCGGACGAGGTATAGCCTATTAAATCTGTATAGAGTCGCCTCTGGTTAGTTTGACTCGCGAGCTTTCGAGTACGATTACATCTGATTACAATAGTATAGCCGCGCGGTGTTGCCGGATGTATTTATTTATATCTGAGTGTAGGAGACATTTATCGGTTCTTTATTGCTTATATAAACTTTTACTTTCCCGCACATGGAAAGTATTGTGAACGCGCTAAGAAAAAATCTGAGATAAAGATGATATAAACATTTTAAAGTTCCCTGAGACGACTAAGACCATTTCCAGATGGAAGTCTGTCTGTCTGTGTGTATGTATGTCAGACACACATACATACACCCAGAAAAACCGTTATTTACAAAAAAAAAAACTTTTAAGACCTTGAATCTTGGAAACAATGCTTTTCCGGATGGATGTGTATGGGAACTTATCATAAAATGACCTGCGAAATCACATTGCCGCGTTTTAAACCATCCTGTATAAACAATAAATGCTAATATTTTGAAAAGTAATAAATTAGTTTGTTTCCAAAAATGTTGTTTTCTTCCCAGATTTTCTAAAAACAAAAGGTAACTCTCATAAATTCATATCGCAAAACATTTGGAATATTTCTCGATTAATAATAATATACTACTACAAAGTTTAACGTTAAACTGATATTCTCGAGAGCCATAAACTTTATATTATTGATATGCCAATGAGAATAATAATTCTAACTGACTCTCATTTATAATCATGCCAATAGAGAGTAATTATTTTCCCATTTCGTCATTTAAAACTAATTTTCTGTCAAAGACAATATACCTAATCTAATATCTTAATTGCACCAACTTGAAGTCAGGTAGCACTTTAAATAAATATGGTATAAAATGTCAGTAATTTATTAAAACAACAATTCGTTATCAAGATCACATATAAAGTTAGTTGTTTATGTGTAGAAATAAATACAGTTATAATATAATAATACAGGGTGCTCGAAAACGGTTGTGCCAAATTTATCAGGGACGAACAACTTTTGCATAGACACGCCTTGTCAAAAATGATCCGTTTTGGCTCGAGAGAGAGAAATAAGAAACATTACCAGTTTTTCAATGTTGTCGGCAAATTAATTTTAGCCGAAATCACTGCTAAAATGCTCGAGGCCTTTGTTGAACTTCGTTCGCTCAAGACGTTGATGGTTCTATCGAGTTGCATGAAGAAGTTGAAGGAATGGCTGCTTCTTGGATTTAATCGTTACTGGATTCGGATATTACCTGATGATCATCCTCTTTTTCGAAGTTGCGTGATATGTCATTTAAAACATTTTCATTTAGTTCGAAAACATCCATTAAAATATTAATGGGTAGATTGTTTTGTACTGTTATTGCAGGAGTTGTTCTGATTTTCATTTGATTTTTATGACATCGAATTAACGTATGTACATCTTCTAGAAAAACATTGTATATAACTCTGCCTATACGTTCAATAACTTTGCCAGGAACCCATTTATCACATGAACGTTGGTATCTTTTTACGCGAACAAGATCGCCGACGGAGAAGTATTTACCTTTGAATTTTTCTGATAATGGATTCACCACTGCCGACGATGGTATAAGCAAATTCATTGTAGTTCGAATTTCTCGGCCAAACATTAAATATGCAGGGGATTTACCTGAAGGTGCATATCTGTTTGGTGTTGAACGATAAGTTTGTAAACATGTTTCTAAATATTCTTGTGTAGAACCTTCACCTTTAATTTTCTTCAAAGCTCTTTTAAAAGTATCTACAAAACGTTCCGCCTGTCCATTTTATTGAGGATGATATGGAGGTGAACGAATATGTTCGATACCGTTTTGTTCGCAAAAACGCTTAAATTCGTAGCTTGTGAATTGGGTACCATTATCTGTTACTAGCGTTTGTTGAAGCCCAAATGTAGAAAATAATTTAGATAATTCTTTTATTGCAGCAAATGATGTTGTTGATGTCATTTTGATGATGCTAGGCCATTATGAGTAGGCATCGACGACTACAAGAAACGTTCCACCCTCTAATGGTCCTGCAAAATCAAGGTGTAAATGAGTCCAAGGTGCACTTGGTAACGGCCATGGTTCAATTGCAGTTTTCGGCGGTAATTTTGAAGCTTGAAGACAACTGTCGCATTGACTAACAAAATTTCCAATATTACTGTCAATCTTCATCATTTCTTTACCTGGATGTGATCTGTGTAATTGTTTCAGAACTCGTTTTTGAAAAATTTTTGGTATGACAACGCGTGTTCCAAAAAGTATACAATTTTCGGCAATAGAAAGTGATTCTTTTCTATTGAAGAATAATTTAATGTCTTGGTTTTCAATTTTGGTAGGCCATTCAGTCTGGATATAATGGAAAACTTCTTTTAAAATTTTGTCGCGCTTAATTTCACTGGCTATCATTTTAGCTGAAACCGGAAAATGTTTTGTACAATCTTCAATGATATTTTTCATACTAGCAACGACATACTCTTCATCTGTTTTACTCTTTTCATTGATTAGACGAGAAAAAAATCTGCGTATGCAAATGATTTTGTAGAAATATATTCAATATCGAAATCGTATGATAAAAGAGTTAACGCCCATCTCTGTAGTCTATTTGCTGTATACTGTGGAATGCCTTTTTTAGAACCAAAAATTGAAATAAGTTGTTTGTGGTCGGTTCTGAGGGTGAATTTTCGTTCAAAAACCATTTTGTGAAATTTTGTTACAGCGAAAATTAGACTAAGTGCTTCTTTCTCGATTTGACTGTAGTTTTTCTCTGCTGCTGTTAGAGAACGAGAAGCATGAGCAATAGCTTTAACTGAACCATCTGGGAACTCGTGTAAGATACAAGCCCCGATTCCATAGTTTGAAGCATCTGAAGCTACAATTATTGGAAGCTTGGCATTATTTTGAGTGAGCAAAAGATCGGATGTTAAAATCTTCTTAAGATTTTTGAATGATTCCTGGCATTCTTTTGTCCAATTCCATTTCACATCTTTCTTGAGTAAGTTGTCTAATGGTCCACGTAAATTTTTAATGCTGTTAACAGCTGATCTTTTTGGAGGAGACATTTTCTCAATCGCACTGATACGGGAAGGATCTGGTCTGATACCATTTTGATCTATTACGTGACATAGGTAAGTGATTTTGGGCATTGAAAATTTACATTTTTCTAATCTCAGTCGTAAACCACTTTCTTGAATACGTTGTAGAACTTTAAGAAGATTTTGATTGTGTTCTTTTATTGTTCGTCCGGATACCACAATGTCGTCCAAATATGGTGCCACCATAGCAATATCGACTAACATGGTGTCCATTATTTTCTGGAATGCTGATTTTTTGGTTTAAACATACCTGGCATTGGATTTTTCCAAGTAATACTACCTTTTGCTTTGAAGCGCTGTATGCAATTTGGTCTGTTTGAATGATGACAGGTTTTCCAATTTTAAACCAAGATTTTTCATCAATGATAGTGATATCTGATGCCGAATCAAACTGTAACGTAATTTGTTGTTGATTTATTTCCAAATCAATGTATTTTCTGGCTGAAAATGTGATTTGATCAACAAAAATTGTGTTTGATTTTGTGACTTTATTGTTCTTGAAATTTTTCTTGGCCTGACTGTTGTATGGTTTTTTCAATTGATTGAAACAGGAACAGTAACCTTCTTTATATACGGTTATTAATTAGTAGGGACCTACCTATTTTTATAAAAATAAATGGGTAGGTACCGTAAAATATTGTTTTTTTAATAATATAATATATTATAATATCTCATAATTTAATATGGAAGAAGCAAGTGGAAGTACTACACATCAGCAGGGTAAATTATATTTACGCTGACATCAGGTAAGCGAAGTTATTATGAAAAATGATGTTTATTTTTTAATTTTAACTAAAGTTAAGTTTTTTTAATCAACACTCCTTTAAGAACAGAAAAATCTTGTTAAAAATATACAGACACACCTGTTCCAGATTTAAATAAATGTTTGATAAATATAAATAAAGGCAAATGAATAAAAGCAGAGCTTTTAATAATATCTGTGTTGTAGCATAAAAGTAATTTGATTACACAGTTTCATAAAATGTGTTTTATTTAGTATTATTATGGAGTACCTAGGTAAATATATTCTAGATACTAATTACACTTTTTAAAGAAAACAATACTTAGGTGAGGTACTGACTTATAAACATTATCTATATTTTATGGAGTTGACGAAGTAGGGATATCCCTATTAATTTTAGCTACCTATTAAGTATATGACTTTATTTTATGTTATGCTTCACCACATTAAACTGTCACAAGCCGCCACTGCTGTAGACACTCTTCGCGTACAGGAAGTTCCGCATATTTTCCAATGGGTGCGCGATTCAATGCGTCAAAGAGTCAATTTATGTAACGCAGTTCCGCTAACTGCGTTACACCATCATCATTTTCGAACCCTATTATGTATTTTTTTTGACTATTTGCAATAAAAAATAATAATCTATTTACGTTTTTTACATTGAAGAAGATAACAACTTTTTAAGCAAAAATAACTCTGAAAAACAATCATAACCTCCTTAAGTTTGGAACACCCTGTAGATATAAGAAAAGACCCGCCAGTAGTAATATTATCACTTAATACATTTCCACATTGTACTTAACATAAGCATGTTGGCATCAAATAAATCATAAAACAATATTCTTAATATATAACTTATACCTATACATAAATAATTGTAGCTTATACTATTTAAAACATTTATTCTGAAATTATTAAATATTAATAATAATTATTATAAAATGCAGAAGTTGATTACGTTATTTAAAATGAATGGACACGCTCTAATAATGTTTGGTACTTGAATTCACGCGCACTTAACCTCATTTAGACAACATCCTTTACATTGAGACTGTGGGTGCATCAAGATAGACAAAGAATCTTTCCAAATTTAAGAAATTTTGTCTGCATTTTATAATACTTTTTAATTATTACGAAAATAGACGAAAAACAAGATGTCGCTGGTCTTTATTATGATTTTACTAGAGCATTTGAAACCGTCAAACATGAACGCATCATGAGTAAAATGTTTGATTATGTTATTTGGGTTCCGCCTTGAAGATGGATGTCGCCTTTTCTGTCTGGTACATGCCAAAAGGTGATGAAGTTCATAACAATGAATATCAGATATTGTCTGTATATTGGAGAGTACCACAAGGGAGTTCTTTGGGTCATCATTTATTTATATTATTAGTCTATGATATTATTTATAATGTGGATGCACTATATTTACGTAAAATTCCAAATGATATGCCATCGATGATGGAATAAGTTCCGAAACATGTCTGTCCCTTTCACTACAAATTGAACATATATAAAAAAAAATGTGGAGTAGACTTCGTTTGATTTCTAATTTGTAGATGTTATAAAATTTTTGCCTTTACCTATGAGTAGTAATTTCAGTTTTTCTGAGCCATCCATGTTTACTCCAACCATAAGTGTTACCCATTCTTTACTTGTTATAACTGTTATAAACGATCTACAAGCCTTCAGACATTTAAGATCATTAATCAAAAGCCAGATCAATAATTCATACCGAAACTATCTTGTTCATATTCAGGATTCAATAAAGACCGACCCAAAAAAACTCTGGGAGTTTGTTCATAATAAAAAAAGAAAGTCACGAATACCGGGCGTTGTGCATGACATTGACGATGATGAGGTTTGCGAGCCTGGAGATATAGTCAATGCTTTTGCGTCATACTTTAACAGTGTTTATGTGCACTCCAGCCCCTATGTGCGTGGTGACTCGAGGGACGCTGCGTCTCAGATATCGGTGGGTCGGTTGGATAACAGTGACGTGCTCGCTTCGCTGAAGCGCTTGAAGCCAAGGATGACGTCGGGCCCCGACAATGTCCCAGCCTTTATTATACGAGACTGTGCTTATGCTTTTGCTCATCCTTTACAAATTCTGTTTAACAAATCACTTAATAGTAAAACATTTCCTGAAGCATGGAAATTTGCTCGCATCTGTCCTATTCATAAGTCGGCTGAAATCGATCAAATCAGAAACTATCGTCCTGTTTCCATTTTACCCAATTTCGCTAAAGTATTTGAAACTACACTTCACAGAAAAATATTCAACCAAGTAAAGCACGACATTGACTCTAAGCAGCATGGTTTCTTCCAGGGACGATCCACAGTCACTAATCTAACGTGTTTTTTTCAGGACGTGTTTTCCGCTGTCGGTGGAGGCATGCAACTGGATGCTATCTACACCGACTTTTCGAAAGCGTTCGATAAACTTGATCACTCCCTGATACTGCAGAAGATGTGCAATGTTGGCTTTGATGAGGATCTCCTGGAGTTTTTTTATACTTATCTAACTAATCGTAAACAATTCGTTGAGTACAATGGACATAGGTCTGATTATTTCATACCCACCAGTGGTGCCCCACAGGGCAGTTGTCTTGCTCCCCTTATTTTCTCCATTTTCATTAATGACATATCGGAAGGCTTTTTGAGCAGTTACTTGATTTTTGCTGATGACTTCAAGATTTACAGGGCTGTTCGATCTCTTGCTGATTGCGAATTGTTGCAGGCTGATCTGTCGAGGCTCGAGCTGTGGTGCCATACTAACAAACTGCCTTTGAATGTAGGAAAATGCAAACTTGCTGTATTCTCCAGGTCGCAGAGCACACTTATGTTTCCCTACCGGTTATGTAATACCATTCTTGACTCGTATGAGGTCGTCAAGGATTTGGGAGTCTATGTGGACACCAACTTACAATTTACAACACATGCACAGCACCTACTATGTGACTCTTTTCGTATGCTTGGTTTTTTGTTTCGAATAACTAAAGAATTTAACAACGTTGAGTGTCTGACCAATTTGTTCAATGCGTTGATCAGATCTAAGCTTGAGTATGCTTCCAATATATGGTCTCCCATATATCAAGTACATATAAGACAGGTTGAGAGTGTTCAGCGTAGATTTCTCAAGTACTTAGCGTTCAAAATTGATGGACATTTTCCATCCCGCGGATATGATCATCGCATGCTCCTTGACAGATTTAACATGAACTCTTTGGCTACACGTAGATTATATGCTGGACAGGTGTTCCTCTTTAAAATAATTAATGGTATGATTGACTGTCCTCAGCTGCTGGAGCGGATTGGTTTCAGCATTCCACGGTTTTATTCCAGAAACGCTAGGTTATTCCATATCCATACACTTCGTACCAACTATGAGTATAGGGCACCTCTATTTAGAGCATTACAAGAGTGCAATGCGCGAGGGATCAGTAGTGAGGTCGATTACTTTGACCAAACACTGCGTGGGTTTAGGGCCCAGTTGTCTCGCCTCCTATATCGCTCCGAAGATTAGCTTACTGTGAGATCTTATTTATTATATACGCATATTCTTTTCCTAAATTAATTTCGATGTCGTTAGTTTTAACTCAATAATGTTTATGTTTGCTATCTTAGTATTGGTAACAATTTTTGATTTTTAGTGTTATTGTTTCTTGGATAATGTAAAGTAATTTCCTAAATATGTACAATATTTTTAAGAGTTTGCCTTGTAATTGGGTGTTAAACCTGTTAGGCAAGTTTAAATAAGTTTAAATAAATAACCCCAAAACATTTATCACTTTTAAAAGCGAAAGTTTTTTTTTTATTTAAACAATAAAGCGCATCCACCACAAAGGGTTATTAGCGCATCTTAATACCTGAATATTACAATACTAAGATAAACGAGATACTCATTTGTATAAATACATTTTACAATAAACTTAAAGGGAACCATGCGTTATATTCATAGGAAGATCGTTAACGTAAAGTAAGAAAAGCAGTGGACCCAGTATGCTGCCCTAACTAGTCCCCAAATCAATGTCCTGAAAACTTGACACCACCGAGTCAATTTTGACTGCTATCTTTCTGTCACTCAGATATGAATGTATCCATTTGTTTATAGGACCACGTATATATAATAACATTTATTTAGTTTGTATACAATATAGCTGATCGATTAAAGGTCTATATAAAATATATATTATTACAAATATATCTTTTCTATTTTTTTATGTACTAAAATATTGTGTTTCATACCTATGTTTTAATTTATTAATTAAGTATATGTAATTTTGTATTTTTTCAATTTATTTTTCTTTTGTAAGTATATCTTTGTTATATTTTTTTTGTTAAAAATCAAACATCGCGAATTTTGTGTAAAATAAATAAAAAAAAGCTTTTATGTATCAATGGTTTTAATTTAAAAATTATCTACTTATTTTAAATAACGAATGACGAATATATAATTTTTACCACCCTCGTAAGAATAATTTTTAATCATGCGTGCATAGATGCCCCCGTATTACGCTCGATCTGTTATCTTTTATTGCTGCATGTCTCGATAGGCGGCCGAAAACAGTGCCCATACTATTCCTTATTTTTACGATGGCAAAGTTCTGCAACTTTATGAACAACAACCACAAAATGAGTTAAAAATTATCACAAAACGAAAAGGACATTCTGAAAGCAGCTTTGTATTCTGCACATCAAAATAATGACAGTTACCTTGTGAAACGTTTCGTATTCCGTGAAGCATCATCAACTTTGTTTTTTCTTATAGCCTGTACGAGTATTATAGGATTTATTTTTTAGCAACAATTTAAGTTTATAGCTATTGATTTAACGAAATAAAAGAACACAATAATCATAACAAAAAAAAAAAAAGGAAAAGTAGAACCCCGTGCACTCCACGAAGGTTGCAACTGTAATTATTGTTAACTTTTAACGGTCTCTCGGTCAGAAACAAAAATAATAATAATATTAAAAATAATATAGCTGTATATACTTTGTATAGTTATAAACAATAATAATGGTGAAAAATCTTATCTCAGCCATTAATCTGGCACTGAGAAACGAAATGACGTATATACCAACTTACAAATAGTAGTACTCGTAGCGGTATGGATATTTAAAATTACTTTTAATTTCACTTGTTAATTGGCGAAACATTGACTTTGTTGGTGTTAAGTGTTTTTTTTTTTGGTTACATTTCAAAGTGGTAGGTAATTATCAATTTTCAAGTGCATTACACAGAATAATAGCGTTATTGATTTAATTGCAAATGCACTAATTATTGAGTTGTAAATTATTCAATTATTGGGTATGGCAGTGAAAAATACTCACCGTGTATGTCTTATACTTATTAAAGTGTAAATCAAACTTTGTTTCATAAGTTGTAGATAAATAAATGAATTGGAATAATATTATGTGAATCTTAATTTACATAACTTTAAAGTCAAACGAAATATTGAAATAATTAATCTGATGGTTTTTTTTACAATCAAACAGTAAATTCTAGGTTTTACCTTCAAATTTCATCGACTTTTGTATTTTTGAATACAGCGCTCAGTATTTTTTAATATTTTCGAAAACGTTTCCTTTAAAAATGAGAAAAAAATCTACATTGATCAATGTATAAGATATTTTTAAAAGTTTTCTACATAACAAAGGCATACTTGTTTTCTTTCGAAAAATTTAAAGGTTTTCGAGAAATTCGAATTTCGCTATATGCAGTATCCATCTCTTTCTAAAAATATTATTTACTTTTGTAATTATTGTTAAAATCACATTTGTTAAAATCAGTGTTTTTTTCGTATGTAATTCGTCGTTATCCATTTAAATTGTTTTTTATATTTAGTTTTTTATTTATATATTTTTGTTAAATATTAATTGTGTTAAATTTATTTAATTTGTTGAGTTTATTTTGATATTGAAATACAGTTTGCTAGCGAATAAGGAACTTCAATTGTAAGATTAAAATTTATAAAACAACAATTGAAACTTGTAGGTAAAATGACTTAAAAGGTCATATTTACGATTCTCTCCGTCTTATAAATCATTAGAATAGATTTTGTTATAGATGTCTCAATTCTGTAAAAAATTATGGAAGAATTATCCAATAGTTCTTACAGTTTTCTGAAATTGCAAAGTTTTAGGAAAAAATAAATTGTTATCAAATGCCAGTATTTTTGTCAAAACTGCTTCTGAACCTCAAAAATAGACTTTTTTGTTGATTTTTTTTTCGAAATAATTCAAAAACTAAACAAGATACGTGAAAATTACAAGAGTTCAAACGTTAATGCCATTTTTTTTATATTTTTGCTTTCTTCCAATTTTTCTGTCGAGCAAAAATTAATCAAGATATTATGTTTTTTAGTTTGCATTTTTGTGTAAGGACCACCTTCTTTGAAGCCTTTAAAACCTAAAAATCTCCAAGAGCTCAAGACACTTCAAGTAAAACGGTTGATGTATAGCTCTTGCAATTCCTTGCAAATGCTTTTTAGAGCAATGAAAAATATTAAAAATTAACTTTATCGTGAACAGATTATTCAGCAAAAAAATTCCGATCGTTTAAGTAATTTCGTTGAATTTAGTAATGTATGGTTGAGGGTTTTGAGGTAGGTGAAAATTCTTCAGTTCCTCGTTAAGAGTTGTTTTTAAGGGTTGAAGCGTTGCAATGAATCATGTATTATTTCATAAACAGTAAAAAAATATTCAATTCTTCATTATTGCTCCGTCAAAACATTTCGGAGCCATGAAACAAAATTTTGTTTGTTTCCTCATAAAGGGTGGATTTTAAGGGTTGTAATGTTGCTACAAATCAAATACACTGCTCAAAAAAATTAAAGGAACACTTTTAGATAACCCTGTAATTTTTTGGCTTGCTGTTATTAAGAAATGGATGATGGATTTACATTTTATTTTTGTGATTTGTTAAAAAATAAACGTGATTATGCTCATTTATTATTTATTTATTTAATATTCCACAGCAAGTACAAAAAATAAAGTGATTATGAAAATATTCACATTTAGGTTTTATGTCGCGGCAGGCTTAGAGAACGTCATCGGGCAACAGCATGACAGTTTGTAGTTGTTGAATTCATTATTTGTCACAATGAGAGATCTTAGCGAGATAGAAGTCACTCGTGCTGAAATTGGTGTAAAAAATCGACAAGTAGCTAGAAACTTTAATCGCAGTATGACAGTTATCAAACGTGTGTAAAATCGCTATAGAGAGACTGGACGATATAAAAGACAAAGCGGATAAGATCGGAATCGCAAAACTGCACAAAACAGCAAAAGACCTTCAAAGTACACTTAGGATGGCTCATCAGGTAACCATTTCTAACCAGAGTGTTAGAAACAGGTTACGGGAAGGAGATTTAAAACCAAGAAGTCCGGTACGAAACCCTGTTTTAACTCGACATTATAAAACTATGCGATTAAACTTTGCTCGTGAACATTTGGGATGGCAACCTCGACAATGGAGGCCAGTACTTTTTACAGACGCATCAAGATTTCATCTCACTCGTTGTGATGACCGATTTCGTTTGTATAGACGTCCGAATGAACGATAATCCACTGCTGCTGTACAAGAAGTATCCAGATTTGAAGATGGTCCGATAATGGTCTGAGGTGGAATAAGTTTGCACGCAAAAACCGATCTTGTAGTGATACTGCGAAGTCTTACTGCTGCAAGATATATAGATATCAGTCTCATATGGTGTAGGCCCTGATTTTCTTTTCATGCAGGATAATGCAAGGCCTCATACTGTTGCGATTACTATAGATTTTCTTAACGAGCATGAAATTCGTAAAATGGATTGGTCAGCGATAAGCCCTGACGTCAATCCAATTGAACCCTTATAGGATATATTGAACAGACGTGTTCGACGTCGTCCAAATCCACCTCAAACCCTTCAGCAATTAACAGATAACCTAATCGAAGAGTGGGACAGTATATCACAGGAAGTCATTCGAAGGCTCGTGAGAAGTATGCCAAGAAGATGCCAAATAGTCATTCGTGCTGCTGGAGGGCACACGCGATACTAAAACACATTGGTTTTCAGATAGCGGAACATTGAAAAATGTTTTCTTTTCATTTTGTTATTGACACTTTTTTTTAAATGTTGATCTTAGTTTACAAATAAAGGATTAGTTGAAAGTTCTATTAATCGGTTTATTACAAGAAAATATGTGCCTTTCAGAATCTAAATGGTCATCTGTATATAACTATCACTTAATAAGTTACAGGGTTATACAAAAGTGTTCCTTTAATTTTTTTGAGCAGTGTATTATTATTTTAAACATAAAAAAATGCTTATTCTATTCATTTGAACAGGATTTGATTGACATAACACTTAAATCTATGGTTTTTTGTAAGAAGGGGTTGGCAAAATTTGACAGTATTTGTCAAATATAAAAAGTATGAATTATTTTGTTTGTTTTCTTGTTATTGTTGTAAATAAAGTACAGGTACGAGTAGCATTCAACTTGTATATGTAATAATAGTAATAACTCACTTGATGATTTACAACTTCATCTGCATAAGTTATTACCGTTCAGCACTCTCACAAATATAATGATTTTAATAGGAAATAATCATCTAAGGTTGAAACAATTCGGTGGACCGTTTGTGAGATGTCACTGCTTGCTTTAAGTTTAATATATAAATAAAATATAATTCATGCACATGGAGTAGTTTCCTATAATAAATTATTATTTAAATTGGTGAAAAATCTTAACTTTTTATTAACGTACCACGTACCTATAAAACGTGCCTTAGAAACCATTATTTTTATTTAGAAGCAATAAATATTAACACAATAGTAATTATAGAAACATTAAAGCAAATTCCCGTATACTTCAACCAATTATTGAATATTCCGACAAAATTAAAAGTTTAATACATTTAAAAGTAAAATACGCCCAATTGTTGCTGGAAATTTCCGATACAAAATAAATTAGAAATTTGTTGAATTTCATTTAGACTTTATGTCTATTCTGCCGAAGTCTATCATACCCAGGCTTGAGTCCAATCATTTCTTTTAAATTAACCACATTATATTGGGCTTAAAATATCCTTGAAGAGCAAGGGAAAGTTCAAATATCTGATAGTCAAGGTAAAATCTTTTCTATTTACTATTTTCTACCAAAATGCGGTCCTAGAAAGTTCTACTGCTACTCCGCATATTGCTAAATAAGAGGAAAAAATACTTCTTAGAAGTTCTTGAAGATATATTAATGAGGTTTGTGGTTAAAACAAATATCTGAAGAGAAGGTAAAACGTAGCTAAATTTTGGTATATGAGCTTGGGGGAGTGTTAGGATAAACGCATTATTTTTTGGTTACAATCGCTTTAACCGGCTGATAGTCGTGCACGCAACCCCCAAATTTTTAATACTCTTTACAGCAATAGCTTACTTTTGAAATTTACCTCCATAGTTCTCGAGAAAATTGCGATTAAAATTTCACCAGTTAGGTAGTTGGTAATTATATGTATTAGGTCGGGGTAATGCGCATAATGGGTATGATACAGTTGTAGCTCAAGTGGTGGTAGAGTGCCCGTTTTGCATACATGCATGCGGAAAGTCCTGGGTTCAAATCCCTGCTCTTACAATATTTTTTATTTAGAAGTTTTAGAATAAAATAGTTAGTTTGTTAAGTTAGTCTATTGAAAATAATAAGTCAGTCTGTATACACGATAACTAATAAGCGACTTAACAAAATTTTGGATATGACGAGGATCCGATTAGATTTTGGGACTCATAGGGCGTAATTAAGGGGTATAAAAAGAGTGAAAACCTGAAAAAATTTCATATTTATTGAACTAAATGGGAAATTAAGCAATTTTTGATTTTCCAAAAGATATTGGCCTAAAAAAGAACTGCAATGAACAAATAATATGTACAGGGCGTCCGTTAATAACTTGAAAAAGGGACCAAAATCTTTGAATATACAGATAAAGTTAAATAACTCTCAAGAAATGTGACATTAATTTAGAGTATAGAATTTAGTTCGAAATAATATATCCAACACAATACTAATCTGCATAGGCTAAGGTTTAAAAAGGGTCAAATTATAAAAAGTAAATCGGTATGTGTTAATAGTGACACATATTTTAATATTGAAGTAGAAGTTATACATAACTTGATGGCAACAAAAATAAACTGGTGCATTTAATACAGTAAATTTCTCTACGCCTGTGCGTGCCTCAAGGGTACCAATTTATTTCCAATGATAATAACTATAATATCATCCAAGAACTAATTTACCAAAAGTGGGTCAATAAGTTTTTCCTTTTTACGGGAGAAATTTGGCTGGGATTTTGTAAAAGTTAAAGTACGTACTACATAAATCACCGATTATGCTAAGATAAATACAGAATTTGAAATGCTAAAGGTATAAAAACATGTAAAACAACGAAAGAAGAGTGTATTTTTATATAAAGATATTGTGAGGTACATAATTAAACGTTATGTTGAAGTTTTATTGAATATCTTTGATTTGACCTTAAAAACCATATAATGCATACCTAACTTTGACAGTATAATTGCTAAAACAGGATTTATTTCAGTTATATTGGGTAAAATTGAGTATGTTTTTAACTCATGTCAACATGAGAATTCCATGCATATTTATAAGCATTAAATTAACTTACCTACTATACAGGCCTCCCTGCAAATACGACGTCAATGTGTTATCACTTTTATTTATTTTATTATTCGGTGCAAGTATTTAGTCAAGTTCATGGTTATTATCAAAATCTGTTTTTCCCTTTGAATCAATATCGCAGGCTCAAAAAATATAGGGCCCTCAATCGTCGTTTCGAAACTAAAGTCCATATTTTTTACAGTGTATTTTTTTTATTGTCAATGATAGAATTTTTTGTTAGTAAAAAAAACAAAAGACTGGCATTTTGGAAAAGATACGAACACAAATTATTACACCCTGATTATTGATAACTCGTTAAATAGCCTGTTTCATTCTTATTTTAATGATATATGACACTTTATGATTTGTATCAATATGTAGTTTCCGGTTAATTTGCAAAAAATGATCCGAATTACATAAAATGCCAACATTTTCATCACTAAGGTCTATGGAATGATAAAGGTCAGTTTGACACAAAAGTCAAAACTATTAGACCCCTTGATATTTATACAAAAAGCAAAACGAAGGCTACGCAATTTTTTAACTGTTGTATATCCAAGTCAACGGTTAACAATATTATTTTGATCATCATATCTCTTATTAAAAAAGAAATTATTGATTGATCACAAATGTGCATACTGCCATTAGAGATTTGGAGGCTTGTCAAAGAGATGTAGAGAATTTGTGCAAGAAAGCTGACAATTTTATAAATTGTACAAATTTAGAATTGTGGCATGACAATGAATGACAACTTGAAATAGATATAGAAACTACTTGCCTTCTAAACGAAGACGCGTAGTAAAGAAATTTGTTCAATAAAATTGCGAAAATGAAGAACCCGTTTTGAGAAAAATATAAATACTTTATGTAGGTACAGATTGAGCTATTATTAGCCCCACAAATTTTTACAACATTACCAGTGCGCCAGGAATCTCAAGTACTAATTTACAAAATCTTTCGGAAATACTAGTGAAATTTAACTATATGCAACTGCTGATATATTGTTTGAAGCCTTTGTCAAAAATTGAGAAAAATGTACGGATAGTGAGTCAGAAGTCTTTTTTTCAGGGAAATGGCTATAGAACTTTCAATCTAAAAAAACAGTCCCAATGGCAGCCAGTCGGAAAAGTAGACTTTCGATTGATTAATACATAGTGCACCATCGATCATGCAGATCAAAATATAGGTGTTTATCCAACTCATAACTTTTATTCATAAAGCGAAAACTGACAGTAAAACTCTTTTAGGTCCCAAATACATCGAAAATTTTATTTAATTTGAGTTTGAAAATTTTAGGACAGAACTGGTCCTTAGTAGTATTAATATTTTTGGAAAAATTTTCGTTAGCAAACTGTATTTCAATATCAAAATAAACTGTTCTGTACTAAAGACCAGTTTTGTCCTAAAATTTTCAAACTCGAATTTCTCGAAAACCTTTCAGTTTTTCGACAAAAAACAAGTATGCCTTTTTACCACCTATTTTAGAAACACCTTGTATATTAAATACAAAATATCAAAATTCCTAAAGTATTAAAAAGTGCGGTTATGTAAGTGTTTATAATTGACACTGACACAAACTGTTATAAAGAAATAATAGAATTTTCTGACAGTCGCCAAATATAAACAAAATGTTATTTTGACAGATATTTTAACTGAAATACCCATATTTACCTAAATATATCAGCGATAAAAAAACGTTCCAAATAAACATTGTAGAGTAGAGACAGTGGCGAAGCGTTCATGTAACCACTGTTGCCATTGGTAACAGTTAAAAATTTTAAATAATTTAAAAAAGGAATTAAAAAAGTAGTTCGATATTTTTTACTTAAAAAAAATCATTTAAAAAAAAGTTTAAATAAAATACCTAAAATAAGCAAAAAATTAAATTATATTTTTTGGCAGGTTCACAATAAACTTTTTTTTAAAGATAAGATTTTTCACATCTGGTTTTGGTAACACTTTAGAAAAAGTCACGCGTCGCCACTGAGTAGAGCGTTAGTGCTCTATCGTTTTATATGCAACATTGGAAAAAAATATAATTGCTTTTAACCTTTGACAGGCCGCCCTTTTAAACTTATCTTTCTGACCTCAACGGCCAACGAACTCAAGCGAGACATTGGCCTAGCCGATTTTTTAACCAAATTTTGTTTCGATTGGTCAAAAAATGCAATTGATTTTTTTTTGGAAATCTACTAAAAATATATTAGGTAGGTACTTTTTTTACAGCAAAAGTAATCTAAATAATAATGTCAACTACTTTCGATAAATTCAGTTAAGTTAAGTAGGTACTTATTTAAAATCCATACTCGCTCGCTCATGAATTGCCTTTAATGCTCAGTTATACCTAATGTAAACAAAGCTCATAGCTGATAAAACTACTCAATATAAACTCACCTTTCTTCTACTGTTAAGTTTGCCAACTCAGGCACCCAACACCAATGCGTCTCTGGTACAATAGTAATAAAGATCTGCGTAAAATACACCCAGGCCACAAAGAAAGAAAACGGTATCATCATCAGAAACAGGAAGATCTGATAACGCCCAAACTGACCAATATGCGGTAACAAATCATCAAATTCAAACGATTGATCTTCTTCAGCAACATCATCCTTTGCTTTCTTTAACTGAATACTATCACTTGTTACGTTATCATTCTTTTCCGAAGAAACAAAACCGGGATTAACATACGCAGTGTCTTTGTTCGTATCTTCATTCTGTGTTGGTTTATCGTGAGGAGGCATCTTTTTATTATCACTGAATTATTTAAAAAAAAAATCACTTGAATTGTTGAATGGATTTTAGGCTAGCCCCGCGTAATTTCGCGTTCGCGTTCCGGGGAATTCCTAAAAATTAATTCAAAATTGCGGCGAGTGTAAACTTGGACTGAAGTTCGGTGTTAAGGTGTCAAACGTTTTTATATAAAACCATCGGAGAGAAGTGGTTAAGGTTAAGAACAGAACGCCGTTCTTTTGGGTAAATACATCGCATCACAGAGAAGTTTCAATGGATTTCCCTTTCTACCAGTTACCAGATTTGGTATTATATTTTTATGTTTACTTATTTATTTATTGTTATTATACGTGCGTATGGTACGCGTAAATGTAAGACACGTTCTTGTGCTATTCAACGATTTAGTTATTGTGTCTCTGTTGTATGTACATGTACATGTGCTTTAAGTGATTTATTTTGATTAGTTTATTGCATAATAATTAATGTTCTAGTTAATCGATATTTTTAGATTCATATAATCAGAGAATTTTTAAAGATAGTTTCGACAAACTAGGGCTAGGATGCAAACTTTATGGTGAATTGAAAAGTTTTTGGCTTGAAAAAGAAAAACATATTTTTTTCATTTTACGAGTTTTCGGAAAGCAAACCACCATGTTTCGGTCAACATCACTTTATAATAATTGTCACATAATTTGACGAATATTTTATACAGTGTGGTTCTATATTTGACCGCCAACGCTAAAGGGGTTAGTTGTCGAGATACAGGGTGTCAAAGCTTCAAATTTAAAATCGAAAATTTGCCATACTTCAACTCAACTCCTTCAATTATTTTTTTCAAATTTAGTGACCATATTTTATTCTTGATAAAATTCATATTTTGTAATAAACAATATTCTAAAAAAATGAACTTGTGGCATGCTATAGGGGTTAGTGACACTTTTTATTCCCCTATTTTTTACGCCACTGGAATAAATAGGGTAAAGGATACAGTCGTTGGCCATGCGGTAGTGATTAGCCATGTTAACAGAAAATCGACATTATTAAGAACCTCAGCTGTTTGAAAAATAAATTGAATTTATAGAGTAATTTTTGCAACATTCCTTAAAGAACATGCAAAGTTTTGTGTAAATAGTCTGACAATAGAGTGCCTAAAGCATGTGGTCATTTCTTGTAACTAATTCTTCGTCCCACGATGTTTTAAATGACCTAAATACAGAAAGATCGAGGGGCTGCACTGGTCCCATACATTTTTGCCTTTAAAGACAATTAATGGAGGCGCTTTGTCACCAACAGCATTTACAGCAGACAAAATTGTAATATTCTCCCTTCCAGGACCACTGGTTACACGGCAACAAGCTGCACCTATCGTACCAACTACCTTGGTTTTACATGGGTCTATTGACAGATCTGTTGCGGACAATCATTTAACTTTAAGTCCTTTAAAACTGTATATAATAGGCTAAAATAATCATTGACTACAAAGGGATCGGTCATTTTCTTTCGTGAATATTCCACCACCTGGGGCTCCTTAATTGAAAGTTTATGTCGTTGTTTAAAATTGATAAACCAGTTGGCTCCTGGCATATTATTTTTAAATGGAGTCTTAATGTTATTTTTTCGTCTGCCTGTACCTAAACAGAGTTTTACCGCCCGCATATGTAAATGACCAGTTAGCGCCCGCTCCTTTTAATTTTTTTTCATTGATGGCGCTACTGTTTGATTTCCAATAATAACGTTAACATCAGTAGTTTTCACTCACTTAACTTAATGTGCATTCCATCTAGAGGATAAGTTGACAATTAATTGAGAAAGTTTACATAGGTAGTCGTCTGCCATTCCGCTAAACTCATTTAATTATTTAAAATTGTCCATTATTAATTAGTAATCACTTTTTAATTATTATTGTAGTACCGAAATATACCTAAGATTCTAAAATCAAATTTCTAAAGGGTACACGCTGAGATAATAATTTGACAGTTTTTTTCTACATTTAAAATACTCAACATTGACATGTGAGCCTGTCACATAAGTTTATCTGATCTGAGTTTGTCAAAGGATAACGCCTATTATCAAAAAATACTCCCATTAATTACTGTCAAAAACTGTCAGTTCATAACAGTAATAATTAATTATTAAAATAAAGTTCTTTTGGTTTAATATTGTAGTATGAAGAGGCAGGCGAAAAACAGTTGTAAGCACCACTGGCGGTAAAGCCACTACAGCCCGTCGCTGTATAGCTGCCCTCGCTCGCTTCGCTCACTCGTGCGTGTATACAGCGGCGGGCTGCAACCAATGCTTTACCGCCCTTTATACTTAATATACTATTTGTTCCCTATTCATTTTTGCTCAAAAAAGCAATAACTCTTTATAGATCTAAAGTGAACAACTTTGCAGGAATTTGCCTCTAAAGTATGCAAGAATAGTTAAAACTAGGAACTTATGTATACATACTCACCCTTTACTTGCAGACTTTTGTTTACAGGTAAATTCCTGCAAAACCGTTCACTTTAGACCCATATAAAGATATAAATGTGGAAAACTCTAAAACCGTTATGTTAAAAAATTTACATTAATGATAATGAAATAAACGATCCTTATCAAATATGTGAGAATTTAAATGTTTTCTATGTGCAAAGTATTGAAGACATTTTTTCTGAAATTGATAATAGCAACGGTATGTCTTACACAAATTTTATTCAAACCCCTGTGTTAACAATGGATAATTTTAGACTCATAGATCTAAGTGACTTAAAAAAATGGTATTGACGAGTTTACTGCTCAATTTTTAAAAAATATTTATTCTGCTATCGATAAACCATTACTAAATTTAATAAACTTCTCTCTGGAAACTGGCAGGATTCCGTCTGCTTTGAAAGTTTGTCACCCCGGTACCTAAAGTTCATCGGGTCGCAGACGCTAGTGATCTGAGGCCAATAAATATGTTATCAACTATCGAAAAAATAATTGAGAGAATAGTGCATGATCAACTGTTGGAGTTGGTGAATACAAATGATGTGCTTTACGTAAATCAGTCAGGGTTTCCGAAGGGTCATGGTTGTGAACGGCTGTCCAGAATATATTGTTTGACTGGAAGAGTTTAATAGGGGCTGTATTCTTGGATATCAAGCGAGCTTTCGAGACTATTGATAGGGGAAAACTCCTATTGAAATTTAAAAAAATGGGAATTTCAGGAATTGCTTTAGCTTGGCTTGCCGCCTATCTAGAGAATAGAATACAAAGTACAAAAATTAATGTATTTGTTTCACCGGAGATAGAGAATGTTCATGGCGTACCACAGGGTAGTTCTTTGGGACCGCTCTTGTTTCTACTCTATATTAATAACGTTGTGCATGCGTTGATCACAGCAAAATTCATCTATTTGCTGATGATACTATTTCGAGTAATAGCCTCTCCGAAGTGGTAATACCTTGAATATGGATCTGTGTCGCGTTGTTTCTTGGTGTAACGGTAATTTAATTAAATTAAATAATAATAAGACAAAATGTATACTGAATATTCTAATTTAAACACAAAAATAATGATGAACGGTGAAGTCGTGGAGAGAGTGGAAAGTATGAAGTATTTGGGTATTATTATCGATAGTAATCTGACTTGTAAAGACCATGTATTGTTTGTTATTTCAAGAGTCTCGAAATCTGTACACTTCTTAGTTAGAATAGCCACTTCATTGACGAGATATTCAAGATTGATGGCTTACAATACTCTTGTATTGCCCCATTATACATTGTCTGCCCTCCATTTTGTACAATGCAAATAAGAACGAGATAAATCGGCTTCAGAAATTGCAGATAGAGCTATGAGAGCGATTCTTGGTGTAGGTCGAAGAACTTCCATCCAATATATGTTGCGGTCTCTGGATTGGTTTTCGGTGTCTGAGTATATAGAATTTAGGACTCTTACACTGATCCATAAAATGAAACTCGGTTTGACGCAAGGTCATCTGACATCCAAATTGCTTGTGAACTCGGAGGTTCATGACTACAACACAAGAACAAGAATTGGTTTCAGAGTTACAACAAAAAACAAAAAATGCTCTGAAAGAACATTATTTCATAAAGGCCTTGTAAGGTATAATGAATTGGACGTATCTGTGAAGGACTGCACTACCATTGCGGCCTTTAAAAGAAAATTGACTTTATCTCTAAAGGGCGATCAGTAGACTGTTTGTGTTTGTAATTATTTTATGTTCTGTTTTGTAATTGTGTTTTAATTTTTTATTGTATACAAATGTAGTGATATTTTTTGATTTTTGGTTTTTATATGTATTTATACATCAATGTAAATAGCATATATGCTAAATAAAGGATTATATTATTATTTTTTTAAGCAAACAAAAAATTTAAAAAAATATATTTATTCCAGTGGCGTGAAAAATAGGGGAATAAAAATTGTAACTAACCCCTACAGCATGCCACTGTTAATTTTTTATGCCAAAATATGACTCTTTTTTAAAGAACTTTTGAATTCTGGCAAATTTTCGATTTTAAATTTGAACCTAAGACAACTAAGCACTTTAAAGGTATACAGGGTGTCCTACGGTGGCAACCCATTAGATTATTTCAGAAACTTCTTCGAATTGAATTTTGAAAATTTCAGTGGTAGAGCATATTTGACAATATATGTCAAATATGCTCTACTCAAATAATATAATAGCAACGCTATGGAGCACTTCCGGTTATACCGGAAGTTGATGGCAACTTTGTTATTTTAAATGGAATACCCTATATATTATTACATTTTTGGATTCTAAATTAGATTTCAGACATATTTCATGTATCATGTCCTATACCTAACGTCAGTCGTTTTTGACTTATATCAAGATTTATGTCAAAATTGACAGCTTAGGGCTCCATAAGAATTTCGTTTTTTCCTTGTAAATCAGTATTTAATAATTATTTTGCAGGTATTTTCTTATCAGGTGGGATCTTCTTTTTCGAATTGACAAGACATTTTCTGATTAGTTGATCCAGGGTGGTCAAAAAATTATATTGCAAACGGTTCAAGAAAAACAGTTGAAAGTCAATTTTTTCAAATGGAATGGGTATATTATTATTATTTTATCTTCCTTAGCATTAAAAAATAATGCAATTTTGTAATAGGTTATCATTTCCTAAAATGCATTGTTTTCGAAATATCGTCATTTTAAATTTTTCTGCAGCGCCTACCGTTGTCTCTCTAGAAGCTAGCTAATTAATTTAGTTAGCCATGAAATTATTGTCATTTTAACGTCAAACTAAACGTCAAATTAATAAAAATGAAAAATACTTATTGATATAAATTTCTTCGAATGAAGTTCGGATGCGTCCTACTAATTCTTCTTTTGAATTAATTGGGGTGGAATACACCTTTTGTTTAATTGCACCCCAAACATAAAAATTCAGCGGTGATAGATCTGGAGACCTCGCTGGCCAATCCCAAGGCCCTAAACGTCTGATCCATCGATCTTCAAACATTTCATTAAGCTGTTGTGTGATTCTATTTCCACAGTGAGGTGGTGCTCCATGTAACTGGTACCAACAACTTCTTAATTCATTTAATGATAGATTATCCAAAAAATGCGCCACAACATTTTACAAAATATAAAGATAACCTTCCCTATTTAAATTATGCTCGTAAATAAAATATTCAACATGTGTGTCTTTCACCATACAAAAAACGTTCACACTAAATTTATTTTGAAAATTCTGTTCACGAATAGCGTGCGGATTCTCAGAAGCCCAAAAATGACTATTTTGTCTATTAACGATTCCATCTCTCGAAAATTTCGACTCATCTGTCCAAATCACTTTTTGCAGAAACCCAGGATCTTCTTGCGTTCGTGTTAAAATGGTTTCGCAGAACCGTACACGTCGTTCGGCATCACCTGCTTCCAGAGCACAAAGATATTTGAATTTAAATGGATGTAAACCACTACTTTTTAATATTTTTTGGACAGAGGATTTTGAAATTCGTAGATCTTGTTCACGCACGCACGCACTGATGATTCAGGATATGTATTAAAATATGCCAAAACATTTACCACATTATCCTCATTTGTAGTTACAGGTTTTTGTAGTAGTCGATTTGCATGACACTGCCCCCACCGTATTTGATTTCTCAAAATTCTTCTTAATTTTTCTCTAGTCATTGTTAGCACATGCGGGTTTCTCTTGTTAAATACTCTACAGGTTCTATTAATCACTTTGTTACATTCTCCATGGATTAATAATACATTTACAATATCAGCATATGAATAAATATTTTCCATTTTGTAATAATTATTGTAATGGTCACAAATATTGATAAATAACGACTGGTTGGATAGCAACAACTAATTTCATACTCGTATTTAGTTTGACGTTTATGCTAATTCAGAGAAATGTCATTATTTTCATGGCTAACTAAATTAATTAGCTAGTTTCCAGAGAGACAACGGTAGGGGCTGCAGAAAAATTTAAAATGCCGATATTTCGAAAACTATGCATTTTAGAAAATGATAACCTATTACAAAATTGCATTATTTTTTAATGCTAAGGAAGATAAAATAATCATAATATACCCATTCCATTTGAAAAAATTGGGTTTCAACTGTTTTTCTTGAACCGTTTTCAATATAATTTTTTGACCACCCTGTATAAACTAATCAGAAAATGTCTTGTCAATTCGAAAAAGAAGATCCCACCTGATAAGAAATTACCTGCAAAATAATTATTAAATACTGATTTACAAGGAAAAAACGAAATTCTTATGGAGCCCTAAGCTGTCAATTTTGACATAAATCTTGATATAAGTCAAAAACAACTGACGTTAGGTATAGGACATGATACATGAAATATGTCTGAAATCTAATTTAGAATCCAAAAATGTAATAATATATAGGGTATTCCATTTAAAATAACAAAGTTGCAATCAAGTGTTATGGCGTTGCTATTATATTATTTGAGTAGAGCATATTTGACAATATAGACCCTGAAATTTTCAAAATTCAATTCGAAGTAGTTTCTGAAATAATCTAATGGGTTGCCACCGTAGGACACCCTGTATATAAAATGACCTGAAAAATCACCACCTTAAATATTGCCGCGTCTTTTTTAAACATCCTGTATATTACACTATGTATAATGTCTTGATTATTATTATTGTTTTTATATTATAATTATTATGATGACAGTGAGAAAAAGGAATAAAAGTTGAATTGTCAAATCATAATACTCACTCATGGAAATATCGAATATTTCAAATTTTTCTCAATAGCGTTGTTCAAAAATTAATTAAAAATGTAAAAACGCTTTGTACTGAGAAAAACAGTTTAATTTACAATTAATAAGTGAAGTTTTATGAAACGAACTTTGTGAAAACAAAAAGGAAGGCTAAATGTGAAAATTAGAAATATTTAGATTGAACTTAACTATCAAAATATTCGATGTTTTTATCCATGAGTGTATAATTATTCATTTAAAAGTATAAAAGTAGTAATATACTAGTACATTAGTCAAACAAATAAAAATTACAAAAAACCTAAAGAAAACCAGAATATTTTGAATCTTCAACGTGATGAGGATTCATGTAAAACCAAAGTTAGTAACTTTCCTGACTCCCATGTTTTCTCGTTATCGTTATCGTCAAAGATGTCCCATTTTCTTTTTACAACACTAGGTATAATTTTAATAAAATGTTTAATAAACATTTTGTTAAAATCTGAGTAATCTTTCTTTGGTGCGCTGACGGTACTGGCCTTCAATTAGTTCCACTGCCCGGAAATCGTTATCAAGAACGGTGTTATAAATAATTACAAACAAATTTGTATTATTAATCGCTCAAAGACTTGTTATAATCAATGACTAACGCTTCTGTCTTGATGGAGAAAGAATTTCGAAATTATGCTAATATGATAGACGCATGTTAAATACTCCGTTATTGGGGGAAAACCGCAATTAAGTAGTATAGGTAACTTGATTTTGGATTATTTACAAGAATGTTGATAGCAATTATGGTGGTTAAATTAGTAGTTATGCTGTAATTTTAGCGTTATACGGGGTGTGCCAATACTAGTACGAAGTTTAATTTTTAGCGCCAGACATTTTGGGAACAAACTATTTTATAGCTTTTCAAAATATTCGCGTTTATGGAGTATTCACACAGATTGTATCTCAGGAACATAGTTTTGAAAGACTTCGATCGCTTGTTGAGTTGATGAGAATCGCTGGCGACGCATTTTTCTTTCACATTTGGTAACAAAAAGAAGGTAGTAGGTGATAACTCATATCAAAAGCTCCATCTGGTGGTTATTTGTAAAAACAAACTATTCTACTTGGAATTCTAAAGATCGTTCATGTATATGTTATACCTTCAGCCGTTTTCGAAATATTTGAAATTTTATGTCAAAACTGACATTTGCAAATTAAAACATAATTACAGTTTTACTTTCCCGCACAGGGAAAGTATTGTGAACGCGCTAAAAAATTGAGATATAGTTATTTATGTAGTAAGTGTGCGAAGTATAATTTCGCGCATTGAGACAGAAATTTAGTTTGACGAGGCGCAGGCGAGGTTAGTGATACTTTTTATCCCCCTATTTTTTACGCCACTGGAATAAATATATATTTTTTTAATTTTATGTTCATTTCTGCTTAAAAAAGTAAAAACTTTTTATGGGTCTAAAGTGAACAGTTTTGCAGGAATTTGAATATAAACAAATGTGTGCAAGTAAAAGGTGCGTATTAATAAGGTACACAGTTGAAAGTAGGAACCTTTACTTGCAGACTTTTGTTTAGAGGCAAATTCCTGCAAAACTGTTCACTTTAGACGCATAAGAATTTATTACTTTTTTAAGCAAAAATTAACAGGGAATTTAAAAAATTATATATTTATTCCAGTGGCGTAAAAATAGGGGGATAAAAATTGTCTTGTCACTAACCCTTATAGGATGCCACTGGTTAGTTTTTTGGAAAGATTGTTTATGTCAAAATGTGACTTCTTAAAGAACAGAACAGTCAAGAAATTTAAATAAGTTTTTAAAAGCGTTTTTGAATTATGGCAAATTTTCGATTTTAAATTTACACCTTTGAGACCCTGTAACTAGACAACTAAGCCCTTTAAGGGTATATGTTCGTATATCAAAATCCATGAATTACCGAGGACTTTCTGTGGTAGAGCGTTGTCGGTCTAATACGAGGGTTACCTTTTATATTTCGTGATTAGAGAACAAAAATTAATATTAATTATCGAAAATCACTTTATTGTTTTTCAAAATATTCCCCATGAAGATCTATACACTTTTGCATCCGTTTGAACCAATTGTCGAAGTACTTTTGCCACACTGATTGAGGTATCTCCAAAGCATGCATTCTGAATGCAGCAACCGCTTCTTCAGGTGTCGAAAAACGTTGACCTCTCAGTTTGTCTTCAGCTGTTGGTTTTCCTGTTAGACAACTGGCAAACAAATGGTTGTGTACCACTCAGAATTGACTGTTCTGCGTTGTTCTAGTGGTAAGTACGGTTGCGACATGTCCAGGTTTTCCGAAAAAAACAGGCGACCATTTGCTTGGAACTGTTTCGTGCGCGAACAACTTTTGTTGGATTTGGCTCATCTTGAAACACCCATACAGTCGACTGCTGTTTACTTTCGGGCTCATACGCCTAAATCCACGATTCATCATCTGTCACGATGTCATAGACGTGTTTCGAAGCACCGCGATCGTATTTTTGAGCAGTTCTTTAGACCAATCGACACAAGCCTTTTTTTGAGCGATTGACAAATTGTGTGGGGTTCAACGCGAACAAATTTTTTTGACAGTCAAATGTTTATGCAATATTGAATGTATGCTGGTCCCACTAATGCCTAAGGTTGTCTCAATCTCTTGATAGGTCACATGACGATCTTGCAGTTCGCGCACAGCATCAATAGTTTTCAAAACAACAACTGATGTTGGACGACCTTCACGAAATTCGTCTTGGAGTGAACTACGACCACGATTGAATTCACCATACCATCGATAAACACTGGTCATTGATGTAGCTTCATCGAGAAAAATACAAAGGTTTGACTCTAACTTATGGTGAGTTTACACATGCATGGATTTAGTGGCACCAATAAAAACTGGCGCGCCAGTAAATTAAATTAGCATGTGTAAACATCAACTTGCATGCAAGTTTTATTTTTGCATGCGTAGACCAAAAAAGTCTGCAACCTCCTGAAATTACTGGCGCGAGTGGTGAAATATTCCTAACGAGAATCAAAATTTGCAAGTGTAAACAAGTGCTTGCACGTCGGCATCTACTCGCCAGTTTTAGTTTGGCAAACTTCTTGGGACACGACACAAATATTGCAATGAAGCGAAAAAGTCTCATGTGGGTATCCATTTTTATAATACGTAGCGTCACCCAATCCAGAAGAATATCAAAATGTTGCTTTGTCATTCGAAGATAGTTTTTATAGCTTTCAGGATCCTCTGCTGCGCGTTCTCCTAGAAGCACCCAAAGTAGGTCGACGAACAATCCATGGTTTAACCCAAACACGGCCTTTTCTATGTGTAAACCTGTACTGAGGGCCGGGAGATACCCACATGTGCAAGCGCGCATCGACATGATTATGGTATTACAGTACCTGGTCGTGTGGATGGTGGTTGGATGGGTGGACGGCGCTCCCGGTCGAGGCGGTAGATTTGCCTATGCCAAGTAATTATTGACTATATAGTCGTGGGTGCTGGCATCTGGCGGTCGAAGACCGTGGTTCGGATTCCACGTTAAACTGTAGGTCCAAGAATTACCTAAAAAGGTAGAGGCAAAAAAAAAAAACAAACAAACAAACAAACAAACAACAACAAACCTTTACTGGCGTGCAAATAGAACTGGCGCGACCGCTGGCGCCACTAAATCCATGCATGTGTAAACTCACCTTTACTACAATACATAATACAAACACTTTTTATGAACTAAAGTAGCTTAAGTAAGTAGTAGCTAGTAGTAAGTAAGTAGCTTAATAAATGCAAGTTCATCAGTTTATCTATTAAAGGATGACATAACAAGTGGTATATTCTTATCCTGTATGTAAAAATATTTTTCAAATGAGGCCTTAGGAAACTTGCATACTCTACTTCAACTTGAAATGGAAAGTAGATACACATCCATCATAAATAAATGTTTGTGACTCACACTGCGATAAAGAATTATAACAAAAATGAATAATAAGGCCTTCTACCATGAAAAAGGGAATAATAACACTATAATATAATAAACTAATTACACTAATTATAAATTCGATTTTTAATTTAAACTTAAATTGTAGTTAATAACGAGGCTATAACAGCCTTAATAACTAACAAAGAGATGGTAATTAGAAATACGTTTAATAGTGTTATAAAGTTATGTAGATATAGCTGCTACGTCTAAGTCGAATTAATGCATTTATAATACATTGTGTTAAAATATGCGTATTTAATTGTTTTTCCTTGATTTGTTGTATACAATATTCTAGCTGAATATTATCACATACAATTTAAAAATAATAAACTGTTGCCCTCGAGGCACAAATAGCATTTATCTTACTTACTCGTAAGACCCTTGGTGATAAGCTGTATTTCTAAATAAAATATATTTCTACTATTGTAGACATCAGGATTTTTTTTTTGCACGGACGCCTATGGTACATATATTTTTTGTCATGTATTTTTAACACCAATTAAACTACTTAAAAGGCTAAACATACACATACACTCTAATTTTGTTAACACTTTTTCTACTAAGTATTCTAATATACAGGGTGTTCCTATATTTGTTAAGGCACTATTAGTGTATTTAGTTTATTTTCATTTACGACGTTAGTGGTCGGCTCTTTTTTTTTTTTATTAATAAAAGGGTCTCGACAACTAGGTCCTTGACACATGAAAAAAAAGTAACATTGTTATATACAGAGAAATATAAGATTAAAAATAACATAATACATGATAACAATAATTAAATAACATTATACATAACTATGGATTTCAGATATTTTATAAGGTTATTTGTGTTTGAGCTGCTTAGAATTGTCTTGAGGTCGCCCTGGATGCCATATTCTATACGATTTGGAAGTAGAACAGTGCAGTCGCATAAGATATGTTGGACTGTAAGGCGGTTCTGACAATGGGTGCACATTGGCGGTTCTTCTTTTGTCAGTAGATGTTGATGCGTTGCTTTGGTGTGCCCAAATCGTAGCCGCCTGATGATGACCAAATCTTTTCTATTTACTGATGTAAATTTTTGAGACTGTAGGCCTGGTTCGAATTTCGATGTTACACTGAACCGAACAGGTACGTGATATTAATAAAAAAGTGCTTCAAATCAATGAACGTCAACATTAAATTTGAGCCGATGATGGGTGACATTAATACAATGAACGTTCGTACATAAATTCGGTAGCGAATTATGTACGTTGAATTAATAAATAAAGCACATACATTTATGCTCGCCGGTTATTGATCTTACGAATGATGGACATTAATTTATAACTCCTGTACGTTAAAACGATGTTACCAGGTTGTTAATGTTACGAACGATGAAGATTAGTTTATGTCTCCAATACGTAAAACCGATGTTAGCTGGTTATTAATGTTACGAACGATGAACATTAATCTATGACTTTTGTACATTAAACCGATGTCTGAAGGTTATTAATGTTACGAACGAGAAACATGAATCTATGACTTTTGTACGTTAAACCAATGTTAGCTGATTATTACATTGGGTTATAATAATTGTTTTACGTAATTGTATTCGCCGGAAATTATTTTTACGAAAGATTGAGATTATTGTTCTGTATTCAATCAATAATCGCGAACATATAGGTACATATGTATTATGTATACTGCAAAGTGCAGTATGGTTCAAATATACTAGTACCAATGGTTAGAGAATTTAAAAGCCCAAATAAGACTCAAAATTATCTTGCTGTACGTCCATTGATTTGATGCACCTGCTTTGTAAATAAATTAAATCATATTTGTACGACACTCGAAATCTAAAGGCTTTATTTTTAATTTAGTTAATATTAAATGCTAAACATGTCAGATTCGTCTGTCGTCTGAGGTGAAAAGGGAGAAAAAACTATATTTGGAAACTAAAGTCCGCGGAAATTCTTCTAAAGAAAATTAGAAATTATTACGAGATCTAAACATTTATGCAAGGGAAAATATCACAATACCGTCTTTTATTCATGATGTTGATAATATTAATGATTTTTTTGTGGCCACTTCTACCAACAATCCGGACCCAGGAACGATCAATTTTTACTTAGGTAATAAAATTAGGCCTGATATTAACTTTGAATTTACAATGGTGGATCATGGGGAGATACTTGATGCATTGCTTGGGATTAAGTCAAATGCTGTAGGCAGTGACATGATCTCTATTGATATGCTAGTAGTAGTAGTTGTCCGTTTATAATGCCCTTTATACAGCATCTAGTTAATTACTATATAGAAACGAGGAACTTCTCAACATGTTGGAAAGAAGCCAATGTCATTCCAATCCCAAAACTAAAACTCCATCAACGTTTAAGGATCTTATAGACCGATTAATATACTCCCAGCGATATCCAAGGTTATTGAGAGAGTGATCTGCAATCAAATGAAAACATATCTTGATGGGCATGGGTTGTTGTCGGAGGTCCAGTCTGGGTTCCGTCAGGGTCACAGTTGCTCCACGACATGACTTAAAATACTGGATGATGCATTGGGGGCGGTAGATCAGGGTCGATTGACGGCATTGCTGCTGTTGGACTACGCAAGGGGCATTTAACCGCATTGGTCATGGTTTGTTGCTGGCCATTGTGGGTTACCTGGGCTTTGGGGAGTCTGCTGTGTCTCTACTCGGAACGTATGTGAACGATAGAAGTCAGGTTGTCATTTTGGGAACGGCAGTGTCTGGGCCCAGGACATTGCGTAGTGCCGCAGGGCATCCAGGAATCATTGCCTTTTTTTATGTATCAGGGTTTTTGTTGTTGTTATTATTATGCAGTTATCTTTAGTATTGCTAATATGTTAAGATAGGAGGCTGTGCATCGACTTCGCCTTTTGTGTAACTTATCTATATTATATTGAGTGCTCTAGCTTTGAAGTAGTTCTTTAAGTCACTGGCGCATTGGATATTAGTTATTGGTATATTACTTGAGGAGCAGGCATCTTTGGCACAGCGGTCAGCCATTTCATTTCCCGTAATGCCTACGTGTGACGGAACCCAGATAATGGTGGTTATCATTTGGTGGCTCTGTAGGTCGGCTCTTGTTAATTTCAATTCATAACTAGTTTAAAAGTATTGTTTTTCAAAAAAGTTGGTATCCATGTAATGTGCATTTGATCTACAAAGTCGTGAAAGTAGTGATTTGCAGTGATAATCAGTGAAAGGGTCATTATTTCGCAATGTTAGGTATTTCCCATATGAAAATCAAATAAATAAATATAAAGAATTTCCACTAGCCATGACATCATTTACACTAGAAGAAATTTCAAAACTAATTCAAAGCAACAATGACGCTCAATTAGGTAAATTTAAAAACATTATAGAATCTCAAATGAACTTATTGCCCAACAAGATTAAAGTGAATGTTAATGAAATGACTAAATCGTTGGCGACCACCTACAACACCCTTTCGATAACCGCTTGGTAGCAAACAGATCTCCAGAAATTATGTGGGCCGCACGTTCACCTGATTTGTCACCTGTTGATTCTTTCTTTTGGGGAGCAATAAAAGATATTGTTTACTAGTCACAACCGCAAAATGTAGACCAAATAAAAGAAAACATAAACATGGCACAAATTACTCCTGCCATGATTCAAGCCACATGTACCAGCAATTTTCAGTGTGTTGCAGCAGGTGGACAACAATTCGAACATCTAATGTATGTTTACATATTAGTTAGTTAATTGTTAATTTCATTTATTTTTATCGTGTTATTTTTATTACATTTATTTTTTTATTGTTCCTTTAAGGCTTTCTTGATTAATTTAAGAAAAAGAAAAAATAAACTGACATTTTCTTGATTACTTATGAACCGATTTTAATTTTCCCCGTATCGAGTATGTGGCGGACGATACACTGCTCCCAGAGCAAGACTAGTTTTACCAATGTTGAACGACAGCCAAAGTTGCTCGAAAAATTCGTTATCGTCTATAACGTCAATAATTTTATATTTTAAATGTGCTTTTGCAAATATGCACACTCCTCCTCCCCTGTATTGTCTGTCTTTTCTAACACCAAAGTACCCCGGTATGCGAATGAAGTCGTCAGACACATCACTCGACATCCAGGTCTCGGAATGTGTTTCTGTCTATAATATTTTGCTATCGCATCTAAAGACAAAATTTATCTCAAATTTGGGTGCCATTGACCTTTAGATGAACGCGAGTGTTGAATTGTTTTTTATGTACCTAAGGGTTTTCTTATCGTAATATGTATTTGCAATAAAAAATTCCCGTGATCATAAACAGGAAAATTTTAATTTAACTAATTAATAACGAATTAAACACATTAACAACAACAACAATACCAATTATTATTGTCTCACGACGAACCCACGCGATAGATTTCTCAAAAACTACGCAATGGAAAATTTGGCAGTATACCAATGTCGACTAAAATATTTTCAAGACGACGCGACGGTTATACCAGAAGTTGATGTTTACTCTCTTATTTTAAATGGGACACCCTAGATGTTATTTAATTTTTAGATTCTATCAAAAAGTTTAGACATATTTTATGTACCGATGTCTTACACCTAATTTTTGGCGTTTTTGAGATATTTAATATTTTACGACAAAAATGACGTTTGCTCAAATTATACTTAATCAATCAATCAATTTGATGTGCAGTCCTTGTAGGAAGGGACCTATTTCATTTATTATTTTTACGGACACAAATTCTTTGTATTTGAAGTTTTTTTATCTAAAGCAGGTGTCCGGAAAATATTCTCCATTCTCCTAAACCTATGTTTGCTTCGGTCGCGCAATTTGAAACTTGTCTAGAATTCTAGAAATATAGTTAAGAGCAGAAAAATTGAAACTGTTTTGGCCCTTGGAACATACCGAAAAAATCATTATGGTCCTAAGGCTTCAAAGTTTGGACTCTTCTCATCTAGAGGATGATGTTAAACCAAAATAAAATAAAATTAAAATTCTGGTTTATAAAATACAAACTAACAATAAAAACAATATCGGTCGTCACAATACTAGGTATAGCCTTTCTAATTTTAGTTTAAAATTATATAAAAAACAACAACTCGATATCCCTTTGTAATGTTAATACCGACCGCAGGCGTCCATAAGGCACACTCTTTTAACTTTTCATAACAATACGATATTTTAAAAATCTTTTATGTATTATTATGTTCATTTGTATAAAAGTATACTGTATTTTTCCTTGCCACTCCAACACGGCACCATATAAACTTATATGCTGAAAAAGTCTGTTTTTGTTTTTAGAAGTTTAGACATAGATGCACACGTACCTCATCCGTGTTCGAACAGCAAGGAACATACCTTTATAATAATTAATACTATTGTTAATACTTGTTATGCATATAAATAGGTAAATTTATAATAATATGCTTCTGATATTATAAACTAACAACAAATTTTACTCATTTAGTCAGTGACATTTTCTATGGAACGTAAAAATTTTATATGTTGTGTATTCGTTACTTTTATTATTATTATTTTCAGACCTTAACTAATGATAAACATTTAAAACAAGACGCTGGCTTTGCCGATGTCAATTTTGATGCTTAAACTCCCAACGTGTTCCGCTCGTGTCGTATACCGGCCGTGTCTGATACAGTGACTGCAAAAAGTTTCAACCACTTGAGGTTTTATTAAAAATTATTATCTAATTTGATAGATCTTCTTTTATTTTATTAATCTACGAAAAACTATTGAACAGATCATGGTTACAATATTCTGCCACCGTGTTTTACTGTCGGACACAAATTTTCTTGTTTAAATTCCACATTAAGTCTTCGCCATACCATAAATCCATCCAATTATATTTAGATTAATCTAAGAAAATAACACATTGCGAAAATTATTTGTTTCATTCATTTATTTGCAAACTCGATTAATCATTAACAGAATACTTTTTCCAGTCACTGTAGTGATTTTTATTACTGTCGGTATCCTTTTATATCCCCATGGCAGGCATGATTTATTATACGTCTTATATACGAGGGAGAAAAGTATCGAAAAACGCTGCATTCGATGCCCTTTTATAATGTAAAGATGTTGGGTTGGGTTGGCATGCTTTCGTTGGGTTGGGTTGGTTTTGATTGGGTTGGGTGGGGTTGACCTGCTTGGGTAGGCTCGAGTTATAGCGTTGAATTCTATTAGAGATTGAGGGTCACACTGACCGTATTTGTCAAATTGAAGGAGAATTTTATTAGGAAAAGTTGATTGAAATATGGAAACCTACAAGACATATTTGAAAATTTTTTGAAAATTTTGACTTTTTGAGGGTTACCTGAAGAGGTATAAATTATAGCATGCAATTTTTCAAAGAGCCCGAGGGGTTGGGTTGTGTTATTAGGAGGTTTCCTAAATATTGACAATTCTAATAGCGCTATGCCATTCGTAATGAAATAAAATATCTTTTAAGCTTTTCGCTAGGGTCTCCACTCGTCCCATTAAGGTCTCAGGACCTTAGGTTAGGTTTGTACATTTAAATTAATAGTTCGAAAAATGTAAATTGTGGAGAGATCAAATTTGGAGTGATGATAGACGGATGTTTTGAGATCATGCACAATTAATTCCGACGTTTCGTCTAATTGAAATAAGAATATTAAAAAAAAATAAGTGAAACATGCCGAAGTTTGAAATAGGTGATGGTAGTACGAGTCGAGTTATAGCGTTAGGTTTGATTTGAGATTGACGGATCGGAACGGCCTTATTTGTCAAATTGAAGAAAAGCTGTATAAGGAAAAGTTGATTCATACATGGAAACCTACAAGATGTATATGGAAAAAATTTAAAAAATTAATAATATTTGTCTTCATGACGTCTATCAACATTATACTTAGCCCCCGTAGCTATGGGATGAACCACCTCGTTTTAAAGGATATTTTCTACTGCAAAATAGTGCTGCCAAAAAAACAGCTACTTTCCGTGCAAATAACAAAGAAAATAGCAAAAACTGCAACTTTTTATCTAGCCCTCGTAGCTATGGGGCTCTTTACATTGACTTTAGATAGACTATACTAGAATTCCATATAAATTTGATCACATATAAGTAGTTACAATTGCTTAACACATTAATTTCGCCCTTGACTAACTGTCTTGACCCAATCGTGTACGAAACGGAAAAGACAGACAGGATATCCAATTAACACTAAATCAAGCAAATAAAAATCCTTCTCTAATCCAAAAATAGTAAAGATAAAAAAAACAACACGGTAAAGACACTTCACCAGAACCAACATGGTAGGTGTAGGTAGGTTGATTGCAATGCAAACAAATTAAAATGTAACGTGACCCATTTTTTATGTACACGGCAAAACTAATTAATTAATTTTCCGGTTCATTAGACTATTAATTAGTTTGAAAAGTAATTAAAAATTACTCATTAGCATTTTACATCTTTGTAGTTGGTGATTTATGATAAGCCATGGAATTAATTAAATAGATATTAGCTTTATGTAGGTACTACTGTTAGTAAATCATTTCTAGATTGTAATCAATTTATTTTGTTATAATTTCAAATATTTTTACATTTGTAGTGTTGTGTGTGTTAATCCAATACCACAGTATATTTAAGGGAGATATTTACGATGCGTCTAAATAGGACAACACGCTTAATTTGTGACGTCACGAACGAGCGGTCAGAACACACTAATAACAGAATACGTACCTATGACTTTTTACTTTAAAAATAACTTGCAACGATAAAGTTACATTTTTTAAATATTTTTTAAGCACATACCCTAACAAGAAAAATGCAGTTTCACGAATTGATGCGTAATAAATCAAACACTGGAGATTGCTGAAAATAATTCAAGCATTTTTTGCCATTGAACCCATTCTACAAATGCTTCGTTATCGAGATACACGGTGTCCAAATTTAGTGGTCAAATTAGCTTTTTTGTTAATTTCTCAAAAACTAGCTAACCGATTTTGACAAAATTTTACATGCATTTGGGGACCAATAACTTAAAATAATCTGCATTATTTTGATTTTCATTAACTGTTCATTGGCGTAGATATAGGGGGCATTTGGATAAATTTTACACACAAATTAATTAAAGACAGCTTTGACAAGCTTCATTATTTTAAATTATTACTTTTTTAAAAAGAGCAACTTATAAGCTACAAAAATTACGTCGATGTTGTGGTTTCTACCATTTTTATAGAAACCGATAAATTGCAAGTTAATGGTAGATTTAAATCAAAATAACGTTTAACAGAAAACAAAATTAAAAATCAAAGTTGCCGTGGAAAACGATTTAATAATAACAAATTATTTAACTAAAAGAAAACAAACAAAAACTTTCAAAGTCAACTCCACAAAATCTTTAATTCAGTTATTAAAAAGGAAACTAGTTTCGGCTCCACAAGCCATCATCAGTCCTACAATAAAGATAAAAACGAACGCATAAGAGAAAAAAATTAAATAAATAAAACGTACAACGGGCTACAAAACTATACATAAGTTCATAAGGTAAAAAACTTACCATTCTTACAAAAACATCCGTGTACAAAAAAACATCAAACATGCATATGAATATGACATTACACGAAAACAAACACCTGTGTTGAGTAAATAAATAAAATAAGAATTTTAATGCATCCAAGGCCAGATTCAAATATATGAAAAGGAAAAAACGAAAAACGTTTAACCTTTTTCCATAAGTACAGTATGTCCAAAAAGAATTGAATTGAACTGGACTGGACTGAAATTTTAAAGAATCGTAAAAATAGTAAATTTAAATGAGGCAAGCAAAAACAGCATTAAAGAGGGGCACAAAACATGAACACATTACAAATTAAAGAGTGAATTAAGAATAGGGGACTCAATGAAAGATGTTTGGTCATTCAAGCAAGTGACACTATTATTTGACTTAGCCTTCATGATCTCCAAAATCTCCAAATAATTTAAACGGGAGCCCTTGTTACACCTATGTAATAACATTGAGTTATTCAAAACATCGAAGCTGTGATTTGTCGCGATTAGATGGTTTGGAAAAGTAGATGGAGTATTAAGAATATCGGTATTCTTATAACGGTTGTAATAATACAAATATTCCTTGATTCTCGTAAGGATCCTACGGCCAGATTGGCCGATATAAATGCTATTACAGTCCTGACAAGAAAGTCCATAAACTCCCGAACATTTCAAAAAATTTGTTCTATCTTTAGAATTCACTAGACAAAGGCTAACGTTGTTAACAGTTCTAAAACTAACGGCAATATCCGGAATACTACTTCTTATCATTTTAGCAATCTTAAGACAATAGCTACCGGTATAAGTAAGAGAGACGTATCTTATGTTTTCCACAAGAGGACTCACAACCGTAAAAGAAAGTCTAAATCTTGTATAGAATCTAAAATATAGTTTCATAATGGTTGGAAGAGGGTAACCATTATTATGTGCTAATTGTTTAATCACATTAATCTCTCTCTCAAACCCATCACCACTAAGTGGTAAAGAAAAAGCCCTATGAAACAAACAGTTGAAAGAAGCGAACTTATGACTAAATGGGTGGTTAGATTTAAAAGGAATCAAAGTGTCAGTTGTGGTCGGTTTTCTATATACCTCAAACTCAAAACGATGCGCTATTTTATTTAACAACAAATTTTCCCCTATCAGTACAATTAAAAATTTAACAATAAAAAAACTAAACTCGAAATTCAAATAACATTCATAACAACTGTTCAAATTGTCCTCCATTGACAGTAATGCACATTCTACATCTTTCAACTAATGAATTTGTAGCTCTAATAAGGATATTATGATCGTTTCAAGGGGGATTTAACAGTATTCGTGAATTAAAAAGTGAGGCTGTAGTTGTCGAAAGTCACACCAAGGGGCAACATAGTATACTACGAGAAGCTTTAAGTGACCAAAAACATGTGCAAATTGTGGAATCAGCGGCAGCGGAATCGATAACAGGCATAGAAATGGGTTTCTCAGAAAAGGATTTTGTGGTAGAATTGGTCAAACTGAATCTTGAAGTCGAACACGAGTTGGGATGTAAAGTAAGTGACAAGATTAAAGTAGTTACAAGAATAAAGTGTAGAAATCCATTGAAAGAAAATTGGGTACTGCAAGCATCCCCAGTAATATCAAAGTGGTTTCTCAAAAAAACGCCAAGTTAATTTTGATTTAATAAAAGTGTACGTCCAACAACATCTTAATTTAGCTTTTTGTTTTAAATGCAGTGGTTTTGGACATGTTGCAAAATATTGTTCTCAAAAATCATGCTGTTAGAAGTGTGGTGAAGAACATATGGGTAAAGACAGTACATCTTTAGTTGTAAAATGTGCTAACGGTTTCAAAATGAAATTTAGTGAATGCGATGATTTCGCAAGAGACAAGATTTGCCCGGTTTATCAAACACGTTTAGAACGATATAGAAGATACATGTTAACTATCGCGAATTGCTTTTTTTAAAAAATCTATCCACAAGATAGAATCGAAAAGCAGGTGAACAAATCAATGCTGTCATTACAATGATACATTAAAACGTTCAATCACTTGATAATTCTGTAGATAAAATTAATTATATGTTGCAATCATTTTCACGATGTCAAATTTTCTGTGTGACTGAGCATTGGAAGTCCGAAGATCAGCTAAAAGCACTGGGTATTTCTGATTTCAAATTAGCGGCATTTTTCTGTAGAGAGGAGGGTAGGCATAGTGGATCAGCGGTGTATGACAAAAAATATGTAAATTTCAAGAACTTATCTCGGGTTAACAATGTATCAGTGGATAAAGTTGTTGAATGTGCAAGAGTGGAATGTTTTTTCGGTAAAATTAAGATTATTATAATTGCAGTATATAGACCACCCTCTGAAGATACACAACAATTCTTTATAATAATAGAATCTTTATTAAGTAGCATATTTAAAATTAAGAAAAAGATATTTGTTGCCGGAGATTTTAATATTGAACTTCTGAAAGATAATGCACATAAAAATAGATTAATATCCATTATGACATAATTTCAATTACGCCCCGATATAGCGGCTGATACGCGTGTAACATCAACAACATCAAGCTGCATTGACAATATTTTTACTAACGTCGAATGTAATCTCATAGAAAACCATGTGTCTGATCACATGGCTCAAAAAGTTGATTTTGAACTCAATGTTCCAATATGTCACGATAAAAACACATAAGAAAAACTTCGCTGAAGCTTTAAAAAGACAAGATTGGTCGCGTGTTGTTGATGTTGCGGCGGATGATGTTGACGAGCAATGGTAAGTATTTTCCATTGCGAATGATTAAAACAGAAAATTTTTAAAAATGTGTATCGAATGAACGGGTTACAGAGGTTAAGGCCAATTTGGATAAATTACTTGTACTGTCCAGATTTAGCGATTATTATATGGAATTATATAAGAAAACTAAAAAAGAATATGATATATGAATAAAAAAATACTAGAATTTCTAATTATGAAGATCGAATGAAAAATTCGGGTAATAAAGCTAAAGTTATGTGGTCAATATGTAAAGAAATAACAGGAGTACAAAGAAATATAAATATTCCAGTGGAAGGTGAAGCTGATGGAATAGCAAATAAATATAATGATTATTTATTATCAATAATTCCACAAATGTTCTATACAAGTAAACAATATGTCTATGTATTCAAAACCTACAAATTAACGCGAAATCAGAGAGTTCGCAAACTTAATAAAGAAGAAGCATAGCTGTGGTGTAGATGAGATTCCTACGAGTATCGTAAATTCAGCGATTATAAATATAAAAGATGTCCTATGTTACATAATAAATAATTCGTTGAAATACGGAATATTCCCAGCAAAACTAAAAATATCTCTTGTAAAACCGTTACTTAAAAACGGAGACTCACAAAATTTGGAAAATTATCTACCCATTAGTTTGCTTCCTAGTTTTTCTAAAGTATTTGAATTAGTTATGGCATCTAGACTGACAACTTTTTTGAATAACTGTAATTTACTTCATCTGCAGCAACATGGCTACTCAAAGGGAAAATCAGCACACACTGCAATCTTTGAGTTTTTAAATATTATTTTGGAAAACCTTGAAAAAAACAATATGTCAATTGGTTTGTTTATAGATTTATCTAAAGCTTACGATAGCCTTGACCTGGTGTGCGTGGAAACTCTTTGAAATGGATTGAATCATATCTGACTGATAGGTATCAACTAGTATCAATATCCAAAAATGGAAAAACCGCCTGTTCGGAAATGAAATTGAATAACTTTAGTGTTGCGCAGGGAAGAATTCTTGGGCCTATTCTTTTTCTAGTTTATTTTAATGACATACATAATCTGAAACAAGAACAAAATCTGACAATAGTAAATTATGCTGATGACACTAATGTTCTTATAGGAGGTCAAAATATAAATCACTTGCAGCGAGACTTAAGATATTTCTATGTTAACCTTTCACAATGGTGCACCCAAAATAAATTAATTATTAACTCTGGAAAAACGAATGCTATTTTATTTAGAACTAAACAAAATAAAATTTCAAAACCGAAAGGAGTTGAACTTGACTTAAATACTGAAGTAGAACTTGGAACACAAACTAAATTCTTAGGAGTTATCATCAATGAATTTTTAGATTGGACAAGCCATATTAATGCATTAGTAAATAAATTGAATTCTGTCTGCTATGCTTTACGAGTTGTAGGTATCTCAATAAAGCAACATTAAAAAAAATTATTCGGAACTTGGTCCTCAAAATGTGCTAAGATAAAAAGCATAATAACGGGGTAATTGTAAAAAATGGAAAATCTGAAAAAAACTGAATTAAGTAAATAACGTGACCAAAAAAAATTAGCGTTATCGTCAAGCCTGTAATAAAGGATAGGTAGTATAAGCAAAGATTAATAATTAATATTTGCTTTTACACTTAAATATGGGGATCTCCTCGAGCCCCTAGGGCAACAGTTTATTCATCTTAGTATGATGGGTAAAATAAATATGAAAACATAATAACCATTCACCGAGGTAGCTTATCACACACCCACACAAAACGCAATTTCAGTGAAAAATAAAGTGATAGCAATATTTTGTAGACATTGGACTTAATTACAACTAATAATAACACTTACCACACCTTCACTGATAAGGTAAGGCTAAGTACTAAATACCATTTTTTGTTTTTAACGACAGAAAGCAATGTTGTGAGTTAAGTAAAAATAATCGTCCTTCTCATGTTTGGATTATTAAAAAACACATGTTGTTGTTTAATTTACGCATTTAAATTGATTTGTATATCATAATTTAATTCCATTTAATTTTCTATGGATGGCTAAACAAGATTCTGGGAATTCTGTTTAGACAAGTTGTGTAATAATATGCTTGATTTTTATTATTTTGAAGCAAATGTTTTGTTATATTTACTACAGCTTTTTGATTCAGTAGATAAAAATATCCAAACATAGAAATCTGGAGTAGACGTTGTTTTATTCAGATAGAAAATAGAAATGCCATCTAATTTCCAAGTGCGTTTTAGTATCATAAAGATCAATATTTACCTTTATCAATGCTGTAAACAAAAATTAGTGGCTTATATATAATAAAGATAACACAAACGATAAAAAGGGATGGCTGAAGATTTTCTACAGTTGCTAAAACCAATTTATATAGCACTAGATGCAATACAACAAAATGGTGCATTTTTATCTCCAGCAGTTTACATATTATGGAAAAAGTTACTGGCTTTGACAATTCCACTCATGTACTATAATAATTCCCATTTGTAAATACAAAAATCGCAGTTTACTATCGGCTAAATAGGAACGAACAGAAATGCAGGTGGATAAAAATATCGAATAAATTACGTTACCGTAGCAACGCTAGCATTTTGTCTTCTGGACCAATTGTATATAATAATTGTATTTTTAACAATTGTTCTTTCTAAACATTATTCATCTTCTTATTGTTCTTTCAGTTTGTTAAATAATGTTTAATTGAATTGTATTTTGTATTCATGGCATTGTCTTACCAAATACCACGCGAGCTCAGACCTAGCAGAATATTTTATACGATGGTTTTCTCATACTTACTTTCATATAAGTAATTTAACTCGATCTGTTCTGACAAAATTACTCCAGATACGCTCTCGTGCTTTTGTCAGAACAGCTCTCGTTAAATTGCCAATGAAAGTAAGTATTCGAAATTAATCGCAAAAAATATCCGGCTAAATCCGAGCTCTTGTGGTATTACCTCCGACAATTTTTGAAGCTTGTGTCAATATCAATTAAGAGATATGTTCAAGCTCTAACCCCCTTCCATTTTTTGACTTATAGGTATGTTGGATCCTACAATAAACAAAGAAGAATATCCAGTACTAGCTGAAGAAAAGTGAGATGCTCTAGACATTGATTCCAAATATTTTGCAGACACAGGATTGTTACCATTACTAATTACATATTTATTTTTTTATTATTCTTGAACCGCTATTCCAATTTTTTTCAGTTCACTTTTTTCTTGGCGTGTTCGGTTCTTATAAAAATTCCTTTTTACAAAACTTCTCTACATAAAAATATTCATCTTTATTTTCGTCACTAACAAACTTAAATGATAACAAACGACGTTTCGTTACTAATTAGTAACTTCCTCAGGTTGAACAACATTTTTTTTCCATTTCCTTTCTGAAATTACATACAAATTATTTACGATAATACGATAATAGTTATTTATGTAATAAGTGTGCGAAGGATAATTTCGCGCATTGAGACAGAAATTTATTTTGACGATGCGCAGCTGAGTCAAAATATCTGTTGAATGCGCGAAATTTCTTCGCACACATATTACATACAACATTTTTTCTACAACTGCAGATATTTCGTTTCATCAATAATTACTATTCTAAATAATACTCATATTATTTATAATAATTATTATAAATATACCTTATACCTTGTATATTTCGTATATACGCTTTTTTAATTTTGACAAAAAGGTGACAACTAGTTTTTATTGTAATTTCTAATTAAATATTAAGTATGTAAAATATAGAAAATGGAGATATAAGCAGTGACCAAGAGGCAGTATGAAAGGACATACAGTCAATTCAAAGAGTGCTGTAAAACTAAAAATTTGAAAAAGTGAGTGAAAATGTTCTGTTAGGATATTTGTACCATTAACGTGAATATTGTGAAGAATATTTAATACCTACTTAATTAAGAATGTTTGAATGAATTTATGTATTTCATATATTATTAGTACCTACAATAAAATTGAATTCTATGTACGTAGATCGTGTTAAAGTTAGTGCACGCAGTGGTGCGCAAACGCCGATGTGCGAAGTATTTTCTTCGCACACCGGCGTTTGCGAAATATCATTTGTCACATTAAAAGTGGTGAAAAAATGTCACTCTTTTTTGACAGTTGTAGAAAAAACTATTTTTTTCTGTGACGGGAAAAAAGTGTGACATATTTACTCTCTTGACAGGTAATAAAATGTCACTTTTTATCCCCGAGAAAAAAGTGAGTACTTTTTTCCCCGGGAAAAAAGTGAGTACTTTTTTCCCGGACACATAAGTAGGTAACGGTAGATATTTAATTTTAGGAAATTTTATTATACAAAAGTTACATTTTCTTTATATATCAAAACTGGCAATAATTTGTGACGCTACTTTTGCTGCTTCTACTGACTCCGGTGGAGTGTTCGCAATTTTTAAATTAAATTACAGAATGAAATTGACAGATATTTGATTACTTTTTTAAAACTTCAAATTTCACTTGGATAATTTTCTGACTTTTTTCAATATTAAATCGAAGTTTTTCCCGTCTCAGAAAAAAATAGTGTATCATACACGGGAAAAAAGTTAGATTTTAGCTCTCGGTTTTTTGTCTCCCTCCGCTGCGCGTCGGGAGACAACACAACCTCGAGCTAAAATCTAGTACTTTTTTCCCTTGTATAATAAATAACTATTTTTCTGTGACGGGAAAAAAGTTTGACATATTTACTCTCTTGACAGGTAATAAAATGTCACTTTTTATCCCCGGGAAAAAAGTGGGTATTTTTTTCCCCGGGAAAAAAGTGAGCACTTTTTTCCCGGACACATAAGTAACGGTAGATATTTAGTTTTAGGAAATTTTATTATACAAAAGTTACATTTTCTTTATATATCAAAACTGGCAATAATTTGTGACGCAACTTTTGCTGCTTCTACTGACTCCGGTGGAGTATTCCCAATTTTTAAATTAAATTACAGAATGAAATTGACAGATATTTGATTACTTTTTTAAAACTTCAAATTTCACTTGGATAATTTTCTGACTTTTTTCAATATTAAATCGAAGTTTTTCCCGTCTCAGAAAAAAATAGTGTATCATACACGGGAAAAAAGCTAAGATTTTAGTTCTCGGTTTTTTGTCTCCCTCCGCAGCGCGTCGGGAGACAACACAACCTCGAGCTAAAATCTAGTACTTTTTTGCCTTGTATAATAAATAACTATTTATATACTCGTATAATACATATTATATCTATTTATTAATTTTTTTTTAATTATTATTACCTAACACAAATTCCAATACGTCAATATCAATAAAATAACAAACAATTTTCTTTATATTTACAAACACATTTAAAACATTCAAATATAATAAAATACATTTTTATTTATTGCCTGATATGTTGTGTTGAAAGTATTAGTAGTAGTAGTAGTATAAATTCAAATATTTTATTACAACAAATACGTGTTAGTGACGAAAATAAAGATGAATATTTTTATCTAGAGAAGTTTTGTAAAGAGGAATTTTTATAAGAACCGAACACCCCAAGAAAAAAAGTAAACTGAAAAAAATTACTAATTACGTAGGAGAAGTCGGACCCTTTTCACAAAATTCTGTTTTCAGAGGAAATAATCAAAAACATAACAGCAGTATACATAGTGGTGGAAATCTCCAGAAGATTCTTCAGAAATTAAGTAAGTGCTCCCTATATAGTGATTTCTGTTTTTAGTGCTTGTGCATCCTCTGCTGATATCGAAAGGATCTTTTCTACCTATGGATTCGTACATTCAGATATAAGAAACAGACTTGGCAGTGACAAAGCAACAAAACTATAACTTTCCCGCATAGGGAACGCGCGTCGAGTGATATATAATTTTAAAGCATCTTTTATCTATTTTACAGCGATAGGTCACTTTTTGATATTTGCCCCCATAATTCTCGAGAAAATAGCGTTTAAAATGTCACCAGTGAGTTAGTTGGAACGTTTACCGCGTGTCCCACCGAGAAGGGATTCCATCGATTATGGAGAAACTATACTGTGGAACAATCTGAAAATCTAGTGTAGTACGTAGGTAGACGGGACCAATTCGGCTAAAATGTTTTCAAGGATCTAGTACTTCCGGTTATACCGGAAGTAGGTGTCAACTTCCTTAGTTCAAATACGACCCTAGATAAATTATATATTTTTTGGATTCTCCTTGTAATTCTAAACATATTTCACGCATAATATGTTATACCTATTTCAAGTCGTTTTCGAAATATTTGAAATTTTATGTCAAAAATGACGTTTTCAGAATAAAGAATAATAACAATTTTTTATTATATGGAAGCTTTAATAATTTAATTTGTGAGAATATCCTAGGAGCTATAGACCTACTTTAGACGCCTACGTATATTTTTTAGTAAATATTAATACAGGGTATTTGAAAAAAAAGGGCAAAAAATCAATTTGAAAAAATATATATATATTTTTTGAATTTTTTTGCATCAAAAATAATCATCATCATCAATAATTCCAAAAGTTGATAGTTTTCAAAATATTGACAATTTTACATTTTTCTATTACAATAGCGATATGACTTTGAAAGTTAATTTATTTTAGTTGGCCATGATGGCTTTAGAAAGCAAATGAATATGACACTTGTCAAAAATAATCAACAATTTTGACAATTCTAGATACCTACTAATAAATAATAAATTTAGGTAATCTTCGTTAGTATAATTTATACGCGCCGCCATGATTAATGCCTACTACTAATTAATATCTACAATTTGTCAGAATTGATTGATTTTGACAAGTGTCATATTTATTTGCTTTCTAAAGCAATCATGGCCAACTAAAATCAATTAAATTTCAAAATCATATCATCATTGTAATAGAAAAATGTAAAATTGTCAATATTTTGAAACCTATCAATTTTTGGAATAGACATCCTTTCATAAAGTTGCCCATTTTTTATGCAAAAAAAAATATAAAATTTTGAATTTGGACACTTTTTTCAGTTTGACTTTTTGCTCTTTTTTTCATATACCCTGTGTTAATATTTACTAAAAAAATATACGTAGGCGCCTAAGGTAGATCTATAGCTCCTAGGAGATTCTAACAAATTAAATTATTAAAGCTTTCAAGCTTTTCAAGAGATAGGTATAACATATTATGCATGAAATATCTTTAGAATTACAAGGAGAATCCAAAAAATATATATTTATAAAGGGTCGTATTTGAAATAAGGAAGTTGACACCTACTTCCAGTATAACCGGAAGTACTAGATCCTTGAAAACATTTTAGCCGAATTGGTCCCGTCGACCTACGTACTACACTAGATTTTCAGATTGTTTCACAGTGTAGTTTATCCATAATCGATCGAATCCCTTCCCGGTGGGACACCCGGTATATATAACAAATAAAATACTATACTTTTTATTGTCTCTGTTTTTTTTATTAACCAGCTGTTCTGTTCGATTATGTATTATAATAAAATAATAAATAACACTATATAAAAATGCATCTGGGTTTTATTTTTTTATGAACAAATACATTTTAAGTGTTAAAATTTTAAAACACTTTTTTAAATTATTCATTTTTTTTAAACCATACTGAATAAAATCTGATTTTAATCATCAGAACCCTGGTTATGTCAAAAAATGCTGAACTTGTTCCTATAGTATTGTCCGAAATTACATCAGAATATAGCTAACGATTCAGAAGTTAGAAGGGGGCCGGACTTTTGGTCTTCACTGTATTTCTAAACTTCCACGTATCTTCTGCACCTACTATATGCTACAAACATGTCGTATTTGTCAAAATTCTCAACATTTGAATTGAAAAACAATTTTACTATTTAGTTTTATTAATTAAAAAGTATTTATTGTCACTATTTTTTTGATTGGGTAGCATACCATGGTGACAGCGAACCTGTTTGAATTGTATGAAAAATGGATGAAACTAAATCCTACAATTTTATGCAGATACAACAACGTAAGTTCCATTTTTTAAGGTCTATTAACTTTCACTCATGCAAGGCAATGACAGAAAATCATTGATGAAAATCAAAAAAAAAAATTAAACAGTAAATTTAATTGTAAAATACCACGCATCGTCGCGAAATTATTTTTTCATGGACGTGCTAGTTTTTGTGTTTGTTTTGTTTTCTTCAACTAAGAATTCCTTTTGAATATTTATTGTCTTATACAGGGTATAACAGAAATTTCAGAACGTTAGGGCAGTTGGTATTGACAATGTAAGTTTGTTTTTCAATAATTATCATAGGAAAGTTAACTGGTTTTACTTCCCAATCTTGGATTTAATAATAATGAACACTGACTATAATAAGGAAGAAATACTTTTCAAGATTGTATTGACTGATTACTTCTTTGCATTAAAACAAAAAACTACATAATTAATCGACTTTTTCTGATACGGCTACTTCCGAGTTTACTATTACTGTCCTTAAAAAATATGTTTGTACTTTCCTTCCACAGTAATTTTTTATTACTTTAGGAACTAATTAAGGTTATCATACCTACCTACATATTTGAAACCAAGAATGGGTGAATGTATTTTTTAAGGTCGCTATAATTTGTTTCTTTTTTGAATGATGTAGGTACCGAGCATTAAAACAAGATTCTACAAAATATGTGTGCATTCGTTAATTGTATTAATTTGTCTGCGAATGGAATATGACAATGTTATCACCTCGCGTTTAAGATGAGCTAAAGAATTGTTAACTAAACTAAAGGGTTTTCCAATAAGAGGTGTTATTTTGATATTCAAAGGAAAATGCCATTTTTTGAGATAAATGATCGGATGTATATTTAATTATAAAGAGGAAGGTATGCCTTTAATAATGGAAAATAACATCAGCCAAATGACCACCACGACCACGCCACAGGACCATATCCTTTTCATGAAATTTTCCATAACCAAATCGCAAAGTGACTGCCCTATGTCCTCGATTGAATGGACGCTGGGCTGTTGGCGTAGACCTTCGCTTTCACGTGGCCCCAAAGGAAGAAGTCGCAAGGTGTTATATCGCAAGATCTCGGTGGCCAATTGTGATCACCTCTTCGAGAGATAACACGGTCGGGAAACTTTTCCCGTAAAAGATCAATGGTTTCATTGCTTGTGTGGCACGTAGCGCCGTCTTATTGAAAGTAAACGTTGTCCAAATCAATACCATCCAATTCCGGCACCCTAATAACACAGAAATATCTTGGAAACATCCCAGAATCATTCGTGTGGGATCATAGAAACATCCCTGAGATATCCCTATTTCCCTGGGGACATTCGTGGGATGTTTCTGGCAACAGCCATGTCATCATTTGCGATGTCCTACAAACATCCTCTCAGGACTGCTGACGGTTTGTTTTTCTTGATATCACCCTATTTTAAAACATCTTTAGCTTTATTATGTCCCTATAATAGATATTCCATTTTCGCAATACATAGTCTATAAAATTATAAGTTCATCTTTGCTAAAATTTCATTTAAACTCTAAATTAGTAACTCTGACGTACTGTTAACTCAACATTTACATATTCTCATTCAGTTTAATATTTTTTATTATTTACGAACGCCAATGTGATCTAGTTTTTTATGGTTAATGTTTTAGGTTATACTCTATTAAACCAATGAAAAATAATTCAATATTCCGGATAAGTTTAAGAAATATGATTTTTTTTAAATTTTGACTCCTTTTTTAAACCTCTTGCTTACCCTCAATGTTTCCTAAAAGTTTTTGTACCAAACTTAGTCAAAATATATCTATTAAGTGGTTTTTGAGATAACGTGGATACAGATAGACAGACACACTGACTGACAGACATTTTTTTTTAAAACTACGTATTTAAGTAGGTACGTATTAAATGACAGAAAACACGTATTTCCGATGAAATTAAAAAAAATTCATGAAACTAATATATGATATTATTATTTTTTGTCAACCAGTACCTAAGGTGAATTTATATAAAAATATTATTTAAAATAATAGTAGTCCAATCTTTTGCATTCTTCAACACCTTACCATTATTTTTTGTCAACCAGTACCTAAGGTGAATTTATATAAAAATATTATTTAAAATAATAGTAGTCCAATCTTTTGCATTCTTCAACACCTTGTATCGTTCAATAATAATAATAAATGTTATAAGAATAATAAAACAAATATTAATTGAAAAAAAAAATATTTATTTGGTAACCTCCTACAACATTCCCAAAGTCAAAATTAATCTATAAAAAATACAAAAAAAAATATATAAACTTTCCTAATAAATTATTCACAACAATAATTATTATTTCTGGAAATTAAATACTCACTCGTTTAAGCTACACCTTTTAAATTTAATATAACATAAAAACAAAACATAAATAATAATAATACTAATAAGAATTTTATTTATTTTATGCTTGTAGTTTTATGTTCATTCAAAATTGTAAAAAATAAATCACGAAATCAAAGTCTACTACTAAATGGTAGTCTTTTTTAATGAATTCAAATATCTCCTTACCGATTGCTTTAAAATTTGGCAGCGTGCTAGAAATAGGGCCTTAACTAGATCAAAATTATTAAATCCAGAAGCATTAGGGAGGCAACTTGACTGAAATTTAATTTCGATATTGCCTTGAGTTAACGCAACTAAAACTACAACTTTTTTATCTCTTGTATTTTTTTCATATGTTGCTTTGTTTACGAGATTAAAATTTAAAACATTTTTCAAGGTGGGACATTTTCCTGAGTGTCACGAAGATCGTCAGAGATGCAAGTATCCCGATTGTAAATGAAAATGTAATCTCAGCTTATGTTTCAACAAAGACCGAAATTGTTTCGTTCTTTTTTACTTGAAATAGCTAAATATATCGTTAAAATTTATTTCAATTACTTTTCCATGTATTTTTAACGATTTGTCATAAATATGACTTAGTTAATTGTAGCTGGTCTGCACATATTGTTACCTGATATGTTTATTGAATTCTGTTTAGCAGATATTTGATTAACTCTATACTAACTCATACACTGTCATGATATGAATGTACGGTTATCGTATAGCGCAGAAAATTGTAATCATTTTGATAACAGGGGGCAAGTTTGAGGTTAAGAAGTAAATTGGTTGTCAAATGATAAAATGTACAGAATTGAGCTGTCATCCTTTGACATTTATTTAGTAAAAAGTTGGGAAATTCGTAAAATTCGAGCAGATTTTCCTCGTAGTCAGGCTCCTTCTGAGACCGCTGTGCGTAATTTAATCGCTAAATTCGAGGGTCACGGTACTGTTGCTGACAATAGACCAAAATAATACGCTGGTAGTGGCCGTAGTGATGCAAACATAGCCGCTGTACAACAAAGTGTTGAGAATGATCCTGCAACATCACCCCGTCGACGTTCGCAACAATTGGCCGTCACCAGAAGCACTTTATGCAACATTTTGCATAAAGATCTTCACGCTTATAAAGTCCAACTCGTTCAGGAATTAAAGCCGGCCGACCATTATTCGCGTCGAACGTTTGTGAATTGGCTGTCTGAAAAACTGAACGAAAACAACGCATTTTCCAACAAAATCATCTTTAGTGATGAGACTCATTTTCAATTAGACTCACAAAATCCACAAATAGTCCTCGAAAAACCATTACATCCAAAGAAAGTGACCGTTTGGTGCGGTTTGTGGTTAGACGGCATCATCGGCGGTATTTTTCGAAAACGAGCAAGGAGACGCCGTCACCGTGAATTCTCAGCGCGACCAAACCATGGTAACCGATTTTTTGTGGCCACAATTGGCTCATGTTGACATCAGTGACCTTTGGTTTCAGCAAGACGGCGCCACAAGCCACACAGCCGGCCAAACAATTCAGTTATTGCATGAGAAATTTCTCGATTTGGCGATGTCAACTGGCCACCTCCTTCTTGTGATTTAACGCCACTGGATTATTTTCTCTGGGCCATTTGAAAGACCGGGTTTACGTGAACTCACCACAAACAACTGACGCTCTGAAAGATGAAATTCTGCGCTGCATTGACGAGATAAGTGAAGCTTTGTTGCAAAATGTGGTTCAAAATTTTGTGAAAAGAGCGGACGTCTGCCGCGTGCTAGAGGTGGACATTTGCCCGACATCATGTCCCATTATCAATTCCCATATTTCTACTTGATATTGGTGTCAATAAACCTGAATTTGTCAAAAAAAAGTGTGTTTTTTAGCCAATTTACTTCCTAACCTCAAATTTGGCCACCCGTTATAATCAAATAGCCAAACGGATACATTTAACTTGACGCGGATGCTCAAAATGTCAACTTTCTTGCATTAAAAGAGATGAAAAAATGTATCGATATATTTTTTGTTTCATTAATACAGATGCAAGAAATGTATCGATATATTCGATGCGATTTCACTTTATCAGTCTGTATTAGTAGAAAAATATTATATTACAAGCCCATTTTTAAGGTTGAATTATTGCCTCGAGGACTGCTATACTAACAAACACATTATTTTACATTTAACAAATATTTCACATAATATACGAGTACTTTGAATTTGAATGAAGCCACAACTCCAAGAATAAAATAAGTAAAATATTTGTATATTTAACAGTTCTAGAATAAAAACAACATAAATAATACTAAGAGTTAATAAATGGTCAAATAAAAAATTAATAAATGTATTTATAAAACAACTGGAATGATACCGAACAAATAATTGTGATTATTATAACTAAAAATTATTGCTTATCTGAACATAATTCGTTTTAATTAATTTATAAGGAGAGCATTTATTAAATATTAAAAAATATTTCAATTATTTCTAATCAAACGAATAATTATTAAAAGCATTGAAATGTAAGAAGATATTTTTTATTGGAACTATTTCAACATTGGTGCATAAGGCTAATTGAATTTGGTTTGGTTATAAGGCACAAACGTAAACGCTTATTTTTTATCGACGTTTTGACTTTTATTAAATCCTCAGGACAGTAAAAATATTATACAACATTGTATAAACATGGTGGAATGACTTCTAAACGTCGACAAGAAAACCAATAATATGTTTACTTTCATAACCTATACCCAAGCAAATAAAATTGGATCGATCTGAACACTTGACAGAAAAAACTCTATAGGCATAAGCTTAGTTAGGTACATATTATGTATTTATCAAGAAAGTTGTAAAAATAATGTTTGTTCGATTATTGTACTAAAATAAAACAACAGGTACCGTTTTTGTTAGTTTCAGGGTAGTTTTAAGTGCTTCCGATGTGTTCAAACCCCAAATATCCAGTGGGATGCGACTCATACATGCGATTCTGAAAATAAAATTTAAATTACCTTAATTAATATATACTTTTAGTGAGATGAGCTTACTTTGTGAATTTCTCTATTTTTTTACTAGAAGTAAAATATCTAAAAGTATCAAACAGTAGTCAAACTAAAATACCAAATAAAATATTTTGGATCAACCTTCTTTTACACTAGCTGATAGAAGAGTTTATTCTCTGAGTTCCCGAGAATTTGGGTTGCCCATCATCAGCATTCACTCGCTAACGAGTATGAATTACTCCAACTCAGGGATTTCCGCTGAGAACTTGAGAATGTTCCAATATGGTCATCCTGTGCTGCTTTGTTTTTTAAGTTGTCGAATAGTTTTATCAACTACTTATAGAGAAGGTACATCTCCCAATTGGTGTTTCGTTAGTCTATATGGCCATCGATCGAGTGTTGCATTATCGAAATTCGTGTACCTGTTTAGTTCCTGAAAATGTTCCTTCCACCCGGAACTAATTGACGTGCAATCACGTAAAGACGACAGTTATCCCTGGTTTACAGTGGGTTAAGATTCTGTACAGAGGGGTCGTAAATGGCCTTAGTGGCATGGAAGAAAGCTCTGGTGTTGTTGCTGTCGGCTAGTTGTTGCATTTCGATCGATTTAGCCGTCCACCAGTGACTCTTCAGATATCGAGTTCTTTGTTGTACTTCAGACTTCGCTACAGCGCTGATGCCGTCTGTCTTCTGCAATCTTATATTACTGATAGAATTCAGTTTGTGTCATACAAGCTCTATCTGGAGTACCTCAGGGTTCAAATCTGGGACCTCTATTATTTTTATTATTCATTAATGATTTGGGAGAATTATTGAATTGTAGTAAGCTGATTTATGCAGATGACTTAAAGATTTTTACAACGATAAGTACACCGGAGGATTGTATTTCGCTACAGGGCAGTCTTCAATTGGTGAATGCTTGGTGTGAACAAAACAGACTTTCCCTCAATCCTAAGAAATGTAATGTTGTTTCTTATACCCGCAAAACGTCCCCGACCATCTTTTATTATAATGTAAATAGAGTAATTCTTAATCGAAAGGAGTCTATTAAAGATCTTGGAGTTACTTTTGACATGCATTTCACTTTCAAGGAACATATTACATATATGGTGGCTGCTGCGACCAAAGCTTATGGGTTTATTGTTAGAAACAGCAAATATTTCGAGAGTGTCGTTTTGCATATGTAAGATCCAAGCTTGAGTATTGCTCTTTGGTCTGGTACCCCTGCTATGACTGTGATATTCAAATGATTGAGAAAGTTCAGCGTAAATTTTTAAAATGTTTGTGCTTTAAGATTGATGGAACTTACCCGGATCGCGGAATACCTTACAAATATCTTATTGACCGATTTCAATTTCAAAGTTTAAGTTTAAGGAGAAATTTGTTTAGTATAAGCTTTCTATATAAGATATTCAATAGTGATGTAGTGTGCCCTGAGCTACTGGAAAAGGTATCTCTGTTGGTTCCGCGTATCAATGCTAGAAGTTCTATTGCATTTTATAATGAGCGAGCCAGAACAAATGTTATATTAAAATCTCCCATTTATACTATGTGCCGGCAATTTAATTTGGTTAATGATCAGTGTGATATATTTTTTGATTCTCTGAATGAAATATTGTCTTCCGCGGAATCAATACTAAAGAAACTTGATGTTCATTAATACTTGTGTACTTTGGTTGATTTTCGTTGTTTATTGATGTACCTACTGTTATTTAATATAGTTAAGCTTTAGTTATAGTTGGTTTTTGTATGCATTGCTCTGTAAATGGAACTTGTTCTGTTGAGTAATAAAGCTATTATTATTATTCTTATTTGAAAGAGACGCTTTTTTAAGTGTTGAGTTGCGGTCATTTTGCCAGTTGTGGCCAGGTACACGTAGGGTAATACTGGATAGCACAAGTTGGTGATCAGTCCTGCCATCAGCAGCATTCGTTAAAGCTTTGGTGCTCTTCACTTCATGTCGGTCACGAGCGCGAACAATTACGTAGTCGATCATATGCCAGTGCTTAGACCTTGGACGTTGCCTTGTCTTAAACTTGTCTTTTGTCTAAAATGTGGGTTTGTAATAACAAGATCTTGTTCTTCCAATAGACGATTGAAGTTACACTTGCCTACTCCTTTGCCGATGGTGTTAGGCCAGAGAGCAGAGCCTCGCCCAACTCGAGCGCTGAAGTCTCCTAGCAGGATGATCTTGTCGGAGTCAGGAACGTTGGTCAGCACTCTATCAAGCTGGGAGTAGAATTCCTCGTTTAATTCTTCTTCGCGTTTATAATTGTGGCGCGCCGATCCCGGCTTAGTTTGAGACGAAAGGTCATCAACCTCTCTCATTTATGCCAGATGGTAGTTCATCCAACTAATTAGATCGTTTTCAATGGCAAATCCGACACCATGGATACGGGGTTGATCGTCGATTTTTTCTTGCCAAAAGAAAGTATAGCGACCATCATGTTCTTTCAATTGAACTTGACCTGATCTTCTGGTTTCACTTAATGCAGCAATGTCAATGCTGAATGGTTTTAGTTCACGGGCTATAATAATTGCCGTACGTCGTTCTGGCCTATCACTGGTGTTACTAACATACATGTCTGTCTGTATGTATGCAAAATACTTTATTCGACAACTTTCTCATTTAAGAATAAAATTAGGAAATTTGAATGCTAACATCAAGATTTCTGACACGGAAAAAACTTAAAACAGTACTAACTATTGGTACATAAAATGATAAATATTCCGCGAAAATGCAATTAATTAATTATTAGAGATCGACACTCTCCTTGAATATTAGTCTTACGATTCTGAAAAACTATAAACCTGGGATACGTACATTCTTTCTTACAAATATAATTATGTATTAATTCCAACAACAACAAAAACCTCATGGCTTATATAGACCTAATTTTCTTACCTTCCTCCTGATATCGAATGTAAAAACTTCCAATAACTAGGTCGCAAATTTGTGGGTTCCAATATAGCAGCATGAAATAACACAGCAGTACTAAAGCAGTACAAAAACTCGGTAAAACCAGGCACTTTTGGAAAAATACCTTTCTGTATTCCTAAGTTATACGTTATCTGAAAAAGAAAACAGTACACAAAAAATACATACGGATGGATGTCATAAATTTTAGAAAACTGATCTCAATTTTTTTTTTATTAACTTGTATCATCTGAAAGATATTAGAGAATAATTATACCTGCGCAGCTTTCCACATAACATACAAGGCTACAGTTGTATCCGGATATCTTGTAAATGCTAAACCAGCTACCAATCCCGCAGGCAGTGCAAATGAGGGAGAATCTTTATTAAATATTCTTCTTAATAAGCATAATGTCCCCTAAAATAGAGAAACAAAGAAAAATACAAAAAACCGGATCATGTAGTCAGAATCAATATACCGTGAATACATCATAGCAGTGGCGGCTGTCAAAGAGACAGGGCTGCAGAGCGTAGAGTAATAAGAGTTTGTATAAGAGTTTGTATATATATTACATCTTGAAAAAGCATAAACATTCATCCATAGCATTAATCAGTAATAATGAAATACACAATTATCGGACTAGATATGGCAGTCATATTCATCTGACAGCGATTCACTCGGAGTTTGGTGCAAGATCTGTAATACATAATGGTGTTAAGATTTTTAATAACTTGCCCTACTCGCTTAGAAATGTGGTAAATGTAAATAAATTCAAATTGGAGTTAAAGAAATTTGTACTTATTGAATTTTCTCGGGACTTGTAGTTCCTCCTCAGTACTCATGATTGATTTATTGTTCTTGTGTGTATGATTGCATAATGCCGTAAATTTTCTTCTTCTCAATGTGTGTAAGTTAGTATAAGTCTAAATTTAATTTAATTTTAAGAGTTTGATTCCTGTTATAAGATTTTTTGTATCTTCTTGCAGTTAATAAACAATTATTGAGGAAAAAAAAATAAAAATGTTTTCAATAAATACTGCGGTTTTATAGGTACGCATATAGACGCATGTGATGTGTAAGATTCTAATTGGAATTTCCATGCAGTTTGGACTTTTCAGATCCATTCGTATTTTTTATGAATGTTTTTATTAAATTTACTTATTTTCCCCGGCTTGTGGAAGACGCTTCAATATAAGTCAGGCGTAGGACGTCCATTTTGCTTAATTTCCAGTTTTTCGTCAATGCTTAATATTGGCAAATCCTACTTTGAAATTAAATCCATTTTTCAATTTTTAATAAAACAATAAACTCAAACTACAAAACAAAAGCTATACCGGCACACAAACGCGACCATCTGTGCATTCTGCAGCTCTGTATGTATACGTCATGCCGCTATACAAACTACATTAGATGTATCGGCTTGAAAATAATTTTCAATTTCCATTGGTCGGGTCAAGGTCGACCATCTGTATTGTGACGTATACCACCAGTACTGCAACGAGAAGTTTACGTAGCATATATTTCACGGGGGAGGGAGGACTAATATAATAATATAACCACGACTGTGAGCTGACAAACGACATGGATAAAAATTTAGCGAAATAATATAACAAAACTAAAATAATTGAAATGCAGGTGCAGGTGCTGCAGCTTCGCAGCTCTTATACACTAGCCGCCACTGTACAAGAATATTAAATAAAAGGTGATCCTAACTTTTCAAAATTCAGTTGTAAAATCATCCATAAAAAAATGTAAATTCTTGTATTTAGTTCTTTGGCAGGTTCAGGATGAAAGAAAAGATTTTTTCTCCTTTGCCGACGTTTCGGTTCTTTACTCGATCATCTTCAGGACAATGAAAATTTATGTATTATTTTGCCTATTGTTAGGATTTAAAATTGTTATTAAAATGTTTTATATGTTTTATATTTGAGGTAAACTCAGAGAGAATAAGAGAATAATAAATCGTTCGAGCAATAATAAATCTCAATATAATATGAGACAAGTGAATAAAGCGAAGTATTCCATTAACCAAAACTGATTTCACTAAGAAGTAACCGATACAATCGTATAAATTGTAAGTAAACAATGAAAATATTTGTAATTTATCAAGTTTTCTTGGCTATTGGGACTAAATCTAAACTCAGTAATTCTGAATTTTAAATTCTATTGCAACGTTTCGTGCAATATGTGCACATCATCAGGCTACAAAAAAACACAAAACCTCAATAAAGTAAAAGTTATAAAGTTATATAAATAAAAATACTCAACAAAAGGAGTTTAGATTTAGTCCCAATACCACAGAAAACTTGATAAATTGAAACAAAGTGGGATGATAGTTTGATAATTGAAAATATTTGTAGTTGGTAAATCTCTCTGAGCAGAATTAGGTCCTAACACTATTAATAAAAAATTAGACATGGGGTGGTTCAATTTATACCACCAGGACTTTATCAAAAATCTGCGGTTAAAACGTTAACATAATGGCAGTTTCTCAATACACTTATATCCGGAAAAGTTTCCTTTTGAAATTTTGGTAAAAAAGTAGGTATATTAATTTGAGTTGGAATTGACATGTTAGTATGTGCTACGTTGGTGTACATGAAAAATGAACTGGAAGAAACATGAGGCTGGAGCCAAGTCTCCGTTACACATACGAAGTCGTATTTACCGCTTGATACTGACTGCAGAAATCATCAATATTGGTGTTGCGGCCTCTGGTATTTTGATAAATGATCATGAAATGATGTAGATCTTGCTTTCCAATGCCATTTAGTTTTTTGTTAAGACACTTATAATTATAATTAATATATTTTGACACGTTCTCCAACTGCCTGTCACTCCAAAAAAGTCCTTCATAATTCTCTGTACTCAACCAACTATTTCCTCGTCTTGTCTGATAACCACCCCAGCAATATTTGTCGCTGACGGTTTTCGTATTTTATCACCATATTCGTTAAATCATGAAGGATCCTTAGTTAATACTGTGTGCCAAATTTCAAAATTTTTTATGCAATTGTTTTGACAATATTCAACATAATACACTTTTTTCCAAAATGTCAACTCTCGAAAAGGAAGCTTTCCTTGATATAACCATACCTTCCGGATTTGTGGAAGCGGGCATTGGTTATACAATTGCCAAAAACTTCTAAACCAAATAGTTTCAAAGACCTAAGACCTATTAGTCTTCTTCCAACTTTTTCAAAGGTTGTGGAGATGATAATGGAGAGGCAGCTGCGCCAGGACTTGCATAGCAATAATTTCATTCCAGCAATGCAGTCTGGATTCAGGGCTGGGCATGATTGTGTTTCTGCTTTACTCAAAATAACAGATGACATACTGACTGCAACTGATAGGTCAAAACTCCAAGGCGTTTGATACTCTGGATCACCGTCTAATGGTGTCAATTTTAAGGCATGTTGGACTATCAGACTCCTCGGTACAGGTGATGTCTTCTTATCTCAATTGTAGACTGCAGGCAGTCACTTATGAAAGCATAAAATCAACATACTCGCCCATTTCTACAGGGGTACCACAGGGATCTATACTGGGACCTCTTTTATTTACTGTATACACGTTGAACTTTCCGTCAGTCTTTAGATCATGTGAACAGCATTACTATGCGAATGACACCCAATTGTATTTGCCCTTTAGCCCTTCTGATGCTCTGCCAGCGATTGCTGATATCGATGCTGATTTGCTTAGATTGGGTGAGTTTGCTAAGGCGCATTGCCTTAAGTTAAATCCGGACAAAACTGTTGCAATAGTGTTTGGTCGGCGAAATGACAGAAATCTTTTTGAACAGACTTATAATGAGTCTTTGGTTTTGGAGGGACGTTGTAACTGCTTGCAGGTTCTACGGAATCGTGCGTGATAAGACTCCGCCATATCTACATGAAAAGATAAAATATCGGACGGATGTGCATAATATAAATATTCAATGATAATTCAAAATTCGTCTTCTCCACAAATAAAATACTTGTAAATAAATTATTTGTGGAGAAGACGAATTTTGATTTATCATTAAATGATAAACTCCACGCACCATGGACTATTTCTATAATATATAAATATTCGTCATAAACACGCACTTACCCCGCCTATCCACTCTACTGAAATGTTCAGAGGATCATGCTAATGTATCATTAGATTTTTGTGGGTTAGCTGAACAGACAGTGACATTTGACACTGAACTGAAACTCGCCCTTAATAAAGTCCTTTATTATTATTATTACAAGAAATCACTGCGTGATTTCCCAGTCGTTTTGTGGTAGTTTTATCTATGACAAAAGTCATTGAGGGTTATAAAAAAAAAAATTCAAAAATCTATATAACTCCAAAAAATATTGAATATAAATTGAAACATTTTTGAGTTACCCCGTAGATCACCTCTACGATTTTATAGTTACACGCTAAAGAAATCATGAATTCAAATCTAGATCAAAATATTACTTTTTTGACCTTAAAAAAAATAAACAAATACATTTTTGACTCACCCCGTATAGAAATTTAAAGTGTATGCTAAAAATTTCTAAACATTTAAAATTTATTCGATTGCAATCTAGAAAATTTGTGAAATGTCAAAATCACCCTGTACATTCTGCTTATTCATTAATGTTGTTATAATCTGATAAATACTTAATTTAAATGATAAATCCACTTGTCAAATTCAATAACCTTATAAAATTTTATACTAAATACCTAGTATAAATATATTAGATACGTATTTTAAATCTGCTAGTCTAAAAATGGCTGCCTATAATATGATTATCATCATAGGTGACGTTATTTTTTAGAACTACCACATCTCTCTATTTGAAAATCGTTGGTTTAAATTAACGTTAACGTTAATAGCGGCGGACGTTAATGTTTAGGATACCATATCTCTCTATTATGGTTCGTTGGTATGTCATAATTTGGTAGTATTTTTTTCTAACGTTGGTGTCACTTATTTTAGTTTAGTTGACACTTCTAGTTCACGTCATAATTTGGTTTTGGTAAGATGTTTTTTCTAACGACAGACAAATTGCTTGTGTCAAATAGTTTATTATTATTTTCTTTGCTTACATTAATAGTCTGAAAGTTTTCGGCATTATTTTCATGTTTAAGATCAATTTCTATCAACATGTTGTATATTGTAGTGTTATTAAATGGGTATTCCATATAGTTGTAGAAAATTTAGAAGTTGTCATTGTGTATTTGAAGTAATATTACTAAAAAAGTGATAATAACCTAAAGTGCCAGTGTCATGAGAGCCGTCAGATGGATGGATGTGATCATATATTTTTCAATAACCTAAGTCTGATGGATGGGAATTAGTTGATATATCCCTCTGCGTCGCACACAAAATGAATTGTTGAATTAATAAAATAGTGTGGCCGCATTAAATCCCCTTGAAAAGTACCCTTTGGCATGCAGAAAAAAACAAATTTTCCATATAGACAGACCTGCGGCTGCACCTTCGGTGTAGCTTTAAGTTAAGTCACATATATAGAGGTCATTTTTTGCAGCTTTTCGACAACAAAGACAGCACTCTCAGAAATTATAAGGATTAATTATTATTACTACTGAAAAATTGCCATTATTTTAACGTGATTTACCATTTTATGAAGTCCTGCAGTTATAAATGGACCACCCTGTTAGATCTAAAAAAAATACTTACCCTAAATAATCCAGAATAACCACCAAGGAATAAGCCTAAATTCAATAAATCTTTCCTAAACAATATCCGTCTTATATTACTTGGATTACTAAATATGCTTCTTATACTTAGAACTAACTTTAATGTCACTTGTAATCCCAGACCGACTGAAAACATTTTACCAGCACCCTAGAAAATATACAAAACAGAACAACATAAGTAGGTACTTGGGAATGGTTTGTTGGGGTTCAGTGGAACAAGCCACAAAAACTAATTTAGCTCATCATATCACTTACGTGAGTGTAACCCAAAATTCGAGCCCTGATGATGGTTTTATATTAAACTGAAACGTTGGAAATGAGCTAAATTAGTTTTTGGTGCTTGTTCGACTCAACTTCAACAAACCTTTCCTATTACTAATTGAACTCAGAGTCGCTAGGCATTTATGCGTATATAATTAGGTACTGCTGACAGATCAGATCAGATCATTTGAGTTGGTCATTCTCTGCAAAGTGTGGAAATCATTTCAGTCTCTCGTCAATCATAATTCGTGTGAACACTCAAAGCTGGATAACTACCCAGTAAGTCATCCGTTACTTAGTTAACTAAAAGTTGCTGGAGCAACCCCCACTGACAAAGTCGTGGATCGACGAAACGGCCGTCTCGTCTGGTGGATGTCTAGAATGTGACAGAAATGCCTAGGGTTTTTCTATTCCTTAGCTTTTTGTTGATTTTGCTGGTTATGTGAGTGGACATTTTATTCTCCACGATAGCGCCTAAACGGTTTAACCAATTGAGCTAAATTTTGTATATTGACTATGTTATTCAGTGGAGCGTTATCTACCTAGCTAGAAAGCATCACATTATACCAACCACATTCCAAGGACCGACCAGAACACCTTGGCGCTCTAAGCATGCGACACCGCTCTGATTGCCCGCAGCCGCAGTGTAACCAGATATATTCAACGGGCAGCTGACAGCTTCAGGTGGAAGACGAAGATTAAACCGCTACACATCAGAAGAAGGCAAGTACGCACTGACGACTTCGACAACATCGAGGGTACTGACATACAATGGCAGAACACTACAAAGTACCTTGGGGTAACTTTGGACACATACCTGTCATGGAGACCGTACATCGAGGTCATCACAAATCTCAAAGGAATCATGTCAAAGTTCTACCCGATGAGCTGCAGAAGGAGCAAGATGCCCTTGCAGGTCAAACTCCAAATGATTAAAGGAGTTGTGCGACCTGTCTTAGTCTATGCAAGTCCAGCATGGGAATACGCGGCACCATCGTACCTGAAACGACTGGAGGTCTCGGAAAACAAGGCAAGAAAGATGGCAATCCCTCATGGACGCCATGAGTTTGAGGGCCCAGAAGGTCTTTGGAATTGCAGAGACACATGCAAAATCACTGATTCGCGAAGCAGTCAACTACGTAGAAGACGGTTCCAGGCGGTACCGGAGACCAAGGAGTCAACTCTGCCGAAGGAGCCCCCAGGATGAAGACACCAATTAATATTGTTTTACTCTTAATTTCAGAGCTACTAAACCAAATTTATGTTACAGAGTGTTTACTAGGCACAACCAACAGAGGACTACAACAACAGAGGACAGAGCAAGCAAGGACAATGAGAAGGGATGGTTTCCGAACCAAACATCAGAAGAGGGAGAGTTTTACTGGAGTTAAAGTCTACCACACTACCCAGGGAAGTGGTAAGCAACCCTGTGAGTGTCTATCGAGATTTCTCTTGACAACAAACTTTGGACAGAGGGCTGTCATGGAGACATCGATTCGAATCATGAATAAATAAGGCAGTCGTGCGATCGTACATGAAACGACTGGAGGTCTCGGAAAACAAGGACGTCATGAGTTGAGGGCCCAGAAGGTCTTTACAATGGCAGAGACAATGCAAAATCACTGCTTAGCGAAGTAGTCAACTACATAGAAGGCGGTTCCAGGCGGTATCGGAAACCAAGGAGTCAACTCTGCCGAGAGAGTCCCCAGGATGAAGACAGCAATATTGTTTAACTCTTAATTTCAGGGCAACTAAACCAAATTTATATTACAGAGTGTTTTCTAGGCCCACCCAACAGATGACAATAGCAACAGAAGACACAGCAAGCAAGGACATGGAAAAGTGATGGTTTCCGAGCCAAACAACAAAATAGGCGGTGAATAAGGCAGTCGTGCGACCTGCCTTGATTTATGCCAGTCCAGCATGGGGATACGCGGCACCATCGTACCTGAAACGACTGGAGGTCTCGGAAAACAAGGCAAGAATCCCTCAGGGACGTCATGAGTTTGAGGGCCCAGAACGTCTTTGGAATGGCAGAGAAACATGCAAAACCACTGATTCGCGAAGCAGTCACCTACGTAGAAGACGGTTCCATGCGGTACCGGAGACCAAGGAGTCAACTCTGCCGAAGGAGCCCCCAGGATGAAGACACCAATTAATATTGTTTTACTCTTAATTTCAGAGCTACTAAACCAAATTTATGTTACAGAGTGTTTACTAGGCACAACCAACAGAGGACTACAACAACAGAGGACAGAGCAAGCAAGGACAATGAGAAGGGATGGTTTCCGAACCAAACATCAGAAGAGGGAGAGTTTTACTGGAGTTAAAGTCTACCACACTACCCAGGGAAGTGGTAAGCAACCCTGTGAGTGTCTATCGAGATTTCTCTTGACAACAAACTTTGGACAGAGGGCTGTCATGGAGACATCGATTCGAATCATGAATAAATAAGGCAGTCGTGCGATCGTACATGAAACGACTGGAGGTCTCGGAAAACAAGGACGTCATGAGTTGAGGGCCCAGAAGGTCTTTACAATGGCAGAGACAATGCAAAATCACTGCTTAGCGAAGTAGTCAACTACATAGAAGGCGGTTCCAGGCGGTATCGGAAACCAAGGAGTCAACTCTGCCGAGAGAGTCCCCAGGATGAAGACAGCAATATTGTTTAACTCTTAATTTCAGGGCAACTAAACCAAATTTATATTACAGAGTGTTTTCTAGGCCCACCCAACAGATGACAATAGCAACAGAAGACACAGCAAGCAAGGACATGGAAAAGTGATGGTTTCCGAGCCAAACAACAAAATAGGCGGTGAATAAGGCAGTCGTGCGACCTGCCTTGATTTATGCCAGTCCAGCATGGGGATACGCGGCACCATCGTACCTGAAACGACTGGAGGTCTCGGAAAACAAGGCAAGAATCCCTCAGGGACGTCATGAGTTTGAGGGCCCAGAACGTCTTTGGAATGGCAGAGAAACATGCAAAACCACTGATTCGCGAAGCAGTCACCTACGTAGAAGACGGTTCCATGCGGTACCGGAGACGAAGGAGTCAACTCTGCCGATGGAGTCCGCAGGATGAAGACACCAGTTAATATTATTTTACTCTTAATTTCAGTGCAACTAAACCAAATTTGTTACAGAGTGTTTACTAGGTACAACCAACAGAGGACTACAACAACAGAAGACAGAGCAAGCAAGGACATGGAGAAGGGATGGTTCCCGAACCAAAGATCAAAAGAGGGACAGTTTTACTGGAGTTTAAGTCTACCACACTATCCAGGAAAGTATTAAGCAACCCCGTGAGTGTCTATCGGGATTTCCCTTCCTTGGCCAAAACAATACAACACAGAGTTGACATTCCAAAAGCACATCTCTGTAGAAAACGCAGATTCCCAGTGAAGTGTAAGCTACTCTTCATCAAGGCTGTCGTTCGGTCAGTCATGTCGTATACATCAGAGCAGCGGTCTTCGAAAAGGCTCAGCGCCATCAGAACCCTCTTCTACGAGCAGCGGTGGACTACGATCCCGAGGAACAAGCAAAAAGGTTCAAGAGAGCAAGATGCCTCCTAGCGTCGTTCAAATCAGAAACACTCCAAGTGGGAGAAACGTCAGACGCTCCAATATACTTTAGCAGACAAGTAAAACAACAGATATCGTAGGACATCGTCTCAGGCCGTCTGTATTCGAAAGGAGAGTCCCCGGAGGAATAGAAGTCTGCAATGAGGAGAGGTTATAAGTGGATAATAGCTAGTTCCTTCTTCTGATCTGATCTGAGTCTCCGTTGCATGTAAGTTGTGTGAATTCTTTTAATTTAAGATTTGACGTTTAAAATTGTAGAACAAGAAAAATTTTTATATACCTGAAGTACATAGTACAAACATCCAAACGGATGTGGACAAGAATTATGTTTATCACAGCATTTAATTTTATATACAATCTTCTTATACACCCGTAACATTTGTGTGACTAGATGGAAAACAGTATTGTTCTTTCTATCACTTGGCCAATTTTGTGAACGTTGACCTTCTGAGGGATTGTTGTGAACCTGTTGTCGATAGATATTTTGTGATGATCGTGATGTGAAGCCCTTTTCTTCATAAGGACCTACGACAAACCTATAAACACACAGAAGAGTATCATCAAAACATGAATTGTCGGTATCGGACAAAAATAAAAAACCTAAACTTCAGCCAACGTTTCGTTTATTAAACATAAACTTCTTCAGGGCCTAAAACTAAATATCATGAAAACTAAACTCTAGATAAAACAAAAAACACTACAAAGTAATACCTTGTCTAGTCGTTCTTACTATAAAACATTTTTCATTAATTCATTCATTTTCAACTCAATTGAATGACACGTAATTTGAGTTGAAAATGATCTTTAATAAACGAAACGTTGGCTGAAGTTTAGGTTTTTTATTTTTGTCCGATACCGACAATTCATGTTTTGGGAAATTATTACATAAGGACACAATTTGATTGAGTATCATCAATATTTTGGATTCAAATTAAACTAAGTTCTTTGCATGGAAACAAAATCTCAGTACTATCTTACACTATACACAAAAGAGAACACTAGTTTGTCCACTGGACGATTTTTGTATGTAAATTACCTGAAGAAGGCAACGGATGTATGTTGCCGAAACGTTGTGTTTTTTAAAAATGTTTGACAATAAATAACAAGGCGTTATTTAACCTGTTGTTGTAATTTGTGAGCCTCATCCTAAGAAGTTTTCAAATCTAAGTACTATCTTAATATGTTTAAGCAGCTAAGAATACAAGTAAAACAAATATGGTGAATATCTGAGTGAGGTTCAAAATTCAATTAAAAATGATCCACAGCACCTGTGGAAATACATTCAAAACAAAAAGCGCAAGTCCAGAATCCCGGGTTCAATAAGGGTTGTGACGGAGGCTTACATTTCTGAGTCTCAAGAAATAGTCAATGCTTTTGCCACTATTCTCGAAAGTGTTTATATGCCATCAAATGCTGACTTCACGATAGAATCACACGATGGTGGTGACTTAGTGTATCTTGGTTTGATTAATGAGGACGAAGTTAGACGAGCACTACAAAAAATATAACCGAATATGACATCTGGTGTCGATAGAATCCCCTCTTTTATACTACAAGCCTGTTTTGGCACAGCCTTTACACATTATTTTTAATATATCCCTACAGGGACAAACGCTTCCTGACTTCTGGAAGACTACACGTGTATGTCCTGTTCAAAAATCCGGGGACATTAATAAGATAGAAAACCATCGACCCATTTCAATTTTGTCAAAGGTGTTTGATTCGATTATTTATGACAAGATCTTTAAAATAAAAATAAAGAATCGTATAATACCCCGGCAGCTCGAATTTTTCCACAAAAGATCAATTGTTACACATCTGGTCGTTTTCCTACAACAAGTGTATCCTACAATGGGCAAGGGTCTTCAGGTCGATACAATCTATACAGACTTCTCTAAAGCATTCGATAAAATTGACCAGATGCTTCACTTTGGCTTCCAGGAGTCTTTAATTTCATTTTTTTAATCATATTTGAATCGACGTATGAATTTCGTGCAATACAGTGGCTTTAAGTCTCACTGGGGAAAAACACATCCGTGTTTCAAGCCGAAGTGTTTGCAATTTTACAGTGTGCAAAACTAAACAGATTGAGGGCTTATACAAACAAGCGAATCAATATATTGTTGAATAAAACTGCGTCTACTCCACAAAAAGATCTTTATATACACGTTACAATTCGTGCAGGCTGCCAGACATGTTTCGGACTATATGTCCATCATCAGTGGCTAAGAAACTTGTACAATGTCGTTACATGTAGGAATTATACTTCATATGGACTTAATATAGAAATTGAAGAGTTACGGGATTAAAACGTCTATACAATATCTGTAATATAATAGCTTAATTAGGATGTGATGTAATATATAGTATTTGTTGAAATCTCACCATTTTGTGGAAAAGTGTTTACATTAAAATTATATGACTTGACTTAAATTATTATTACATAATGTTGAACAATATTATTCAAAAACATTTCTTTTCTTTTCTTTCCATTTAATTTTAATTTTCATTGTTGGAGAAAAATTTTTATTTTAAGAAATTTCCAACTACTGTGTTGTAGTGTGGATGACAAATCAGAAAGACAAGATGTCGAGTGGTAAATGTGAAGATAGTTGTGTATAATAGTATGGTTTCAGCCAAAGCTACACATTTGGTGTTTTAGGTAAGGTGAGGAATTCAAGTGAAGTGAGTTTATGTTGTTGTTTGGTGTATAATGAATTGAATGTGAATCATAGGTAAGTAGTTGTAGGAAAATATGTGTTATATGTACATTTCATTCTGTAATGTCTTTTATATGTTATGTAAGGATATATAATTTTAAAGTTCAATTTTAATGAAATGGGGTTGTGGGTTGATGACTTTTGTTTGTGTCAAGGAAGAGGTGATGTGTCATGTCCTAACCTCATATTTGTTATTTTGTTGATGTTGTTTGTAGGTTATGGGGTTTGTTTATGGAACGGCAGAGATGGATAGTTACACCGAGTTGAATTTGAGGGAATTGAAGAAAGGAAGGCAGTCGAATTCAAGTTGGTCGTTCACACAGGTGTATTTGGTGTTCTTTTTATATAAGTTAATTTCCATAGCTTCCAAGACATTCAGCATGGTGCTTTTAAGGCAGGAGTGGAGCATTTCAGCATTTTGGTCGATGGAAAAGGAGTGGTGTTCATTATAGACATGGTTGGCAAAGGCAGAGTTACTGTTAATTTCATCCGCATTTTCTTGAGCTAGCTGAGATCTTCATGTCAAAAATAGACCAAACCATTCTATCAAACAACATCCATGGTCCAAAATTCCTATGCCTAAAAAGATATGTGGATGACATCTTTGCTATATACATAGGAACCACAGACGAAGTTATCCAAACTCTTAACTTCATGAACTCTATACATGAACGTATTCAGTTTACCCATGAATCTGAAACAAACAACTCATTGGCTTACCTTGACCTAACTATACACAGACATAATAACGAACTCACATTCTCAATATTCCACAAGCCCACTTCGTCTGACGCTATTATCAATTACCACTCCAACCATCCTTCCACACACAAATTTTCAACATTCGAATCATACTTCCACAGACTTTTCCACGTACCAATGTCACACGAAAACTTTAATAACGAATTATCATTAATTTACCATATAGCCAGAGTAAACCACTATCCAATATCTACAATCAATAAAATATATTATAAACACCTAATAAAACACACATTCAATGGACTTACCACCATCAAAAATCCCACAAACAATAACTTCCACCCTATTACGTACATCGGTCCATTCATGCATTCCATTAAAAAACTATTTAATTACTGCAACATTAACATCTGCTTCAGAACTAGAAATACAATAGGCAATTACCTTGACAACAGCAAATCACCAGTTAATTGGCTTCAAAAATCCGGAGTATACTTACTAAAATGTGGCACCTTGAACTGTAATACCATATACATAGGTCAAACAGGCCGCAACTTTAATACGCGTATAAAAGAACACCATAAAATCATTGAAAAGGCCACTCAAGAAAATGCGGATGAAATTAACAGTAACTCTGCCTTTGCCAACCATGTCTATAATGAACACCACTCCTTTTCCATCGACCAAAATGCTGAAATGCTCCACTCCTGCCTTAAAAGCACCATGCTGAATGTCTTGGAAGCTATGGAAATTAACTTATATAAAAAGAACACCAAATACACCTGTGTGAACGACCAACTTGAATTCGACTGCCTTCCTTTCTTCAATTCCCTCAAATTCAACTCGGTGTAACTATCCATCTCTGCCGTTCCATAAACAAACCCCATAACCTACAAACAACATCAACAAAATAACAAATATGAGGTTAGGACATGACACATCACCTCTTCCTTGACACAAACAAAAGTCATCAACCCACAACCCCATTTCATTAAAATTGAACTTTAAAATTATATATCCTTACATAACATATAAAAGACATTACAGAATGAAATGTACATATAACACATATTTTCCTACAACTACTTACCTATGATTCACATTCAATTCATTATACACCAAACAACAACATAAACTCACTTCACTTGAATTCCTCACCTTACCTAAAACACCAAATGTGTAGCTTTGGCTGAAACCATACTATTATACACAACTATCTTCACATTTACCACTCGACATCTTGTCTTTCTGATTTGTCATCCACACTACAACACAGTAGTTGGAAATTTCTTAAAATAAAAATTTTTCTCCAACAATGAAAATTAAAATTAAATGGAAAGAAAAGAAAAGAAATGTTTTTGAATAATATTGTTCAACATTATGTAATAATAATTTAAGTCAAGTCATATAATTTTAATGTAAACACTTTTCCACAAAATGGTGAGATTTCAACAAATACTATATATTACATCACATCCTAATTAAGCTATTATATTACAGATATTGTATAGACGTTTTAATCCCGTAACTCTTCAATTTCTATATTAAGTCCATATGAAGTATAATTCCTACATGTAACGACATTGTACAAGTTTCTTAGCCACTGATGATGGACATATAGTCCGAAACATGTCTGGCAGCCTGCACGAATTGTAACGTGTATATAAAGATCTTTTTGTGGAGTAGACGCAGTTTTATTCAACATTATCATTCACTCCTCGATAAATGGATTACTTCAGAGAATCAATATATGTTCAGATAGCCAGGCGGCCTTAAGACCGCTCAAAAGACCTATGGTTACCACTAAACTGGTATGGGAATGCCAAAAAGAACTTAGGGCCTTGGCGGACTACAATAGGGTTAATCTAGTGTGGATCCCGAGGCACTCGGGAATCGAAGGCAACGAGAGAGCGGATTGGCTGGCTAGACAAGCCTCTGAAACCCCATATACTGGCACGGAACCTGCGCTGGGTTTGTCTAAAAGAACGGAGCGGAAACTTCTGAAGTGCTGGGTCAAAAGCGAGCACCAGAGATATTGGGAACATATTCCTAAGCAGGAACATGGTAAGAAATTCATACAAGGTGCAGCAACAAAACGAACTGGAAAACTGCTAACATTCACTGGGCATTGCGCCCTAAGCAGCCAACTAAATATGGGACTGTATAACGGGAACCTGCAATGTAGATTGTGTGATGGGGCAGTTGAAACAGCTTACCATGTGATATGTGAGTGTGTAGCCTTACAGCGAAGGCGACACGCTATTTTGGGCATGCGCTGATTGCCCCAGCAGATATTGACACCCAACACATAACTGAACTCCACAAGTTAGTGGAGGGTACAGGGCCATTGGATTGGGTGGCATAAAATACGGGGACTTTTCACAATAAGTCCATGAGGCTGCAGTGAAACCAGGGATAAATGCACCGTTGTTAAAGATCTTGGTGTGTTCATTGACAGCGAATTAACTTTTAATTATCATGTGTCCGAAACAAAGAAGAAGGTACTCAAATATCTGGGATTTATTTTTAGAACCACCAATTCATTCAACAATACTGTATTGTACAACGCAATGGTAAGATCAAAGGTTGAATATGCTGCCGTTGCTTGGTCTCCGATATATGGAGTTTATGTTAACTCTCTCGAAAATGTTCAACGAAAATTCCTCAAGCGACTAGCCTTCAAGATTGATGGTAGGTTTCCTGTCCGGGGACACGACCATGGCTTGCTATTGGAGAAATATGATTTTCAATCGCTGGAGATGCGTAGGCATTTTTCCTCTCAGTGTTTTATATTTGGTCTGAGTAACGGTCTTATTTATAGACTGTTCGCAATTTTTGGAGATGTTGCGGTTTAATATTCCGCAGTTCAATGCGAGAAGTGCCTATCTTTTCAGAATACCTCCGGTGCACGCAAATTATGAAGCAAGAGCTCCCATCTTCAAAGCATGTAATTTCTGTAATACTTAAACCATCTATACTAGAATTAATTACTTCAATTAGAATCCCAACACATTTAAACGTGATTTGAAGATTTTTCTGGGGGAAATGATTCAATAGATTCCATGTATTTGCTCAGTGAAATAGATCCATACGATCTTATATGTTTGTATTATTATTTGTGTTTACTATATTATATTCATAAGAGTTGTCTCGTAATTGGGTTGGCACCTGTTAGACAATAAATAGTTATTATTATAAAACTGTGTGGGCTTGTTTTAGGAAGTTCTGGCACTAATTAAGTCATTTGGCAATATTAATGAAAACATGCTAAAGAAACAGAGTAGACACATTGCTCAGCCGCCTTGCCATGTCACATTACGCGGCTGCGCGTGTGGATATTTTTGTGCGTGGTTGTCCTATAGTAGGTAAAATATGAGAACAGTAATAATAATTGGATTTTCGTCTTCGGGACCAACATCTTCTCCTTCCTCACTCTTTGGCCTTCAAAAGGCTAATCAATGGTAGTTCGACCTGAAGTAGGCTCAGTAAGAACGGGCTACGTATTCTTACAGGACTTTGTCGTCTTAGAAAACATATGGAAAGATTAGTCAGACAAGAGAGCGCCGAATGCAGATTACGTAGAGAGGCGGAAGAAACTCCTGATCCCCTAGTAACAGAATGCGCCGCTATCAGAAGAGAACGCAGGGAACACTTGGTCGCAGGTCGCAATTTTATTCTTAATCTTAATCCACAATGACCTCACAGCTTCAAAGACGTACCTTCAAAAATAAAACGAAGTGATACAGGAAGGTAATAGAATGACTTACTAATTTGGGAAAAATATGTGTAGAATTATGAATTTTAATATGGAATTGTGAAGTTGTTAATTATTGTTAATATCTGTTTAGAGTATATTTATAACTTCAGCAATCATGTTATAGCCTGTTTTTCCTCCGTTGTAGCTTGAAAAAGCGGAAATAAATCCGCGAAACGTCTCAGAATCTAAATTTGAGTGTTTGATTCATAAACATTGCCCTACAACCCACGATTCGATCTATTTATAGAATAAAGGGCACGAAATCAAGTCATGAAATGAAGTGTCCATGATTGAATGAATGATGTAATAAAGATGATCAATTGAAAAAATCGAGGATTATATAAATAAAAAAATAATAATTAAGTAAAACCTTTAAAAAAAAAATTGACTATAATTATGTTAATGTTATACTTTTTAATACTAAATTGATCAAAAATATCAATCACAATACGCACCTCAAAACCCTAAACATAGAATCACCATGCGAACTTTCACAAAATCCACCTTTAAAGTACATCAACAGCACCGCCATACTAACACTAAATATGGCCACATCACCGTAACCAATGTTTCGCACCATATTTCTCGATACAGCCATATTCCACAATGTTTCCGTGGCCACATTACTGACGTAGAGACACAGCAAAGGTCTACGTGACGGACGTTCTATTACTATGGCGAAAACGCTAGCTAAGAATGCGGGTATTGCAGACACTGTGAGCAGATTAAAGTGTCCTAGAACTCTCCTGGAAAATAAAAGCATAGAACATTAATATACATACATACCGGGTATTCCATTAAGGGTGGACAGGTAGCATATCTCAGGAAATAATAGTCGTAGGACAATGGGAAAACAATTCTTTTAGGGAAAGCGACCACGGGAAATCGCTGGAAATAGTTTTTTAGTTCCTAACTATACCGCTAGGGGGCGTAATACATACAGTAATGCGAAAAACGCATTTTTATTGAAAATTTCGCAATATAAGTTAGAAAAACAATACTACCACAGTAATGCTACTAAGATTCGGCATCCTTTTGGTGTATTAGTTTTTATTGTGCGGCTTGAAATAAAGGCAGCAGGGAAGTACGAAATTTTACCTAAGATTATGTCTATAACTTTGGTTTGGCTTAACCGAATTTATCAATCTAATTTTTGTTTAAGAACTCAAGCCTTGCTGATGAAGAAAAAAATATTTCAAATCATAATTGTTTTTTGGGGCTCCGCTAGATGGCGATATTTGCATCGCCTAAAGTTTTCTTGATTTTTCTTTAAAAACTTAAAGGGAATGATACAAATATTTTATCAAAAATTAAAAGTTAATTGAATTTGCAACAAAAAAATCCAAAACCGCACATCAAAATCTTTATTCGTTTCAGAGTTATGGCCAAATGAATGTTGTTCACCAAAATTCGTTGAAAGATCATTTATCTTTAATTTTCCGTGATCAAGAATGCCATTGGAAATAAAGAAATAGGTTTAAACTTTATTAAACTGATAGTTTAACAAATAAAAATAGGTAATGAAAAATCCATTAAAATTACCAAAATGCAGAATTGATGCAAAGAGTTCATTTAAATTTTTTTCGTCGTATTAATCTTTGTACATATGTTAACGGAGACCATTTTGAACAATTATTACAAAGTTATAATTAAAATACAAATTTGCTAATATAAAAATAAATTCTTCCTCACAGAATAAAAAAAAAATTGTTACTTTTAATGACAAATTCATCAATTTCCGATTGAAAACGTAAATTTTTTGGACAGTTTGACAAAAAAATATGCTTGACAGGCCCAGCGCCTAATCGCACAAAGGCGACCATACCTTAACGGAAATAAAAATATTTGACAATAAGAAGCAACTGTCCATATTTCATCCTTAATGCAATAACAAATTATTATTTTTCAAAATAATTAAAATATTCCAGTGCGACACCAGACACTAAAAACCGAAATATCTCCAAATCGACTTACTTTAGTGAATTTGAACAATAGTGCCTTTATTGCCTGGAAATGTACAGTGCATTATTTCGTGAACAAAAAAGGTAAAAAATTACACTGAGGAAAAAGTTACGGTTATTTTATTGGATCACAATTGCAGTGTGGAGCGCCCTCTAACGGCCACAGTAACATGGCGTCCATATTCGGGTTTGGCACTCCAAAAAACCCATGTGTACCAATTTTTTAGATAATTCGTTGAAAATGCACATTATATTAAATATTTTCAGTTTTTATTTTTCAACTTTATCACCCCGTATTTCCGAAAATGCAGCAATTTTGGACAAAGACAAGTTACGTTTATTCGGATTATTTTGAACCCACAAATCTGTGGTATGATTTTGTACAGACCTTTTAGAGACACCCTGTATAATAACCGCTTTATACCTAGCATGAACCAAACTATCGGAGTTGGCACTTTCTCGGTAGGCGTGGTTTCAAAAAGAATTGAAGCAGGCGCGCTCGCTTCTTACGCATCTGGTCTATTAAATCTATGGTAGTGGGCGATGCTGTCGTTTCTATTGCTTGTTTTTCCTGTCTCCACCTATTTATCAGGACCGAACTTAGTAGTGGTACCTGCCCGAACGCGACGCGAATTTTCATAAAATTACTGTCGTAAACTACAAGCGAGAAAGTTTGTTAAATTAGACAAAAAGTTGATCAGTTTTGTGCTCTTTGAATAGCTGCCAAGAAACACCCGAATTCTAGAGGGACATTACATATATTCGACAAATCGTCATTTTTTAAATGAATTTTGGTTGAAAAAGTAAAAGAAAAATCTGACAATAATTTTTCTTAACTAGAAGGACGTATGTATTACTTACAAGAATATTTAACCCTGTGTCTCGTTCCTTTTAAGAGATACGTAATTCAACTTTTCTATTTCTTATGGGCGCCATATTTGATTTGTCAACCCTTAGTTAAAGTTAAAAAATTTCTTGTGTAGTGTAGTGTAGATTTTTATAAAAGTTTTACTTTTTCAACCAAAATTAATGACGATTTTCATGTTTTGTCGAATCTTTAGAAAGTCCCTGTATAAATCGGGTGTGTCTTGGCAGCGTTTTAAAGAGCACAAAACTGAGCAGCGTTTGTCTAATTTAACTAATTTAATTTAACTTCCTATCCTGTACAGTTTAAGAAATAGCAAAACCATAGAATAAATAAACAGAGAATGTGATCTGGCTGATGGGGGAAGAGACTGCGCATATTATTGCGCACTCAAAATCGCCATGTTTTCTTATTAACTCATTGTCGTCGGGATATTTTATTTATGCTTTGCCATTTCAAGTGATTTGTTTTCCAGTGCCGTAGTATTCTGTGTGTTATATAGTTATATTGTGTGTTTTTGTTTTATAAACTTTTGAGAGTTATATTGTTTATTTTGAAATGCAAAAAAGCAGAGGCGGAATGGTTTGTGCTGCGAAGAATTGCAGGAATAAATCTTATAACTGCAATTTATCATTCTTTAGTTTCCCGATGGATAGTAAAAGGTAAGATATTTATGTAGTATTCGAATTAGATGCATATAAAATTAGAATAAAATAATATCACATAGGTACATTAAATCAAATTACCAATTGTTATTTTGAAATTAAAATATTTCTAAACAAACTGTTTAAAAGATTGAGCTTACTTGCCTAAAAAAATCACACAAGTTTTTTAAAAAACATGAATAACTTCGATTAATTTCGCAGCACAGTGGCCCTTATCTTTTATATTTCTTATTTTTTCTTATTTATTATTCTTGAACCTTCATCTTCAAATTTCTCTTATTTTTCTTGTATTAGGGTGAGGTTCACAATCATACATCTTTTATAACTCTCTTCAGTCTATTTGCACATAAAAGTCCAATACATCTTAAGCATTCTAAAAATAGAGCTTAAAAATCTTACTAGATGAGTGTTATTACATTTAAATTACATATTTTAACTATTATAGATATTAGCAGGTAGTAAATTCTCGTCTCAGATTTTTATTTCCCTTTTATTGGGGCTGATTTTAGCATTGTTTTGTAGGTATATAATGGGAAATTCCCAACATGTGTGCTTGCGTTGTTTTTTTGAAGGCCATAAACAGGTAAAATATAATGACATTCTCAATTACACTTAAGGAATTGAAAATCGGTAGACCTATTGTATAAATTAGAACAATCTTATTTTACTCTATCTAAAATTCATAAATTTATATTTGCCCGTAATCAATTACACTTTTTTTTCTTTAGAGCTGAAGTATGGTTGAAAATTGTTTAATTAAGTTAAATATTATTAATAATTTTATTAATTTAAGCCAAAATGTAACGTTTGAACATCCATGTTCTAATTTTCAAAAAAAAATTATATTTTAGGTTAAGGTTATTTTATACAATAGAAATTTTAAAAATAAAAATAAAATTATTATATGGAAACATGAATAAAAGTAAAAAACTATTTGTTTGTTTTTATAATTAATAATGATGTAATTCTATTACTCCCCTGTTCTTTACCTATCCTGTAATTTCAATAATACGTAAATACGGATATGTGGTTAATATTAAAAAATGGCTGCCACCGCCTCGAACAGGACAATAGAAAGTGGTGGGAGTGAATATTCTCTGTTTATTTATTCTATGGCAAAACTGTATATACCTATGAATTAGTAGGCACCCTGTACACCAAACATTTCAGAAGTTATGCGCGCCACTGGAGATTCGAGTGTGTTCAGAAATTACCTGCTACTTCCACATCAATCAACGAGGAACTAAGAAAAAACATTAAGAAATTCAACCCAGTGTTTCAAAAAAAATGTTAAAATTGAAAAAGTCGAATTTCAAGTGTGTCACTTATTTTGGAACTGAGTGTAGCAGTAAATTAATTAAGTAACGTGAAAATACAAATTTAAACAAATACGTTTAAGTAATGTAAAATTAACTCAACCTGCAATCATAATAATAAACAATAAAAGCATTATTTCAATTATTGGAAAAATGTTTTTGTTCCAAGGTCACTAAATACTGAAGTACTCTTAAAAATAAAACTGATAACAACGTAATGGTTAAAAATAATGTTCTAATTAAAGTACCGGGTACTTTTGCGGAGTTTCTCCGTTATTTTTATAAATAGAGAGTTGCTGTTTTCGCTACTTTTTCGTAAAACTAAAGATGCCGTTAACAAAATTTTCATAGCCCTTTTAGTTGTTAAGATACAGGGCTAAAATGTTGCATTTTCAGTTATATAGTTTTGTTTCATAATATATGCGCAGGACTTTACGATGTGAGAGCTCGTCCAAAAATATGAAAAAAAGTTTCTATTAACTAACCCTCTAAAATGCACCATTTTCGAGATACAGGGTGTTGAAATTGAAAAAACAAAATTAGTTTTTTGCGAATATCTCCGGAATCATTTATCGTACAGAAAACAGCTTTTGTAAGCATTTGCTACTCATAATAAGCTAAGTTTATGCAAGAATTTCTTTTTTTTATGTATAATTGGTGAAGATTTTGAAGGAGTAGTGGGTGTTTTTCTCCCCAATTTCTACGCCACTGGAAAAAGTACGGTTTTAATATACCCATTTGAATCGCCAATGTTTTCTACACAAAAAAGATACTCTTGGTCATAAGCTCTAAACTTGGCCGTTTTCGAGGAAAAACAACTTGTTCAGTCATACCTTGTATTAACTAAAATAAGATATAAGCAGACTGAATATTTTACAGACGTTTGTAATAGTTTCTTACCTTAAGGAACACAGAAACATAGAATACCCAAACCCAGTAAAACTAAGGAATGCAGTCGATTGTAAGATGCCATAGAGAGTTTTCTTGAGATCTTCTTTCGTTGGAATTCTACCTTTCATCAACAACGTACACTGAAACAATGATATTCATGTAGTATTGGTAAACAACAAGAGCAGTCAGACATAAATAATATGCTATCTTGCTAGCTGCTATAATGACAGTCCAATTTTAATTCTACATAATTATTTTTAATACAGAAGTATAATATGTACAGGGTAGGCAAATTTCGATGTTTTTAATACAGGTAGGTACAGCCTAGACCGTAATAGATAGAGCGAAACTAAGTGACACGTCACGTTCGAGTTTTTTGAGCTTAGTTTAATGCCGTAATCGGAGCGCGGCTAACTTGATTAGTCTTCTTTATACAGAACGATTTTTATTTTTTGTAATTTTCTTTTTTCCTTTATATTTCGGTTGTTATTAGAGTTACGTGAATATGTTTAATCATACGTTTTAAGTGTGGATTTTGTAAATGATCCATAATTAATACGGTTTTCTTTTAAACTTCCAAATATTTTTCTATAATGCTGTGTTGTTTCTGGGTATCAGTTGCAGCATGTTTCAGCTGCAATATTATAATTTTTCTTGTGTTGAATAAAACATTGAAACAATTAGCCTACTTAGTAAATTTTTATTTTATTTGCAAACATGCATAAAATATGCTTTTTATTTATTTTTATTAAGTTTTACTAAATATGTAGCTACTTGTCATACATGGTTGTCAAGGGAATGAAATTTGGAATCTACTGACGCTTGAATATATAGGGTGTCCCATTTAAGAAAACAAAGTTGATCTTGAACAATTGGACTTCGAAAAAAAATCATTGATACGCCACTGCATTAAGCATCAAATTATCTCTAACTTTTATAAAAATACTTTTTCGGTAACTCTAAATAACAACCGAAATATAAATAACAATCGAAATATAAAGAAAAAACAAAATGACAAAAAATGAAAGAAAACTAATCATTAAACTAAGCTCAAAAAAATCGAACGTGACGTGTCACTTAGTTTCGCTAATATACAGGGTGTCCCCTCTCAATTGGAAAAAAACTTCTGGGGCATATTGAGTAACCATAGACAAGCAGTGTGAGATAAGAGACTGATGTCCGGCAGTGCATGGTTTTCAAAATACAGGGTGTCAAATTTTTTTTCAAAAAACCTTTTTTTATCAATATCTCAAAGACACGTTAACCGATTTTCTTGAAATTCGCTGGTGATGTAAGCTTAATAAGACGCTCAGTTAGGACTAATTAAATTATGACTTCCAGTGGCGCCCCGGGGGACAGTGTCACGAATAAAAATGACAAAAAAATGTACGCTACTGACTTTTTTTGAAAATTTTATATTTTTTAGAAAGCTCAGTTAAAAATACAACTTTTTTGTCACTTGATATTTTTTCGTATCTCTCTCCGTTTTCAAGAAAAAATTTTTATTAAAAACTTTATTAAAAGGTTCATTATTATTAAAAAGAAAAACAGGAGGCTTTTTTACAAATAATTTATTATTAATAGTGAAAATCTAAAACAAAACAATGTTGTCATGGTAACACATAAACATGTCAAACTTTAGTAAAAGTGTCAGTTTATAAGTACTTAATTATCTTCAAACATTACACTAATTGCAAAAATGAGCCGAGCTTGCAAATATGCATCTCTTGTATGGGGAAGCGCGCGGTAATTCTTTGTTAGCACAACGGTTGTACGGGCAGCGGTTCCCAAATCGTGAATTGCCAAACCATAAGATTTTTGTCAAAATTAATCAAAATCTACGGGAGACCGGCTCATTCGTGATAAGTATTGCAGAAATGGCAACTTTCTGTGTTTGTTTCTTGCGCGTTTCTGTTTAACAGCCAATCTAAGAAGCTTTGTTATCTTTGCAGCCTGTTCGAGAATTTGCAAGGCAGTGTCCGATCAGAGATGCCGTTGAGGATGAGGTCATGGTACGCATTCAGCACTCGTCAGATTGCGTCGCGACTTGATTGCAACAAAAATACTGTCCATCGAGTATTGAAAATCTGCATCCATTTAAACTTTAAACGGTGCAGCATCTACTGCCTGGCGACGCTCCTCGGCGGCTCGAGTTCTGCGAGTGGTTGCATGGTGTTAATGTTTGGGCAGGTTTTCTGGGCGACAATTTGATTGGGCCGTACGTTCTACATGATCACCTCAACGGGAATAACTATCTAGTTATTTTGCGAGATATTCTGCGCGAGCTGCTGGAAGATGTACCCCTCCACTTGCGTAGAGAGGCCTGGTTTCAACACGATGGTTGTCCTCGACCAAACCTACAACAACAGGTGGATTGGTAGAGGTGGTCCCGTCCCTTGGCCAGCAAGGTCGCCGGACTTGGCCCACTAGACTTTTTTCTTTGGGGCGAAATGGAACGGTTGATCTATGCAACTCCTGTGCCGACAATGGAGGACCTAGTTGCTAGAGTTGTGGTGGCAGCGGAATTTATCGCGAACAATCCAGGCGTGTTTGCTCGGGTGCGCGAATCCTGGCTCGACAGGTGCAGAAAATGCATCCAAATGCATGGTGAACACTTTGAGCATTTGCTCCACTATTAATAATAAATTATTTGTAAAAAAAGCCTCCTTGTTGTTCTTTCTAATAATAATGAACCTTTTAATAAAGTTTTTAATAAAAAATTTTTCTCGAAAACGGAGAGAGATACGAAAAAATATCAAATGACAAAAAAGCTGTATTTTTAACTGAGCTTTCTAAAAAAATATAAAATTAAATTAAAAAAGTCAATAGCGTACATTTTTTTGTCATTTTTATTCGTGAGACTGTCCCTCGGGGCGCCACTGGAAGTCATAATTAACATTTAATTCGTGCTAACTGAGCGTCTTATTAAGCGGACATCACCAGCGAATTTCAAGAAAATCGGTTAACGTGTCTTTGAGATATTGATAAAAAAAGGTTTTTTGAAAAAATCTTCGACACCCTGTATTTTGAAAACCATGCACTTCCGGACATCAGTCTCTTATCTCAAACTGCTTGTCTATGGTTTCAATATGCCCCAGAAGTTTTTTCCAATTGAGAGGGGACACCCTGTATAAAAGCCAAATAAAATGTACAGTTTTCCCTTAATTTAAAGAGTCAACTTAGCATAACTAAGGTAACAACATTGTAGAATAACTTGTATAAAACAAACCATAGTTAATATTGTGTCGTTTTCTGTATTTTGTAGCGCTGAAGATGAAAATAAAGATTTTCGAAAGCTTGGCATATAGCAAATAAGAGTTTCACTAATAAATCCAAGATATAGCCTATACCCTAAATTAAAAAAAAATTACTATATAATATATACAATATATACACCCAAAAATTATGAAATAATACAGTATGCTTGGCGCCATCCGCAGATTTGTAGGTATATTTCTTGGCTTTGTATTTATACAAACCAAGAAAATAAGATTTAAAAGATTGTTAATTAAGCAAAATAGTATTAATTTTTTTACCAAATATGTCACTAAATTGATTTGAGCTGATTTCTTAACCATATAAATACCGGTATTAATCATAAAAAACAAACAACTTTCATCAAAAATGTGGATATCACTACAGTCCGCAAAATTAAACTTACTACAAATAGCCATTGATCTTAATCAAAAAAATAAATAAAAATCAACACTTCAGAAGACACGAATGACCAACGTACAAACATTACACACTTGTGTTAGTCGATATGCACATAACACACACTGTTATGTGGTCGATATGCCACAGATTTTATTTTATATTTAAGAGGGGAATCCGAAATGGTTACTTACAAAAATGTCCGATGGTGCATCTCATTTCATTCCAAATTATTCATTTCTTAACTTAGAGTAATTTTTTAGAATATTTTAATATATTCTTCTCCTCAATAGGTGTCGCCAAAAACTAAAATGTCATATTTCTATTTTGCGTAAATTATTTTCACATTCTTTTTTGTGCTAGTATTCGTATACGTTTGATGCTCATCTTCGCTTAGACTAGTTATAGTTATATACTATTATACATAAAAAGGATGAATTTAAAAAAACTGGTCTTATTTGCGATAAATAGTCAAGAATTTTAAATATTTTCAACATATTATTTTTTTACCAAGCCTCTAAATTTTCACAAATTGATGATTTTTGTGAAAATCGTAAAACATAGGAGGTATATGACACCTTAAGAGGGGCGTTTGAATAAAATCGTTTGCAGACCTATTTTTGCGCATGGTAGACTCCACTAATACGTATCTGATAGCAAAAATTTTGATAGGGAGTTAAAGAGTAAAGATGGGATTAGGTATTGAAGTATTTTGAAGTTGAAATATTGGATAGTTAGTTCAAAAACAGAGTTAGAAAATCATCATATTTCGCTTTGCAGGCATAATTTTGCGCATGGTAGACGCCACTAAGACGTATCTGCTAGCAAAAATTTTCATAGGGTTTTAAAGACCAAAGATGGGATTAGGTAATGAAGTATTTTCAAGCGGAAAGATTAAATAGTTAACTCATAAATTGAGTTCAAACATGGGTAATTTTTTCAAATTTACAGATATATTTTTGTGGATGGAAATCTCCACTAATACGTATCTGGTAGCAAAAATTTTAATAGGGTCTTAAAGATTAAGGTTTGGGTTAGGTAATAAGGTATTTTGAGGCTACAACAATAAATAATTACTTAATAAATTGAGTTCAAAGTCAGCAACTTTTTCCTCATTTTGTGCTATGATTCTAATATTTAATAATGATAATATTACTTTATTACCTAATTTATATATTTAACAATCACTTGTAATTAAAATTGTTCGTGAAAACTTTCTGTATTAGACAATATCCATATATAAAAAAAACCCTCATATTTCTCTTCAAATATCCGCCATTTTCTTATATTTTTTTTATAACTGTAGCCAACAAACAAGTAATTAGTAGTTGGGACAGCATTCAAGAGATGGCGCTGTTTATACACAGTGACACAAAAATCTAATGGTTTTGTCGTACTTATATTATTAATATTTAGTTGTATGTGGTATAGTATATTATGTATATGCGTATGTACTAGGAGTAGGGATTATTAACGTTAGCCATGTACAGTAATATCAGAGAATACATAAACATCTATGGTAATATTATGTAGGTATACCTACTGTTAGAGGATAAATACAAGAAGGGATAAAGTAGTAGTAGTTTGTTACGTTAGTTTATTGGAAATAATACAATTATAATAATTATTAAAATTCTGTTTCGTTACGCAGGTCATATATTTTTGATTATATTATAACTAGTCGGGAAAGTTTTAGGGTGACACAACCGATTTTTTATGATCTATAGAGAGAATACAAGAACTCCCGACTGGTAGTTATTATAAAATTATAAGATACCCTTGGTAGGGGTTTAAATAGTGTTTAAAATTTCACCAGTTAGGTAGTTGGAACGTATATACAGGGTTATTCACGCCATACGACACGGAATACTGTGGTTAAACTATTTAATTTCCTTGAAGTTTTATTCATGGGTTCGATAAAAATGATTTATGGCTACATTTTAAAAATATTGTGAGTCTATACAGGGTGTCCCAAATATGAGAAATTAACCATAGTTGTGTTTTTTTAAATGGAATGCCCTGTATATGAATCAATTTCCCGTTCAAAATAAACCTAAATTTCATTAAAGCCCATCTCACCTAAACCTGACAGTTTTTTAAATATTTATGTTTTAATAAAAATATAGACATAATTTGAATGAAAAAATTCACACCTATTTGTTTGTTCTTTTTAAGCCAGTCTAGGCTGATGAATATCTCATCACTTGTTACGCCAAATATAAAAAATCCCCAATACTAAATACAGGGTGTCCAATAATATAACTTATATGAACGTAAAGTTTAATTCTAAATAACTTGTTTATTTCAAATGGAACACCCTGTATATGAGGTAAAAATTAGATGCACAAAGTAATTCTCTGTCAAATATTATAATACTTTCCTATGGATAACTCTTGACGTTTTCGTGGAAAATGCACATATTCATAATATTATGCGAATTTTTAATTGAACCTGTTAATTTCATGTAGACCACCCTGTATTTGATGGTGATGAAATTAATTATCTATTAATCACTATGAGGTTTTCTTATAGATATGTATATTTTTTTAATGTATGGAAAAAGCACATATTGGATAGGAAGACTTTTTCAAAATTATATTCGTCAAGTCAGACATGAGAATTTGACAAACCATAATTTAAACAATAACATAATAAATAAATACATTTTTAACTTAAATTAAATAAAAAAATATACCTACATAAAAACTGATAAATTTTATAATAAATGTTCAAAATGATTGGACTCTAGGCACATTTCAATCCTTTTCTTAATCCTTCAACAACTTTAATCTGGTGTAACGCTTCTAAACGCTTCATTTATTTGCTCCTTCAAAATTAAAAAAGTTTTCATTTGCGATGATTTTGTTCCTGGCCCATTTACAAAATTCAACACGATTTAAAATCAATATTGAAAAGTTCTTGATGCAGTTGCACTGTATTTGGGTGGTATCTTTCGTTAAACTGCCTTAACAGCCTCTCGAAGACCGCTTTTTTGGGGTGATTTTGCGCCAGGAACCTTTGAGCGTAAACTCGCGATTCCAGTAAAGCGTTTTTGGACCATTCTCCCAGAATAAAAATCATGTGTATGCTTTCTCCTTTGGAATAGGTTCGCATTTTTGAATTGAAGTGAATTAAATCAAATGTCACAGATAAAAAACTGTTTTATGAAAAATTCTCAACTCTTAGGTAAGAATTTTCAACCGACTATTTGACAGTAAATATTAAATTACAAAAATGTATTCTCTTCTTCTCAAATTCTCATGGCTGACTTGATAAATATTATAATTTTGAAAATTCTTCCTCTTATTGCCAATATGTGTGCCTCTTCCATGCAAAATTAAAGATAAGTATACATATCTATAAGAAAACTTTAATTTTTGCATCATTAAATACAGGGTGGTCTACATGAAACTAAGAGATTCAATTTCAAAATCGCCTAATATCATGAATATGTGCATTTTCCACAAAAACGTCAAAAGTTATTCATAGGAAAGTATTATAATATTTGACAGATAATTACTTTATGCATCTAATTTTGACCTCTTATACTGGGTGTTCCATTTGAAATAAACAAGTTATTTAGAATTAAACTTTACGTTCATATAAGTTATATTATTGGACACCCTGTATTTAGTATTGGGGGCTTTTTATATTTAGCGTAACAAGTGATGAGTGGGTATATTTATCAGCCCAGACTGGCTTAAAAAGAACAAACAATTAGGTGTGAATTTTTTCATTCATATTATGTCTATATTTTTATAAAAATTTAAATATTTAAAAAACTGTCAGGTTTAGGTGAGATGTACTTTAATGAAAGTTAGGTTTATTTTGAACGGGGAATCTAAAAATATATTCATATACAGGGCATTCCATTTAAAAAAACACAACTATGATTCATTTCTTATATTTGTGACACCCTGTAAATACTCACAATACCTAATACCCTACTTAATTTTTTAAATTTTTACTGTTAAAATAAGTAATGTACCAATCGTAAATCAAATAGATAGGTACTATGTTAAACCGCATATTAAACTAAAACTTAATTTTTCTCGAAAATGCAGCATTCTATCATCTTGAGATAAGAATACCTCATATTTCCTAAGAATGATCTCAGAATTCTCGAAAAGTTAGTGACAAAGAAGTTTTTATTAGAAATGTCCGTTGATACCCGTTTGGACGCCTATGTTCGCATATTTAATTCAGCAGTGTATGGCTAACGAATGCTTCTATTTAGGGAAATATCTTTGTCACCTTTCACTCCAATGGCTAAAGGCGCTTTCGCTTTCTTTTAAAAACTATAACTGCTTTCGGAAGCAATTTCGCATTAGAAGTTTGCCATGAAATCTGCTCTACAATTTGTGGCTTTCGCTTGGTCCATTAGTTTCTGAACACATTGTATACTATTAGGAAAGACACTCTTTGATGCATGAAATAAACGCCTCATGGTTTTGAAACTGACAAACTAAAACAACAGGGCTAACCTAATACATTTTGAAAAACACTGCAAGCATACAGGGCGGTCCAAAGAATAGATAAGTATGTATTATCATAGTTAGGAAAGACACTCTTTGATGCATGAAAAAAACATCTCATGGTTTTGAAACTGACAAACTAAAACAACAGGGCTAACCTAATACATTTTGAAAAACACTGCAAGCATACAGGTCGGTCCAAAGAAGAGATAAGCATGTATTATCATAGTTCTGGTTTTTTAAATAGAACACCCTGTATTGGAGTATTTAATAGTCCCTCAAAAATAACTGGGATTCAGTTTAAGGTGTCATATACCTATGTTTACGGTTTTCACACAAATCATCAATTTGTGAAAATTTAGAGGCTTGGCAAAAAAATAATATGTTGAAAATATTTAAAAATCTTGACTATTTATCGTAAATAAAACCAGTTTTTTTACATTCATCCTTTTTATGTATAATAGTATATAACTATAACTAGTCTAAGCGAAGATAAGCATCAAACGTATAAGAATGCTAGCACAAAAAAGAATGTGAAAATAATTTACGCAAAATAGAAATATGATATTTTGTGTCACTATGTATTAATTTTTGGCGACACCTATTGAGGAGAAGAATGTATTAAAATATTCTAGAAAATTACTCTAAGTTAAGAAATGAATAATTTGATATTCAATGAGATTCACTAGCGCCACCATCGGACATTTTTGTAAGTAACCATTTCAGATTCCCCTCTTAAAACGAATCCCAGTTATTTTTGAGGGACTATTAAATACTCCAATACAGGGTGTTCTATTTAAAAAACCAGAACTATGATAATACATGATTATCTCTTCTTTGTACCGCCCTGTATGTTTGCAGTGTTTTTCAAAATGTATTAGGTTAGCCCTGTTGTTTTAGTTTGTCAGTTTCAAAACCATGAGATGTTTTTATCATGCATCAAAGAGTGTCTTTCCTAATTATGATAATACATACTTATCTATTCTTTGGACCGACCTGTATGCTTGCAGTGTTTTTCAAAATGTATTAGGTTAGCTCTATTGTTTTAGTTTGTCAGTTTCAAAAACATGAGTCGTTTATTTCATGCATCTCAGAGTGTCTTTCCTAATAGTATACAATGTGTCCAGAAACTAATGGACCAAGCGAAAGCCACAAATTGTAGAGCAGATTTCATGGCAAACTTCTAATGCGAAATTGCTTCCGAAAGGAGTTGTAGTTTTTAAAAGATGGCGGCTTAGCATAGGTTTTTTAAAGGTATCGCGAAAGCGCCTTTAGCCATTGGAGTGAAAGGTGACAAAGATATTTCCCTAAATAGAAGCATTCGTTAGCCATACACTGCTGAATTAAATTGCGAACATAGGCGTCCAAACGGGTATCAACGGACATTTCTAATAAAAACTTCTTTTTCACTAACTTTTCGAGAATTCTGACATCATTCTTAGGAAATATGAGGTATTCTTATCTCAAGATGATAGAATGCTGCATTTTCGAGAAAAATTAAGTTTTAGTTGAATATGCGGTTTAACATAGTACCTATCTATTTGATTTACGATTGGTACATTACTTATTTTAACAGTAAAAATTTAAAAAATTAAGTAGGGTATTAGGTATTGTGAGTCTATAGAGGGTGTCCCAAATATATGAAATGAATCATAGTTGTGTTTTTTTAAATGGAATGCCCTGTATATGAATATATTTTTAGATTCCCCGTTCAAAATAAACCTAATGTTGGAATATTTTGGTATATAAGGGTACTATTCAATGGCCTGCAACTTGTTTATATTAACACACTTCATATTCTACTTGGTGTGTTATTGTATTTCAATAATTATATCATATAACCCAAGATTGCTTTCTGTTTGGTTTTTGTTTATGCTAACTCTCTAAACATATCAACGACTAATATTTTGAAGAAGGCTGAATGTACAAGTTTTAATTTAGATGTCGAAATGGAAGTGAACTTTTAGTTAGTCAGATGATTGTATTGTTAGAGAATAGTCGAGGATAGAAAAAGCTATTGTATTTAACGGATTAAATTCAATTATTTGTATTATTTTCGGGTTTTATTGGAATTTACTGTTATTATCCTTACACTAACTTTCATTAAAGTACATCTCACCTAAACCTGATAGTTTTTTAAATATTTAAATTTTTATAAAAATATAGACATAATATGAATGAAAAAATTCAAACTATTTGTTTGTTCTTTTTAAGCCAGTCTGGGCTGACACAATATATACACCCAAAAATTATGAAATAATTCAGTATGCTTGGCGCCATCCGCAGATTTATAATAAGAGAAATAAGATTTAAAAGACTGTTAATTAAGCAAAATAGTATTAATTTTTTTACCAAATATGTCACTAAATAGATTTGAGCTGATTTCTTAACCGTATAAATACCGGTATTAATCATAAACAACAAACAACTTTCATCAAAAATGTGGATATCACTACAGTCCGCAAAATTAAACTTACTACAAATAGCCATTGATCTTAATCAAAAAAATAAATAAAAAATCAACACTTCAGAAGACACGAATGAGCAACGTACAAACATTACACACTGGTGTTATTCGATATGCCACAGATTTTATTTTATATTTAACAATTATTATCCACGCGCAAAATAAACAATAATGTATACTTATTGAACCCGAATAGTTTAGTAATCAGTAACGCAACCTATAACCTGTCGTAACATATAACGACAATTTATCAGTTTGGAAGCCATTTAAACCATAAAAATAATTAGGTGGTAGGCATACACTGTGTCCCTCCGGGAAGCATAGCGTTTGCTATAAAAGTAGAGCGCGAATGTCATAGGATACGCAAAATAAATAAATATTACATTACCTATACGATTAACGAAAACCCTGTGCTAAATTTATAAATAAAAAAATAAAAAAACTGCAAGTGCAGGGAATTACTACGAGCACATATATTTATTTTTTCCAATTAATGGCACTGCGTGTGCTTTAATCGCATAGGTAATGTAATATTTAAGCCTTCTGCGTATCCTATGCGATTAGCACTACGCGTAGCGCTACTTCTATAGGAAACAAACAAATTCCTCCTAGCATAAATGAACCAACCGAGTAACATCCTCCTGCAAGAGGTAGCAGTCGATGAAACCTCGGATCGTCCTATAACACTTGAGATCATCAGTAAACAGCTTGAATTCACTATAATATAAAGCATTGCTCTATTAACATTCGACTTTCAGTGCAAACTTCTAACATTCACTATTGTAGCATTTTTTTTGTAATGTTTTAAAACAAAGCAAACTAGAATACTTGTATTAAATTTAATTTAGTTGTTTATTGAGTACTATATACAACGACAAAAAAAAATAAAATAACTTACTTAAGATATTCAAACCCTAAAATATAAATATACATTTAATTATTATACATTATATGTCAGTTATTGCTTATATATCTGAGCCTTTAGGTGACTTCTTTGTCATGTTTTATGCGCTTCAAAAAACCTGAAAGATAAATTAAATAAGTTAAGTAATAAACGTAAATATTTACAGATTTATAATCAAATAAATAATATAACTAATGATTACTTTAATACTTACCTATACTTTGGAACCTACCTGTATCATCTTCTAAATACTACCTGTAACATTTCTAATTACAGATTTCCTTTAATGAGCACTTTCTTTTACTATACAATACAACTCTCAATATAAATATTCTCTCTTTTTCTCGCTGGTGGTAAAGTTCGTACGCACTTCGAAAATTCATGCGACATTCACACAAACAACAAATTGACCTTACCTTTTCGCAAGGACAATTCATTACTGGTAGAGTCTTCGGTGGCAATAGATTTGAAAAAGTTAAAGTTTCATTTGGTTGTGTTCCGAGTTTTGGGATTTGAAATTGACAATCAATCGTTGAAATTTAATAAACATAATAAACCGGATCAGTTACGTATCACCATATATTATATCCAGTTTTCGAGATTGTTGTGTAGTGGTTTTATACAACACGTAAGTACTTTATCCTCCTTTTTTTTTTTTAAAAAAAACCCCAAACTTATTGGTCTTTCTAATTTTTTATAATGTCTGTTTGGCTTATATCGGGTCCGCCATCTAACGTTTTTTTTTTCAACTAGTGCTTATTTCGTGAAGGGTAACACTTAGCTCATGTCTGATTTGACAGATAATTAGTTTTATCCTTCCGCTGAACGAATATGGTTGTGTATACGCTTGAACAACGCTGGGAAATATTGCGACATTACTTTGAAAATCATGGTAATGTTGCAGAATGTGTGCGAAAATTGCGTACGGATTTTGGAAGAAGAGAAGCACCGTCAGCTCCGTATGTTCGTTATCTCGTGAAAAAAGTGAAAGAAACTGGCATCCTCATCGATAAACCAAAGCGTGAAAAGCCAAAAACAGTGCGTACACCCGAGAATATTGCTGCTGTGGCAGAAAGTGTGCGTGAAGCGCCATCAACATCAATTCACCGTCGGTCTCAACAATTGAACATTTCGGAGACATCATTGAGACGAATTTTGCATAAAGACCTTGGTATGACGCCATACAAAGTCCAATTGGTTCAGGAGTTGAAGCCAACTGACCATCCAATACGTTTTCGCTTCGCTCAGTGGGCCTGCGATCGACTTACAGAAGATGCCGATTTTGCCAAAAAAATCATCTTTTCAGATGAAGCTCATTTTGATCTTGGCGGGTATGTAAACAAGCAAAATAGTCGCATTTGGGGCACAGAAAACCCGCACGCATACATTGAAAAGCCGATGCACCCAAAACGAGTCACTGTTTGGTGCGGATTTTGGTCCGGAGGCATAATTGGGCCATTTTTCTTCGAAAATGAGCAAGGAGTGGCCGTTATAGTCAATGGCGATCGTTATCGGGCCATGTTGAACGAATTTTTGAAATTGAAGAGGAGGATATTGGCAACATTTGGTTTCAACAGGACGGCGCTACGTGCCACACAGCCGAAGCTACACTCGATGTTTTGCGCCCTGTTTTTGAAGATCGCATTATCAGCCGCAGCGCTGATGTCGTTTGGCCACCTCGGAGCTGCGATTTGACACCGTTGGACTATTATTTGTGAGGTGCCGTCAAAGATAAGTGTTACGCCGACAAGCCAGAGACAATTGACGCTTTAAAGGACAATATTCGTGAAGCCATTGGTGAAATACAGCTGCACACAATCGATAATGTGCTTAAAAATTGGACCGATCGTGTAGGCTACTGCATGGCCAGCCGAGGCAGCCATTTGAATGAAATTATTTGTCATTATTAACCGGAAGGATTGTACTTTCAAATAAAAAAAGAAATTTGAGAAAATATTCAGCAGTTTTTCTTTTATAGCATTTAAAAAAAAAAAAGTTATCTGGCAGACCCAATACAAACTTCATTCTATCCTACTTGGATTTTGCACAGGCGTTTCCTGTTCACATACCCCCAGCTGCTTACTGGGGTAAGTAAATAAAAAAAGGTTGAAATTCTATCAAGGTTTTTTACATAAATAATTTCTTCCCAGGGTTTTTTTGTGTTACCGAAAGTTTAACTACGGTTCTACGTGCTAATACCGAAGGATACGTATTATAACATTCCGATCACTACCTTTCACCACGTAAACTTCACCTCACTCCGTCAACCTGTGGAGCATTCAGTACGAAGAAAAAATAAAGGCCAGATTTTTTATTACTAACCTAACCCATTTAGTAGTATTATTAAAACTATTAGCTAAATTTTGTGAAAACAAAATACGAATTGATTGATTAATGATTCACAGATTATTTAATTTATTGGCTCATCATGAATTTCAAGAATGAGTTATTAATAATTGTGCACATGATAGTAATTTGAATGATGAAATTTTAAAATCCTTTTTACATAGCTTAACTGATATATTTTCTCCTGTTATTACTTTTCGTTTTATCAATAAACTTGATGAAGGTTTGAATAAATTTATAGGTATAACTAGTGTGTTTTCTTAATTAGTTGAAAGGGTTTCTTGTTTTAAACCTATAAAAAACAAGTGGCGCTCAACAAGGAAGAGTAACCAAGAAAGATTCTTCGACCTAGTGCCACCAGGCGAAGAGCTGCCGTGTTTTTGTGTCACCAAAAAATCTTTGTTTAACATCTTTTTTTATTGCAACTAAAAATAACGTCACACTATGTTTAGTTCAATATACTTAATTATTAATTTAGCAATTTACTAGCTTTAATGAAATTAATTATATTTAAACATTTGCTTTTAATTTAATTCCATAATCAACTGAATTGTAAATAAGTATTTAAAACGAGAGACGAAGTTCAATTTTGTTTTTTTCTTGTTTTTAGTTACCAAGGAACAAAAAAAGTAAAGTAAGTAAAATTAAAAAAAAAAACAAGAAAATCAAAATCATTAAAAATATTATTTTTGATATACCCTGCATAGTAATCGTAAATTTGGTATTTGAATTTGTAGTTTTGACACAAGCAGACGTTTTTATAAAGAATGGTAGCGATCGTATCTCTGTAGAAATGTTAAAGAGAGCATGTCCTTTCTCATTACCGATTTTGACTAACTTGGTTAATTCATGTATTGAATCGTCTGTATTTCCTGATGGATGGAAACTTGCTCATGTAATTCCAGTTCCTAAAAAACCTTGCCCAAAAGCGGTGGGGGATTTGCGACCAATTAGTATTCTGCTTGCCATCTCCAAGATCGTCGAGCGTATCTTATTTGACCAGATAAAAGTGTATGTTGAAAATCATTGTCTTCTGCCTAATACTCAGTCCGGTTTTCGATCTAACCATAGCTGTTGTACGGCCTTGCTTAAGATAACGGATGATATTTTTAGGGCGGTGGATTGTGGACAGTTGGCGGCTCTGGTGCTTCTGGATTATTCGAAATATATTCTAGATATTAATTACACTTTAATTAAGGTTTTTAAGAAAACAATACTTAGGTGAGGTACCTACTTATAAACATAACCTATATTTTATGCAGTTGACGAAGTAGGGATATCCCTATTAATTTTAGCTACCTATTAAGGAAATATATGACTTTATTTTATGTTATGCTTCACCACATTAAACTGCCACAAACCCACTGAGGGTTACTCGAATGAAGTTTTAATAAACCTGTTTATTATTCATGGGCAATGCGGGAAATTTTTAACAAAAACATGCAGAAAGTTTAATGAAATGTATCCTGATTTACAACCAATGAACAACAGAAAGTTTGCAAGGCTACAAAATAATTTTATCTGTTATGGGTAAAAAAAAATGACAAAAAGGTGACAGCGATATTAATTTTACACTTAAAAAGGAGAGCTATTTGCGCCTCGAGGGCAACAGTTTATTTTAGGTTTTGGTTGGAATCGCTTAGAAACTTTCAGTCATTTATCTTTAAAACGTCTTCTTCTAGCATTATGAAATAAGTGGACATTTTTGATGTATAAAAGTCTCAAAATTATTAAAAAAAAAAGTATAAAAAGCGCACAAATTTGTTCTGACATTTTCCTAACCATACGATATAATATTTTTTAATAATCCAACAAAGATACGTAAGTGTGTCAAATTTCATTTTGATATCGAGACGCGTTTCGGAAATATTACTAAAAACCCATCGTCAGGAATTTACAAATAACAGCCATTTTTCGATATATTATGTTCTTATGAAAAAACAATACAATACAATGTCCCCTTAAATTATTTTAAGTTCATTTCGGGACAGCCTGTATATACAAAATTCCATACAACTATATAATTTTAAAGACTAATAAACTTTTATGGGAAACACGTGAGTGATCAAACAACTGTGCCTTAAAAGAATATCTTTGTAAATAGGCATAAACAAGAAATTATTGATCGCCACAGATTCTTCAACGATAGCGCCTAAACGCTTTAAACCATAAGGAAGTTTCCTATGACACAAATACAGAAGAATAGTATATTCTGTAACAAGTGAGGAATGTGGTTGTTGTGTGGTATCTAGAATTAATAATAATTATAATTAAGTATTTCGCTAATTTCAAAACACATAAATAGTGATAGTGAATATAGTTTAACACCACCTAGTCAATTTAATACTTCTAATTTGTCGTATTTAGGCTTATACGCTAACAAGGGTAAGTTTCGAAAAACAAATATTTTCCTAAAAATTATGTTAAATTTATTCAAAAGCATTAAAACAGTCGTAGAAAAAGTATAGTGTGAAATTCACATGAAATGACCACTTCCTACTCGTATGATTTGCAAACGATCATACTCGTAGGAAATATATGACATTTCATTGTAGGCTTTTTTATCGTTGTCTAGGGGTTAAAACACGTGACGTCTCAAAAAATGATTTAATCGAATACAAAATACAACGTGAAAATATAAAATAAACTCGGTAAGAATAATTTAACTAACTAATGGAACAATAAAATTAAGAAATAGCTAACGCACTTAGGTATATTGAATTTGAAAATTTGAAATTGTGCCGTTCTTCGTCAAACGTCAAAACCCGAATGACGTCGCCTTCCATTATTGTAATGACGTCGCACTTCATATGCTCTGTGGGGAGCGGCACAAATTAATTGTATACGAAATTAATTAACTAACTTAAGTAATTATACTTTTAAGATGAAAAATTCCTACACTCGGCCATCCTAGTTAGAATCCGACTCGGATTCACTTTGATTCTCAACCCACGTTCTGAGATATTCAGCACAAGTGGTAGTACGTATTGGTCCCTCGTGATTTCCCACCTTAATGACATCATAACGATCATTACCTTTTATTTTAGTAATCTGATATGGTCCTAAAAATTTTCGTTTGACTTTCAAGCCTGGGCCAAATTGAGTTCGTTTAATAGCAACGAGGTCATTTTCCTTGTAATTAAATGCCTTCCGCCTGCGCAAATTATAACTCTTCTTATTTTCGGTCTGTACTTTAAGTATCTGTTCTTTACACACTGCTCTTAGATCTTCTCGTTGTTGATTAAATTGGTGAAGAATTTATTTTTTCTTACCTTTCTTTCTGTTTCCTAGTATACACGGTATACAATTTCTTATATACGCTTCTATCTTTTCTTTAATCATCAGAATATAAAACTCTCTTCTTACTAGTTCTTCAGTCTTTTTCACTGCAAAATGTCCAACTTCATGAGCGTTCCGTATAACTTCAGTCTGCATGGCTTTAGGTATCACTAACAATTGCTGTTTTTTCTCGTATTTGTATAATATGCCATGATCAAGATAATAATCTTCGTAGTTTCCCGTTTTCAAAATTTCCTTAATCGCTTTCAAATGATCATCTTTATCTTGAGCTAGCTTTATTCGCTCCATTATTCCATTTTCCTCTAAAATTGTCATAACTGCAGGGTATCGGCTTAAGGCATCTACATGTGCCATTTGCGTTCCTCTTCGGTGTTCAATTTGGTAGTCATACTCTTCCAATAGTAGCGACCATCGTGCAACTCTCGTGGTAAGGTCTTTTTTATCCATTGCCTTCTGAAATGCAGAACAGTCGGTCACTATTTTAAATTTCGTACCTAAGAGGTATATCCGAAATTTTTTGACTGCTTGAATTATCGCAAGTACTTCTAACTCGTAACTGCTGTACTTTTCTTCCGCTAGTGTTGTCTTCTTGCTCATGTAGTACACTGGATGAAATTTTGAATCTATGTTAGATCGTTGCATTAAGCATGCGCTGTATCCGCTTTGACTAGCGTCAGGGTGTAGTTCTGTTTCACAACCTTGCTGGAATATATGTAAAACTGGTTCTTGTGTTAACAATTCTTGTAACGTCTTAAACGCACTTCTTTCAAGCTCACCAAAGTTAAATTCAGTAGTTTTCCGTAATAAGTCACTTAGAGGTTTAGCTATTTTAGCGTAACCAGGTATGAATTTTCGAAAATAACCAGTTAAGCCTAAGTACGATTGAATTTGCTTAATGTTATTTGGTTCCGGAAAATTTCGAATAGCTATCGACTTTTCTTTGTTAGGTTGTACTTTTCCATCTTCTATGATGAATCCTAAAAATTCCACTCTTCTTTTTAAAAACTGACACTTCTTCTTTTTAATGTCTAAACCGTAATCTTTCGCGACTTCTAATACTATTTTCAATCTCTCTATACCTTCATCTTCGTTAGAACTTAGGATAATGATATCATCCATGTAGTACATTACAAAATTGAGCCTTGTTAGTTCACGGAATATGTGATTAATGAACCTTTGATGAAACACTGCAGGACTGTTACATAGTCCAAACGGACATCTCATGAATTTATATTGCCCGTTATGTGTCACAAACGACGTATACTTCGTTGACTTATCTTCTACTGGTACGTGGAAAAATCCGTTCTTCAAATCTATAGTGCTAAACACTTTTGCATTTTGTAATTTGTCCAACACATCTTCAATCAGTGGCAAGGGAAACCTGTCTTTGATGATGTTTTTGTTTAATTTGCGATAGTCGCAGCATATCCTAGTTCGACCATCTTTCTTCTTTACAAGGACTATGGGACTAGCAAAATCTGAGCAACTGGGTTTTACTATTCCATCCTGTAAACACTCTTCTATCTGAGTTTCAACTTCTAACTTCTCTGATACTGACAATCTCCTTGGACCTTGATAAATTGGTTCCTCATTTTTCAAAATTATTTTCATTTCGATCTCTGTAGTCTTCGTTTTCTCTGGTTTATATTGTTCAATAAGTTCCCTAACGACTTTCTTCTTTTCTTCATTTAGAATGTGATCTACATTGACTTCTGCTTCAAACTTTTCCTTTACTGCGATCTGCATAATGAAATTATCTTTTTTCTTATGGATAATGATACCGTCATCCCTTATGTTTACTTCAGCTTCTTTTAGGATGTTATTTCCTACTATCATTTGAAATGATGTAGAAACTTTGGGTATCACATGAAATATAAGTTCAAATTCTTCATCGTTCACTGTTGCATTGGTACTAAATGCTCCCGACGTTTCAACCTTGTTTTCTCCCAAACCTTTCAGAGTTATTCGATCTTGTAACAATGGTATATTCTGGAAATGCTTATAATATACGTCCTCTCTTAATGTACAAATATCACTTCCAGTATCAAACAATGCTACCAATTCGACATCGGCTATTTTTACTTTAACGGCATTCTTTGGAGTAACTTCAATACAATTAACATTATTTGAACTTGTACTTCGCGTCGCATTTTTCACAGTGCACTTCGATGAAACATGTCCATAACCGTTGCAGCTAAAACATTTGGTGCCTTTGGACTTATCTGGACAGTCTCGCGATTTATGACCTTTCGCTCCGCAGTTAAAACAACTAACTTGTTTTTCGTTGTTTTCTTTCTTAGCATTTTCTGTTTTCTTCTTATAATCGACTTCTTTCTTTGGTTTTATATATGTTGAGGTATTTTTCTTCTTCTGTATGCTATCATACAATTTAAGTTTTTCTTTAAATCCTGCAAAATCTCTCGCCCCATACAAACTCAATTTATTCGACGTTTCGTCCTGTATTCCGTCGATTATGTATTGAATTACAACTTCGGTTTCAATGCATGCACGGCTTGATATTTCACGCATTTTCAACATGTATTCCTGTACAGATTCGTTAAATTTTTTCTTTCTCGTCATCAGCAGCTTATGTATTTGAGCACTGTTAATCTGTACGGCAAATTCATCAATGATTCCTCTTTCTGACTGCACAAATAACTTGGCCAGTCCTGCTAGACATTTCTTTGCGTAGATAAGTTTCTGAAGTTCGTTCCAGCCCGTAATTTCCGCAACTTCTTCAAATTCGGATATCCACGAGTGGATCGGATAATCATCCTTTCCATCAAACGTTCTTAAGCTATCTTCAACATCTCTGAAGCTTAATGTGAATGTTTCTTGTTCTTTATTTCTTCTTACTTCATTACCTGCTATGGTTTCATCACTGGATGTACCTCCAATGTGATTGTCGTCATTGTCGTTTCGTCTTCTTTCATATTGTTGTCGTCTTTGTTTTCCGTCTCTTCTTTGCTTCTCCTCATCTTTTTGTCGTCTTACCTCGTCTTCTTTGTTTCTGTTTCGTCTTTCTTCGGCTCTATTACTTCTTTTTCGTCTTTCGTCTTCTGCTTGTTTTTCGTCTTTTGCTCGCTTTCGTCTTCTGCGCGTCTTTCGTTTTCTTCTTCATCTTCATTCTCTGACTCGTCATTATCTGTTCCATTTTCTGCATCGTCTTCAGGGTTTTCGTCATTGTCGTCATTTTTCGTGAAAGATATCAAGAAGGAACAAATGTACTCCACTAGTTTATTTTTATCAGATGTATAATTTAAATCAAGAACCTGACATATAGCGATTAAATCAGAAATATCTAAATTCACACTTACCTCTTCAACTTTTGCTAGATATTCGTCAGATTGATAATCAAATGTAAATCCTGAAAATTCACGCAACGCCTTTCTTACTTTTCTAGGCTCACCTTCATTACCAAAACAAATGTAGTGTAACGCTTTAACAACTTTAAATTTGCAACAGTTTATCTGATAATTTATATTATCAATTTTTCCTAAAGTGGCCATCGTTAGGTATCTTTAAGACGTAGAAGTAAAATTACCTAGGTATCTTGGATAATATTTAAATCAAAATCCACAAAAGTTAAATAAATAATTTGGATTATAACAATAATTATACCTATGTACGCGGCTTTACAATAATTATACTGAAAATAGTCAAATTCAAGATTTATAAAACTAAATATCCGCAACAATAGCCAATGGAATTGTCAGCGATAAGTCGAAACGTCCGTGAAATAGTAAAAATTCGATCTCCTACCTTATAATCTTCTTTTATTATATGGTAACAAACTGTTATTGAAACTCGTCTTCTTCTGCTACTGCACCGATAATCGTCTAATTTTCGTATAGCTATTTGCAATCGCCCGGCTGATTTTGAACTTCTGAACGTATATTCGTCTTTACCTTAAAGAAGTTTACGCTTTGCCGCCAACCGCACACCAGCTACCAAATAGGATCATATACTCGTATATTCGGAAACAGCTTGAGAATCATCTGAACCTCGTTCGTTTGTCTTCTCGTACTACTTATCACGTTCGTATTTTCATGCGTTACTAACTTACGTATTATTCTCTTATCACACTATTCTTCCTTTCGTACGTATTGATAAACTCAACTGTATTTTGTATCCCTCACAATCTCTATCCGCACAATCTCTATCTCTATCCCGGACGAGCCCCCAAAATGTAGGCTTTTTTATCGTTGTCTAGGGGTTAAAACACGTGATGTCTCAAAAAATGATTTAATCGAATACAAAATACAACGTGAAAATATAAAATAAACTCGGTAAGAATAATTTAACTAACTAATGGAACAATAAAATTAAGAAATAGCTAACGCACTTAGGTATATTGAATTTGAAAATTTGAAATTGTGCCGTTCTTCGTCAAACGTCAAAACCCGAATGACGTCGCCTTCCATTATTGTAATGACGTCGCACGTCATATGCTCTGTAGGGAGCGGCACAAATTAATTGTATACGAAATTAATTAACTAACATAAAATTATTTTATTTGTTAAAATACAGTACTATTAGTAATATATTAATAGCTATAGAAGAATACAAGTATTAAGGACGTATAATTTTAACGATGGAGACTGGATTTCTACGGGGGCAGTCCGATAATTTACCAAAAGTTGACATGGCCATGGTTTTAAATTTTCTGACCGAAAATCCATTATTAACTAGCGTCTCTATTAGAAAATAAGTATCTGGGAAAAGCCCTAAATATAGTTGTCACGTTTAATTTTACTTAGCGTATTATTAAGATTATCTTATCTTAGCGTATTATTAAGATTATCTTCGGTGTCTGACATTTCGCCACTAATGTCAGTGTCTTCAAGTAATTCTTTTTCTAAACATTTCATAGGTTTCTGTCGGAATTTAGTTTGACAGCTTTTATCTTTTTTTTGACCTTTTTGATAAATACTTGTACGGTCTTATTTTTTGTTATTTGTAATTTGGTACAAATATAGGATCTTCAGGTTCTTGTACTTTTCCGTCAATACCATTGCATTCGATAAATTCAGTGGGTTGTTGGGCAAGAGAGGCTGAAGCTTCCATTGAAATTATCTTTTTATATTGCTCTGCGCGACCACGCTTTGCAAAAGCAGTCCTTGGCTGTTTTTGGTCTTTCGTACTTTGACAAGCAAAGTTAAGAGGTAAAACATGTTTTTTAGGGAAAAGTCTGCCAACCAGTCGATATCTCATAAAATTTTCAGTATCCTTCTCGACCCGAAAAAATATTAAAAATTAATATTATAAATGTCAGGGTCTTTAATGGCGGAAAAAACCTGCATTATGTTGTTAGGCAAACCTCAGGAAGTAATTTTTTCTAATTTATCCTATACTACATGAGAGTCACCCTATGAAACGTACTGCAATTTTTATCCGCCATTAAAGACTCACCCTGTATATATTATACAAAATGATGGCTATTTTAAAGCCTGCTATTAATTTATTGATAAATTACGAGAATAACAAAACTAGCAACTAGAAATGCTGACTGAATATAGTTTTTGTTTACCTACCTAATATTTACTTTTTTTCCGTACCTATATTAAAAACAAAACAATACAATATAAACAATACCGTATTGATTTTTCCGACAAAGGCTCTCTTTTCATTACTTTGCACCACATAACCCTTGTTTTTTTATCTTTTGGCATCGTAAAAAAATGTTTATCGGTTGTAGTGAAAGTTGTGTTAGTACATTTAGGCACAACACAATATTTTATAATGGAATATTTTATTTTACCACATTTTTGACACAAAATGAATAAAAATCACAAGGAAAAAAAGTTAGGTTATAATTCAGGCAAGGTTCCCCCCGTTTACCCGCCTATGGTCATACTTTTTTATTCAATTTCATGTCAGTTTACGACATTAACTAGATGAATAAATATGCTACATTTGGTTAATTCATCTTTACTCGTTTCGAAAATATTTCAAAAAAATCGTCCTCAGGCATCTTTAACACTCTGTATCTTTGAAAATAAGGACTTTTCGAAAAATTACAATTTAGGTTTTTTTCATGATTAGATGTCCCCAATTCGCTCACAAATTTTGGCCAGTTTTTTTTGAAACACCTTGTATAAAAAAGATTTCAGATAATTATGAGTAAGTATGTTTTCCACTTATCTATAACTAGATTTATGTCGCCTAGCAGTCTATGAAATTTTCAATTTTCAGGCAATTTACTTTTACTAAAAATATTTATTTTCTTAACACGTGATTGGTTTTACCAGATAGTCAGCGTTCCTCGTTATTTGGACACCCTGTACAAATATGGGATTTAAGTTATGAGGCATCACAGCATTACAGTATAATCACAGCTAACTGTGTATGTTAGCTGTGGGGCTGTGGCATAATGCCAGAAGGGACACAACGAGGCATTAGTTATTGGAGTGGAAACAATAAGAAATATAAATAATATAGGTTGTGATAGGTACATTGAACAAAATATACCCTATTTAATATACCTTATTTAAACTTTAGAAATTTTGATAGTGAAAATAATAACTTACCATATAAACTGTCCCATATATTCTTAGGGAATCAAAAATAGAGTATGCATATAATCCAGCTATAGCTTGTAAACAATTATCAGTCCATGGATGCACATATTCCATACAAGTCGCGTAAATTGGAGCAGTTAATGGTATTTTACTAAACACTTGAGACATTTTTGTTTTTATTTAAGTACTTGTTACTTGAGTCACTGTTCATACATTATTTCAATTTGAACGTTTCTACACCTCGATTATCTATTAATGTTGCGCAAAATTCATTGCCGCACGCAAGACCCTTCAACCATCTCTGTTTAAACTAATGAAACACCTGCTCGTTAATTTTAGGAATTCTATGTTTTGTTTATGTAACCACTTAACCTATGAACTAGAAAATATTGCATATATTATAATTGTGTGTCATGCAAAATTGTTGTCAAGGACTTTGATGCAAATATGCAAGAAATCAGCTGACATTTAGAGGTTCCAAAAGATATTATATAATCGATTCTTGATAAGCGCGTACCTAAACACCAACTGATAAAATATCACAAAACAACTTATAAATATTATATCCTTATCTAAATTGAACAGTTACTATAATCAGTAGATCAAAATATTATCGGTTCTTCTTAGCCATAGCATCGTAAGCCATAAATGAAAAATAAAAATTTCATTGGATAAATTTTATTAAAATATTAATTAATTAATTATTATTAGACAGACATTTGTAACAGTTATTAAAATAAATATATTTGGCTTTGAATAATGATTTAGTGTCCCCAGAAGATAACAGATAAGATAAGGAGAGTGGAAATTAAGTTGCACCGATAGGGATACTAAAAAAGTATCGATACTTTTGCTGCAGTATCGAGTATTTTTGGTATCGATACTTTTAGAACGATACCAAGTTGGTATCGATACTTTCGTAGCAGTATCGGTATCGAAAATAATTATTGTACATTATACTGCCACCACCATTTCTGAATTATTTTCTTCAGTGTTTTTTTTTGGTCATCAATACATTCAGAAGGTTGGCGACCACTGTCCTATCTTATGTAACATACATTCATTCAAAAGTTTTATGGTTAAAAGTGTTGTGTACAGTTTCGATACCGATACCTAAGAGTATCGATACTTTTTAGACAAGTATCGGTAGGAATCGATACTTGGCAAAAAGTATCGGTATTGGTATCGGGATCGATATTTTTATTTTTTTAGCATCCCTATGCACCGATATAGAACATGGACATCGAATATTAGGGAGTTAAGGCAACGCCAACAACGTATACGTAAACGTATCTTTTGACATCTACGCCTGCGCTCTTTAAATTTTCGACACGTTTAACGATAAGTAGGCCGAAAATATATGTTTCTCTACGGGTATCGTATACTTAAACATATTGAACCGATTGTTGTCGGAATTACATGAACTTGTACGAATATCTAGAATAGAATAATAGTTTAACTGTCAATCAAAATTAAAAATTAAGCTGAGTAGTTTATTAATAATTAAATAAACAATCATATTAACAAAATAGTAAATAGAAGTAGAATAATTTAAGTCTTTTTCTCAAATGAAGTGTCATCTCCACCTTCCGCATATACGATACGTATTGGATGGTAACTTAACTCTATTTTGAATGAGTAGGGAGTTAAGGCAAAGCCAGTGACGTATACGCGTAAACGTATCTTTTGACATCTACGCATGCCTTTAAATTTATGATACGTTAACGATACGAAGATCGTAAACATATATACCTCTACGCCTATCATGTACTTAAACGTATTGAACCGATTGTTGTCGCATTTACATGAATTTGTACGAATATCTAGAATAGAACAACAAAAACTGTGAATCTATATTAAAAATTAAGCTAAGCTATTTTGCATCAAATACTTTATTATTATTAGTAGTAGTAGGTTATCTTGTAACAATTATAAACATTTTTCTGTAATTGTTTATAGGTATACATAATAAAATATATAGGTATTTGGTTAATGATTAAAAAAACAATAATATTAACAACATAGTAAATAGAAGTAGAAAAATCTAAGAGTCTTTTTCTCAAGTAAAGTGTTATCTCTACCTTCCGCATATACGATACGTATTGGATGGCACCTTAACTATTTCGAATGAGTGCTTATCTAGGGTAACCATAACAAAAATCTACGTTTACCTATGGAGATACGTATTGGTATTGCCTTATGTCTATGTAGGGAGTCATAGACATTTAACTGTGACATGGATCCACGATTTTATAAGAATAACGAATAACTCATTTTAAAAACCAATGAAGTGAAGTGGAGCTCCTCCTTCTTTTAAAAGGACCCGAGAACATAGACAATCAAAGATATAGAGGAGGGAGAATGAACTGCGCGAACTGCTAATATAGTAGGCCGCCATGTTCCACCATCGATAGAGGTGTATCGTCTTAAGGGGTGTAAATTAAGTAGGAAAAAATATAATATATAATAATATCCTGACTACCAGTTTTCAATATGCATTTTGTTTTATTTAAAATATAACAAATATTGATTATTTTAGTCATATACTATTTTATTAAACTGATTTTGTGAACTTTCATTTCAATCATTAACAATCAATTTTACGTTATTTTTATGAAAATGTTTACAGTTTTGTTGAATTTTTTACGGTGCTTGTGGTTTAACGGTTTAACCTTTTTATTTTATTACTATCTAACCTAACTGTGGATAGTTTGTACAATTCTACAACGTTTTGTACTGCTACCGTGCTGGTACCATCAGAGCTCTGATGAAACATCGAGGGCTGCAACAGGAAAGAAAAAAAGAAGAAGGCAAGTCCTAAAGAATAAAGGTATAAATAAATTACCAAGCTATAATTTGAGGCAATTCTTCGACGCATTGTTCTCCTGTCCGTGCTTGTCGAGTTGGTTTCCTGAACTAAAATTAAAAACGCGCTGCGTTAAAAATACCCATTAAGTATCTATAATTCTTTAAAAAAAGCAATTATAACAACAATCGTAGCTTCAAATAGAATAGGAGTTTTGTCTCTCTGGTGAGGGCAGAATAAATGCCGATATTCCCGCTGAAAATAAATTTAGGTCTGGCTGTGTAATGAGCATTCACCCGAAGTTCACCTTGATCTTCCGTTCAGCCGAGAAAATGGAAAATGCGTTGTACGTCGTTGTTTTTGATGGTGAACTTGAACGCCTGAATTTGGTCGTTCAAGCCGTGTTCAAAATTTTTACCTCACTCTTTAATTACATACAAAAACGGATGTGTAAATAATGTTACTAATTCTCAGGCCCCATAAATATATAAGAATAGGCCAAATGACTTCAACCTTTGTTCGAGAGTTTCATTTAGAAAAGCGAGTGGTGGTAATGGTAATCACAGATCAACGAAATTTAACTTAAATAAAGGCCATACCATATCCCAGGATATAGCGCAGCGAAATACGAATCACTGCGAAAGTCATAATTTTTACTATAAAAATAAATTATAGAACTAAAGTAATTTCATCACCATTTGATATAATTATTATATTTTATTAATATACGGAATCTTTGGAATGTAAGTTCAGTTCAGATTTCGGAATTAAGCTTTTGGCAACGAGCTACAACGCAAACTTGTTTATTTCTCCAGTTAAGACTGAATAAATGTATTTAATATTGATCGATCATGCATGAAATTATTGTTAAATAAAACACAAATTGTAATTTATTATATTATTATTTATCATGCAAATCATCCTTCATACAAGAGGCTTCACTAGAAGCACTAGCATCCGGTGTATCACACAACGATAATAAATTATATTTCTTATATTTAAAGAAGTTGGGAACAACTCCCAAAAATGCGAATCCTCTAACAACTTCAATAATGATAGATAGCTCAGCTTCTTTAAGATTCACTTTGTGGTCGTCTCGGGATTTTAATACTAAATCAGCTACACTTTTGATAATGTCATCTCTTACTAACGAATCATTATTTCTATGATTAAAGACTACAGAAAATGTCTTAGATTCATTTTTAAAGTATCTCTCTATTAAGGGTTCTAGAGACTTTACTATGTCATTTTTATATGCTTTGCATGTAGTTTCTACAGGTAACAATCTCAATAGAAATTTCGTTTGTTGCGATTTTGTACTGTCTATTTCTTTCGCAATGTATTCTGCTATAGCAACTGGATCATCTAGAGTTGTATTAATAAAAAGGAAATTTTTCGCACCAGATTCCAAAACCTGTAAAAAAAAACAGATAATTATTGTATTATTTGGAATTGGAACTGCGGTCCTACCCCTTATTTTACCAGAAATGCGTAGGTATGCCAAATTACTTACCTGAAACCTTTTCTGTGTTTTTTCCATAGACTTCAATTCTGCTAACTCATTTCTCAGTTCATCCTCCACTTCTTGCTCCGCATTCATTTCTTTGCTAACTTTAGCATCATCTTTTGGAGCATAAAGTATATCTGCATATTTATTTAATAAATTGTATGATTCCCGAACACATTCTTTTTCTCTATTATTGCAACTAACAAGAAATCCTTTTAAATTTATGTCAATTTTATTTCTATTATTTTTATTAGGACGATTGTAGTATTTTACCTTAGTCTTTGCTTTTGATATTTTACTCATATTTAAATAGTAAATCGAATTATTAAATCTTTTTAGACAGAGAAAAAATTCATTATTTTATATCTAACCTAGCCTACAAAAATAAAAACATAATGTTCTTCTGTTCGTCTTCGTATTCCTGGCTTCTTGTCATTCACCACCAAGCCAGCGCGCATTAACTATTTGTTTTATTGTACCATGATAGGTTACCTCATTGAACAGCTTTCGGGAGTGATTGCGCGGGGGTCGTGACATCAGCGGCGACCGGAGTTCTGTGGCCACTAGATTTGCACAAATTTAGTTTATCGTTTATTGTTTTTGAGATTAGCGTTTTCGTTACGATAGAGTTGTGAGCTGTTAGGTACTGAAATAATTTTATACTTCCTCGAATAAGAATTTAGATATATTGGTGTTTTTGTGATTATTATTATTATATTATGTTTAAAATTGTGGGAACATTTTTTTAAAACATTCGTATTACCAAAGATTAATGTACACAACATTAATCTTTGGTATTACCTATATATTGTGTATAACTATCTTTTTATAAAGGACAATATGATAATGCTAGGTAGAAAAATACTAAAGAACATATTTTTACCGTGATATAAACCGAAAACACCCTTGGATATGTAATGCAAAATTTTATAAAATATCTAACTATTTTTAATGCAAAAACTTTTTTCCAGGATATTTTAAGGCCTCAAAAATACATTATAGTTTTTCGATGAGAACATTTTGAAATGTGTTCAGCAAAACAAAACATGGACAAAGTTTGTAACTCCGTAAACATTAATTTAAAATTATTGTAATAACTTAGAACTTGAATATTGCATTTTATTGTAACACTAATGTTTTAACTTTGGAAATAAAAATTGTTAATTTATAATATTTAATTAAAAACTCACAGAAAAGAGATCCATAATGACAATAGATAAATGTTTATCACTGTAAATAATGCCGTGATAAAGCAAGCTGGTCGCCGGTGTACGTAGATCGTAGATTGCTTGTGGTAAGTCAAGATCAATCGAGGCAACCTATTTAGATGCGCCTTGCTTCACCATATGATATTTAGCCAGAAACTCGTTTTGTTTAATGTCCAGCAGACAGTTGCGCAAATGTTCACGCAAACTGTCAAAATAACTAGAGAATGTTGACACAACAGACAGGAATTTCCATGGCAATTAGCTATTAACAATAAATCGAAATTTTTAAATATTAATGCGATTATTTCGAAAACCTTAATACTTAGGTATAGGGACATGATATATCAATTGATGGCAAATTTAATTGTCTTTTAAAATTAGAAATGGGCTTGCTTAACAAAACAAGACTTTCACCAGACGACCGTTTCGTCGATCCACGACTCATCAGTGGTGATCGGTCAATAGTTGACAGCCAAACTATCGTAAATAATGTGGTATATGCCCCACACGGTACATAGATGTAAAATAATGTGTTTGGCGACATCTAGTTTTTGTTGGTAGTACGCCGAGCGAGCAACAATTCAGTATATCGACTGCTTAGGAGGTCATTGACCCCATAAAGCACAACAACCAATACATAGATGCACCGATACTCCCTTTAGCAGAACGCCTATATGAGAAATGGGCTTGTTTAACAAAACAAGACTTAATTCCGAGATTTTGTCTGTCAACCACTAGACTTTCATCATACGGCCGTTTCGTCGATCCACGACTCATCAGAGGTGATCGGTCAGTAGTTGACAGCCAAACTCTCGTAAATAATGTGGTATATACCCCACACGGTACAGAGATGTAAAAGAATGTTTGGCGACATCTAGTTTTTGTTGGTAGGGGAAAAATATAATAATATATAGAATGTTCCATTTAAAATACGAAAGTTGATATCAACTTCCGGCAGAACCGGAAGTATTAAAAAATGCTATAAAGGCAGAAAGGAAGGCGTACATACGACAAATTTTGAAAAATGAGTCTAATCCTAAAAAATTATGGCAAAATGTTTGTAAGTGGGGAATTAATTCTAAACGTAACCAGAGTGCGGAACTGCCTGACTTTCTAAAGAATCCAGATGATCCAGGATGATCCCTCATCTTGTTTTGCTAAAACGTCTAAGGTGCTATCCACCCACAGATCTAGAAACTTTTCTAGATCTGTGTATCCACCATCAATAACCCTGTATATTATTTGTTGTCAGGAGTCTGTGTGGTTCAAAACAATTAAAAATCAGTGGCCTTTTGAATATAATTATCGCATTTTAACAAAATTTGCTTGTAAATTCGAGGTTAACATAATAATTATCAATTTTAACAGACATAATTTTAGCAGGAAGATTTTTATTGTTTTTTTCTTTTGTTGTCATCTGTATTTGCTTGGGATTATTGTTGTAATATGATATTTTTAGTACCTATTTTCTTAGTAGAAATGGGAAATATAACTTCTTATATAGGTAAATTTTAAAGAGTTTTTTTTGTTGTTTTTTTAGTATTGTTACTGTTATTATTTATAATTTTACGCAACACTGCAAGATTAGACAGTAATATTGACCTACCGAACTATAATAGGTACCTAATAAAAGTATGTTTCTATTGCAAGTATTATCAGTTGAAAGGTTGATTCTGATTTAATCAAAATAGTTTAAAGATATTTTTAATTTTTTCTAGTTTCTATTGATCTAGAACACAGTAGTAGTGTTGTAGTGTAATAGTGTGTGTATATAGACAGGAGCAGATGGGAGATGTTGAAAGGTGGTTGACCTCTTAGAACTGATATTGATTTATATCGTATTGCTTTGAGAACCCATAGATGGCGCCAGGTTTCAAACATTTTATTCCTTAACACTATTATACAATAACTAGGGGCAAAAATTTTGTAAAAGTATCGCTTCTCGGCCTCCGGCTAAGATCAAAGTTTGAGTGTGCGATTCGTGTTCCGCGTTTGTGCTAGTGACCATCGTATGATCCGTAAGACCATAACATGGAAAAGTACTATATTCGTTATCCATTCCCGGAGTTATTTACGTGTGAGTTCTGTAATGTGTTGCCTCCAAGAACATACTTAAACCATAACGATTTAAACAAACATACAAAACGTTACCATCAGAGGAGTGCCGCGTTTGAATGTGGGGTTTGTGAATTGCAGTTTGACACCCTAAAACGAATTAAGGCTCATGCGGCTTCGGAACATCCGGACCAGGCGGGCCCCCCTGCTCCTCGGGAGCCTCCGGACGGGGATCCGCCGCTTCGCCGTCGGGTGGTTGTTCGTCGCGCCCGTCCGACGGATGATGGGTCGCCTCAGTGGCGGGCGGTCGCTCCTGTCTCACCACAACAGAACGGGCCACCGCGTGACATCGGGCCGGCCCCTGATGGGCCGGCCGGCCTGCCTCCCGCTCCGTCCCCGCCTCCAGTTGAGGGGCGGGTGCCGCCGCCGGCATCGCCGCAAGTACGTCTGACTGTTCAGAACGTGCTTAACCTGCGTGATGAACCTGTAGATCGTGCTCAACAACAACAGCCCCCTGACCCGCCTGATCAGCGTCCGCTACGTACAAACCAGGACCAGGCAAGGTGGATGGGTTGGCTTACAGCGTCTACGGATTTGGAGGATTTGAACGTGGCATATACCCGAATGGTTGGGGAGATGATGGCTGGGGAGGATCACGGCCAGCGGCCTGTGCGTCCTGGGCGGGGTCGCCCACCTCATTTGCCCCCTCGCCGACGGGATGTGGAGGCGCGCTATGACCCAGTGGAAGCTTCGTCCATCCAGAAGCTCTATAGAACCAGGAGAGACAAAGCCTACAGACAGATCGTGGGTGTTGGTGCCAATGACTACTGCACCATTCCAGAGGATCAGCTTCTCCGCTACTTCTCTGAGACTCACGCTGAGCGCCAATTGGAGGGTCCCACGCATGATGTCCAACTGCCAACTGCAATGGATGACGTCAGTGCGCAGCCTTTTCGGTCGGATGAAATTGGGCGTCGTCTGCAGAGAACTAAGAACACTGCCCCCGGCAAGGACGGCCTCAGGTACCATCAAATTAAAAAGCTCGACCCTGGTTGCAGAGTTCTCACAATCCTGTTCAATAAGATACTGCAATTAGGGCAAGTACCAACTGCATGGAAGACTGGAACAACAGTCCTCATATACAAGAAGGGCGACAGGATGGACCCCAGTAATTGGCGCCCCATCTCGCTCTGCAGCTGCCTATATAAATTGTTCACCTCCTGCTTGGCGTCCAGAATTTCGTCCTGGGCCAACAACAACGGGCTGCTGTCACCTGCTCAGAAAGGTTTCGGACGTAACGAAGGTTGTTTCGAACATAACTTCCTTATACAAAGCGTCCTGGAGAATGTAAGAAGAACGCGAAGAAGGTGTGCCATCGCCTGGCTAGACCTGGCAAATGCCTTTGGATCAGTCCCGCACGGTCACCTGCTGCGGACGTTATCTGCCATGGGTCTGGATGGTACTACGGTCGAGATTATTCGTGACATCTACAGTGGCTGTTCAGCTACTATACGTACTCCTGAGGGCGAATCGGCGGACTTTCCGGTCCGTGCCGGTGTTCGACAGGGCTGCCCATTAAGTCCTGTTATCTTCAACCTGGCCCTGGAGCCAGGGCTGCGTTCCGTCCTTAGGACAAACCAGGGTTTTACCCTCCATGGACGACTTCTCGCGGTACTGGCGTATGCGGACGACTTGGTGATGGTGGCGGAGTCGCCGGAAACCCTTCAGCATCTCCTGGACGAGGCTGGCCGCACTTCAACGAGATGTGGACTCACCTTCAAACCCGCCAAATGTGCATCTCTACATCTAGACTGCAGAGTCCGCAGCGTCTGCCTTCCTACGACGTTCAACATCCAGGATCGTCAGTTTGGTGCAATGGTTGAGGGTGAGGCCTATCAGCACCTGGGAGTCCCAACTGGTTACCATGTGGACCAGACGCCGGAGGTGACGGTGCGCAATATGTCGGACGCCGTGGATCGGCTTGATTCTTCGTTGCTGGCACCATGGCAGAAGATAGACGCCATCAATACGTTTGTTATGCCTCAGATCAGCTTCACCATGCGAGGCTGTGTGGTCAAGAAGAACTCGGTGAAAGAACTTGATCGAAAGGTGAAGCTGCTGGTGAAGAAGTGGATGAACCTTCCACAGAGGGCGAGCCCCGAGATTGTCTACTTGCCAAACAAGAGGGGGGGCGCTGGCGTGCTCCCTCTGGCCGACCTGTTGGATGTGTCAACCATGGTGCATGCTTTCCGCATGCTCACATGTCCTGAGGATGTCGCCAGGTCCGTGGCGTTGGGCCAGCTCACTGAGGTGGTCCGTCGCCGTATCGGACGTCAACCTTTCCTGGAGGACCTAATGAATTACCTTAGTGGCGATCTCAGGGGCGAGTTTGGCTATGATCGGGGGGACATTGAGTCGCTTTGGACCAGGGCTCGAAATGCTACCAGGAGACTGGCGGCGAGGACACCGGTGGCGTGGATGGTGGCTGACAACAACTGCGCCCTGCGTATCGGATTCCCGCGCCCAACCGGTGACAACGTGGTGGTGTCTGGCCAGCGGTCCGCGGTGGAGTCGAGGCTGAGAACAATGTTGGCCGGTATCTATGAGAATTCCCTTACCCGTAAACCAGACCAGGGTAAGGTCTTCAGGCTGTCATCAAAGAGTGCTGCCAGCAACCACTTCATGCGAGATGGCTTCGCGACGAGGTTTTGTGATTGGCGATTCCTTCATCGCGCAAGACTGGACTGTGTGCCCCTCAATGCTACTCGTAGATTTGGAGGGGGCGACAAAAGATGCCGAAAATGCGGGGGTCAAGCCGAGACGCTGCCCCACGTCTTAAACCACTGTCGTGTGCACTCAGCAGCTTGGCAGAAGCGGCATAACGCAGTCCAGGACAGACTGGTCCGGGCCGTCCCGGACAGGGCTGGGACCGTCGCGGTCAACCGTACTGTGCCGGGAACAGGCTCCAACCTTCGCCCGGACATCGTTATAACATCAGGCCAATCAATCACAATAATAGACGTTTCTATCCCGTTTGAGAACGGTCATGACGCCTTCACTGTGGCTCGTGACCACAAGATTGCAAAGTACGAGCCACTGGCGGATGAGCTGCGGGCTGGGGGCTTCGATGTGGTTGTCGACGCGTTCCTGGTTGGTGCCCTTGGCTCTTGGGACTTGCTGAACGAGCGTGTGATCCGGCGGTGTGGTGTATCGATGTTTTATGCTCGTCTAATGAGAAAACTAATGTGCAGCGATGTGGTGCGGTGGTCGCGCGACATTTATGTGGAGCACGTAACAGGGGTCAGACAATACGCCGAGAATTGAGATGTGAATTGTATTGTGTATAGTGTATAGACATTTGTATTTGGTATTGTTGTATTTTATTCTTTTATGACATGGTCATCCATGTAGCCTGTCTTTGCTATAGCTGTATTGATTATGTTTATATAGTTTTTGATGATTGATTTGTGTATATATCGCATGTATCTGATGACTTAAGTTTTACCTCTTTTTGTGAGTGACTTGTTAGATTTATTTTATCTGTACCTGTTTTTGTAAAAAACCATTTCTTGAAAATAAAAGTATCAATCTGTTCTTATCAGCTTAATATCTGATACGCTCCGCATGCGGAGCCAGTATATTAAACTGATTTTTGGAAATTGATGGAGGATTAGGGGCTTGCTCCACCTCCGTCACGGGTTGGCCTGGCATTGCAGTACCGCTGGGATCGGCCCATTTTAAAACAATTAAACAAAACTCTTTTTGTATAATAATAATTGTATGCAGTTATTGATATAGATAGGTAAAACATTCCTTTCAAAATAAGCAATTATACATAAACAAATTTTATTCCAATATCCCTTATTGTACTCTTAGAATGTATAAAAATAAGATTTATTAAATCTACGAGTACTTCCATTTGTCTGAAAGTCGTCTTTAAAGACTGGCTGAAGTTTTGTACCTAGGTGTAATGCGAAAAACTATCGAATTTTTAACTTTTAAAATAATTTTTGCAAGGTTTTGATTGTTCTTGTTTTCTTCTGTACTTATTTTCTTTTTCCTACGAGCGCGCGGTAGAGTACACTTTTCCTCATTTTTTTTAGTGCGGAAAGTTGCACTTTCCGCACTCAGTGCTGTAAGGTTACTTTTCCGCACTGTTTTTAATATTGCTATAACTAATATAGTCACATAGATTATTTCTTCTGGCAATATTTCTACTGCAGTAACATACGGCATTCTCGTGTATTTTTGATTAACCTCAATGTCAAACTGACAATTCAAGTAACAACAATCGACGGTGTCAAATATGTCTTTTGATATAATAATATCTATTAATGTGTCATAAGAGAAAAATGATAATAAATGAACTAAAAATCGAGGTATTATTGTTTGCTGGATAAACAGAAGTAAGCTATAAGTACTTCTTATTTTAATGTGGCTACACAGTTATTAATATTTAGGTATGATTTATAACAAATCGAGCACTAATAAGTATCTGACTTTATATTAAAAGTTACTTTACAGCACTGAGTGCGGAAATGTTACTTTTCCGCACGATTTTTCAAATGTATTAAACTACAAACTTAAGCTAATTTTTTAACATTACGGGTCTTTGTCTCTCGTAATAACAACGTATTTTAAATTATTGCGAGTTATTTCTACAGTTTTTTCTGTACTCTTTGGTTTGCGAAATTTGAAGTGCTCGTAAGAAAAAATGTGTATCTAACACCTGCGAAAAATGTCTTTATCTACTCCTGTTTTGTTAAGCCGTCTATTGCAAAACTGTTAACGTGACATGTAAATTCAATCTTACATAAGTGTTACGTAATGATCACCAAAGTGTTACGTAATGAATATTACTTAACACTTTGGGGATGTTTATTTGTTATTATGTCAAACACAAATGTCAAATAAATTTAAATGTCATAATTACCTTTTCTTCTATGTTAAGTATTTCTGCTTAAATTTTAATTCTGAAATGGATTCTGGTTCTGCAAAGTCGTAGAAAAAGTATAATACATAACTCGAACTGTAAATAATTTTCCATGCTCGAGAGTATTGCCTTACTCGCCGCTTCACGGCTCGTGGGCAAACTAGTCTCTCGCATGTAAAATATCATTTACAGCACATGTTATGTAATATACTATTAAATGCCTTTATTATTTGTTCAATCATGATTTGAAAATGTAGTACATTGGAATGCTGTTTTTCATTTACCCGTGCGTAATAAATATATATAAATAATAAATAAATAAATTTCCTGGTAACGACAAAAGTAGCGTCGAACACACCAAATTGACAGTTTAGGTATTTATAATTAATAATAATTATAATTAAGTATTTCGCTAATTCCAAAACACAAAAACAGTGATACTGAATATATTTTAACACCACCTAGTCAATTTAATACTTCTAACTTATCGTATTTAGGATTACGGCAACCGGGGTAAGTTTCGAAAAACAAATATTTTCCTAAAAATAATGTTTAATTTATTCAAAAGCATTAAAAGGGGTTCAGTAAGAATAGCTTTAGCTAGACTGCGCCCTAAACTTTTTGGAATGTTTGTTTTGTATTTTGGATTTTGGAAATAAAGGCGATTTATTATTATTATTAAAACAGTCGTATAAAAAGTATAGTGTGAAACCGACATGAAATGACCATTTCCTACTCGTATGATTTGCAACACTCGCCTGCGGCTCATGCTGTAGATCATACTCGTAGGAAATATATGCCATTTCATGTTCGTTGCACTATATACTATTTCCGACGGGTGTGCGGTAAAGTATACTTTTCTAATTTTTTTTATTGGGGACAGTGGCACTTTTCCACACTCAGTTCTGTAAAGTTACTTTTCCACACTCATTGCTGTGAAGTTATTTTTCCGAACTGTTTTTATTATTGCTATAATGACCAATTATACCGCCTCTAACTATAAGTAAACTTAACTAGGTACTAAACTAAACTAAAAACGTTATATATTTTTGTTTTGTCTACTGCAGTACCTATATTGTTAATTTTATATTTGTATTGTTCAATAAATACAATGTATTAACATATGTTGTTTCATTTATCAATTAAATTATCCATATCCACATGTCCATATCATGTTTTATTAAAAATATTAATCATCAAAATTAAATAAAATTACATAAGTTATGTATGTTACGCCTCTGAATCTAAGGGATATGTGCTAGGTGGTAACACAACGACAGACACAATTACGTGTCCTCTCTCTTTGCTTGTCTAAGGTACCATAAGTCAATAGGCAATAAGCCCACAAAATAATATGGAGTTAAGGTAAAACCAAGGACGCATACATAAACGTGAGATTTTGGTTATGTTTACACTAGATAAGCAGTCTTTCAAAATAGAGTTAAGGTGCCATCCAATACGTATCGTATATGCGGAAGGTTGAGATAACACTTTGCTTGAGAAAAAGAGTCTTAGATCTTTCTACTTCCATTTACTAGTTGTTAATATTATTGTTTTTTTAATTATTAACCAAGTACCTATATATTTTATTATGTATACCTATAAACAATAACAGAAAAATGTTTATAATTGTTACAAAATAAACTACTGCTACTAATAATAATAAAGTATTTATTGCAAAATAGCTTAGCTTAATTATTAATATAGATTCACAGTTTTTGTTGTTCTATTCTAGATATTCGTACAAATTCATGTAATTCCGACAACAATCGGTTCAATACGTTTAAGTATACGATATGCGTAGTGCGTAGAGGTACATATGTTTACGGCCTTCGTATCGTTAAACATATCATAAATTTAAAGAGCGCATGCGTAGATGTCAAAAGATACGTTTACGTATACGTCACTGGCTTTACCTTAACTCCTTAATAGACACTTGAAGTTGAAACCAAACGTTAATAGTTTACAAATATACGCACCTACCTAAATCAAAAATTATTTTGATTTAACTCAAAACCAAACAAATGACATGACAGAACACGATCGGTATGGACCGAATTCCAAATCGGGGCGTTTCGGGTAGCGTATAAGCGATAACGGGCAACGGGCACTACGTGGAGGCACGCGAGATCACGTAGCGCCGTAAACCCAAACGCAAAGAAGATCGACGTCCGCACGCGTAGCTTTCAACTTTCACGTTTTCGTTTACGTAAATGAATGCACTCATTTTCATTTACTCACAAAATATTTATTAGTTACAATTAACAATAGTCCTCAAAATAAAAATTTAACGGTAAATCAACTCGTTAACGCGCCACGAATTGTTACACTTGAACTAGCTTTTTGAAGCATTCCGTAATCGTCTAGTTTATACGTTAGCGTTTACGTTTGGTTTCAACTTCAAGTGTCTAATGTATGTTTTGTGAATAGGAATGCTAAAAAAATAAAAAGTATCGATACCGATACCAATAACGATACTTTTTTGCCAAGTATCGATTCCTGCCGACACTTGTCTAAAAAGTATCGATACTCTTACGTATCGGTATCGAAACTGTACACAACACTTTTTACAATAAAACTGTTGAATGTATGTATGTTACATAACAGTGGTCGTCTGAATGTATGACAAAAAAAAACACAGAAGATAATATGGTGGTGGCAGTATAATGTACAATAATTATTTTCGATACCGATACTGCTACGAAAGTATCGATACCACCTTGGTATCGTTCTAAAAGTATCGATTACAAAAATACTCGATACTGCAGCAAAAGTATCGATACTTTCAGAGTATCGATACTTTTTTAGTATCCCTATTTGTGAATAGGTCTACCGATACCTTAACCTTAAAATTAATATCTAATCCAGAATCCAGAAATTTAAATACATAAATATTTATTTACAAAGTGTTTCAAAGTCTTTTCTAAAAAATTAACTTGCTAATTGTCCTTTTTATTTAAATTGATAGAAACCCGAATCAGTACGATGTTGGAGATAGGAGAATTAATTCTTAACGACATTGGTGATGATTTCCAAGAAATATTTTTGGAGAATGAAGAACCAACTACAAGTTATGATACAATATCCAAAAATGCAACCAAGTATAGTGAGAACGTTAATAATAAAAATATAAGATATCCTGATCACAATAATATTCAATATAAAAACGTACCAATTAAACATGAACCTCCAAGACTTCAAACCGACGAAATTATTACCAATGATGAATTAGAAACCAATGGAGTAACATATCCTGAAGTTAATGAGGAGTTTAAGATTCATATTGAGGATCACAAATTGGGGATCATAAACCCAACAATAGATAATATAAGTCATACAAATTCTTCCTTTCACCACAATAACTTAGAAATGAATTATGGCCATAAAATTGTAGAAGATTTAAGTAATATTGACGACAAAACGAGTGTAATACCTAATAATCAAGATATTGAATTAAGGTGTTCTACAAAACAGTTCTATATTAAATTAGAATGTTTAGATTTTTCCCATATTAACAATAATGTTAGTAACTTTAAAATCATTGCCTTAAATGCTAAACGATGTGATGTCCAAAATGTTAATCCCGATTTGAATGTGCCCAAAAGACAGCCAAAGTGTATGGAATTGGAACAAAATCATAGTCATACTGTTGAAGATATTTATGGAGACAAAAGATGTAAAAGGTAATAATTTTTTATTGAATAACAGTTTAGATTTTGCGAAACTGGAGAAATTAACTAAGTTTGAAGCATAAGTAATGCTATCAAGAACTTGCGATTCCCTAAAATGTTATGTTTGCTGAATATTACGACACTTGCATTGCCAGAAAATTCCCAATTATTCGGAGATTGATTTAATAGGGAAAAAACGAAGCTCTCGACTGTGGACTACAACTTGTGAACATCAACTTATATTAATTAAGATATTGCTTAAACTTGGTTCGATATTTCTCTCCGCGTAGTTAATTATCTGCCCTGTTTTATTCAATAAATAAAAGACAAATCATGTCAATCGGTCGCTCCGTTTCGAAATGAAAGTAGACACAAACAAACAAAAAGGCAACAGACACACTTTCGCATTTTAATAGTTATTAGTATTCCTAGATAGGTAATTTTCGTAGATAATAGACCGCGGGCAATTATGTTATAACACGTTTTTATTAAATAAGTCGATTTGTACATTCCTGTATCAATCGGCTTGTTCATAGAATACTTGTTCTTACTTGTTGAGTACGATTTTTAATAGTGACCAACAATCTACACCCCCGCGCATCGGTTGCCGGCCACGCTAAACAATAAAAATAATTAACAGTAGGTACTCTGTCACTCGGTTAACAAAAATGTGTGGAGTAGTACATAGACTTTGCTGTTACCTATTTGATATACTTATAGGTAATATTAGTACAGTAAAAATAGCACCGAATCAATAGAAAAATAGTACAGTTAAAATCGTTATTAAAACAATTTTAGGAGCCTGCCTCTGTAAAGTAAAATTGAACTGTCACATCCATATATTTTTTTAATAATACTCGAGACAAAACGAGACGAACGTTAGATCGTCTCGACCCTTGAGTCGTCTCGTCTCTAGTTGGAAATGATATTTTTCAGATATTCGAACAAATTTGCAATGTCAAGGATCCGAATTACAAAGGGGTTCCCCCATTGTCACATGATGTAATATTTTGTTGATCCTCTACATCACCTCTTATCATATCTGTTTATCTTATTAATGTTTATTTTTATAGCACGTTGATCTCGCAAAAGGTGCAATTATTGGTGACTGCAAACAATTCCAAAGAGTGCAACGAGACATCAATGAAAACAAATACAAAATGGTCTTCATACAATCAGTGTAAATTGAAGACAATTTGTGAGAAGAAGTACATAGCCCATACACGGGTAAATAGTAAAAGAATCTGGTGCGAAATTTGCAAAAAAACATTTTCTCGTGAACATTGTTTAAATAACCATTTATTGCATAAACATATACACGGGCACATGATAAAACATGTAGTAACTTGTACAATGTGTAGTAAAGGATTTACATGTAAACGGAGTCTTGATTCTCATATAGCGAGTTATCATTCTGATAATAAAACATTAATGGCCACAATTACGTCTAATATTTCTGAATGTCAACGTTGTTCGTACAAAACTGCACTCAGTTCAAATTTAAAAGTGCATATGTTAAAACATAAAGAAATATCAAGTGATTTTGAAAAACTATATTGTGCACATTGTGCATATTTTACTTACACTAAAACGAGTTTGAAACAACATTTATTAATGCATAGCAATAATAAACCATATGTTTGTACAATGTGTAGTAAAGAACTTAAAACCAAACGGAGTTTTGATCATCATATAGTGAATGTTCATCCTAATAATAAAACCTTAATGGACACAATTACGTGTAGGCTTTATGAATGTCAACGTTGTTCGTACAAAACTACATTCAGCACAAGTTTAAAAGCGCATATGTTAAAACATGAAGAAATATTAAAAGATTTTGAAAAACTATATTGTGCACATTGTGCATATTTTACTTACACTAAAACGAGTTTGAAACGACATTTATTAACTCATAGCAATAATAAACCATATGTTTGTACAATGTGTAGGAAAGGACTTAAAACCAAACGGAATTTTGATCATCATATAGTGAATCTTCATTCTAATAATAAAACCTTAATGGACACAATTACGCGTAGGATTTATGAATGTCAACGTTGTTCGTACAAAACTACATTCAGCACAAGTTTAAAAGTGCATATGTTAAAACATGAAGAAATATTAAAAGATTTTGAAAAACTATATTGTGCACATTGTGCATATTTTACTTACAATAAAACGAGTTTGAAACGCCATTTATTAACTCATAGCAATAATAAACCATATGTTTGTACAATGTGTAGTAAAGGATTTAAAATTAAACGTAGTCTTGATATTCATATATCGAATGATCATTCTGATAATAAAACCTTAATGGCCACAATTACGTATAATCTTTATAAATGTTAACGTTGTTCGGCATCCAGTACAGCTTTTAAAATTCATATGTTAAAACATAAAGAAATATCAAATGATTTTCAAAAACTATATTGTGCACATTGTGCATATTTTACTTACACTAAAACGAGCTTGAAACGACATTTATTAACTCATAGTAATAATAAACCATATGTTTGTACAATGTGTAGCAAAGGATTTAAAACTAAACGGAGTCTTGATCTTCATATAGCGAATGTTCATCCTGATAATAAAACGTTAATGGCCACAATTACTTTATCTTTCATCCATATAAATGTACCTACCATTTTGTATTTTGTGATATTAATAAAAGTAATAATGAAGTGTATAACGTGTGTTTTATTTAAAATGGGGCTAGTTAAAACGATATAATTAGCAACAGATAATTTATAATTCTACAGGATCATTGATGGCATATTTAGTATGTGTGTTCCAACTAAAAAAACTCACTCTAAAAAATACAAATATCCATGTTGGTACACATGGGACTTAATCTGCGACATACGGCAAAAATCAAAACATCTGAAAAGATGGACAGCTACGCAGTGTTTGAACAGTTTTAACATCTTTAGGGATTTAAGAGTGAGGATCAAACATAAGATAACTGCTGCATATAACAATTACTTGGTGGAAGTTCAAAATTCATTGAAAACAGATCCAAAGAGGCTCTGAAGCTATGTACAGAACAAGAAGCGCAAAACCAGAATCCCGGGTGTCATGTATGGTGCTGAGTACTCAACACCCCAAGGCATAGTAACCGCTTTCGCGAAATACTTCAATAGCGTATATGTTGATGGTGCCCACCCTCATGAGGTGCATTCTTCTTCCCGCATATCGGTGGGTCAGCTTGATATCGATGATGTTCTCATGTCACTCAAACAATTAAAGCCCAAAATGACTTCGGGACCAGATGATATTCCGGCTTTCATTTTACGAGATTGTGCGTCTATTTTCGCCGTGCCACTGCAGACTCTGTTTAATAGGTCTCTGAGATCCAATATATTCCCAAAAGCATGGAAAATTTCCCGAATTTGCCCATTCCATAAATCTGCTGAGAATGATTGAATGAATTTGGATTGTGCTCTGGTAAGAGCGCAAATTCCTTAAATATTTAGCGTTTAAAATTGACGGTAGATTCCCATGTAGAGGATTCGATCATGGAGCACGGCTCGATCGCTTTCAAATGGTTTCGCTGGCTGCTCGCAGAGTGTATGCCGGACAACTCTTTCTGTTTAAGATTATAAATAGCTTGGTGGACTGTTCAAATCCACTCCGATCGTTAAATTTTAACATACCGCGCCCCTCTGCGAGGAGTAGCAGACTATTTCACGTTCCTGTTTTTCGTACTAATTATGAATCCAAAGCACCACTACTTGTATGTTGTACATGTATGTAACAGAAGGATTTAGTCAAGAAATTAACTATTTCAATGAGCTTGTAAGATCTTTCTGCGCTCAATTCTCTCGGTTCCTGCAAAATCTGGCCATCTGATATGTGTGCGTATTTTGTTTTGTAGGATTATTAATTAGTTTATTATTGTAGAAGCTTATTTATTTAGTTATATTGTCTTGTAATTGGGTCTGTAACTTGTTAGACAATAAAGAATATTATTATTATTATAACAGATTTGGAAGAACACAGATGGTCACAACTTGATGTAATTTTACTGCTATACGTTTATATTTATTTTTTAACAGGTTCTTTACAAGTAAAACTTCCTGAAATACATGTGGGACACAGCGCCGACTTAAGAACAAGCAAACAAGTTTTTTAAAAGTTACCTGAAAACAAATTATGGGGGTCATCTTTTTCACCCCCTCCTAATTATTTTTTAAAAGTAAAAAAATATGTGAAACACGTATTTTAATTACAATACATGCTACAACTTTGAGGACGTAATACGTCCTCAAAGTTGTAGCATTCTCTTATTTTTCTTTAATTAAAGTTAATAATAAACCTGAAATTTTCCTTAATTTTTGCGGTCCGATAACTCCGTAGAGGTGAAACTCTGACCTAATTTTTATAAGACAATAAACAATCCTTTATTTTCAATAAGCAATCACCCCTAATGTTTTTTGCATTTCTTTTGATACACCTTATATATCATGGTAATGGTGTATTTGTATTAATTTGTATGTTAATAATAATAATGACTTTATTGCAATATATATCACATTACAACAGGCGAAGTTGAAGCTTAGCTTCCTATCTTAACCTAAGTATTTTACCTACGGCAATACATTGGAATTTATTGTATTTGAGATATACCTACCTATAAACAAAAATTTTCACAAAATACCAAAAAATAAGAAAATACATAAAATAGGAGAAATAGATATTGCGCTGTGATTATTAACAATTAATTGAAAATGCAAAAAATAGACAGTTACTTATAGAAACAATCTTACAAACTTCATTCTTAAACCTAAAGCTATTAAGTCCTTTTAAACTATCTGGAACATGTATAGACCTGGTAACTAAATGATCTTTCGTATTGCGCCGTTCTATGCAAAGGTGGTGATACTTGTTGCTTATGCCTTAAGTCCAGATTATGTGCATCATACCTAAATTTAATTTTTTGATATAAATAGTTTGGACGTTTTTTTAGTATTATTTTATTAAATAATACCAGGCTATGCAAAAGTCTTCTTTCCTTCATTGTGGCCACCCAATTTCCCTCATCATCGCAGTCACACCCCTATCGTATATTCTTATGCTACCAATTAGGCGGATACAGTGGTTCTGTATTCGCTGAATACGCTTTACATCATGCTCTAACAAACAAGGACCATACACTACGTCACAAAATGTAAATTGTGACAGAACCAAACTATCGCACAATAATTTCTTTAGTGTGTTTAGCAAATTACGTTGATTGTATATAAGTTTAAGATTAGCAAATGCTTTCCTAATGCAATTATTCACATGTGGCACAAATCTCAAATCCGTGTTCATGATCAGACCCAAATTTCTAGCACTGCCCGAGCTTTCCAGTGTCTCTGTACCAACGATAATTTTTAGGCGGTTTGAGTATTGATTTCTTATGGATGTACGTCCAAAGATGAGCAGCTGACACTTCCTCGGTTTTAGCTCCAAACAATGTTTAGCAGAAGCATCCACCAACAATCCAAGGTCTTCATTAAGTTTATTGTTACCTTCTAAGATGTGTTCTGGCTTGAAAGATAGGTAAATTTGTGAATCATCAGCGTAAATGTGTATGTTTTAGGTAGGTACAATGCTGAGATGTATAAAGGATGAAAAAAGCGGCCCCAGGATAGATCCTTGTGGAACACCACTGGAAATCCCCATCCGAGTTGTCCATTTAATTTCACAGACTGCAGTCGTCCCGTAAGATAACTTTTTATAAAAAGGCAAGCATCACTGCTAAAACCAAGATATTTAAAAATAGCCAAAAGCAACTGATGATTTAGTTTGTCAAAAGCTTTAGAATAATCCAACAAGACAAGTGCGGTAAGCTCACCACGATCTGTAGCTTCTAATATTTCATCAGTAACCTTTAAAAGGGCAGTGGTGCAGCTATGATCACTGCGAAATCCTGATTGTGTATGCGGTAACAGGTTGTTTGTTTCTATGTACCCACGTATTTGTGTATCTAAAATTCTTGCGAGGATTCTTGACATAGTTGGCAAAATGCTGATGGGTCGCAGTTCCTTCAGTTCACACGGATTTGAAACCTTGGGAATGGGTATCAGTAACAAGCTTTTCCATAGATTAGGGAACGTATGTGTCTCTATACAACTACTGATGAGATGCAGAATAACGGCTCATAATTCATAATTATTTATTATCAATGTGTGTAATTCAATACACAGTGTGTCTTCTTAAGTTCGCATCATATGGAAAACTTTTTTATTATTAATTTTACGAAAAAAAGTTATTCTTCATAAAAAGTTCTGCTTAGTCCAAAACCTAAAATTCAACCATATTTGAACGTAGTTTTTAGTTCTGATCAACTTTTCTTAATAACAATTTTTGATATAATCAAAAATGAAGGTACTTTATTCTTGAGCAAAATTAATATTTTCTGATATACTTCGTATACGACTGAAAAAATTATTATCTGATGGTTGCATTTTAGGTTTTGGACTAAGCAGAACTTATTAACCAAACCACAAACCAGATTTACCTTATCTTACCTTCATCATTGGCTACAACCTAATATATATAAGGTAACTGGCCCTATATTTAACACCTTAAGACATAGACCCATTCAAACGCTTTGTAAAAAGGAAGACCCTAAATTTGACAGCAACTTTTTCACATTGTTCATATATTTGACATACAATTGAACCTAAATTTGACATTGAACCAAAATTGGACAGCGGGTTGTACCTATATTTGACACCTGCTTATATATCAAAATTAATAAATTAAGGAAGAACTTACTTATTAGTATAATTTAATTTAATATTTTTATATTTGCCATAGGATAAATTATAAACATTCTTCATTCTAACTAAGCTTTTATTCAAAAAATACATTTAAAAGTTATGTCACAAAACTCCGATACTTATCAATTTCTGGGACAGAGAAGACGCCTCTATTGTTAATAGGTGTTGGATCATTAATTTTTTCTACAATATCTTCTAAAGGATACCATAGTTCGTCCGGCTCCGTTGGCCATTTCCAATGGTTTAAGCCACTTGTTACCATAAAATATTTTTTATAATTTGAAGCTTTTAAGACTTTTCGAGGAAATTTATCCTCTTCGTAATTTACTATCACGTAATCACTTACACTAATTTTATTATGTTTTATTGCAGATTCTATTGGCTTTTCGGTATCCATAGAACTATTTTCATCCACTGTTTTGAGTGTTTGATCAGAAAAAATGTTCTTCTTTACAGTGTCAATTGCATCAGATGTGTGCCGTTTTTTATTAGTTCTTTTCAACTTATTTTCTTGCAGCTGTTCTTTCTTTTCCTCTCGAATCCGTTTTCGTTCTAGCTTTTTCTTTGTTGATTTTCTCATTCTCCTTTTTCAAATAATAGTCCTTCCACTGTTCGGAAGAACATACACTTGGAATTTTTTCCTTACTCTTACTAGTAGTTGCCTTTTTGTTTAAACTTTCTTCCGGCCAAAATAAAATTGATTTAAAAGGTGAGGGTATCAAAAGACTATTACTATAACTATTTTTAATATTATCAGTTTTTGCTGCTGTCTTTACGTCTTTTGTGGTCGCATTTTCATTTAAACATTTGGAAATTTTTTATACGTTTTCGACATCATGTTCATTTCTATTTGTTATATTAGAGACTGATCTTAAATTTGCATCATTTTCTTCATCCATAGCGTGTTGCATATCTTCCTCTATTTCTGTTATGCCGTCTTCAATATTATACTCGTACCTTTCATTTTCTATACCTATCTCTTCATCTTCTTTCTCCGCTGTTTCTATTTCTCCGCTATAGTTTTCATTTCTTTGTTCATCATATTTGTTACCACAGTCAAAAATTATATCTACATGTTCATTTTCTTTCTCTATTATTTATTGTTGGGCCTCTTTAGCTTTTTTACAAGCAAAGCTACGCGCTGTCTAGCAGTTGGTCTTTTGTTACAGGAAAGCCAGTTTTAGAAACAGTTATTATCCATATAGCTTTATCTAAGTCCTCGTTAGAGTACTTTCTATAAATATTTCCTTTATCTCCCATATCTAAAAATATTTATTATTATGAACCTATTTTTGACACCCCTTGACCACAAATTTGACATGAGTGTCAAATTTAGGTTTATGAAGTCCTCTTAAATAAGTATATCAGAAACAAATGTCTATACAAAATTTGTAAGAGATTGATAAAGAAAGCAAACATATTTTATATTTAGTTAGATGCACCTATATTTGACACCTACATGTCGAATTTGTAGCACTGTGCTAAACGATGTCCCAAAATTTGACACCCCAAATAATGATCGAATAGTAAGGAATATGAGTGTATTTGCAGTAAAAAATTAATTTTAAGACTCCCAAAGTGCTAAATAATACAGCAGAAAAGTCCCCATGTGAATAGTAATATTATACGTAACAATTAAAAAGCTTCGCGTTTTCCACTCACCCTAATTTACCCACACATGTAATGATGTTGCACTCTGCACGTACACATTACAAGTGATGTTTTGACGAGTCAGGCAATATTTGGCGGGAAAGCAGGGGTTATTTGTATGCAAAAGAAACGAAAGATATCGGTATCAGTCAATAGTCTAGCAAATGGCAGGCCGTATACTTAATTTTTACATTTACGATAAAACCAGTCAAATATACGGACACTGTCAAAATTAGGGTCACTTACCTTAATGCTGAGCTGTTTTGATGACAATTTTACGATTTATCGCAAGGACCGCAACTTGGAGGCTCTGGACGTTTCAAGAGGTGGTGGTGCGGTTTTGGCTGTGCGATCCTCAATTCAATCCGAAGGTATTACAATCATCTCTGATATACCACCATCAATCGACCTGGAGAGGTTGCAAGATTCTTCAGAGCAATTTGTGTCTTTATTTGTTTTGTGTATATGTGAGACCAGGATCAAGTGTGCAAGACTACGATGATCTCTTTGAGTATTTTGAGTCTTTAATCTATCTCTATAACGGACCCTTCATGATTGTTGGTGATTTTAATATCCCTCAGGGAGCTGACACTAATTTGATTACTTCGCAGTCGGCATCATTACTTGACTTTATGACACTTCTCAATCTTGATCAATATAATGGTATTGTTAACATTAATAATAGTCTTGGATTTGGTCCTGTCCACTTTTTCATGCGAGGTATCTTCGCCGGAATCTTTGGTTCATGAGGATTTGCACCACCCTAGTTTGAATATTAGCTTTTCTCTTGAAACCAATCATCAAAAAAATTTTACTTTGAAGCCACAAACCAAAAAATATAACTTTCGTAAAGCAAATTTTAATCAACTAAATTACTTTTAACAAATTGAATAGATAGATTAAATAGACGCCAGTTTGTTGAGTATGGTGGCTTTAGATCTCCTGAGTTCATGGTCACTAGCGGTGCTCCGAAGTAACCTGGCTCCATTGATTTTTGCTATTTACATGAACGACATTGTTCACGAGTCAATGTCTCTTATTCGCGGATGATTTGAAGCTATTTCGGACTATCTCAGAACCTTCCGACTGTCATGCTCTACAGAGCGATCTAAATGTTTTGGCAGAGTGGTGTGTGGAAAACCATCTACCACTGAATATCAACAAATGCAAATGTTTAACAATGTCTAAATGCCGTAGTCCACATGAATTCGATTATCGGATATACGATGATTCCTTAGTTAGATGTGTGCTTACCAGGGATCTTGGGATCACAGTGGATTCTGATCTATCGTTCAGTAATCACATAACGGATATATATGGCTGTGCTCTACGTAACTTGGGATTTATACTGAGAGTTACATCGGGATTTGAGAACATCGATTGTCTTATCGCCCTTTACTATGCACTAGTTAGAAGCAAGCTCGAATATGCCTCAATTGTATGGTCTCCTATATACCAGACCCATATTCAAAAACTTGAGAAAATACAACGCAAATTCTTAAAGCATCTTTGTTTTAGAATTGATGGCCACTTTCCCTCACGAGGTATCGAACATAGACAGCTACTCGACAGATTTAATTTCGATTCTCTCGAATTCCGGCGAGTATTCAGTTATCAATCTTTCGCAACTAAATTTTAACGCTCCTCAATACCATTCTCGTAATCCCTATTTATTTCAACCACCCCGATCTCGCCACAATTATGAAGGGAAAACACCACTGACAAGGGCTTGCACACTGTGTAACGGTTGGTGCTTAAATAGAAATGTAAATTATTTCGGCGGAAGTGTTTTCTCCTTTAAACGTGAACTGGAAGAGTATTTAAGGTCAGTCCATTTGTAGATGTTTTTCTGTATCACTGCTGGTGATGACGGTTGTAAACTTTCCCGTGTGTGTTAATTTAATTTAAGTTATAATTAATTTGTACCATTGCCATATATTTTTCATTTTGTATTGTTCTGTTATTTTTGGATAAGTTATGCATCATATGTTTTGTCTTGTAATTGGGCGTAAGCCTGTTAGACATAATAAAGATTATTATTATTATTCATTAGTGACCTATTTTACCACAGAGCCTTAGTTTTCAAAAAGATGGAAAAAAAGTTATTTTCATAGTATTATACTTATGTTTAATCAATTTTAAATATTCATTGAATCCGTATAGGTATTTTGACAACTAAATATACAAATCGTCAAGAGATTGAACCTTTTTTGGTATACAATTGCTTAAATACATTAATTTTATTGAATAAATAAAACACATTAAAATAACATTTTATGTTTTATTTGAGGGTGATATGTTTCGCTTGAAATGTTCTAGTAGATTAATCAATGTGTATATACAACATAAATCTAAACTAGAATAGTTTACTAGCATTTATAAAAATAAAAATTAACTTAAATAACAGCTAAAACTTAGCAATTATTATTTGAAAACAATACTAATTTTACATTTCTAAATACAAAAATACCTCCACGGCTAAATATGTCGAAAAAAGATACTTCCATAAGCTGCAAGAAAATTTCACCCCATAAACCGTTTTAATCATGTTAGACGTCTAACGATTAGAGTAACATTATATTAATAATAATAATTGTACATACAGGATTGGTTCGTTATCTTGATACATCTTTAAGTGTAGTCTTTCATGTTCTAGACTACCAATCACATAATACATTTGGATGATGTCAAATTAAGTTCTTGTAACCTTCAGATTCAACTTTTTCTGTGATAATAAAGTTAATATTTTAAATTATTATAAACCAAAACTCATTTGAAAATTTCACTCTCAGAAGATTTTTATTCTTGTCATTCCGTCAAAATGAACATGAAAGAAAAACGTAGTGTACCTGTAATATGGTACGTACACCCTGTAGAGTTAGTATTTGTTTAAATTTTATATGTTTATAAATATTTAAATAAATGTTATTAGTTGTAAGCAAAATATGTTTTGGACAAAAATTAGGACAAGGGACGATGACCGAAGAACAGAACGACAGACGATACGAACTACACGTAATTAATTAATAAAGAAAATATAAATGATGTAGTCTGTCTTTAATTTACAAAGTAACGTTATGGGACATTACAAGTTCCCAAATCAAATCTAAATTTATTACATGGCGATCCTGCCAGCCCTTTTTCATTATTTTAGTTAAAAATATAATATCAGATATGGCATAATGGGCACTAAGCAATCAAAAGACCAAGTTGTGATAGCGCAAACTGCAAGTGGAGATGCAGCAGCAAATTTAAATCATGGATTGACATTGGCAGAATGGTTGTTAATAATTTTAGTAGTAATGGTATTGTTGGGTTTGGTATATGTATTGATGCAAAGGTATAAAAAGGGTATGAAACGAACAATAAGACGAGAAATTAATAAGCACGAATTAAGAAAATCCCTAAATATATTAAATCAAGAAGATCAGGTATGAAAATTCAAATCACTGTATATACAATAAAGTTGATGACCTATGGAATGTGCAACGTGTGCATCGACCCAGTGTTTTAATTTATGTGGACTATTATAGGTATACGTGTAATTTGTTTATGTAATCATATTTTATTAAATTTAGTAACAATTTTAAATATTTAAGTAGATATTTTAAATTTAATTTTTGGTATATAAATATAATACATTTTTTTTAACATATTAAATAAGCTTCAATACCTTGGATGGCTATTAATAAAATTTCGGAAATTTACCAATCTTTATTACAGATTAGATCAAAAGTAAGTAAATATAATATAGATAGGAGACCGAAAAAAGTTGACGAAGCAAGAGCTATATATTCTAATTTATCTAAAGAAATACAAATTATTAATAAACAAGCTGAAAAATCTGAAATAGGAAGTTCTGAAATAACTGAAATAAAAGACTTAATTTCAAAAATTAAATCCCTTTATAACGAAATTTTACAATTTGATAGAAACAAGGAAGTTAACATTTCTGAACCGAAAATGACTTCTTTTGATATAAAAACTGCTGTTAGTCTTTTACCTACCATGGACGATTATGAAGAAACCACGAAAAAATTAATTGATGCTGTAGAGTTGTATGATTCTATGTTAGATCCGGAAGGTAAGCAATTGTTAATCAATTTTATTTTAAAAACACGCTTATCCAGTGGTGCAAAATTAAGACTAAATCAGAATTACACTACTATCGCGGCTTTAATTAACGACATGAAATCATATCTTCTTACACGTCAATCAGATACAGCACTTCAAGCTAAATTATATCGCGCAAAACAAGGCGAAAAATCTATTGAGGAATTTGGAAAGGAATTGGAAGACCTGTTTGTAAATTTAACAATATCTCAAGCGAATGGTAACGCCGACTCTTATTCTGTTTTAAAACCCATAAATGAAAAGCTATTAAAAGGTTTGCTGATGGTTTGAGAAATCAGAGGCTAAGTACAATAGTGGCATCTAGAAATTTTTTGTTCCTGAAGGATGCAATCAGATCTGCAGTAGATGAGGAAACAACCACAATACGAAGTTCACCGCAAATGTTTAGAGTTTCCGCAAGAGGTAGGCAACATGTTCCGCGTGGAAATTTTTGCCCTAGAACCGGTGGCCGTAATATTTCACAAAACAATATCCAAAATCGACATTTCTATAATCAAAATAACACCCGTACAACAAATCATAATAATCAGCATTATAATAATAAGAGGAATTTTAGACAAGTTTATAGAGGTAATAGGAGAGGTTCAAGGTCAGCGTCACATAATGTACGACTTGCACAACAAAATAACATTACTCTAGATCAAGATTCCTTATTTCAGGAAACAACAGAATTAGTTCCAAGTACTTCTAGTGATTTTTTTCGTGCCTAAAGGCAAGAATTTAAATCATGTTTTTACATATTCCAATAACAATTCCATTTCTGTTACATTTTCAGTAGAGAATGCTAATTTTCAATTTTTAATAGATACAGGTGCAACTTTATGTGCAATCAAAGCTGAACAATTAAAATCTAAATTTACTTTACATAAAGAAGAAATAGAAATCAAAGGTATAGGTGGAACTTTACGTGCAGAAGGATTTACATTTTTAAAATTAAAGATAGGAAACACTAGTTTTAACCAAAAATTTTATGTTATTAAGTCATTACCCTGTGCAACAGAAGGTATTATTGGAGATCATTTTATTAGAAAATTTAAGGGAGTTATAAATTAAACAATATCCAAGACCTAAAAATGCAGAGGAAGTGAAAAGATTTGTGGCATTTTCGAATTACTATAGGAAATTTATTCCAAATTTTTCTGAAAAAACGGTTGTCCTTAATAAGTTGTGTAGAAAGTATGCTAGATTTGAATGGACGGATGAATGTGAAATATCTTTTAATTTTCTGAAAAATTCTCTTTCAAAACCTCCAATATTAGATTATCCAGATTTTTCTAAGGAAAATGAATTTATAGTACAAACTGATGCTTCAAATATTGCAATAGGTGCAGTTTTACTAAATAAAAATAGAAAACCCGTAGCTTATACAAGTAGACCTTTAAACAAGGCGGAAGTTAATTATCCGACCATCGAAAAAGAACTTTTAGCTATATACTGGAGCGTGAGATATTTCCGACCATACTTATTTGGTCGCCACTTTAAAATTTTAACAGACCATAAACCATTGTTATATTTATTTAATTTAAAGGATCCATCAAGCAGGTTAATTAAATTTCGACTAGGATTAGAAGAGTACGATTTTCATGTAGAGTATGTAAAAGGTAAGGAAAATGTCATAGCGGACGCATTATCTAGAATAGTTAGAACATCTGATGAATTAAAAGGTATGAGCCAGAATGTAATGAATGTTATGACAAGGGCACAGAGTAAAGTATCGAATGACGAAGAGTGTGAGTTGGATGAAAGAACTACTACAAATGTTAGGCCTGATCAACCCAATGTTGTGGAAATTCTTAAAACTCCAAAAAACATCACTGAACTTAGACTTTTGTCAACTAAAGAACTCTCCAAATTTAGTGAAAAAATAACTGAAAAATCGGGTAACTTTTATTATGTACCACTACATTCTATGATTTATTTTGCACAATTAAATTTTCGATCAGCGTTGGCGCGAGACGAAATGTTGAGAAACTTAATTGATTTATGCAAAAAGATTAATATTCGCGAATTAGTTATTTTAAAGAATGAAAATAATGTACATTTTATTAAATGGCTAGCTGAAGGTATAAAAAGTAACTCTAATTGGACCGGTCCCCGAATTTGTATAGTACAAGGAGTTAAAAAAGTAGTGGATCCCGAACAAAAGAGAGTAATTATAAACGATTTCCATCTGCTTCCTACAAGTGGTCACGCAGGTTTCAATCGAATGTTCAACACTATCAAAAAATACTATTTTTGGTCAGGTATGCAACAAGACATTAAGAATTTTGTAAGTAAGTGTACTACATGTCAAAAGCAAAAACATTCTAATAAATATACCAAGGAACCAATGGTTATAACATCTACAGCGCATACCTCATTCCAAAAAATATTTTTGATATAGTTGGACCTCTACCAATAGATGATAATGAATTTTCTTATATACTGACTCTTCAATGTGAATTAACGAAGTTTGTCGAAGCTTATCCTTTAAAATCCAAAGACGCAAAAACTGTATCAAAAAGTTTCGTAGAAAATTTTATTCTAAGATACGGAATTCCTTTAGAAATAGCAACAGATAGGGGCGCTGAATTTATTTCCGCAACTATGGATGAAATTTGTAAATTACTTAAAATTAAAAATATTCAGTCAACCGCTTACCACCATGAAAGTATAGGAGCTTTGGAAAATTCTCATAAAGTTTTAGGTGCATATTTGAGAACTCAAAGTGTGGAATATGATGCAGCTTGGAGTACTTGGGTGCCGTATTGGTGTTTTACATATAATACCACAGTACATACGGAAACCAAATACACACCATTTGAGTTAGTTTTCGGAAAGAAATGTTATCTTCCAAGTAACTTAAAAAATACGTTAGATCCAGTCTACAACTTTGACAGCTATCCTATTGAACTTAAATATAGGATGCAACATGCTCAAAATGATGCTCGAAAAAATCTAATACAATCTAAATTAAAAAGGAAAGAAAATTACGACAAAAATCAAAACCCTGCATTCTATCAAAAAGGAGATTTCATTCTATTAAAAAATGAAACTGCTAATAAATTTTCAGATCCCTGTTTTTTAGGGCCATATAGGGTTATTGAAGACTTATCTCCAAACGTTAAAATCTCTAAAGATAAAAAAGAAATAATTGTACATAAAAATAGAACTAAACTCTTTAAAGAATGAGCGTAACTTATATTTTAATTGTATAAATAACTCCTAACATTATGTATCTAATTAGTTAAAATTAAATTATTAATAGAATTATAGTTTACCCATTTATATTATGGTTATAAAATGTAAGTAATATAGGTATTACCTAAAACTAGTTTTTGGTAAATTTTGGTGAATATTTTAGCATTTAGGTAGGTACTTATGCATATTGCAATTCCTGAATAAAAATAATTTACTATTTTTTCGGAAACAGTAAATTCTTTTAAAAATTCCGGGGAGGTGTAATATGGTACGTACACCCTGTAGAGTTAGTATTTGTTTAAATTTTATATGTTTATAAATATTTAAATAAATGTTATTAGTTGTAAGCAAAATATGTTTTGGACAAAAATTAGGACAAGGGACGATGACCGAAGAACAGAACGACAGACGATACGAACTACACGTAATTAATTAATAAAGAAAATATAAATGATGTAGTCTGTCTTTAATTTACAAAGTAACGTTATGGGACATTACAAGTTCCCAAATCAAATCTAAATTTATTACATACCCAAGGATTTTTGCATACCTACCAGTATTATACAGGATGTCCCTCTGGGAACCAAATCGAACTGAATATAGGTACAAAACTAAACATAGGAGAATTTTGAAAAATTGGCAGTGTAACTATATCGACGGGGGTAGATGAGGTAAAATACTTATGTAATTGACACTTCCGGTTATACCGGAAGTAGGTGTCAACTTGCTTATTTCAAATGGAACACCGTATATATTATTACAGTTTTGGATTCTACATAAAATCTCAACTAGACTTTGTGTATCATACATGTATTTTGACTTATTTAAGGTTTTAGGTCAAAAATGACGTTTGCGAGCTCTAAAATCGTCGTAAAATTTTCTTATAAGGAAACCTTCATAAATTGATTTAGATACTATTTCTATCTCAAAAATAGTAGTTTTATGAAAACTTTGAACTGTTTTTGTAAATATTAATACAGGGTGTGCAAAATATCACATCAAACACGAAAATGAGAAAACTGTCAAAAATCAAACTTTTTAAATAAAAACCCCAATATTTTATAGTTTTATGTTATTAAGCAATAAAAATAACGGTAAATTTGTATAAGGTTCTATATCTCTAAAATGTTTAGTTTTTGAAATATTGCCAAATGAGTAAATTGCATGCGGTAATTTTATTACAAGTTTTAATGCTAAATGCTATGGCTATGGCAATAAAAATCCAAAACTGTCATTATGACGCTGTCACTTACCAGTTTAAAATTATTAATAAATCGAAAATCTACTTTTCCGACTGTGTCAATAATAATCACAGTAAAATTTCGGCATACACCTTAGAATATAAAGAGGGAAGGAAGAAGCCAAACGAATTTTTACCATTCAGATTCATGCGACGGATATGACAGGACGGAGTCGCCATTTTGAAATACCATTGATGGCTCATTCCGTTTGGCACTGTTAGTATTTCCAGCTGTATCTTTGATTACTTCAATTATCGACAAAGTAATATTAGTGTATTTGTGAGAATTGATAGTGAAATTATGAACTTAAACATTATATACTTTATAGTTTGCGACATTAGAAGGTAGTTTTAGGTTTGAACTGATTTAAAACATTGAAAATGGTTAGCTGTGTGGCTTGCGGACGATCTCAAACGAAAACGACGAAAAACCATAAAATAACATTACATCGTAAATATTTGACATAAACCAATATTTAGGAACAGTCTACTTAGAAAATGTTAGCCTTTTATGTAAAATTTAATATTTTATTATTTAAAATTGTAAACAAAGTAGAAAACTTAGGTTAGGTTTTGTCAGACCATAGATGCGTAGGCGTGTTTTCTCTTATGTTTCAGTAAAATAAAAAAAAATATTACCTATATATTGTCACACCCAGTATATTGTAATAAAAATATTGCATCCGGTCGAACTAGCTATTTTACGCTAATTTAATAATTTATAAAAGTTCATCAAAGTTTATACAAGTTCATGATTCTAACATTGGTATTGTACCTAATAGACAAATTGCAAATTCAACAAAAAACGGTACGACCGACGCTAAGAATAGACAATTTGATTGGTCTATATTCGTAAGAGTGGAAAATAGTAAAGTTATAAATATTGTTGTAACAGGAAGTTACAGGGAGATTGTGATTTGCACTTCGGTGTAATAAAATTGAAGAGAGTGGTTGGAGACTTGGCGGCTCGGACCATGAAGTCTCCCCGCGTTGGAGCACATATGTGTCCGAATGCTCCGCCAGGTTCTCTACCCACAAAACGCTCTTTCTTGGGGTCTTCTCCCGAACCTTGGCGAAGTGAACGTCGAGTCTTACTACCGACAAAAAGCACTAATCCCTCCGTTGGGTAGTGCCTTAAGCTTTATAGTTTATTTAACGCGAATTAATATTATTAGTAGGTACCTATATCAAGTATTTATAATTTTAAATATTTTTTATATAACGTGAAAGAAAGATCAGCTGTGTCGGCGATTGTTATAATTGTAATGTAAGTACCAATTTTTAATTATTATAATTATTGATTTTTGAGACTTGTCCTTTTTTTTTATCAATTTGATTTTTGTACATTTTTTAAATAATTAACCCATTAAGTACTGGCGTTACCATGCGGTAACGCCAAAAAGATAGTTTTCTAAACCCCACAAAAATGTTAGTGCGACTATTAGATACGAAATGGCGATATATATTGCTTTTCAAGGCATGAAATAAGTCATGGCTTCTTCATACGGTTTTATTTAGTCAAAGTGTTCGATGCAGGTTAGAGTGAAATTCATTGTTGCATAAATTATGGATATTCGTTGGAAGTAAGTATATATTTGGTATCATAAACTTAATTTTGAATCCAATAAACCTATTAGATGAATAAAGTAATTACTACTGAATACTATTATGTAATAAAAACAATTTGTTTGAACAACAATGTTGATTCAGGCTTCCTCGAATTCGAGTGTTACCATTTGGTAACGCCCGTACGTTCCCGTAATGTATTAAATGAAAATCTTTATATGTTTCAGGGATGGATTAACCCTACAAGAAGCCCTTGAAATTGTATATGGCGATGATGAAAATGTCAGTGATATATATATATAACATATTTATTTTTTTGTTATTCTTGAACCGCTATTCTAATTCTTTTCAGTTTACTTTCTTGGGGTCTTCGGTTCTTATAGAAAAAAATTCTTCTTTTTTTTACATAGCAATATTCATGTTTATTTTCGTCACGATCACAATGAACATAAATTAAACGACGTTTCGTTACTAATTAGTAACTTCCTCAGGTTAAAACGTTTCCTTCTAACACAAATTCCAATTCGTCAATGTCAAAAAAGGACAAACAATTTTCATTCTATTTACAAACACATTTATAACATTTAAATATAATAAAATACATATTTATTTATTGATGGAAACTATTGTCCGGTATGTTGTATTGAAAGTCAATACATAATTTGTGTTAGAAGGAAATGTTTTAACCTGAGGAAGTTACTAATTAGTAACGAAACGTCATTTAATTTATGTTCAGTGTGATCGTGACGAAAATAAACCTGAATATTGCTATGTAAAATAAAGAAGAATTTTTTTCTATATATATAACACCCCCTGAACCCTACATTCTCACTGATGAACACTCCGGTGACGAAAATGAATTGGATCCGAGCAGTTTTACAGGAAGTCAGTTACGCGCCGAGCCTGAGATGAAATGCAAAAATGCTGATGTCGAAGAGATTGTGCAATCTGCAGGTGTGGATGTTACTGACAAAGTCTCTTTAACCTATAATGTTTCTAATATTCGTGAAATAGAGTGGATAAAAGGTGATATAGTCGAACAAAAAAGAAACTTCCCGGTGGCACCGCATTTATCGATACGTCTTCATGTGCTTTATTTGAACTGTTTTTTGACGAAAGCGTATTTGAGTTATTTGTCGAGGAAACAAGGCGGTATGCTTTATTTTTAAATTGTCCAGACCCAAAAGTGACCAAGGAAGAATTTAAGTGCTTTATCGGTATTCTCATAATATCCGGGTATAACGAACTTCCTGGAAAAAAATATTATTGGGATTCCGTTGACGATATGAGAAATCTAGAAGTTGTCAATGCTATGCGAAGAGATCGTTTTATACAAATAATGCATTTCATTCATTTTGCCGACAACAACAAAATCGACAAACAGGATAAATTGTCGAAACTACGACCACTTATTGATAAAATTCAAAAAAATTTCGCCAAATATTTTGTGCCCCAATGCCATATTGACTATGATGAGTCAATGATAAAATATTATGGTCGTCACGGATGCAAACAATTCATCCGTGGCAAGCCAACAAGATTTGGATATAAAGTGTGGAGTATGAACACAAAAGAAATACCTACTCAATTTTGAAATATATCAAGGAAAGTGTTTATTTAGTAATAGTGATCATGACAAAAACTTCGGAAAAGCGAGAGCACCGTTTATAAGAATGGTGGAAAGTCTACCAGAAAAACAGTTGCCCTATCAATTTTAATTGATGCCTCTATAAACAATGCTTGGATTTTACGACGAAAGTCAACCAAAGTTCATTGTGATCAGCTATCTTTTCGAAGGGAAATAGCACAGATGTACCTCAGTCGTTACGGTGTCTCACCGAAAGTTGGTGGGAGACCATCTATTTCACAAAATAGTGTTTCTTGTATCAGGGTTAATGACACTTTGCGCTACGATGAAAAGGATCATTTTTTGACATGTACGCAGAATAAGAAACGCCACCGCTGTGCTGGTGAAGGATGTACTTCAAGCGTCCGCACTATGTGCTCCAAATGTGACGTTGGGATGTGCATTGACTGCAATGTGATATTTCACACACACACTATGTAAATACATGTTATAGTTATACCTGTTTTATTTTTGTTTATAGATATTGAAAGTTGACGGGAACGTACTGGCGTTACCATATGGTAACGTTATTTTTTTTTAATATTTCAAAAAAATATAACTTGGTATCATCTTAATTGGTCAAATAAAGATTCCCCTTAAACAGATCCATTGAATTTTATTAAAAATTACGAGTATAAAAAACTCCGTCCTTAAAGGGTTAAATAAATAATAGTTATTAAAATTCATTTGACTTTCCTTTTTATTTTTAAATAGTTTTCTAAATTCAATCAAGTAACTATTATCTGAGAGACGCCGCTCAAATACAGACCGTCACTAGCTTACGAGGGAGAATCAATAAGATCCTATTCGTGAGCGTGATGTAAGTGGGCGATTCTCGAGTAGCTCAACAAGCCAAGCGAGTAAATTAATAAAACCCTTCAATAAACTCTACATAAAGATTTAACTCAGTAGAGCACACCTGAATCTTCAAATACTACAAAGACATCAGGGAGGTTCAACCCTTACTTCCTAATTCTTATTGCAACATGGTGAAGGTACCATTTCTATTAAATCCATATCCTTATACGTTCCACCTTCTATTTGTGACAATATGATGTTATATAAAATATGTGTAATATTATTGCAAATTTCAGTTTTCTAAAAAATGAAGCGAGAAAAAAAAAATTGGATTTCTTTTCTCAATAAACCTGGTTGGATGCCATCCTCAAAAGAAATAAAATAGAAATAAGCAATTCCTGTATTAAAATTATAAGATAGAAAATAACATTCGGTTTGTTAAATAAACTGCTATTCAAATTTGTTGTTGTTATTTTTATTATTTAGCCGTTTATTCGATCTAATAGTTTATGAGCCAAAATTTATAACAATAATTAAAAGCGATTCTTCAATATGTATAATCCATTAAATGTTTTTTCTGTTAAAATTTAAAAATTGTTGCACCACTGGCGACCTGAAAATGTCCGCGGCCATATTGAAACACCATTGCGGTCGCATGACAATATGAAAAATAATCCTTCCTTCCCTCTTTATATTCTAAGGCGTACACATATTGAGTATAAATTCTCGTTCACAGTATTAAAGATTCCTGCACATTAAAAAATCAAATGTTCAACATTTATTCGTTGTAATTTTTGAAAATCCTACGAGTATATTAATATTATGCAACTCTAATGTATCGTCTGAGACAAAAAAATCTTACAATACGCAACACTCATATAATTAAAGTATTTATAAATTTCAACATTACTTCTTTTTAACGAGTAACATTCTTTGAACACATTTGTTTTTAAATTATTTTTACATTAGATTAACAAAACAAATTCACTAATGGATGGATTTATTGTTACAAAATTATTATAAAGGCGTTGTTTGTACAAAAATTTTATAGAATTCAGTGAAATTTCGAAAAAAGCTTTAATTACCACAATTGTGAGAAAATATAATTTGTAATTGCGTAGGCAGCCTATTAATTTCAAGGTTATGTCCGGGCCAATATGATTTACTCGACAGAAGGTCTGAGGTGCACCAGGTAAATATACGTAACGACTCTTTTAACGCTTCCTATTATAACATGTAGGCATTTTTTCTCTTTCCCTTTATTAGTTGTGATAATGTATACTAACTTAACAATTACGTAGTGTAATAATTTAAACATTGTAACATTTATTTATAAAATTACGTTGTTCCTACCAAAAATACTATTTTATTATAAACCCTTTTCGAAACTTACGATTAATCTATTTCATCCTCTTATATTTCTGTACAAACAAATTAAACAACAATTCATATACGAATTAAGCACCAAAAGCATTATTACATGTGTCATCTACTATAATATTAAATGATGTTTAAGCTTCATACCAGTTCATATTAAAAAATAATTTGATTTTAGTTTAGTACCCAGTCTTACAAAAATGAGATACAGTACGTCCGCGGATTAAGATTACAAGAGGGTCAATGTACCAAAAAGTGATAAATGAATGAATTTTATCCGTATATTGCAAAATAAGGTATGTTTACTTTTACGCAAAATAACATTTTTGTATTTTTGACCAACCCTGTACAACTAAATTGGGCTTTTTTTTTTTTTTCTAAAATAATCCATATCCAGGAGCTGTGAATTTATATTCAAATAAAACTACGTCTGCTCCACAAAACATTCGTACATGCATTCATACTATTGAAGAACAGTCAGACATGTTTCGAGGCCGTCAGGTCTCATCATCAGTGACATATTAGTTACAAGAGAATTCCCTTATCTTCGTCGAAAAGTAATAGTAAATAAACATACAAGCATTTTGTGAAAAACTTTTATATAAAAAACAGGATTCCTATAATAGCTTAATTATCATTATTATTATATAATGATATTGCATCAATGTCATTGAAAAATCCAAGCAGCTCATAATTGTTCACAAAAACTACTTTGTAGAATTTTTCATAAAACTAATTAATAATCGTCATGATAAATAAGAAAAAACCCACAACATCATTATGGTGCAATATCATTATATAATAATAATGATAATAAAGCTATTATGGGAATCCTGTTTTTTATATAAGTTTTTCACAAAATGCTTGTATGTTTATTTACTATTACTTGTCGACGAACATAATGGAATTCTCTTGTAACTAATATGTCACTGATGATGAGACCTGACGGCCTCGAAACATGTCTGACTGTTCTTCAATAGTATGAATGCATAGTATGAATGTTTTGTGGAGCAGACGTAGTTTGATTTGAATATAATTTGGGCCTTATTATGCATAAACCTTCCAACTCTGAAATTAATAATATGGAGATATCCGCAAATTATTATTTTTTTAGATAATAAATTCTCTACTATTCGCATACAAACTTGAATACAAACAAGTTATGGCAACAGTACAAGTATCCTCTTAAATACAGTATGACCGAATTTTATTTTTATTTTTTTCAAAAATAAGAAAAATTTTGTGGCTTGGCAGGATTTTGCAAAATAATAAATGCGAAAACAAATATCAACAAATTTTTATTTTAAATAATAATGCAAGGAAAATACAAAATTCGGTTAACTTTGAGTGGTTTTAAGAATTACATCTACTCTGTATTGGAGAAGTTATTTTCTTTAACTAAGATTATACTTTTCTGTAATTTAATCTATTTAATATGCAGGGCGTCCGTTTTAAGCGATACCACTATTGCTACCTCAGAAACTTTAAGAGGTACGAGTTCGGTTAAATTAGAGAAAAGTTGCGTTTTTTGATCCCTATTCAGGATCACCCTGTATCTCAGAAACTAAGAAGAATTTGACATCATGGTAAAGGGATCAAAAAACGCAAATTTTCTCTAATTTAAGCGACCTCGTACCTCTTAAGATTTCTGAGATAGCAATAGTGGTACCAGTTAAAACGGACACCCTGTACAGCCAATCTATTTTTTCTCCTGTTTCGCTTTGTCGCTGTTTATCATAGCTTCGTTCGCGGCCACGATTCTGAATTGATTCTGAACTGAATCGTGATGTCACAGAACTGGTTTTAAAACGCAGGCGCGGTTCGAAATGCGCGAACGCAAAATAGAATCACATAGCTGGAAGCCGGAATATTTTAATTTTACGTTGTATGTTCGTGCAACAGTTGTTAATAAAAGTTAGACATTTGAAGAAATTTGAGTTATATTTTCGATTTTTATGTTGACGTGTTCAATCTTTAATCACTGTTGAGTCCAGTTCATTCAAATATTATCCCTATTATGAAGATACTGTTCCCCAATTTCGTGAACATTTAAATAATGACAGAAGACCTTGCGCAGCGATTTAATAACATTTTAATAAAGTAATGGAAACAAGAAACGTTGTTTAATTGAAAACTTATTTTATTTTTGTTGTTTAGATTTTTTTCAGGACGTCACTGTTACTAAATACTTCATAAGAAATAAAAAGTAAAACCTCAAAAATAACAGACACAAAACATTTCTGCTTTTTTTATAATACCTGAAAAAATAAAATCCTTCATCCCCTATTCTACTCTTTCTTGGATGTCTTCTTCTTTGTAGTCACTGACACTGTCTAAAATCCGTATCATTGTCGTCTTTATTTATTGTTTATATGTTTTATCCTTGTAGGTATATAAGGGCATTGTCTTTATCTTTATAAAGGGCATTGTCTTTATCTTTATAAAGACAAGGATAAAACATATAAACAGGGATAAAACATATAAACAAGGATAAAACATATAAACAATAAATAAATATAACCAGTGTATAATTGTTGGTTAGCTAGACTGCGCATGTCAGAACCAACAGTTCTTCCTCAGTCCGTAGAACTGAAAAATCGATTCAGAACCGGTAATGAACTCATTCTTTTTTCACCGCGAACGCCAAACTGTTTGATTCTATTACTAGTAGTTCCATAATTTTTTCACCGCGAACTCCGAAATCGAAACTGCGCAAGCGTAGAGAACTAGAACCAATTCAGAATCGTGGCCGCGAAGGAAGCTAATGTTTTTTTAAATTTTTGAAACTCTAAAAAGATCATCGGATATGATTTTTGTTACTATAAAGTGCTTTTTTTAGGACAGTTTTTCATGATTTCTATATTATAGTCTTTGGGTGTATAAAGGAGTTGGTATGATTTTAGTATACATTCGTATGTGGGCCCTAGCCGCTTAAGGACCAAAATCTTTCAAACGTTGCCTCTCAGACCAAATATTTTCAGAACATTTTTGAGTACAGTTCCAAAATCGCAATATTCTTTAGGTGTCCAGGAATACTGATTTGGGAAGTCCCCGTTCTGCAAGAAGCTATCATCACACTTAGATGACAGATGCGTTAACCAAGTGGGTTGAAAGTTTTATGCTGAACTGGGGAGTACGGATTTTGATTCAGTGATTTTTACGAATCGAAATATTCAAGATATAGAGTCGACAGTAGGATGGAAGGTTTTTGCAGACTCTCCACTTTTTGGTACATTGGCCCTCTGGTAAACTCAATTCGCGGACATACTGTATATATATTATACATTTACATATTTTTAAATTTATATTCTAATTTTTAATTACCTATGTATATATACATATGTTATTATCAAGATTTATTACTTCGAAATGTGTGTCTATCTATAGTCACAATTTCTAGAAATCTATTTGGTTATAATTTAACATTATTAGTTGGTCATATTTTAATTTAACGTTTGTTTAGTAGATTGCAAGATTGGTGTTATTTTTGTTATGGAAACGATAGTTATTTTTTATACAAGGGAAAATAGTACCAGATTTTAGCTCGAGAGCTAAAATCAAACATTTTTCCCGTGTATAATACACTATTTTTTTCTGTGACGAAAAAATCTTATAAGTCAGAAAATTATCGAAGTGAAATTTGAAGTTTTAAAGTTAAAGTAATCAATATCTGTCAATGTCATTCTGTGATTTGATTTAATAATTTCAAACCCCCCACAGGAGTCAGCAGAAGCAGCGAAAGTAGCGTCACATTATTGCCAGTTTTGATATAAAGGAAATGTAAAGTCTGTTTAATCAAATTTTCTAAGGTAGCTAAATATCTAACTTTACTTAAGTGTATATACAGGGTGACAGAAAAAAGTACATTGCATAGTGCCACATAAGGACACTAAAATAATAAAAAAACTTCCCAATGAACATGGGTCCGCAAGGCCTTCGGTTAAAAGTTACGGGGTGTTGAATTTTAATTTTTTTTTTAAGTTTTTTTGAATATCTGTAGCCAGATACGCAAGAAATGGATAAAATGTGGTATACAGGGGTTTTTTATCATGCTAAATTCAAACATGATCTTAGTTTTGTGATTACTGATAGAGGGCGCTACATACAGGGGTCCATCCCTATTGAAGCGGTCGTAACTTTTTTGCTATACACTGTATGTCATTTTCGACTGAAAAAAATTGTTATCCCTTTTGTTATACTTAAGAGAGGTATACCTTGTCCAAGTCGCTAGAAGCAATGGTTCCAGTACAAATGCATCTAAAAGCCGACAATGCACGCAAATTATTCAAAAAGCCCCACAATGATAAATACTTCAACAATTACATTTTAATGGTATGATGAAAAATATGATTAATTAAAACAAAACATTAACTTTTTAGAAGATGTTCAAATTGTTGCCCTTGTACTTCAATACATTTTCCATTCTCCTTCTTAATGATTGACGGCATCTTTGAAATATTCCTGGGTTATTACGAAATCTATCTGCCGATTCCATAATTCTTTTCCATAATTGTTCTTCATTATGTATTTCTACTGCAAAAACTTCATTTTTCATAAATCCCCAAAATGAAAAATCAAGGGGATTAAGGTCGGGACTACGAGCTGGCCAGGGTACAGGCCCCTCTCGATCAATCCACGTATTTCCAAATCTCCTGTCCAAATATTTCCTTGCCACTCGAGAAAACTGAGCTGGCGCCCCATTATGCATGTAATACATTCTTCCAATAATGGCCAATGGGACATCCTCTAATAATGTGGTTCAATTATTCTCCAAGAAATTTCGATACAGTACACCTGTCAATCGATTGGGCAATCGAAATGGGCCAATTAAGTAATTGTTGATTACACCTGCCCACACATTAATAGAAAACCCATATTGGTGACTTCGAATTACAGTTTGATGAGGATTTTCATCACTCCAATGGTGCATGTTATGTAGGTTCAGAATACCATCACGACTAAAACCAGCTTCGTCAGTAAACAAAATTGATGAAATAATGTTTTGTCTTTGGTTCTGCAACCATTCCCAAAATTGTACACGAGGAAAAAAGTCATGTTGCAATAGTGAATGAATTTTTTGGAAATTATATGGGCGAAGGAGTTGTTCTTTGAAAATTTGTCTAACTGATTCACGGTTAAGGTTTCGCACCGCTGAACTTGTTTTCCTGGTACTTGTTTTCGGATTATTTTCTACCATTCGTAAAACAGTTTCTTCGTTTCGCACAGTGCGACGAGTTTTGGAAACCCCACTATTCAATTTTGTTTTTCTAAAACAGCCATCTTCTCCCAAACGCCTGTGCACATCAATAAATGTTCGAACATTAGGAACTTGTCTTAAAGGATATCTTTCTCGATAGATACATATACATATAACACATAATAATGTCCCTGTATTCTTCAAAAGTGTAGTGAACCATTTTGGAAAGCAATTTTGAATAATTAGTGAGAAAACCAATTAAAAACTTAATCAAGAACACAAATTACCTCTTACAATTATTACATTAATTTGACAAGTGTCATTATGACACATTATTTAATTTTTATTTATCATTGTTTTGCAAAGATTACTTTGGCGCTTTTTGAATAATTTGGGTGCATTGTCGGCTTTTAGATGCATTTGTACTGGAACCATTGCTTCTAGCGACTTGGACAAGGTATACCTTTCTTAAGTATAAAAGAAGGGATAACAATTTTTTTCAGTCGAAAATGACATACAGTGTATAGCAAAAAAGTTACGACCGATTCAATAGGGATGGAACCCTGTATGTAGCGCCCTCTATAGTAATCACAAAACTAAGACCATATTTGAATTTAGCATGATAAAAAACCCCTGTATACCACATTTTATCCATTTCTTGCGTCTCTGGCTAAAGATATTCAAAAAACCCAAAAAAAAAAAAATAAAATTCAACTCATTCATGGGAACTTTTTTTTCTTATTTTAGTGTCCTCTATTATTGTGTGGCACTATGCAATGTACTTTTTTCTATGTCACCCTGTATATCCGAGCAAAAAGGAAACTGATAAAAAGTCATATTTTGTTTCCTGTCAACAAAGATAATATGTCAAACGTTTTTCCTGTCACAGAAAAAAATATCTATTTAATAATATACAGAGCGAGACTACTAACATTATTTTACATTTGTAGATTTTTTTTACGTGTGAAACCTATGCGGTTCTGTATTGTGAGAGCCATGAGGGAACTCAAATGAACGTTGGCTTTTTTTAATACTTGATTTTTAATTACGACCTAATCCACCAACCCAAAAAATTTATATGGAAACAGTTCAATTATACAGGGTGAGTCAGGTTTTTGTTAGTTTTCTACATACTGGATGATGATGGTCATTGACCGAAACTAGTTCCGAGTTGTGTATTAGAGTGATTTTTGTGGTGTTAAGATTGGGAGTGTTTCCTTTATTAATCATTTTGCACCGTTTGGAGAGATGAGCCGCTTGTCTCTATTGAGTTTTATTCGATCTCACCAATAGTCATATAAAATTTAACTCTTGGATTGCCGAAGTCAAACCTCTGTTTTGCGAGTGACAAAAGTATTTGTTGACAAAAGTCGAACTTCTCGCTTTTCACGGATGAAAAAGATATGCTCTTTTGCCTCTGTTTCGACCGCAATTTGTCTCTTCAGTCGTGGAGATACCACAAGACAGTTGATAGTTTTATTCGATCTCACCTAATAATCATACCATAGATAAAAACAAACATTATCTATAGTCATACCAAACATTAACTCTTCGAGATTGCTGGCTCATGATGGTCATTGACCGAAACTAGTCCCGAGTTGTGTATTAGACTGATTTTTGTGGTGTTAAGACTTGGCGTTTTGTTCCTCTTTCTTTATGAATGAATTTTCACCACTTTGAGAGATGGGCGGCTTGTCTCTATTGAATTTTAAAAATTAAATCGTGTATGGTTAAACGAGTCCAAATCGATAAAGTTCTATTATTTTTCGTCTCTTCAGTCGTGGAGATACCACAAGACAGTTGACTGTTTTATTCGATCTTACCTAATAGTCAAAAATTAACTTTTGGATAGCTGATGATGATCATTGACCGAAACTAGTCTCGAGTTATGTATTAGAATGATGTTTGTGCTGTTAACACTTGGAGTGTTGTTCCTTTTCTTAATTAATCATTTTACACCACTTGGAGAGAATTGCTTGTCTCTATTGAGTTTTAAGAATTGAATTCTTGTATCTACTGTATCGGAACTTTTAGTTAATTAAAGAAAACAATTTTCCTTGGAAACGCCGGCTATCGTATCTTTTCTGCTTTCGAACTTCTTGTTCTCATCAGTATGGCAAAGTAGCCATATAGCATAGTGTTTAGATAAAGGGTGTTCTTCAGAAGTCTTGTCACAAAAGTCAAACCTCTGTGTTTTGCGAGTCACAAAAGTCTTTTGACGAAAGTGAAAATTGACAGCTGTTCTTGCACAAAGTGCTCAGCCACAACCGACGAATTTGTGTGAAGAAAGATACAATCCCTTCGTTTCTAAGGAAAATTATTTCGGAAAAATACCCAGTTTCCCTGGACAAGCTATACTCGCTCGTTTCTGTTTCGACTTCCATGCGCCTCTTCAATAATGGAGATACGACAAGACAGGAAAATTGCTATTCGACAAGGTCAAAGGTCGTAAGGCTGACCAAAATCGGTCGTTTAGTGAAAGGACTTTTGCGCAAAATTCCTAATATGTAATTTTTTAAAATTGAGTCGCCATTCAACCAATACAAGCGTGCAGCCTCACTATGAGCGACCTCGCAGCAAATTTTACTGCGACTAGGAGGAAATCGCGAGGCAACGCGAGCCGTCAATCAGTTGACTCATCCGAAGCAAGGACATGGCGACCATATCATCAGACTGTGAAAGAAGTGGAAAGATCTTAGCAACAGGGAGGACATACTTATTATCTTGATCGAGGATAATCTCAGTTGCCTTTTCTTGACCGATATGAACTCTAAAACAGAACACTTGAAAGAAAGTAACAGTTTCGTACTAGGGAAATCAATTTCTCGATTGTCGTTTTGACAAAGAAATCATTGGCTGAGCACTGATTTGTGGATCGATAGCGGGTAAGTAAAGCCAAAAAACACTCTCGTCAGCAAAGAGAACCGCGAATGAAGATAACCATACGATCAAATAACGTCTCTCACCCAGCCTGTAATACAATGAATTGACGTTCTTTTAATACACTGACTCGTAAACAGTAGATGACGCTATTTTCAATTAAAAAGATTTCCGAGCCTTTCGTTTGGCTTATCTGGTAAACAAATCGTTTAAACATTATTTAGTAATTAACTATCACATACAATTTCAACAGATCAATCAATTTAGTTTACCCATCTTATCACTATTCACTATCGTCAATTACAACAAACCAGTCTCTTCTAGTGTTTTAATGGTAAGTCTTTCAATTTCACCAAGTAGACATTGCGTATCTGTATCGATGTCGGATTGAATTGAATTTGGATCACTATCCCATTCCAGTGAATTTGCTGATGAAACTCGTGACCAACCCGAATCGCTAGCTTGGCCGTGAGTCGTATGTTGAGGGCTGTTGTGGGACTCATCTTCGGGTAGCGCAGTCCTGTATGAACAAAACGAAAACTTGATTAAATTATCAAAAATAATACTCAAACGTGAACTATTAAGAAAACCAGCTGCATAAGTTTAAAAATTATTATAATTTATTTACACAATATATCAAAAATGAATAAAACAACAAAATTTGTACTAAAATCGGCATCAGAACAAGCAGAGAGGCTCCTGAAATACATGTAATTAGTTCTATGATACCGGAAATCAAAGAGATGATTTACCCTCAGAGATCTACCCAGAATGTGGACCCCAACTTCACGCAGTAAGAGCATAGAGGAGACCATAATATTGTGTAATATTTTATATAGAAGACAAATGTCAAATGGAACCCCCAGCCGATTGCTCTAAACAAAAACAGGAGTCCGTTGTTCCTCTAAACGACAATACCCCCGACCTCCTCGCCCACGATTCAGAAGAGCTCAGCGTCGCCGTCCGGTATAGAACCACATCCTCAACGGTTCGCCAATTTCTGCCACCCGTCAACCACCCTTCCAAAGTACCTCGCCATTCAAGGCAGCCCTTAAGGATCCGGGAGCACCTGCCGCCCAAAAGTCGTTAAAAAGGGAGAATGAACAAGGGCTAGCGGACTACCCACTAAACAAACCAACTAAAACGGAAATATGACAACAAACACAAAAAAGTCATAACGACTTGAAACGCATAACACCTATCAAGATGTTCAGATAGTTAACTTTTAACGTTAGCGATATTGTTACAGATTCGATGTTAGACTGCAACTATTGGTAATGATCGTTCCTAGATATCATTAAAAGTTCCCACCCGGAATAGAATTCAACATTAATCCGCACGAATTCTACCAAATACCCAAAATATTACGACAATTCATGTCCTGGACTCAAGAAACAAATTCACGAGGGCTCCACCAGTAGTAAGTATACATTTTATTTTATTTTTTTAACTTTCAAATAAATATTTTCTATTTTAGATATTCACCTAGCATGGAAAAGGATGAAGTTCAAAATTAAATCAAACCACACACCATATACAGGACCGTACTAAGAATATTTATTTAATGAAACAACAAGTAATGCAATTCTTATTCATGGCAATTAAGCAAGGTACAAATGTAAATGTAATCATGAATAAAATTTGAATTAAGTTGAGTGTAATTGTTTATTTATTATTGTTAGAAATACCAATTTACTTTAGGATAAAAATGAACTGTAACAACTGTTGGGCAAACAAATGATATTATTATTATCGAGTTCTTGTTTAGAAGCTCGATTTCTTCACATTTTCGAGACAGATATCAATACATGTACTACAATATTACGTCATGTATAACAATTTTAACATATCTGCTGACTGACATTTTTGTTTGTACGAGGGAGTTCTAAAGGCTGCTCTTATTTTGTAATTTTCTTAATTAAAAAACAAAGAGAGAGAGAGAGACAGAATAAAGTTTGACAGTGGTTTGTCGATTCTGTTACATTTTGTAAATATGTCGACCCTATCGTTATAATTTTATCTATGTTCTACAGTATTCTAACAACTAATACTTTATAATTTTGCTCTGTCAGGGGATAATTCTCTCGAGAGCAATAAAGACTATATATTGTGAAAATTGCCACAATTCTACAAGGTTGCGCAAAAGTCATGACCCCATCGGAAGATACTATGATTTTTGCAAATGGCGGCAAATGTCAAAGCAGAGCTGACATTTGCCGCCATTTGCAAAAAAAACATGAAACGCTATACTACTCAAGAACGCGGAATAATTGCTTTGATTTGATGCAGCAGTCCGACACCAACTGGACAAACACTACGCCGCGGTTTAGCCACTAGCCTAAAAGAGTATAGAATATGACACGAGATACTGCTAGGTCTGGCCGGTTCCAGCGCTGCCGTTCTGTAGAACCCGGAATATCGACCAGGCGACGTGCCCCGCTATTGGGCATCAATCAGCGGACTTTACAAAGAATTTTTGTGAAAAACTTGAAGATGTACCTTTACAAAGTGCACGGCGAGCGCTACAGAGCCATGCTCAACTACTTTCTATTTCTTCAATTGGATGGATTGGGACTGGAGAACATGTAGTTTCAACAGGATGGAGCAATGGCGTATACTGCACGACCCACAACCGATATTCTGAGTGCTGCATTTCCGGGTCGCCTAATCTCTCGTTTTGGTGTTTTAAACTGGATGGCAAGATCGCCCAATAACATATCCAGACTTCCTTTTTTCTTGAAGTCACAAGTCTACATCAACAAGCCTCAGAGTCTTGAAGCACTCAAAGAGAATATCCGTCAATAATGCGAAAATCTATCGCCGGAAGTTCTGGAGTGTTGGAAAATGCCATAAATCGAGCCCGTACGGTTTAAATTCTGGCGGCCACTTGGCCTATATTATTTTCTCGACATAATGGATAAACAATTAAGACACAATCCCAAAACGGAACAAAAATTACACCCAAAGAATATCGGGTGAACTTTTACGCCACCTAGTATTAGATAATGGTTACCGATATTTCAAAATTATCTTATGCTTGAGATATGACTTCTTCTCACCTGCTGTATGTTTTGAGTATAATGGAATCGTTGCCACCAGCGCAACTTTAGAAGTTAAAATGTTGCGCAGGACATTTTGCCAAATACAAAACTTACCACGAGCTGCCAGATGCTTCATGAATTAATGATGTTGGTAATGTTTCATGTTCCCATTCCAAGTCTAATGAATTTTCAGGAGTAGATGCATTCGTTCTACCAAGTAGAGCCCTTGCATCTAAGCATTGCAGCTGAATATCTTTGCTGGTATATGAACTGCAAAGAAATTTACAATATTCAAATTAATATTAATACCTACATACAAGTAAATATTCAGAAGAAAGAATTTTGGTTACTTAAATGTTTATATAAAATGGTAAGTCGTTAGTTGAAAGTTCTAAACATCCCGTAGGACAAACATGCTTTTTTTATTATTATTATTATTAGTTCAGACAGTAAGCGGTGAAACCGATGAGACTGTCGCCCGATTTGTAAAAGATAAAACTCGGCTCAGTGCATAAAAACACGACGATTTACTATAACGAGTAGTGGACCATGCAGCTGGCCCGATCTTTAAGCGTAATGTCCAGTCTGTTCTTAAAACTATTCACTGTTGGCGCTGATACAACCTCCTCCGACATATCATTCCACGCATACACCACTCTATTTGACAGAAAGTTTCTTCGAGCGAGCTTGGCGCATCTTTCTTTGCACAATTTCTTGCTGTTACCACGTAGGCTCGGATTTCTATTAAGATGAAAGAGATCCAAGTTTATTGTGTAATGTCCTCTAAGAACCTTATACGTCTGTATCAAGTCGCCACGACGACGCCTTTCTTGAAGCGTTGTTAAGTTCAAAGCTCTTAGCCGATCTTCATATGGCAGGTGGCACAGCGCTTGTGGAAGCTTGGTAAATCTTCTCTGAACTCTCTCCAAAGCCTCAATATCCTTAACAAAATAAGGAGACCATACACTATTGGCATATTCCAGGCCCGGCCTGACAAACGACTTGTACAGCTTCAGAACCATGTCATTGGACCTTGATCTAAATGCTTTCTGGATCAAATACCACAATTTGTTGGCCTTCTTCACTACCGCCGAGACATGGATTTCCCATTTTAAATCATTGGTAAAAATCACGCCGAGATCCTTTTGCTGGAGAGTTGGTCTTAATTCGTGTCAACCAAGGGTGTAGGATATTTCGGGGTTATTTGGTCCCAAATGAAGGACTGTACATTTATCCAAATTCAAACTTATCAGCCAAGTTGATGACCAAGTCATCACTCTGTCGAGATCGGTCTGGAACACCTCAGCACTCTGCAGCGGATCACAAAACAGTTTAGAATCATCAGCAAAGAAACTTGTATTTGCATTTATATTTCCCGTCAGATCCGATATGTAAACCAGGAACAACAGCGGGCCCAACACCGAACCCTGAGGCACCCCGCTGTGGACCGGCAGTCTACGCGAAATCGAACCATTCGCCCTAACCTGGAAACTTCTTCCTGTAAGGAAACCCTCTATCCATCGCAGGAGTTCTCCGCGAATACCATAATGTTCCAGCTTCAATAGCAGACGCGCGAATGGCACCTTATCAAATGCCTTCTCAAAGTCCAGGTACACCACATCAGTAGGCTGACCATCATCGTTCTGTTTGGTCCACAAGTTAAGACATTCCAGCAGATTTGACTCCACGGATCTTCCCGGCATAAATCCATGTTGTTGGTTAGGAATATATTATATATATATATATATATATATATATAAAGAAAAATGAAATAAACTAACTTGTACGAATCAAAAAAATCTCGTGACACAAGCTGGATTTGAACCAACATCTCCCAATTGCCGGTCAGGTGTTTTAACCAATTAAACTATCGTGGCACATGAATGAAACTTCTTTAATTCGTACATGCCTTGCTTCCTATGTGCTGTGCTACGCCTCGACCTTTTAATTCAAAGGCAACATAGACTACACACTGCCATAATGCAATGTTATTTCTCTTTTGCTCATCGCAAATAAATATAAATATAAATAAACAAACAAAGATATTCAACTAAGTTGACAGAGTCTAGTATATCACCGATATACAAAGAAAAATGAAATAAACTCACTTGTACGAATCAAAAAAATCTCGTGACACAAGCTGGATTTGAACCAACATCTCCCAATTGCCGGTCAGGTGTTTTATTATGCATTATGGCAGTGTGTAGTCTATGTTGCCTTTGAATTAAAAGGTCGAGGCGTAGCACAGCACATAGGAAGCAAGGCATGTACGAATTAAAGAAGTTTCATTCATGTGCCACGATAGTTTAATTGGTTAAAACACCTGACCGGCAATTGGGAGATGTTGGTTCAAATCCAGCTTGTGTCACGAGATTTTTTTGATTCGTACAAGTTAGTTTATTTCATTTTTCTTTGTATATCGGTGATATACTAGACTCTGTCAACTTAGTTGAATATCTTTGTTTGTTTATTTATATATATATATATATATATATAAAATGACTAACTATGTCGGGCTAATCGGTCTGTTATGAATCAATTAAAACTCATTTATCTTGACACCTCTATATTTCGCCAATACATTCGTGGCTTCTTCAGGAGGAAAAGCTAACAATGAATCAACTTATGTCATACAGTAATCAAATAAAAACAAAAGACTTACATTAGAGTTAATATATGTAGGCACAATACATGACTTAACCAATAAAAACGTTGATAAAAATACTGTAAAAACAATTCACCGAAACAAACACATTAAAATCTGGTAGGAAATGGCAATTTCATTCAATACGTGTGGGTGTATATCTATTTTATTTACTATCATATGCAGGAGAGATAAACTTTAACAACAATTCTCAGGTATATACCATGTGGTTTAAAACATTCAGTCATTTAGAAGATTGGAGTATATCACACTCAGCTGGCTAATATCAGATCGTGAATTAATAGTATTTCCTGTCTTGTTTATATGAACCATCTCTAAGAAGGTCCGTTTTGTGAGGTTCTTTTCTATGTCCAATATTACTGGTTCGTCAAAATTAAACCGGTGGTCTAGATTCAGACAGTGATTAGCAAGCGCACAAGATTGTTTTCCAATCCTTATATCACTTTTGTGTTGCACAATGCGCTGCTTTAAGTTTTGTGAAGTTTGACCCACGTAGCAACTCTGACAATCAGAACATGAAATCTTGTATACCACGTTCTTGTTTTTCAATGTAGGGTTCCTGTCTTTTATTTTTGTGAATAGCGTACGGACTGTCATACTGTTGTATTTGGCAATATGTATGTTGTTAAAATTCCGAAAATGTTTGACAAGATTGTTGGTTAGACCTTCAATATAGGGTAATTTGTAAAATTTTTCTAAAATTTTCAGCACCATCGTCCGTAGGGCCGTCATAAAAGTTTGAACTGAAAATGAGTTTACGTAAAATAATTTTAGGATACCCATTGTTAAGGAATATGTCAAAAAGTTTCTTCAAGTTTTCTTGTAAAAAGGTGTCATGAGAAATATGTGTGATTCTGTTCCTCATCGCTAAGACTGTGTTATACTTTTGATTAATTGGATGATTGGACTAAAAATTTAAATACCTGGCAGATGAAGTTGGTTTATTATACCAATTTAGAATGATTTTATTATTCTCTGATCTGACTACCAAGGTATCTAGAAAGGGTATGGTATTATTATTTTCTTTTTCCATGGTAAACTGTATATGTGTGTATGATTTACTGAGTTAAACGTATCCAATGTAAGGTCAGCCTGGTCCATCGGAACAGAAGTTATTATATCATCTACGTATTTGAATAGAAATGGAACTTGAAAGGGTAGTAACTGTAAAATCCTTCGAACTATGGAATCCATCCAATTTTTACTCCAATCATCCAATTAATCAAAAGTATAACACAGTCTTAGCGATGAGGAACAGAATCACACATATTTCTCATGACACCTTTTTACAAGAAAACTTGAAGAAACTTTTTGACATATTCCTTAACAATGGGTATCCTAAAATTATTTTACGTAAACTCATTTTCAGTTCAAACTTTTATGACGGCCCTACGGACGATGGTGCTGAAAATTTTAGAAAAATTTTACAAATTACCCTATATTGAAGGTCTAACCAACAATCTTGTCAAACATTTTCGGAATTTTAACAACATACATATTGCCAAATACAACAGTATGACAGTCCGTACGCTATTCACAAAAATAAAAGACAGGAACCCTACATTGAAAAACAAGAACGTGGTATACAAGATTTCATGTTCTGATTGTCAGAGTTGCTACGTGGGTCAAACTTCACAAAACTTAAAGCAGCGCATTGTGCAACACAAAAGTGATATAAGGATTGGAAAACAATCTTGTGCGCTTGCTAATCACTGTCTGAATCTAGACCACCGGTTTAATTTTGACGAACCAGTAATATTGGACATAGAAAAGAACCTCACAAAACGGACCTTCTTAGAGATGGTTCATATAAACAAGACAGGAAATACTATTAATTCACGATCTGATATTAGCCAGCTGAGTGTGATATACTCCAATCTTCTAAATGACTGAATGTTTTAAACCACATGGTATATACCTGAGAATTGTTGTTAAAGTTTATCTCTCCTGCATATGATAGTAAATAAAATAGATATACACCCACACGTATTGAATGAAATTGCCATTTCCTACCAGATTTTAATGTGTTTGTTTCGGTGAATTGTTTTTACAGTATTTTTATCAACGTTTTTATTGGTTAAGTCATGTATTGTGCCTACATATATTAACTCTAATGTAAGTCTTTTGTTTTTATTTGATTACTGTATGACATAAGTTGATTCATTGTTAGCTTTTCCTCCTGAAGAAGCCACGAATGTATTGGCGAAATATAGAGGTGTCAAGATAAATGAGTTTTAATTGATTCATAACAGACCGATTAGCCCGACATAGTTAGTCATTTTATTACGAGTACGGTCGATAAATTCTGTTATATATATATATATATATATATATATATATATATATATATATATATAATTTTCAGCATTGTATTTGTTCCCTTTCCTATAAATTGGTATGACTAATGCATTCGACCACCCAACTGGCAGGGTTCCGGTGTTAAAACAATTCTGCATTGCTCTTGTTAAAGGTTGCAACAGTGGTTCAATGCATCTCTGGAGGAAAACCGGTGGGATCTCGTCCGGACCCGGACTGGAGTCAGTCTTCAGTGCTGTGATAGCCTCCCTCACGTCGTTGTTTGTAAAATTGACAGTTGTCATTGATTGTGGGTTCCGGGTGTTTTGCGGTAGTGTAGGCATGTTACCAGTCACTTCCCTGGTGAAAACACTGCTAAACTGATCAGCGAACGTATCAGCGATTTCCTTTGAACTTGTTATCATTTCGTTGGTAACGTTACTTCTCAGTGAAAAGGTTGCAACATTTGAGTTCAACGATCTTCGTATGTAAGCATAATTTTTTTTTGTCCGAACCACTTGCCAGCCCATTTTCATATTTAGTTATGGCATCTGCTATCATTGTTTTGAGTTTATTGTTTTGTGTTCTATACAGCACGTAGTTTTCATTAGTTCTCAATTTTGAGTACTTTTCCCACAAATTTCTCTTCCTTCGTAATTCCCTAAAAATACCACTGGAGATCCATGGCTTCTGTGTGTTGACTTTTCGATGACAAATTGGTATATATTTTTGAGTTGCGTCGCTAATTATTAGGCGGCATGCTTCAAAGTAAACACCACACAAATTGTCCGACAAGAAAGAATTTATAGGCGTGTAGTCAGCCACCCAGAAGTTTCTCTTTACTACAGATTTAGTTACCTCATTCGCTGTTGTCAGCTGAGCGTGAGCATGGGTAACGACATGGTCGCTCAACCCAAGTGGCGGATACTGTGAAATTTTGTGTATGAGTTTCTTATCAGAAACCATCAACAAATCCAGCAGCGAGGATTGTTCATTTCTGTTTCGTGTGTTGAAGTCAACCATCTGTGCAAGGTGACAGGTGCTTGTAACATGGTTTACGATAAAGCTGGATGTGTTCCGAGTTTACTCGCACCGGCACAGTCGGCACTCGGAATTTTCCAAGAGACCCAACCTTGTGAGATAAAGACAATGACCAGTGTATAGTCCAACGAGGCAGCAGGGATGAGGTCTACTTATGGCCAACAACTCCCTGGCACTTGATTTCGATGGGTTAATAAACTCCTTCGAATGTACTCTGATGGTACCTCGTTACCAAAAGTTAAACGACGCGAATCGTAAAAAATCAATCGACGATTCATATCGATTTTTATAAACCAAACTTTTACCTTAAATGCGTGGTAAATCGATACTCGTGGCAACTTGGTGGTGTATCATAACGTTTTACCTAATGGGTATATTAAATTTCCGTCGGCAGGCGGTCATAGGCATCGTAAAAAGGGGGTTTAATATGATTTACAAAAAAAATATTTTCAGCTTTAAAAAATTTTTAGAAATTTTTTGAAATGCGATTCTGTTAAATCTTATTTTTCTCTACCTCCAGTTAAAATTTTTGTACTGAGTGAGAGTTAACCCTATAAAAATATACTCACCTAACGGAAGAAAGTTTCTGTGACTCAGACAAGCGAGTATAATTAAGTGGCGGGTGTATGATCCGATCAACCAACTGCAAAGCAGGTTTCTGAAAAATATATTTGGTACATTCAACAAATTATATAAATGAATCACATTAAACTATAGGTTGTTGGCGACCCAAAAGTATCTCTACAGGGTGTGCTATAATATCCAGATAAGTGAATATATATGTCTGTTATTCATAATTAGTTTGAATACTGTAATTTGGTGCGAATTATAATCAATACTTTTGATTCACTATCATATGAAATTGTTTACCTTTTTCTTAGCTTTTCTATTTTTACATAATCTAGAGAAGAAACTGCTGATTTCCACAAGAAGCATGAAAAAATTTAAAATAAAAAATAAATATGTTGATTATTAATTATATAATTTATAGCTAATAAACGTTTCTGCTAATTAGTACCAGGTGTCCCATTTTGGGTACTTTTGCGGGGTATCTCCGTTATTTTTATAGAAAGAAAGTTGCGGTTTTCGCGCCAGTGTGATACTTTTTAGTAAAAATAAAGGTGCCTTTTAGTTTTTAAGATACAGAGCTAAATTGAAAATGTTGCATTTTCAGGCACCCTTCGAATTTCAACACAGATCAGATAACTTATCGAAAATGTGAAAACTGTTTCTTCAATAACTTTTCCCGTAGAACTCAATTCCGCCTTCGAAATCAGTATACAGTGTCAGGTCAAAAAGTTATCGGACCCTACTTTATTTTTTTAATGGATCGTATATTTATAGACTATAAAATATATATATTATGAAATTAAATTTATTTCGTGGAGACTAACTTTTATTTTTCCGCAATAACACTCACTCTATTTCAAATTGGACTACTTCTTTTTCAAAAATGTATAATAGTATGCACTTTTTCTAAAAAACACAACAAAAGTCAGAGACTGTTTACCATCTTTTATTTGGGTGGGTTTTCCTCGATTTTTAGGTACCTGCTTTGGTTTTAAATTTAATAAACTGTTGCCCTCAATGCTGGTGTCACATTAAGTTAAAATGTAGAGAGAAATATAATCAAAATCATTCACAATTTTATTTCTCAATCAGAAACGCTACAATGGTTCATGTCACAATCTAGGAGATTTTATTTCACTTAGTTTTTAGTTTATGCGTAAATTATGGTTGTGTACTATATATCTAAAGGGTTCTCTTACTGATGATTTTGTTTCTATTGTTACATAAATACTTTATTTCCTTAGGTTCATGAACAATCTCAGCAATGCTGAACATGCGCCTTTTAACAATATCATATTGTATCAAACTTGTTACAGAATGTAATTTATGTTTCAGGTTATTGTTAATATAGACATTTATTATTATTATACTGTCCTCCCAACTTGCTTTAAAGTCTGATAGGGTGATGTGTTTAATGTATCTGTCTGTAGAAGATGATATGCAGATATCAAATCCAGAATAAACATTACCACTCGTTAATTCCAAACGTTGAAATGATTTGGCCTATTTCTATATGTGGCGCTCGACGATGAGCAACATTATTTACTAATTCTAATAAGAAATCTTCATAAGCTGTAATGTCTTCCCACACATCCATTTTTGTGGGAAATTGAATTTAAAAAAAACTAAACCATCAAAACATTCAGGAGTGAGGTTAAAACAGCGTGAACGACCAAATTCGGGCGTTCAAGTTCACCGAGAGTTCACCATCAAAACGAACAATGTACAACGCATTTTCTCGGCTGAACCGAAGATCAAGGTGAACTTCGGGTGAACGCTCATTGTACAACGGGGCCTAAATGTTTGAAATATTAACACAATTGTTGATACTATTATTTCATAGTAATTGTGCGTAATAATTATTACAGTTTATACTGGGTTTTATACAAAGACATACGGTTTTTTTAGAATTTATATAAAACCAAATAACTTTTTTTTGTGGACAATGGAAAGTCATTCGAAAAAAAATGATGTGTTCCACACGGCAGAAAAGCAGATTTAATGCCTTGGCTGCTTTTCTAACCTCGGCTACGCTTCGTCTATGAAACACCAGCCGCACTTTTCTGCATAGTAAAACAAATAACTAGGTATATTTTATGTATAGCAGTTTTTAAATAAATGAAAATTACCAATGTGAAATGATAACATCATTCAACTCAAATGGTGAAAAGAAAAACATAAAATTGTTACAAGATAATTCATTCGGATGTATGGGACCATTTCAAGTAGGGGGAGCACGTTGTTTTGTAACATTTATAGACGAATTTTCTACAGTGACAATTTTAAGTAAGAAAGTTTACTTAGATGGTTGTCATTTGGCATCTGCCATTCCCCAATGCACGTTTAATTATTTTAAATTGTCCATAATTAATTAGTATTATTAGTAAGCACTTACGAATATTTGGTTGAGTTAGACGATATAATAATAATACTGATTAAAAACGTAATAGCATATCCTTCCAGCGTAATAATCTATTAATTCTCCCAAAACAAAACATAATAGATTTATTACGAAAAAGTACATGGGAACATAACACTGTAGAGGTTATTGACATATAGCAACACCGGCAGCCATAGTAAAGCAAAAATTCTCCAACCAATTAAAAACAGATATCCATTGACTCTACTGTCTCTATCTAATCAGACACTGTCCCTGTAGTATGAAAAAATGTTAAGAGATGTCGCGTGTTATAAATCACGTTTGCCTTAGTCTATTTTTAAATGAAATACAGCGATAGAATTATGAGAATTTGAGTTAACCCTCCGCCTAGGGATGCTAAAAAAATAAAAAGTATCGATACCGATACCAATTCCGATACTTTTTGCCAAGTATCGATTCCTACCGATACTTGTCTAAAAAGTATCGATACTCTTAGGTATCGGTATCGAAACTGTACACAACACTTTTAACAATAAAACTGTTGAATGTATTTTAGATTTTGTGTTACATAACATAGGACAGTGGTCGGCAACCTTCTGAATGTATTGTTCACCAAAAAAAAAAAAAAAAAACACTGAAGAAAATAATTTAGAAATCGTGGTGGCAGTATAATGTACGATAATTATTTTCGATACCGATACTGCTACGAAAGTATCGATACCAACTTCGTATCGTTCTAAAAGTATCGATACCAAAAATACTCGATACTGCAGCAAAAGTATCGATACTTTGAGAGTATCGATACTTTTTTAGCATCCCTACCTCCGCCACTTAATTGGGCTTTCCAACCCAACAAAAGTTTTATACGAGGTTCTTTTGGCTAATGTACAGCCATTTCTCCTCTAAAAAAGAAAAGAAACTAATTTAAACAAAATTTTCAGGCTGATTTAGAATATAAAGAGGTATATTCTATAATCACAGCCAACTTTACTTAACAAGCTGTAGAAAGGTAGATTTTGACCACCTCCCGTATGGTTCTCCATTGTTTTATGGTATTTACGCAGCAATAACCTATTTTATCCGTTCTTGTTTTGTGTTATGAAGGTAATGTCTTCAGGACGTTATTAATATTCTACAAAAGCGATGGCTCTGCATTTGTTAAGAAACAAAAATTATGACTTTTAATTTTTTTTAATTAATTATGTAATAGTGTCTGCCGAAGTGCCAGATATCCGAGCAAATACTTAGAGAATTACAAGTTATACAAGGTAAGTTTACAATATAAATGAAACATTCTTCAAGAATGCAGAATGCTATATAGATTCCAAATATGTGAATTTTTAGTGTATTGTTATTACAGATCGTGACACTAATTATTATTGTTATCAATTGTTTTAGATTATGTTGGGTACCTGGATGTAAATCAATCTATAAGAGTTCTTTAAAGAGCGAGCCACTACATTCTGTTTTCCAAGTGAAAGTGTAGCGTGTAGCTCAAAAGTCCGGGTTACGTGCAATAATTCATAGTGTTTTTACAATCACAAAAAACTCTGTAGTTTGCTGCAAGCACTTTAATGTACCTAACCGAAATTGAAAGACTCAACATGTTTATCGAAAAGATCCTTTCGAAAGAAGAAACAAGGTCGCTGTGAGGGAAGAAGAAATGTTTAACACGTTAAAAAAAATGACACAATAACGGATTTCAATGATATTTTGCAAAATTGTAAAATCCAACTAAGTATGCTTAAAAGAGTGGAATTTTAAAGGGACAAGTGATAATTTATACTGTATTTGCTAAATATTAATGCTGAAAATACTAACGAACATTGAAAGTGTAAAAGTACGCTCCAGCATCGTGGTGAATCAAGATTTGGTAGTTCGTGGTCACATATTCATATAAATGATTGTGAATTGTCAGCACATGACTTCCATCTCAAGAAGGCAAATTAAATCGTTGGTCGCAAATGGAAAATATTCTTAGTTATAGTTTAATTGCACAGATCCCCTACATAGTGAGTACTATAGGTATATTATAAGTTTTTAAATGATGAAAATCATAAACATATTTGTCTTTAATAACAATAGCTAGTTTAAAATCTGATAATTTCTATATAAACTTGAATCATAAATCTAAAGGTGGAAATTTAAGTGAACACATTTATACTAAGTACGGTATTTTTAATAATAAGCAAAATTGTTTTAAATAACTAGGTACTTAAACAAAAATAGTCAATGTCGCAATTCAAATGCGAAAAAAAGAAAACTAACTAGGTAGGTGCTTTTTATTGATAAGAAAACAAATTGTATGATTAACTATTTGATTTTCATTTATAGAAAACATGTGTAAACTTAAAATACAGATTTTTTTTTAATTATATCCCTATTGTTTTTTATTTTGACATTATTTTACCTGCAACCTCCAGAAAATATAAAATATGCCAGTTTGTTGGAAGTCGACACAGACCCACTTAAACTAAGCATTGCTGTGTTGCCTTTCCAACTTCACGGCTTGTAGTAGAGTAGTCTGTGGTATAATCAAAGCTTAAGTTCAGAATGTACATTATTCTTTGGTACGTATAGACATTGTCATTTTATAAAGGCTTGTAAGTTGTACGGGTTGCTTTGTTGTCGTTCTAATTGTGTCAACAATATTGGCACTAGCGAAGTGAACTTTTAAACGTCTTCTCTACTAAATCCTTAATTGCCGAGTGCACCGACAACTTGGTAATCCAGTATTAGTTAAGAGGTGGATTAATATTAATCTGTGATTAATTTTTTTGGGATGCATTGTTCAATAATATAGCCTGTTTAACTAAACCGCAAATTTAGGACCAACACAATCTGACAACATTGTTATTATATGTGATTTAACGTAAACTCTACTCAAAGTAGAAGAAAAATAAAACAGGTTAGGTAGGTATTATCATTGTCTTTATAAAGACGATGGTATTATAAATTATAATAATAAACTGTTTAAATTTAAAAAATAAATGAAGTAGTATAGTACTAGTGTTATTTATTTCAATTAATATAAATATTTACAATAATGTTGTATCAAAAGACGCTTAAGTTTCAAATAAACTTGTGTGCGTCTAATCGACAGCATTTAACAAAGAAGGTACATACAATAATCCTCATAATATCAGCTACATATTATCCCCTTTACCTACCTTATCGTTTTAGTTAAGTGAAGTACCTACTACATTTTGCAACATGTCATACCTAGGTACTTTTGTGGTAAATTAGTGATATTATAACATGTTGTAGACTTCACTGTGGATCTATATATCTATTCGTTTTAATAGATATCTAAGAACTTCTGTGACATCCTACAACTTGTGGATTTAAGAAACCAGTAAAATGGAATCAAGCAAAAGTAAAAGGAGTAAAATTTTACACCCAAGAAATAGACTTTATTATTTAATATATTTCACAAATACCATGATATCATCGAAGATAAAAAACTGATAGGGCAAGCAAGATGTACCGCAGGGCTTAAAAAACGTTAATTAGTCGGATCAAAATGTTGGTTCTGATATTAATTTGATGCAGAAACCCGTAATCAAGGATCTCTATAAGATCCATGTCATCTACAAATACCTCCCAATCCAAGTCCGTTCTTTTTTTCTGTTTGCTTATACATATATTATTATTTTTACTTATTCTTAATGATATATTCCACTATTAATTAATGCTTTTCCTAGAATAATGTTTATATAATATGTTTTTGCACTAAAAACATCTGAGTTTTAGTTAATGCTGCATTTAATCTGTCATTTTGGGCGGATTAAACTAATACTCAGATTAGAACATATAAACCATGACTAAAAAACGGTGCACTTCAAATTTCAATTTTAAACTCGTGTTATTGTAAATCGGTGAATTAAAACGTCGGTGCACTCGGCAATAAGATGTCTGTAAACAGACGTCGCGTCGTAAAGACGTTGTGTTTTGTAACATAAGCCGTCTTGAAGACGCCTTAAAGATGTCTGCAGGCGTTAATAAGACATCTTGAATATCTGATTCCAACGTTTTTAAGATGTCTGTAAAATGTCGTTGTGCTCTCTGGGATTGGACGTATAATAATTGTACAATATATAATTAAATTACTTTAAGTACCTATCTTAATTAATTATATATTTATTTGACGATGTACCTGTACAATATTATAGTGTATAGTATTAATTATTCTTATGTTTTGTTTGTTGATATGTCTACAAATTATTGTATTAATGTTTTGACAAATATATTATATTTATTTAAGTACACAAGAGACAGAGCAGGTGTTGATCATTTACAACAGAACTATTGATTTTTTATTTACATCGTATTGCTTTGACGAACCATAGATGGCGCCAGGTTTCAAACATTTTGTTCTTTAACACTCGTATAGAATAAGTAAGAGCAAAAATTTTGTAAACGTATCGCTTCTCGGCCTCCGGCTAAGATCAAAGTGTAGTGTAAGTGCTTTAGTGAATGTAGTAAGTAGTGTAAGTGCTTTAGTGAATAACACTGAACTCCGAGTTTGTGAAAGTTTGAGTGTGCGATTCGTGTTCCGCGTTTGTGCTAGTGACCATCGTATGATCCGTAAGACCATAACATGGAAAAGTACTATATTCGTTATCCATTCCCGGAGTTATTTACGTGTGAGTTCTGTAATGTGTTGCCTCCAAGAACATACTTAAACCATAACGATTTAAACAAACATACAAAACGTTACCATCAGAGGAGTGCCGCGTTTGAATGTGGGGTTTGTGAATTGCAGTTTGACACCCTAAAACGAATTAAGGCTCATGCAGCTTCGGAACATCCGGACCAGGCGGGCCCCCCTGCTCCTCGGGAGCCTCCGGACGGGGATCCGCCGCTTCGCCGTCGGGTGGTTGTTCGTCGCGCCCGTCCGGCGGATGATGGGTCGCCTCAGTGGCGGGCGGTCGCTCCTGTCTCACCACAACAGAACGGGCCACCACGTGACATCGGGCCGGCCCCTGATGGGCCGGCCGGCCTGCCTCCCGCTCCGTCCCCGCCTCCAGTTGAGGGGCGGGTGCCGCCGCCGGCATCGCCGCAAGTACGTCTGACTGTTCAGAACGTGCTTAACCTGTGTGATGAACCTGTAGATCGTGCTCAACAACAACAGCCCCCTGACCCGCCTGATCAGCGTCCGCTACGTACAAACCAGGACCAGGCAAGGTGGATGGGTTGGCTTACAGCGTCTACGGATTTGGAGGATTTGAACGTGGCATATACCCGAATGGTTGGGGAGATGATGGCTGGGGAGGATCACGGCCAGCGGCCTGTGCGTCCTGGGCGGGGTCGCCCACCTCATTTGCCCCCTCGCCGACGGGATGTGGAGGCGCGCTATGACCCAGTGGAAGCTTCGTCCATCCAGAAGCTCTATAGAACCAGGAGAGACAAAGCCTACAGACAGATCGTGGGTGTTGGTGCCAATGACTACTGCACCATTCCAGAGGATCAGCTTCTCCGCTACTTCTCTGAGACTCACGCTGAGCGCCAATTGGAGGGTCCCACGCATGATGTCCAACTGCCAACTGCAATGGATGACGTCAGTGCGCAGCCTTTTCGGTCGGATGAAATTGGGCGTCGTCTGCAGAGAACTAAGAACACTGCCCCCGGCAAGGACGGCCTCAGGTACCATCAAATTAAAAAGCTCGACCCTGGTTGCAGAGTTCTCACAATCCTGTTCAATAAGATACTGCAATTAGGGCAAGTACCAACTGCATGGAAGACTGGAACAACAGTCCTCATATACAAGAAGGGCGACAGGATGGACCCCAGTAATTGGCGCCCCATCTCGCTCTGCAGCTGCCTATATAAATTGTTCACCTCCTGCTTGGCGTCCAGAATTTCGTCCTGGGCCAACAACAACGGGCTGCTGTCACCTGCTCAGAAAGGTTTCGGACGTAACGAAGGTTGTTTCGAACATAACTTCCTTATACAAAGCGTCCTGGAGAATGTAAGAAGAACGCGAAGAAGGTGTGCCATCGCCTGGCTAGACCTGGCAAATGCCTTTGGATCAGTCCCGCACGGTCACCTGCTGCGGACGTTATCTGCCATGGGTCTGGATGGTACTACGGTCGAGATTATTCGTGACATCTACAGTGGCTGTTCAGCTACTATACGTACTCCTGAGGGCGAATCGGCGGACTTTCCGGTCCGTGCCGGTGTTCGACAGGGCTGCCCATTAAGTCCTGTTATCTTCAACCTGGCCCTGGAGCCAGTGCTGCGTTCCGTCCTTAGGACAAACCAGGGTTTTACCCTCCATGGACGACTTCTCGCGGTACTGGCGTATGCGGACGACTTGGTGATGGTGGCGGAGTCGCCGGAAACCCTTCAGCATCTCCTGGACGAGGCTGGCCGCACTTCAACGAGATGTGGACTCACCTTCAAACCCGCCAAATGTGCATCTCTACATCTAGACTGCAGAGTCCGCAGCGTCTGCCTTCCTACAACGTTCAACATCCAGGATCGTCAGTTTGGTGCAATGGTTGAGGGTGAGGCCTATCAGCACCTGGGAGTCCCAACTGGTTACCATGTGGACCAGACGCCGGAGGTGACGGTGCGCAATATGTCGGACGCCGTGGATCGGCTTGATTCTTCGTTGCTGGCACCATGGCAGAAGATAGACGCCATCAATACGTTTGTTATGCCTCAGATCAGCTTCACCATGCGAGGCTGTGTGGTCAAGAAGAACTCGGTGAAAGAACTTGATCGAAAGGTGAAGCTGCTGGTGAAGAAGTGGATGAACCTTCCACAGAGGGCGAGCCCCGAGATTGTCTACTTGCCAAACAAGAGGGGGGGCGCTGGCGTGCTCCCTCTGGCCGACCTGTTGGATGTGTCAACCATGGTGCATGCTTTCCGCATGCTCACATGTCCTGAGGATGTCGCCAGGTCCGTGGCGTTGGGCCAGCTCACTGAGGTGGTCCGTCGCCGTATCGGACGTCAACCTTTCCTGGAGGACCTAATGAATTACCTTAGTGGCGATCTCAGGGGCGAGTTTGGCTATGATCGGGGGGACATTGAGTCGCTTTGGACCAGGGCTCGAAATGCTACCAGGAGACTGGCGGCGAGGACACCGGTGGCGTGGATGGTGGCTGACAACAACTGCGCCCTGCGTATCGGATTCCCGCGCCCAACCGGTGACAACGTGGTGGTGTCTGGCCAGCGGTCCGCGGTGGAGTCGAGGCTGAGAACAATGTTGGCCGGTATCTATGAGAATTCCCTTACCCGTAAACCAGACCAGGGTAAGGTCTTCAGGCTGTCATCAAAGAGTGCTGCCAGCAACCACTTCATGCGAGATGGCTTCGCGACGAGGTTTTGTGATTGGCGATTCCTTCATCGCGCAAGACTGGACTGTGTGCCCCTCAATGCTACTCGTAGATTTGGAGGGGGCGACAAAAGATGCCGAAAATGCGGGGGTCAAGCCGAGACGCTGCCCCACGTCTTAAACCACTGTCGTGTGCACTCAGCAGCTTGGCAGAAGCGGCATAACGCAGTCCAGGACAGACTGGTCCGGGCCGTCCCGGACAGGGCTGGGACCGTCGCGGTCAACCGTACTGTGCCGGGAACAGGCTCCAACCTTCGCCCGGACATCGTTATAACATCAGGCCAATCAATCACAATAATAGACGTTTCTATCCCGTTTGAGAACGGTCATGACGCCTTCACTGTGGCTCGTGACCACAAGATTGCAAAGTACGAGCCACTGGCGGATGAGCTGCGGGCTGGGGGCTTCGATGTGGTTGTCGACGCGTTCCTGGTTGGTGCCCTTGGCTCTTGGGACTTGCTGAACGAGCGTGTGATCCGGCGGTGTGGTGTATCGATGTTTTATGCTCGTCTAATGAGAAAACTAATGTGCAGCGATGTGGTGCGGTGGTCGCGCGACATTTATGTGGAGCACGTAACAGGGGTCAGACAATACGCCGAGAATTGAGATGTGAATTGTATTGTGTATAGTGTATAGACATTTGTATTTGGTATTGTTGTATTTTATTCTTTTATGACATGGTCATCCATGTAGCCTGTCTTTGCTATAGCTGTATTGATTATGTTTATATAGTTTTTGATGATTGATTTGTGTATATATCGCATGTATCTGATGACTTAAGTTTTACCTCTTTTTGTGAGTGACTTGTTAGATTTATTTTATCTGTACCTGTTTTTGTAAAAAACCATTTCTTGAAAATAAAAGTATCAATCTGTTCTTATCAGCTTAATATCTGATACGCTCCGCATGCGGAGCCAGTATATTAAACTGATTTTTGGAAATTGATGGAGGATTAGGGGCTTGCTCCACCTCCGTCACGGGTTGGCCTGGCATTGCAGTACCGCTGGGATCGGCCCATTTTTGAACAAATAAACAAAATTTTTTACTACAATAATATAATTAATGCATATTATGTTATGTGTCCTGACATCCTTACTAATTCAAAAAAGCAATCGTACGACACGCAAAACTAAAACTTTGTTCATGTCCTTTATAATGTGAGGAAATAGTTTATTAAATTACTTATAATTTATTTGTCTGTAAAAATGCCAAAACGAAACTTTATTAGTACACTTTTTCACGATACATTATTACACCTAATTAACGAATTTTAACATCATTTTATGGCAAATTTTTATAAAATTTGAGTTTAACCATAGAATAAGAAAGCTACGTAGCTTCCTTATTTTATGGTTTAACGCAGAGATATAGAGGCGGGAGAATGAGTTTCAACGAGTTCGCATACGATTTTCGAAGGATGAAAAGGGCGTCGTCGCCATGTTTCTGTATTGTGCCAACCCAGACAGCACAACGACCATTTTAAAGGCATTTTAAAAACGTTGGAATCAGACATTCAAGATGTCTTATTAATGCCCGTTTGCACCACATACAGTTTAAGTAGAGAATAGTTAAGGGTCACCTAAAGTTTAAGTATTACTTAGAACGGAATTGATTGCACCGAATCATGAGTAGGTAGCACTTTGTTAAGTATCGGGTAAATTTGTCAACATAGCAAATTTAAGGTAGCCGACAATGAAGAAGAGTCAACAAAATAATTATTTGGATCTCGACTCGATAATGATCAGATCCGGCTTCGTTATCATCATTTTGAGATAGCAAAACAAAAACTACCTTATAGCTTAAAATTTAAATCCTAACCGCTCTTTCACACGGTCAGTGTATTTGTCTGTATTTTCGTCCCCGTCAGCCGGACAAGTAACAATACACAGTGAAGCATGGATCCTTTCAAACCTCCCGCAAAAGTACCCAAAATGGGACACCCCGTAGTCTCTTACAGAACAAAACCAGACAAAGAAAATATGTTTTAGGAAATATATCTGTTTAACAATTTGAATAGAGTACAAGCTATTTATTAGTATTTTATAATTTATGTATGACTTTTGATCCTCCTTGTATAGTTTAATAAATTTAATATAGAATTTAATTATACCTTGAAAAGCTACATGAAATATGACATTTTAATAACATACTTAATAATGTGTATAGCTATGCACATACCTGCGACTATTACAAGTTGTGTCATTACATGCGGATGCCTGGAAAAGATAAAATAAATCATTCACTTTAATTAAATTTAACGGAATTTTGTAATTGTATTTCTATAACAAAAGAAAATATCCAATAGATATCACATGTATTAGGAAGTTAACAAATAAAACCAGATTTATTGGATCCTTCATTTGAATCAGAAATAATATAAATACAACAAGATGTTTTTGGGGATATCTAGTGTGATGATGTTGCCAAAAACATCTTGTTGTCAGTCATCTCTCGTGCTAGTATAAGCTCTTCGTAAATGTTGGGAATTTGGGTCACACTGCCTGCCGATCACCACTGATGAGTTGTGGATCAACGAAACGGTGAAAGCATGGTAGTGTGAAACAAATTTCAAACATAACTAAACGTTTTGTTACTGTATACTGTATCTAACAAGCAATTCGTACAATAATTTTAAATGTGTAATAATAAAATAAACTGTTGCCCATTGCCCACAAATAAAAAATATACAGCGTGTTTTCGCATTTTTTTTCCTAAGTATTGTATGTAATAGTATTGATGAAAAGGTAACGTTTTTTAACGAGAATATTAATATATTGATGGATATACATGCTCCGCGTAAAACGGTGCACTTTAGGAAACCGCGAAAACCTTGAATAACCGATAATATAAAATATCTTATTAAAATAAGAAATAAAGCTAAACACAAGTTTAAAAGAACGAGAAATATTCAACATTTCGACAACTATAAAGAACTTAGGAATTTTGTAAACAGAGCAATACAGAAAGAGAAATTTTTTTTTCTGGAAACACCTATGCGGACTTCTCCAACAAAAAGAGCCATAATAATTAAAATAGCACATTGAACGCAACACGAACAATAAAACAGTATGGAAGTCGTTGAAAAAATTAGAAATACTTAAGAAACCTGAATATTGTATACCTAATTTCCAAGGCTCTGTGTCAAATAAAGTCTAATGCCGTTGTGGTTGATGGCATACATATAAACTTTCTTATTTTTTGTTGTCCATTTATCTTAAAATATATATCACACATAGTAAACTTCTGTATAATAAATTCGGTATTTCCAAAAATTTGGAAAGTTGCGCAGGTGATACCGATTCCTAAAATTTCAACTCCGACAGATTTCAAGCATTTGCGGCCAGTGACTATATTGCCGGTCTAATCAAAGATTATAGAACGAATTATTAAGGACCAACTTATAGAACATTTAACCAAGTATAATATTTTGCCAGAATCACAGTCGGGATTTAGGAGGGGTTATAGTTGTGCGACTGCATTGCTTGATATCACTGATGATATATTCAGGAAAATTGATAAAAATAATTGCACTGCAATGGTCTTGTTAGATTACACAAAGGCTTTTGACACCCTAAATCATGATACACTTGCATGTATTTTAAAATATGTTGGTCTTTCTCAAAGTGCGGTTGATTTTATGCGCGATTACTTACATAATCGTAAACAACTGGTTAAATTGGATAATCAGATTTCAGACGAGTTACCTGTGTTAAGAGGAGTACCCCAAGGTACAATTCTGGGACCAGTTTTATATAGTCTGTATACATCACAGTTCCCTAATTTCATAAACGAGTGCTCAATAAGAACATATGCCGATGACACGACTCTCCTATATTCTTTCAGGTCAAGTGATTTGCAGAACAGCTGCAACATTATTAACAGGGATTTGGATAATTTGAATCGAATATCTGATGAACATTCTTTAAAATTAAATCCTGCTAAATGTGTAGCAATGCTGTTTGGCAGGCCTGTGGATGTACGAAGGTTGAAGCTAGGTGTGAGAATTGGCATAGGTAATCAACTGCTTCCGGTAAAAATTAAAGCTAGGAGTTTGGGATTACACATTGATACTTGTCTTAAATTTGAATGTCATGTTTCTGAATGTATCAAAAAAGCGATGTATAATCTGAAGATTCTGTATAACGCCAAACAGCTCTTGAACAAAAAATTACACTTTGCGAATCATTAGTATTATCACACTTTAATCATTGTGATGTTGTCTACGGGCCATGTCTGACTTCATATGCTGCACAACGAATACAAAAAATTCAAAAATGCTGTTTGAGGTTCATATTTGGTATCAAAAGGGGTTGTCCTATTAGCCATAAGCTTAGGGACGTTCAGTGGCTGGATATGAAGCAGAGGAGATTCCTGCATCGGTGTAATTTATATCACACTATTATTAACACAGAAAAACCACTTTACCTGTACAAAAAAAATAAGTTTCAGAACAGATATACACAACTTAAATTTGAGAAGTAAGGGTCGTCTCACGCCTCCTGTTCATAGAACTGGCATTTATGAGAGATCTTTCACATTTAATATTGCAAAATCATATAATGAATTACCTGAGCACCTTAAATCCGCCTCTATAGTGAACTTCAAAAGGTATTTAAAAAACTATCTCCTTATGGTTGGAATTGAGAATGATCGGATTATTTAGTAGAAATCAGGAATGAATAGTAGTATCATGTTATCATTGTATACACCTATTACAATATAATAGTAAAAAAAAAAAGAGAATTGTCAATAGTGTAAGTCTAATGTACTGTAAGTGTGCGTGTGTAGGTATGTATGTGGAGCGAATGTGAGTGTGTAGGAGAAGTGTTTAAAACAACTGAACTTATGCGTCAGTTGCACTTTTGCCTTTTCAGTAACATTTAAGTACTAATTGTATTTTCTTGGTTTACTGAATAAAGATATTATTATTATTAAGTAGAAACTTCAGTACCCTGTGAAATTTATTGAAATTTGGAGCAAAGAAAATATAAAAAGTTTACAGGGGTTTTCGTTTAAGAGCGCTGTCTGACACGTATAGAACAAATTAATTTGTAAACATAAGCTACCTACTTAATTTGGCCAGCTATGTAAAACAATTTTCAGATAGGTTTAAGCTAAAATATCAGTTAAATTTAGGTTAAGTTAGGAAGCACTTCTTCAACTTTTGTAAAAATGTCTTTTTTTAATAATAAAGTCTTTAAGTATTATTATTTTGTTTATTATTATTATTATTAAAAATCACACAATCATATCAACATTTAACTGAGAACACCACTCAAGGCTGTTTTCAATCACTATGACACACCACAAATATTTCTGAAATTGACACCGATATTATTATGTACTTACATATTTTTACAAAAATAAAAATACAGTACTGTGGTTAGAAAACTATAATTATTTTTAGTCAGGACCTGACTTTTAACCCAAAATGGCGGCGTCAAAGTTTGAAATTATTTAGTTCAAAGTACCAACGTGGACTCGGAATGCTGTACTTATTATGCTGTGCCTTATGTCCGTTTCAGTACGAAAGGCCCTGTATATTACCTACACAGGGTGTTTCGTAGTGAAACCGACATACGGTAACAGTGGATAGAGGGTAGCAAGCTGGTTCAAAATATATCACTATTTGTGGGTGAATTAAAAATATAAAGAGCGTTTTCATAGCTTCGGAACGATGTGGTATATTGCTTTGATATTTGACATGTATTTTGCACTAAGTAAATATGTCTAAGCAATTGATGACAAGTAGAATAAAAATCCAGGAGATAGGTAGTGACGATTTTGTTCTACTTTTATTGTCTTAGTGTATAGTACAGAAATTAACGCACAGAATCACCGACAAAACAAAAACAATATGTAACTAACTAACCTGCTATCTGCCAATTAAACAAATTGAATAATATCAAATACAACTTGTATACTTACATCTTCCACAAGGAACGTAAAATCATTGTTATTTGGCGACAATAAGCTCATGTTTCGTAGACCAGATGATTTAGGAACACAACAAGAAAAACAATTGTTATTACCCATTGCAATTGCAGCCCGAAGGGACTGCATGCATTTCAACACCCATTTGACTCCCAAATACCACAATGTATGTCTGAACTACGCCGCTCCATACACAAACAACATTTCTGTAATAATTGGTGATTAAAATAAAGTCATAAAATGCAATTTAACTCCAATTTATACATGTTAATTACGTTATTTTATTTAGCTGCATTTCTGAAATTTAATTGGTCACTGTTAAATGTTAGGGTGGTAATTCTTATGTATTACTCACCAATCTCAGTGTGTAATACAAACACACAAATACAAAACAGAGTTTATTAGTAATTAATAAATTTATCATGAATTCGATAATCCAAACAAAATCATAAGTGAATTATAAAATCAAAATAAAACAATCGGACGTCGCACGTCGCGTCGGACGTCTCTTCTAGTCTTCACAAAACATACCTAGTTTTCTGCAATTCTGTATAAATTAGTCCTTTTATAACAAATATCAGTTGATTTCACCCAGCCTCATTTTACTACGGCTTACCGATAAACTTCTAAGTTCTATTCATTCATAATGTCATAAGCTTGAAGTTAAGTGAGTTGTCAAAGGAACTTATGAATACAAACAACCCCATTTGGTGTTTTCGACTGTTCAAGGTTCCTTTTATAAAAAATATATATATATATATATATATGAGGTGAACGATAGGTGATACATCAACCCAGCTGATCTGAATTTGTAAGAACATAACGCCTATTGTTCAACATCGAATATCAACACTGTTTACTGTCTACTCACTTAAATTAAATTAATCGGGCATTCCTTCTAGAAAATAATTGACAATTAGGTGAGAAACTTTAGTTAGCAAGTGAGTCATGTGATGTGATGTGATCATGTCACATCAGTTCAACTGAAGTAAAATATAGAATGATAATGCCTAATTGCGTTAATTTTTACCATCCGATTTTTGTTTACATTTTTTTGTTATCAGACACTACAAAACATACGTTTTATGTTTTGTGTCAGACACTTTTAAATACTAATATTTTGTGTCCAATAATTTTGTAATTAAGTTTAGAGATATTTATAACAAGTTTTATTTCTGCACTTGAGTTTAACTGAACTCTGAACTGATTATTCTCTTGCATTTTTGTTGTTGAAAAAGGAATATTATTGTAGCACAACCAAAGTATAAGTTTATGACTACAAAATAAGTATTATTAGTATTTGTAGCATATAATAATGTTTATATACTGATTTGTAGTAAGTACACAAGAGACGGTGTTGATCACTTAGAACAGCACTCATTGATTATTGATTTACATCGTATTGCTTTCGCGATTCATAGATGGCGCCAGGTTTCAAACTTTTTATTCCTTAACGCTAGCATATAATAAGTAAGAGCAAAAATTTTGTAAACGTATCGCTTCTCGGCCTCCGGCTAAGATCAAAGTGTAGTATCTGTTCTTATCAGCTTAATATCTGATACGCTCCGCATGCGGAGCCAGTATATTAAACTGATTTTTGGAAATTGATGGAGGATTAGGGGCTTGCTCCACCTCCGTCACGGGTTGGCCTGGCACTGCAGTACCGCTGGGATCGGCCCATATTAAAACAATCAAACAAAAATTCTTATGTAGCAATAGTGTATGTCCAAAACATATCTGTACGTCTTTGACCTAAAAGACATCTTTAAGACACACTTATTTCTTATAGCACAGCCAACTTTAGTAGTAGAGTACGCTGTGCTTATCCATATGTCTTATTAGATACCTATTCAATGTCTGCAACGTGTTGTAAAAAATTGCATAAGCAAATCCGGCAAATTTTCCATATATTATAATTTATCCACTCATTATTATATTAATATTTTTAAATTAAAATATGGTTAAATCCTTATTCTTTTTGCGCTGTCGGTCATTGCAGGAAGGTGTGCACTTTATATATCTATATCTATATATATTTATATGTCGTGTGCTGTCTGGAGACTACCTAACTGATGAAAATTTAAACATAATTTTCTTGAGAATTATGAGAGCAAATATCCAAAGTGACCTATCGCTGTAAAGCAGAAAAAAATGCCTCAAAATGATGTATCACTTGACCCCTACTGCTATTTGAACACTTAGCGTTTGTGTCCACCCCCCCAGACAGCACAACGACATTTTAAAGACATCTTAAAAACGTTGGAATCAGACATTCAAGATGTCGTAGAGATGTCTTATTAACGCCTGCAGACATCTTTGAGGTGTCTTCAAGACGGCTTATGTTACAAAACACAACGTCTTTATGACGTCTGTTTACAGACATCTTAAAGATGTATTAGAGAAGACGTTTAGAAGTTACTTTCCACATACAGGGTGTCTCACTGGGAATCGAATCGATCTGTATTAACAAGCATACATATGTAAGTATATAAATCACCGTGATCTATCACAAGGCTTAATAAGCGATTTCAACCAAAAATGAATAGGTTGATCCTAGGACTCCCCCAAACTCATATATTTTGCTACTTTTATTTGAAGTTTTGTAGTTGTTATAATGCCAACAACGAATCTCTTTTTATTAGTACACTATTTCACGATACGTTGCAAGTGTATCGCTGCTAAGACGCTTTCTATCGACAAAAGAATACAATCATGATCACGATTCAAATTTACCATTTCGATCGGACGGATCGTAATTCGAAGATTATTATAAGGAAAGAACGTCGTCCTTTGCATAATAATATATAAATGTATATACATATTACTTTTAGTAAAACGGCAACACTGACTGTAAAAGGCTTTTATACCTGATTAACGCATTTTAACATCATGTTATCGTAAATGTTTAGAAACTTTGAGTTTAACCGTTATAAACAATGGTTAAACATAATTATCGAGTTTAACATATTTTTTGTCCGGTTTTGATTGTTTTTTCTTATGTTTTCTTCTGTATTACCTTTTTGTTGTAATGAAGTGTAAAATAAAGACGATTTATTATTATTATTAAAATAATTTTGCACAAATTTTAACCAAATTCGATAATGTTGGTCTAACGATCACATAATTTGAAATCGTGCCAGCGGCAACACTGCGAATTTGACAAATCGTAAGTTCAAGCTTCAAGCAGAAACAGCTGATTGTTCCGTGTTTCATAAATATCCAAGAAATTCAAAACAAAACTAAACCAAATCATTTTTATTCTACAATTTTAAAAAGTGAATTTCTAATACTTTTGGACTGTCTATAATGTTGTGTAATATCGTGATTCTGTCTTTCATCGTTAATAGTGTATTATCCATTTCCCAACATCCTATATTAATTATTGTATCTTATGATGCATTTCGATTCAATTTCTTTGACGAAAAACTTACGCCAAACATGTTAAGACTGCGGGAAAATGGAACTTATGCCGATTACATGATGAATGTATTTCCAACAAAAACTTATCCAAATCATCATTCAATTGCAACGGGTTTATATCCAGAAAATCATGGTGTAGTGGGAAATATCTATTATGATCCGGACTATAAAAAATTCTTAGGAATGGGATATGAAATGTTTCATTACGATAATCATGTTATACCAATATGGGTAAGATTGTCAATATAAATAGATGTAGTGAAATTTTATGTCCATTCCAGACTATTTACTTACATAAATCATTGAGAGTACACACATATAACGACATAAATATTCAACTTTTAATTTTTATTTCCTTGATTTCAAATCCTTCAAATACTCTTGTAGAGATGGAATGAAGATATGGCAGACACAAGACATTCCGGTTCGATGATGTGGCCAGGTGGTGATTTCCCTTATCAGAATAAAAATATTACGTTTTCAAAAAGTTTTGAAAGGGATTACGATTGGTACGAACGAGTCAATACTGTAAGTCTTGACATAATTCAATCTAAGTTAAATTGAGTACACTATTACTTATTGTAGGTTATTTCTTGGATAAGACATCCAAAGACACCAGCCAATCTTGTGATGTTATATTTTGAAGAACCTGATACACATCTACATGCGTTAGGGCCGAATTCTAAGGACGTGAAAGACATAATTGGGAGATTAGACAACATTACGGCATATTTAGAGGTAGGGTTGATTTTTTAAAGGAATTAAATAAATTAAGCATTAAAAAATCTTCAATTTTTTAGAAACAATTAGAACTATATCATTTAACAGATAAGGTCAATGTTATACATTTGAGTGATCATGGAATTACCAAAGTGACACCGCCATATTTTATTAATGTGACACAATATCTGACGAATGGTACTTATGATTATATTGGGACGAGTCCTATTTTGCAATTTTTCCCAGAAAAAGGTAGGTAATTTGTTTGTCAGTATACTTAACTAAGTACCTCTACAGTATAGTGAAAGACCAAAATGTCGACCGAAATTGCACTATAGAGAGTTTTGCTCAACAAAATACTCGCATTTATTCAAATGCATAAAGATTTGATCAGATACCCTTTCCTGGCCCCTGAGAGTATTACATTTTCGGATGACTATGGTCACGTGCGGAAAAGTCCTACTTTCCGCACTTGTTCTCCAAAAAACTTTTTAAATTAATTTGATTACTAATTTATGTTTAAGGTTATGAAAATCAAGTATATGAGGCGTTGAAAAATGGTTCGGTTGAAAACGGACATTTTAATGTATATAAAAAGGATGAAATACCAACGGATTGGCATTTTAAGAATAACAACAGAGTAGCGCCAATATATGTATTGGCGGATGCTGGTTATGCTTTAGATGATCTCATAGAGAACGCTCCAAAATATGCGAAGCACTATAATTTTAAACGTAAGGATATTAATTTTGTTTACTACTTATTACGTTTTGTTAGGATTCTAATCGATACATTCTTGTGTAAAATGTAATGCCGCATAATTAGATACCCAGGCAGGTGTTTATCTCTTTCCTATGCAGTGTGGTAGACTCTAACTGCACTAAAACCCCCCCTTCAATTGTTGTTGTTTGGCCCAGAAACATACTGCTTCTTTTGTCTTTTGATACTTTATTTTGTTTTGTTTCGGCTGGCTATTGGTTGTTTTTCCTTCATTGTACTTGAAAAAAACTGTAAACATATTTTGTGTTAAGTAACGTCTTTTATTTCCCATTAAATTGTAAACTTAGCATAAAAATAAACCATGATGGTCTTCGATCCTGCGAAACGCCCTAGTCAGAGTTAGTTTTGCAGTATTTGGTACCTTTTCAGCATCTATATCTGCGCCTGCGCCACTTTCTTGATCCTCCGCTATAGTGATGATCTCAGTCATCATACTAATGACATCCCACAGGGAATCAAGTTGAGGTCCCGGTACGTTTGACAAAAACCACAAGCCACGCACTCCTATCCTTCAGATGGAAATGCATATTAACATGCTGAACTAGTGAAGATCATGGGAATATTGCTTCAGTTGCAGATCATGCGCATTGATAACTTTGGCATTCGAAAAGCTCTTGTCGAGGTGGAGCCTCCATCACATCGATCTGCCGGAGATATTTTGCAATATCGGATGGGCAGACCTCTCTTCTCCTGATGAGTATTTTGCGTGCGAAACTCTGCTCCGAGATTGGCCATTTAGTCACATCAATGACATCCCACGGCGAATCGAGTTGAGGTCCCGTCACGTTTGACAAAAACCACATAGCACGCACTGATATCCTTATTGCTTTGTTCTCTGTGATTTCTAGTGGCTTCAGATGGAAATGCATATTCACATGCTGAATTAGTGTAGATCAAGGGAATATTGCTTTATTTGCCGATCATGCGCATTGATAACTTTGGTATTCGGAAAGCTGTCGTCGATGTGCAGCTTCCATGACAGCGATCTGTCCGAGATATTTTGCAGTGTCCGCTCATTATATGTCGCGGCTGACCTCTCTTCTCCTGATGAGTAATTCTGCTTGTAAAACTCTGCTCCGAGATGGGTCATTTATTCACACTTTTCACGGTGAGATCAGATCATGACCTAGTTTGCCACCACACATGAACTATCCCTTATGAATTATTCTTTGATGTGGCAAAGGAAAAGAAAATGAGGACAAAATAATAGTGCTTCGAATTGAGTACAGACCTGTAGAAATCTCCAGTTAATCTAGAATATAGTATACAAAGATACTTTAAAGATAATCGAGAGTTTTTACACTACCTAAAACAACAACAATATTATCGTGAATTAAACGATTAAAGGAACCTTTAAACAAGATATTTTGCAAAACCAGGCATAAATAAAAATGTTGGGAACACCTAATAAAATATGTCAAAACTACTGCTGCCACCACTTTGACGTTTTTATGGTATATAGGGTGGATGGCGTTTTAGACGTATGCAGAACTAAACAACCTTTCATTTTGTAAATTTGGTCAAGTAGGTCGATCTATCTATACTCTAAAATATTTTGGCAATTGTACCACTTCCGGTTATACCGGAAGTCAAATCTCCAAAAAAATAAATTTAATCGAAATTCATATCCTTTGTCCAAACATGTTTCGGAACTCATTAAGTTCCATCATCAGTGGCGAAAGAGAAACTTTACAATATATGCATTTTTTTAAAATTTCTATCGAGGTCCCCCTTGTAGAAAAAATATATTTATTATAACGTTTTTCGTGGTTCGTAGTGTGAAATAACAACGGGGTTTATTTAAAACTAATTTATTTGCACTTGATAACGAAACATTCAAACAAATTAATATTTATTTCTACTATTTGATTTAACTATTATTTATATGTCACAACACTGTTCTGAACTATTGACTGTTCACTTCATAACTGTCTTCTGTCCCTGTTACGTTGCCTATATATATGGTTGGCCGTCTTTCTCGAATACTTCCAGTGAGTAGTCGATTGTTCTACAACATTGTGGCGTGCGTACGTCCATTCCAGATCCATACGGTAAGCGAGGCACATCCTACCGAATTAACACAATGCTGCCCCGGACGAGGTATAGCCTACTAAATTTATGTAGAGTCGCCTCCCGTTTGGTTGATTCGCGAGCTTCGAGAATATATCACCTGATTACTATAGTATAGCCAACGTGGTCATTTTTATATGCGTCACATTTTATATTGTACTAAAATTAAATTAACATTTAATTTAATTTTTATTAGTACAATATAATAAATACATTTTTTCTACAAGGACTTCGATAGGCATTTTAAAAAAATGATGTTGTAAAGTTTCTCTTTGGCCACTGATGATGGAACTGGATGATGGAAACATGTTTGGACAAATGATATGAATTTCTATTAAATTTATTTTTGTGGAGAATTAAAAAATAATTTTTTGTAAATTTTTTTGGCCCCAAACAGGTCTCTAGAAAATATTCACTATTTGGTCACCTGAATCTCTGGAAATTTTGACGGTAGATGAGGAATATCTTAGAAAAATTAACTACCTTGAGAGATTAACTTATAAGGTTACAGGGTGTTCGCAAATTACTATATTGTTATCTACTAGTAAAAATAGCATGAGTCAATTATTATAAAATATTTTGAAAAAAACAAATTACCTTTCAAATAATATGCCATATCCCTATCCCTAAATGGTAAGTTTTTCGAAAAATTTAATTATTTCTTTATATTTTAATTAAAAATCCATGAAACGTCATTAAACGTCGCGAAACATTAAAATAGCCGGACATTACGATAATTATTTTTCTTTCCTTATTCTTGAATCTTCTTGTTTATATTTAAGAATTTTTGACACTTGGAGTTTTAGGTTCTCAAAAAACACATAATTTTAATAACGCATGTTTATTATGCTGTCAAATAAACCATCTTTTACATCCCGTACGACGTTTCGGTGCCATTATTTGCACCTTGATCAGAGTTTCCAAATTTATTTTCCATGTTTGGTCACAATTCACACACAACAAAAAACGAACAATACGATTCAATTTACATGTTTAAAATATACAATTTTACAATTTAAAAGTAACCCTTTCTTCCAACAAACTAGGCTATTTTAAACCTGTAAACTTCGTCCTTTTGTTTTATGTAATTAACTTTAATAGTATTGTTCGTTTTTTGTTTTGTGTGAATTGTGACCAAACATGGAAAATAAATTTGGAAAGTCTGATGAAGGTGCAAATAATGGCACCGAAACGTCGTACTGGATGTAAAAATGGTTTATTTGACAGCTTAATAAACATGCGTTATTAGAATTTAGTGTTATTTGAGAACCTAAAACTCCAAGAATCAAAAATTCTTAAATATATATAAGAAGGTTCAAGAATAAGGAAAGAAAAATAATTATCGTAATGTCCGGCTATTTTAATGTTTCGCGATGTTTAATGACGTTTCAAGGATACCTAATTAAAATATAAAGAAATAATCCAATTTTTCTAGAAACTTGCTTTTATTTCGAAAATTCTTAAATACGATAATTATTGGTATGGTATTAGGAACGTTTATCAGATAAAGCTTTGATGTCATAATCTTATCACAACAGTTTATAGAAACACCTCTTCGAAATACCTTTAAACTCGATATCACCACACAGAGTCTCGGATGCAAATCTAAAATCCGGTATATTTTGATTTATTTTTTTAGTAACAAATGCGTCAGAATTTGGAATACACGGTTTCCATCCCAACAACACAGACATGCATCCATTTTTTATGGCACGCGGTCCGAAAATCAAGAAAGAACACAAGGTTTCCATATTTCACACTGTCGATCTGTTTAGTTTATTTTGTGAAATTCTCGAAATTACATCCACGAAGAACAATGGCAGTTTCAGCAATGTAGAAGATATACTGGTGACTAAATCGAATGGAAAATATACTATTGGGACTATATTGATTATATCAGGTAAGATTAATATGTAGTATTATTATTATTTCATTCTTAATACATGGGAATTTCATTCACTTGCTTAATAGGAGTCTTACCACATCGATTATTGACAGTTAAGTCCGATGCAGCAGCAGACATTTTACATAATCAGTGACAATACGCAAAATCATTTAGCAAATTGAATGAAAGGTCGCGTTGATATTAAATGAGGTTATGTTATGTTCTTGACACTCTTATTGTATCATGTCTAAAAAGCGCGTTCAGAGGATGTATCGCGCTAAAATCGCTACATGCGCATCTTTGTTGTGAATAATAATAATAATAATAAAGGCTTTTATTGAGTATACAAAAATAAAACAATTATAAAATATAATTTAACAAAAACTAGTGATGGTGATTTTTTTTTTTTAATTTTCCTAAGAACAAGTTTATATCCCCAAAGGGCGAGATTTAGTGCTGTCTACTAGGTAGCCGCCTGTTCAGCTAACCAGGATTATCCTAACCTAACTTAATCTAAGAACTAACTACTACTAACATACTTCCACATTATACAATAATAATCGAGCACACATCAAGTTAGAGCGATCGCACACTTTGGCTATTGAATAAATACTTAGAGAAATTCGTCTTGAAATGCCCAATACTTTTAGATTTCCGAATATCAATTGGCAAACCATTTACAATGCGAGTGACGTTAAATGACCTCTTAGAATTCTTCTAAGACATCGTTGATGGTACTTCTCTAGGGGTTTTAAATGCCTTCGATAAGTGCAAGACCATACGTAAAGGTAGGAACTCAATAGCATTATACACACGCAACTTGGTTCGAACGTCGATGTTATGATTGTGGAAGACTCTCGTCCTCAGACGGCCAAAAGATGCGCTTCCCGATCTTATACGATGCTGAATCTTATCGATACTTGCGTTCGTCGCGAGCATGCTGCCGAGGTAAGAGAAACTCTCGATGTTCTGAAGTTTCTCTTCGTTAATTCGAATATGTGGTGGGACAGTCTTAGTGTTTGATGCTGGCTGGTAGAGAATCTGTGTTTTCTTTATATTCAGTTCAAGTCCGATACTCATGTATGCGCTGTTAAATGTATTTAGTATATATTGAAGATCATCTTCTGTATCAGCTAGGACAACATTGTCATTCGCATATTCAAGCTCAGTGACTGATGTGGATACGATCTTCGTCCCAGCTTGCAGTCTACGAAGGTTCAAGAGTCCGCCGCAACAAATATGTAGACGATATCTTTCTCCCGGGCAGTTCATCCTTAACAAGTTGAATGACCGTTCCCACAAACATCGAAAACCAGCTCGGTGCAATTACACAACACTGCTTTACAACAGTTGTTATTGGAAAGTGAGAACTACTGCGTTCATATTATCGTGAAGGTGGCGAAGTATCCGGATGAATTTCTCGGGACATCCGTTGAGCCTCAATATCCTCGACAGAACATTAGGGTTAACGGAGTCGAACGCATTGACAAGGTCTATAAAACCATGTATAGAGGACGATTTTGTTCCAAAAAGATAAATAAAGAATGGATTACTCAGGAAATTTTATTTCTGATGGACCAACGTAGGAAATACAAGAACAACGAAACAAAATATAGGGAAACCCAGAAAAAGATAAGAACAAAAATAAGGGTAGCAAAACAACATTTCTATGAAGAAAAATGCAAGGAAATAGAAGAGCTACAACGCAGATTTGACTTATATAACCTACATAAGAAGGTAAAAGAATTGCCAGGTCTCAGAAAAGGAAAGATTACTACAATCCTCTTAGATAAAAATGGGAAAACACTATCAAACACAGAAGACAAACTGAAGAGATGGCAGGAATATATAAAAGACCTTTTCGACGATGTGAGAAATATCACATCCGTAGCTAGGGTATGACTGGAAGACGGAGGTCCTGAAATCATGAAAGACGAAGTCACCCACACACTAAACAACATGAGCAACAGTAAATCTCCTGGCCCCGACGGAATTCCTATCGAAATTCTTAAGATCATAAGTGATCAAGACTTGGATGTCGTGGTGAGACTCTTGAACAGCGTCTATGGGTCTGGAAAACTACCAAAGGAATGGCTCTCATCAGTTTTCATATGTTTACCGAAAAACACGGTGCAAAAGAGTGCAGTGACCACCGTACCAAAAACCTCACGTCACACACTTTGAAACTACTGTTAAAAATTATACTCAACTGCATCCACCAGAAACTCGATCTGGATATAAGTGATAGTCAGTTTGGCTTTCGCAAAGGATTAGGTACAAGAGGAGCACTATTCGCATTCAACGTAATAGTGCAGCGATGCCTAGATGTTAATCAGGACGTATATGCCTGCTTCATCGACTATAATAAGGCGTTTGACAGGGTCCGCCACGACCAGTTGATGGAAATATTACAATGTAAAAACCTAGACCACCAAGACCTGCAAATCATCTCAAATCTCTATTACAACCAAAATGCCACCGTCAAAGTAGATCAACAAAATTCTGGCACCATCTCAATAAAGAGAGGTGTACGTCAAGGTTGTGTTCTGTCACCTATTTTGTTTAATGCCTACTCTGAAGAGATTCTAAAAAGGGCAATGGAAAATGACAGTGCAGGAATAAAAGTAAATGGAGTGCCTATAGTTGTTCTAAGATACGCTGATGATACCGTAATTTTAACGGAAAACCTGGAAGATCTACAAAGAATCATGGACAATCTTGTTCGATATAGCGAAGAATACGGCCTTACACTCAACGTAAACAAAACAAAGTTCATGAAAATAACAAAGAAGGCCCAGACTAACAACGAAAAGATAATCGTCAAAGGTGAACCCATCGAACAGGTAGAGAAGTACACTTATCTTGGAACAACAGTTACTTGTAATAACGACTACACGAAAGAAATAAAAGCACGCATAGATCCAATTTCAATAGCATGAAAAGAGTTTTGTGCAATAGAGGTCTAAGCCTAAAACTGAGACTGGGACTAGGTAGATGTTATGTTTTTGCCACTCTGCTTTACGGCGTCGAGGCATGGACTTTGAACGCAGAAATAACCAAAAGACTAGAAGCTTTTGAAATGTGGGTGTACAGAAGAGTACTGAAGGTGTCATGGGTCGATCGGATAACTAACTTAGAAATACTTGAACGACTAAACATAGAAAGAGAGTTATTAATAACAATTAAAAGCAGAAAACTTCAGTATCTGGGCCATGTGACTCGTGGACCAAGATATGCTTTACTTCAATTGATAATGCAGGGAAGGATCCAAGGTACAAGAAGCGTGGGTAGAAGAAGGATATCCCGGTTGAGAGAGTGGTTTGGATGTTCCTCGATAGAGCTTTTTAGAGCAGCTGCATCCAAAATAATAATTGCCATGATGATCGCCAATCTTCGTCGCGGAGATGGCACCTAGAGAGAGAGAGAGGTTACATCAGTCTCGCAATATATTACATGACGAGCTTGCGTGATCAGTTTGCGGGCAAATTATTTTGGACAAGTTATAAAATGAATTTGTGTCTGTAAATATAAATGAAAAATAATTTTGTGTTTGTCCGCTATGCCACAAAATTATTTTTCATTTTGGACAACCTTCACGAACGTTTCACAGAATGATACAATCTCGTCTTGATCACCATGTCGGCAGTAATAATAATTCATAACACGAAAATATTTTCAAATCATTGTAAACAACACAAATCTCTATCTCTATTGACAAAATGTTTGGTGTAGGTTTCTATCAAGCGAAAACAAGAGCTGACACCTAACAACACTAAGTGTTGCCAAGGCTCAAAATATAAATAGTTGCCGTCGTATAGTATTTATACTTTATATTTAACAGTATTTGGTGTTGTTTATCTTATGTAACAGTATACAACTACTTATATGTTGTGTGAGATATACTTAAGTGATTTTAATTTTCTTTATATTTTCGCAGTGGGGGGTGTCGCTCTAGCAATTATCTTGATCGCTTCAGCTGTTATGTTTACATTGATTATGATCAAACGGCAACAAACCATCACAACGACTGCAGCTTTAAATAAACGCTTTCCGCAAACGTTCCAAAATAACATCGAAGCACAACATTTATTAGAACCAGAGGATGCATGAAACGGTATGATTTAATCGGTTTACTGCAGAACAACGATTCATGCTTTGTATAATAAGATCTCCAACTGATAGTTTGTAATTACCGTAATTTACTGAAGCGTGTTTGCATGTGTCTTACTGTGGATATTATACAGTGAGTCTTAGAGGAAGTGGACATGGAAAGAGCGTATATCCTTGACGTCAAAGTTAGTTGAATTATCTATCACGGTACGTAAGCATAACGTCCCAGAAATATAACGTCATGCTAAATTATTGAAAAATAAATATTTCCAGATATTTACACCTGACGTAAGTGTTCTGCGCGAATAAACCTTAAGATCTTGTACTAAGTCATTGTCATATTCCAAACAAGCTCCAAAGTTGTTAAAAACTGCTATTTCATAGAATAGGGGGCACTTTAGCCCACTGTACGCTGTATGCTTGAGCATAGAATTTTGATTTAAACTTTTTTTGTTTGCTTAAGAACTTTGGAGAAGTTGGTCATTCGTCATTTATTTTTTGTCTCCTATAAATATAATTTCGTTACATTATATTTCGTTTAATAGTGAATTTGTTAAGTAGAGGTTCTCAATTAGGTACTTAAATGGGTACTTAGAATGGTCAGTTAGTAATTAACGAATTAAATTATTGGAGCTTAAAAAAAATGGGTTCTTCAATCAGTACAGAAATTTCGCTATTTTTCAGCATAATCTCTCAATTTATTTGAATAAAACACGTCTACTCCATAAAATAATTTATATATTATATATATGTTGAAACCTTCTGATTTTAGCCAGACATTTCGGATTGTACGTCCATCATCAGTGGCTTAAGGAACCTTATTTGACTACATAAATGTGAGGGCTATTTGTTTTTGTCTATGATTTGAACATTTATACACATCATTTTGCTGAAATCAAGTTAATGTAAAATAAAATAAAAAGTTTTAAGTCAAAACTACATAGAATTAGTTAATTTTGGACTTTTCTTCTTTTTCTTTCTCATTCTAAATTTTTAACGGCCGTTAAGTTTGCAGAATTCGATGCGGATACTTATAAAGTATGAATGAAATAAGTTCAATACTTTTGTACTTGTCCCATCGTTCCTCCAAGTTTCTTATGTCCTTGGCATAAAATTCTTTTGGTTGCTGTCGAAGCCAAGTTTGCGCCTGAATGTTCACTTCTTTGTTAGTTTGTAGCCACTACCGCTTCCTTAAGGAACGAAACAGATGGACGTCTGCTGAGGGAAGATCTGGGCTATAAGGGGGGTGTTGATGAATCGCTCAGCCCAGTTTTCGAATGCAGTCTTGAGTTATCTATGGCTAATGCGGCCATATATTATCGTGATGCAAAATTAGACCTTTTGTCAAAAGTCCACGACGTCGACGATTCGTACGAATCACAGATCAGAAAGATACAGATAATATAACCATTTTTAAGTCCCCTGAGATGATTAAGACCATTTCCTGATGGTAGTCTGTCTGTCTGTATGTATTCTTCGCAATTTGGTATATGAGCTTGGGGGAGTCCTAGGATGAGCAGCAATAATTGTGTGTTTTGGCGTATCAGATCTTTTGCAGTATACACATCGGTCGTCTTCCTCTTGCGAAACCTTTTCTTCTAGAGTTTGCGTTCCATGAGCTGTAGTCATCTGGAGATTTGTGCGATTCGAATTTTAAGCATCCTTTAGTAACTTCTGTTTGAGTAATGTTGAACAGAAGTTGGAAACTACAGATTGTAGATTGTGTTATCGGAGTCGTTTAGGCTGTTTGGCCTACCCTCACTTCGACCTGCAGAAGATCTTTTGTGAATGACTCTAATCTATGAATTGCCCAGCTGTCCCACACTTTTCATAAAGTTGATGATTTCTCTGGGGGCTAAATTCCTTGCCTCGTCGGGGGTTAGGGTCACCCCTCCAAGGTGTTTTAGCCTTTTGCAGAAAAGTGCCATGCATTCACAGAGTACGTGTTCTGTTGTCTCTGTTGCGTCTTCGCAAAACCGACAAGTGTCGTCCTCGGTTAGGCCCATCTTTTTGAGATGGTACTTCACTGGGTGGTGTCCCGTAAAAAGGCCTGTAATTCGCCTTAGGTCGCTTCTCTCCAGTTGGATAAGCTTCCCTGCGTTGGCCTCTGAAGGTTTGATAAACCTTTTTGATTGTCTTAGGCTTAAAGTGCTTCTCCAGTAGGACTTAAGTTGTTCCTTTTCCCATCTCCGAAGTTCTTCCTTCATATGGCTTTTTGGAAGGCCAAAGATGGGTTCCGGGCCGCAGAACGGAGCGCTTGCGCCCTCTTTTGCAAGTTGGTCCGCCGCTTCGTTCCCCTCTATGCCTTCATGTCCTGGCACCCATGTCAGAGTAATCTTTTTCCCCTGAGCTGCCAGTTGCTTTAGGGTCTGTTTGCATTCCCATGCTAGCTTTGACGTGAAGGTGTAAGACCTCAGTGCTTTTAACGCAGCTTGACTGTCTGACATAATATTGATCTGCCGTTTCGGGATGCAGGCATTCTTGAGCACAACGATTAATAGCGTTGATTTCTGCTTGGAATATAGTGGGACTTTTCCCGAGAGATTCAGAGAGCCTGCCCGTATACTCCCATGCCTGTGTTCCCTTCTATTCCTTTTGAACCGTATACCAGACGGATGTGTTTGCTGGGAATCGTGGTTGCCCATTTAGCCAATTTTGACGGTCTGCAATGACCACTTCAAATGGGATTTCAAAATCATGTTTGCGTGGCAAAGCGTCCGACGGTTTTCTTGTGGAAACTACAAGTGTATGATGCGATGTTGGTTCATAGTGGGATTAGACTATACAATTATGCGTTGCCATGGCATTTACTATGAATAATTCCGTTGATCAGATGCGTTCTGTCAGTCAATGCTCGGAGAAGGTTACGACCGTTTGTTATAATAACTAAATGCCTAACATGCAAAATGGTTTAACTAAAGTTCAATTAGTTTTGCTCAAGGAATATGTGGTTTTACCTCTTATTTGTGAAGAAATGAAGAAAATTTTAAAAAAATGGTTGTTTTCTGTTTACCTTCCTCTGGGACAGCTTCTAGATAGGAAAATGAAATAAATGCTTAGAAGTTTGTTATTGATTTTGACCATGCTTTGTGGTCAAGGCTAATTTAATTAAATATATTTAATTGAAGTGAGGTTTTATAGTGAGAATTTTTAGGATTAAATATAAATAATATACTTTTCGAAGTATTTATAAAGGAAAAAACAGTAGAGGTACTTATTTCATATTCATAGTTACCAGAGATTTTTTTAATTATTTAATTTAAATTGTAATATACTGTAATATTTTATTTAATCATATACACCAAATTAATTGCTCAAATATATGTACCTGTTTGTTGTTTGTTTTTTTTTTTGTTAATTTATAATAGCATTGTTTTATACACTTTGTTTTATTAATTAAAGAGAAGCTATATTAGAATAAAAACGTTGAATTATATGTATATTTGATTCAAAAAAGTGTGTGGGAAACCGCTGAACTCTATATTTGGAACGTTAGTATCGTAACTTAACAACTTTTTTGAATATGGTTAACGGTATGGCTATTTTTTCTGCTAACGTAAGTACATTATATGCTAGTAAGATCGATTCAGTTAACGCAAAAAACAGCGTCGTCACGGTTGAAATGGGGAAAGTGTCTGACACTTTTTTACGATATCTTTTTTTAGAAAGCGACTTGCTAGGGACTTAATTAGTATACCCATTTCTCTATAAAGAAATGGAGATAAAGATTTTGGAGATTGAAATTTTGTTAAAAACCCTTTCAATTAACAGGAAATTGTAAGAAAAAACCTAGTTTAGTCTTTAGAAACTTATCTTCTAAGGCAGTTTTAATACATCTGACAGTTACCGTCGATGGAAGGTTACTATCGTTTTCTACACAGAATTTTCTAAAATATGTAAGGTTCTTTCAGTTGCAGTTGAGCGTTCAACCCATCTTTGAGTGGAAATTTTGAGAGGCCATCTGTTAGTTAAGGGTAAGCTGCCCTCCTAGCAGTGGAGTCTTTAAACAACCAATAAATCGATCTTAGAACAAGTTACTGTGCATTGGAGCTATTCTTATTCCATCCTTTCAAAAGCATTGTAAAACGCATGCAGAGTTATACCTGGCATAAATCGAAGTATAAGATATTCCAAGAATAACTAAACCGGACTCTATACCTGTATAGCTTCTTTACTCTTTCAACCCAAATTGATTCTGGTTGCCGGATTGTTAATGATGACTTGGAAATCTTGAATAGAATTTCATTAAAACATGGTTTGGTACTTAATCCGAGTAAATGCGTCGCAATTTTGTTCGGCAGGCCAGTTGATGTTCGGAGACTGAGTGATACCGTTATGGTCAAAATTGAAGGCACGGTGTTGCCGCTTAAGTCTGAGGCGAGGAGTTTGGGCTTGATTATGGATAGTCGCTTGAGGTTCGACGGGCATGTGTCGGAGTGCATAAAGAAAGCTGTAGGGAATCTAAAGTTGTTGTACAATTCGCGGCACATCCTTAACATTAAGCTTAAAACTATATTATGTGATTCCATTGTCCTGTCGAATTTCAATCACTGTGACACTGTCTATGGTCCGTGCCTTACAGCTCTTACAGCACATCGTATATAAAAGATACAGAAGTATTGCTTACGTTTTATTTATGGCATTAGAAAAAGACGGTCAGTTTCACACAAACTCAAAAGTGCAGGCTGGCTGGATATGAAAACCAGACGCTATGTGCATCGAGCTGCATTGTACCACAAGATTATTACACTTAGACAGCCTGCATATCTTTACAGAAGAATTACCTTTCGCACAACTTGAACTTACGTTTTAGAGGCAGCTTAACGCCGCCTGTTCATCGAATTGGTATATTTGAGAGAAGCTTTACATTAGCAAGGTTATATAATGCCCTCTCCCCTCAATGCAAAGCTAGTTCGGTTTCTACATTCTCGAAGCACCTTAAGCGTAGTCTCACTTAATCAGTATATGAATGTTTGTTTTGTATAATTTGCGTATGCATTTTTGTAATTAGAGAGCTATATGTGTTGTCTTTTTGTGTATAAGGTTGAGTGTTTAAAACAGCTTGCAGACCAAGTTTGCCAGTTGCACCTCTGCCTTTTCGGTGAGTAACTGTATACTGAGTATTGTATTAGCGATGTAGGTTACTTACTGAATAAAGATTATTATTATTATTGTAAAATGAATGAATGACACCACGAATCACATATTTTGCTTGCCATATTCTTGGAAGGTGCTCTGCTTTTTGTACGGATTGGTTTAACAAAAACAAACACTAAATGCAAATCCTCAGTTATCAGGAAAACAATTAGCAGTCATTCAAAGTTGCTGGAGGTGGTTTGGTATAATCGAATTGTTACAGGTGTTGGAGCACACATGGTCTCCTACCAACACGGATTTGTAACATGAAGATCGACTGTTACAAACCTAGCCGTTTTGACACAGTATGTATCCGAAGCGTTGCATTCTCGAGGTCAGTTGACGTCATATATACCGACTTCAGTAAAGCGTTCGATAGGATCGATTATTCGGTTTTGGTTAGGAAGTTTCCTGCGTTCGGGTTAAGCCACTGTACTGTTTTTTTGCTAAATCCTCACATTAGTGGCAGAGATCAGTTTGTTTCTTATAACGGTTATAAATCTAGAAGCTACCACGCAACATCAGGAGTACCTCAAGGTTCGGATCTAGGTCCACTACTGTTCAATCTTTTTAGTAACGACCTGGGAATGAATTTAAAACCTGAAATATTGATCTTTGGTGATGATCTGAAGATTTACTCCACTGTGATCTTTGTTGATGACTGTCACGGTTTTCTGAATTTGGTCGGGGATTGGTGCGATCCCAATAATAATCTTATGCTGAACCTTACCTATTGATTTTGATTATAGAATTCATGACACTGCATTGTCTCGTCTGGAAAATACCAGGGATCTTGGTGTTATGCTCGATTCGCGCTTTAATTTCAGCGAACACATAATTACGATGATAGCTAATGCATCCAAGGCATATGGTTACATCATTAGAAATGGTAGATCTTTTCGCAAAGTCAGTACGCTAAAAAATTTTACTGTGCGTACGTCAGGTCCAAACTCGAATATTGCTCTCTGGTTTGGTATCCCTGCTATGCTTGTTACAAGCAAAACATTGAAACTGTTTAACGGCGTTATTGACTGTCCTGAGCTTCTTGAAGGATTCCGTCTCACTGTTCCGCGAATAAACTCGAGAAGTCATCAATTATTTCATTGTGATAGGGCTAGAACCAATGTTATTTTGAGGTCCCCATTGTGCACCATGTCTCGCATGTTCAATGTGGAGTGCCAGAATTGATTTATTTCATAACACATTGAGACTATTTTGGCGGCGGCAGAACATGTGCTTGGTCGTGTTTATTGAATTTCATTATATGTTTATATTTTTATGTTTATTTCTTTATTTATATTTCGATTAGGTTCTGTAATGTAAAGTTATCAGGTTGATTCTGTTATATATATATTTATATTCTTTGTATTGTTACTTTTGTGTAATTGCTCTCTAAATGGAAATTTTCTGTTGAGCAATAAAGTTATTATTATGATTATGTTGCTGGAATACGGCATTTTGGGCATAAACACTGATTAATTTAGTGGTGGGGCGCGGCACGGCGTTTTAAATAGAGTTCAGTGGGAAACTAAGAATTATTTTATGATTAGGTAGCCTATTTTGAATTTTATTTTTAGATAGTGTGGTCCAACTTATATCAGGGGAATTTTTAACAATTAAAAATAGCAAGCAAAATGAGGTAATGTAATCCGTCCCTATTTTTTTTGTTTTCTTTAGAAACTTGGACAGTGAGGGTGCTTGTTTGCTATTTTTTAATGTTTTACACCACTTCTTGAAAATCGTTTAAATATTCTAATTGGTTAAGAATGATGGTGGTAATATTTAATGTATATTTTTCACTATAATTTGGACCGCTTTATGTAATCCAGTGTAAAACAAAGATATAAAAAAAACAGCATAATGGAGTTTTATTTTATAAAATTTGTAAATAACTATCTTTGTGAATTTAAATAAAGTATATATAAATCGAATTAAGAAATATAGCATAAATATATGACAAAATTGAGTAGCGAAGAACTATACATTTTCGAAATCAATAATAATCATATGCACATACTATGTACATATTAAGCCAGGCTTATAGGAATCATCCATCAATTACGTCACACGAATTTCATAATTTTTTGAGCCATCTCGCTTTTCTCATCAGTAGTCACATTTGTGTGGCTTTCCCCGACTAGTGTAAAGTCATATACTATTTTAAATTTAAAAATTACAACAGCATAGTCAAAATTGTTTATATAAATTTAAAATATGTATTTTTTTAAATCAATAATATTTTTGATTTAAAAGCGATATTAGTTTATTTCATCATTAATATACCATAGATATAGTGAAACTGTTGATTAGCTAAGCTATCTTGAAAATTAGGATGAGTTTGTAAACATATTTTCATTTCAATTTGTATATTACACATATTTATACTCTCCTGTTAGACAAACTGTAATTTAGAAACTTTAAAATATTTTATTGTGTTTGTAAACGTAACGAAGACTTTTGTTTGCCGGCTCACTGAATATGCTTAAATTGTTGATTTGCACGACATGTTTACGGATTATATTGTGTATACTTCATAATTCGTCCATTTCTTCGTAAATTAAATATAAATACTTAATGTGAAATCATTATTAATATGCTGTATAATAAATAGACAATAGTATATTGTGCAACGGACATGAAATGAAATATTTCCTACGAGTATGATTGTTTGCAGCATGAGCCGTGAGTTTCACACTATACTTTTTCTACGACTATTTTAATGCTTTTGAATAAATTAAACATCATACATTTTAGGAAAATATTTGTTTTTCGAAACTTACCTATACTCGCCCTGTTGGCGTAAGCCTAAATATGATGATTTAAAGTATTAAATTGACTAGGTGGTGTTAAACTATATTCACACAATTTACGATTTGAATAAAACGACGTCTACTCCACAAAATGATCTATATATATACGTCAAAACCTTGTTTAATTGCCAGACATGTTTCGGACTACACGTCCATCATCAGTGGCTTAAGGAACCCTATACAGTATTGTCAGATGTGAGGGTCGTACTTCATACAAATCTTAATAGAGAGTTTTACATTGATTTAAACGTTTATACATATCACTCTGTTGGAAATAAATTGAGTTGTTAAATTAATAAAATAAAAAATAAAATGTAGTTAAATGGTTGAAAATTTCTCAATTATTCTTGTTTTTGTTTTGTGCATTCTTCTTTTTCTGATTTTAAAAGTAATTAATTAAAGTTTTACAAATCTGGTAAGAGCTTACAATAACAGTATGGCTGTTTGAAGATTCACAAGTTGTGAATACTGTATAAGGTTCCTTAAGCCACTGATGATGGACGTGTAGTCCGAAACATGTCTTGCAATTAAACAAGGTTTTGACATATATATTGATCATTTTGTGGAGTAGACGTCGTTTTATTCAAATCATACTATTCACTCCTCGATAGATGGATTACTTCAGGAAAAAAATACAATCTACGTTTCACACTATAGTTTTTCTACGACTGTCTTCAAATGCCTTTATTATATTTTTTCTACGACTGTCTTTAAATGCCTTTATTATATGATCAATCATGATTTGGAAATGTAGTACATTGTAATGCTGTTTTTCATTCATATTTAAAAATGCACTGGTAAATTTCCTGGTAATGACAAAAGAAGCATGAGTTATGAAAAATGACCATAGCAACGCCGACAATACAATTAAACCAAATTGACAGTTTAAATTATTTCGCTAATTTCGAAGGTTTCAAAGCTATTTATGTAATGAGAAACAGTGATAGTCAATATAGTTTAACACCACCTAGTCAATTTAATACTTTAACTCATCATATTTAGGATTACGCCAACAGGGCGAGTATAGGTAAGTTTCGAAAAACAAATATTTTTCTAAAATGTATGATGTTTAATTTATTCAAAAGCATTAAAATAGTCGTAGAAAAAGTATAGTATGAAACTCGCGGCTCATGCTGCAAACGATCATACTCGTAGGAAATATATGTTATTTCATGTTCCTTGCACATTATACTATTTTGCCTCTACCAAACTTTTGGAAAACCAACGACTCAGTCTTTAATGTAAACTAGCAATCAACAGACTAGTTACAGTTTATGGATAAATAAGTTGATTATTTGATATCAAAAACAATTTGAGTGTCATTTTATTTCTTAACGTAGTCCATCCAGCTTCACAAATCCTTTGTTGCGGAAGTCTGTTGCTTATAGAGTTGCAAAATAATCATTTACTACTTATACAGTGTGTCCCAGTAGCGCTATTCTGTACACGTTTCCGAGAGCCGTCTGTATCGGTAATTCTCACTTACCGACAGCCGTCGGCAAATCGCTTCGTGCGGCATTTGGTATGCTCTAATACTGACCGATATCGGTAATTTGAGTCGACAAAGATCGGTATCTCACCGTGCCCTCGTTTACCCCACGGTGGACGTTACCGATGTTTGTTGAGTGATTGGATCATTATTGATGGTTTGGTTGGAATTGCGGATTATTATTTAAGTATATTTGGACTATAGGCTGATTTTACAGTGTAGTGTCTAGTGCTTTATTAAAATTGTGAGATTTTGCAAATTTAAATATATAGCCTAACCAAACACTTGACAACAAAAACAAAGGATATCCTTCCTTCTTGTAGTAAAATACTTCTAAAAGATGTGTCATAATTTATTATCTTGGTATAATAATTTTCCCTTATCTACTACTTCTTGCAGACATCTTACATTCAAAAATTCAAACTTAAAACGTCACACAAATTAGAAATGAAGCACAACAAAATATTTGTTTACAAGAATTTGGCGCAAATTGTAAAGTAAAGACACTCCATTGATGATGATTTTTATAAATTTGTTGATAAAACACAATAGCGATTTATCTCATTTTTTGGGTACCTTAGTTTTAAAAAAAGCAGAACTCATTCCCCAAATGTCATTCCAGAATTCAAAGATTTTTTGTCATTCACACCTCTTGTTACATCTATCCTGGGACACACTGTCTGTCTTTTGGAACATATGGTAATCCTAACTAGAAATGGTCAATACCCAGAATGTGGAAGAAGTGTTCTAAAGTAATTGCACTGTTTTTCCTTTCAGAAATTAGAATTGAACAATGCGAAGAATTCTGATTTTATAAATTTTTCGCTATCATACGACACAATCAGTTTAATTTTTTTGTAGTAGTCTATTTTGACAGTCAAGGAAATAATATTGAAATAAAACAAAGTGTGCCCTCAAAACTGGTTTTTATTTCAAATTGAGTTTAAATCGTTATCAAACAACGAACGAAACCGTATGTCTGAAAGACAATTTATTATTTATTCATAGAAAGATAATTTTGTAACTCAACATAATTACTGGTACCCATCCCGAAGTTTCGGAACAGGATCTGACTTTAAAAATGTCTAATTGGTGATGAAAGCTCCTGGATTATTTAGAGCTTAAACTCCATTTAGAGGTATTTACTATTAAATAAATCTGTTCAAAGACATTGCGCCTGCAAATCGGCACGGATTGAGACGGAACGTCGACCAAACCAAACTTGTTGCTTCTTAATAATAATTTTACAAATAAAATGACAATCTCACAATATTTCATAATATTTAAGAAAAATCATTTGTTTTATCAAAAACATGTTGTAGTTAAAGAGCATATTATTAAATAGGTTTAGGAGCTAACTGTTATGTGATTGGTATAAAATAAATACAAAATACTGTTATGTTTGTTTTTAGTTTTTATTTAAAAGTTATTCCCACAATTATTACAAAAAAAAATAATTAAAAATGATTTTTTAAAAATCAATTACATTGATAAAATATGTACGACTGATAACAAATATTCAAATAAAATTATAAAACTGGAAAACACATCGTACAGTCTATAATAATAATTATTGTTAGCAAAAATATATATTTTCCATAAAGATTATTTGGTGTCAATAAATTCAAAAAGTTTACATTTGTTAATAATATATTTACATCATACATTTGATGTTCGAAGAGACTTCGATTTAATAATTCAGAGTATCCGCAATGGTTATATCAAAAATTAAATAGGTACACCTTAAGCCAAAATAATACCAGAACTGCCCATAAATTTTTATTCTATTAAGAAGTTAATAGGCAGCCACATTCCAGTCTTACAGTAGGTAATGTAATTAACTTACCTGAAACATGTACTATAAGTTGAAGAATAAATATTAGAAGAACTAACTTTTCTGAGAATAATATTTTATTGACATAGTTAGGGAACAATAAAATTTAATATAAATATTATTTATTAAACTGCAACATCTCTTTACATCCTAGTTTTTGGCGATTACAACACTTCATGGACCATGTCTTCTAGTCACCAACAACAAGAGGCAAAGCAGATTGTTCAAAGTGAAAAGTTGAAGAGTTTTTAAACTAAATTCTCTAGTAAATGTACGGGAGGTCGAAGTAAAGGATAGCGCTAATGTTTAGGAAAATGTTAAGTAATAAGTAGTAGTAGGTACCTATAAATATTTTGAACCCTTTCATTTATAAAAGCGACTATGAAACATAAACATTTTAACAAATCCATTTTTAAAGAAACGAACTCTAGATATACACTATAAATTCTCTTGTTTAGCGACCATTCAAGTAAGTCCGAAATTGGCTATTTCCTAGCATTTGATTCGTTAGACAGTGTTAGACAATGGGGCGCCATTACACACTAGTAATCCTATAAAAATAAGCTCCCTTAGAAACGGCGCGAAAACAATACGACGTAATTTAAAAAACATACAATTTCGATTCAATGTCTCGTAAGTCAGTGTTTTGTTAGGTTAATAAGACAGTGCAGAACGTTGGTAGTTTTTAATGGAATATTGTAAAAGTGATATTAAACAAATAGAACGTAACATAAAATAATTAAATACATTTACTTGGAATTCGACTTACATGTTATTGAATATGAGATTGCATTATTTGTTTTAGTGCACCAGATAGGGTTTAAGGGCCAAAAGAATGCTTGAAATGTGCCAAAATATCAGGTGTTCTGGATGGTAATAAAGAAAACTATCTGGATGTCGACATAATGAATTTACCAGTTGATATTGACGTGCTGAACGATAGTTTTTTTGAATATTTTAAACCCATGTAACTCTGGTCAAAATATCAATATCAAAGACCATTAGAAGAGTTAAAAGTATGGAGGATGGTTCCAGAGGGATTATCAACACCGATGATATAGGTAAGTAAGACGTGGACACATCAGTTCCAGTTCCGCCGAAGATAAAAATCATAATCCAGACGAACCAAATATTAATATCGACACAAGAGAAGCGCAAGGTTGGACCAAACCTTACATAGGATACCGAAGACCAACAAACCAATAAAACACATTCCATGATACCCAAACACGGTATAAATAACGAAAAAAGGGAAAAACGTCAAGTAGTATTATGTCAGATATAATGCCAAACAAACCCATGAAGAAGTTCTGCGAAGGTTTAAATAAATTACCATCACATTATTGTCGCAAAGACAATACGAAAATGTATTTAGAACAATCTTTCTCCCAGATTAGAGATATTTATAAAATAGGGAAAATAATGAAACCGTAATGTGCAAAAATTACCAACCCAAAAAATGATAAAAGTGACATTTGTTGTCAATATGGAGAAAAGAATTTTCTGAAGAGGAGTGGAATAAACATCAGAAACGGTACGAAACAACCGCCAAATGGTGAATTCAACGTTATAACTATGGATCTTCAGGCTGTGAAGGTATGTCATCCATTAATGGCGAGTTCTGTATACTACAAAACTAAACTGTGCATACATAATTTTACTATTTATAATGTAGCTATTCGACAATGCATGTGTTACTTACTGGTTTAATGAAACCAAGCTTCCACATTCGTATCATTTGTTATTGATTATATGAAACAGTTTTTAAGTAACAGAAAACCTATAACAATCTATTCTGATGGTTGCACTTAACCAACTAGGAACAGTATACTGTCGAATGCGCTCCTGTGTTTAGCTACAGAAATGAATAGAGCAAAAGTTTCTCGTAAAAGGCCATACTCAGATGGAGTGTGATAGTGTTCACGCGCCATTGGCTCTCCCCGCGCAACCCTATTATATCCGTCTTTATTTCTTATTCATATTAAAATGATAAACTCAAGGGTATTTTTATTAATCTTTGACACTGAAGGTCGACGACCTAACAGTTGGAGACCACAGGTAGGTTATGGTAGGGTATGACTATGGTATTTTGACCAATAACAGTGAAAAGAATTCGTGAAGCTCTACTAATTTAGGTAAAGCCAGTTAATTTTGTCTGCTGTGCTGGCACAAAATTACTAATAATTATAATATTTCTTGTTATTTGAGATAGTTGCGGTCATTGCAATCTTAAATAACTCATTTACTTCTATAATAAGACAATATTTTATTTCCAGAACTGGCATTATTTTGATCTGGCGTATATATTTCGTTATTGGTAGGACTTTTCCGGATAAGTTATTGCATAGTTTCTAATATGCTCAAATAATAAAAAAATCATCCATTTATAGTTTGAATTACAATAAAATGAAGTAATTGATATTCTACAAAAACTTAAACTCTTCCAAAATTTAGAATCCTTTACAGACATATTCCGCCTGTACCTAAAGTCATCATTGTGTATTCTTATCAGTTTAGCCTTTTAGTGCCTGACGATACTTCTAAGTTCTCTTATATTCGACCGACCATTTACCTATACTTATAACAGATATGGTTATACTATGTCATTGTGAACTGTTAAACAGTCGATGTCAGTTGTGTTGTAATGTAGAAATAATAAAATCATATTGTCACCGAATAAATAAAAACGTATTTTATTAATAAATGTGTAATCCATTCTCATCCACCATCGGCAATAAACAAAACATATAAAACAGATTCGAGTTTTTTTATTTTGGTTATGTTGTGCTTTTTTTAAGTGTCAAGAATATTTATTGTTTAATATTTATTTTTATTGTTTCGCTGTTGTCTTTGTGAGATAATTTATTTGATTTATTTAGTAAACATGTTGCTTTTACTATGCCTAAATATATTGTCTTCTTTCTTAATTACCAAACGCAACCCCTCCCCCAATAAATTTTTTGGCTACGCTACTGTACAGAATGTAGTATGTATAATCCCTTTAGGTACAGCCGAAACATATCTGTAAATAATTGCTAATTCTGGAAGAATTTAAGTTAAATGTTGTAAGAGTTCAGTTCACTCAAATTAAGTATTGACTATATTTTTAAATTTAAAATTTTAAGCCCTGATCTTTTTTTTTTTCTTATGACAACCTCGGTTGTATGAAAATCTATCTATAATTTAATAATAACAAGAATTATAACTAACTTAATAAAGGAACATACATAATATGAAAACTACAAATATAATATCGATTTTATTTAAAAAACGTAATAATTAAGCTGGCCATTAAGTAATAACTAATTTGCAGAAGTGCAGAGAACAGCCAAAGTAGTTTAAAAATTAAAATTAAAAAATATTACCAAAAAAAAACGATTAAAATGCTGTGTTGTCATTTAAAACTACTTACGTTTTTGTATTTGAAGAAGGACCATCAAAATCCAAAGATTTCTCAACCATATTTATTAAAATCAAAGAGAAAATTATAAAAAGGAGTAGTTTCATCATCATCTTGTTGTTGTCTTGAATGATAAAATATAGTACAAAACAAAATACATGTAAAAGGTAAATTTATATTTAATTTTGGCTAAATTAACTACCTCAATATTTTTAGTTGATGAAGTCGAAACTAGTACTTTCATAATTTCCGTTATTTTAATAAATCTGCATATTTATGCATGTCATACATATAACAACCAGTCTTTATTCGTAAAATTTGCGATATATTTAAAAAAATCACAATCAAAAATACCTTCCTAAACTTGACTTTCAATATAGGAACAGTTTTGCACCAGCCTCATTACGTTATTGTCTCATCTCAAAACTTTAATAAAAAATAATGGTCAGCTTAAATTTTTATATGAAAAAAAAAAAAGATAACAATTGATATATTATTTTTGTCAACTTATTGCACAATACCCTTTAATTTACCGTCAAGCACTCTTCCATAGTGGCTACCATCATAATACACTTTACCGCATTCCTCACAAACATAAAATATTTCGTTCTTCTGGATCACTTCCTTTGGCAGTAGATCAAACTGAATCCTGGCTCCTAGTTTAGTCAATCCGAGTCCAACGTCCACCTTTTCATCAGAATCTGTAAAACAATTTTTTTTAACTTTAACAAATGGTTATTGAATTAGTAAAAAAACATCTTCAAAATGGGTTTCGTTTACCGTTTATAGAACAAAAAAAATCAAAAGGATAACAACTAAAAAATCGGTTGTGGCACCCCAAAACGTTCCCGAAGGTTGAACTATCTAAATTCTATCTATTCTAAATTTTCGTCTTGAGGCTGCTTTAAAATCAAACGGTAATACCATAAATCTATTGCCGGAACGTACTTGTTTGCCAAAAGTTTCACACCTATGGCCTTTTTCTTTTCGAGATAGTGGATAAGGTTGGATTTGGATCTCCCAGATATAACTCAATGCTTTCTTTGCAGGTATAGAAATGGGAAAAAATCGGGATACCAATTCGAACTAAGTACACTCACGTTTGTATCGGAAAAGTCTGTATGTAGAAATCGCAAATTTGTTCTTCTCTTTGCCCGTACGCATATCCAATAGCGTTAAACTGCTGCAAAATCTGTCTGATTTTAGCATATCCCATCCATGAAAACTGGAGGATGGAAAACTACCAAAGGAATGGCTCTCATCAGTTTTCATATGTTTACCGAAAAAATCGGGTGCAAAAGAGTGCAGTGACCACCGTACCATAAGCCTCATGTCCCACACTTTGAAACTACTGTTAAAAATTATACTCAACCGCATCCACCAGAAACTCGATCTGGATATAAGTGACAGTCAGTTTGGCTTTCGCAAAGGATTAGGTACAAGAGAAGCACTATTCGCATTCAACATAATAGTGCAGCGATGCCTAGATGTTAATCAGGAGGTATATGCCTGCTTCATCGACTATAATAAGGCGTTTGACAGGGTCCGCCACGACCAGTTGATGGAAATATTACAATGTAAAAACCTAGACCACCAAGACCTGCAAATCATCTCAAATCTCTATTACAACCAAAATGCCACCGTCAAAGTAGTTCAACAACATTCTGGCACTATCTCAATAAAGAGAGGTGTACGTCAAGGTTGTGTTCTGTCACCTATTTTGTTTAATGCCAACTCTGAAGAGATTCAAAAAAGGGCAATGGAAAATGACAGTGCAGGAATAAAAGTAAATGGAGTGCCTATAGTTGTTCTAAGATACGCTGATGAACCGTAATTTTAACGGAAAACCTGGAAGATCTACAAAGAATCATGGACAAACTTGTTCGATATAGCGAAGAATACGGCCTTACACTCAACGTTAACAAAACAAAGTTCATGAAAATAACAAAGAAGGCCCAGACTAACAACCAACAGATAATCGTCAAAGGTGAACCCATCGAACAGGTAGAGAAGTACACTTATCTTGGAACAACAGTTACTTGTAATAATGACTACACGAAATAAATAAAAGCACGCATAGAAATAGCAAGGTCCAATTTCAATAGCATGAAAAGAGTTTTGTGCAATAGAGGTCTAAGCCTAAAATTGAGACTAGTTAGATGTTATGTTTTTGCCACTCTGCTTTACGGCGTCGAGGCATGGACTTTGAACGCAGAAATAACCAAAAGACTAAGAGCTTTTGAAATGAGGGTGTACAGAAGAGTATTGAAGGTGTGATGGGTCTATCGGATAACTAATTTAGAAATACTTGAACGACTAAACATACAAAGAGAGTTATTAATAACAATTAAAAGCAGAAAACTTCAGTATCTGGGCCATGTGACTCGTGGACCAAGATATGCCTTACTTCAATTGATAATGCAGGGAAGGATCCAAGGTACAAGAAGCGTAGGTAGAAGAAGGATATCCTGGTTGAGAAACTTAGAGTGGTTTGGATGTTCCTCGATAGAGCTTTTTAGAGCAGCTGCATCCAAAATAAGAATTGCCATGATGATCGCCAATCTTCGTCGCGGAGATGGCACCTAGAGAGAGAGATCCATGAAACACATTTTTTACGGCACCTACATTCCCTGCCAATACTTCTTACCGGTACCTGATGCCCTGACTTAGTGAAATAAGTTTCGCCTTTAGCTTTTTTGCTCTTGAGTACATTTCACTGTCATTTCTCAGGATTTCGATTGCGCTTCATACCTTCTTTGAGGTTTATCAACATTCGGTTGCACTTTTGGTATCGCTTTAATTTTTTTTACAGTCTTTTTCTGTTTATTTCTGATGAAAAGCTTCCCTAATCCGCTTGGACCAGGTTTATCATGGACACTCGGAAGGAACTCACTCCCCGATGACTGAAATGGCTCCTCTTCAGATTGAGACAAAGACAACATTTTAACATTCGGCGGAAAACCAACGTGCTCCAACCGTAAACAACAGCAAACTGAAGCAGGTACCTTCAAGTTGGTGCGTACAGGCGGCAAGACGGTTAAGTCCCCCTCCACTAAAAATACATTAATTTGGTACATAAAACAGATAACTCCGGGAATTAACTGGTTCTTCCACCCAAGAGCAGTTCAGATAAGTCCTACAGTAATAGAAACACATTTATAGTGCTCGGAGTTAACTGATTCTTCTACCAAACGATCGACAATACTAGGTATAGCAAGACAAGGACAAAAAGTGAATTTCGGGCAAAAGTGGAGTTATCCGGTAAAGTCTTCTGAGCTGCTCGAGCCGACATAGCAGCCTATACAGTCGAATTAATGGGTTTCTCATGCTTACGTTTTGGAATCGTCGTACTCTAGTAATGACAATTCTGCATATTGACACGACCGTTGTCGTGGCAATGAGCGCGAAAGAAAACAAGATGTTAAATGTTGCAGAGTAGTACTAACGTTATGTCTTGCATCCTGGACCTTGCACTAATTGGATTATGTATGGGTGCAGTTTAACGTCAATGATCTATGCACATTTAAAGATCAACTTATACTCTCTACGGATTCGTCAGTTCTTGATAACCTTGGTCGCCTGGATTTCAGTTTATCTAGTGTTGAACTGATCTCATCAAACTCTTTGATTAATTAAGAGGAAAAGAAAAGAGCATCATTTAAATTATGCAAACCACGATCCCTGCAAAATTCTTGTGGAGTTCAGTTATGTGTTGGGTGTCAATATCTGCCGGCACAATAAGCGTTGTAAGGCTACACACTAACATATCACATGATAAGCAGGGCGCAGTGCCCGGTGAGAAGTCCTATGGTTACTCGCAACAGACTGCTGCTTAATGTCAGCAGTTTTCCAGTGCGTGTTGTTGCTGTACCAGTTATGCATTTCTTACCATGTTGCTGCTTGGGAACATGTTCCTAATATCTGATGCTCGTTTAAACAAGCCCAGTGCAGGCTCCGGGCCATTATATGCGGTTTGAGAGGCTTGTCTAGTTAGCCAATTCGCTCTTTCGTTGCCCTCGATTCCCGAGTGCCCCAACCCACACTAGAATAACCCTATTGTGGTCCGCAAAGGCCCTAAGTTCTCCTCCTTGGCATTCCCATACCAGTTTAGTTGCAACCTAAGAGATTTTCAGAGTCTGGCTATCTGAACTTATATATTGATTCGCGTGTTTGTATAAGCCCTCAATCTGTTTATTTTTGCACACTGTAGAATTGCAAACACGGATGTGTTTTTGCCCAGTGAGAATTTTAGATTCAAGTTCTTGTACCACTTTTGAGCCGTCAGTAAACCAGGTTATCCCTGTCAGTGTCCGTATGCAGTCTCGATTAAGAAATTCTCGAAGTTTGTGTCGAATTGGAATTTTGGTCTGATTTGGTCCATGGGTATGTCTATGATGCCCTCCCCAACAAATGCTCCAATTTTTGTACACTCCCCGATGAGTGTACCCACTCAATTTCTATCAACCCTCGAAGTCTAATGATTGCCAGCCGCGCCTCCCTCCTTACCATGATGTGCAAGAGGGGGCAGGTCAGTAATACTTTCTGCTGTCGGAGTAGTTCTAAAGGCTCATGTGATAGCTAAGCAGGCAAGTCTCTGTACCCTGTCCAACTCAGCAATGGCGGTATGATGTTTCATCTTCGTCCACCAAACCAGCGATGAGTATGTTATCATAGCGTTCTCTCCGCTCTCGCCTTGGTTCTTTTTAGATGTGCGGTCCAAGTATGCTTTGGGTCTAGAATGACCACTAAATACTTTACCTCCTCGGACATTCTTTTTCTCCTCCTGGTGAAAGCGATCGTTGCTGACATTGACAAGCTTATTCTTAGTCCCTGTTCCAAAATCCAGTTCTCTTGCTATGTTTTTAAATTTTCCCTGCACATGTATGACTAGGTCATTATGCAAATCCCAGAACCACAAATCCTTCATTGTCCAGAACTTTTAGCATATCGTCTATAACAAAGTTCGTCATCAGAGCTTAGTGTCTGCTTGCCTGCCTTGTGAAGTCTGCAGTAGAGATCTGAATTCTGATTGAACTACCTAAAGATCGTATTCTCGTAAAGTACGGATTCAAAACATTTTTGTAACCACTTGTCAATGTGAAAAATAAAAAACATCAACTTTTTTAACAAATAACCAGAGGCGGAACTTAAAAGTCTTTAGTAATTAAATGCCAAACATAATTTTAGTAATTAATTTATCCATCAAAATTAACGTAAAACTAAACAAAAAATTATCAAACGAGAGATCACTTGCCATAAGGCCCCATTTAAAAAATTTGGTCACAGTGGCCATGTACTTACGACTATTACGTCACCTGTTACGACTAGTTGAGAAGCCTACATCCGTTTATTGGCACCCTCCAAATTCCATTATTTTCAATACTTATAACCGTTCAAGGGAGGAGACTTTTGACTAGCACTGTATATTATGTAAGAACAAAATTTACTTACACAATTCCCATTTTTTATCGCCCGGTTTCGTCCTACACATTACTGGCGGTGGTGGTCCTGCCTCTTTTTCTATTTCATCCTCACTAGAGAATCCTGTTGCACCATTAACATCTATATCATCATCATCGTAGTATTCAGCAGGTGGTGGTGCGGAAGCTCTTTTATCAAATGCGTCTATTATAGCATTCATAGTTGATCGTGACACTTTGACGAAATTATTTCCATTGCAATACTAAAATTCAATTTATAATTTTGTGAAATATTAATTCGAAAATAAAGTGTTGTTTTCGACGACAACTACACATGCGTCAAAGATCAAAGATGAACAACCGAATGCAACGCCTAACGTGCGTTTAAAATAAATAATATATATAAGAATATAATTACCTGACATCTACTAAATACATGATCCTTCCTAACGCTTATTTTGTAATATGTTAGTACTTGTTGCAACTGCTCCTCCAAGTTATCCGATATTATATTCAAGCAATACCCCGGACATACATACCCATTTAACTGAAAAAGAAACAACTTTTTGAGGCCAATTTCATCATCATCAATAACTACCTATGGATCAGAGACATGGACAATGACTAAACCGAACGAAGAAAAACTCGTTTCGAACGCAAGATACGGAGAAAATTCTTCGGACTTCATAACGATTCCAATACAGAACTAATGCTGAAATCAAAAGTCTATATAAACCTCTGAGATGGACCGGCCACGTACAGAGACTCCATGAAGAAAGGTTGGTGAAACTGGTATGGGAAGAGACGCCAGCAGGTAAAAGACCTTTAGGCCGCCCCCGCATGCGATGGAGAAACAACATGCAAAACGACCTGCTGAAAATTAACGTTCCTTTCCATACAGACCTGATGGAAGATCGAGTCTATTCGAAGAAGGTAGTACAGTCAGCCAAGACCCACCCTGGGTTGTAGCGTTAACCGAAGAAGAATTATATCAGGGTGGGAGTAACATAGATGATTTTATGGAGCTGCTATTTCATCTCTCCACTGGTGGATAATCCATTATCTATTGTGACAGGCAGTTCTCCAAGAGCAATCATTAGCCCCACCTTCTTTCAATATTTTTTGCAAATACAATTTTTCCTGTCAAACGATCTAATTCGGAGACATATTGATAACAAATGATCTTCTGACGTTGTTATATGTTATACAAGGTATCCAGAAAGAGTGGAGGGTATTTGTATCTGCCATCTGTCCATGTAACGGGGAGGATGGGAGAGAGCGTAAGGATGGTCTGTTGCGCTGCTCTTTGGAGATTTACTAACCATGAAAGCGTAGCCGGGGGACCATCGCGCTTTATGCACACCGTCTACTATCGCTATGGTTATTCGATAGTGACAGCTCACCGTTTATATCGTGCAGAATTTAATGCACCGAAGGACTATACCATCAGAAAATGGATACCGGTTTGAGTGTAAAAATTCGCAATCCAGATCGCCCGCCCTCTGTTCCAACCCAACAAACCATTGAAGAAGTAAGAGTTTCAGTGCGTCAAAACCGTCTCAATCAGTTCGCAAACACACTCAAGGACTTAATATTAAAAAAATCGTCCTTGCACAAGATTCTGAAGAAAGACTATCTGCTCCGACTGAATTTTGCAAATAAAATGCTGCAACGCTTCGCAACATTTGAAAACATTATGTTTAGTGTCGAAGCAAATTTTCACTTAAACGGGCACGTAAACAAACAGAACTGCCGCTACTGGGCCAACGAAAATCCGAGAGAGAAACATGAACGATCACTACATAGTATAAAAGTTATTGCCTGGGCTGCCATTTCTAGTGAAGGCATCATTGGCCCTTATTTTTTGAAGACCGGCGAGGGCCAGCGCTTACGGTAAGCAGTGAACGGTATCGCGATATGTTAAGGGTACTACTTTTTGGCTCCACAACTGCAGGAGTTTGAAGGTTTTAATGTGGAAACATGGTTTCACCAAGATCCCACTTGCCACACCTCCAACCAATCGCTTGCGGTTGTCATCAACTTTTCCCAGAAATAGTGATCTCTCGTCGAAGCACCAGCAACTGGCCTCCTAGATGCCCCGATCTTACACCCCTTCATTATTTTTTATGGGGAGACGTTAAAGAGAAACTGTATACAAAAAAATGGCCGCGATTTCCAGAGAAATGTGTAGACGCCTGGCGGCTAATTTCCGTTTTCGGTTAGAGCAGTGCCAGCAGCACGCGATGGTCAACATTTCGACAACATAATCTTTGCCAATTAATTTTCCAAAACTTTCTCTACAAATTGGCCCAAAAATAAAAAAATTATAACTTTTACTTTTTTTTGTTGAATTTATAAATAACCCCTTTCTGGACATAGCAACACCCTGTATATAAATAAATATTACAAAATAGTCTTACCATCCTAAACTGACCACTTCTTGTTAAAATAAATCTATTGTTATCCAAAGCATGCCTTACACATTCTTTGTGGTCATCGTCAGATTCCAGAATTACCGTATCAATACCACATTTTCGCAAACTTTTCCCTAAACCTTGTAACATAGAATCACAGACGAATTTAACTTCATGAGCAAACATTTGTTTTTCCTGAGGACTCGGAGGTTGCTCAATTTTCTCTATAACAGACAAATATACATACAGGTAAATTATCACAGCAGAAATTAGACGTTTTAAACATTTGATGGAAAATCTCATACAATGCGTTTTACATCAATAATTGTTAGAATAGAAACTCCAATTTCTATACATAATTTTTACATTTAAAACCAAAGCAGGTACGTAAATAGCGGGGAAAACCCAACCCAAGTAATATTCGGTTAGAAAAATGTATCATTTCTTATACGGGGTATTCAGAAACTCGAAAAACTTTAAATGGTAGAAGAGTAAAGTGTACTTATGTGAGATGATACGGAAATAAGTTACTAGGAAATACAACAAACATATGCGAACACAACACAGCAGACACAAGATCAACGTAGAACAACAAGATGAAACATGTAACAAGATGAAAAACAATCCATCGATTGTGTCAACACGCCATTACATATACGACTGAAAAAAGACGTGCTCAAGGTAGATGGCAGAGATGGAGTAACCGCAACGACCTACACGAATACAGAAGATTATCGCGTGAGCTTACTACAGCACTAAAGGAAGTACAAAACTCAACATTTGAATCATACACTCAAAATTTGTCCGCAGATGACTACAGCTTATGGAAAGCAACAAAGAAATTCAAGCGACCCACACCACCTGTGACCCCAATCCATACACCCAACAACGGATGGGCACGATCAAATCAAGAAAAAGCTGACTCAATATCTTTCGCATGTATTTGAGACACCAGAGGCAACACCTGGAAAGTCAATTAGTGTCGAGGAATTCCTTTGCAGTCCTTGTCAAATCTCACCACCAATCCGACCCATAAGCCCAGATGAAGTCAAGGAAGAAATACGAAAATTAAATAACAGGAAGGCACCCGACTATGATTTGATAACTCCTCCAATACTTAAGAAACTGCCTAAAAAAGCTATAGTTTTTCTGACGACAATTTACAAGCGAATGCTATGTCTATGTTATTTCCCAATCATCTGGAAATATTCACACATAATAATGATTCACAAAAATGGCAAGCCACCTCAAGAAACATCATCATACAGGCCGATCAGTCTATTACCAGCAGCTAGCAAAATATTCGAAAGATTATTACATAAAAGAATCCAAGATGAACACGAATAAATACCAAATTTGGATTCTGAGAAAAAATGTCCACTATACATCAAGCACACAGAATTGTTAATAACATCAGCACAGCACTGGAAGACAAACATTACTGCAACGGTGTTTTCCTGGACGTGTCTCAAGCTTTTGACAAAGTATGGCATGTAGGTCTACTTTATAAAACATGTGTTAAACAACAACTACTACATATTACTAAAATCATACTTAAGTGAAAGGCACTACTCAGTTAAACACAACCCATTATCCTGTACAATCTGGCGTTCCCCAAGGAAGCGTACTTGGACCATTACTTTATCTCCTATATACCAACGATCTACCCGAGGCAGAACAAACAATATTAGCGGCGTTTGCAGACGATGTCACGATCGTTTCTATCCACAGAGACCCAATTTCTTCTTCGAGGAATATGCAGACACACCTAAACCAATTGAACACATGGTACAAAAAATGAGGAATCAAGCTCAACCACTCTAAATCAATCCAAGTGCTTTCACAACCTGTCACAATAATTGTCCACCCGTCACAATTGATGGATCACAAATTCCTGTCAAAACTGACTCAAAGTACCTAGGACTACACCTGGATAGAAGGCTAACCTGGGAAAAACCCATCCAAAAAAAGAGAAGATAGCTAAATATCAAATATAAGCAAATGTACTGGCTGATGGGCCGAAAATCAAAATTATCTACCAAAAATAAACTTCTATTATACAAGGTAATGTTAAAGCCCAGCATTCAACTTTGGGGTTGTGCAAAACCAACTAGAATTAAAATACTACAAAGAGTCCAATCAAAAAGCAATAGTAGGAGCGCCATGATACATCAGCAATCGAACTCTCCACGACGATCTACGAATCCCGTACATCACCGACACAATCAGATCAACCACCACCAACTACCAAGACAGAATAACTAACTACCCAAACGAAGAGATAGAAGGCCTTTACAAAAACGGGGTCACCAACCGAAGATTGAATAAAATACGGCCAGAAGACCTCATTTAACACTAACAACACTAATCAATGTTTAGTGCTCTATAAGTGTAAATGCCAATGGGCATTTAATTTTCAAGTTTAAATACACTCAAGTAAATTGTAAAATATCAGTATATGTTATAATAATAAAAAAAACATATGGGGAGAGTCTTAGTGATCAACACGGTGAGAAATATCTTCGTTTAGCACAATACCCTGAAGATATATATATAGTTTATTGTCTCAGCCAATAACGGGCATCTGTGAAAAAGAGGACGGTCCAACGAATTGGAAAAGAACCACACGAACAAATGTAGGTCTGCCACGACAGCATACGTTCCCCCAAAAGACGTGCGCCAAAATGAGGTCAACCATTGGCCAAGGTACCAGGACACGAGACAACAATGAAAAATGCCAGGATGTAAATTGTTTTCATTTATAAAATGCTCAAGATGTGTCCTGAAGTTGCGTTCCAATAGCAACAATAACTTTTTTGTCGCTTTTCACGCATATCAGATCTGCTGTATTTGAAGAGTTAAAACTAACTGGAGAGCAAATAGAGCGGGTCAATAAGTTTAAATACTTGGGGTCTGTGGTGGACAACAAGTGGAACCCAGCACTTGAAATTAGGTGCAGGATAGAACAAGCAAGAACAACTTTTCTAAAACTAAAAAAATTCCTCACCAACCGGAATTTAAACTTCCAACTCAGGTACAGAATGGGTAAATGTTATGTCTGGTCGGTTCTCCTATACGGAGCGGAAGCGTGGACGCTTAAAGCTGTTTCTGTCAACCGAATTGAAGCATTCGAGATGTGGACTCTGAGACGGATGCTAAGAATATCGTGGACGGAACACGTCAGAAACTATGATGTGCTCAGGATGGCTGGTTTGGAAGACCGAGAACTCTTCGAACACATTAAGAAGCGGAAGATCTCTTACCTGGGACACATTGTACGGGGAGAGTGATACGAATTCCAACGCCTGATACTACAGGGAAAGATCGAAGGTGGAAGACGAGGAATTGGAAGGAGGAAATTGTCCTGGCTTAGAAACATACGCCCGTGGACGGGAATAAGGGACTTCCAGTCGCTCCAAGAAGCCGCCATAGATAGAATCATATGATAAGAAAAACGGAGAACGCTTTACGCAGGAATCTGCATGGCACTGAAAGAAGAAGAAGAAAACTTAAAACACACTATAAGCCATTTTTGTTTTGAGAAAATATAAAAAATAGCGCAGTGTAGGCTTAAGCTGTATTTAGATAAATACAGATTAGTGTGCCGAGACTTCGCAAGAGCTTAAACATTTAAGTTTTGCAGACCGCAGTGTTGATTTAGCCGCAATATTAATACAGATGGTGCAACGAAAAAATGAAATACTTTCCGACAAAAACAGATTAATTGGTTTACCGTCTTATACGAGTATTATGATAATTATAGAAATTCTCTCTCAAATAACCAGTGCACGTACCTTTATTTTCTCTTCTGTTCGCTTTTTTGGGTTTGGGTTTCTTTCGATGAGCTTTTTCATTCGTCATTAAACCATAACAAATATCATCAAATGGAATATTTTGATTTATACAACATTTTCTTAAAGTATCATAAACCTAAAAATAAAAATGTTTCAAAAATATTTATTTTATCATTTACATGCATTTTCAGTTCATGAAAGTCAACAAAAGTATTATTATAATTTACCTCTATTAAACAATACGCATCTAAAGCTGCGTAAACAATTTGACTTTCACGTAATGGCCTTTTTTCCCAATTAGAAAATTGCTCTGATTTATCCAAGGATTTTCCAAGACAAATATGGACTAACGTACTTAAACTTGGTCCACCGGTTGAAACTAAAAAAAGTCTTTCCACTGTATTATAAGAATACAAAATTCAACAAATTATTATTAATAATTTTACTAGTCTTAGTCACTAGTCCCTGACAGCAAGGCCTACACGAAGACTTTTACTTATCTGTGCGATACATCGCACCCCTTTTCTGGAACAAAACCTTTATTTAACATTGACGAACATCCCAATAATTCCCAAAATTACAAAAAGTAATCCATAGGATGCAGTTGTGTGTAATTCCCAAAATAATAATTCATAACAAAGTATCTGATATAAATAAGTGTGAAAAAATTGAAGATGTGATTTTTTGTTGAAAAATAGAGTGGCCTTTTATACAGGGCGTCCCACCAGGAACCAAATCGATCTGTATATAGAACACTATAGGAAAATTTTGAAAATTTCTCGATTAAACCTGCTTTCATAAAACACTCCTATCATATCCAGTTTTTCAAAACTTTCGAAACCATTAGCCATTTCTCCATAACGTTTATAAAAGTATAATTTCAATACAAATAGAGAAAAATATACGGGATGTATGTTAAAAAAAAAACATAAGTTTGGTTAATATCTCCGAAATCTTTTTCCTCATAAAAATCTAACTACGCCACTGGATTCTATGCAAAAGTCTCTATCAGGGTCAGTTTTTATCTTTCCGCTAAGTTAAAGAGTAACCGAGATACGAGGGGATCTCATTTTGTTCGCGGCATCTTTCATTTTGACAAAAAAGTAGCTCAGGATCGCGAAAACCACAATGTTCCATCTTTAAAAATAACCGAAATAACTGGGGCACCCCGTACACTATAATTTATCATGTTTGAAACCACCAGGGTAACGAAATGTTTTCATTGAAGATTTAAAATCTAAAAAATACACTATTTTTTTATATTATTGCAATAATAATAACATTCTAAACTAATCCAACTACCTACCTAACTACTTTGGTCGAAAATTAGAATTAAAAAAAAAAATGCAATACCAGGGATCGAACCCAAGACATTCTACACCCAAAGCCACGCCGATTACCACTGAGCTACGGCCGACGGTAAAAGAAATATCAGGGGTCGTCGTACTACATATTTGGAACTTTTAAACGGAATTTTCTCGAGAATGATGGAGGCAAATTTCAAAAGTAACCTATTGCTGAAAGCAGATAAAAAAAATGCGTTCAAATGGTTATATCCGTCTTTATCTCTAATTCTTTTTAACGCGTTCACAATAGTTTACCTATGTGTCGGGAAAGTAAAAACTCAAAACGACAACAGTAATCAAAAACAGTTTAGTCAAAATGACAGCCACTTACTAGATAAATTCAGATTCACATCTTCAATTTTTTTCGCACTTATTTATTTACACCCTGTATATTACAAATTAAATTATTATTATTAAAAAAAATAAATATTGTTTATCAATGAGTTTGGTTGGTTTTAGATCAATTAGGAAAAACAAATTTATTCTACTGTCGACGTTTCGACTTATATTAACATTATTTTTATATAATATATAAAAAAATTAAAACCACTTTCTCATTGTTACTTTTTGATGTGCCAAACTATGGCGATTTTTCTTGAATAATTAGCTAAATAACAGCTAAAAACACTGAAAACTTGTTTAAACCGTTACGTGTGATATACCACATATTTTCGAATTGAAAATGGCATTAAATTTAACAATAAAAAATCCAGGGCAGTATTTAAAAAACAAAACAAGTTGATGATGGTTTTTCAGAAACGAAACGTCGTAGTGAAAATTTGTAAACGCTATCTTATTCTCCTCAAAAAGTAATAATTAAAGTGGTTTTATTTTTTTTATATCTGTAAAAATAATGTCAGAAATAAATAAAAACTAAAATTTCAAAAAATTGTTTTTTTAAAAATTCGCGAAAACGGCTAAAGTTAGTTTAATTTTGAAAACAGCATTTAAAAGATGTTTAAATTGTACAACTTTTCTCTAATTTAACCGACATTGTAACTCCTACCGTTTCCAAGATTCCCATGCCCCATGCTATCCCATTCTTATCTTGGAGACCGTGTATATTAAATTTTGTATTCAAGTATAATTAACTGAGTGATTGTTCTATTCAAAAAATAAATATTTCACAGGTGGGACAACGGCAAACAAAATCAAAACAAAATCACTCCATTGTTTCTTAATTTGGAGGAAATACACCAGCAATAAACTTTGAAATATTATTGGGACATCCTGTAAATTCTTAGTTTATTTTTTATTTCGTTTATGCTTTACAAAAAAAACACCTTTAGCTAATTTCCATTTTTATTTTGTGGATAACCCGTAAAAGAAAATCGATCTTTAAAACTATGAAAGTAATTTCTTTTGATGTTTTGGCAAAACAAATTTTCAAAAAATATAACCATCATCATTTCCAAAATGTTTTTCAAAAGTTGTAGAAGCAACAAACAGAATTATTATTGTCCATTTAGATACCAGTATGTATTCACAGAACGCATCATATGGATTCCAGTATGTGTTCATTGAACTTTAGTATCAAAGTGTGGGCATAGATGGCAGCAGGTCTATCTATCTATCTAAAGATGTTTTCACATTAATATATTGTAACTGAAATGCAGAAAGATTCAAAAAGGGTGCTTGTCACTTGATGACATACGTATTCAAATGAGTACGTGGGGTATGGCAATCAAGACATACCCAGCACAAAATTTTTGTAAACGTGGGGCTGTTTTTTGGCATTGTTCAGAGACGCCCCCTTCTATCGAATTAAAATAAAGTTTCTATAAAGGCGCCAGAAATGTTTTCTGCTCGGTGCTACTGAGTATATTTGTTGCAGCTTATGCTGCAAAAAATACGCGTAGGGGGCGAGGAAATGGTCATTTCATGGGAGTTTCACACTATACTTTTTCTAAGAGTGCTTTAATATACAGGATGCTTCTTCAATAATGTGCTTTTTTGAATAAATTAAAAATAAAAATTTTCAGGAAAATATTTGTTTTTCGAAACCCTACCTATATACTCGCCCTGTTGGCGTAAGCCTAAATACGATGAGTTAAAAGAGCTTTTTGAAATTAGCGAAATAATTTAAACTGTCAATTTGGTTTGTTTGTCGGCGTTGCTATGGTGATTTTTCATAACTGATACAACTTTTGTTATTACCAGGAAATTTACCCGTGCATTTTTAAATATGAATGAAAGCAGCTTTACAATGTACTACATTTTCAAATTATGATAATATAATTATTTTTTATTGATTAACATTCAGACTTTCCCCACCAAACATATAGAAGCTATGACAGCAAAACATATTATATAAAAATATCGTTATTTAGAATAAATACAGATAATTACCTTCATAAGGAAAAACCAATTTAGGACATTGCTCCAAATGCTTCCAAACTATACACAAATCCAGAAATCCTACTTGTTTATTGGCGAAATTCATGGATGGCAGTGCTTGTCTTATCATATGTATATCACCCAACAAGCTAAAACCTAAATTAAATAATTCTCTTTAAAGATACGCAAAATTTTTATTGATATACAATACAGGTTGTCCGAAGCAAATCGATCTTGATTCCGGAAAATATAATTTTAATCTATTACCTAACGACAGTAAAAATGCAATACCAATAATAAAATTTAAAAACAAACTTAAAACTATTTTAGCGGATGGTGTTTTTATCATCTAAGCCTACTTTGAAAAATATCAAATAAAAATCTAAACGGATGCATCAGAAATTGTAATCATTGCAAATATCTTGAAAGTAGTTGCTAGGAGCGACTTTCACAAAATATACGTTTTTTATATAACAATGATGAGATAAGTGATATTTTTAATAAAAACGTAAATACACAGAGGCACAAAAAATTACACTTCTTTTTATATAATCAGTGCTGCAGAGAGCGCCCTCTACAATTTACATCAAAATTATCAACAAATTCAAATTCCTCGCCGCCAAAAACCCCCGACCACATAATATCATGCAAAAATATTGGGTGAAAACTACACTGCCCCGCAATTCAATTCAATTAAAGAAGCAAGCGCGTGTTGCGGTATTTGTTGCCACTCATTTATCAGTGCCTGTTCTAACGCAACCAAAGTTTGAAACTCGCCGTAGTTTTGCCTAACTCTTCTTCATAGTGTATCCCACTTGTGCTCGATATGGTTGAGGTCCGGACTTCTTGGGGGCCAGTCCAATACATGAATGTCAACGTCGATTAAATATTGCCTCGTTATTTGTGCCGGGCGCGGTCGAGCATTGACGTGCATCAAGATAAAATTTTCTCCTATAAATGGATGATAAGGTACCACATGTTCTTGATAGCACATTCTAATCTAGCGATCAGCGTTAATACCTCCGTGAAGTGTAACAAGGTCTGTACGGCCTTCCAATGATATACCGCCTCAGACCATTACCCCGTCCGCTACCAAATGCACTCTCGGAGAGATACAACAATGAGAGTATCTTTCTCCAGGCTTTCTCCATACTCTTTGTGTTGTTTTAGATGTATATACAAGCGCAGTAACTCACTATTAAACTGTGATAAACTAATTTATTAATATAGACTGACAATATATAATATGATAATTATAATTTTTTAGAATTGACACTGACACTACTAATAATAATAGTATATTAAGTATAAAGGGCGGTAAAGCATTCGTTGCAGCCCGCCGCTGTATAGACGCACGAGTGAGCGAAGCGAGCGAGGGCAGCTATACAGCGAAGGGCTGCAGCGGCTTTACCGCCAGTGGTGCTTACAACTGTTTTTCGCCTGCCTCTTCATACTACAATATTAAACCAAAAGAACTTTATTTTAATAATTAATTATTACTGTTATGAACTGACAGTTTTTGACAGTAATTAATGGGAGTATTTTTTGACGTACATGATAATAGATGTTATCCTTTGACAAACTCAGATCAGATAAACTTATGTGACAGGCTCACATGTCAATGTTGAGTATTTTAAATAAAGAAAGAAACTGTCAAATTATTATCTGAGCGTGTAGGCTATAGAAATTTGATTTTAGAATCTTAGGTATATTTCGGTACTACAATAATAATTAAAAAGTGATTACTAATTAATAATGGACAATTTTAAATAATTAAATGAGTTTAGCGGAATGGCAGACGACTTCCTAAGTAAACTTTCTCAATTAATTGTCAACTTATCCTCTAGATGGAACGCACATTAAGTTAAGTGAGTGAAAACTACTGATGTTAACGTTATTATTGGAAATCTAACAGAAGCACCATCTATGAAAAAAAATTAAAAAGAGCGGGCGCTAACTGGTCATTTACCGCCCGCATATGCGGGCGGTAAAGCTCTGTTTAGGTGCAGGCAGGCGAAAAAATATATTATATAGTGTGTCATAATATTTCAAACTAAGTAGGTAAATATTAATTTTTTACAACACCCTCACTGTTTGAAATAAGTCCTTGACCCTTTATACAATTCAAAAACTTGATTCGATCAAGAGGCTTCGTAAAAGAGTCGGCTAACATCACATTAGTTGGAACAAACTTTACCGTCAACAATTTGTCACTAATTTTTTCTTTAACGAAATGATGTCTAACATCTATGTGCTTGGTACGAGCTTGATAAGCAACATTTAACGCCAAATTCAATGCACCTTGATTATCCACATGTATCAAAACTGGATCATTATACATTTGCAATTCTTGGCTCAAACTTCGCAACCACAAGGCTTCTTGTGTAGCTGCTGACAACACCATGTATTCAGCCTCTGTTGTAGATAACGCGACTGTTTGTTGCTTTTTAGTATTCCACGAAATTGGACAATTATTTTTGAAAAATATATATCCTGTAATGGATCTGCGATCATCTTTATTACCTGCCCAGTCGGCATCACAGTATCCAATTATATCAGGACTTGTGCCGGGTTTTCCTTGAAATTCTAGTTTCCAATTTACCGTTCCTTTAATATACCTTAAAATTCGTTTTACAGCTGCCCAATGAATAGAACCAGGATTATTATTAAAGCGACTTACACAACTTACAGCGTATGCTATATCTGGTCGAGAAATCTGAGAAGCATATAATAAACTGCCAACTGCTTCTTGATATCTTGTCTACAAGATGGATTGTATTTCTTTATGATAATAGAGCGTATTAGTATTATTTTCTACCAAGGGAGGACAGAAACAATATTGAACTTTTCCAAGTTGCTGCCAGGCCAACGATATCCCAACTTGTGAAACTTTGGATTTACAATGCGGGTTCAATGCTGGGAAACAGGAATCTGTGCATTTAAAAAGTCAAAATATACATACGACTACTAATTCAGAACTATATACCTAAATATAACTAATATTTCATTCACTAGTTTAGTTTTAGTTGCTAAAAACAATGAAGTGAATCATATTTTCAAAGTAATGAAGTAATACCAAAATTCATCTTTTCGTAAGGATTTGCAGATTCAAAGGTATTGATAAAGTTATAGTATGTACATTCCATCAGGTATAAAATCCCGGTATTCTGTAATATATAATAATAATAATATTAAGTGTATATCTCAAATTGCAGGAAGTGCACTTGGAACTATATAGAGCACAACGAAGTAGGAAAAAAATACGTCAACTTTATTTTGTTTAACGAGGAGTGTGTGTTTATATTTTATGCATTTTGTATAGTTAAATATTAAAACTATATAATATATTTTATTATTAGTAGTGTCAGTGTCAATTCTAAAAAAATTATAATTATCATATTATACAGTATGTCCACGGATGCGGTTAACAAGAGGACAAATGGACCAAAAATTGAAAGATACGAAAAAAAGTTATTCTTAATAAAAATGTTTGCTTGTCGAAAAAATAAGAACTACCATGAAAAAAATTATTTTTATTAAACAGGGCGTCTCAAAAAGGCATAAATATAAAATTAAACAAGAGCAAACAGTCATATTTTGGTGTCTTAGCGTAAAATGATAAATAGAAAAAATGGTCCAAATTTAATCCTAATCCTGATTCCAGAGTTACAGAAGAGTATTTAAATTTATGAAATCAGTTTTTGATATTAAAAAAGAAAAGAAACAATATACTGAGGACGATGCCAGTACAGTTTTGATATTGGAATCAGTAAATGAAAATCCATTGCTTTCTTTAAGAAACAGGGCTAAGAATTTAGAGGTGGTGGGAAAATCTACCATTCAAAAAGTTTTAAAAGAAAATAAAATGTATCATTACAAGCCTCATTTCAACCAAACTTTGGCGGCTGGGGATGAAGCAAAAAGGCTAGATTTTTGTTTGTGGGTTGGAAATCAGATTTTAAACGGCAATAGAAATTTTCACAAACTTATAATATTTTCAATTTTCATTTTAATTTGTTTAATTTTATGTTTATACCTTTTTGACACGCCCTGTTTAATAAAAATAATATTTTTCATATTAGTTCTTATTTTTTCGACAAGACAACTTTTTTTTGACACTGATATTACAACAACAATAAGGTGCCTAATGTAAAGGTAATAATTAAGTAAAAGTACGCACACATGAAAAAAAAATTTTTTTCATAAATTTAAATATTCTTCTGTAACTCTGGAATCAAAGTCAGGATTAAATTTGGAGCATTTTTTCTATTTATCATTTTATGCTAAGACACCAAAATATGACTGCTCTTGTTTAATTTTATATTTATGCCTTTTTGAGACGCCCTGTTTAATAAAAATAATTTTTTTCATGGTAGTTCTTATTTTTTCGACAAGCAAACATTTTTATCAAGAATAACTTTTTTTCGTATCTTTCAATTTTTGGTCCATTTGTCCTCTTGTTAACCGCATCCGTGGACATACTGTATATTGTCAGTCTATATTAATAAATTAGTTTATCACAGTTTAATAGTGAGTTACTGCGTTTGTATATACATCTAAAACAACACTTTGACGTCCGTCAGGTGAATATCGTGTGAAACGAGACTGCTTTGTAAAGAGAACATTTCGCCATTCGTTCATGTCCGAATCTGCATGAGTTCGAGCAAATTCCAGGCGCTGCCTTCGATGACCTGTAGCATGTACACGAGATTTTAGATTTTCTTCTGCTAACCTTCTGCCTACGGTATCAGGTGAAACTAAGGTACCGTGAACATCTACCAGTCTTATAACCAAAGTTGGGGCAGAGGCTGTTCGCCCTGAAGACGAAGAAATCGATCTTCAACTGCGTTTGTGGCCCTTCGTCTTCCCTGTCCAAGTCTTCTTGAATAAGAACCAGTTTGTCTGAACCTTTGTATAGCATCGGAGACCGTACTGCGATATACCTAATCGGACGGCCATCATCTTGTAGAGCAACGGCTTGTGCCACTTCTTCTGGGCTCATCGTTTTTAAAATCATGTATCGTTTACCAAACACCTCCGAAACACACAACAAAACTTAAAACACACTTCAACAAACTTAAGAAAGTACAGCAAATCTGTAATTTGTGGAAAAAACTTGTTGACATGCTTATGTGCCATGGAAACTGCTAATTCTTTTGTCATCACAGCCAACTTTGCAATAATTTTTAATTTTTTTGTTGCTACACTTAATAAAGCATTATTGCATTATTTCTTTGAAAGCAGTGTTTTTCCTTTAAGAATACAGATATCGGTATGAATCGAAAAACAAGTGGTTCAGAAAAGATAGGGCTTCAAAATGTTGTAAAAATATCATTATTCGGTCGTGAGTTTTTTTCTACAGGGTGTTGAAAAGTTTAGAGTAAAATGTAACTTTTTGTTCACCCCTGTATAACAACAAATCCGTTCGAAATTTTTTAAGTTTCGATATGAAAAAAATGATGACAATAAAACGGCCTAAAACTAGAAAAAAAAATTGTCAAAATTGATGCAAGACTAAAAAAGTTATTTAGGATTGATTTTGAACAAAATATTCTTTGTCCGGTTCATATTGCGGGGCAGTGTAGGTTATTTAGGAGATTTAAAAACGATACTACCACCTTGGCAGCCCTGTATCTCGGTTATTATCAACTTTTGAACTAAGGTAAGTTTGGCAAAATCTCAATATTTTCACCCAAGGAATCTGCAGTTTTACTGTGTACCATTAATTATGGGACACCCTGTATTCAGTTCTTATAAGTTACAGAAACGAAAAGCGAAACACTTTCTACTTGGATGAAACGTGGATTAACGAAGGAAACACTGTGGTAAAGGTATGGAAGGATACAAATGTCACAAGCTCTCGACAAGCATTCAGGTAAGGGTGGTTAACAGGGATGAAAGCTTCAGCGGGAAAACGACGGCGACTAATTATTGTTCATACCGGAAGTGACAATAGGTTTCTTGATGTAGGGCTGTATGTAATAGACTTTGAATCAAAGATAACTAACGATTATTATGAAGAGATGACTGCAGACGTTTTCAAGGATATTTCAAACAAATGATTCAATAAATAGTTCTATACAAGTTACCACTCGCGGTAAATGTTGGAAATTTGAAACACATTGCCCTCCGATCACCACTGATGAGTTGTGGATCACGAAACGGCCCGCCTGGTGAAAGCATGGCAGTGTGAAGCAAATTTCCAACATAACTTAAAGTCTTGTTACATTATGTAACAAGCAATTCGTAAATAGTTTTAGTTTCTTAACCCTGCAGCACTCGCGCTATGAGCATTTCTCTCACGCTTCGCCTAAAATCACAAGATTTCACGATATAGACACTGGTTGAGCCTACCTCGCTCTCTAGCTGACTTTGTGTTTACGTTGCGCCCCCTGATTAGTTAAATTCAAAATTCAGTACACTGTGTTCTGCGATATAATATGAAGTTTGTTGATCAAGTGCAGGTTTATGCATTGCACGAGTTCTGGTTTCCAAATATATAAAGACAATACAGAAATTATTGAAGATCGTCAAATGTTTCTGAGGATGAAAGCAGTTGATGAAACCACACTTAGTATACCGAGCTTCAGTAATATGTATGCCATTCAATAGAAAACAGCGAAGTAGAGAACTGGTAGGCATTCCTGAACCCGAACGTGTAACGGCAGAAGATCAAGCTGGATTTTGTGGATTTTGCCCAAGAAGAAAAAACCGAAAACCCAAAAAAGATGCAGCACTTCATTATAAATTATGCGTAATTATTTGAGTGTAATGTTGTCTCGTCACAATAAAAAAAAATACACAATAATAAATAGTGAGAGAAATACTCACGCGCGAGGTCTGCCGTAATTTTCTTAGCGCGAGTTCTCTAGGGTTAAAGGAAGTAAGCAATTTTGATACCCACAAAAAGGGATGCGGATGGAAAGAAAGAGTGTTTAGAAAGGCTAGAGTTCGATTTCCACGAAAGGATTGAGAGATTGTGCTGCAAATATAATTTACAAACAGATAAAAGAGCAATTTTAACAACAAGTCATACGTACTAACTCACCTAATTTTAATATATCACAATTATTGAACAAGAATTTGCCGAGTTCCTGCCACAAATGCGGCGTTTTATGTCCTAAATTAACGATATCTAATACAAACACATTTCGTCTAGTTGATATTTGTAATAGTGCCAGTTCACTACTTTGCCCAAGAAATGATGGTTTCCATTCACAGTCAATACCAACCACATCTACATCCTAGGAGAATTAATTGAATGATTACAAAAATGTTTACGTTTTAATAAGTACCACTAATAATTTATATTCAGCATAAGTGACCATGAATGAATGAATCGAATTTACCTGGAAGCCTTTATTTAAAAATTCCTCAAACAACTTTTCGGAATCAACTAAAATAATTTCAGTTCGTTCCAAATTTATTTTATGGTAATCAACAGTTGGTCCTTTTGATGGAGTTGAATTGTCAGCCCATAAGTCATCTTCTAATGTTTGTTGTTTGATTCTAAAAGAAAAACTACTGTTAGATTAAATGCTTGACGAAAACAAAACCTTCCTACTAGGTAGGTAGGTAGTCCGGACCCTCCACTGCGACCACCGAGGGTCTATTGTGGCTCATCCCTATTTATATTTTGCTGCCTGAGCTTTCTTGTAGAATCGCTGACAGAATGTTGCGACTCTAGTTCTAGCTACAGCTGGGCAAGAACACAATACATGTTCCGCCGTCTCATCATCCGTCAGGCACAATCGGCATTCGGAATTTTCCAAAAGGCCCAACCTTGAGAGATGACGATTCAAACGACGCATATCGAACAACCCCCCCCCCTGGCTCTGGATTGCGATGGATTAATAAACTCTTTCGAATGTACGCCAAACCTGGATAATTTTGTGAAAAGTTCTGAACGTTTGTCTTTATCCAGGTATTAAGTATGCATTTGGTAGTGCGGGTGTCCGGCCATTTTATTCCCTTTTAAACCACAGTGTCAGGGATTATTGTTTCTCCCGAAATTAGAGAGTCTGAGCTTCCAGCTAAGTTTGTTCGTAAAACAGTAAGAATCACAAATTATTTGACGTATCCCAGGTGGCGCTATATATGTTGAATTTTGATATTTAAAGAAAATTTCAAATTTACTTTCAATTAAATAGGTTACACTGAAAAGACAAGTGAGATTAATAACAATTAATTCAAACCAGCAATTCAGTGCCGCAACATTTTATGGTCCTTCGAGCCGGATCGCGAAAAACATCAAGAAACTCATAAGTAAATTTAAAATTTAATTATTATGGCGACAGTAACAGCTGACTCAGTAAAACGACTAAACGGATTCTAAGCTCAAAAAACCTCGCTAAAAAATGCGCTTGAAAGTTTCACAAGCACTGACGAAGATCGCGCAAAATAATTACGAAAAATTTCTGGCCTCAACAATCAGATAAATAATTAATAATAATAAGCCTCCCGCATCGAGAAAAAACATCAAGGAACTCGACGTATTTTTTGGTTTGCATAAGTAAATTTAAATGTTAATTATTATGGCCACAGTAACAGCTGACTCAGTAAAACATTTGAAGAATAAACGTCCAACATTCAAAGTTCAAATTGAAGGTTTCATAAACACCGACGAAGATCGGAATAACTTAGTCCTAGTGCACAAAAACAATTTGAAGAACTCTAAGACACTCTCACAGAATACCAAAATGGTATAGAATATTACGACATAGTAGCCGTCGCAAAGCTAAAAATAGGAAGGGTGCGAGAACTCCTGCCTCATCAACAAACATTCAAGGCACGTTAGTTCATTTACCTAAGATCAGTTTTACCTAAATTCGATGGCTACCTCAAAAATGGGGTCACGTTTCGCGATGCATTCACAACAATGATCGATAGTCAAGATTAGATTCATGATGATCAAAAACTACAATATTTACGATATTCATTACCGGAAAAGCACAAAAGTTAATTAGTGCTTACAAAATCACTAAAGAAAACTACACCCGTGCATGGAAATAAGTTCAAAAAAATCATGAAGACGAACGCGCCAGGATCATGAGACACTGCTCTGCTGATACCCCAGTAGAATTGCGAGATCTAGTTAATAATGTGCAGCTCCAAATCAGATTATTAGAAGCTTTAGTTCGAACAAACGAACAACTTTTCAGCGATCTAATGGTAAGCATTCTCATATCTCGTTGAGACTGATCTACGAAACGCGAATGAAAAATGCCCCATTTAGATGACGTTCTCAAATTTCTTCGCATATCTTATCAACAATGTGAATTCGCTCAGCACAAAAAGTGGTTTAAGGCTTAATCCGTCTAAATCACTAGCAAAGTTTTTCGGGCATATATGTAAATTTGGCTTCTTCTGGGAACAAAGTTTTTTTTGCCAGTTATGAAGAGGAACTCAAGTAGGAAAAATAATTTTGGAAATTAATTATATTATGTGTTCAATTTGAAATATTTAAATATTTTCAAAATTACTTTTAATTAATAATTAAGTAGGTTACACTGACAAGAAACAAATAATTCAAACCGGTAATTCAGTGCCGCAACATTTTGTGGTCCTTCGAGCAGGAGTGAGGAAACCATCAAGAAACTCTATTTCTCGGTTCGCATAAGTAAATTTCAAATTTACTTATTACGGCCACAATAACAGCTGACTCAAGTAGAACATTTGAAGGCTAAACCGCCAATCTTTAAATCTGGTAACAAGAGTGAGGTATCTAATTATAGACCCATTTCTATCATCAACGCTATACCCAAATTATTTGAGAAGATATTAACTAAACACTTAAAGTTCATTTTGGAACCTCTTGTTAACAACCAACAGTTCGGATTTGTTTCGCGAAGGTCAGCAGAGCTTAACCTGCTTGAGTATTCAAACGATTTGTGTCGTGCCTTGGGAGAGGGATGCCAGGTACATTCGATCTACACCGATTTCTCCATTGATAGGGTGATTTCCTTTGATAGGGTGAACCACCGGTTGCTGATGCGCAAGCTTCACTTGACAGGCTTACCGGTTGGCATTTTGCGCTGGATACAGAGTTATTTGCAGGACAGATCGCAGATTGTGCGTGTGAATGAGTTCCAGTCAAGACCTATTCATGTTTCATCAGGTGTGCCCCAAGGTTCACATTTGGGACCACTCCTGTTTAATTTGTTTATTAATGATATTGAACGATGTTTTCTTTATAGTAATTTTAAATTGTTTGCAGATGATCTTAAATTTTATCGTAAGATTGGCTATGCGACGGACTGTTATTTGCTGCAGGATGATCTGATTAGACTTATGCATTGGTGTGACCGAAATGAAATGGTGCTTAATGCTTCAAAGTGTTTCTATGTGGGTTTTCATCGTGCGAGGGAACCTTTCTTGTATGAGTACGTTATTTCCGACACTCGCTTGACTTGTAGGACTTTTGTGGTTGATCTTGGTGTTAGGATAGATCATTCCTTGACCTTTGTGGATCACATAAATTGCATGACAACTAAGGCATTGAAAATGTTAGGATTTATTAAACGTATTACTTGTGATTTCACAAATATAAGATCGATTAGACTACTATACAATGCATTGGTCAGACCACATTTGGAATATGCATCGGCGGTTTGGAATCCGTCTTACGCAAGCCATGTGGACAGTATTGAGAGGGTTCAACATAAATTTTTAAGATTTATGCATTTTAAGCTTGGACGTCCTCCACCGCCAGATTATACTTACGACTACTTTTCACTGTGCGATGATTTGAGATTGACCATTTTGGCTGAGCGGAGAAGCGTGAAGGATCTGATTGTTTTGTACAGGGTGTTGAATGGTTTAGTCTCCTCTTCGCACTTATTGTGCGAGATTACCTTTCGCGTTCCAGTGCGTCGAGTCAGAGGTACTCGGCTGTTTCATGAGCCGTTCTGTCGCAGAAATTGTACGTCTCATGGATTTATTCCACGAGTTTTGAGATCGGCTAATCGTCACCTGGCTGTCGATCCGGATCTCGATTTTTTTTCACCTTACGGTGAGTTTGTTAAGGGTTTGCGACAACGTCATCACATTCGCTAAGACATTTTGTTTTATTGTTATTAATGTGCTATTGTTTGATATTTCATTTTTATGTTCAGCTCTTCAAGATGTTTAAATTTTTGTAGCTGTATGCTTATTATTGTATTATTGTTTTTATGGTTCTGTAATCTTGATGTAATTAAATTTATATTTGTGTTTTGTATAATGGACTTAAGTCCGTAAATGAATAAATAAATAAATAAATAACAATGTGAATTCGCTCAGCACAAAAAGTGGTTTAAGGCTGAATCCGTCTAAATCACTAGCAAAGTTTTTCAGGCATATATGTAAATTTGGCTTTTTCTGGGAACGAAATAATTCAAACCGGTAATTCAGTGCCGCAACATTTTGTGGTCCTTCGAGCCGGATTGAGGAAAATATCAAGAAACTCTATTTCTCAGGTTCGCATAAGTAAATTTCAAATTTACTTGTTATGGCCACTGTAACAGCTGACTCAAGTAGAACATTTGAAGGCTAAACGTACAGCATTCTTGATGTTTGGGAATAAAAAAATCATTGGGTAGATGGTAATTTAAAAAAATTTAATAATTGTAAACGGAAGCTTAAAATAACCTTGTTTCAGTGATGCGCCGTGGCTAAAGTTGAAGTCGTTATGCAGAAAAAAAATAAGATGCAAATTAATTACACGTGGTAGGTTTTTTAGTAAACATTTTCGATATAGGGGTTGGAGTTCCATATATATATATATGTATTTCTAAGGACAGTCTCATCCACTACTTATATCCCCCCAAGGCTATCCGTTTTAGAAATTTTCTAGAAATTACTAGTGACTAACGTGGTAATAGCATTGATCCCTCTACCTTACCTATTATTTTCTGGATTCTCTTCATACATTTTCACAGCATATGGCCAATCACTTTTTTCAATATTATAAAAATGCGCCCAACGCACCGCTTCCCCAAATTCACCATATTGCGCTATCAAGGAAATCAGTTCTTTCTTCAGGTACTCGTCATCGCCAATAGCTTCCTGTACCATTTCCTTCCAACTTTCATCACCTAAGAAACAACAAATTAACCCCAATGAACGTAAAATTATGTTAGAAATGAAGTTTAAAATAATGACTTACCGAAACTGTTCTCTATGAAGCGTTTATGCAGTAAAAATTGTAATGCGCCTTCGTTTCTTCTTTTATTGAGATTCGGTGTTAAATCCAAAGATAAATTGTATGTTTTGACCATGCGCGCAATCATTTTCTTCCATGGTTTAGCGTGGACTTTACCATACTTAACCTCCGGTACCCGGTGTTCACTAAAAATATAAAATTTGTAGACAAATATGAAATATTATATTGTGTATGGTCTTCTCGATGTTTGGCTAACAGAGAAGTGGACATCTTCAGGAGTTGCAATTTTCACTGGGTTTGTAGAAGAGAGTTTGGTAAAGAAGTTTATGACGCAACTTTCGGAGAATCTTTGTTCTTTTGCAAGCGACTGCTATAATACGATAAAAATTACGACCTAATATACTCAAGTTATGTGGCACTACACTTCGATTGGCGCCTGAACCAGTTTTGACAAGATACATACTTAATCGCTTGAAAAAGAAGACAAAGATCCGAAGATTGTGACGAATATAAAATGTCCCCATGTTCAGAGAAAAATAAATACAGCTGGCAACACAGATAAAGCAAGACTTTCTGGAAAACACGCTTCCTGGATTTCTGGAAAACGTACAATTGGCAATAACAAATGCAATGTTATTTGTGCCCGATGGTGCACCATCGCATTTTAGTCGGGTTGCTCGTGAGTTTTTAACAGAAACATTCGGAAAACGCTAGCTTGGCGAAGGAGGACCTCATTTATGGCCTACAAATATTTTATTTAACTCATTCTATAAGTAATAACAAAATAAACACCAAACAGATTTCTGTCGAACTGTCCATCGATTCCCATCAGAGAGATTTCGTTGTCAACCGCGAAAACAAAAGGTATAATTTTCGTAGGGCCAACTTTGTGTTGCTTTACGAACAGATTTCTCTCATAGATTGGTCGGTTCTGCGCGAAATTCAAGACATAAATCAAGCGGTTGATATGTTTTATAAAATACTTTTTAAAGTTTTTGATATGTGTGTCCCTGTATTTAATAGTAGAAAACGTAGATACTCATATCCACCTTGGTTCAATCAGGACATTATAAATTGTATAAAGTATAAGTATGGGGCTTACAAACGATGGAGGAAATATGGATATGCCACAATCCTTGACCGATATAAATATCTCAGATCCCAGGATAAAGTAAAGGTCGATGCAGCATACGAATCGTATATTGATAGCATTCAGAACATAATGATCAGTGACCCAAAACAATTTTGGAAATTCGTACAGAGTGGGCAACGAAAGTCTCGAATTCCGGGGGTCATGAGAGACGAGACTGACTCTGAAGTGTCAAATCCGCTGGATATTGTCAATGCCTTTGCGACATACTTTGAGGGCGTATACGTTCCCTCATCCGCTATTAATTATGTAGATAATTTTACCAACCAAATCTCTATATCAACCGGGTTTTTTGAGGCTGAGGACATACTGAGTGCTTTGAAAGAACTTAAACCAAAAATGACAGCTGGAACGGACGGTGTGCCGGCATTTATACTGAGGGATTGCGCGTACGCATTTGCGGAACCGTAGTTGATTCTGTTTAAGAATTCCTTAAGAAGTTTTACATTCCCACAATTATGGAAATGTACAAGAGTTTGTCCGGTACACAAGTCTGGTGACACCGTCAAAACTAACAAACTATAGACCCATCTCCATATTGTCTAATTTTTCAAAAGTCTTTGAGAGAATAATTCATGAAAAATTATTTGGTCAACTAAAAAATTGCATAGTTACTGAGCAGCACGGTTTTTTTCAGAAACGGTCAACTGTAACAAATCTAGCTGAATTCTTCGAAACCGTATACTCTACGGCGGGGAAGGGATTACAAGTTGACACAATCTATACTGATTTCTCGAAGGCTTTTGACAGGTTGGATCATGCCACTATATTACAAAAGATGGGTAATATTGGTTTTCATTCAGATCTATTACAATTTTTTGACTCTTACCTATCTGACCGCACACTATTCGTTGAGTATAATGTATAATGGATTCAGGTCGAGGGGGTTTCCTGCGACTAGTGGGGCGCCTCAGGGTAGCAATCTGGCTCCTTTAATTTTCTCCATTTACATTAACGACATCGGATTGAATATAACGAGTAAGTTTCTGCTATTTGCAGACGATTTTAAATTATACAGGTTAATCGAAAGTAATGCAGATTGTCTGCAACTGCAGGCTGACCTAGCAATGGTTGAGACATGGTGCATAACCAACAAATTACCACTAAATTTGTCAAAATGTAGATTGATGACATTTTCGAAGAGTCAGTTTCCTATTCGTTTTAATTACATTCTTAACAGGTCTGTACTAGAATTATCTTCTACCATTAGGGACCTTGGCGTGCTGATTGATAGTAAGTTAACTTTCAATCAGCATATAGATGCCCTTATTAAGGGTGCATTTCGGTATCTGGGCTTTGTTATCAGAACAACAACAAATTTTCACAACATTAGTTGCTTAAAGATGTATTTTTCCCTGATCAGGTCCAAATTAGAATATGGGTCTGTCATATGGTCACCAATATACCGGGTTCATGAGGACAGGATCGAACGTGTTCAAAAAATTTTTTTTAACTACGTATATTTCAAGGATCATGGACATTACCTTATAAGGGGATATGATAATGCACTATTGTTGTATGACGTTCAACCCCTGTCTGTGCGGAGGATCTGCGCCTATCAGGTATTTCTTTTTAAATTAATACATTTTCTAATTGACTGTCCCCAGCTCCTGCGTCAAATAAAATTTCATATTTCGCAATACTATGCCCGCAACAATAATATTCGTGTCCTATCTTCGAACCAACTATGAGGGACGTGCGCCATTGACTAGAGCTTGTAAGTTGACGAATACATTTAATTTACATAAAGAACTAGATTTTTTCGATGACAAAATTGGCAGATTCCTGACTGATCTGCGGAGATGCATGGGAAATTTTTATTAAACATCAATGTTGTTGTTTGGGTTCTACTTGGTTGTTTTTATGTTTATATAGTTATTGTTAAGACCTGTGGTGTTGTTATATGGCCCATGGGTACTGCTTCATCTGGTTATTTTGTATTATGAATAATTAAGCATTCTGGTACTTTTGTAGTTTGTTAGATTTATTTGATATTAATTGAAACTATGTAATTTTTGTCTTGTAATTGGGCTCAGGCCTGTTAGGCAATAAATGATTATTTATTTATTTATCTAGTAATAGTTTTTTTGTGAAAAATAATTTTTGGTGTCTTACATCCCTCCTGTAATCTGGATCATTTAACATTAATTAAATTTCATCTTTTGGGGCCTTCGTCTTCTACCTACCACTTCTCGAGTCAAATGTAGATCATATTCATCGGTAAATCAAAATTTTTATTTATTTAAATTTAAAGACAAAGCCACACTAAATAACGCTTATCTAAATAATTAAAACAATGTGAGCATAAAGATAGAATGTGAGGTTATAATATAACTTACTTTATGAAATTATTAACAAATTCAAAAAAAGTCAAGTTAATGGCCATTTTTTTCCAAGTTCCGACAATGCGACAAAGTGCGACTTATTTTCGCAGAGATTACCTTGTTATTAATTTTTCAGTGCTTCATGCGAACGTTCAGTGTTTAAGAAATAAAATTTTGGATTTTGAAATGGTTCTCAAAGACCACCTATTTGATTGCTTGTGTATAAATGAGCACTGGTTGAATGTAAATAATAATAATAATAATAATAATAATAAAGGCCTTTATTTTTTTTTAATTGGGCGAGTTTCAGTTCAATTTTAGTCTACTGACCAAAATTGTGTGTTCAGCTAACCCAAATGAATTTTCTACTACAGGTTGTGGGGATTACAGGGCTGTCGCGGGTTTCTGTAGAACTGCAAAGTATCATGGAGGCGTAGGAATATACCTAAAAAACAATATTGAGTACAGAGTTCTGAATATCTCCGGAAATTCGGAAGAGGTGAACTGTGAGGCTGCGGGAATTTTCCTAAAAACCTTTTCTACCCACATTGTCACTATTTATAGATCGCCAAATGGAGATCTCTATCGGTTTTTTGAGATTATGGCTAAGATACTAAAGAGCATAAATTTATCCCAAAGTGTCATTGTCACGGGAGACTTTAATGTCCATTTTGAAACGGCTGATCCAAGAGCGGCCGACCTGGGTGATTTTTTTCGGGCTTATGGCTTGCATGGCTCTGTGTCTTTTCCAACTCGAGGTAGTGCGTGTCTGGATAATGTATTCACAATCATAAATGTTAACACCACCACATCCAAACCTTTTAATTTACATCATCTCTCCGATCACAATGGCATTTCTTTCACCTTTGAAGGGCGCACTTCCCCGACGGAGCCTGTTGCTAAAATTAGTTACAGACCTATAACTCAATACGGACTTTTTAACTTGTACAATCGAATCGAGAATATTAATTGGGACTTTATCGATGATCAAAATATAAGCATTGATAGTAGATTTCTAACGTTTACTAATGTCATTGCAAATACAGCTGAAAGTTGTTTTCCTCTCAAATCTAAAACAGTCACTGCTGGATCAGCGCTGGGTCGCATAAATTGGTTCCGCGATGATTTGCGCAGGATGAGAGATCTGCTATGCACCATGCATTTGATTCATAAATCGGATTCTCAGTCTGTATCTAAAGTCGCCTTAAGACACTATAAAAACAATATCGAGCTGAACTTTCAAGGCCAAAAGAAAGGCTTATGAGGAGTATATTGCATCCGCTATTAATAGGCCTGCTGCTGCGTGGAGACTGGTCAAGGATTGGGAATCAACTCCAAATCTCGAGACAGCTGAGAACTTGACTGCGCATATTTTAAATGACTACTTTACAACTGCGGCTGATGATATCATAAAACAGCTACCAGCCACATCGGTCACTTATGAGAAATATATGTCTCCCACTAGAGCTGCTGGATTTAGTTTGAGAACGGTAACCTTTAATGAAGTACGTGAAAAACTATCAGGTATGAAAAACACAAAAAGCTCGGATTGTTATGAGCTTAATGTTAGGATTATTGGGACTTTAAAGAATCTGCTAGTGGTGCCGCTTACTAAGTTGATAAACCATTGCATTGGTGACGCTGTATTTCCGGCGGTCTTGAAGGAGGCAAGGGTTATTCCAATCTACAAAAATAAAGGATCGGTTGATGATCCCAGTAACTATCGACCAATATCGATCTTGCCAATTTTTTCAAAAATCTTTGAGTCTATAATTAAGAATCAAATAACTGAATATTTTGAAGCAAATAATCTCTTTATGCAAAGTCAATATGGCTTTCGTAATAAGAGATCTACTACTCTTGCAATTAATAACCTTTTGGAATATGTTTCGGATGGCATGGAGCAGGGCTGTGACACCTTTGCTTCCTTTTATGACCTCACTAAGGCTTTTGACTGTGTCTCACACGAGATACTTCTTCAGAAACTCTCTTACTATAACTTTGATGTTGACAGTGTTGCCTTGGTTGGCTCTTATCTCAGCGATCGTTTTCAGCACGTTTTGTATGGGGGACGATACTCGGAGAGACGAAGGGTTGGACGTGTACCCCAGGGGTCGGTTTTGGGACCTTTACTGTTTTTAATATACGTAAATGATTTATACAAATTTCAAGAAGACTCAAATATAATCCTCTTTGCTGACGACACAACTAGTCTGATTAGATATCGACCAAACGACCCTTTAGGGGAGTTGGTTAATGCTGTTGAGACTGACATAGGCAACTGGTTTCTGGCAAATGAACTGAGCTTGAATCAGGCTAAAACTCAGAGCATGAACATTACTTTGTGTTCTGCACCTATCGATCTTCAGAGCGATGTTCGCGTGAAGTTCCTTGGGGTTCATCTTGATCCTAAATTAACCTGGGAGAGTCATGTTCGAGAGCTTGGGTGCTCGCTGTCCAGGGTCATATATCTCATCAGAAGGCTTGCGCAGAGTGTTTCAATCGCCAGTCTGTTGACGGTATATCACGGTTATTTTGTTTCCCGTATGTCGTATGGTATTTTGAACTGGGGACATAGTTCCCATGCAATGAAAATCTTCAAGCTACAGAGGAGATGTTTACGTACAATGTTGGGGCTCGGTTGGCGTGACTGCTGTAAAAAGTATTTTGTTGAACACGGACTACTTACTTTGCCTTCCTTGTACATCTTAAACTGTCTTGGCTACATTCGAACCAATGCCTCGCATTTCACTCTTCACTCTGATATGCATAATTATGGTACGCGAAATCGAAATGACATATTGCCTGAATTTCACCGCCTATTGAGGACTAGGAAAAGTTCTGACTATTATTGTGTTAAATTTTATAAGCTACCGTCTCACATAAAGAACCTTGGTGAAGTCGAGTTTAACAAAAGTATTAAATCATTTTTGATATCTCAAGCTTTTTATACCTTTGAGGACTATTTCAGAAGCGATATAGTAAGATTTTTCTAGATTTTAGTTTGTTTTATGTTGTTGCTATTTTAATTTGTTTGTAAGCCTTTCTTTGTTGCTGTAACTTTGATTGATTAATTTTTGTTTTTTTTTTGACGTACTATACATGTTTTGTAACATAAGATGGTGAATAAATATATCTATCTATCTAATATCAAGTATAAGTGCGAACGAATACCATCAGACATTATTAAAGGGAACCCAGCTCAAAAAAAAAGGGCTAGTGGCGCAACCGCGAGTCAGTTTGCGTAGGAAAGGCGAAGGAAGCGAAATTGTCTATTGTAAAATAGAATAACACCCGTGCATAACAGTATTTTGATTTGACTTATTGTTTTTGTGTGATTTCTTACTTAGTATGGAAAAGAAGCGAAAAATAGAAATACAAACAAAAACTTACTCGATATAGAAGTTCATAGCATCCTTAACAGATGTATTTGACAGCACTGAATCCAAATAACAAACCAGATCTGATTGATGTGGTGGGCTACTATATAAAAATTCATCAACTCCGTACAGTTTGTCTTGCAACACTAGTGGTACCAGAAATTCGTGTATCGAAAATTTTTCTTGCAGGTTTAATAAGATGGCATATTGGCAGGCCTGAAAGAGAAATAAGCAATTTTAGGAAATGTTATTGTTTTCTTTACTATCTCATCTTGTTGCAAACAAAATTGTAACCAAAATAATTTAAGAACATCAACTAGCTATGATTTCCTGTAAACGATTCTAAGACAAATAAACGGAAGTAGTTTTTGATCCCAAATGAAGTTTTTGGACACGAAATATCCTCAACATTTTAGAGACAGAAAAAGTAATTTACCCCTTTACGATTGTTTATTATAAATTAACAGGTAGCAAGACCCATTAACAAGACAATAAAAACAAAATCATCTAATATGATTTTGGAACGCCATATGAATAATAAAAGTTTAATTTACGTTAACCAAATAATTTCCTGCATTCTATATTAAGTAGGTACCTAGTTAACCTTGAAAACTTTAATTGTTTATGTTTGAAAATACTGAAGTAATGTAGTTTTTAAGAAAAAGGTGTTTTTAAGTAAAAGAAGGTGTTAAAATGAGTCTCCTATTTACAAAAAACTATTTTTATATTGTAAATTAAAATAGTGTGTATCATTTCATTAAAATCTCACTAAAATCAAATTTGCTACTTCAGCAACTATAAAAACATAAATATAGCTAATTTCCTATAGTTATTAATTAATGTACCTACCTCTTTGTACTTTTTCTTGCTTAACATACATTTTAAAACATCTAAAAATATATCAGGCTGTTTCGCCATAACGAACACATCAATTACAATTTTCGTCAGACTAATATTACTCTGTTTAACAATAAACTTGAATGCGTCCAATTTTAAATCGTCTGTCAAAATATGTGCGATTTTATTTCCATGTAACACACACCATGCCTGGAATTCTTCGGCAATTAACATTGGCAGACTTTTTGTTTTCGCACTGTAGAAATCTTGACAGGCATTTAGAAGTCTCAGAAATGAAATATAAGAATTCTCACAGGAGTTGTAATACTGATTCAGCTGTTCGACCACATGTGTACTTTTCTTTACTGAAATCAAATAAAAATATTTCTTAATAAATATACAGACATCAAACTGCGTCTTCTTGCTTAGTTTCAGACAGGTGACTGCAGGTTTAGGTATTGTTTGGTACTAATTTTTAACTAGAGACTTTTTACTTACACATATTAAACAAAGTCTTCAAATGTGTAAAAAATAGTGTTTCACGTTCATCTAAATCTAACTTAACATTTAATCCTCTGCAACATTTATTGTCATGTGATATGTTGGGGTTCTTTTCTGGGTTTCCCTTGTAACTCTGCGAAGAAGTCTCATTGCTTTGTTGGGAGCTACGTGGTACGTAGAGTCGGCCCTTACCGCGTACTCCACGATGGTTTTGATAAGACATATCTGGGTAGAAAGGTAATATCAGGTTTTTGGTTACGCTTTATTTTCTGGAACAAATAGAGATGAAGCCATTATGATATTGATGAATAATGAATTTCATGATGAAGAATGGGTATTTCACTGACACAATTACATATAATTTACTAAAATTTTGACAAGAAACTGGTATCTACTTGTAAAAATGACACTAAAATGTAAGGTAACAATATTTACCTGAAATGAAATGTTCGCTTTTTGTTAATCTTTTCCTCATTTAAATTAAGGAAATTTAATATTAATAATATAATAATTCTTTTATACAATATAAAAACAATAAAACGTAAGTAATATTATGATATTTAAATATTCATGAAAATATCTATTAAATTTCCATTTCAGGTAAGGTTTTGTCAACAGAATAATTGACAGATTGACAGAAACTGGGATGGTATGGCACAGAGTTGCCAGGTGTTAAAAATTAAAACTGCCAAATAGGTCAACAAAAATCGCAGTTTCGCCACTAAAATTTCTAAAAACGCTATAATTACGGTATTTTAGAAAATACTTTTGACTAATACACAAATTTCAGTAATTAAAAATATATTTGAGCTCAGCATGGTCCATTTTTGTGCATAGAGTCTGATTTATTATATTATTTATTATAATCTACTACGTTTTTCCTTTTCTGGCATTAATTAAGAGATAACAAGAGCAAAAACTATAATTAAAATATGTAAAAATATACAAGAAAATAAAATCTAATATCTAATGCAGCTGATTCTTATCAGTCAATCAAAGGTCCTTTTTATTTAGCGTTATACGCTAATTGTCACGCTATTCGCGGACAAATACCGTGTCCCGCTATTTAAATAGCGGTACGGTAATTTCTGCGCATGCGACCTAGATACCAATCGGACACAAACGTCACGCTATTTTAACGTTTGTGCAAAAAGTCTGTAGTATCGGTTGAGTGATTAAAAACTCCTTCTCGTGCTGGTCTAGTGAAGATACACAAGCAATATGCATATTGATAATTACATTGTCTTTATAAACAACAACGATAATTATTATGGAATGAATAAAAGATGTTTTCCTTTTACAAAATCGCTCACTTGAATTAATGTTAGATATTAATATCTATGAATTAAATTAAATTTTGGAAAGGGCAACCTCTTAGACTTTTTATATAATGTAATAATATATATTGTTTATATAATCTAAGGGCACCTCCAATATAGTGGGTGGATGAACCTGTGAGATTTGAAATAAAAGGAAAGTTACTGTTAAATATTTTAATGTTATTTATCATCGTTCACGTCGGTGTTGTATTTTTTTGTCCCCACAGATTCCTACGAACTGAAAATTGGGAAGTAGAACGATCTACTCTACGCCATTTAAAGTATTGAGATTGATGTCAGTTGTAAAAAGACATTAAGGAGTTAAGGCAAAGCCAGTGACGTATACGTAAACGTATCTTTTGACATCTACGCATGCGCTCTTTCAATTTATGATACGTTTAACGATACGAAGGCCGTAAACATATGTACGCGTATCATATACTTAAACGTATTGAACCGATTACATGAACTTGTACGAATATCTAGAATAAAACAACAAAAACTGTGAATCTATATTAATAATTAAGCTAAGCTATTTTGCAATAAATACTTTATTATTATTATTAGTAGTAGTTTATTTTTTCTTTTATTGTTTATAGGTATACATAATAACATATATATAGGTATTTGGTTATAATGATTAAAAAAACAATAATATTAACAACATAGTAAATGGTAGTAGAAAAATCTAAAATAGTCTTTTTCTCAAGTAAAGGGTTATCTCTACCTTCCTCATATACGATACGTATTGGATGGCACCTTAACTCTATTTTGAATGACTGCTTATCTAGTGTAAACATAACCAAAATCTCACGTTTACGTATGGAGATACGTATACGTCCTCGGTTTTGCCTTAACTCCCTATTATTTTTTGTTGGTTACTTTTCAAAGAACAATGAGGATGAGTTATGAGGTTTTCCTACGATTGTCCCTGTTACTCGCTGATTTACGCCACACTTGGCAACCTTGGTATGAGAATATGCACAACAATGTTGCCAACATTGAATTTATTATTATTAATTATTATTATTAGTGATTAAAAGTCAAAAGTGTTTATAAAGACAATTGGTCCAATTCCCTAAGAAGTGTTTAACAGAGATCATTACTTAGTAACGTTGTTACTGAACAACTTTTTTACCACTCCATATTTTCCACTAACTATTTGTGGTATTCCATAAATACGAAATTTATCAACCTGGTTATTTGTTTTTCATTTCCACTAATAAATTCTGTACTGATTGAGGAGGAGTCTTCCTTCAATTTAATGTTATTATTTATTTTATTCACTGAACCACTGTTGCGGGCGTGCCGTGTCATCTACAGACAACAAGTTACCGACCCATTTATATCAGGGCAACATAAATGACTGAAATAATAAGCATACACAACATTGTCAACTATAGGGTTATTCTTTCGTACTGAACTAAGTGAACAATCTGAAAATTGTCAGTTTATTCACGATTGTGCGTATTCTTTCGACATCGGTCACTTCAACCAAACTGATTAAAATTCCTACCCCCCTTGCCGCTTACTGATCAACCTCTAGGTACCGGTTAGTTCGTTCAGTTAACAGTTAACCTCTAAAAGTATTGAATATTGAGAGATAATAATTGGAATGTGATTTCGAATCAAACCAATATATTGCAAAAGTTTAAAACATGGATAATAATATCATGGAAGAAATAATTTTCCAGTTTTCAGAGCAGATTTAGTTGTTTTCACAAGATTTCGAGGTTAAGTAAAAGACAATCACAAAAAGATGTTCTTTCGGTTTGGCCAAATATTCAGTTCAGTACAATCACATTCAGTTTAATCACATTCACTTGGTTCAGATCAATCACTACGAAAGAATAACCCTTACAAAGATTAATCTTTGACCCTTATATTAGATTTCTTAGTTAATATCAACTTTTCATAAAATAATATTAGGCGGTAAACCAAAAATCTACCTACTTTATTATATTTTGAAGCTGTGCACGCACATACGAGGTTTTAACACCAATATCCACATTTAAGAACAGGAAACCAGAATCACTGTACAATGAATATAGCTACCTATTATAATAGTTTAACTACAACGGAGAACTATATACATACACGGTTAAACGGTTAAACTAAAATCGTAATAATATAAATAATAGTGTATTTAGATTTTAAATCTTTGACGAAAAGATTTTGTTATACATATTTTAGATTATAATGTAGAGCATCCAATGAACTTTACTATAAATTATTGAGACGACATCGATAGTTCAACCTTCGGGACGACACAACCGTTTTTTTTTTTAAATTCAGTCTTAATAAAATATATTTATTTTTAATTCTATATATTTTTTTAATTGATTTAGTTTATGTATCGGTGACTTATTATTAAAATCTGGCAACGTTGCATTTTATTTCATAAATTTGACAGAAACTATGTAGTTTGATAAAAATGTCGATTTTTATGGGAATTATAATATAAATTTTGGGTTAAATAATGCATTTTGCGCAATTTTTTTTTGTTTTTAATGTAGGTAATATTTCAAATGTGCTCTTTCTAATTAAAAAAAAACAGAAAAATCCACTGTGTCCGGACCACAGATCTAGACACTTTCTAGATCTGTGGTCCGCGCCCCTAAAGAGACGTGATCTTGGCTAGCGCGTGGCTTAACCCGTTTTGCACTGAAATATTTGAGCTCTTTTATCCGGCAAACAGAATTTGTAAGAGTAAGTTGTTATAAACAGAACTACTAGAAATTATTATAATTTTTTAATACATGTTTCGCACATTGTGGCTTTTTCAAGACTAATTTGATAAATATAATATTAATTATATTTGACATTGACATTATCTTCGTTGCCATAACAACATGAGTGTTTTTTATCACAGCCTACTATCGTGTTTATTATAATATAAATATAAATTTAGGTAAAAATATATTCAGTCATTTACATGGATAGGAAAAAAATAGAGACTTTCGGTTTTCATTGTTTTCTTTATTTTTATATGCTCGTTTCCATTTAGTGAATACTAATTGTACCATTCCATTTGATTTTTCTAAGAAAATTGCCAAAATCAGGAACATTGTCATATATCTCCATCTAGCCGATATATATAAAAAATAAATAAAATCACCAATACGGACTATCCATAAGAATGTTACAAAACTTTTTACAAACCAACATTCTTCGGCTCCTCCACCATTTATTAAAGAACCTAGGGAAAAAAGGTTTACACGAAAAATTTTAGAATGTTACTAATGCTTTATTTTTTAAATGAAATGTCCTTCATATTATTTTATTTTTAAATTCTGTTGTCTAATCAAACCCAACTATTATAAAAATGATGGTGTAAATTAATTCTACTTGAAATGATTTAATCATGGTTTACCTAACTAAAACTGGTCTCATATTTTTGGCATATTTTCTATTCACGTTGTATGGGATATATATGAAGGTAGGAGCATATAAGTAATTCTCAATAGGTATGTCATCAGAAATCTTAACACTATTTCATAATTAATAACAATTCCATGTCAAAATAACTTAATCTGTCCTTGCTTATAGATATATTGATTAATTATGTTACCCTGATACTACTGGTCAGAAATTTGGTCTTAAAAACGACGTGGTTTTTGCTTGCAGTTCTTTCTATCTATCTACGTAAGATCCCTATTTATTCTAGATAACCGATTATTTATTTATTTACCTAGGTCTTGCATTTTTAGTTTTGATATTTGATTTCAGCAACTCTAATAAGTTACTTTATTTTAGAATTCAGAGATATTTCGGCCGACGTAAATATAACTTTACGCTGGCGACGATGATCAGCCCGGTTTTAATTAGTCGCTACTGTGTAGGTCATTCCAAAGATATTTGATATTAAATTAGCTTACATATTTTTTGGCGTCTCTTGAAACTTACAAGAGAAAGTAGAACAATCCTGTAGCAGAAAAAGTGTACTTATATTGCTTAGAACTCATGTTAGTCGCTACGACCTGGATTGTTAGATGTAATAGGTATAGCTTCAGCTTCAGTTATTACAAATACAGTTTATAGACAAAAAGACAAGTTTAAGACGACATGGCAAAACCCAAGGTATTACATATCTAATACTTATCGTATTTAAAAGACTATGATCTTAATAATGATAGTGAAGTTTCTGACTAGTTATATACTAGTATTATATATACTTTATTTTGTTAATTGTATTTAGCTTAGTATTTGTCTAGTAGTTATTTTAGATTTTAAAAGTATTCTTAAAAAAAAAAAAAAAAAAAGGAAAAAACGTGTATTATATATCTAATATTTATGTAGTTGTGGCAACAATGTAATCGAACTTCTAATAGAACTGTCAATGCTAGACGACAGAACGTCAACTGATCGTCTAACCGTCTAACTAGTAACACGTAATAATCTAAGAACGCTTGTATAATTTTAATTACTATTATTTTATTTGTTATTAAATACTTTAAATCGAACCCAACTAGTTTTCTTGAGTTAAGTATTTAATACAGTTTCAGCACTGGCATATGATCGATTGCGTAATTGTTCGCGCTCGTGACCGGCATAAAGCTTTAACGAGTGCTGATGGCTGGACTGATCATCGACTTGTGCGATTCAGTAGGACGAAAGCTTAACATCGAATGCCTAAAGGACAACAGAGCGAAACTGTGTTTCCAACAACACCTGCAGGACATGCTCCCAGAAGAATATCCGGATGACCTTGAAGAACACTGGTCGTTATTTAGGTCCGCCGTGCTCTCTGCTGGTGAGGAGACGCTAGGCTATGTGCGACGAAAACATCAGGATTGGTTCGACGAGAATGATGAAGAGATACAAAAACGAATACACACTAAGCGTAAAGCATTGATCACCTAGCAAAATGACCGCAACTCGTCTTCTAAGGGATTGCACGTCAATTGGTTCCCGGTGGAAGGAACATTTTCAGGAACTACTAAACAGGGACACTAATGTCGATAATGCAACAGTCGATCGGTTGCCACATAGACCAACCCAACAACACTTGGGAGATGTACCTTCTCTGCAAGAAGTTGATTAAGCTATTCGACAACTTTAAAACAACAAAGCAACTGGCTCTGATGGCATTTTCATGTTCTAATAACCAAAATATGGAACATATTGCCTGAAATGCGAGATGCCTCAATTGTCACTATATTTGGATATAGGTCCGTATGTGGAAACTATCGTGGTATCTCTCTCCTCTCTATCGCCCTTTCCAATAAAAACTGGCGTAAAGCAGGGTTGTGTCATTGCAACGACCTTGTTTTCGATGTTTGTGGGACATTCAACCTTCGTAGACGAAGATCGTATCCACATCAGTCATTGAGCTTCAATACGCAGATGACAATGTTGTCTTAGCTTAGCTTTTTTTTTTATTTCGCCAAGGCAGAGAAATCATCATGACACCTAGGGAGTTGCTTACCACTTCCCTATGTAGTGTGGGACTCTAACCCAGACTAAAACTCTGCCTTATCTTTGTAGTATGACTCGGGAACCGTCACTTTTCCATGTCCATGTTGATTGTCGTCTGTTGCTGTTGTCCTCTGTTGGTGGTGCCTAGAAAAACACTTTGTAACATACATTTAGGTTATTATACCTGACCTGAGAAAAACAATATTAATTGTCTTCGTCCTGTGGATTCCTTCGTCAGAGTTGACTCCTCGGTCTCCGGTACCGCCTGGCACCGTCTTTTACGTTGTAGTTAACTGCTTCGCGAATCAGTGGGTTTGCATGAATCTCTGCCATTGCAAAGACCTTCTGGGCTCTCAACCTCATGACGTCGAGTTTGAGGTCCCTTCGAATCTGTGCGATTGACACAAACCAGGTGTACCCACTGCTATCCTTCTTGCCTTGTTTGTTCTCCGTGGCCTCTAATCGTTTCAGGTACGATGGTGCCGCGTATCCCCATGCTGAACTGGCATAGATCAAGGCAGGTCGCACGACTGCCTTAACCATTTGGAGCTTGACCTGCAAGGGCATCTTGCTCCTTCTGCAGATCATCGGGTAGAGCTTCGAAATTATGCCTTTGGCATTCGCGATGCTCTTCTTGATGTGCGGTCTCCATGGATCTGTCTAAAGTTACCCCCAGGTACTTTGCAGTGTCCTGCTATTGTATGTCAGTACCCTCGATGTTCACGAAGTCGTCGGGGCGCACTTGTCTTCTTCTGATGAGTAGCGCAGTGCTCTTCTCGGCATTAATATTAGTCTTCCACCTGGTGCACCATTCGGTAAAGTTGTCCGCTGCTCGCTGCAGGTATCTTGTCACTAATTTCGCACTGTGACTGCTCGCAATCAGGGCGGTGTCGTCTGCGTAGAGCGCCAAGGTGTTCTGGTCTGTCCTTGGGATGTCGCTGGTATAAATGGAGAAAAGATGGGGGGGTCCGTGATTCCGAAATCTCCTTCCCTGTCCTGACACGAATCTGCCTGTCCTGTAAACAGGAGTCTGCGTCTTAGCTGATACAGAAGAGGATCTTCTATATATACTAAATGCCTTCGATAATCATAACATCGACGTTCGAGGTATGTTGCGAGTGTATAATACTATTGTAGTTCCTACCCTTACGTATAGCTGTGAGTCTTGGACCACTTATCGGATGCATTTAAAAACCCTAGAGAAGTACCATCAACGTGGTCTTAGCAGAATTCTTGGAATCAAATGGCAGGACCGACGAACAAACATCAGCGTTTTCGTGGAAGCTGAAACAACTCGCATTGCGGCGATGATTGTCAGGCACCAGCTGCGATGGACTGGCCACGTAATCCGCATGCCAAAGAGAGTCCTTTATTCACAGATTATATAAGGTCGGCGCACGCAGCGCACCTACAACAGCCGATGAATGGTGGTGATTGGGTGTGTCAATTTTGTGACAGCATTTGCGGCTCGACGATCGGTCTGATTAGCCATCTTAGGGTTTACAACAAAAATGCCTGAGTTGGAGAAATTCATACTCGTTAGCGTGATGATGATGACCCATTTGTTACAGTTTTTGTTTATAACCCACATAGGTTTAAGAGTTAGGTACCATTGTATATTGTATTTTTATTGTTCGACCCTGGCTGTTCATTGAATTCCACGCTCGTGACGCCTTTGACGAGTTTTTATCAACGTTTTTTTTAATATGAAATATTGAGGCAACTATACCTTAGATTATTTGTTACGGTTGCTTATAAATAAATCGTCATATTGTTGTTGCTGTGTATTCTGCGTCCCTGTCCTGAATGAACGTACAATTGTGCTATGATATAAGAAAGATTTGCACCGGTTACATACACTTAAGCTCCACTTAGCGCTAAGTTGAACTTAAGTTAGACATATTAGGTACGTTGCACCGCCACTCACCTATAACACACCTAAGTAGGACTTAACTCAGGCCGACGTATTCGTTAATTTTAATTAAATTATTAAAGTCTACTTAATTCATCTATCTTACTTTTTTTTTTCTGTTTTTAATTATTTTTTTTTCTTCTCTCTATGTCTTCGACAACTCTATCGCCTTCATAATATTTCAACCATGTGACAGCTCATTCGACCATCCAGTATATCGAGCTTCACTGTGCTCTTGCCCACTTTCTTCATTTTCATTAATTTGTTAGGTACGTTTACGTTATCGTTATGTTAGTTGTTCCGTCCTAAATTTCACTTAAATATAGTAGAGAGTAGAGACAATCATTTTGAGGATAGATAATTGGACGTTTTGCAAAAGATTGAGGGTTGTCAAACAAATAAATATATATAAAAACTTAAAACAAATCAATTATTAAAAATCAGAAACATTAAAATGAAAATTAGCCAACATTCTTTTTCTTTTCAACATGTTTGTACTAAAATGCGACGATGCCAAATATTTCTTAAATTTAGCTAAGTAGGTATTGGCTGGTGCATTTCATATCCTAGATAAGATGCAGCTTATCTTAAAGTGGATCTTAGGTAAGTTGTAGATTTAAGCGAGGCCGTGCAAATGGCTGTCAGTACGGCAGGTAAATAATATTTGTATACGTACACCGCTTATTTATTTTGAAGCTACTTTTAGGACTTGACTACGCTTCCTGCTAATGATCGATGGCCAATGATGTCAACCGATGGATCCTTGGCCCTATATTATAGAAACACCTGTTAATTAACGGGAGATGCGAATTTCTACGAATGAGAGTCGTCTTTATATTTCTGCTATCCTGGTGGTAGATCCACGATTTTGTGCAAGAACGTCGTATCTGCAAGGGGTTGTGTTATTTATTATGAGGGGGAAAAGTGAAAGAAAGATTTGTTTTCATTTAATTTAGTTTGTCAATTTTATTTATGTTTATATTTTTTCATCTTTTTTATTTAGAAACTTATTGTTTTGACTCTAAAAATGAAATGGATATTTATTTATTTCAATATTAAGGAATTATTATTTAGTGTTTATTATAAGTGTCATAGTTGTTAGTTCTTTTGCTAGTAAGTAAGAAGAAGATGATATACATTCTAACCTAGTTAACAAGCACATTGATTATACGATTTTATTTTTTTTATAATAATTAAGTACCATACTTAATTTAAACAACATAAGTTTGCATTAATTGCAACACTAACAACACAAGTCTGGTCAAATTATAATAAACGGATAATATAAATATACGTTGTCGGTCTGTGATACAGTACAATGTATTCTGTTCGCCTGGTAAATGAACGTCATGTTTAGTGCAAAAACGGGATAAGTTCATTTTACTTTCCCGACCCATAGGGAAAGTATTGATAACGCGCTAAAAAAATTGAGATAAAGACGGATGTAAAACCATTGTCAAGTCCTTTGAGACGATTAAGACCACAGATCTAGAATCTAGATCTGTGATTAAGACCATTTCCAAATGGAAGTCTGTGTGTCCGTATGTATTTTTCCACGATAGCGCCTAAACGCTTCAACGAATTGAGCCAACTATTGCTATATTTATATAGTTTCGGGGAGTCCTAGGATGCACCCATTAGTTTTTGGTTGAAATTGCTTTAGCCCTGTGATAGGGGTGGACACAACCGCTAAACTTCCAAATAGCAGTAGGGGTCGAGTGATACATCATTTTAAGCAGCAATAGGTTACTTTTGATATTTCTCCCCATAATTCTCGAGAAAATTGCATCTAAAATTTCACAAGTTAGGTATTTGGAACTTAACTCTTAATAGAATATTATATTATAATGAAGTAATTTAATAAGGATTTTTGGGGTTATTGATAGAATTGCGCAGTAGTTTGTTTGTTAGGTTAGTTTATTGGAAATATTGAAAATAACACAATTCAGTATAATAATTATTATTAAAAGTCTGTTTCATTATACGCAGGTCATATATTTTTGATTATATTATTTATAACCTCTCTTGTCGGGAAAGTTTTGGGGCAACAACCGATTGTTTTTGCACTCAACATCACAATCTTTCATCAGGCAAACATGAACAACTGATAGTATTTACCTACTACATCAATTTCTCGACATAGATTGTATATACCTACTTTAGAAATTAATTACATTTGTTATAGGGGTAAACAGTATCCAGCGCGTGCACAATAGTCTTCCTGTGCGGGAAAGTCATAAATATAATTTTTGATGATAAGTTTAAAACTAAAGTTAATTAAACTAACGAGTCAAAGGTACTGAATATCTTTATACAATATCTATCTTTTTATTACCTCGCAGAATCCACCGTACTTAAGAAACCTTCATAATAATAAAAATTATATATGAAAATAAAGTCTTAACTGTCCAATTCCAGTAATTAAGCATACTGTTTACGCCTATAACAAATGTAATTAATTTCTAAAGTACTTAGGTATTGTTATGTCGATGTGGCAACAATGCCATCGCAGAATAACAACTATTCGTGATCCCAGATATGTGAGTAAATATAGTTTCTCCAAAGTTAATTTGATATACATAAATTTAACGATTCTACCGGGGCTATCCGTTCCCAGGCCTCTTTACATTATAAAAGGGCATCGAATGCAGCGTTTTTTGATACATTTCTCCCTCGTATATAAGACGTATAATAAATCATGCCTGCCAAAGGATACCGACAGTAATAAAAATAAAAAGAATTGGGTTAATGATTAATCGCAAATAAATATATGAATGAAACAACGCGACTGTTGCGTCTGCCAAACACTCCTCTGAAGCACCAATTCGTGATTGCTTTGGGTCGACTGTGAGCTCATGCGGCACCCACTTTGCGCAGAGCTTTCAATACCCAAATGTTCGTGTAAGATGGTAAAAATACTGCCATCTGATATGTTTACAATGTCAGCTAGCTCTTGCACCTTCAATTTGCCATCTTTCATAACCAATTTGCCTGATTTGGGAGTTCACTGCCCTCTGCATCATTTGTGCGGGTACGACCACGTTTAAATTCAGCATTCCACTTCTCTACTATTTGTCTCGATGGAGCAGAGTTCGGATAATGTTTATCAAGCCATTGTTTGGTTTCCACTGTATATTTTTCATTAAAAAGCAATGCTTTACAATAATCGAAATTCACTTTTTTCCAATTTTTTTTTCAATAAAAAACGTTGCTTCGCACTCACGAATCAATAGTCAGATTGCTGTCAAATTTATACACGTATCGTTTGAAGGTTAGTACTAAATAAAAATCATATGGAAAAAAATTAATCTTTCTGGGGAGTAACTACAAGTCTCGAGAAAATTCAATAAGTCCAGGAACTACAAAATTTTCTTTCTTCTTTCAAAAAATTCCTCCGCCACATTCGTCGTCACACCTCGCAATATATAAAGCGGACTTACGAGCTCCATATATCAGGAAAACATAATTGTGTAGTTAGTTAGTTTTTAAATTTTGGACTTAGGTCGTTTTAGCACCAAATTACGAACTAACTGTATCAGAGAAACATAAATAAATAAAATAAATAGTAATTCTGTCTGATTGGACATAGGATTTTTGCAGCCCATAAAGTGATCTCATGGATTAGGCTACCATAAATATATAAACCAAAATAAGAAGTGACCTACTTACCATACGAGAAAAATATTATGTAATCGTAATGTAATGAAAGAATGGGCACCATGACCGTCAGATAATTTTTAACTCCTTGTGTTTGTTTTATTATAAAGAATATTTAGGAGAAATAAGTCGAATAAAATGAAATTAATTTTTGAAAATCATTTTAATGTTTTTGGTCTGTAAAAAAATCAGCATTACTTACCGTTTTTACTTTTTATATCTCATCGTCTGAACTTGAGTCCGGGTTGTATAATTATCGGATCGATCGCTATGAGATAGATATTCATTATCTTTTTCAGTGACGTGGATAACACAGTTTTTCCCAAGTCACTGTTGCCTTCATTTGTCACTTATATTGTTGATCACTTCTGCACTAATTGTTAGTGATATACACATTGGTAAATGTACCGGGCGGCTCGTTTAAGAAGGACCACTACCTATTGATTACAGGACTTAATCTTTTTACTGTGGTATAGAGTTCATTGGCACCGGACACTTTTGGAAGACGTTTTGATTCCTATTTTGAAGTATTTATTCATTTTTGGCATTATTTTTGCTTTACCTATAGTGACGGTTGACTGACCCCCGTCGAGTCCTCACACGAAAAACTGGTACTTTTAGTGGTTGCTTACAGTCCCTTGACAAATAAAGGGCCCCTGCGGGGCCCCTATGATCCGCGGGGCCCGGGACTCCATTGATCTTTCTTTCCTAAAAAATGCATTAATGAAAATTCTTCCCTATAGAAATATTCCATTCTCAGGCAGAATCCAAAAATGTATCCTAACGGAACGCAGCAGACAGACACTACTTCGCAACTGGGTGTAAAAACATATCGGTAACTCCTCTTGACCGAAAAATCCTTCATCAGATTTTTTAATCTTAATTTCACAGAACTATCTTTTGTCGTCGAGCGTAGATGATCCAACTTCCCAAACCCATACAGGTTTTAAAGAGCAATAACCAATGCTCGAATAACAGGATACCATAACATGTAACTGCTGTGTATACGCTTAGAATATAAATTTGGAACGAAATTTGATCTTGCAAAATTTAGTTAAACAACTTTTATGAAGCAAATACTCCTACCTTTTGGGTTTCAGTGTAATTGAAACTAACTATCTTTACATCGCTAACACTAAGTAAATATGAAACTTACAGAAAAAAGTTGAAATACGGAATTATACTTTTGACTGTTAGCTTTTTCTTCACTAACTTTGTCAGGATGAGGTCTCAGTTCAAACACGTAACAAAATGTTTAAATATTAACGAATATATTAAATAATAACAAATTAACCGTTTGAACACCCTAACAAACAAAACCCCTTCGATTTCTACACAAAAGAACTATTGATCACTTTAATAATCTCAGATACGTTTTTAATTATATTTTAACGTTGATAATTATTGCGTCTTCCGACTCTCTCGGCTCTCGTCTCTCTCTAACAACCAACCTTTTTTCTTTTCGGTAGATTGCGGCATTGCCAGAATTATATTCTAATATGACATTATGTCATTAATATCAGCCATTTCAACCTTATCATCAAGAATACTTGTAGCAAAGTGTGATCATTAATCTTTGCTTGCAAAATTAAATCGCTGGTAACTTTAAGGTCGAAAGTCTGCTCCATCTTTTTGAAAATGAAATCTTCTAGGCAATTTTGTGTGTAGACTGTATGTTTCACTTCTTGCTTTAATTAGGTATTTAATAAAAGCATGTGTATTTTGAAATAAACAAATTCTTGAATAATAATATATAAGTACAAAAATTTACAATGCGTGCTTTCCTTTGCGGTTATAAAAAACGAATGACATAATACTAGGAAGAGCAACAACATCTAGCTCCTTTATGTCAGAAATTTACAATGTTGCCTATAGTTTTTACACTGTCAATAATATCAAAATAAATTATAATATGAAAATAATATAATGAACGAGAATAGTTATAACAAATTAAACGAAATTAACAAATAAGATAATTTTAGTGTTAAGGTCTAACATTGTGTTTCCACCGCCTGATGCGCCTGTCAACCAGGATGTATGTGGTGTGGGTTACGTCGTTTTAGTACACAATTACCGAACACATGTATTAGGGTAACATAAGTGAACAACACAGGAAGGGAAACCACGGAGCAAGGCAAGCAAGCGACTGTTAGGTAGATTTAAAGGTATTGCCACAGTAAAAATTATATACAGTTGGTTCTCATCGTGTTGGTACGTCTGATGTTCATCTCTACAAAGCAATTCGCCGCACTTATAGTTATAGCATAGAATAAGAAAGCTAGCTAACCAGAAGTTTGACTTCGTGTAAATAGCATTGATTTGTATGGGATTTTTTGAAACTCGCGCAGATTTTGTGCGCATCATAGTATTGTTCACAATATCAAACAAGCGGGCAATAAATTCTGTACTAACAATTAAAATAGTACACAATTTCACATAAGCGGAATATTTTCGCGCAACTTTCGCAATAAAAAAAATATGTTTAATTTAAAAAAAACTTTATTATAATAATATTTATTTCGTCTCATTCGTACTTATGTACATACGCGTCGGTAACCCAAAGTATAAAACATACGTAGTTTATTTTAATATATAATAAAAACATAATAATAGCTACATAAATATCTATAAATGTGTGTACAAAAAAAAATTTAAACAAAACAGAATGTTATCATTGGTCAGCATTTAGAAATTTTTGCAAATGTGTTGTCAATTAGTAGGTTTTTTAATTAGCTCTCCATATCATATTATATATGAGGTCTGTTTCATGAATTTTTTGAATTCCACCGTGTAGAAGGGGTTAAAAACTCAAAAAAAAAAATATTTCCAAAACAATATAAATATTGCCTAGTTATTTATAGCTTTGATAGAATATAACCTATGAATTGTATCAGAAAAACGTGCTTACCCAATGCGTTCGTAAATAGTGTCTAGTCACATAATCATGATTACTACGAGAATGATGTTTTGTTTTAATCATATCTCAGAATCATGATTACTGCGAGAATCATGTTAAGTTTTAAAAGTATCACAGAGCTTTAAAGGCCTCCAGACAACTACCTCTAAGCGTCTTTATAATGCAATATCAGCTACGTGGGAAGGGTTCAAATGATGATCTTACAACTTTTATTAGGAAGTTAAAGCTGTACATGAGACGAGACGTATCTATGCTGACGTAACGGAAATTATTTAGGATAAGTCAATTGAAAAATCTAGGACCGAAAATGAGTTAAAGTTTGATTAGCAACGTAACGCATTTTTCTTAGGTTATGTTTATATTTGTTTAACTCGTACGGATACCTCCGGTCATACAATCGAGGATTTCCGGTAGAATGCGTTCTCGTCTGAATGACACGCAAGCGACCGTATGGATACGGGATACGTATCCGCAAACGAGATGAAAATTTCATTTGCGCATGCCTAGCTGTCAATAGATATGTATACGTTCTTGTCTCATGAACAACTTTAACTCCTTATTATCTGCATTTACATGCATTCATTTCTTAATTCTTACAGCTAACAGGATCCTTGATCACTCACTATACCCCGCACATTAAGCCCAATTAAATGACATTTTTTTATTGTTTGAAATATAATGTCTTTCAAATATTCAACTTTACATGAATTGTGGATAAAAAAAATGCTAAAGGTTGCTTCCATTTGTGCCTGATTCCCCTTGCCATTAAAACTAAAGCAGAATTAGCAGGATCGTAACTCCGAGAACCATTATTTTGGTGAAAACCAATAACATAATCCTTACTTCTATTGTAAAACAAGTTCGTCTTTAATGACATTTCATCTATGCAAATTATACAGGTTTTAGCACTCGGTTCTAAATTGTTAATTTTGAGTGAAATTGTTTTAAAAATAAAATCATTTAAGCCAGAAAAAATATGCCATTCAGAAGTTATTGTCCAGAGGGTTGATTTACAAGGCAAAAAAAAATGTCTTGTAAGTGTCGATATAGTTTAGGTCCAAGAAAATATACAGTTAGGGCAAATTTCTTGAACTCACTTGTATATCTCCGACCTTGCAATGATTTGTTGGATAAATTGTACTGCATAATTACAAAATTAGCCAAGCCTTCCTTAAAATTAGTTTTAACAAACTCAATGAAATCTTCTTTATTGAAAGGTCTGTTCGAAAGTTCCGATGATTCCGAAATTCTGTCAAACTTTCTCTTAAGGTTCTTCACCTCCAGTCTCAAGGCTTTTTTTCTTGGAGATTGCTCAGATATGCCTGGAGATGTTTGCAGTTGTTCTGTAATTGAGAATTTCATCTAATACATGAAGATAGAATTTGTAGTTAAAAGTAACTTACTATCTAAAGGGTTTTTTTCCAAATGCAGGTCATCAAAAACCAGAGAAGATCCATCCGAAATCATGCCTGACGTCGATGGTTGTGGTGAATCGGCGCGCACTTAAAATAAATTAATTAAATATGTACATATGACTGACACAACATTCATTAAACATTTACCTTGTTTGCTAGCCACCTTTTTAAAAATAGTTGGTATGGCTTCATTTTTCAGCTTGCTGTTGCCAAAACCGGCAAACATTTTCTTCTCAAAATGTTCGCTACAAACTTTGCGGTTAGACACTTTCTCCGGTTCGTTCGACATCAAGTCTAACCTGCCAATGTTTTCCAACCATTGAAGTTGCCTTTAAAATTATTTACGAAATAGCTAAAACATGCAACTTTTTGTGTAGGTACATACATACCTTATTGGATCACTCGGAATTCTGAAATAACTTATTAAGTTTCCAGTTTTGCGGCTGTTGTTGTCACAACCGTTAACACTACAAGAATTTGGCATTGTCTTTCACCAAAGATTTACTTATGTACACAATTATTGATCTATGCTTTCCGTAACACTTATTAAATAAACACTATTACACTACTGTTCTTAAAACTAGAATTAAATAAATCTTATAACCAAATAACTAATAAAAATGGAAAAACGTTGAAAACTTTTTAGAAAATGAAATAAACGAATGTAAACAATCATTAATATTCGTCCATATTGGAATTTTACCCAATTTGACAGCTTGCGCACAAAATCGCGCGAACGAACACTAAATCCCACCGAAATCGTCAAGTCAAACTTCTGGTTAGCTAGCTTTCTTATTCTATGGTTATAGTATAGTATCTTATTTCTTTTTTCTTTGACCTCTTTTTTATTTTTTTTTATAATTTTTTTTTTTTAATTATTTTCTTGATTTTAGGTCAATTTGCAAATAATACTGCGGTTTTACGAAAGGCACATTGTATTTTATAAGAAATGTCGAATAAATCTTGACGTTTCGATTATTTTTTTGATCTTTCTCAAAATAGTCTAAAAGTAAACAATGATGGAATAAGTTAAAAATTTCCTTACAACTAAAAACATCTAAGTGAATATACCTGTATGGCATGAATATTGCTTAACCACAAATCAACAATACACTATTACACAAAAATCCAACATATATTTTCCAAATATCATAATGATATTCTGTTGTCGTTAAACTTAGGTACCTATATATTTTATTTATTTTAAGTTAAATATTATTTTGTTCAGGTGTATAACAGGAGAATGCACGTATATTCCCAAAATACCAGTATAAATTTTGCTCAAATTATTTAGATCTTTTTTGTCGTTAATTGCCGATTGGTTTTTATGGATATATACCATTTCCAGAAATTCTCTCCTTTTTTTGTTATTTTCAGTCTTCAGAATTTTGGTGTTGTTTATGATTCGTCAATGCAGTTTTATTTTTTTTTGAGAGAGAGATGTTTTGGCGACACCTATCATCAATCAATTCCCGTGCTAGTATAAGGTCTTTGTAAATGTTGGAAATTTGGGTCGTGCTGCCTGCCGATCACCACTGATGAGTCGTGGATCGACGAAACGGCCGTCTGGTGAAAGCATGGTAGTGTGAAACAAATTTCCAACATAACATAAAGTCTTGTTGCTTTATGTAACAAGCAATTGTTTATTTTTTTTGTGGTATTTGTGACCTTTTATTCTATTTTCCAAATATTGGGATGTTTGGCCGATATATACTGACTCACCATCAACACATGGTATTTCGTATATAATATTGCTTTTTTCCATTTAGATGTTTTCGTTTTTAATGAGCTGAAGTATTTAGAACATAGATTATAACTTTTATGACATATATTAATCATATATTTCTTCAAGAAATTTGAGAGTAGTTGGGACAAACCATCTATGTACGGTAAAGAGAGATCTTTGTTCGAACCTTGAATGTTACTGGATGCATCATTATACATTCGATGTATTCGGTCTTTAAACATTTTGTTGATCAAGTTCGAGGGGTATTTATTTTGAATTAACGCATTTTTCGCTTTTTTTATGGCTGTGGATCTAAATTCAGGATCAGATAGTTGGATTGCTCTATCGGCTAAGCCAATTATAACGGATCTCTTTTGTGACGAAGGATGACTAGAATGGTAGTTAAGATATCGAGACGACCAGGTGGGCTTTGTATACCATTCGGTCTTGATTTCATTGTGAATTTTATTTAAGGTTACATCCAGAAAATTAATTTTATTGTTATTTTGTGTTTCAATTGTAAATTGTAACCGTTCATTATACGAATTGAAACTATTTAGTACGTCGTTGACTCGGTCTTTTGGGATCGCTGTAATACAGTCATCGACGTATCGATAGAAGAAAGGTATGTTTATATTAAGGCTTTCAATGATTGTTTCTTCCAAATCCTCCATAACCATTTGAGCAATTACACTCGAAATGGCAGCTCCCATTGCACATCCGTTTATTTGTTTAAATAACTTATCTTCATAGACAAAATAAGTTGACTGTAATGTCATTTCCAGAGCATTGATAAATTACTGCTGAGGAATATCAGTGTGTAGACTAATTTCGCTCCATTTTTTTTGGATAATAGTGTGGACAATTGGGATCGAGATGCTGGTGTATAGTATAATCCAAAGAAAGACAAGTATATAGTCGTCAGGAATTTATGTTTTTCAGTTTCAATTCGTATAATGAACGGTTACAATTTACAATTGAAACACAAAATAACAATATAATTAATTTTCTGGATGTAACATTACATAAAATTCACAATGAAATCAAGACCGAATGGTATACAAAGCCCTCCTGGTCGTCTCGATATCTTAACTACCATTCTAGTCATCCTTCGTCACAAAAGAGATCCGTTATAATTGGCTTAGCCGATAGAGCAATCCAACTATCTGATCCTGAATTTAGATCCACAGCCATAAAAAAAGCGAAAAATGCGTTAATTCAAAATGAATACCCCTCGAACTTGATCAACAAAATTTTTGAAGACCGAATACATCGAATATATAATGATGCATCCAGGAACATTCAACAAAATACAGGTTCGAACAAATATCTCTCTTTACCGTACATAGATGGTTTGTCCCAACAACTCTCAAATAATAAACAAATTTAGATAGTATTCGTTAGTATAATTTATACGCCCGCCATGATTATTACTACTAATTAATGTCTACAATTTGTCATAGTTGTTGATTATTTTTGTCAAGTGTCATATTTATTTGCTATCTAAAGCCATCATGGCCAACTAAAATCAATTAAATTTCAAATTCATATCACTATATTGTAATAGAAAAATGTAAAATTGTCAATATTTTCAAAACTATCAGTTTTTAGGATAGACAGCCTTTCATAAACTTGCCCTTATTTTTGATGCAAAAAAATAAAAAAAATATATAAAATGGGGGGTTGCCATTTAAAAATTTTGAATTTTGATACTTTCTTCAATTTGATTTTTTACCCTTTTTTTTCAAATACCTGTATTAATATTTACTAAAAAAATATACGTAGGCGCCTAAAGTAGGTCTATATCTCCTAGGATATTCTAACAAATTAAATTATTAAAGCTTCCATATAATAAAAAATTGTTATTATTCTTTATTCTGAAAACGTCATTTTTGACATAAAATTTCAAATATTTCGAAAACGGCTGGCGATAGGTATAACATATTATGTATGAAATATGTTTAGAATTACAAGGAGAATCCAAAAAATATATAATTTATATAGGGTCGTATTTGAAATAAGGAAGTTCACACCCATTTCCGGTATAACCGGAAGTGCTAGATTCTTGAAAATATTTTAGCCGAATTGGTCCCGTCGACCTAAGTACCACACCAGATTGTTCCACAGTGTAGTTTCTCCATAATCTATCGAATCCCTTTCCGGTGGGACACCCGGTATATACTATAACTATAAGTGCGGCGAAATGCTCTGTAGACATGAACATCAGACGTACCGACACGATGAGAACCAATAAATATTATTTTAACTGTGGCCACCACCACCTTGCTCAATATACACTAATATCTGCAGTTATCGAACCGGAGAACATAATAATATAAAACATAGACATTTCATAAAACTCAGCTGTGGTGTGTCAACTTTGTTGTGGTAAAATCTAAATCCGACTTCTAAGTAAACAGGAAAATATAATAATAATAATAGTTTCCATGCACAGTCATTGCCAGTGTCATTTGGACTTACGTCGTTTTAGCACAAAATTACCGACCTAGTGTATTAGAGTAACAGAAGAAAGCAGAGCACCAAAACAACTTAAACTTCAAATATCGAATTGTAATTTCTTACTTTGGGGCGTTATAATATACCATTTATGTTAAATAAAAGTCTTTTTAGATTTTCCACGTTTTATTCCGGTATTTTCACTCACTTCACAAACATAACCCTATAATCTATCCTAAAGTTTGGACTGGTTCTGATTTCCAAGATTTTAGACTTGTACCGGCTTTATCTCGAAAACTATTCATGGTACGGTTTTAGGATTTTTTTTGTTGTCCGATTTTAATAAAATTAGGCTCACTATAAAGGTAATGTTTGGGACTACCAAGAAAAGTATTGCTGCTCTTATTTATTTTTTATATATGGCCGCTTGATGGAGATATATAACAATGTTTCCGATTTTGTCAATTTTCTTAGAAAATACAAATGGAATGATACTATTAGTCATATCAAAATAAAGAAAACAGTGAAAACCGGAAGTCTCTATCTTTTTCCTGTCCATCTCAATGACTGAATATATTTTTGCCTAAATTTTACATTCAATAAATTTTTATAAAATTAATAGTGAGCATACATACTACATACCGTGCAACTAACCTTTAATTTTCTTCCGTCTCTTCAATTTTAATTTAGTTTAGCTAATATTATACCTACTCTTGTCTTTGAATTTATGTTTTCCTGATAAAAGAATTCTGATAATTTAGTGCAAAATGCCATCAAATATTTATTATTTTGAAAAAAAAATAAATTCACGGTCGAGGAGAATGTTCACATCCGAGCATTTCTGTCCTCTTAAGATGGTGTATGTAAAAATAACGGTCTTATAAAGAAGTCTGTAGTAATCATTTTGGAGGCGTTTTCTTATTAAATAAGGTCTCCTCCTTTTTCCGATACGTACGACATTTTCGGATTTATTCATACAGGGTGGTCAAAAAATTATACTGTACTCACTTGTTACGCCAGATATAAAAAAACCCCCAATACTAAATACAGGGTGTCCAATAATATATGTTATATGAACGTAAAGTTTAATTCTAAATAACTTGTTTATTTCAAATGATAATTATCTGTCATATATTATAATACTTTCCTATGGAAATTGCACATATTCATAATATTAGGCGAATTTTTAATTGAACCTGTTAATTTCATGTAGACCACCGTGTATTTGATGATGATGAAAGTAATTATCTATTAATCACTATAAGGTTTTCCTCTAGATATGTATATTTTTAATTTTGCATGGAAAAAGCACATATTGGTACTAATAGGAAGAATTTGTCAAAATTATATTTCAAGTCAGCCATGAGAATTTGACAAAACCAAATATTTAAACAATAACATAATAAATAAATACATTTTTAACTTGAATTATATAACAAGATATACATATTTGCACATTTGCTTCTAAACGTACTTCCGAAACAAAAATTACAAATACAAAAAATGGAAATAATAATAAAAAAAAAAAAAAAAGAGAACAACACTAAAGATGTTGGAAGACTGACGAAAAAAAAAACCTGAACAAGACAAAAACTATTTTGTCGAAACGTCGTAAAGAGAGAAAATTTTTTTGACATGAAATAAAAAAAAAAAATTTTTATCTCACCATTGTTGTCAATACGAACCAAAAAACCCAAGAAATATATCCAAAAAAATTATAAATATATGGTTCAAGAAAATTAAGAGGAAAAAAAAGATATACATAAATACTGATAAATTTTATAATTAATGTTCAAAATGACAATATTTTTAAAATGTAGCCATAAATCATTTTTATCGAACCCATGAATAAAACTTTTAGGAAATTAAATAGTTTAGCCACACTATTCCGTGTCGTAGGCGTGAATAACCCTGTATAATAGAGTTTTCATAAAGTACGGGAAACATTTCAACCTATTATTATATATTTTTAGCAAATCAATCCAATAAAAGTGCTACGTCAGCAGAGCTGTCTGTTATGTGGTTCTCACATGTAGTTAAACTTAACTAAATTAAAGGACTATTATAGGTAAGCTATATTCATTGTACAGTGATTCTGGTTTCCTGTTCTTCAATGTGGATATTGGTGTTAAAACCTCGTATGTGCGTGCACAGCCTCAAAATATATAAAAGTAGATAGATTTTGGTTTAGCGCCTAATATTATGAAAAGTTGATATTACTAACAAATCTAATATAACTATGTTGTGTATGCTTATTATTTATATTTCAGTCATTTATGTTACCCTGATATAAATGGGTCGGTAACTTGTTGTCTGTGACACGGCACGCCCGCAACAGTGCTTCAGTGAATAAAATAAATAAATAATAACATTATATTGAAGGAAGACTCCTCAATCAGTACAGATTATTAACAGCCATTTGCACCGCTTACACTTAAGGTCCACTTAACGTTAAGTGGAACTTAAGTTGACGTATTATGTTGCACCGTCACTTATAACTAAAGGGCAAAATATATGCAAAGTGCATATATTTGCATATTTTGCATATCTTTACAAATTTCATAAAAAATTGCATATTTCGGCAAAAATAAAATGTGTGTGCATATTTTTATGTTTTTCGTTTTATCAAAAGATTAAGTGCGACCCTTGCAAGTAATTGAGGAGTTAGTTTACCTCCAGAGCCCGTAATTACTCGATGGGGAACATGGATTAAGGCCGAGATATTCTACGCAGACCATTTTGAAGCCATTAAAGACATAGTTTTAGATATAGAAGACAATTCACAGTGTGTAGTGCAAAGTCAAGCAGTATTAAAAAATGTACATTTAGCTAAGGAACTTGTTTTTAGTAAGGTTAATTTTAGTTTTATACCAGATATAATAACTTCGTTAGAAAGTAGGAATATAAGTTTAAGGGAATCAATTAAAATTGTTGAAACTTTTTCCGACAAATGCAAAAAAGTTCCCGGTGATGTAGGAAATCAAGTAAGAAGTAAACTCGAAGTTATTGTGGGAAAGAAAGAAGGCTTTAAGTATTTAATGGAAGTCAAAAATATTTTTGATACTAAACCATCCAACGAAATAATACCTTGGCCTTATAACTTACTACCCAAATTAAAATATTGCCAGATCACATCGGTAGATGTTGAAAGAACTTTTTCTTTGTACAAACATATTTTTACAGACAGAAGGCAAACACTTTTATCGGCAAATTTTGAAAAATATATCGTTATATGCATTTTATACTATTTCAGGTTAAAAATTTTACCTATTATATTTTTCTTTTAATTTTACTTAAAATAAATAATTTTTGTAAGAGTCGGCGTTTCTTTATTTCCATTTTTCCATGGTATATTCAAGGCATATAATTGCATATTTTGACAAATAAATGCATATTGTTGCATATTTCAAAGAAAAACTATGCATATATATGCGCATATTTTAACTGAATTGACGTGCATATATTCCGCCCTTTACTTATAACACACCTAAGTGGGACTTAAGTTAGGCCAAGGTAATCTACAGCTTAAGGTCCACTTAATTCATATCTAACCTCACTTTTTATTTTGTTTTCCATTATTTTGTCTAGGTATGTCAGTAAACATTATTATATGAGGTATGTTTACATTATGTTAGGTACTTGTTATGTTCTAAATTTCATTTAAACCCTATTGCCTAATAATTTATAATTATTTAATATTTCACATTATTTTAGATATTCATAATGGATTTACATTTAGTTTTTGATGATGATGATTTCGACGACATAAATTTAGTTTTACCTATATGGGGTGCCGCGAAGAATATATTCGAGCTAATCATTTTGAGGACTTGGATAATTGGACGTTTTCTAAAATATAGGGTTGTCAAACAAACGGCTATAGTGAACCTTTTCAACGCGATATAGAATACCCTCACAACTTGTAATTAGGAATTTTTTAAGCCAAAAACAGTTGTTGTATTTACAAGGCCTAGCGCCAAATCACGGACGGGATCTGCGATTATTGTACAAGGCCCACCCCCAGTTTTTTTTATTTGAGACTGTTCATCGGCTACCTCCCTTCGTAAATGTTTCTTTATGTTTTCATAATATTTGCGTAAAGAATCACATTTTCGCAGATAATTTTCTGGTGTTTCAGCATTAACTGGTTTGAAATTATTTTCTACACCCCGTCTTTTTCTCGCCAAATTATTTGTTGAGAGAGAGAGACGGTGTACAGGTAGTCTTAAATTTAAATTATCTCTAAGATCGTAGTTAGAAATTTGACTTGTGCTCGTAAACCGATCGATGTTAGAATACACGTAGAACACACACTCCAAAATGTAAATTGATGTTACTGTTAGAATTTTTAGATCTTTGAATAATTGACGGCAAGAATATCTGGAGGATTTGAATGTCATTGTTCTGATAATTCTTTTTTGCAGCACTAGTATCTCACCCACGCGACATGAGTTTCCCCACAACACAGGACTGAATTAACATTTGCAAAATAAAATGATCGCAATACATCAATTGAAACAAAGCTTCTCATTTTCCAAACTAAGAACGAAAGTCTGCAGACCTTCACAGAAACGGTCTCGATTTGTTTGTACCAATTTAGCTGCGAGTCAATGTCAACACCCAAGAATTTCACATATGATCTCTGTACTAGCCGGTGATCCCCGTTAACAATTCTCATACTGTAGTTCACCTCCCTTGCTGAGAAATGTATATGATTTGTTTTTTCAAAATTCAAGACTAGATCGTTATTAGTACAATAATTCCATATGTGCTCGAAACATTCATATCCTTTTGAACTTAAACCACTAATAGAGTCAGCAGATATTATAGCTGAGGTATCATCAGCAAATAGGGTAATGTGCTTTGCAGATTTTATGTGTGTACTGCCCTGGGGAACGCCGACGTCCAACTCAAGAACTGATGATTCAAAAACTTTGCCATATCGGTTGAGACTCACTTTTTGTTTTCTTTCTGATAAAAATGATGTTATCCAACTTTAGGGAGTGCCTCTAACACCGAAACCATAGAGTTTACGTAAAATCTTTTCATGATTCACTGTCTCGAAAGCTCGTGAATAATCGAAAAATAAACCTGAACATTTTTGTCTCTATTCCAAGCATTCCAACACTTTGCCGATGAACTGCACTATCGCGTCCTGGGTGGATAGACCCTTTCTAAATCCGAATTGGTTATTACCAATTATATTATATTTATTCACATAATCCACAAGCCGACAGTAAAATGCATTTTCAAAAACTTTAGAGTAGAATATGTTCATATGAAAAAAAAATCTTATGTTCTCTCAAATTATTTTAAGTTAATTTCGGGACACCGTGTATATTCATTATATAGTCAAATATTAATTAACGTTTGGAACAGACAGCGTACATATAAGTATACGCTGGTACAGTGATTCTGTTATCCTGTTTTGAAATGTGGATATTGGTGTTTAAACCTCGTATGTGCAGACAGCATAAATATATATATATTATAAATAAATAACTTAGTGTCTTGGGTTGATCAGCAAATATTTTTGATTAAAACTCTTTTACGTTATGCCAAGCTTTCGATATATTTTTATATCTTCCTCGGGGCTACAAATATAAAAGTAAGCTAAGTATAAATATATATAAAATTTAAAAATATGTTTACCTTAGTATACGCGGTAAGTTTTACATTAGTAAAAATAATATAAATTGTAAATTAAAGAACATTATTATATAAATTTTTGTAAACTTTGCAAAATAATAATTAACATTTAACATTTTTGAGTTAATTGAATTTTTTTGTGATTGACACTGACATGTTTATTCAAAAATATTTTGTTTAGTTAATTTGTGGTAAATTGTTTTTTAAGTGAAATGTCAAGTTTTTTAATTAGGTTAGAAAGTAGATTCAAAAGAAATATTACTGTCATCATGGGTGTTATTATTAATAGTAAATAAATATGAATATATATTACTGATTTCATTAGAGTCTTTCTTTTTGTTTAACGTATTTTCGGTATTATACGTTTCAAACATTTCAATGAAAAGTCTTTTATTTTGATTTTGTTCACAAAAAATTCAATTAACTCAAAAATGTTAAATGTTAATTATTATTTTGCAAAGTTTACAAAAATTTATATAATAATGTTCTTTAATTTACAATTTATATTATTTTTACTAATGTAAAACTTACCGCGTATACTAAGGTAAACATATTTTTAAATTTTATATATATTTATACTTAGCTTACTTTTATATTTGTAGCCCCGAGGAAGATATAAAAATATATCGAAAGCTTGGCATAACGTAAAAGAGTTTTAATCAAAAATATTTGCTGATCAACCCAAGACACTAAGTTATCTATTAACTAGTCAGCAAAGACTACCACTCAACTTTATTATAAATAATATATATATCTAGTAATGTTATGAAAAGTTTATATTAATTATTAATTAACAAATTGGAATTTCAATTAGATTACCTTTGTTCATCTAATTAAAATTTATTATAAAAATCTAATAAATAAAGTTTATTTAATGGTAGTATGCGTATTACATTTTAGTCATTTATGTTGCCCTGATATAAATGGTCGGTAAAGTATATCGACACGGCATGCGGTCAATCGCTTCCGATCATCGGTAAGTCTTTGTACAAAGGTGCTTCTAAACGGGCATATTTTAATTGCAATATGTGGCTACAATATTGGCAACACTAGCTTAGTCATCATGACATTTTTAAGTATAATAGCATGTAGCTCGACAATATTAATGTTGTCGGCAACAGTATGGCCCACTTGAGAATCTCTTCAGACCGGTCCAGCTGGTGAAATTCTAAATAAGGGCACCAATGTGCTAAAATACCAACATACTCCTATATACGAGGGTTGCCTTTTATATTTCTGGATTAGAGAACAAAAACAAATATTAATAATCGAAAATCACTTTATTGTTTTTCAAAATATTCCCCATGAAGATCAATACACTTTTGCATGTGTTTGAACCAATTGTCGAAGCACTCTGATTTTGTAGTTAAAACTGGGATTATTCTACGTAAATAAAACGCCCAATTGGTTCGTAAATAAGTTTACTTATGAAAAAGCTACTACTACTAAAATAATATGAAATAACACAAAACTAAGTAAATTAATTATATTAAAAGATAACAAATTATTGAGAGCGTCCGTTTATATTTTTATTCACACGTTATGTCTCTATCTTCGCTTAAACTCAACTAATTATGGTTACAATTATGTATATACCGTGGCGTTAATACACATGGTGTGCTACGCCTATGAACGTGTTTTAGATCGGACTGCGCATGACGTCATTTTGGGAGCAGTTTTAAAAGTGCAGGTATCAGAACATCATAATACGAGTATAACTGACGTGGCAACGCCAGATGACTGATGAAACTGTGAACACCACAAAGCAATATAAATTGTTTTTATTCTATTCATAATTATATAGAAAATTTATAATAAAATCAAATTTATTGTATTTGGGCTCTGTTATAATGCCTGGTTGTGCGGTATACATACATAAGACATTTTAGTTTTCCCCAAAACCAAGAAGTGTCCAAACAGTGGGTTATGGCTTGTCAACGTGATGATAAAATTAATACAAAGCAAGGTAAAATTTTATTTAGGACATTACGGAATATTCAATACATTTTGAAAATAAAACCTACTTGAACTGCTTTTCTAAATTTATTACTTACTTTGTTTTAGCACGAATTTGCTCAATGCATTTTGAACCTGCTGCTTTCAAAAAAGATTTAAAGCATGAATTGCTAGGATATCGATCAAAAACCAGCCGAGACCTTCTGCCAAATGCCGTACCAACATTATACTTATCTAAGAAACATTTACCATCAAAATTAATATCAGGTCAAAAAAGGACTGAAAGGGCTATTCTGCGTGAATGGAATAAAAACAAGAAAGAAACCGTAAGTCAACTTCTGCAAGAATCAGAAGACCCATGTAAAGAAGTTGACCAACAAAAAGTCCTGGCTGTCGATTGTATCCTAGATGTTGATAAAGAAAATATAGGCAATACTATTATGGAGTCATCAATAAAGTATCTTGCAATATCAGTTCGCGCACAGTATCAATGGTTTCCGGAACAACAACTGATTTTCGACGACCTTCACGAAATTCGTCTTCGAGGGAACTACGTCCACGATTGAATTCACCACACCATCAATAAACACTGGTCCTTGATGGAGCTTTATCGCCAAAAATTGAATTAAGTTCCTCCATGCACTGTTGCTGAGTTAATCCACGTCGAAAGTTGTAAAAAATAATCGCACGAAAATGTTCACGACTTAATTCCATTTTTGGGCCGAGATGTATCTTTTAAGTTACTGTAAACAACACAAATAACACTCGTATGTCAAAACGTTCTGAGTACGTATAACCTCAAAAATGTCCAACTTTACGATAGAGCAGTCAGTTGCCAGATTGCAACACCAGGGTTGTCAAATCCCGAAATATAAAAGGCAACCCTCGTGATATAGCTACGTAATCAGTAAACATGATTGTTTTCCTAGATCCGATAATGGGGCCCCTTGTAATATTTTAAGTTTTAAGAGAGCTCTCTTTCAAAGTAGGTAATTAAAATTTTTATTTAATGTAGTTAACAATACATTCACATTGAAAATCAAAAATATTAGGCATGTACCTAAATAGTTTCACGAATTCTGTCTGTTATTCAATGACATAATACTATGAAGTGTTTATTCTCTATACCAAAGATTAATCTACACAATAGATAGTCAGCGTATATGGGACATAAAACAAAAATTGAAACTGTCTCGACACGAGCTACATCTATTAGAAAAACATGCAACCATGGAAATTATGGAAATTGTAGATGGCGTTATATGTATTGTGTTGAAATAAAATAATCATATGGGCAATGTTAGACAAGGACGAGTATACTTTCCCCTACGAGGTGGGAGTTTGTTTTTATATTATAGGTATAATATATGTACTACTGTGCAGCAGTGTTTTTTGTTTAAAATTATATGGTATACGTATACCTATCTACGCAAAGATTAATGTGTATGGACGAAAATAAAAGAAATTACTATAATAGTATAAATATACAGGGCTGGTTTATTAAATGTTTTAGACAATAATTTTAAATGACTAAAATAATATTATTTTAGTCATTTAATTTTAAATTTCGGATATAAGGATGCATCAAAAAGTTATATTTAAATTAACGAAATTTGGCGTTATAGATAGGACTTCCGGTTATTACCTGATTCAGTTTTAAGGATCAAACTCAAACAGCAGATTCAACTTGTCGTTAACATTATGAAAAAATAAATCTCAGAGGCGGGTAAATTAAAGGGGCATACAGGCGTGAAATGCTACCCTAACTTTTTTATGCACATTTTTTGCGTGTGTTTTAATTCGGAGATGTAAAATCTAACAAATTATATACGTAATAAATGTATCCTTCTGTGATATTGATAGAAAGTCATCGTTATCGCGTAATATCGATTTTAAGAAATGTTAATATTAAAAAGGCTGTGCTTTTTACAAGTTGCTGAAGTAAATAAGGTTTGAAATTTCCAGCATGACAATAATTATTTAAAAAAATACGGTTTCGAAATGCAGGATGTAAAAAATTAGAATTTTTAATCTGTTTTTAATGAAAATTTAAATCTATTGAGAAATATGGTTCAGGGTTTTTGTGAAATGTATTTTACTCCAAAGATTCTACTCATCGATTATAACCGAATTAATTTACTCAAAAATATCTATACTAGTAAAATAACACAATTATCACAATTAGGTTCAAATTCTGCAACGCCGAATTGAAAAAAAACTTAAAGTCTCCCTAATATTGGTTTTTGTGCAATGATCATAAAACTTTAAAAAACTAACGATTTATGTAGATTGTATTGTTAACACGTTTCGTAAAAAGCTTTAAAAACCCACCAACAGGGTGTTAAAAGTATCACGACAATAACTTTTTTCATGTTTTAACAAGTACAATCGTCTGCTTCAGATTGATCCTTAAAAACTGAATAACAGTTTCTCTATATAAAAAAATAAAACTCGTAAATATCATCCCCAAACATTTAATTTGAATACAATTACATAACACCATATTTGAAAGTAAATAAAAAAAAACAGCATTACCTAGTTTGACAGATTTGCAAATTGCAAATCAAAGTATCTATGTATACAGGGTGTTGCATAAGTACTTGTACAAACTTTAAAGGGTGATTCTTTGACTAATTTTAAGATACAAATTTCATATGTACATGGGTCCGCTACGGCTTGGTTTTCGAGATACAGGTAGTTCAAAAAGAATATTATATTTAGGATTATATGCTTGTTCAATAGCATCGCAATTTGGTGCAATTCGGGATACAGGTGTATTGATGACACCAGAGCTGTCAAAAGAACTAATAAAAAATACGAAAAATAACAAAATACAAATATCATTCAAAAGACAACAATGCACATAATAGTCGGTACCAAGCCAAATAGGTAGTAGGTAAATATAGATTTATTTTGTTTCGGGCTTGGGCTTGGCACCGACTTATTGTAATCAAAACTACCCACCAAACGGATACATTTAATTTTACGCAGATGCTCAAAATGTTAACTTTCTTTCATTAATAGAGACCTGTGAAGTGAGCTTACCTCTTACGCCCACGTATTAAGTACTAAGTTTCAGTTATCAGTTATAATTTTTTATTTTCCAAGAAAGCGAAACGAGATATTTAAAACGGCATTGCGCCGCCCTCATGTATACCTTCGGGGGCGGCATCGAAAATCGCTACACGTCACAAACTTGTAAATGCTTAGAACTACCCCTATATCAAATTTCTATTTTCTATCTTTTTTGTTTCATACCCAAAGCCCTATTCCTACCGAACTTATTATTTACCCGAAGAAACATTAAAAAGAAGTAAAATTTAAGTACCTAAACCGATAAAGTGGAACTTATACCTGATGATAGACAGACTATTATAATAGGTATACCTAATATAATATAGGTAGCACTGATAATTTTTTTATTATAGGTATTATAAGCTCTACAACAATCTTGTTACATCTTTGCCACATTGTCTACGTGAAATATTTAGCCAAAAGTATGTTTCTATCTAAAAGCTTTTCATTTAACGATTGTTCGCCACTGATCATGGGACTGGTCTAGTCTTGAAACATGTATGACATGGATTAAATATTATTATATTAAATTTAATTCATAGAGATTAGGCTTTTATTTCAATACTGTACTTGTAATAAATCACCCTGTGTGTTTCTTTTACCGACGAATTGGCAACAGCACGACACACACCACATTCGCTTGTTTTTTTTTCTACCCTCCCTGCGTATCCCCTCCAGATTAATACAGAATTTCATCAATTTCTCTCTCTGACAATACAGCATTGCCGGTGCATATCTGTTGCAAATGATCTAAATAATTGTTATACGTTGCGTTTTGTTTTTGATATTAATAAACTACAAAACGGTTTCTGGCTGTGACAATACTGCTCTATGTTTTACACGCTAGTCTACGCCACGTAGTGGCAGGCATACTTAGAGATGTTCTGATTTTAATGCATTGGGCTGACTATCTATTGTGTAGATTAATCTTTGTCTATACCTACAGATTTGTAAGATACAGACAAATTAAAACATTTTTCGCCAAAATTATATGAAACTTTTAATAATCTGTACTGATTGAGGAGTCTTCCTTCAATTTAATGTGAACAGGAAACCAGAATCACTGTACAATGAATATATAGTTTAACTACAACGTAGAACTATATACATACACGGTGTGCGCTCTTTAAATCGTAGAATTGTGTTGATAAAAAGCTTGTTTCCAAGCCGCTAGAGGCGCGTTGGTTGAGTTTATTTGACAGTAGTTGTCATGTCGAAGTTCGATATTACCTCAAAGACCAAAAATTTCACGCAAAACTAAGCAGCCAGTGTGTAGGCAGTCATAAAGTACGTATTTTAAAATTATTGTTATTTGTACAGGGTGGCTCATCTCATCAGGGTGAACCAAACTTAGGTTTTTAGCTCTCCATATGATATATGTAATATATGTATATATGGAGACTGTTTTAACCAAATTTGGTACAAAAATACTATAGGACATGTCAAGGAGCTGGTTAGATTTTGGGAAACATTGAGCGTAGGCAAGGGGTTTAAAAGAGGGTTCAAAAATTAAAAAAATTCATAGTTCTTAAACTTATCCGAAATACTGCATAATTTTTTACGCATTTAATTGAATATAACCTAAAATATTGAACATAAAATATTAGATCACATTGGCGTTCGAAAATAGTGTAAAATGGGGTAAAAAATATTTTAAACAAACCTACTTCTTAAACAAAGCACCTATAAAATGTGTCATAAATAACTTACTTTCATAGGCGTTCGTAAATAGTCGAAAAGGGGTCAAAACACAAAAAATATATATTTCCCAAACTTATTCGAAATATGGAATAATTTTTCATAGTTGTGATAGAATATAACCTAAAAAATGTTATATAAAAGAATTGGTTCACACAGGCGTTCGAAAATAGTCTAAAAAAAGGGTCAAAAACGAAAAAAAAAAAAGGTTTCTCAAATATACCAGAAAAATTGGCTAATTATATATACCTTTGATATAAGACAACCTAAAAAATGTAGCATAAAATTTTTATTTACATAGGCGATCGTAAATAGTAGAAAAAGGGGTAAAATAAAAAAAAATTCAAATGAAAATTTTTTTATATTTAACTAGTTGAATTGGTGTTAAAAATACACGACAAAAATTAATGTACCATAGGCGTCCGTGAAAATTCTATAAAACGGTCAGAAAAAAATTGTATCCGTGATAACTCAAAAACCACTTAATGGATTTTAACCACATTTGGTATGAAAATACTACAGTATATTTATAGGTGGTGATTAACGTTGAGCGTAGGCAAGGAGTTTAAAAGAGGATTCAAAAATTCAAAATAGTTCTTAAACTTATCCGAAATATTGAATAATTTTTCATAGTTGTGATAGAATATAACCTAAAAAATGTTACATAAAAGAATTGGTTCACGCAGGCGTTCGAAAAAGGGTCAAAAACGAAATAAAAAATGTTTATCCAAATATAACAGAAAAATTGGCTACTTATATATAGCTTTGATATAAGATAACCTACAACATGCAGCATAACAATTTTGTTTATATAGGGGTTCGTAACTGGTAGAAAAGGGGGCAAAATAAATTTTATAATAAGCCTCCAAAGAAGAAAAAGGCACAAAACCCGATACTTAAAAAAAAAGCTGATGTCTAAAACAAAACGAAAATTTATTAAATTTAGATAAATGACAAAAAGGTCAGAAAATTATTAGTTTTACACTTAAATATGGAGAGCTATTCGTGCCTCGAGGGCAACAGTTTATTTTAAATGGAAAGCCCTATTTATTATTATTATAAAATTATACAGAGTGGTTCAAAAGTTACCACTAGTATTATATGCAAAACATGGCGAATTCTAAGGCTTCTGTACAGGAACTGAAATAATTTAAACTCTGCTTCTTACAGGCATAGCTTTTTGATAGTTACCAACTTTTAGAAAAAGATAATTGTTAGTATATAGTGCAAAACCCGTATACAGGGTGAGTCCAAACTCAAATTTGCGTTTAACTCGAATTTTCCAAATGAGACACCCTGTATATAATATCAAAAACTGAAAGGAAAATTTATGGGTTTTTATTCTTATATAGCTTTTCTTATACCTAAAGCTATTAGTTTTTAAGATAATCTCATTTATGAAACAAACAACAGAAAGTCAAAAAAATCTACCTGATTGTGAATTTGTTGTTTCGGCCATTGGCAGAACATAATTCGCCGGATATAGTCATCGTCATTTTGTTTTTATGTAGAATTCTTTTGACTGAGCTTTGGCTTACCGATTGTTCCCGAGCAATTTCACGCGTGCTGATATCTTCTGGTTGCCTTCGAGCAGGATATCTTTCTTGGTAAATTATTTGCGCAAGTAAAACATTTTGCATATATCCTCCATATATCTAAATCATATCTATTAATTCATTTTTGGGAAAATTCATTTCAACCAAAATTTAATTTAGTAATTATTAATAAACTAATTGTTATAGGTAGGTACTTAATAGAATACACTTTTGTAATAAATAGCTTATGATTAACTGTCAATTATTATACCGGTTTTGATTACGATTATGATAAATAAATAACTATTAAAAAATAGGTTGAATTTGAAAATATTAATTTGGTGATTTTGTGTAATGGTTTCAATAACAAATATCAAAAAAATGAAATTAGGTATACCTATGCAAAATGATCACGTAAAGTCCAAATTTTCTAATATTTTTTTGTTTAAATGAAAATATCTAAAAAACTAATAGCTTTAGGTATAAGAAAGGCTATATAAGCATAAAAGCTTATCAATTTTCCTTTTAGTTTTTGACATTATATACAGGGTGTCTCATTTGGAAAATTCGAGAAAAACGCAAATTTGAGTTTGGACTCACCCTGTATACAGGTTTTGCACTATACCCTGTATATAGTGTGGCACAATAAAAAGGTTGGCACAGTATCTATAGAGTAAAATACAATATATACAGTGTGGCGCAAGAATAATGATCGCCACATGACTGTATATTATATTATTATTTTTTAACATCGAACTTTACTTATTTTTGATTTGTATGTGTTTGACATCTGTTTTTGGTGAGTTTTCATTTACTTATTATGTCACTTTTGTTATTGTTTCCCGGTCATTTTGATGTTTGTATATTTGATGTGTTTGTAGCTTTGTAGTGGCTGATGGTGGGATCTGCGACGTCCCTAAACATGTTCTACTTTTAAGATAATAAACAGTTTGTGGAGGTGACGTTGGTATTTTATTGCAAAACTAATGGTTTCATCCTAGGATTCCCTCAAACTCATATACCAAAATTTAGCTCAATTGGTTAAAGTGTTTAGGTGCTATCGTGGAAGAATACATACAGACACACACACAGACAGACAAACTTCCATCTGGAAATTGGCTTAATCATCTCGAGGAACTTCGAAATGTCTTTATCTGCGGGATCCCGACTTTCTGGGAATTTAAAACATAATTTACTGTCCCCACATAACAGGAAGCCATAAAGGACTCGTCAAATTATTAAATTTCCTACTACATTATATTAATCTTCTTTCTATCTTAATATTATAATATAACATACATAATCTTCGACACCCTGTATAGTATGTAAAAGGATATACCATGCTTTACTGTTGAGAAAAATATCCATATACCTACTTCGTACTACTTAAGTGTTCTGTTCTCCTAATCTATAAACGTTATTTGTTAATGCTAAAAAGTTGTGTTCTTTTTCCCCCTCTGTCATTTTTTCGCATACCAACCACATTGCCTTTATTTTCTAAAACGATATCTTTATTTTTTTTATTTATCAATATGTATTTATTATATTTATTTAATTAATGCTGTTCATTCATTCATGTTACACAGATCATTATCACAAATTAATTTTATGAGGTACATAGGAAATAAGCAGTTATTTTATTATTAAACAAACACAACACTTTAAAACCACTTACGTATTTTATTTGTCTATTATTAATCTGTAATTGTTTCATACAAAAGAGAACTTTTGTGCACATAATGAAACATACGATAATACAAAATATATAGGAGTAAAAAGTATCTGTAAAATGTGATGATATAAAGCGTGTTTTTTTTGTAGCTGATACTTATGTTGGCCTGATAATGCGTGAGCGTTGTTGATGTTAAAAACTCCTATGTGCTCACGACGGGGATCTTTTTTTGGTTCGTCCAGCTTCCGAGAGGTTCCTGTAATCAGTCTCCAGTGGCGTGCATTGTTTTTAAACGAGTTGAATTTATTTTCTAACTCTCGTTGATGTTGCATGATACATTATTTGGTTAAATTTTCCGTAAATTCTCTTAATACTGTGTAAAATAGTAAATAGGTAAGTACCTACTCATATGTAAAATGTATTGATAATCATGTGTTTAGCAGTGACAGGGACAAAAAAGTCTTGTTGACGTGATTTTTACTAGTTGTATGTGCAATGTTGTTGTTGTAATTTGTTATTGTTGTTTATAAAGACAACTTTATTTGAAAACCTCTTTCATGATCCCAAACTGATTGTAATAAAGTAAAAGAGTAACTTGCCTTAACGTGTACGTAATAATTATGTTCTCCTGTTACTCAAACATTGATAATTGTTGTTAAAAACCTCCTATCTCCAAGCGAAATATTATTTCAACTACCGGGTCCGCCATCTAACGTTTTTTTTTCAACTAGTGCTTATTTCGTGAAGGGTAACACTTGGCTCATGTCTGATTTGACAGATAATTAGTTTTATCCTTCCGCTGAACGAATATGGTTGTGTATACGCTTGAACAACGCTGGGAAATATTGCGACATTACTTTGAAAATCATGGTAATGTTGCAGAATGTGTGCGAAAATTGCGTACGGATTTTGGAAGAAGAGAAGCACCGTCAGCTCCGTATGTTCGTTATCTCGTGAAAAAAGTGAAAGAAACTGGCATTCTCATCGTTAAACCAAAGCGTGAAAAGCCAAAAACAGTACGTACACCCGAGAATATTGCTGCTGTGGCAGAAAGTGTGCGTGAAGCGCCATCAACATCAATTCACCGTCGGTCTCAACAATTGAACATTTCGGAGACATCATTGAGACGAATTTTGCATAAAGACCTTGGTATGACGCCATACAAAGTCCAATTGGTTCAGGAGTTGAAGCCAACTGACCATCCAATGCGTTTTCGCTTCACTCAGTGGGCCTGCGATCGACTTACAGAAGATGCCGATTTTGCCAAAAAAATCATCTTTTCAGATGAAGCTCATTTTGATGTTGGCGGGTATGTAAACAAGCAAAATTGTCTCATTTGGGGCACAAAAAACCCGCACGCATACATTGAAAAGCCGATGCACCCAAAACGAGTCACTGTTTGGTGCGGATTTTGGTCCGGAGGCATAATTGGGACATTTTTCTTCGAAAATGAGCAAGGAGTGGCCGTTACAGTCAATGACGATCGTTATCGGGCCATGTTGAACGAATTTTTGTTCACAAAAATTGAGGAGGAGGATATTGGCAACATTTGGTTTCAACAGGACGGCGCTACGTGCCACACAGCCGAAGCTACACTCGATGCTTTGCGCCATGTTTTTGAATATCGCATTATCAGCCGCAGAGCTGATGTCGTTTGGTCACCTCGGAGCTGCGATTTGACACCGTTGGACTATTATTTGTGGGGTGCCGTCAAAGATAAGTGTTATGCCGACAAGCCAGAGACAATTGACGCTTTAAAGTACAGTATTCGTGAAGCCATTGGTGAAATACAGCTGCACACAATCGATAATGTGCTTAAAAATTGGACCGATCGTGTAGGCTACTGCATGGCCAGCCGAGGCAGCCATTTGAATGAAATTATTTGTCATTATTAACCGGAAGGATTGTACTTTCAAATAAAAAAAGAAATTTGAGAAAATATTCAGCAGTTTTTTTTTATAGCATTTTCAAAAAAAAAAAGTTATCTGGCAGACCCAATATATCAAAGTGTTGGTATAGACTGGTAGTATTTTTTAACCGACCCATCTCTCAAAAAATATATAACCGTCTCTGTAGACGGTTCTTACAATATCCAGACGTCATAATAATATGTATATCATACTATTATTATTTAAAGGCTTTAAACAGTACGCATAATTAGTTGTATTTTACGTCTCTGTTTCCTTAATACAGCTAGTCGCTAGTTTAGTGTTAAAACGATCTAACCCCACCCAACCCAACGATTTAGTTTAGGCTTTCCTACTATTTGGAGCGAACTAAGGTCGATAGGGGTCACAGCTCTAAAATATTTTCGGTTAAACCGAATATTAACGTCAATTTGCTTATTTGTAATAACCCAACATAATTATTACATTTTTCGATTCTACGTACGACGAGGTAAAATTCGAGACAGACTTATACCTATATCGTCGGGTTGCTACAAAAACAAGATAACTCCCATATTATAGTTTTTAAGATATTAGTGTTTTAAACTTAAAAGGGATATGAAAAATCAGCGAAACTAAAAACTTTTTATTTTGTTATCACATTAACTTTCAAACAAACTTTATAATAATTACAAAAGCAAAAATAATAAAAATTTTCACAATATATTTTTTATAAATGCAAAACTGTATTTCCTGTTTATTTTTTCAGCTTGTTATTGGTCTAGGTTTGCTGTATGCTTTTGATAGTCTAATATTATTTAATTTCCATGTATTCTGATTTATGGTCGTATCTGTACTGAAGAATCCAAGGCTTGGATTTAAGATACTTGAAGCACCTGACTTTTAAACACACACACAGAGAGAGAGAGAGAGAGAGAGAGAGAGAGATACTTTTTCACCAAGAGTGTTTTTAATTTTGGTTTTCATTATTAGTTTCGTTATTTTTTCTATGTGTAAGATATCACTAAATTTTAACTTGATTTTTCTCCAAACTTAAGCACTCATTTTCTAAACAAGAACTCAATGCCTCACAAGCACAAGGAAGTTACAAAAATGGAAACTCTAATGCGGCCTTTTCATTTTCTCCTACAAATATAACATCTTGTCAAATAACAAAGTTATTGCAACATAGAAATTATCGTAAATACCTTCACACACACAAAAGAAGGAACCCCTCCATGTGTAGTGGCAAAAGAAGATAAATGCTAAATGTTACAATTAAGTACGGATATAGATGTTCATATCGGAACAAAATTAAATTCATTACAATATTTCGGCAATCATCAGTACAGCCTAAATAACATAAGTGACAATTATCGCGTTTTTACCGCGTAAGGCAATAATAATGTTTCCTAGATTCAGACAGCAAATATCATTATATGCCACATATCTTATTACTGCAGTCAAATATTCAACAAAATACACAATCACAATTTTAAATATAATACACACGGCCATATAACTTGTTTCATCTGGTTAGATTTGGGTCAAAATGGAATTATCCTATTTTTACACACGCTTACTGACCCTTTCAGTGTGTAAGGAACTTATTTTGTTTGTGCAGTAGAAAAAGGTGAAATTTGTATGTACAAAAATGCACTTAACTAAAAAATGTAAATAATGGAGTTATCTTGTTTCTGCAGTAACTTGACGATATATGTCTAGCCCTTTTTGGCAATATTTTATGTTGTATGTCAAACTTTACGTTTAAATGCATTAAAACAGTCGTAGAAAAAGTATAGTGCGAAACTCACATGAAATGATCATTTCCTACTCGCATGATTAAACGCTCATACTCGTAGGAAATATATGTCATTTTTTCATGTTCGTTGCACAATATACTATTTTATCTTATCTTATTTGGCATTCAAAATACAGATAACCTTGTAATGTTAAAAATGTGTAGTTTTTGAAATATTGACAATTTAACATATTTATGTACAATTGACCTAGTTGGCTATGAAAATAATGAAGTTTTAAGCATCACATTCCTGTCACAATGCTGTCACCTAACGTTAGATACAAATATTTAATTATATCAAGCGAATACCATTCATTTTAGTATGTCATTTAAAATTATTCAAATCACTATAATAGCACAGTTAAACAGTTAGTTCTCTTCGTGTCGGCACGTCTGATGTACATGGGTACAAAGCAGTATAGTATCTTATAGTATATATAGATATAGTATATACAGGGTTATTCACGCCACACGATACGGAACATTGTGGAAAGTTTTATCCATGGGTTCGATAAAAATGATTTATGGCTACATTTTAAAAATATTGTGAATCTATACAGGGTGTCATAAATATAAGAAATGAACCATAGTTGTGTTTTTTAAATGGAATGCCCTGTATATGAATATATTTTTAGATTCCCCGTTCAAAATAAAACGAACTTTCATTAACCTCTCACCTAAACCTGACAGTTTTTTAAATATTTTAATTTTCATAAAAATATAGACATAATTTCAATGAAAAAATCCACACCTATTCGTTTGTTCTTTTTAAGCCAGTCTGGGCTGATAAATATACCCACTCATCACTTGTTACGCCAAATATACAAAACCCCCCATACTAAATACAGGGTGTCCAATAATATATGTTATATTGAAACAAAGTTTAATTATAAATAACTTGTTTATTTCAAATGGAACATCCAGTACATGAGGTCAAAATTAGATGCACAAAGTAATTATCTGTCAAATATTATAATACTTTCCTATGGATAACTCTAGACGTTTTCGTGGAAAATGCACATATTCATATTATTAGGCGAATTTTTAATTGAACCTGTTAATTTCATTTAGACCACCCTGTATATGATGAAGATTAAATTAATTATATATTAATCACTATGAGGTTTTCCTATAGATATGTATGTTTTTAATTTTGCAACAAAAAACACATATTGGTAGTAATAGGAAGAATTTTTCAAAATTATAATATTTGTCAAGTCAGCCTTGAGAGTTTGACAAACCATATATTTACACAATAACATAATAAATAAATACATTTTTAACTTAAATAACAAGATATACATAAATACTAATACATTTTATAATAAATGTTCAAAATGATTGGACTCTAGGCACATTTGAATCCTTTTTTTAAATCCTTCAACCACTGTAACCTCGGTTAACGCTTCTAAATACTTAGTTTATTTGCTCCTTCATCTCCTCTATTAAAAAATATATCATTTTCGATGATTTTGTTCCTGCCCATGTACAAAATTCAACACGATTTAAAATCAATATTGAAAAGTTCTTGATGCAGTTGCACTGTGTTTGGATGGTATCTTTCGTTAAACTGCCTTAACAGGCTCTCGAAGACCGATTTTTTATGAAAAATCCCCAACTCTTAGGTAAGAATTTTCAACAGACTATTTGACAGTAAATATCAAATTAAAAAAAATGTATTCTGTTTTCTCAAATTCTCATGGCTGACTTGATAAATATAATTTTGAAAATTCTTCCTATTTGTCCAGTTTCATTTAATATTAACCTTTAACTTAATCGTGACAACGTCGCATTCTATTATTCTGTTTTTGACAATAGAGCGCTTGACGTAACAGTGTAACAAGTGATGAGTGGGTATATTTATCAGCCCAGACTGGCTTAAAAAGAACAAACGAATAGGTGTGAATTTTTTAATTCAAATTATTTTTATAAAAACACAGGTTTCCCATTTATTTTGTATGATCTATCTCTTAGTACTTTCTGTTTCCCTAATACAGCTGGTCGGTTGTTTGGTGCTAAAACGATGAACTTTGATCGTTAGTTACGGGGGGAACAGCATATTCAAAATCGTGAATAGAGAATATAAGAAAGAACCTATATGTGTGATTTAGACAAAACTGACATATGGAAAAATCGGTGGATCACATTTTTCCGGCCATAGACCCTGTTATTTTCAGCATAAAGAATTTTTAAAATATTGTACGGCATGGAGGTATTGTTATGAAAAGTTAAAATGGTGCGCCTATGGACGGCGGAGGTCGGCATTGACTTTACAAAGGAATATGGGGTTGTGGTTTTTTATAGCATTATATACTGAGATTGGAATACTGTTACTTCCAAATATCAACACAAATACTGTTACTTAGTATACAGGGTGTTATTTTTACCTGGCGATAATAGAGAATCGGATAGTTCCTAATGTGATAGCGTTTCTTAGATCAAATTAAAATCACCTACAGTACAGTAGAAAATAAATTCAAACTTCAAATAAAATATTGGAATGTGAAATTTCACGTACGATCGGCAATTGTGTTTTTTCTTTCGTCTTACGTCCCAAGAATTACTGTTTTCCTGATACAGGTAGAGTTAAATTCAAAGTGTTGTTTGAGCACGTCACAGTTGTGGCCACGCTCTTACTTTTTTAATTTATTTTAGTGCTGAAACACAACTCCCAAATTCCTTTCAAAGCAAACCAAGCCGAGGATTTGAGTTTTCCTCATCAGATTCTGACTTGATGACAATGGGACTACCTTGAGAGTATAACCCCAGATAAAAACTTACTAATCTGGGGTATAACCTATTAAACAAACAAAAAATTGTGTGTTTATTACATTTTAGTCATTTATGTTGCCCTAATATAAATAGTCGGTTACTTGTTCTAGAATACGACCGACCCGACCGCCTGTTTTTGAATTAGGTATTTTGGTGTCAATAACCTATATACAGGGTGTTAGTAAATAAGTGCGACAAACTTCAGGAGGTAATTCTGCATGAAAAAATAATGACAGTTTGCTATATAAACACTTGTCCGCAAATGCTTCGTTTTCTGCTGAGATACAGTTAAAGTTTTTCTTAAAAACTGAAGATGTATTGATTGCTCTGAAACCGGTGGAGATATGCAACTGAAATTTAGTGGGTGTTAAGAGGTAGTTATTGCACATTTTTTGTCATGCAATTAAGAATTTTATGTTCATCAGTGGCGCGCATCTCAATTTTTTTGAAGAAAAAGAAGGTACGCCACTGGAATTTTTCAAATTAAAAATCATTTTGGAATTCGTCTTTCAATTTGTGATAAAAAATCTTTCTTGTTTTTTTATCTTAGGGGGCATTTGTGCAACGAAATGTCAAAGTAGCGTTTCTTTATTATTAGTATAACCGGAAGTCGTACAAATATGACAATATTATAGACTGATAAATTGGGTTGACCTGAGTAACCACTTACATTTTCGAAATAATACTTTTCCCAAAACTTCTAAGGTACCGTCGACTAGCAATCACCCTGTATGGTATATGCTTACGGGACACCATGGGTTTATTATGGCTTATATCAAAGGTATATACCATACCTAGCTATAAGCGATATTATGTATTAACTTGATTTGGTATACGTCTTAATAATTGCTGCTTCCCTAATAGACCGGTCGGTAACTTAGTGCTAAAACGACGAACGACGAAAACGAAATCAATCGAGATTGCGGATTGGTCATCTATTTTTGTCCTATATTTTTAAAAATAAAAATCATATGTGGGTGCAGCTATGATTACTTTATACTAGAGGAAGGGTCCAATTGCATTTGCCTCGCATAGGGCATGAATTCCTCAAGAAATCACCAACATATTATGCTGGTTGATATTAATAATAATATAATCGATGAGTAGAACCTTTGGCGTAGAACACTAAACTAATAATAATAAACTTTATTCATCAGCTACAACAGTGGTACCTACATAGAACGCGTCAAAATAACATACCTAACTAAGCATCAATCAGTAACTTTCATGACACATAATCATTTTACATAACTAATATTTTTACATTCACAATCTACAAAATAAATAATATTCACAATGACAAACAACAAGTATTATATCACAGAACCACTACTATCACTACAATTAATTATAGCTAAAAGATCCACTCAACGAATAAAAACTTTATTCCAAAAGCCAGTTTTTAACACTGCATTTAATTTTTTTCGGATCACGAATTAGTTTCAGATGCTGCGGCAGGTGATTAAAAATTTTGATAGGCATTACCAACGAACCATTTGCCAAAAGGGCGCAGGTAGTCTTAAATTCAACCTATGTCTTAGCTGATGGATATTTGTCCTGTGCTTTCAAATTTATTGATGTTAGAATAAACATAGGTGAAACTCTCCAATATATAAATTGAGGTAATAGTTAAAATCTTTAAGGTCTTAAACAATTGACGGCAAGAGCAGATTTAAATGACATTGTCCAAATGATTCTTTTTTGCAAAATTAATACTTCTTCTATGCGTCGCGAATTACCCCATACCACCACTGAATAGGATAATAGAGAATGGACATGTGCAAAATAAAAAGATAATAACACACCAAGACTAAAGAAGCCGTTGAGTTTCCATATCAAAAATGACAGTCTGCAGAGCTTCTTCGAAACAGTCTCAACCTGCCCGTACCAACTTAAGTGCGAGTCGATCTCAACACCCAAGAATCTCACTGAAACTCTCTGCACAAGGCGGCAATCCGCATTCTGATCTCGTAAGCTATAGTCGACCTCTCTAGTCAAAAAATGGACGTGATTAGTTTTTTTTGAAGTTTAGCACTAAGTTATTACGGCTACAATAACCTCGCATATCCTCTAAATATTCGTGCCCCTTGTCACTCAAACCAAAGATTAATGTGTACATTAATCTTTGCTCAAACTATTAATAGTATTAGCAGAGACCAGTGCTGAAGTATCGTCTGCAAAAAGTGTTATATCATGAGCGGATTTTATTTGTGAGGATATGTCAGAAATAAACATAATAAAAATCAGCGGTCCCAGTGTACTACCCTGGCGAATGCCAATGTTGACCTCGCGAACTGACGACTCAAACATGGAACCGTTACTGATGAGACTTACTTTCTGCTTTCTACCGGAGAGATATGACGTTATCCAACTTAAAGTTGTTCCTCGAACACCGAGATAGTAAAGTTTATGATGGTTTACAGTCTCAAAAGCACGTGTATAATCGAAAAATCAAACCTGAGCACCTATTTACAAATGCATTTTCAAACACTTTCAAGAAAACATATTATAGGCCTGATATTCCTCTATAGTTTTCAACGCTTTTCGGATCTTCTTTTTTAAAAATTGGAACAACTTTGGCCAGTTTTAATTAAATGTTGCGAAAATTTTCTATCCAAGAAAAAACAATTAATTAAATGAGCCAAAATTGACAACTAGTCTTCAAATGTTTTTTTTTTGTTTTAATTCAAAATGGATAAAGTATATTATAATATGTTTCCCATTCATTTGTATGATCTGTACCTCCTAGTAATTTCTGTTTCCTTAATACAGCTGGTCGGTTGTTTGGTGCTAAAACGACACAAGTGTTTCCTCGCAGGTGTATATGAGAAAGCCGCGGGAAGCGGACAGGGAATAAATGTAAATGTCTTTATTAAGAAGGCATAATATTCATCCTGTAACCAACAGTTTTAGATAAAATTACGGGCTTTTATATTTATTTTAATTTTTAAACTAAGTGCATTTAGGTATAGTTATAATATTTTTTCCATTCATTTTGTGTGATCTACTTCTTAGTAATTTCTGTTTACTTAATACACCTGGTCTGTTGTTTGGTTCTAGAACGACACAAAAATGCGCCGACGGACATCGTTATGTTTTCTCCTCTTATACGGAGGGAAGGGTTGAGTTAAAATTTTCCTCACAGGTGGGAGAAAAAGCGGGTAGCGGAAATTTGTTTTGTAAAAGTTTATTTAGACACAGTATCACAATATTTTTTTGTTTAAAAAACAATTAAAAAACCAGTCTCAAATTAATTACTCCAAATGATCATTCTAAGATTTTGCTTCCTTGATTTCAAAACTATTCACCGATATTTGGTTCGTCCTGGACCACCTTTTTGTATATTTATTTATATATTTAATTATTATCCTACTTTTTGCTTTGCTTATTAATCTATTGGAATTTTTTCTAGTTATTACTATTACTACAGTTATTTGATTTTCAATTTCTAATTAACACATGTTTAGGCATCCACAAACAATTTATCGTTTACTTTTGTTCGTGTTAAATTCATACTTTTACTTTCGAAAATATTTACTCATCTCAAACTTCCATTGAATCCAACCCTGTATTTCCACCCATCTTAATATACCTACTACGTTCCTTATCACCTGAAAAATAAAAGAAGAAATAAGGACAAGCAATCAGAATGCGATACGACTTGAAGCTTTACGAATCTATTAAAATTAAATTGTGAATGTGTAGTTACTCTTGATAATTATTATAATTATTATTTTTATAAACGATAACCGTGCACGGTCTAAACGCGAGTGCTTAAATACAAACTGAAGAACCTGGAAAACTTTTGGAATTTTCCCGGTGAGTTCCCTTTTACCTATGTATTTCCCTACCTTTTTTTTCTCTTTCTTTATTTTATTACGCAACTGGTTGAATCCTATAAAATTATATAGTCCAGAATAAAACAGATATTAAAATAACTTTTGAGAGTGCTTTTAAAATATCTACATATTTAAACCACAGGAATTTATTTGTCACAGTATCAATGTTTTTTAAAACTTTTGTTTCAAAAACAATTAAAAAAACGGTTTCAAATTAATTACTCCCAATGATCAAAGATTTAAATTAAAATAAAAACCGCAGGACTTCTAGAGCATCATGTGTTTGTTGATCACCAACGAGTAGGAGTCAATTTTTTATGGTAGTTTCTGTCTTTGTTGTACTTTGTAAAAGTGCCCATCTTTTACTTTGCCGCACAGGTAAAGTATTGTAAAAGATTAATGTACATGTACATTAATCTTTGGTATTGTGAACGCGCAAAAAAAAATAGAGATAAAGACGGATATAACCATTTTGAAGTTCCCTGAGACGATTAAGACCACTTCCTAATGGAAGTCTGTCTGACATTATTATTATTATGTAAGAAGCACTTCATAAATAAAGCCTCTCGCTAGAGAATTGAGGCGTATCCAGTGTTGGCAAGTTTTAATGCAGTTATTATTACTTGATGCATGGCCATTGTTAGTGAATTTAGACACTAGGTGTCGCAGCGGTGTGAAATTTGCAGCCAATGCCAGCAGCCAAAATTTCACCGCTACATTTTCAAATAGCAGTAGTGGTCGAGTGATATATCATTTTAAAGCATTTTTATCTGCATTAACACATTGGTAGAGTGTTTGCTTCGCATGCGGGAGGTTATGAGGTCGAATCCCAGCTTTGTTTTTAATTTTTGAATAAAGTAGTTAGTTTGTTACGTTAGTTTATTGGAAATAATACAATTATAATAATTAAAATTCTGTTTCGTTACGCAGGTCATATATTTTTGATTATATTATATCATGTCGGGAAAGTTTTGGGGCGACACAACCTATTTTTTTCTATGTATCATGGATAACACTCATATTCGCAGCGCCATCATAGCATTGTCCTGAACGGTATCTTGATGACCGCTTCGTTTTTTCAATATGTACCTACTTATTATATGATATTTCGCACGCCGGGAACTGTCCGGGCCGTGAACACTACTAGATACGTCACTGAGGGGGTTGCATAAATGCAATCCCATACACAATCGAGCCGGCATATTTTTTTGGTACGTGAAAAACGGGCACCAACCACCAAAAGTGAAATGTGCGATCTATCAAATAAAATGTTTAAAATTTTATCAATTATAATATGCTTGACTTTTGAATCAAACTGTATAAAATTTTGTAACTAGAGGTTTCCCTATAAACGCTTCGGTTGTGTCACCCCAAAACTTTCCCAGCCAGATTTTTCGTATTTTGGTAATTTATTTTTGAAGATATCCCTGAATGTTTTTTTGTTCGTTTTAATTAAAAATTGATAAGATATATTATAATATGTTTTCCATGCATTTTGTGTGATCTACCTCTTAGTAATTTATGTTTCCCTAATACAGGTGGTCGGTTATTTGGTGCTAAAAGATCCCGAAATGCATCGATGAACATAAATAATTATTTTTATGTTTTCCTGTCATATGGAGGGAACAGTCCAGTTAAAATTTTCCTCGCAAAGAAGGTTTGTGTTATTTGTTTGTATTGTAAAGAAAAAATTCGGTTGTGTCCGTCACCCCAAAACTTACTTAATTTTAAAATTAATCAATAACCCCAAAAACCCTTATAGAATTACTGTTTTTAATGATATTTTCTCTTGTGTGCAATTAATAACAAACCAATACTTATGTAACTTATGTACAAACATAACAACTCTATTTATTCTATTAACGAAACATAGGTAACATGTGCTTTTGTAATTTCGGTTTATTTGTAAGCTGCCGCTTAGCTTGGCTTCTATTTTTTGGAATGACAGATAAAAAGCGGAATTAGATAGATGACAGCGTTAGTTAAAAATTCGGCGTTCCCAACAACACTAAGTGTCTGTTTACACACAATAAAAATAAAGTTCGGTTTACATACATAATAGTATACCTACAAATAAACATTAAACAATTACTCTATTATATTCTATTAAGAGTTATAAGTTCCAACTACCTAACTGGTGAAATTTTATACGCAATTTTCTCGAGAATTATGGAGGCAAATATCAAAAGTAGCATATCGCTGTAAAGCAGAGAATGTTGGACTGAATTTATTTCCACATAACAACAAATCAAAAGACTTACCGTAAACTTTTAATTAATGTGTGGTATCCCCACCGTGTTTATCTGTCCTATTATTTCTGTTCCTCTGATACATCTGGGCGGTAATTTGCTGCTAAAACCACGTAGAGGAATTTTTTTATCTCTCGTACCCTCTCTTTGTGCACGGATTTTCTTTCCATGATTTTCTTTCAAGTAGAATGTCGACGTAACTTTTAAATAAAAAATATTTTCTCAAAAACTAAGTCTTGGGAGTCGCTCCCACCTAGATCATTCGAAGCAGTATTGTTTCGTACCAAACATGTCCAAGTTTCATGGAGATCTACCGTCTAGTTTGCCAGCAATTGGACTTTGAAAATTTACAAGTACCTATATGGGTTTTCCCCAATTTTATCAAAAACTAACCCTTGGGAGTCGCTCCTACCTAGATCATTAGACGAAGTATAGTTTAGTGACAAATATTTCCAAGTTTCATGGAGTTCCACCGTATAGTTTGACAGCAATTGGAATGTGAAAATTTACAAGTATATGGGTTTTTCTCAAAAACTAAGTTTTGAAAGTGGCTCCCACCTAGATTATTAGATACAGCGTAGCTTTAGGAAAAACATATTTAAGTTTCATGAAGATTTACCATTCGATTTGCTACTAGTTAAATTTTCATTTTGTTAGACATCTACTCTATATCATTTTTTTTAAAACGGTGTAATTATAGTTTTCCTAAGAACTTCCTAAGAAGAAGTTCATTTATTTGTAAATAAAATTGGTATCATGTTGATACACATTTAATATATATACAGGATTATTCACGCGGAATATTGTGGCGAAACTACGTGACTTGGACATTTTTAAAATTGGTTTCATATTATACCAAATAACCAAAAAGTATCAAAGTTGTGTTTTTTTAAATGAAATGCCCTCTATATTATTGCACTTTTAGATGCTCTTATCAAATTAAGTGTCTGTTTCATTAAGGTTTATAATACCTAAACCTTAAGATTGTTTAAATAAATTGAATTTTCTCAAAATCTAACCTAATTTTCATTTTTCAAATACTTGGGAAGTATTTAAGTCATGTTGACGAAATTAACTCTAAAGTGTAATAGTATATCATATTTGGTATTCCCCTTGCAATAAACTTGCAATCTTCTACAGGGTGTCCAAAAATGAAAACTACTCAAATAAGTACTTTAAGTTGCTATAACCTCATTAATTTAAATGGAACGTCATATATTAAGGAGATTGAACATGTTTCAAAATATGGTTTCAATATTACAGTTATATTTCTGAAATTACCTAGCAATGTACTTACTAATTACCTGTCGAATGGTATTAGGGTGTACTATAGCTAAGTCTGCGCGTTTTGGCAGAAAAAGCTAAATAATTTTTTTGTACACCATTTGGTTTGGTATAAAAGTCATTATGAATTATTGTTAATTATGAATAAACAGCATTGATGATAATAAAAAGCACAGATAAATTTCTACCAAAATATTCATAACATGTGTTCGAAATGTTGACCGTCCATTTCGAGACACTTCGATATTCTTTTTTGAAAACTACGGCTAACTCTGGTCAACATTTGCGGGGACCAGTTTGAAAAGCATCTCTTATGCGTATTTTCATATCGCGTGGTGTTGTTGGAGGCGTCTTGTAGACAATTCCTTTGACGTATTCCGATAAATAGATATCCGGAGATATGGGAGGTCAAGTTTTTCTGCCAATTCACCTGTGATGATAATGAGGCGGAGCTCCATCTAATTGAAACCACATGGTTGTTCTCCTGTTTAAAGGAATTTCTTCTAATAATACATGAAGTTGGTGTAGAAGGAAATCCAGTACCATCATACCATTTAACAATCCCTCAAAAATTAGGGTACTATTAAATGTCGGCCCAATGTTCCACCCCACACATCAATGGACCACTTATTGGGATTGCTGATGATTTTGTATTCATGGGGATTCGAGGCCGAATAATAATGGTCGTTGTGTCTGTTCACGAGACTATTGTTGTGAAATGTATATTCGTCACTCAATAACACATTATCAGAAATTGCTTCATTGGCTGCCACTTTATCTAACACCCACTTACAAAATTCAATTCTATTGTCAAAATCATTTCCATAAAGCTCTTGGCAAAGCTGAATTTTATAAGCATGAAATCTATATTTTTTAATCACTCGTGAAATACTTGCCTGAATAAAATATTGGTGTTTTCGAATATCTGATTTTGACTAATATGGGGATTTTCGATTACTGGACCAACTGTAGCAAAAATAGTTTTTCCATTTTCGGTGACAGGTTTTCTTGTAACGTAGTTCTTATAGCTACCACTTTCAGTTTCCTTAAACTGATTAAAAGTCTCTGAAAAGCAGCCGGTTTTGGATGATTTCGTATGGGAAACCTTTGAGCATGAACTCGAGAAGCCAATAAAGAATTTTGATGGCATTCTCCAAGAATCAATATGACATCAATACGTTCGTCTTTTGAGTAAATAATCTTCATTTTAACAAAGCAACACCAAAACTAACAAATTGTAAATCATTTAGTAAAGCATGAACAGTAAATTAAATGGATAAATAATTATAGGCCGAAGGACTTCGGTCAATGGCCTTTTGGGGTTTTGGACCAATAAAGTACGTTGATAAATAAAATAATTTATTTGACATTATGCATTCCATAGGCTACTAGATCCATTAAAACGTTTATTTAAAAAACACCAAATGGTGTACAATATAATTATTTGGCGTTTTTTGCCACAACGCGCAGACTTAGTTATAGTACACCCTAACACCATTAGAGAGGTAATTAGTAAGTACATTGCTAGGTAAGTTATCAAGTAATAATAACTGCATTAAATCTAGCCAACACTGGATACTCCTCAATTCTCTAGCGAGAGGCTTTATTTATGAAGTGCTTCTTATATAATAATAATGTCAGACAGACTTCCATTAGGAAATCGTCTCAATCGTCTTAGGGAACTTCAAAATGGTTATATCCGTCTTTATCTCATTTTTTAAACGCATGCACAATACTTTCCCTGGGTACGAAAAGTAAAAATGCTTTCATTGGAAGGATCATCAATTATCATACCACCCTTGTATTTAAAATGAACAAGGATAAACCAACAGAATAGCATTAAAAAGTAAAATAAAAAAATCACCTATTGTGAATTATTTCCTATTCCATCAAGTGTGAAATTATGTTTATTTATTTATTACTACTAACGAGAAGTAGACCATGAATGAGATAAATTTAGCTTACAAAATCAAATAGATCGATTAGTCATATCGTCTCAATAGCCGTGATCGTCTAGTGGTTAGGACCCTACGTTGTGGCCGTAGTAACCCAGGTTCGAATCCTGGTCACGGCAATGTGCAGATACATTGTCACGGTAGAGACTATTTTTTTGTTTAAATTAATATTAATTTGCATTTAATGTTCAGGCCGACATTAATTAATTAACATGTTCATATTGCACTTTTTTATTGATAAATAAATGATTGTTTACAATCTAATATTCACTATTTGCTTGAATACAAAGATTTCCTGAGCCAGGGTTTCAATCCGAAGCCAGGGTTTCAATGTCAGAATTAAAACGATTTTGAAAAAGTTTAATTTCATTCGCAATGACATCAAAGTCTGAGAAACGAGTAGGTATATTAAGATTTACATTTAATTAATGATTTATAAAAAGAATATAAATAATAAATAAATAAAATATATATTTGTCAAAAAATCAAACATAATTTGTAGACGTAGGTATCAACAAACAAAACATAAGAATAATAATTAATACATACAGGTACATCTACATTCTACAGTTCAATATATATACATATATATACAAAACACACAATACAAACTACTATCCAGTGTGTGACTCGTTCAAAAATTAACGCATAGTAAAAAAGTCACCTACTGTATAAAAAACTTTTTCTAACAAATACGTTTTTAGAGCTTTACGGCATCGAGGAAGGGATGATAGCAATTTGATTTCCATTGGCAGATGGTTGTGCATTTTTTTTGCATTGTATCTAATCGAGCTTTTGATTAATTTGAAGGATGGGGCTGGCAGATAAAGATCATGTTCGGCGTTTCTAAGCAGATAGTTATGGAATAGTCTTTCAGAGACATCTGGCAGGTGTTTGCGGATTAAGCAGACCGATTCCAATATGAATAAGGAATGTAGTGTTAGTATTTTAAATTTTCTGAAAAAGTCCTGGCAATGGGCTCTATAGTGCATTCTCAGAGAGTATCGAATAGCTCTTTTTTGTAATCTAAAAATACGCCCAAAATGCGTTGCACAGGATGTACCCCAGAATGGGAGAGCGTATCGAAGATGGGATTCGAAGAGTGAAAAGTAGACTGTTATGGAAGTTGACAAGTTAAGTTCTTTGGAAACTGATCTTAACGCAAAACAAGCAGAGCTTAATTATAAATAGTGCTTCCAAAGAGTAGAAAAATGAACAAAACCCGATACTTACCAAAAATAGTTGATGTCTAAACCAAAACAAAAATTTATTAAATTTAGATAAATGACAAAAAGGTCATAAAATTATTACTTTTACACTTAAATATGGAGAGCAATTCGTGCCTCGAGGGCAACAGTTTATTTTTAATATCAATCCAAAAATGCAATGAAATACAGAGCATTCTATTTTAAAAACCATGACTTTGGTATGCTACTCTTTTCTGAAGCACCCTGTATATTTTAAAATATTTTTAAAGTGTTCTCTCAGTAAACCTACATAATGTTCCTGGTTTCTGCATTGGAAATTGAAAATTCTGTACAGTTTGGCCATAAAAGTTCATGGCGCCTGTGGTGACTTACCCTGTATACTAATCTTTACTATTTAACCTTTTGGTATCTTTAATATTTAAATTTTCACCTTAGAACCTTATTTATTGATTGTTTTTTACGTAATATTGTTTGGTTAATGTACCACCTAAAATCAATTCGGCTTTGAAATACCCAATTTCCGTAATTTAGAAAATAAAGCAGATGTCCATTTAGTTGAGATCACATAATAAAACCTTCAATTATTTCCGCTCCTGGCAAACGCAGCAGATGTTATTATATTGTCAGAAAACCCGTATAAGAAACAGGCCTTTAAGCGTCGAAACACTTTTTATATCATCTCTTCACATTCTACCTACACAGCCATATTCCTTTTTGGCATCATCCGATGACGCACCATTTACTAGGGCGAACCGAACCTCTTGTCTCAGTCTAGTAAGCGAGTTAGAAAAGGTGCGACCCACACCATAATCTCTCAAATCTCCACATATCTCTCTTCCTTTGCAGCTGCTCAGTTCTCCCACCAAGTGAATATTTGGAATTTTGCTTGTAAGTGCTGCTGGCTTGCTATGCCACAGTGGAAATGGAGTGAGGTTAACGGCACAACAAGGGGCGTAGCGCTTTATAATTTTTATGGTTCAGACATCTCTCCTATGTTCGAATTTAAATTTTTATTAAGAAATTACTTCCTTTTTCATCTGAAAAATGTCTTTGGAGTGATGAATCATTATTTAAGAGCGGATTGAGATTTTGTTGTCACGGGTACTGCTCGGGGAGGTGGCGTATTGTTTGCGTTATCTGACAGGTTTGCTGTTGCGGACATTGATGTATTGCTTGTGAAGGTTAAAGTCAGTGTGACTACTTAGATTATGGTGATTTATATTCCCCCGGCTCACATCATATGAACCGAATTTAATATTCCTTTTTATGTACGGTTCTTGTCTAATAAGTTTTTGCATAATTACATTTAATATAATGTCAGTGAATTTTAGAATTCAATGGCAGGTTGATGATGATAGTCTTGTCCTGAGCAGGTTTGATCTTGAGGTGTCGCGTTTTGAAGATCCTGTGGTGCCTGTTGATCCCCATCATCATCCACTTGATATTGAGTTATCACCGAATTACTTCGTGAAAAGATTAAAGGCGACGGAATTCTGCTGCATAAACTTTTGGAATTCGGCTTATCTGTCAATCTTGTAACATTTCTTTCAACTCTCTATGAACATAACTTGTATGTGGAATACCTAGTGTGGTTTCAAGTCCGATATTATCCGTGGAACATCTGGAGTACCGCAGGGTTCTGTGTTAATAACATTGCTAATGGCATGAAATGTCGCTCCCTACTTTTTGCTCATGATTTTAAGGTTTATTCACTGATTACCTCAACTTTTGACTGTCTTGAATTGCAGAATTATATGAATGTTTTATTCGTAAAAAAAATCCAATAAAATTTGTGTATAGCATTGACTCTGTTCCGCTTAAAATGTGCTGTGAGGTTAAAGATCTGGAAGTGCTCTTTGACGCAAAACTTAGTTTTGTGGGGCATCTGGTTGATATGGTTTCGTCTTCCTATAGAGTCTGGGGTTTATTATGCGAAATACAAACCATTTTGTCTTACCTAAAACTCTTATTTTACTGTATAATCCCTTTGTTTGATTGAAATTGGAATATGCGTCTGTCGTCTTGGTTATGCTTTGCACTTAGAGAGGATTCAGCGAAGATTTGTTAAATATTGGTGGTTGAAGTGTGCCGGAGTGTATCAAATCATGGGATTTCCGCGTGATGAACTTCTTGACCGTTTTAATTTGGTACCTCTTGATAAGCGGGGAGACCCGTGTTCCTATTCAAGATCGTGAATGATACATTTTCATTCGTAATTATGGTTCCAGATTCTACTTCCCAATCGCACGTACCTTCTTGCTCTTTTCGCCATTGTATGAGATATGTTCTGTTTGTGACTCGGTGAGTAACGATATTGATGTGTTTTTTCATACTATTTCTTATATTAAAAAAAGTTTTTTTTCAGATAAATAGTATTTGTTGTTAACACATTTGACTGTTTATTTTTCTGATTGTAATTTAGGTATATTTATGTTAATTTTATTGTTTGTTAATGTACCTGCCCTGTAATTGGATTTTTTCTGTTTGGGTACCTATTATGTTATCCAAATAAATAAAGAAATGGATTATTTTAAAAATAAAAAAAATAAATAAATGTTTCTATTAATGTTTCAATCTTTTAACCTTAATTTTAATTCATAATAAGTAAAATCTAGGCGGGATTCATTGGCATCAGCCCTTGTATCGTGTTGTAGTCGATCAGAATCAAATAAAGTCTTATTCTCTGCAAAGACTCTGAAATCATCAGCCCATAAAATCCCAACTAAGTGATTTAGAACTTCTGGTATACTTATCTTTTATTAAGAAGTTAGGTATATAACAAAGGACCGACATTACTCCTCTGAGGAACCTCTGAAGTATTATAAAAACCCTTTGAGGAATTTAGACCGATTTTAACAAACTGCTTCCTATCTTGAAGGTAAGACTTTATAAACATACAAGAAATCCCTTCGGGATTTCCCAGTCGTTTTGGGGTAGTCTTATCTATGACAAAAGTCATTGAGGGTTATAAATAAAGGGCGGAATATATGCAATATATATTTGCATATTTTGCATATTTTTTCAAATCTCATAAAAAATTGCATATTTCGGCAAAAATAAAATTTGTGTGCATATTTTTGCAGAAACTATTAGAACAGCATATCCCTTGGTGAACAAATTAATTTCAAATGTAAAGAAAGTGTTTTTGAAAGCACCTCTAAGAGTGCAGATCTATAGAGAGAAATTTCCAGGAGTTAGTTTACCTCCAGAGCCCGTAATTACTCGATGGGTAACATGGATTAAGGCCGCGATATTCTACGCAGACCATTTTGAAGCCATCAAAGACATAGTTTTAGATTTAGAAGACAATTCACAGTGTGTAGTGCAAAGTCAAGCAGTATTAATAATGTAAATTTAGCTACGGAACTTGTTTTTATTAAGGTTAATTTTAGTTTTATACCAGATATAATAACTTCGTTAGAAAGTAGGAATATAAGTTTAAGAGAATCAATTAAAAGTGTTAAAACTTTTTCCGACAAATGGAAAAAATTTCCCGGTGATATAGGAAATTAAGTAGAAGTAAACTCGAAGTTATTGTAGGAAAGAATGAAGGCTTTAAGTATTTAATGGAAGTCAAAAATATTTTTGATACTAAACCATCCAACGAAGTAATACCTTGGCCTTATAACTTACTACCCAAATTAAAATATTGCCAGATCACATCGGTAGATGTACAAACATATTTTTACAGACAGAAGGCAAACACTTTTATCGGAAATTTTTAAAAATATATCGTTATAAATGCATTTTATACTATTTCAGGTTAAAAATTTTACCTATTATATTTTTCTTTTAATTTTACTTAAAATAAATAATTTTTGTAAGAGTCGGCGTTTCTTTATTTCAATTTTTCCATGTTATATCCAAGGCATATAATTGCATATTTTGACAAATAAATGCATATTGTTGCATATTTCAAAGAAAAACTATGCATATATATGCGCATATTTTAACTGAATTGACGTGCATATATTCCGCCCTTTAGTTATAAAAAAAACAAAATTGTAATTTTTGTTATTAACTTTTTAAATTTTTTTGAATTTTTCTTTTAATTTTTTTTTGAATTTTTTTTTTATTTTATTTTTTGAATTTTTTTTATTATTTTTTTTTTAATTTTTTTATTAATTTTTTTTTAATTTTTTTGATAACCTGATAACAAATATTGTATTTTAATTATAATAATATATGTTCCAACTACCTAACTGGTGAAGTTTTAAAAGGGAACAATACACATACATAAAAATTTTATGATCCCATTCTAACTAAAAATACTGTGAAACTTAAAAATATATATAAAAATCTTCAAATTAAAATATTTTTGAAACATTTTTGAGCCATCCTGTGCAATAATTTCATAAACCATTCTAAAAACCTAAACAAAACATTTTTAAGTTACCCCATAGATAACCTTTAGAAGCTTATAGTTTCACTTAAAAGAAATTTTGAATTGAAATCTAACAAAATCAAAACATTACTCAAAATATTACTTTGTTGTCCTTAAAAAAATAAACAAATACATTTTTGACTCACCCGTATTTAAATTTAAAGTGTACGCAAAAAATTTCTAAAGATATAAATGTTTTTCGATTGCAATCTGAAAAAAAAAGTTAAATGTGCATAATCAATAACACATTCAAAATGAACTGGGATCACTTTGTCTATAACTACACCACCTAAAAAAACACCCCTGTGCAATCGTTGCAGCCCGCCGCTGTATAGACGCACGAGTGAGCGAAGCGAGCGAGGGCAGCTATACAGCGAAGGGCTGCAGCGGCTTTACCGCCAGTGGTGCTTACAACTGATTTTCGCCTGCCTCTTCATAAATTGGACCTACAATATTAAACCAAAAGAACTTTATTTTAATAATTAATTATTACTGTTATGAACTGACAGATTTTGACAGTAATTAATGGGAGTATTTTTTGACGTACATGATAATAGGCGTTACCCTTTGACAAACTCAGATCAGATAAACTTATGTGACAGGCTCACATGTCAGTGTTGAGTATTTTAAATGTAGAAAGAAACTCTCAAATTATTATCGCGTGTACACTATAGAAATTAGATTTTAGAATCTTAGGTATAACATATAACAATAATAATTAAAAAGTGATTACTAATTAATAATGGACAATTTTAAATAATTAAATCACAAAGATCATGCAAATAAGTCGCATACCGTAGAACTACTTGAGCATCATGATGATATACGGTTTACCAATAGAGCAGGTTACAAATTTTAAATATCTGGGAAGTTGGAACAGCGAGGACCTGAATCCTGAGATAGAAATCTATTAACTGACAGAACACTCAATTTAAACATTATGGAGGACAAGATTGAGGAAAAACGTGGTCCTGGTCGTAGACAGTGCTCTTGGCTGAAAAACATAAGGGATTGGACAGGCTTAGAATCAATGAATTGAATGGAGAAGGCACTTCAAGAAGAAAAAAGTTACATATTAAAATTTGTATTATTATATTATTTTATTTTAATATTTTGAAAGGGTATCATCTACTTTAATAAATGTAGAAATTCATCTAACATGTAGATATCTTTGCCTTGTTAAATTTTCTTAATAGAAAGAATTAACAGGAGACCAATAACTGGAATTATGTCTATTAATAACACCATTCTTGTGAAACTTAGCCTCATCACCTCACATTATTTTAGTTAAAAAGACTGGATCATCTTCAAGTTTCATTAATATGTGTGCAATAAACTGCAGATGTCTATTAGCGTCACCAAAATTGAATCCTTGCACTTTATAAGGATGGCATTTGAAATCAGCTTCTTTAGAGGAACTTTGCTAAGACGCATTGTAACACTGTTAAACTGAAACTCAGTTTGCATGTCATTAATTCGATCTCTCTGGTGCAATTGAAACAAAAAATATCCGTAACGAAATGGGAGTCTACAGGACGGAGGAGTTATAGATTTTTAAAGAAAATAATTTGGACAGATGATGCTAAATTTACAGGGGAAAGTATTTTTAACAGAAGAAATGAACATCTCTGGGCTGAATAAAATCCTTATGCCGTTAAACAAATAGATATTCACGACAAATTCAGTTTTAACGTTTTTTGTTTTTTAAAAGACCACCAAATAAGGTTTCGTATTTACAATAAAATATTAAATTCCGAGAAGTATCTTCAAATTATAAGGTCAGTGGTACACGATTTTTTGGATAACCAGCCATTAAAAGAATATCGTATTTGTTGGTTTCAACCGAACGGGGCACCCTTTCATTGCACTACAGAAGTAACAACAGAGTTGTTACACATGTTCGAAGATCGCTGGTTTAGATATTATTATAGACTGAAAGATTGTGTTGGCCTGAGTAATCACTTAAATTTTCACAATAATGGTATGGTTATACTTACTTTTCCCAAAACTTCTAAGGTACCATCGACCAGCAATCAACCTGTATGTATATGGTGGCTATTAGTTTCATGCATAGTTTGTAAACGTGAAGTCCTCTGACATATTATGTATTTTTATTGTAACAAAAAGAAAAATATTTTATAAAATGTAATTTTTAGAATGTCTAATTTATAATCTGAATTTTAATAACAAATTGTAAAATGACCTGAAGAAGGCGATAAACCATCGCCGAAACGAAGTCAATAAAGACAAACAAGCGACATGTAACTTTTCGCTAAAAATTAAAAAAATTATTTTCAAAAACCTGAAAACCAAAGAAAAAAAATAAAAAAAACATGTTTTTTGTTTTAATTTCACTGGAAATACGTGCTTTTGGCGTTTTTAGACGTAAATACCTAAATAGTTTTAAACTGTCAGTCTGTGTGTCTGTCTGTCTGTATCCACGGTAACTCAAAAACTACTTAACATATTTTAACCAAATTGGGTACAAAAATAGGTACTATAGGATATGTCTAGGTGCTGATTAACTTACATTACAGGGTGATTCATTATGGTTGCAACAAAACGAAAACTGGAGATTCCTGAAAACAATGCAAGCATTTTTTGCCATTGAACCCATGTCCGCAAATGCTTCGTTATCGAGATACAGTGTGTCCAAATTTAGTGGTCAAATTAACTTTTTTGTTCATTTCTCAAAAACTAGCTAACCGTCGATGTTGTGGTTATTACCATTTTTATGGAAACCGATAAATTGCAAGTTAATAATAGATTTAAATCAAAATAACGTTTACCAGAAATCAAAATCAAAGTTGCCGCAATTAATTCATCTGTAAAATTTACCCAAATGCCCCCTATCTCTACGCCAATGAACAGTTAATGAACGCCAAAATAATGCAGATTATTTTAGGTTATCGGTCCCCAAAATCCATGTAAAATTTTTGTCGAAATCGGTTAGCTAGTTTTTGAGACATGAACAAGAAAGTTAATTTGACTACTAAATTTGGACACCCTGTATCTCGATAACGAAGCATTTGCGGACACGGGTTCAATGGCAAAAAATGCTTAAATCACGTTCAGCAATCTCCAGTTTTCGTTTGTTGCAACCATAATGAATCACCCAGTATAGGGGTTTTAAAAAGAGTTCAAAAGTTTAAAAAATTCATACTTCCTAAACTTATCCGACATATTGAAAAATATTTCATTGGTTTAATAGAGTATAATCTACAACATGAATCATACAAAAATTAGAAAAAAATTGGCGTTAGAAAAGAGTGTAAAAACTAAAATTATTTGGAAATATAGCTTGTCATCAACAGTTTTCTTACGGAAAGATAAAGACAAAAAGGTCACAAAAATATTACTTTTACACTTAAATATGGAGAGCTATTCGAGCATCAAGGGTTTATTTTATTTTGATACATCAAATAAATATAAACTTACGTTTAAGACACCCTATCAGTGTATTGCCTATAAAGCCCCTAGTTATTAACTCATCCGCGTCGATTAACCTTTGGAAGAGGAAAAATGGTGCTGAATAGTTTCTACATACCCCACAACTGAATTTCCGTAGTGAAATAACCCTATTAGAATGTACATGACAAATAAATTGGACTGGGTATCTGGGAAAAGGCCTGGGTGGCTTGAATACGTTATCCCAACCGCCCCTGCGCGAATTCTTGCAAACAAAAAAAGAATATGGCTAGATACTCCGCCGCTGCTTGTACCTACCACATCCTACATGCTTCGCCTCGTTTTCCCTCGCTGAACTGTGACTCTAATTCCATCTCTTTTCAGCTGTTATCGAACCTCCTTTCCTTGTCTGCACACTCCGATATTACATTACGTCTATATATAGCAGGGTATATAACAACGACCTGAATTTCTCCTTTGCTACTAAATATATTTATTCAGCAGACTCTTCTATCTAAATGGAAATATGAACTACAATTCTGCAGTTTATACATTGCATGTTGTTTTGGTTATCATTGTTTTCGTACCTGCATCTTCCTTTCTTCATTGCATTGATATTCATATTTGCATCTTTAATTTTTGTTGGTGGTTAGACACAGAGCTTTCAAAAAGTAACAAGTTACTTTGGCTTGAAAAGTAACTTAAAACTAAATACAGTCGAACCTCTATTGAGGTATCTCCAAAACATGCATTCTGAATGCAGCAACCGCTTCTTCAGGTGTCGAAAAACGTTGACCTCTCAGTTTGTTTTTTACGTACGGGAATAAAAAGATGATTGATCTATTAGCCACAGATTACCCGAAAGGCACCTTGATAATATCAAAGTTGTTACAATGTTAGACAATTTTAAAATCAAAATAAAATGCTCTGTTGGATGAGACCAAAATCAAAAGTGGTCGCCGTAAGAAAAAATAAAGTTGATGATGGTTGTCAAGAGACGAAATGTCGAATTTTAAATATGGAACCAGAATCTTGTAGAGCATAACAAATGGCTCTAAGAAACTTATTTCAGTTTTTGATAGCTTCCAAAATAAAATTGTTAGACATATAAATATGCCCTTTCGGAGATCCCCATGGTTGCCCTCGAATTCTGAGTACCCCGTATAATGAAAAAATGAATAATAGTGTTATGTGAGGGTTGCCTTTTATATTTCGGGATTAGAGAAGAAAAACAAATATTAATCATCGAAAATCACTTTATTGTTTTTCAAAATATTCCCCAAGAAGATCTATACACTTTTGCATACGTTTGAACCAATTGTCGAAGCACTTTTGCCACTCTGATTGAAGTATCTCCAAAACAGGCATTCTGAATGCAGCAACCGCTTCTTCAGGTGTCGAAAAACGTTGACCTCTCAGTTTGTTTTTTACGTACGGGAATAAAAAGAAGTCATTAGTAGTTTACCTATTTAGTTGCTGGCTTGGCCATGTATGTAATATTATGTAAGTAAGGGTGTTTGTTATCTAAGATTCTCACTGGGGAAAAACACATCCGTATTTCAAGCGGATGTGTTTGCAATTCTACAGTGTGCAAAACTAAACAGATTGAGGGCTTATACAAACAAGCGAATCAATATATGTTCAGATAGCCAGGCGACCTTAAAGGCTCTGAGAAGCCCCAAGGTTACAACCAAACTGGTATTGGAATGCCAAACAGAACTTAGGGCCTTGGCGGACCACAATAGGGTTAATCTAGTGTGGGTCCCGGGGCACTCGGGAATAGAAGGCAACGAGAGAGCGGATTGGCTGGCTAGACAAGCCTCTGAAACCACATATACTGGCACGGAACCTGCGCTGGGCTTGTCTAAAAGAACGGCTAGGGAACTCCTCAAGTGCTGGGCCAAAAGCGAGCACCAGAGATATTGGGAACATATTCCCAAGCAGGAGCATGGGAAGAGGTTTATACCTGATGCAGCAACAAAACGCACTGGAAAACTGCTATCATTAAGCAGGAGTCAGATACGAATAACTATGGGACTCCTTACTGGGCATTGCGCTCTGAGAGACCACCTAAATAAGATGGGGCTGTACAATGGGGACCTGCAATGCAGATTGTGTAATGGGGCAGTTGAAACAGCTTACCATGTAATATGTGAGTGTGTAGTTCTACAACGAAGACGACACGCTATTTTTGGGCTTGCGCTGATTGCGCCAGCAGATATTGACACCCAACACTTATTAACTGAACTCCACAAGTTAGTGGAGGGTACAGGGCTGCTGGATTGGGTGGCATAATATACGGGGATTTTCACAATAAGCCCATGAGGCGGCAGTGAAACCGGGGACTAAAGTCGTACGGACCCTTTCAAAAAAAAAAAAAGGGTGTTTGTTTATGTATTAATTAATTGCTGTTTTTTTCTTTTTTCTTTGTTTATTTTGCTTTATCGTTGTGTTTATAGGGATGAAAGTATAAACCATTTGCTCGAATTATTTGAGAATGGCTGACAAGCTTTTAGCTTAGTAATTCTCAAATAGTAGAAAGGGTTTAGTTAAGTATGTTTTATTATGTTGGGAATTTCTACTATATATTTATTTTAAGCATATTCTTGTGAAATTGAAATTTGTACTGCAATTTCTTAAACAAATATATATATATTATTATTATTACAATTGACAACAAAACAAACAACCTAACGTGAATTATCTCACAACGACGAAGATCTTTATTTTTAAAAACTTTATTTTATTACTAAATTAAAAATGACAGTTCTATAAGTTTCAAAAATCTATGTTTTACATTCAAAAGCTTCTTACTGACTTCTACACCTAACTGAAAAATGGTATTATGCAAGGTAAACAATATTTATAATATACATTTCATCATATGAAGACTAATAATTATTAATTATATAATTCGTGAGTACAGACTCATGTTGGGGAATCCCTGAAAAGCGGAACACCGCCAGCGCCGCGGCGCGCCCAAGAGCGGAATCTAGAGGTACAGGCTAAGCTAGAGATATATAGATACCTTTTTTCTGTTTTGTGTTAGCCTCTCGAGAGACAAGTATAGGGCAGTACAGTGCAGCGGAATCAGGGAATCTTGAATAGGCAGTAGCATACTAACTGAAGAAAATTGAAAATCAAGTCAAATAAATGTAAAGAAAATTTGATTTATTTAATATAGATAAGATGCAGAATGCAGTACCGGGCCCCTTGCGGATACCGGGCCCGTGTTCCGTGGAACACGCGGAACACTGGTCACTACGCCCCTGAGTCGCCTGTCCGCCACGATCGCCTGACTACGGATGTGTCTACAAAACGATGCCCGCCATGTTGAACATTTGTTGTAAGGTTATTTACATTATTGTTGTTAAATTATAAAAAAATAAATGGTTGTTATTAATTCGGTTAAAGTTATTTTTCGAAAGTAGAAATATGGAAAGTAAAGAACTGTTTTTCTCGAAAACGCAGCGTCCTATCATCTTAAGACAAGAATACCTTCTTTTCTAAAGATAATGCATCAGAATTCTCGAAAAAATAGTGGAAAAGAAGTTTTGATTAAAAATGTCCGTTGATCCCGCCTGGCTTTTCTAATATTGATTGTAGATTTGCCTCAGTAAAATGGTCTGTCCGGCATGACTTTTGATGGCGCATTCGAGAGATTTTGGCAAAGACTTGAATGGAGCTTTGATGTGGCGTTTCCTTTAAGGTCTTCGAAACCCGGTCGTAAGTCCAATAATTTCAGAATTTACTTATCGGGCGAGCTTCAGCATGACTACGATTATCTCCAAAATCTAAATTGACTCAGCCAACATGTCTCAAATGATGGCTTACAGCGAACATATAGCGAACTTCGTAGAAATGTGAATCATAGAATATCGTATGAGAAGGGTGCGATTTTTAGTAATCGCTTGGAAAATTCCAGCAACAAAGCCAAAACGGTGTGGAAAATTTTCCGAGAATGTACTGGAAAGGTACAAAATCGTAATAAACCAATAGCACTCACTCACAACAACAATATTATTTCAAACCCATCTGAGGTCGCTACTGTTTTCTGCACGTACTTCTCAACTATAATTGCGGATAAACTACATTCCCATTTTAATGGAAATTTGTCTGCCCATTGTACTGTGGGGACGAATAATCCCAGAAGTATGTTTTTTGGTCCAGTGTCAGCGGAGGACGTTGCAAGAGTCCTATCTAAATTCCCTAATAAAAAATCTACGGGTATATACAGTATTCCAATAAAGGTATTAAAGGAATCCTCTGACGTGTTCTGTCCATAATAGCGGAGTTGTCAAGGATGTCTGTACATCATGGGAGATTTCCGGAGCAACTGAAGAGGTCCGTTATCATCACATTACATAAAAAGCACTGTGTCGAAGGTGATTGAGACGGTTGTGGCCGAGAGAATTTTTGAATTTTTAAGCCAGTGTGATGTGTTCAGCGGTTGTCAGCACGGATTTAGACAAGGTTTTTCCACTGAAACCTGCACCGTCGAATTTGTTCAACAGGTTCATGATCTGCTTGATAACGGCTCCCATGTAGTGGCTCTTTTATTCGATTTGTCCAGCGCATTTGACGTTGTTGATAGAGACTTTCTATGCCAAAAATTAGAACAAGTTGGCATACGTGGACCGATCAATCAGTGGATACATTCTTATTTGGAGGACCGAAAAATCGCGGTTAAAATTGAATCTGTTGTATCAGACTTCTTAAATGTTGATCTGGGCACTCCTCAGGGAAGTATACTGGGCCCATTGCTATTTTTACTTTATATTAACGATCTTCCTGCAAATATCACACACGGTTTTCAGTACATGTATGCTGATGACACCACTCTTTTATTATCTGACAGGGATCCTGAAATTCTAAAACATAAGATAAATGTCACGCTCGATGAGTTTCGAATGTGGTGTCGGAGTAACAGGCTGATGATCAACTTTGACAAAACAGTTGCTATACACTGTAATAAGTTCAGAACATTGGATCTCAACATAAATTTTGATCATATCCATCTTCCTCTATCAGATTCTGCTTAACTGCTAGAAGTTTTTGTTGATCCGGACTTCAGCTGGGTAACGCATATAGACCACCTTTGTAAAAAACTTAATACATCTTTATATATTATTAATTCGCTGAAGACTTGCATGAGTGTGCATGTCTTACTTTCAATATATTATGCATTGATCTATTGAGCAATTGCGTATGGTATAGTGGTCTGGGGCAGGTCTAGTATGATTGACAGAGTGTTTATACTACAAAAACGAGCAGTGCGTTGCATTTTTAATATTCCTTCTAGGGGTACTTGTTGAGAGGCTTTTAAGCAAAATCGTTTGCTCACAGTCCCATCCAATATAAAACACTCTGTCATATTTAAAAAAATAAAGATGGCCCGCGTACGTATGGAGACAACCACGAGTATTCCACTAGGCGAAGGGACTGATTGTACTTGGCTCGTCCCAAACACGAATTGTCCAAAAAGTCACCAAAATACGCGGGCTACCAATGTTATAATCTCCTGCCCGAGGACGTTAAGGGTTGCCTAACTGAGACACAATTTAAAAGAAAATTGAAACTGTATTTGATTGATAGCGTGTTCTACAGCTTTCAGGAGTTTGTTGATACTAATGGACGGTAGTTTTTTTTTTATCGATTGTAATTGTTCATTTGTTTATTTATTTGTTGTTTATTTATTTATTTATTTTTCTCTGAATGTTATTAAGTGTGTTTTTATTTTGAACATTATTGTTTACATATTGACATGTCTATGTACAGAAATGTACAATTTATGACTTAAATTTGAATTTGAATCCATGTACTGTTGCTGAGTTAATCCACGTCGAAAGTTGTAAAAAATAATCGCACGAAAATGTTCACGATTGAATTCCATTTTTAGGCCGAGATGAATCTTTTAAGTTACTGTAAACAACACAAATAGCGCTCGTATGTCAAAACGTTCTGAGTACGTATAACCTCAAAAATGTCCAACTTTACGATAGCACTGTCAGTTGCCAGATTGCAACACCAGGGTTGCCAAATCCCGAAATATAATAGGCAATCCTCGTAAAGTTTTAATATTATTTTAATATCGCAAAGGACAATTGACAACAAAACAAACAAACTAACGTGAATTATCTCACAACGACGAAGATCTTTATTTTTAAAAACTTTATTTTATTACTAAATTAAAAATTACATTTCTAAGTTTCAAAAATCTATGTTTTACATTCAAAAGCTTCTTACTGACTGCTACACCTAACTGAAAAATTGTATTAAGCAAAGTAATGGTAAATAACTACATAAACAATTTGCATTAACAATATTTATAATATACATTTCATCATATGAAGTCTAATTACTAATTATATAATTCGTGAGTACAGGCTCATGTTGGGGAATCCCTTGAAACCGGATCACCGCTAGCGCCGCGGCGCGGTCAAGAGCGGAATCTAGAGGTAGAGGCTAAGTTAGAGATATCTAGATACCTTTTTTCTGTTTTGTGCTACTTTCTCGAGAGACAAGTAGAAGGCAGCGGAATCAGGGAATCTTGAAGAGGCAGTAGCATACTAACTGAAGAAAATTGGAAATTAACTCAAATAAAAACTAGCTGTTGCCCTCGAGGCACGAATAGCTCTCCATATTTAAGTGTAAAAGTAATAATTTTATGACCTTTTTGTCATTTATCTAAATTTTTGTTTTGTTTTAGACATCAGCTATTTTTTTTTTTTTTGTATCGGGTTTTGTGCCTTTTTCTTCTCTTTGGAGGCACTATTTATACGCAGATATTTTATATTTCAGATCTAGGCCAAATTCTTGTACGCAAAATAATTGATTTTTTTTTTTTGTTTTATTATAAAATTTATTTTGCCCCCTTTTCTACTATTTACGAACGCCTATGTAAACAAAATTGTTATGCTGCATGTTGTAGGTTATCCGTTAAGTGGTTTTTGAGTTATCACGGATACAATTTTTTCCTGACCCTTTTATAGAATTTTCACGGACACCTATGGAACATTAATTTTTGTCGTGTATTTTTAACACCAATTCAACTAGTTAAATATAAAATTTTTTACATTTTAATTTTTTTTTCATTTTACCCCTTTTTCTACTATTTACGAACGCCTATGTAAATAAAAATTTTATGCTGCATTTTTTAGGTTATCTTATATCAAAGCTATATATAATTAGCCAATTTTTCTGGTATATTTGGGAAACATTTTTTTTTTCGTTTTTGACCCTTTTTTAACACTATTTTCGAACGCCTGTGTGAACTAATTCTTTTATGTAACATTTTTTAGGTTATATTCTATCACAACTATAAAAAATTATTCAATATTTCGGATAAGTTTAAGAACTATGATTTTTTAAATTTTTGAAACCTCTTTTAAACCCGTTGCCTACGCTCAATGTTAATCACCACCTATAAATAGCCTGTAGTATTTTCGTACCAAATGTGGTTAAAATCCGTTAAGTGGTTTTGAGTTATCACGGATACAAATTTTTTCTGACCCTTTTATAGAATTTTCATGGACGCCTATGGAACATTAATTTGTGTCGTGTATTTTTAACACCAAGTCAACTAGTTAAATATAAAAATTTTTACATTTTAATTTTTTTTATTTTACCCCTTTTTCTACTATTTACGAACGCCTATGTAAATAAAAATTTTATGCTGCATTTTTTAGGTTATCTTATATCAAAGCTATATATAATTAGCCAATTTTTCTGGTATATTTGGGAAACATTTTTTTTTCGTTTTTGACCCTTTTTTAACACTATTTTCGAACGCCTGTGTGAACTAATTCTTTTATGTAACATTTTTTAGGTTATATTCTATCACAACTATAAAAAATTATTCAATATTTCGGATAAGTTTAAGAACTATGATTTTTTAAATTTTTGAAACCTCTTTTAAACCCGTTGCCTACGCTCAATGTTAATCACCACCTATAAATATCCTGTAGTATTTTCGTACCAAATGTGGTTAAAATCCGTTAAGTGGTTTTTGAGTTATCACGGATACAAATTTTTTCTGACCCTTTTATAGAATTTTTACGGACGCCTATGGTACATTAATTTTTGTCGTGTATTTTTAACACCAATTCATCTAGTTAAATATAAAATTTTTTACATTTTAATTTTTTTTTATTTTACCCCTTTTTCTACTATTCACGAACGCCTATGTGAATAAAAATTTTATGCTGCATTTTTTAGGTTATCTTATATCAAAGCTATATATAATTAGCCAATTTTTCTGGTAAATTTGGGAAACGTTTTTTTTTTCGTTTTTGACCCTTTTTTTAAACTATTTTCGAACGCCTGTGTGAACCAATTCTTTTATGGAATATTTTTTAGCTTATATTGTATCACAACTATGAAAAATTATTCCATATTTCGAATAAGTTTAGGAAATATATATTTTTTATGTTTTGACCCCTTTTCCACTATTTACGAACGCCTATGAAAGTAAGTTATTCATGACACATTTTATAGGTTATATTCTATCAAAACTATCAATAACTAGTTAATATTTCTGCTATTTTTAAGAAATACGTTTTTTTTTAATCTTTTTTACCCCATTTTACACTATTTTTGAACGCCAATGTGGTCTAATATTTTATGTTCAATATTTTAGGTTATATTCAATTAAATGCGTAAAAAATTATGCAGTATTTCGGATAAGTTTAAGAACTATGAATTTTTTTAATTTTTGAACCCTCTTTTAAACCCTTTGCCTACGCTCAATGTTTCCCAAAATCTAATCAGCTCCTTGCCATGTCCAATAGTATTTTTGTACCAAATTTGGTTAAAATCTGTTAAGCGGTTTTTGCGTTTTCGTGGATACAGACAGACAGACAGACAGACAGACAGACAGACAGACAGACAGACAGACAGACAGACAGACAGACATTTTTTTAAAACTACTTATTTATGTATAAAATGACCAAAAAAGAAGTATTTCCGGTGAAATTAAAAAAAATTTTTTTTTCATGAAACTAATAGTCTCCATATATACATATATTACATATATGATATGGAGAGCTAAAAATCCTAAAATGTAATTTATTTAATATAGAGAAGATGCAGAATGCAGTACAGGGCCCGTGTTCCGTAGAACACGCGGAACACTGGTCACTACGCCCCTGAGTCGCCTGTCCGCCACGATCGCCTGACTAAGGATTTGTCTACAAAACGATGGCCGCCATATTAAACATTTGTTGTAAGGTTATTTACATTATTGTTGTTAAATTAGAAAAAAATAAATGGTTGTTATTAATTCGGTTAAAGTTATTTTTCGAAAGTAGAAATATGGAAAGTAAAGAACTGTTTTTCTCGAAAACGCAGCGTCCTATCATCTTAAGACAAGAATACCTTCTTTTCTAAAGATAATGCATCAGAATTCTCGAAAAATTAGTGGAAAAGAAGTTTTGATTAAAAATGTCCGTTGATCCCACCTGGCTTTTCTAATATTGATTGTAGATTTGCCTCAGTAAAATGGTCTGTCCGACATGACTTTTGATGGCGCATTCGAGAGATTTTGGCAAAGACTTGAATGGAGCTTTGATGTGGCGTTTCCTTTAAGGTCTTCGAAACCCGGTCGTAAGTCCAATAATTTCAGAATTTACTTCTCGGGCGAGCTTCAGCATGACTACGATTATCTCCAAAATCTAAATTGGCTCAGGCAACATGTCTCAAATGATGGCTTACAGCGAACATATAGCGAACTTCGTAGAAATGTGAATCATAGAATATCGTATGAGAAGGGTGCGATTTTTAGTAATCGACTGGAAAATTCCAGCAACAAAGCCAAAACGGTGTGGAAAATTTTCCGAGAATGTACTGGAAAGGTACAAAATCGTAATAAACCAATAGCCCTCACTCACAACAACAATATTATTTCAAACCCATCTGAGGTCGCTACTGTTTTCTGCACGTACTTCTCAACTATAATTGCGGATAAACTACATTCCCATTTTAATGGAAATTTGTCTGCCCATTGTACTGTGGGGACGAATAATCCCAGAAGTATGTTTTTTGGTCCAGTGTCAGTGGAGGACGTTGCAAGAGTCCTATCTAAATTCCCTAATAAAAAATCTACGGGTATAGACAGTATTCCAATAAAGGTATTAAAGAAATCTTCTGACGTGTTCTGTCCCATAATAGCGGAGTTGTCAAGGATGTCTGTACATCATGGGAGATTTCCGGAGCAACTGAAGAAGTCCGTTATCATCCCATTACATAAAAAGCACTGTGTCGAAGGTGATTGAGAAGGTTGTGGCCGAGAGAATTTTTGAATTTTTAAGCCAGTGTGTTGTGTTAAGCGGTTGTCAGCACGGATTTAGACAAGGTTTTTCCACTGAAACCTGCACCGTCGAATTTCTTCAAAAGGTTCATGATCTGATTGATAACGGCTCCCAAGTAGTGGCTCTTTTATTCGATTTGTCCAGCGCATTTGACGTTGTTGATAGAGACTTTCTATGCCAAAAATTAGAACAAGTTAGCATACGTGGACCGATCAATCAGTGGATACATTCTTATTTGGAGGACCGAAAAATCGCGGTTAAAATTGAATCTGTTGTATCAGACTTCTTAAATGTTGATCTGGGCACTCCTCAGGGAAGTATACTGGGCCCATTGCTATTTTTACTTTATATTAACGATCTTCCTGCAAATATCACACACGGTTTTCAGTACATGTATGCTGATGACACCACTCTTTTATTATCTGACAGGGATCCTGAAATTCTAAAACATAAGATAAATGTCACGCTCGATGAGTTTCGAATGTGGTGTCGGAGTAACAGGCTGATGATCAACTTTGACAAAACAGTTGCTATACACTTTAATAAGTTCAGAACATTGGATCTCAACATAAACTTTGATCATATCCATCTTCCTCTATCAGATTCTGCTAAACTGCAAGGAGTTTTTGTTGATCCGGATTTCAGCTGGGTAACGCATATAGACCACCTTTGTAAAAAACTTAATACGTCTTTATATATTATAAATTCGCTGAAGACTTGCATGAATGTGCATGTCTTACTTTCAATATATTATGCATTGATCTATTCAGCAATTGCGTATGGTATAGTGGTCTGGGGCAGGTCTAGTATGATTGACAGAGTTTTTATACTACAAAAACGAGCAGTGCGTTGCATTTTTAATATTCCTTTTAGGGGTACTTGTAGGGATGCTTTTAAACAAAATCGTTTGCTCACAGTCCCATCTATTTACCTATATAAAACGCTCTGTCATATTTACAAAAATAAAGATGGCGCGCGTACGTGTGGAGACAACCACGAGTATTCCACTAGGGTAAGGGACCGATTGTGCTTGCCTCGTCCCAAACACGAATTTTACAAAAAGTCACCAAAATACGCGGGCTACCAATGTTATAATCTCCTGCCCGAGGACGTTAAGGATTGCCTAACTGAGACACAATTTAAAAGAAAATTAATTAAATCTGTATTTGATTAATAACGTGTTCACAGCTTTCAGGAGTTTGTTGATACTAATAGACGGAGTTTTTTTTTAGCGATTGTAATTGTTAATTTGTTTGTTTATTTATTTTATTTTTTTTCTCTGAATGTTGTTATGAGTGTTTTTATTTTAAACATTATTGTTTACATATTGACATGTCTATGTACAGAAATGTACAATTTATGACTGAATAAAGAAATTTGAATTTGAAAATGGAATGCATCATAAATAATAAAAGTACGTGATCCAAACACAATTAGGATCTACAAAAAAAAAATACATTTGGAAAAAGATAAATATCAAAAGCTCCCTAGTCGGAATTTTGAGTGACACAAAGACTAATTTGGGGAAAAGAAGTGAACCAAACTGATGACCTTGAAAGGATATATTGTACATTTTGGAATAAACATCGCACTATAGAATCATAAATCCCAACACTACCTACTTGTGTTCCAATATTGGTACCTGCACACTCATCATCAAGCTAAAACCAGTCTTTGTATGATATACCAAAGGTTAAAAATAGAATATTTCACCACATGTTAAAGTTATATTTAATACACGTAGTTTTCCTTTGCAAAGAACTGAATCTGCTGGTTTAATTTTAGTTTCAAATGAACATCAACAACTCGGTGTAGATTAGCACGGGAAACATTCTTTTTGTTGATACTATGTTAAGATGATAACAAGGATTTTTGAGTCTAGAACTAATATCTAATCGATCAGCGTTGATGTCGGATAAAATGTAACTGGAGCAGACAAATCTTATTATCTAAAATATAATTTTTAAAATAGACCATCACATTAGAGTAGATATTATATTATAATAATAATTATATGATTACCATTCATATATAGGGTGATTCACGAGGTTGGCGATTTGGGAAAACAAGGCCAATATACAAATACAGGGTGTCCGAGAATATGTGGGCAATCTCTCGGATTGGGGTAGGTTGTCAAAAAAGTAGGATATAAGTTCATAAGTTTTGTCGAATCGGCCTTCGCTGCAAAGTTATGAGCCCTTAAAGACTAGCCTCGTATAAATTAATGCAATTTTAGTATAATTTACGTTAGTTAAAACAATGCCATTTCATTAAGGCCGCAGGGTCGTACTGATGTAGGGATTGTTAACCCCTTTTTTAGCTCTCCATATCATATTATATGTAATATATATAATATGGAGACTATTAGTTTCATGAAATTTTTTTTTTTTTAATTTCACCGGAAATACTTGTTTTTGGTTATTTTATACATAAAAAAATGTTGCCCTCGAGGCACGAATAGCTCTCCATATTTAAGTGTAAAAGTAATAATTTTATGATCTTTTTGTCATTTATCTAAATTTAATCAATTTTTGTTTTGTTTTAGACATCAGCTATTTTTTGGAAGTATCGGGTTTTGTTCTTTTTTTTTCTCTTTGGAGGCACTATTTATACGTACATATTTTATATTTCAGATCTTCTAGGCCAAGTAAAAACTGGTTTTTGAGTTATCACGGATACAAATTTTTTCTGACCCTTTTATAGAATTTTCACGGACGCCTATAGTACATTAATTTTTGTCGTGCATTTTTAACACCAATTCAACTAGTTAATTATAAAAAATTTTGCAATTATTTTATTTTTATTTTACCCCTTTTTCTACTATTTACGAACGCCTATGTAAATAAAAATTTTATGCTGCATTTTTTAGGTTATCTTATATCAAAGCTATATATAATTAGCCAATTTTTCTGGTATATTTGGGCAACATTTTTTTTTCGTTTTCGACCCTCTTTTTAGACTATTTTCGAACGCCTGTGTGAACCAATTCTTTTATGTAACATTTTTTAGGTTATATTCTATCACAACTATGAAAGACTATTCCATATTTCGAATAAGTTTAGGAAATATATATTTTTTATGTTTTGACCCCTTTTCCACTATTTACGAACGCCTATGAAAGTAAGTTATTTATGACACATTTTATAGGTTATATTCTATTAAAGCTATAAATAATTAGTTAATATTTCTGCTATGTTTAAGAAGTACGTTTTTATTTAAATATTTTTTACCTTATTTTACACTATTTTCGAACGCCAATGTGGTCTAATATTTTGTTAAATATTTTAGGTTATATTCAATTAAATGCGTAAAAAATTATGCAGTATTTCGGATAAATTTAAGAACTATGATTTTTTAAAATTTTTGAGCCCTCTTTTAAACTCCTCCGCAGACAGACATTTTTTTAAAACTACTTATTTATATATAAAATAACCGAAAACAAATATTTCCGGTGAAATTAAAAAAAAAAATTTTTCATGAAACTAATAGTCTCCATATAGTATACATATATTACATATATATGGTGAGCTAAAAATGTCTGTCTGTCTGTATGTCTGTATTCACGAAAACGCAAAAACCACTTAACAGATTTTAACCAATTTGGTACAAAAATACTATTGTACTGACAAGGAGCTGATTAGATAAGAATAATAATAATAATAATAATAATTTTTTATTGGCCTTTTTTAAATACATAATTTTGTACATAGGCAAGTCAAATTATACACACAATACATACATAAAATTTACATACTAATAAAAACAGTAAACAAACGAATGGTGTATAAATGGACAAAAATTAACATAATATAATAATAAATACAAATAACAAATATACAAAAAAAATAAAATACCTATAGCTAAAAATCAGTCCGTTCACAGTAATTGAGAAATTCATCACAGCTATAGAATGCATTATCCATAAGCAATACTTTCAATTTCTTTTTGAAAACATTAATGTTTGTACAATTTTTGACGTATTCCGGCAAGGCATTAAAATAAACAATCCCAGAGTATAGTGGCGATCTTTTAAAAAATTCCCTTTTTGGTCGCGGAGGATATAATCTGTCTCTACCCCTTGTTAAATAGGTATGATGCGAGCCATTCGTCTGTATAGCGTTAATAGATTTATATACAAATTGTAACAGTTTATACAAATAGATACAAGGAAAGGTCAACATTTTTTCCCTTATAAATATATGTCGACAAGTTTCACGACTTGAGAGATTAAAAATGAGACGAACAGCTCGCTTCTGCGATAGAAACAAACGGTGCAGATCCGCTGAACGCCCGCGTCCCCATGAAATAATGTTGTAGGAGAGAGTAGCATATATCAATGCATAATATATACAAAGAAGCGCCTGTCGATTAAACGTGGATTTCAGGGAATAAAGTACAAAGCATTGCCTGTTTACCTTGGCACAAACACTGTCTATCTGCTCAGCCCACGTGAGATCGTGATCAACAAAGACTCCCAGTAATTTAGTCGCTTCAGACCATGGAAGATTCTGTCCACAAAAATTAATAGTAAATGGCAGACGTCTTTGAAAACAGTCAAACTGAATGGCAACAGTCTTATCAAAATTTATGATTAATCTATTATTTTTACACCAGATATGAAATTCATCCAGTACAGTGTTTATCTTCCGAATAGTGTAAAAAGGGTCAAAAACGAAGAAAAAAATTTTTCCCAAATATAACAGAAAAATTCGGTAATTATACAGGGTGTCCTACGGTGGCAACCCATTAGATTATTTCAGAAACTACTTCGAATTGAATTTTGAAAATTTCAGTGTCTATATTGTCAAATATGCTCTGCTCAAATAATATAATAGCAACGGCATAGCACTTCCGGTTATACCGGAAGTTGATGGCAACTTTGTTATTTTAAATAGAACACCCTATATATTATTACATTTTTGGATTCTAAATAAGATTTCAGACATATTTCATGTATCATGTCCTATACCTAACGTCAGTCGTTTTTGACTTATATCAAGATTTATGTCAAAATTGACAGTTTGGGGCTCCATAAGAATTCCGTTTTTTCCTTGTAAATCAGTATTTAATAATTATTTTGCAGGTATTTTCTTATCAGGTGGAATCTTTTTTTTCGAATTGACAAGACATTTTCTGATTAGTTTATACAGGGTGGTCAAAAAATTATATTGAAAACGGTTCAAGAAAAACAGTTGAAACTCAATTTTTTCAAATGGAATGGGTATATTATTATTATTGTATCTTCCTTAGCATTAAAAAATAATGCAATCTTGTAATAGGTTATCATTTTCTAAAATGCATAGTTTTCGAAATATCGTCATTTTAAATTTTTCTGCAGCGCCTACCGTTGTCTCTCTGGAAGCTAGCTAATTAATTTAGTTAGCCATGAAAATCATGACATTTCTCTGAAATAGCATAAACGTCAAACTAAATATGAAGTCGTTATTTATCAGTATTTGTGACCATTATATTTTACAATCACTATTACAAAATGGAAAATATTTATTCATATGCTGATATTGTAAATGTATTATTAATCCATGGAGAATGTAACAAAGTGATTAATAGAACCTGTACAGTATTTAACGAGAGAAACCCGCATTTGCCAACAATGACTTGGGATTGGCCAGCGAGTTCTCTAGATCTATCACCGCTGGATTTTTATTTTTGGGGTGCAATTAAACAAAAGGTGTATTCCATCCCAATTAATTCAAAAGAAGAATTAGTAGGACGCATCTGAACTTCATTCGAAGCCTTACCTGGAGTCCAAATTGCACGAGCTGTCACGAGTGAATTTATTGAAGGGGTAAATAAGTGTTTAAGACTAAATGGGGGTCATATCGAACAATTAAATTAGTTTTGTTATCGTTAGTTGATTAACTTTTTTTAGTTGAAAATTTATTTAGTTTAATCTTCTGTTCATTTCTGCTGTATTATTTTAAAATTTAGTCTTAGTTCGTTGTAATACTTGATTTCTATACCTCCCAACCTGCTCTAAATGATTTCTCAAAATTCTTCCTAATTTCTCTAGTCATCGTTAGCAAATGGGGGTTTCTCTCGTTAAATACTCTACAGGTGATATTAATCACTTTATTTTATTCTCCATGAATTAATAATAAATTTATAATATAAATAAGTTTTTTTTCATTTTTATTAATTTGACGTTTAGTTTGACGCTAAAATGACAATAATTTCATGGCTAACTAAATTAATTAGCTAGCTTCCAGAGAGACAACAGTAGGCGCTGCAGAGAAATTAAAATGACGATATTTCGAAAACTATGCATTGTAGAAAATGATAACCTATTACAAAATTGCATTATTTTTTTAATGCTAAGGAAGATACAATAATAATAATATACCCATTCCATTTGAAAAAATTGACTTTCAACTGTTTTTCTTGAACCGTTTTCAATATAATTTTTTGACCACCCTGTATAAACTAATCAGAAAATGTCTTGTCAATTCGAAAAAGAAGATCCCACCTGATAAGAAAATACCTGCAAAATAATTATTAAATACTGATTTACAAGGAAAAAACGGAATTCTTATGGAGCCCCAAACTGTCAATTTTGACATAAATCTTGATATAAGTCAAAAACGGCTGACGTTAGGTATAGGACATGATACATGAAATATGTCTGAAATCTTATTTAGAATCCAAAAATGTACTAATATATAGGGTGTTCCATTTAAAATAACAAAGTTGCCATCAACTTCCGGTATAACCGGAAGTGCTATATCGTTGCTATTATATTGTTTGAGTAGAGCATATTTGACAATATAGACACTGAAATTTTCAAAATCAATTCGAAGTAGTTTCTGAAATAATCTAATGGGTTGCCACCGTAGGACACCCTGTATATAGCTTTGATATAAGATAACCTACAACATGCAGCATAACATTTTGTTTACATAGGGGTTCGTAAATAGTAGAAAAGGGCACAAAATAAATTTTATAATAAAACTAAAAAAAATCAATTATTTTGCGTACAAGAACTTGGCCTAGAACATCTGAAATATAAAATATGTACGCATAAATAGGGCCTCCAAAGAGAAGAAAAAGGAACAAAACCCGATACTTAAAAAAAAATAGCTGATGTCTAAAACAAAAAAAATATTTATAAATTTTAGATAAATGACAAAACGGTCATAAAATTATTACGTTTACACTTAAATGTGGAGAGCTCGAGGGCAACAGTTTATTTCTAATGCGTCGTGCTACTTTGATTTTGAAACAGTTTTTAAATAGCTTAAACATTTTGCTATAAAAATGATACTTTTGTTCGATATCGATCAAATAAACCAGTTTCGAGATAAAGTATTAAGTTTGGTATTTTATAAACATAATTAATTTTAAATTCATTTGGCACAGAATTATAAAGTTTACCAATTTATACAATTTAGGAAACCTGGATTGGGTCCTCGATTTTTTTAGCTGCTCTAGGGTAATATCTGCACTATCACTTATATAAAATTGCATGAAAAGTACGAGGAATCTTCGTGATGCAGACTTAAAAACTGGGCGACTACCAAAGCTAATTCTTGGCTCTCTTCAGAAAATCGTAATTTTAAAGAACCGATTATCGAATCCAACAATTTATAATACAAATTAGAACGCCAATATTCAATTGCATTTAATGGAGTTAGTCATGATGATTCATCCCACTGATGACTCAGTTTTTTTTTTCGTTTTGAAGATAAAGTGGGCTCCAGAACAATATTGAAGTTTTGGGCAAACTCTCTGATGACTTTCCAAAGTGTTAAAAATGTTTTAATTACACTATTTACGAGCAACTTAGCCTTACCAAGGGTGAGCTTTTTGTCTTGCGGACAAAATGAAGGACGCTTTCCCACACAAAACAGGTGACCAATAAATAAATATTTCCATATATATTAATTTGAGAGGGCTAATTCATGATTTGGGGGAGCTTAATCTTAACCTCTCAAGCCCCCACCTAGAACCGCCTATGGACATGTGTAGTGAGCATCTATTCATCGTAAAGGAAATACCTCTGAACGTACCTACCTATTAACCAACATTGACCAATAATTCATAGAGGTACAATTTATTTTACATAGCAATCCTTCATAAAGTTAGCAAATGGATGATACAGCCCTACATTAATGCGAAAAAGTAACAATTCTTTCTTGTAATAAACTACGATAGTTTCGTCAAAATTACGAGAGACAAGAGAAGAAGAAGAATGGTTTCTTCTACGTGGTATTTACCAGTATTGTATAGAGTATACCATTTCTGCTCAAACACCAGGCAGAAACAATCTACGTATATTATACCTGCAGATTTACAACTTTTAGTATATTATTTAAACCCGAGAGGTATTAGGTAGGTAGTAAGATGGACTAATTCCTAAATATATTAGGTATTTATTCCATGAATTTGGTATAGAAAATAAGGAGGTTCGAAAAGCCATAGAAATGTAATACCTTCCACCATCTAGATTTGAGTTGATCAAAGCTTTTGAATGACATATTTGAAGAGGAAAAATCTATTGTTTTACCAAATTATCTGGACAATCTGTTTGGATGTCCTTAGATGGACGGTCCAATATACATAATGAGCCTATAATCTCTGTAGTTTTGACGGCAGAGGATAGATACAGTGTCCTTTTAGAAAGCATATATATAGTACGACACAGTTAAGAATATACGCTTTTAAATGGGCTATCCATATAAAAGTGTATCATTCTTAACTGTGTCGTACTTTACATCTGATTGGCTATGTAGTAATGGAAATAAAGCCAGCGTGTCGAGCTTAGGGCGTGAAGGTACTTGCATATGTGAGAAGACCTGAGGTCAAAGCTAGATTAACAAAAAGAAAAACAACAAAATGTAATATTATAATTTAATTTCATTATCATTAACAATTTAATAATATTTTTCCTCGAAGTGACTTCAACACATTACTCTTAAAATACTCTTAATGATGTAATACTTTCAAAAATACAATTTCTCTACAAATTTTGCCATTGATGATGAAGCTAGTGAGCTTCGAAACATGTTTGGTAGTTTAATCGACCTAACACATTAAGTGTAGTGTATTAAATTGATTTCGTGGAGTTTGACGTTTTATTTCCTATTACAATACATTCACTTCACTTAAGAATGGACTACTTCTTTAAAATCAAAATTAATTGTTCATGTGTTGCCCGCCGTATAGATGGTTGACTCAAATTGGCAAATGCATTCCGAACTCCTTGCATACAGTCCTCTTTAGTGGTCAAATGCCTGCTGTACACTTCAGTTTTGATCGTCCCCCAGATATAATAATCGATCGCTTTTAGAAAATCCAGACTCCATGTATCACTTTCGGATTTCCAGAAACGATTTGGTCTCAAGAATAGGCGACTGGAAGTAATATTTTTCCCCCTTTTGGACAATAATTTATGGAATAACCGAACAGGCCATGCACTTTCGTTTGCAATATTTGGAACAAGCCACTTACTATTTGTACAACTTTTCGATCCTCCTTGGCATGTTTTACTGAATATTGGATTGTATTCAATTCTGTTGGTTGGCGTTCCATCATATTTTTTCTCAATCGTGAAATAATCTATAAGGCAATCAGCTGGTTCACCACCTCGCCAAGCTAACTCAACAGCTACAATATGGTAAAAAAAAATTCATCCCATAATCCAATGATTCTAGCCAAATCACTTGAACTCAAATTTGATGAACTGCATTTTCGTTTGTTTGGATCCTGCTGTAACCTTTTACGTTTTGCATTTCTTGCATCTCGCGCATTTTTGAATATCACACTGGTAAACGGGTCGAATACAATTTTGAAGTCATTGAAGTATTTTTCTTGGAGTAGCCTACTCGTAGTATTCCAAATTGTTTTTACAGTTGCTTCTTTATATTCAGTTCCGTCAGCTTTTCTCATATTTACCGCATAATATTTCAATATATTAGCCAAATTATGCAAACTCGTTTCAGCATTCAGGTCGTATTCTCTGGTCGCACAAAACTCGAGAAATATTTTCCATACATATTTTTTTGATTTGATTGTATTTTTTGGTATATTATTAGATATATCATTAATTGCATCGTTAGATGCAATACCAAATAATCTTCGCGACATTTTTAAACCAGTTGTCAGTTTGACGTTTAATTAATTTTTAATAAAAAAAACACCAAACTGAAAACCAACATGTAGGGTATTATCGCTGTAATCCAGAGGTGATTGGATGAAATTTGACACATGACTTAAAATTAAATAATTTGATTGGTTACTATATTTAGTAAAAAATTATTATTGAAATAGATTTAATGGCTTCTGTAACACTAGAAACCTGATTCGAGTATAATATTATTGTTTGATTCGACGCCGAAAGGAAAAATCCATTATCGCCAGATCTGAAGATGTTGGCAAAAAAAAATAGAATTTGTAAAAGTTTTCAGTATATTTTGAAATGCCATTCAACGAGGAGAACGGTCGTAAGACATTTAGGCAGTGTAGGCTGCACCTTTATGTACAAGAAAATAAAATTCTGTCTTTGGGAAATGCGGAACCATCGAGAAGAGTTTGTTCCTTTGCGATTGTGACAAATTTGACATGTCTTTATGATCGACGACAACGAGGCGATCTAATTCAAACATACAAGATACTTAGTGGCTACGACTCGGTGAATCTCGATGTATTTCATCCTGCTAGAAATCCTAATCTGCGTGGCAATAGTAAGAAACTTGACAAGGAGAGATGTGCTAGACTTCCTCGGAAGAGTTTTATAACAGAGTTGTATATGCATGGAATTCATTACCTGAAGAGGTGATAATGGCGCAAACGGTTGACAGCTTTAAGAACAGGCTGGACAATTTCATGGAGGACCATGGCGATCATTTGGTCCACTACTCGCTATAGAAGATGAGTGAGGATGACATCAATTAATTCAAAAACCTCAAATTAGGAACTGAGCAACAGTATCATCGGTTTTACCGTTTACTGTTTTACGACTAATAATAATAATAATAATAATTCAAACACCAATGCTATAGGACTACTTAGCGATACTGAGGTGAACAAGAAAAGCAGACAAAAGATACAATTCGATTCCAAAAGAAAATGTTTTGATTTTCAGAAGTTAAATTTAAATACCCAGTTCTTCTGGGAGATGTGTTCTGTGCCTGTTTCGACTCGAATTCGTCTCTTTAGTTGCGGAGCAACAGCAAGACAGCAAAAGTGCTCAAAAAACTGTTTGAAAGAGCATTCATAAATTACCTTTTGTTCGCATTCATCATTGATGAATAAATAATAGTGTTCAATTGTGGAAATAGCTTCTACATTGGTACAACTGGTTATTATTCTTAGTAAAAGATCTGCGTTATTGCGTTCCTGATTCCTGCTATTCTAACGATTAAATTATTCCAACGAAAAAACAACAGGCGGTTCAAATTGGGAAAACAGGCAAGAGGGAACAGCGAGGAAGTTATTGGTACCGACACACGATCCAACCAAACCTTCTAATGAGATATTTTAGAAGAAGCAAAACAAATGAAGATGTCTGCGTCCAAACTAAGCAAGTGAACTGGATTTTCTCTAACCATACCAGCCCACATTTGCTATACACTACAAATCTCCTGAAGTGAGGTTCGTTGTAACTCAAAAGCCATTAGTAAAATGTGGATAATCGTGAAGGATTTAAACCTTGTAAGTAATGATTCAGAGAGCGTTGCATAGATGTTTGTTTAATACTGGCAAAGTTGTATCTAAGATTTGCCTTAGGACCATGGTGTGCTCGATCTTGTTAGAATATTAGTGTAAAAGTTCGATTGAAGATATGTTTCCAACAAATCCAAACTTATATCTCCATTGAGATGTTGATTCCTACTCAAACATGCTTTTCTAGATGATGAGTGTCTCATTCTTTGAATATTTCTGGGATATTGGTTCGACTACTCATAAAAGCCCACAATTATCATCGTCATTTAAATGCTGAGCTAGATGGATATTGTATAGATCAAATCAAATTAAAAGTTGATTTTGTCGTTATTGTAAAAACAAGTTTTTGTCGTGTTAATAACTTGTGACAAGGTTTATCGCTCGAGGATCGGTCTGTTTAGCCATCTTAGAGTTCACAACAAAGTCCCTGAGTTGGAATAATTCACACTCGTTAGCTATTGCAAATTGTTTGGCTAGTGAATTTGAGTGTAGTGTATTGTTGCGGCACGAATTGTGGCAGCTATAGAAGATGGCCGGGGTCAGAGCAAAGCTGCGAGAACTTTGGTGTAAGCCTATCTAGTGAGCAAAGAGTATTTCAGCGGTACGAAGATACTGGTCTGCTTACTCGAAGGCCTGGTTCAAGACGAGGAAGGAGTACAAGGGCCAGAGATGTAAACATGAGTGACTGAACAGTTAGGAGGCGACTTCATGCTGCTGCATTACCATCTCGAACTCGAGCTACTGTACTGTCGCGTTCCCGTGAACACAGTATTGCAAGGTTGAATTCTGAACACTTGCATTGGCCGATAGAGGATTGCGCGTATTGTTTTCCGATGAATCTCAATGTCTTACGGGCTTCATTTGGTGGAGGCTCAGTTATGCGTAACTTTTGAAGCTCGCACAGAGTTAGTCTATCCAGAATGGAACGTTAACTGCACATAGGTACCTGACAGAGGTTCTAAAAGACCATGTTGTAACGTTCATGTTTATTCTTGGAGTAGACGCAACCTTTATGCATGATAATACACGGCCTCACACTGTCCAGGCAGTGGTTACTGATTATGTTGACGAGGTTCAAATCAGGCGATTTTCTTGGCCCGCTTGCAGTCCCGATTTAAATCCTATAGAACATGTTTGGGATGAGATGGGAAGACGTTTACGGAGACATGTGTCGGCCCCTACAAATTCGAGAGAGCTTCGCGACACACTGGTACAGGAATGTCACAATCTTTCGCAGGATGTTATCCGATATCTAATCCAAAGCATGCCTCGTCATTTGCAAGCTGCTATCACTGCCAGAGGAGGGAATACTCGTTTTGTACACTATAACAGATTGATCCAATATTTTTATCTGTAGTTATTTTTTTGTGGTTCTACAATTTATTTTTAAAATGAAATTAAACTTATAGAAGCTTCATCTTCACGAGGTAATTAATAAACTAAAATCATATCTCGTAAACTACTAATGATATTATCACCGACACCTCTTGCAATTTAACATTTCTGAGGTGAACGTCCCACTGGCAAGGGCAAATAAAAAACCGTCGGACGCTTTGCCTCGCAAACATGATTTTGAAATCCCATTTGAAGTGGTCATTGCACACCGTCAAAATTGGCTAAATGGGGAACCACGATTCCCAGAATACACATCCGTCTGGTATACGGACGGTTCAAAAGGAATAGAAGGGAACACAGGCATGGGAATATACGGGCCTAATTGCAGGCTCTCTGAATCTCTCGGGAAAAGTCCCACTATATTCCAAGCAGAGATCAACGCTATTAATCGTTGTACTCAAGAATGCCTGTAGAGAGGCAGATCAGTATTATGTCAGACAGTCCAGCTGCGTTAAAAGCACTGAGGTCTTACACCTTCACGTCAAAGCTAGCATGGGAATGCAAACAGACCCTAAAGCAACTGGCAGCTCAGGGGAAAAAGATTAATCTGACATGGGTGCCAGGACATGAAGGCATAGAGGGGAACGAAGCGGCGGACCAACTTGCAAACGCTCCGTTCTGCGGCCCGGAACCCATCTTTGGCCTTCCAAAAAGCCATATGAAGAAAGAACTTCGGAGATGGGATAAGGAACAACTTAGTCCTACTGGAGAAACACTCCAGGCCTAAGACAATCAAAAAGGTTTATCAAACCTTCAGATGCCAACGCAGGGAAGCTTATCCAACTGGAGAGAAGCGACCTAAGGCGAATTACAGGCCTTTTTACGGGACACCACCCAGTGAAGTACCATCTCAAAAAGATGGGCCTAACCGAGGACGACACTTGTCGGTTTTGCGAAGACGCAACAGAGACAACAGAACACGTGCTCTGTGAATGCAGAGCTTTTCTGCAAAAGGCTAAAACACCTTGGAGGGGTGACCCTAACACCCGACGAGGCAAGGAATTTAGCTCCCAGAGAAATCATCAACTTTATGAAAAGTGTGGGACAGCTGGACAATTCATAGATTAGGGTCATTCACAAAAGATCTTCTGCAGGTCGAAGTGAGAGGAGGCCAAACCGCCTAAACGACTCCGATAAAACAATCTACAAGGGCAAATAAAGTCGACGGATCAGAGAGTTCTTTATTTTATTATTGGAACAAGAAAAAAAAATGGGTGGTAGGTTTTCGAATAATCGATATATTTGACACAATATACATACATTAAATTCTTTTCTCCAAATTAGTATAGATTATCTGAGGAAACATGAATAACATTAATAAGATCTAATTATGTCTAAGACCAATCACTGATTGCATAACAATTTTGATTAACGGTATTTTGTGAATCGTACTTGTTCCCATAACGATGACCACCCAACTCCGAAATTAACTCGTTTTTCTAATCCAAAGTCTTTTTACAATGCGAAATTAGCATCCATAATATCTACTTATAGCAAAACGAGATATTTCATTAAAACCAACGACATATAAGAAACCTTTTAAAAGCTCCTATTTTATTGCTTTTGACATAAACAAACATAATACCAAAAGATTAATTAATGACAAATGCTTACCTTTGCACCACCACCACTACTACTACTACCACACTGGTACTTACTTGTTACCAAAATGCACCAAGAAGCTTAAGCAACTTTCTTCAGATTCCAACACCTCTTTTATTACACCCTGTATCACCAGACACCAACAAGCCTTCATCCAAAAACGTTAGCCATGAGAAAATACACTTCTTAATCACACCATGACATACCAGAGATCGATACTTACCTCTTGAAAGTCCTGTTCCTAATTCTAAGTAAGTCCCCACTCCACGTCCGCCAGTAGTAATTTTCCTATCCGTATCTGTAGGTAGTAGGTTGAAAATAACATTGGGACCACGCCAAAATGGTCACACAGCATGTAGCCTCTACTATGTGTATGTATTGATCTCTGTCACTCTCCTAGAAGGAGACAACAGCCTTCCATCCGTTCACCATATAGCCATCGCCCTATCCTTTTCTATATCTATATACATTATTATTTGGTACCATGCTATTCCACAGCGCATCTGGTATTACCTACTCTACTCTGCTATATACAAACTACACCCGACCCGTTGCTGTGCAAGCTGAGCATCGACGACATCACCATATAACCGAGTCGAGTAGGCTTCTCTACGTTGAGCGTTCACTTCTCTCACTTGTTTTTCTTTTAACAGCAGCGTTCGGAACACACCAGTTTCTATTTGGTTGGTAGTTACACAGAAGATATTAATAATATCCATACCGGGTACTAAACAAAATACTGTTTAAAAGATAGTGCTTCAAGTGATTGTACGTGTTTCCCAACGGGTTTAGATGATGATGATGCAGAAGTTCTCTTAATTATATTTATATAGTTACGAGTTACGTATTGCTTCGATCAAGTCGGTTGTGCTCTTACGATCAAATATGGCGGATTGTGGGTTGCGCCATTATACAGTGCGTTGCGATGTTTTACGAATGTAAATGATGTCTAGTTTCGATGTCTGTTTTGTTTAGGTATTCGTAAGTGAGTACGCGCGTATTTTATTTTTATTGCTTATTACAATAATTACGGTAGAAATTCAGTGTGTAAATAAATAATATTAAAATAAAAGAACTATGGAGGAAGAAAGTGTGGATAATAATAACGCAATAATGGAAACGGAAACAACAGACGATATTGATGAATCCAGTAACGTGAACACTAATAATATAACGGAGCTGTGTAGACTTTGTGATCAAGATGCCGATAAACTGTTTAGTGTATTTGATAAAACTGATGATGGAGTGGAAATTATGCATATGATTAAGGATAATTTACCGATCATAGTAAGTTTATTGCACTATAATTATTATTAGACACTATTAACCTAACCTCAATTAATTTCTCAATGTTTATATTTTATTAGTCAGACACATCAGCTGTTGATATACAGTGTGTGCTTCTAACCCTATTACTAGTTTTTTTAACTAGAAATTTAAAGTGAAATAATAATTCTACTTGGAGTTTACATACAGGGTGTAGGTAAATACATTTTTATTTTCCATAGAGTACCTATTACGAGGGTAGTAAATAAAGTTAACATTTTCTCTATTCTAAACCAATGGCGGGTTTGTTTTTGTGCTTTTTTCATATTTATTTTACATTGAGTTCTGTTATTATACATACAGTGTCACACATAAAGTGCGCATCATATTATGAGATTTTTTTCTTTATAGCATTTAATTATGCCATGTGTTTTTGTTTTAAAATGATGTCAACTGAAATGCATATGAGGCCGACCAAAATTTACATTTTTTTCGACAAATTGAAAATAATGGCCTTATTTTTTAAAATGTCAAAGGAAACAGTTCTTTGTATTTAACTTTTTTACCCATGTACAGCCTTCGCTTTGGCTTTGCACCATAACTGATGAAATTATTTTGTAAGCTAGCAAACTTTCTCTTGTACATTAGTTGTGAACCAGGATACATTTTATTAAACTTTCAGGATGTTCTTTCGGGTCTGGTAAAGTTGACAACCCACGGAATTTCTCAAAAATGTTTTTTTTTAATTAAAAGCTCTATTGCTACAGGACGGGTCAAAATACAAAAATTTTTGGATAAAAAATTACGTCGATGTTGTGGTTTCTACCATTTTTATGGAAACCGATAAATTGCAAGTTAATGGTAATTAAAATAAGAAAATTCGGTAATTAAAATACTTTCCGTGGGGGGTTTCTGAATGTCATTGGCGCGAACATTTGAAATAACCCCCTTATATTATTTCTATTTTGTTTTAATATCAAACTAACACAACTAGTTTGTTCAAAAATTAAAATTAAAAAAGTAAAAATAATAATTATAACATCCTAAACTAACCCTACTACCTAACTATTAGGTCATTCAAAAAGACCATAAGGTGACACATACAGGGTGAGTTATTACTTAGTGTGTCGAAGTTCGATATTACCTCAAAGGCCAAACATTTCACGCAAAACTAAGCAGCCAGTGTGTAGGCAGTCATAAAGTACGTATTGTAAAATTATTGATATTTGTACAGGGTGACTCATCTCATCAGGGTGAACCAAACTTACGTTTTTTTTAAATGGGAAGCCCTATTTATTATTCCACAATTTCATTGGTTTAGACTTGACTTTAATCATACCAAAATTTTAGAAAATTATACAGAGTGGTTCAAAAATTACCACCAGTATTATATGCAAAACATGGCGAATTCTAAGGCTTTTATACTGGAACTGAAATAATTTAAACTCTGCTTCTTACGGGCATAGCTTTTTGATAGTTACTAACTTTGAGAAAAAGATAATTGCTAGTATATAGTGCAAAACCTGTATACAGGGTGAGTCCAAACTCAAATTTGCGTTTTACTCGAATTTTCCAAATGAGAAGCTTTTATTCTTATATAGCCTTTCTTATACCTAAAGCTATTAGTTTTTAAGTTATTTTCATTTAAACAAAAAAATATTAGAATGTTTGAACTTTAAGTGATCATTTTGCATAGGTATACCTAATTTCATTTTTTTGATATTTGTTATTAAAACATTACACAAAATCACCAAAATAATATTTTTTAAATTCAACCTATTTTTTAATAATTATTTATTTATTTATAATAATCGTAATCAAAACCGGTATAATAATTGCAATTATTTATCAACTAAATCAACAAGGATTTGATCGAATGACAGTGACATTTAATCATTAGCTATTTATTACAAAAGTGTATTCTATTATGTAACTACCTATAACAATTAGTTTATTAATAATTACTAAATTAAATTTTGATTGAAATGAATTTTCCCAAAAATGAGTTAATAGATATGATTTGGATATAGGGAGATTGTATCGAAAATGTTTTACTTGCGCAAATAATTTACCAAGAAAGATATCCGGTTCGAAGGCAACCAGAGAAGATAGATTTTTTTTACTTTGTGTTGTTTGAAGATGAAGCCACATTTCATAAATGAAAAATCTTAAAAACTAATAGCTTTAGGTATAAGAAAGGCTATATAAGAATAAAAGCTTATCAATTTTCCTTTCAGTTTTTGATATTATATACAGGGTGTCTCATTTGGAAAATTCGAGTAAAACGCATATTTGAGTTTGGACTCACCCTGTATACAGGTTTTGTACTATGTACTAACAATTATCTTTTTCTAAAAGTTGGTAACTATCAAAAAGCTATGCCCGTAAGAAGCAGAGTTTAAATTATTTCAGTTCCAGTACAGAAGCCTTAGAATTCGCCATGTTTTGCATATAATACTAGTTGCTTGTTGATTCCCCGACGCGGGTCGCACAGATATCTTCAAAAACGGTTCAGTCTAAGATCGATTATATTATTACAAATATTCCAGGATCAACTGAGGTGTCAAACTTTAACATCGGGTTTTCAGATCACTATGCTCAAAAAGCTGGATTTACATATAAAAACTCACAACCTGCTTCCTCTAGCACATGCAAGCCAAAAAGTAGGCATTTTAATGCCTCTGCAATTAGTGAATTTCGGTTTCTGCTCAGTGGGCTCGATGTTAATGGTCTGTCCGGCATGACTTTTAATGGCGCATTCGAAAGATTTTGGCAAAAACTTGAATGGAGCTTTGATGTGGCGCTTCCTTTAAGGTTTTCGAAACCCGCTCGTAAGTCCAATAATTTCAGGATTTGCTTCTCGGGCGAGCTTCAGCCCAAAATCTAAATTGGCTCAAGCAACATGTCTCAAATGATGGCTTACAGCGAACATATAGCGAACTACGTAGAAATGTCAATCATAGAATATCGTATGACAAGGGTGCGATTTTTAGTAATCGCCTGGAAAATTCCAGCAACAAATCCAAAACGGTGTGGAAAATTTTCCGAGAATGTACTGGAAAGGTACAAAATTGTAATAAACCAATAGCCCTCACTCACAACAACAATATTATTTCAAACCCATCTGAGGTCGCTACTGTTTTCTGCACGTACTTCTCAACTGTGATTGCGGATAAACTACATTCCCATTTTAATGGAAATTTGTCTGCCCATTGTACTGTGGGGACGAATAATCCCAGAAGTATGTTTTTTGGTCCAGTGTCAGCGGAGGACGTTGCAAGGTCATATCTAAATTCCCTAATAAAAAATCTACGGGTATAGACAGTATTCCAATAAGGTCTATATGCGAACTCTGCTCCATCGAGACAAATGGTAGAGGAGGCTGAATTTAAACGTGGTCGTACCAGCACAAATGATGCAGAGCGCAGTGGACGCCCAAATGAGGCTGTTATTCCAAAAAACGTCAAAAAAAAAATCACCAATTGGTTATGAACGATCGCTAATTGAAGGTGCAAGAGCTAGCTGACACTGTAAAGATCAGAGTAGTGTATTTACCATTTTACACGAACATTTGGGTATGCGAAAGCTCCGTGCAAAGGCGGTGCCGCGTGAGCTCGTAGTCGCCCAAAAACAACAACGAATTGATGTAAAAATGGAATTCTATCGTGGGTATGTGACAATGGATGAAACATGGCCTCACTATTACACACCAGAATCAATATACAGTCAGCTGAGTAGACAGCAATCGACGAACCGAATCCAAAGCCAGCAAAGACGCAACAGTCGGCTGGTAAGGTGATTGCGGCTGTATTTTGTGATGCGAACGGAATAATATTCCTCGACTACCTCCAAAAAGGAACCACCATCAACAGCGACTATTACTGTGCACTTTTGGATCGATTGAAGGCTGAAACGGCCACATTTGCAAAAGAAAAAACTGTTGTTTCACCAAGACAATGCACCGTGTCACAAATCGATGAAAACATCTGCTATGCGAATTACAATGAGCACATATTTACTTTGCTGCATTGTCGTTCAATAAGGCGTATATTTTTTTATTTTCGCGCCAACGCAACGGAAACATCCAGAAGCCCCCTGACTTCTATTCTCTAGAATCGAGCGTAATTTACACGTCCCTATTTGTTGCTACTATGCAACACTGGTTCGTGAAGGTCAACTAAAATCAGTTGTCGTGGCCGAAAACTGTGCTGTGTTTATTATTTATGTGGTGAATATCACAAAGTTTCATCAATAACGTGTAAGATATTTCCTATTCATTCAAAAAAGAAAACCCATTGTTGATGACCAAAATGTCGAAATTGCTGGGCACTTTTTTACTCTCTCGAATGGCATTTGTATTATCAACAATAAATTAACACAATTTCATGTGACTTCTTGTTTAAAATAATATCGTTCTACGTTGAACTGCCTATCTCATGGTGACCCTGATTTTGATATGATGACTCCTCGTCATAAATAGTTCTATTTTTATTGGATTGCAGTGAATTAGATATCGTATGAGATGATTTTTACTATTGGAATTCAATAAAAGCATAGCGCAGGAATCGTGCTGTCAAACTTTGGACATCGCTTTCTCATCTACTTACGTGAGGAAAATAAGGTGATTCATTATTGTATATTCCACATTGATTAGTAAAGTGGTAAAATGAGATATATAGGATTTCCCTAAAGCAAAGATTAATTGATCTTTGCCTAAAGTTATAAACCACATAGGAAATGTCATTCTCAGATGCTTACGTCGCGTCGGTCGGATAGTAGGTTAAAAAATAGCACCAAATGATGGCAGCAGTTATTTTCCAGTGAAATAATTTATTTATTTTTGTTGCGTTAAGATCAGTGATTTTGAGAACTAATTCCACATAAAGTATCATTTTAATTAGCATAAACATAACATATACCGAGTAAAAAGTTCTTTTTCCGATTTAAGTTGAATTTAACCCTATGTGGACCAGTTTCATTGTTTACCTGTTTTCAGTCTATTACGGGGGGAAAAAGTTACATACAGGGTGAATTATTGGGATGAACCAGATATGCCAGATTTTTAAATCCGGCCCTGTAAATCCATTCAAATTATGGTATTTACCATACTGGAGCACAGTGTGTGTCTGTCTATTTTGAAGATTTCTTTTTTAACAACTAAACATTATTACACAGTAAGATACTTATTACATTATTACCAATTTTCAATTTGGCTCTAAAATGAATCTTTAATTTGAACAAAAAATTCAAATACCCAGGCCTAACTGTCTATTTATGCCCTCTGAAAAAATTATATCAGATTTTTGAAAAATATTATACAGGCTGAAGTGTTGAATATGAAGCGGTCCCACAAATTTTCTCGAAGACGGACCTGGATTTTCTCAATTCTGAATATGTCAGTTAGTTGCCAGGCACCAAGACACAATTTTATAAAAAAAATGAGATAAATTGACTTAGTCATTGAAAATATATGACGTAACATTGTTTTGGTGAAGATCCATAATTCACCCTGTATATTAATAATGAAAACTTATGGTAGAAGTATGTACAGTTCCTCGTGACTCACCCTGTATAACTACTTTTTTCATATATTTTATAATATATTGCTCATACTACAGTAATTTGCGACCACCATGTAATCTGTCAAGATAGTTGATTTTCCTAAGATCTTTCTGAACTATCTTCAATATTTCAAGATTCTGTCTATTTGATGACGAAATGACGAATATTTTCCAGATACCTGTTTTGGACCAAAAACCTCAAAATAAATTATTTAGTCAAAAACGCCTATCAGTCTTTTGCCGATATTATCTAAATTGTTTGAAAAAATTATTCATGGACAAATAGTTGACATATCATTTGAAAGCAAATTTGGTTCCAGCCTTCTCTATACTGCTCTTTTTAGCCTGATCAGTAAAACATTCCTAGTTTTAAAAGGGATTTCATGTCCGTAAATATAATAAATGAAAAATAACTTAATGGCAAAACCGACTAAAATGCTGGTTTTACATACACAAGGAATTTTGTTTAATTTAGCAGGGCCCCAGTTTAATTCAATAGGAACCAGACCGAGGCATGGGTCGACAGATACTGACGAATTCGTCTGGCTCTTGTTATGAGCTCGTCAGAGTACCATAGTCGTTGCCCATCTACAAATATCAGCCTGCATTTAACACAATAGGATACACAACAGTAGACACATGTAAACACGTATCATCTACATGTACATAGTAATGCATACCATGCAGAGGCCGAACAAATTCAATGTATAGGTAAAACCAGTCGTATAAATAGAAATAAATATAGATGAAAATAAAAATAGTATGAACACAAAACGCTAGCAGGAGACCATTTTATCCTTCTGCCAGCATCTCCCAAATATTTGGGTTTCAGCAATGCTCGGACGGTGGTCTCTAAGCGTTCTGCCGTCGATGTTTAATGCCAAATATGGAAAAATAAAAAGGATTTCAGGTCCGTAAATATACTCGGTCTGGTTCCTATTGAATTAGACTGGGGCCCTGCTAAATTAAACAAAATTCCTTGTGTATGTAAAACCAGCATTTTAGTCCGCTTTGCCATTAAGTTATTTTTCATTCCTAGTTTTTTTACATAATGAAAAAAAAATCCAATTTTTTTTACAGAATGGGTTATACTCGTAAATCTCAAACTTCCTGTAATAGTATATTACGTAATTAATAAGTGTGTTAAAAGCATTTTACGCACGAATGGAAAAGTTACGAACGACGCCGCGTAGCGGCGAGTGCGTAATTCTATGAGTGAGTGCGTAATTGCATTACAACACGTATTACGTACTATACTTTACCTACGACCTACTTATTCACACAACATCATTTAGTTCTAGTTTTCCATCTGAACTTTTAACAATATCAATAATTTAATAATTTAAGAACGTGATAACATCAACGAGAAGATTATAATGTTATTTTATATTATATTATTTATTCTTATTATAATAATTATTTATAGTTACAGAACAATTATTGAAGACAAAAGGTATATCGTTTGTTTTGCTTGTTGAAGCATAAGTAAGATTTACATTATTAGTTGCTTCAATGAAATTTGCATTAATACTATTAGTACTATTACTAGTACTTGCTATTGCAGATGATATTTTAGACGAATTGTTAGTTTGATTATTTAGGGAATTATCCACATACCATTCAGCGACGGCTGATAACTGACATCCGCCGTGTCTTTTTAAATCTAATAAGTCACCACCCACGTCAACAAGAATAGTCGCGGACGAGCGTCGAAAACAGTGTCCTGTATAAGTCGCTGCTTCTGGTAGTCCCAGATATATGGCTATTTGTTTTGGAATCTTTCCTAACTTGTTAATACCAACAGACTGTTTGGTACATTTTCCGTTTATATAGTTTAGAAAAAAAGGTAAATTTGGAGCTGTATTTACTGCAGAGCGAAAGTTTATATATTTTTTAACCTTGGGGTAAAAATATTCTGACACCACAAAAGAACGTTGCCGTTTAGTTTTTGATTCGGAATATTAATAATTAGATTCTTCCCTGTGTCTTGAATATCTGACGGTTTTATATTACGCAACTCTTGTTTCCTGCATGCACCGCTTATACCAATTATAAGAGCAACCTAAAAGACGATTTGAAATAAATTTACACATCTAACATTATATTGAGCTCAATATATTACCTTCATAAACAAATAGAAGAAAATCGTTTATATTCTTGCTTGTCAAAATCTTGGATTTTTTGGATTTAAAGCCGTCCGATTTTCTCTTCAGGAGAGCTTGTAATTTGGAGTAGTTTGCAATATCGACATTGTGATTTAAATTAATTGTGGCCTTTAACATTGAGTAAAATGACCAAAGTGAGGACGGCTTTATCGTTTTTGATAGTTGTTGGAAATATGCCATCATTACATTCTCAGAAAATGATTTAACGTCGATTTTTAATCTCCATTCCAGGAATCTTTGGTAAGTAAATTTGTATCGATATTCAGATTTTGCCGGTAACAAGTTGTGTTTAGCAGCTTCTGCAATTTCGCTAATATTGGGTGGCGTTAAATTTTCTATTTCACTGTCACTCGACATTTTTTATGTAATCAAACTAATTTCACTTTATAATATTACACTCACATACAAATTTGATTTAAGATTATGTCAGTTTTTGAATAAGTTTGTTTGTATTGGCCGTTGCTAAGCGGTTGCTAGGGAAACTGTACGATTTTTTTACCAAGCTGTGCGATTTTTTTACCGTACGTAATAGGAATCTTACATTAATCGGAGACGGTGTGTTTTTAAGTATTTACAGTAGTGGTCGTAGGTAAAAATACAAATCGTGTCAGTTGGACCGTATATTTAAGCTGTCAAACTGACACTTTTGATAACTATGCAACAAATGATCGATGTATAACCGATCATTTTAAAGTACTTATAGTATAACTACTGATGATATTATATCTTGCCGGGAAAGAACTGTGGTGACACAAGCGATTTTTTTTATTCCAAACAATTTTTTTCAGTGTAGGTATATTTGAGCAGTACTATCTAAGTACACTGTATGTTTTCGAGGTCTTCTCTTCAATACTGATTTGATTGGATATTCAATCAACGATATCTACTATGTAATTATTTTATTGCTAAAAGTTTTCAGTCCAATAAAAGTAAATGCTTTGAATCTTAAAACCAAATCTAGAACGATAAATATGGGCAACACAAGCAAGCCCCCTTCTCATCCAAATCACCCAACCTCAACCTGCATTGCATTTAGTCTCGAAACAAAGTCATAACATAATGCGGAGAAATATCGTGTCGTTGAACCACAGAACCACCAATGAAGCGAACGAAATTTACAGACTGCCATGTTTCTTTGGTAGGTATAACTAAGTGCTGCTTTGAGGCATTATACCAGACAGTTTTGCTTCGATAAAACAGGCTGCTGATATTGGTTCATCATTTATTTTTATGTAAAATAGTTATTTTTGGTACAAGTACCAAAATGAAATTTTCCAGAACGAATCATTGACGAATAGCAGATGGGTCCTGAAAAAACTTCATTTAGATAGGTACCTACGTGTGACAAACACTATTTTTAGCTCTCCATATCATCTACAATCTACAATGTGTCCACGGATAGAGTTTGGAAGAGCAAAAACTTTTTTATTTGTCGATTTAGAAGAAAAAGTCATTCTTTATAAAAATGTCTGCTTGTGTCGAAACTACAATTTCAAATACCACATTTACGATTACTGTACAGGGTATATCAAAAATAAAATTTTTTATGATTTTTATTTTTTTGTTTTTTTTGAATTTTATGAAAATATTTTCAAAACCGTGATTTATTACACCAATTGTGCAAAAAACACTAATAAACTTTTTTCTCAAAGTGGTTAATTTCATAGCTACTATTAAAGTAATAAAATTAAAAAAACAAGAAAATCAAAATCATTAAACATATTATTTTTGATATACCCTGTATAGTAATCGTAAATTTGGTATTTGAATATGTAGTTTTGATACAAGCAGACGTTTTTATAAAGAATGACTTTTTCTTCAAAATCTACAAATAAAAAAGTTTTTCTTCTTCCAAACTCTATCCAGTGTGTCCCCGGATAGAGTTTGGAAGAGCAAAAACTTTTTTATTCGTAGATTTAGAAGAAAAAGTCATTCTTTATAAAAACGTCTGCTTGTGTCAAAACTACAATTTTGAGTACGAAATTTACGATTACTATACAGGGTATATCAAAAATAACATTTTTAATGATTTTGATTTCCTTGTTTTTTTTTATTTTATTATTTTAATAGTAGCTATGAAATTAACCACTTTGAGAAAAAAGTTTATTAGTGTTTTTTGCACAATTGGTGTAATAAATCGGTTTTGAAAATATTTTCATAAAATTAAAAAAAAAAACAAAAAATCAAAATCATTAAAAATGTTATTTTTGATATACCCTGTATAGTAGTCGTAAATTTGGCATTTGAAATTGTAGTTTCGACACAAGCAGACGTTTTTTTTTTTAATTTCACCGAAAATACTTGTTTTTTGGTCATTTTATATATAAATAAGTAGTTTTAAAAAAATGTCAGTCTGTCTGTATGCACGAAAACGCAAAAACTACTTAACAGATTTTAACCAAATTTGATACAAAAATACTATAGGACATGGCAAGGAGCTGATTAGATTTAAAAGAGGGTTAAAAAATTCATAGTTCTTAAACTTATCCGAAATACTGCATAATTTTTTATGCATTTAATTGAATATAATCTAAAATATTGAACATAAAATATTATACCACATTGGCGTTCGAAAATGGGGTAAAAAATATTTTAAAAAACCGTACTTCTTAAACATAGCAGAAATAACTAACTAATTATTTTGATATAAGACCTAAAAAATGCGGCATAAATTTTGGATAAATTAACTTTGAAACGATTTTTAAAAAATTATAAAATCTTTATTAACAGTAAAAACTTCAAATCTTTTATTTACAGCTACTAGTTATTACAGTTTTATATGAAGTAAAATACAAACATAAGCGAAATATAATATTAAAGATAACAATAATTCTTAAATACTAAGTACTTTATTGGCTCGTAACTCCTCCCTCCTTAAGATGCGAAAATACTGGAGTTATTTTCGTCAGTGTGTTGTGGATTTGGCCTATTTTTGAACATTTTCAAAATTTGGACTCTTCTATTCCAAATTTTCCATTCAAAATATGTGATGATTGTGATTGCTATGATGATGAGGATTGTAGTAAATAATGTAGACTTTTCTTCAGTGATATTTCGTAAAATGATCGGTTTGAGTTGCTTCGTTATTTCGTTTATTCGATACATTTCTTCTAAATTGAGTTTTGTAAAATTTGTGGCTTTGAACATTTTTGGACTTTTTAATTTTGTGTTTTCCAATTTCGGTAAGATTACTGGTTTTCCATGTTGCATTTCGTGATTGTTCATAAATTTTTCGTTATCGATGTGAACTTTGCATGTTGGTGGTATTTTTATTAATACTGGAGAACTAATTTCCAAATATTGGTTGGATTGACATTTTGAATATATTTTTTGTGGTTTTGGCGGTATTATCAGGATCATATTTTGCGTAATTTGATAAGTTATGGAGTTTTCAGCGTTGATTTCCCAGGTTTGACACTGTTCTGGGGTTTCGCCATTCATAAATTTAAATGGACATTCGTCTGGTAACACAGGACTTTCTTGACAATAGTAAACGTCTTCCAAACGTAGACAATCTTCTTTTTGGAATTGTGCGTTGGTTGGCGTTTGTGCCAAATAAGGATATTTTGGGGTATACATTTTGTGGTTTTGGATAATAGGATATAGATGGAAGTATTTAAGAACTTCGGTTTGTAAGATAGGAACATGAATAGCAAAAATTAGTTTTAAATTTGAAATGGTCACTTGTGTGCCTAAAAACTGATAATAGGTATTATATTTGTAAAAGTTGGAATTTCATCTTTCCCGTAGAGTTTACCTAAATAATTTATCATTTCCTTAACTTCATAGCTCGATATGATAGAATTATGTAGCGTATTTAATTTTGAAAATATGATACCATTTTCGATATTATCGATAAATGTTATTATGTTTTGACAACCTAAGTTTATTTGTGAAATAGTCCCGTGAAAACTAATGTAATCATTAACATCTTTAATACTAGATTGAACTGCTGTTTGAAACCTTGTTAAATCTTGTTCAAGTTTTTCTTGATTATTATACAATATTTGGATTGTTTTATTATAATGATTAATTAGATTTTTTGATAAAGAAATTTGTAAGTTTACTTCATGTGCTAAGTCCTTTTGGTTTTGTTCTAAATTATATATAGCATTATTATATTTTTCTTCGTCTTCAGAATCTAAGGTACCGAATAGCCATTTGTTAACTTTACCTACAACATTTAATAAACCTCTTTTCCTGCGACGTTGTATATTAAATGAAGGAAATATATTTTCAAGTTTTTTCTTTGTTTTTTCTTAACCTATTTTCAGAATTCTTCGAACAAAAGGTTCTGAAAGTTCCTACCTATCTTTCCCAAGTCCTTAATAATAGGGTTCGGAAAGGCAAAAAGGAAAAATTTGGCACTTACGGCTTTGGCGTCAGTTCCAATAATCCTTTCTCTGATTGATTCCCAACTCGTCGCTGTAAGTGATCGTCTCCAGTCACTTATCACTTTGAGTTTTTCGATACGCACTTAAGAACTTATGTTCAAGTCACAACAAAAACTGGGTTTTCGACACGATGCGAACTTGTTTTTGAAACCGCGCGTATCCTACCGACTGCGCCAATTTTGGATAAATTAACTTTGAAACGATTTTTAAAAAATTATAAAATCTTTATTAACAGTAAAAACTTCAAATCTTTTATTTACAGCTACTAGTTTGAGAATAATTATATTTAATTTGCAAAACAGTTTTATATGAAGTAAAATACAAACATAAGCGAAATATAATATTAAAGATAACAATAATTCTTAAATACTAAGTACTTTATTGGCTCGTAACTCATACAATTTTTTTTACATAGGCGTTCGTAAATAGTAGAAAAAGGGGTAAAATAAAAAAAATCAAATGTAAACATTTTTATATTTAACTACTTGAATTGGTGGTAAAAATACACGACAAAAATTAATGTACCATAGGCGTCCGTGAAAATTCTATAAAAGGGTCACAAAAAATTTGTATCTGTGATAACTCAAAAACCACTTAACGGATTTTAACCACATTTGGTACGAAAATACTACAGGATATGTGTGTGGTGATTAACATTGAGTGTAGGCAAGAGGTTTAAAAGAGGGTTAAAAAATTTAAAAAATCATAGTTCTTAAACTTATCCGAAATATTGAATAATTTTTCATAATTGTGATAGAATATAACCTTAAATAAAATATTATTATTATATCACATACAAATTTTTAAACGAGGTGACAAATTTGCAGGGATGTAAATATTCATTAACATTCTTGCCTACCCTTTTAGGAATATTTCTTTAGCTCTCATATAATATTACTCTAGATCCGCCTCTGTGCTTCACTATAAATTTCCCCTTAAGAGAAGTTTTGAATATTTTTCCTTCGATTTAAACAACATCTTACTGTCATGTACTTGGTTCGTTTGCTAATATTCACTATCAGCAGTGTTACAAAATAGTTGGAGCCCTAGTAGATTTAAAGAAATTATTTTCTCATATAAAAGCAGCAGTTAGGAAAAATTGCACAGGGATTTGGCTCGTTGCGCCCATTTCCATCAGAGTTCCGTTTCACACTCCAGAAACCTCCCTCTACCCAAAGAGCGAATCCAGCAAAAACCCATGTTGGAAAGCAAGTGCCGATCGATATTTTAGAAAGCATTTCATACAATGGCAAACGCCATTTGGGTAGCCTGCCAGCAAATCGCTTCGTTCCACGATATTTTAAAAGCAGGGATATGGGTCTAGCACGAATAGCGTGCTCTTCGTACAAGTATTGCGTTGGGGAAAACTCCAATCGATTTTCTATCAGTCTTTCTTCCTCTTCCAATTTGTGCGCTTTGGAATATCGTGTTCATTTTCCACAGTTTCCATTCCCAAACGTCCAAAATAATGACGTTATATGAACTTCGAATATCAGTCATTAAAACATTCACAAACCCGAATGATATGATGGCTAAAATATTTGATTCGTTGGAAAATATTATTGATTTAATCAGTCAGTAGTATGCTGCGTATTTTGTTAGTAGTAATTTACACAAAAAATATTATTTCTATTGATATGTCAGCGTTACAGACAATAGGGACATTGTGGACCAATAAAGATAACTTCAAAAATTGTTTTACTTTTCATGATAACGGAACAGGTACAAATACGAGTTTGTGGAATGGATTTGAATTGCGAAATTTGTGGTTATTTGTTATTTTAGTAATGGTCGGATCAGGAAGGATTATCCAACCCAATGACCTAACTTATTTTTCGTATATTTCGGTATTTGGTATGGTTTCTCTTTTCTGCGGTTGTAAAGTTGTTATAAGAAGAAGGCAACCAGTAAACATAGTAGGACAACTAATATTGCAAGATGTGTTTGATTGGCAACTACAGCCGCTTGTCCAAGACAAACCCGAACCTGTATTTCATCTAAATCAATGGTCTAGAGCAGGGCTCGCCAAACTTTGATGCCTTAATATAATAATAATGGCTTTATTCCCCAACAATTCAAAAAACCATTTACATTGCAACAATACTTATGGCGATTGCACCGACTCGCAGATAAGGAAAGAATAGCAAAATTAAGGATCACTTAATTCTGAATAAGTTGCACCATCCGTAATCTAGTATTCCTTTGTTAAGTGTCCGTTAAATTTGGCATCGTTGGTGTGCGTTAGGGACTTTTTCGTTTTAACTGTGAACAATGTCAACATTTTAAAATTATCTTTGATTATAAATATTTAGTAAATATTGTCATTTGTAATATTATTAAAGAATAAGAAATATTTTGTGATTCAGGTGATAATGTTGTTGGTGTTGTGTTTTGCGTATCTACTATACCTTGGAACATGAATATCGATATTAAAAAGCAGATAAGAAAAGGAAAAAAGGGGGCTCTAATTTTACCCCCCGCGAGAGTCAGATAGTGCTAAGTTTAATCAGTAAATATAAACATATTGTTGAAACCCAAAAAACGGATGCAGTATCAACATCAGAAAAAAATATTGCCTGTCAAAAAATAACCTCATAATTTAACGCAGCGTGGCCGGAGTCTTAAATAGAAGTACAGACTGTATAAAGAAACGAAAAGGAACGCAAGGAAGCACTGTTGACTCGGGGTGGTCCCTACCGAGAAATGATCCTGCACTAGAACTGTTGCTTTCTATAGTATTTCCAATAACAGTGTTTGGAGACAAAAATGAATTTGATTCTGAGAGCATAGGAATCTGTATGAAAGTCAGTACAAATAATGATGCAGTTTCTAATGATGTGTTGTGTTATGAATTTACGAATATTGACTAAGTACAAAAAATAAATTACACACCTCCAGAGGAAGACCAACTGCAACTGTTGTAAGAGCTCCCTCTTCAAATGACTTAGCAGAGAAATACAACGAGCTTGCTGACACAACAAAATGTTTTAATTGCTAATTATACTTTGGAAAAAGGACAAAATGAAATTGTAAACAAGAACATAAGTTAAAATGTTAGAAACTGAAAAATGGCATTTAAATGTGAAGAGAATAGCATATTTTAAAGTGCAAACTTCTAAAACTGGAAATTCTGTTAAAGGAAAAACGCCTGAACTTTTTGGGAGTTATATTTTATATTATATATGTTTAGATTATATTAGGTTTTGTGGACTTTCATAGATTATTTATGATTGTTTTTGGCCTATGATTTTTTTATGTTCTGTTTTTTTATAAGGTAGTTAAACAATTAAAATGTGCATGTTAATTAAGTAGGTAAAAAACTAATTAACATTTATAATCCAGCAAAGTACCTATATGTTAACGATTTCATTTGATCCGGTCAAGAAAATTAAAAATACAAAGCGTAAAGCCCCTTGTTTACTGATGTACTGAAAGTGATGAAAATCGAGCGGAATAAGGCTTAAAATATAAAAAAAAAGTAAAAGTCCAGAACACTGAAGAGCAATTTTCCATTTTTTAAATCAGACTAATAAGTTTTACACAGAAAAATAAAATCGCTTTATAGAATTCAATAAAAACAACGATACATAACCTTACAATCTTGTTAAGGCGAGTTTAAGTCGTAAAAATCCACGACTTAATAAAGGAATCCTTAATGAGAACTTAAAGTCCACTTAAACTGTGGTGCAACATAAATTTGCATTTAAGGATCCCTTATTGCTTAAGGCTTCTTCAAAATAGTTGGTGCAACCGACCATTAATGCAAAAACACAACGAAATATAAAATTTTAAATGAAAATGAAACAAAAAATAAATACTAATTAGTTTCTACACTGACAAAGTGATGATAATATTATAAGTACTTATTGCTTAATAAACCAATAGTAATAATCATCATTGCACTAACAAACATCAGTCAGAGCATACCACTCTTAACATAATAGAGTTTTCCAATAAGAGGTGTTATTTTGAATAGCCCGCTATATGTCACTTGGAGCTGTCATTTTTTGACATTTGACAAGTAGAAACTACGCCATTAATAAAAATGAATAGACCAGGGTCGATAATTTTTGAGACCAAAAAAAATTATAGTAGGATGAAACCCATTGGAAAAGGTAGAGAATATAACAAAAATGAAAGGAAAAATAAATTACGGGCGATCTGAGGTCGGGAAGGGGGAGGGGGTGAGTTTTTAAGGGTAAAAAACGGTTAATCTCGATTTCCGGTAAAACTGCAAGTCCTATGAAAAAAAGTTAAATGGGAAAGTTGTAGGTAATAAAAAGATCTAAAACTTTTGTATCGATACTTTTTTCACATAACCTCAAAATTTATGTGAAAAATTTAAATAACCGAGTTTTTGGTTTTTTATTTTTATCTTTTGCAAAAAATTTTATTTTTTCACGAAATTTGGTGAAAACTTACCTTTGTATGTCCCAAACATACAGTAATTTTTTTGATTTAAAATATTCATTTTTTCACCTTATTTTGACTTAATATCGAAAAAGCACCCTAATTTTAAATCGAAAATTCTCACGTCAAAATATCTGCTTTTTTAAAAAAGTTGGTGTCTTTTTTGTTCGTCGAGATCTCTACTTTCTGATGGTATAAAAAAACTATACACTACTATGGTAAATGTTCTCAAAAAATGCAAATAATAATAGTTTCAAATATGATCCTTAAAAAATATCGTTGCATTTCTCCATTGTTTTTCTGGTTGCGATACAACATCTGGATTTGCCGGAAAAGGAAAGAAAAGTATCGTCAACTCTTTATTAGCCGATAAAAATGTGTCAAATTTGGCCAATATTTTTTATAAGAAAGAAAAGAACAAAGAAGATATAAAAAAATGGATTACAATTAATCCAATATATTAATAAATGTAAAAATGATATAACACTGAACCAATTAAGATTTCAAAAATATCAATTGGCCAGAATTAAATCTTCTTTCATATTGACCAATCTCCCACCCACAGAAGGTGCAGCAGAGCAACATTGTTACAGGGCATATTATCAGCTTCAGACTTGACTGGGTAACGAACTGACAGCAACAGATTGGGGCTGGATGCAACATCAACGCTCCGAAAACATGGTTTAAAATGCACAAATTTATGCTCAAATTGTCATGGTTCTGAAACATGCTCCAATGTGGAAGAAAAAACCTACGAGGAAGTTGATGATTCAGATGAAATTGTGGATGAAGAACCAATGCAGACCGGGAATAATCTTGGAGACGAAGACGGTGATGGTCTTGAAGATTTCGAAGATCCACTAGAATCGAGAAGGTTTGTCGAATCTAACGATGAAGAAATGCCATCAAAGAGACAAAAACTAATGGAGAAGTAATTAGAAAAAAAAAATCGGATTCGAGTTTTTTTCATTATTTGCATTTTCTGAGAACATTTACCATAGAATTGTATATATTTTTTTATATCATCAGAAAGTAGAGATTTCAACGAACAAAAAACACAACAACTTTTTAAAAAAAGCAGATATTTTGACGTGAGAATTTTCGATTGAAAATTAGGATGCTTTTTCGATATTAAATCAAAATAAGGTGAAAAAATGAATATTTTAAATAAAAAAAATTACTGTATGTTTGGGACATACAAAGGCAAGTTTTCACTAAATTTTGTGAAAAAATATTTTTTTTTTGCAAAAGATAAAAATAAAAAACCAAAAACTCGGTTATTCGAATTTTTCACATAAATTTTGAGGTTATGTGGAAAAAGTGTCGATACAAAAGTTTTAGATCTTTGTATTACCTACAACTTTGCCATTTAACTTTTTTTCATAGAACTTGCAGTTTTACCGGAAATCGAGATTAACCGTTTTTTTCCCTTAAAAACTCACCCCTCCCCCTTCCCGACCTCAGATCGCTCGTAATTTATTTTTCCTTTCATTTTTGTTATATTCTCTACCTTTTCCAATGGGTATCATCCTACCATAATTTTTAAAATTATCGAACCTGGTCTAGGAACGATACACGCTTCAACAGCGCATTGAAATTATTAAGATTCACTATAAAAATTGTGAAAATTTGGCAGAGACGGTTCGTAAAACTCGAACATTTTTGGGTCGTCGTGAAGCACCTTGTCGGACCGCAATACAGAAATTGGTGGAAAAATTTGAGCTTTTAAGACAAGTTAGTGATGTGAAGAATAAAACCCGTGCACGTCGCTCAACAACAGGCGAGATTATTGCTGCTGTAGCCGAAAGTGTTGAAGAAAACCCAGGTTTGTCCATTCCTCGTCGTTCTTTGGAATTAGGTATTTATTTCAAAATCGTCATTACATCGTATTTTGCATAAAGATTTGGGTCTTAAGACTTATAAAGTTCAGTTAACACAAGAACTCAAGCCGGCCGATCATCAACAACGTCGTGTCGTTATCGGAATCAAAAAAAATTATTAATAATAATAATAAAGCTCTTTATTTTCAACAGGTAACAAGACCCACTTACAGAAAATTCAAATTCATTTCTAGAATAAAATTACAATTTGAAAATTAAAGAAAAAAACAAAAACGACAAGTTCACAATTATACAAATCAGCTAAATCTTATCAGTAAACAATTATAATTAAGTACAACGTTTTAAACAAAAATAATCAACTAAAAAAAAATTAAACATTCATGTGGCTCAAAATACCAGACAGAGAATCCACACCAATATCCGACCCCGCACAATAGTCATTAAAAACGGAGCAGATAAAATATACAGGGCTCTGCAGCAAAACATTGGATCTAGTCATGCTGAGATAAAAGGTGTTATCAGACCTCGACTCAGTTCTAGGAATACAAAACCGAAGACAGCCAAGAAGAAACGCACAATCGTCGTGAAGCAAAATAAAAGTTATTTGTTTTTTTTTTTATGTAGAATCCGATTCGGTAATGAAAAATATATGTTTCCATTAAGAAAAAACGAGTTGACCTTGAGATAACCTTGAAACGGTTGACAAACTTTTATTTGAGCTTTTTTCCGAAAAATGTGCCGTTTTTAAGATATAAGGGTGCCTCAAGATAAATGGACCACCCGGTATATTGTCTTTCTTTTAAAGTCTCAATGATTCTATTTTTACTTTCAGATATACAGAACTGATCCACTGTCAAAATTGATATGCGAAGATTGTCTCAACAGCTTACGAGCTCTAAACAAGTTTAAGAAATTAACGAAAGACACACAGGAGAAACATAAAGAAAAATTGAAGGCCAAACAAGACGATGACGATACCGCTGTACAACTGTTCCTCGACTGTGAAACGGTAAGTTGATATTTAAAGAATTTTTACATAGTAACACATTTTTGTAGCTTGCATCAATAGCACTACCAATTGCATAAACGTACTTCTCCTTGGGTTTTTTTGTTGCAATGGGTGGGGTATCGGTTTTATGTGTTTTTCAAGTGACTGACGAACTTCCGCTGCGATCGTTTTACTCTTGAATAACGCTGGGAAATCAGTGCTGCCGTTTCAGTACAATTGTACTGATTTCAGTACAAAATTATAAATTCAGTACTGCATTTTGAACAAACGCCCAATTTCAGAAATCCTTAAAAGGCACTAAAGCCAAGCACAATCTGTAAAAAATTAATAAAAATTTAAAAATAATTGTTACGAATAAAAAATTATTGACGATGGTAATGCAGGGAGTTTTTATTTTTATTTATTCTTCAGAAATCTACTCTTAAAATAAAAATTAAACTTTCTTATTGTTGCCCTCTAGTAGCTAGTTTACATCTGCTACAAATGGTAATTTTGCAGAAGTCTTTTGCGAGCAATTACTTGTAATAATCATAATTTTTTTAAGAATTTTTAATTTATTGGAGTTTAGGTTCTCAAAAAAACAAACATTCTAATAACGCATGTTTATTATGCTGTCAAAATAAACATGCGTTATTAGAAGGTTTGTTTTTTTGAGAACCTAAACCCCAAGAAATTAAAAATTCTTAAATATAAATAAGAAGGTTCAAGAATAAGAAAAAGAAAAATATTTTTTTTTATTTATATCCACAATTTATAAAGAATGGTCTATAATTTTAATCTGTTCTAGACAGAATATAAATAAAAGTAATTCGCAAAAGTCTTAACAACTAGCGTGCGAATACCATCATCGTACTTCCATCAAGTGTGCCGCGGACATAAAGATAATAACCAAACCAACAAACAAACTTAAAAACCTAAACAACCAAACCAGAAAAGAAAGTAAACAAAACTCAAAATACGAGGCATGTTTTTTTAAGTAAGTACCGTTTTGGAATTAAAAGAAGACGTGCAAAGATATCGCAATAATTTTATTTTTACCTGAAAACCTGTACCTTAATCTACTTTTCTACATAATTTCCGTGAATATTGAGGCACTTGTCATAACGTGGCACCAGTTTTTGAATACCCTCCTCATAAAATTCTACCGCCTGACTTGTTGACCACTGTATCACAAACGTTTTGAACGAAACATGGGTGACCTACGTCACACCAGAATCCAAACAACAATCCATGGAATGGCGACATTCATCATCACCCAAAAGAGTGAAGTTTAAGCAAACAATTTCTGCCCGGAAAATCATGTACACAGTTTTTTGGGACAGAAAAGGAGTATTGCTAGTGGAGTTTCTGCCTCGTAATGAGACAATCAATGCAGCGTCTTATTGTGAGACATTGAACAATCTGCGTCGTGCAATCCAGAACAAAAGACGTGGCAAGTTGAGTAAGGGTATCGTTTTGCTGCATGACAATGCCCGTCCACATGTGGCTAATCGGACCAAAGATCTCATCAAATCTTTTAAATGGGAAACTCTAGATCATCCTCCATACAGCCCTGATCTGGCGCCCAGCGACTACCATTTGTTCCTGCACTTGAAGAAACACCTGGGTGGTCAGCGTCTTCAAGACGATAACGAAGTCAAAACATTTGTGATACAGTGGTTAACAAGTCAGGCGGCAGAATTTTATGAGGAGGGTATTCAAAAATTGGTGCCACGTTATGACAAGTGCCTCAATATTTACGGAAATTATGTAGAAAAGTAGATTAAGGTACAGGCTTTCATGTAAAAATAAAATTATTGCGATATCTTTGCACGTCTTTTTTTAATTCCAAAACGGTACTTACTTAAAAAACATGCCTCGTATATTTCTTCCTTCTTAAATAAACTTAAAATTAGATTAACTTAAAATTAAATATTTCTGAACTATCATATTATAGTCTGAATGAATTCGAATGAGAGCCTTTTCATACGGATTCATTCATGTAGCAGATAGTTCAGAAATATTTATAGAATTTGTAACAATGTATGCACATCTATACCTTTTTCCATTATTCATCTACATGTCAAAGTTTTAAATTTTTTAAAAGAAAAAATATAGTCCATATCTATCTCGAATTTCATCATATTAGCTTCGTTCGCGGCCACGATTCTGAATTGGTTCTGAACTGAATCGTGACGTCACAGAACTGGTTTTAAAGCGCAGGCGCGGTTCGAAATGCATTCATAACTGTAATCACCGCGAAGCAAAATAGAACCAAAATAAAATCGCATAGCTGGATGCCGGAATATTTTAATTTTACGTTGTATGTTCTGTTGTTGTCGTGCAACAGTTGTTAATAAAAGTTAGACATTTGACGAAATTTGAGTTATATTTTCGATTTTTATGTTGACGTGTTCAATCCTTAATCACTGTTCAGTCCAGTTCATTCAAATATTATCCCTATTATGAAGATACTGTCCCGCAATTTAGTGAAGAAGAATATCGTGCACATTTAAATAATGACAGAAAACACAAACACATTTTAATTTTTAATAACATTTTAAGAATGTAATGGAAACAAGAAACGTTGTTTAATTGAAAAATTATTTTATTTTTGTTGTTTTAAATTTTTTCAGGACGTCACGGTCACTAAATACTTCATAAGAAATAAAAAGTAAAACCTCAAAAATAACAAACACAAAACATTTCTGCTTTTATTTATAATACTCAGATCTATCTACCTGAAAAAATAAAATCCTTCAACCCCTATTCTACTCTTTCTTGGATGTCTTCTTCTTTGTAGTCACTGACACTGTCTAAAACCCTTATCATTGCCTTTATAAAGACAATGCTCTTATATACCTACAAGGATAAAACATAAACAATAAATAATAATTTTTGGTTAGCTAGACTGCGCATGTCAGAACCAACAGTTCTTCCTCAGTCCGTAGAACTGAAAAATCCATTCAGAACCGGTAATGAACTGATTCTTTTTTCACCGCGAACGCCAAACTGTTTGATTCTATTACTAGTAGTCCGATAATTTTTTCACCGCGAACGCCGAAATCGAAACTGCGCAAGCGTAGAGAACTAGAACCAATTCAGAATCGTGGCCGCGAACGAAGCTATTATATACTCGTGGTGCCTGATATCCAAAATACCTCTGACCAACAGCCTTCCGCATTCTCGGTAGGTATATGGTATAAATTTTGTGATACCGTTCTTGTTTCATAACAAAGAGGTTGATCTCGACACTGGTGCAACAACATTTCGTAACAATACATTTGCCTTATAGTGAAAACTCCCACTTCCCCAGACAGTAAATCTGAAGGACATGTTACATCTTTTTTCAATATTATCTTAAGTATTCTTTTTTGAATAACATTAAGCGGTTACACTACTGATTTAGTAATGATGTTGTGATTCCCCGAAATTTCAAATTTAATTATCAGCATCAGCTTACACCTAGTACCTGCTGCATCTGAAAGAACATTTTCTAGACTTTGTATGATTAAAAACAAATATAGAAATTGTCTAAATGTAGCTATGGTAGAGAACATACTTCATTCTAAACAATTTTTGAGAAAGAATACTCGTTTTTCATGGAGGGTCCCCGATGAATTATGTGGTTGATTATAATTTGCTTTGTTGGTAACGAATAATATGAAGAATTGTAATAAAATATGTATTCTGTTATTTTGAACAATAAATTTGTTGTAGCTTGATTTTTTGACCTTGCAATTTTAGAATTTGATTATTTTTGGGAATAGGTCAGTAATAAAAAAACACTTTCGTTCTCTTGTCGACGTTTCGACTTTTATAAAGTCATGTTCAGGACACTGTTGTCTTCTACATTTAGTGAGAAATTTCTTATGATTTTCATAATTAACCAACTGTTTGGTAATTGAAAATTGAAGCCCACATTTTTAAATTGGATACGGCTCTGTCTCCATAATTGCTGCGAATTAATAATTAATTTTAAGTGTTCCAAAAAATTTTAAAGTATGGTTATGTATATAATCTGGATTTCGGTCAAATCACAGTACAACAACGGCGTTGCTGGATATCACCGATGATATCTTTAAGGCCTCTGATAAAAATGAAAATACTTGTCTCATCCTTTTAGATTACAGCACCCTCATTCACTCCACTCTGTGTTCAAAACTTCTATATTTCGGTTTGGATGTTACTGCCGTGGATTTGGTGAACAGTTTTCTGACCAATCGCGTTCAAAGAGTGGTTTTAAATGGAAATATTTCGTCATCTGCAATTATTACAAAAGGTGTTCCGCAGGGAAGTGTTTTATCTCCACTTTTATTCTCTTTATATACATCTGATTTTCACAAGTCACTGAAAAACTGTTGTATACATCAGTACGCTGATGATACACAAATGTACTATTCTTTTCCTTGTTCCGACGCCGTTGTGGCTGCAGACTCTATAAATCGGGACCTTGAAACTATCAAAAGCATATCCAATGGTCATATTTTAGTATTAAATGCCAGTAAAACCCAATTACTAATGTTTGGACCACAAAGGGCTACTATCATTGTTTAGGGTAGTGCTTAACAGGGAAGTTCTAACTTTTGTTGATTGTGCGAAAAGTCTCGGTGTTTATCTTAATGATGATTTGAGATTTTCTAAGCTAATAAATGCGTTATTGCAAACATGTTACGGCAGCCTGAAGGTGTTGTATATGAACAGGGACGTATTTGATATAAATACTAAATTCAGGCTTTGTGAATCTCTCATTCTATCAAAATTAAATTATTGTAATACTGTGTATTGGCCAGCACTGCTCTATAAAGATAGGAAAAGTTTACAAAATATACAAAACTGGTGCGTGCGTTTTTGTTATAATCTGAGAAAGTACGATCACATTTCCGGTCATTTCCAACAGACTAAATGGCTTAGTTTACACGAGAGATTTCAACAGCATTTGGCATGCCTGACATTTAAAATTAATACCATACGGGAGCCTGTATATTTGCATTCTAAACTGCTGAGGGGTACAGATGTACATAACAGAGATACCAGGGCTAGTGTCTTTTATACAGTCCCGATACAAAATTATATCAGATTTTTGAAAATTATATACAGGGTGAAGTGTTGAATATGAAGCAGTCCCACAAATTTTCTCTGAATTCTCTGAATATGTCAGTTAGTTGCCAGCCACCAATACACACTTTTATAAAAAAATGAGATAAATCGACTTAATCATTGAAAAGATATGACGAAATATTGTTTTGGTGAAGATCCATAATTCACCCTGTATATTAATAATCAAAACAAGGAGACATTTTTTAATGGTCATTTGATAATCCCCTAACGTGCCTCTACTTATGGCAGAAGTATGTACAGTTCTTCGTGACTCACCCTGTATATAATAAATTTAAAAAAAACAAATGTAGAATTGATAAAAAAATGCATGTTATACTAATTGTGATTTTGTCCTGGATACTGCCAATTGCCAGGTATTTTGTTGATACATATCCTTGGTGTTTTATGTCTCCCACTGTATACAAGCTTCATGCGCTTTTGCATTGTATTTTATTTGCTTATCTCTACTTAATTCACATTTCATACTACTAAATAGAATGCACACTGTAAATACATAATTTTTCCAGGAACATGATTCTGATGAAATTAAAGATGTCAGCACATCTACCGAAGACTTAACGATATTGTGTAGCAACTGTAAACAGGCGATATTGGATGCGAGCTGTGTAAATGGTGAAGTGGAGTTATGCACAGATTTACATAAAGCAATAGCCGAATCGCTGAGGAAAAATCGTGTGGTATGTAGTCACTTTGTTACAGGGTTGATAAAATTCATGATTTAAAAAAAAAATCAAAAATTATAATTTTCTTGATTTTGTTAAACATTTTACTAGCTTTTTACTAAATTGCAGTTTTGGGTGCAGTTGCAAATAACCCATGCTCGTCCACCCCAATTTTAGAGTGCGAAACAGGTGTTTAATAAAACAGAAATTTAGGCCATACCGAATGCGAGTCATTCATCATTTACTTCCGGCAGATTTAAACAGAAGAGTTTGGTTAATTGTTTTTACTTAATTTTTGGGGTGCAAAACAGTTGAAACTTTGCAACTGCATTAATAAGCATGGTCATACTTGATTTGTATGGATTATTTTCTTAAAGTCAAATATATTGTTAGGTTTAGAAAATATATAACTTGATATATATTTTTGAAAAGGGAATTTTAGGGGCTGTAAGAAAATCCAAAATTATACAGGGTGTCCCATAAGGAAAAACATAATTTTCTTTACAGTAACTTTACGAATGGCCCTGTAACAAAACAGGTTACTATATCTATTCTACGTTGAAAAGTGCTATGGGAAAGTTGTTGCGGAAATCAATTATCTCAAATAACAAAAAAAAGTATAAGCCATAAAAGAAATCGAACAAAATTGAAAAACGCCAGCTAGCGGCTTAAGAGTGTTTGATCAGACTCCAAATAAAGGTATAAGGCGTGCATGATTGTGCACTTATTTTTTAATCGATTTGAAAAATTCTTTTTGAAGCACCGAAAGAACACTTTAACAGAGGTCTATATAGGAATAAAAATAAAATTTCTTAAAAATTTACTTTGAAGTCAAAAAAATTGTTAAGAATTTTTTTTTATTCCTATATAAACCTTTGTTAAAGTGTTCTTTCTATGCTCCAAAAAGAATTTTTCAAATCGTTTAAAAAATAAGTGCACAATCATGCACACCTTATACCTTTATTTGGAGTCTGATCAAACAGCCTTAACCGTTACAGATAGCCAAACATGAGTTTTTATAAGAAAACGTCTAATTTGGGCCACCCTGTACACTGTCTCCTAATTTGGTTGAGACTGCAGGTTATCTCAGCTATTAGGAAAGATAGAACCTTGCGGTTTTCGCGACCCTGTGCCACTTTTTTGTGAAACTTTGGATGGCGTAAACAGAAATTATGTATGTGCTTTTGTTTCTGTGATACAGGGCGAAATCGAAAAGTTTCACTTTGTTATAATATATCACGCCCTGTATAAGATAGAAAGAAGGTGAAAATTGTATTTGATAGACATTTTTACGTAGATTTCAGTGGCGTACTCAAAAAAAATTTTTTGACCATCGTTTCTCAGATCTGACCCAAAGTTGGTGTTTTTTTAATGGAACAACCCGTATATTTTAATGTAAAATTATTGCATTTTTTTTGCTGATTACAATGATGATCACAACTTATATTTCTTTTTATTTTTAGCTATCAAAATCACAAAAAGAATTTTTTTTTGTTAATGTTTTTTCTTACAATTAATTATTATTTATTATGTGAGACATTACAACAATTACAATTTTTTTTACAAACTACGCATCATATCAATTATTATCTTTAAAACATTTAACATTGTGAAAGATTACCCTCGTAAATTTCCAAAGCATTCCTCGGTTTCGCGATTGACAGTTGTCTACCTATATTATTGTATTTATTTTAGTTTGTTACCAAAATTCGAAAAGATATTTTTCTTATTAGGTATCCAGAACGCCTCCAACTAGGTTGTGCGACAATATACCGGCTGCAATCTACTTTATTAAATTTTGGTTGTTATTTAAAATCTCGGCCAAAGCATCATGTTGAGCGGAATGAAGCAAGGCCACAGACCTCATGTAAACAAATAGAATATTTGACGGTGGATTAACTGCTGAACGATATTTGGAAACATTAACGCATTTGATACCAGAGTTACTACCTTTGGCACAAAAAATCATATATATTTCCAACAAGACCCGCGCACAATTCAAGGTTGGTAACAGAATATTTGAATGTCAATTTTGGCAGACATTGGATTGGCACATACGGACCAGTCAGATGGCCCCCAAGGTCACCCGACTTAAATGTTTTAGATTTTTTCTTATGGTCATACTTAAAAAATAAAACACGAGGGTTGCCTTTTATATTTCGGGATTTGGCAACCCTGGTGTTGCAATCTGGCAACTGACAGTTCTATCGTAAAGTTGGACATCTTTGAGGTTATACGTATTCAGAACGTTTTGCCATACGAGCGCTATTTGTGTTGTTTACAGTAACTTAAAATATTCATCGCGGCCCAAAAAGCCTCGTGTCGATTGGTCGAAAGAAATGCTCAAAAAATACGATCGCGGTGCTTCGAAACACGTCTATGACATCGTGGCAGGTGATGAATCGTGGATTTACGCGCATGAGCATGAAAGTAAACAGCAGTCGACTGTATGAGTGTTTCAAGATAAGCCAAATCCAACAAAAGTTCTTCGCGAAGAACTTCCAAGCAAATGGTCGCCTGTTTTTTCGGAAAAACTGGACATGTCGCAACCGTACCACTAGAACAACGCAGAACAGTCAATTCTGAGTGGTATATAACCATTTGTTTGCCAGTTGTCTTCCAAGAAATCAGGAAAATTAACCGCCGAAGACGGATCACTCTTCACCACGACAATGCGAGCTCTCACACATCGGCTCAAACCACTGCATTTTTGAGCACCCAAAACATCGATTTGATGAGCCATCCGCCATATAGTCCTGACTTGGCACCGAATGACTTCATTTTATTCCCGTACGTAAAAAACAAACTGAGAGGTCAACGTTTTTCGACACCTGAAGAAGCGGTTGCTGCATTCAGAATGCATGTTTTGGAGAATTTTCTCTTGTAGAATTCAAAGGCTAATTGATTTTTATGAATTTTTATTAATAAACATACTAAAAAACTCTCATAGGATTATAACATGATGAATATTGTATTTGTATTGATGAAAAAAAAGTAACGTAAAACAAAAAGTAAAAAGTAAGCGTCTATTATGGACTGTTCTATTATTCTAAAGTAGGGGAGTCCGCCACAATATCGCGTCACTGTTCACAAATGGCAATGTTGCCACGACTCAAAGATTTGTCCTTTATATAACGAACAATGAGAGTGGCAAAAGTGCTTCGACAATTGGTTCAAACGCATGCAAAAGTGTATAGATCTTCATGGGGAATATTTTGAAAAACAATAAAGTGATATTCGATGATTAATATTTGTTTTTGTTCTCTAATCCCGAAATATAAAAGGCAACCCTCGTAATATACCAAAATCGTCACAATAATATGGAAGAACTGCGAGCGTCAAAAAAGAATTTTTGTGATTTTGATAGCTAAAAGTAAAAAAGAAATACATGTTATGATACATCATTGTAATCAGCAAAAAAATGCAAAAATTTGACGTTAAAATATACGGGCTGTTCCATTAAAAAACACCAACTTTGGGTCAGATCTCAGATTTTTGAGTACGCCACTGAAATCATCGTAAAAATGTCTATCAAATACAATTTTCACCTTCTTTCTACCTTACACAGGGCATGATATACAGGGTGTCCGGAAAAAGGAGGTCAATCCGTTAACCACAGATTCCTTGAGCAAAAATAATATGAGTTTTAAGATGTCATTTTTGATTTTAGCCCTCCATCTTCGATATACAGGGCGTCAAAGTTGAAAATTTAAAACCAATATTTTTAAATAATTCTAGTATTTATTGAGATATTGGATTCAAATTTAGTGTGTTGCTTCAGCATAAAGAGCTACTTCTTTTCAAAAAACAACACAAAAAACAATTTCTTAATAGCCAAAATACGGGATGTTCAGTACCCATTGACCCCCCAAGTTTTTATTACGTACGCCAATGACTTTTAAACTAAGTTTTTATAGGTTACTATGTATTTTTGATTATTTTTTAACTCCTATAAAATTTCAATCAAATCATTTGTTTTTGAGATATTTTGAAAAGTATTGGCCCTTGTTGTCTACGCGGCGCACGGTATTTTCACTACTAAATCAAGCATATTTAACTCAAATTACCATTACCGTGCATCAAATTAAGTACAGTTTTCAAAAAGTTAATTCAACTAAACACTACGAACACGAAATTGTTTATTATGTTTAACTTAATTTGAAGCATCATAGTCAAATATTAATTATTTAAACATATTATTTTAAAAACTTGAAAAAGTAACTAAATAAACATTAGAAAAACTACCAGTCTAAAGGAATTGCTCGATATGATTTTAACTCAAAATCGGAACCTTATAAACAAAATCTTTCATACAACACCAGACTGAATAGTTCAAGGGAGTAAGATCTGGGGAGGGGGGTGGCCATTTAACAGGAGCATCTTGGCCTCGCCCAATCCAGCGATTTGATCCAAATTTTATAAGAGTTAAAAAATAATCAAAAATACATTGTAACCTATAAAAACTTAGTTTAAAAGTCATTGGCGTACGTAATCCACCCTTGGGGGGTCAATGGGTACTGAACATCCCGTATTTTGGCTATTAAGAAATTGTTTTTTGTGTTGTTTTTTGAAAAGAAGTAGCTCTTTATGCTGAGGCAATACACTAAATTTGAATCCAATATATCAATAAATACTAGAATTATTTAAGAATATTGGTTTTAAATTTCCAACTTTGACGACCTGTATATCGAACATGGAGGGCTAAAATGAAAAATGACATCTTAAAACTCCTATTATTTTTGCTCAAGGAATCTGTGGTTAACGGATTGACCTCCTTTTTCCGGACACCCTGTATTATAACACCACAAAAAGTGAAACTTTTCGATTTCATCCTGTATCTCAGAAACAAAAGCACATACATAATGTCTGATTACGCCATTCAAAGTTTCACAGGATCGCGAAAACCGCAAGGTTCTATCTTTCCTCATAGCTGCGATAACCTGCAGTCTCAACCAAATTAGGACACAGAGATAGCCAAATTTAGTTTGCACGAGTGAACTTTTCATAAAATTTACAGGAACATGAGTTCTTTGGGCCACCCTGTACATTTATTTTAAATTTGACTTTCACATCCTGTAAAAGGTTATTCGTCAATAAAGCGTTTATTCATTTATCCCCTATTGATTAAATCATTAAAATTTATTTTCACAGAGAACAGAATCTGATTCAGAAAAAGTTCTGCGGAAACGTAAGATCCAACCTATATACCAAGAATTCGATGACTCGCTATGCAGCAGTCTGACGGAACTTACGAGAAACACCGAATTGGATGACCAAGACGAGAGTTTCTCGCAATGCGGATTCGAGACTACAAGCGATGTCGAGAGTGAGGACTCAGAGGAACGACCACGTAAACGGACACGACTTGAGGATAATATTGATCGTGTGCGTGAGATAGTGGTGAAGAAGGAACCGGAGGAAAGTACGCCTGATGATGAAGAACCGGAAATACCTGAAGATTCGGAGATACCAGAAGAACCGGAGATGCCAGAAGAACCGGAAATACCAGAAGAAATGGAAGTAGTAGAAGATCCGTGTGTGATGGAGGCTGTTGTGGAGAAATTTATGGAGGAGCCAGAGTATACGTAAGTTATCAGGATTAGAATGCCTGAACAACGTTGTATTAATTTAATTGAATTAATTTTACAGTTACGAACCTCTAAGTCTAGTCCAGCTCGTCCTAAATGTGATCAATAAACAAAATATACCAGAATATGAGCCTGAACCGTACGATGTAATTTATTCAAGATGTTATTGTAAATATTGTGATAAGGAGTTCCAAAACATAAAACTGTTATCGCTACACGAGCTTGAACACATAGACGTGGAGGTGGACGAGAAAATCGATCATCCTCGACGCTGGAATGCGGGCAGACCAGATGCCGAAGTGCGGAATAAATGGTTAGATTATTTCGATGAAAATGGCTATGACGAGGATGATATTGTTATTGAGGAAAATGATAATTCTGGTAAGTTTGCTCAGAAAGTAGTGTAGGCCGGAAATTAAATTGGAATTTCTTGAATAGTATTGAATCCTATTTTAAAACTAAACGATTATTATGTTAAATTATCCATTCTTTTGCTAAGGCACACTGCAAACAAGGTAAAGTGTGTGTCGAGAACTAATTTTGCTGTTGGAAGTGGCTAACTCAGAAATTAAATTTCTAGAAATATTTTCATTGTTTCCTTACAACTTACAATTCATACGATTGGTTCTGGTAAAAACTTGGAGACCCACAGAATTTTACACATTTTCTTAACTTAATAGAAAGCTTACCTTAAATAGAGATGAATGAAACTTTCTTAAATAAATAATAAAACGCTAAATTGCCCCCTCTTCTTTTGAAACAAAAAAAAAAACTACGCGTGCAGCACAGTACACGTGATAGAAGTGAATACTTCTTTCAGGAGAGAGGAAGGGAATACGAATGACGATACAAAAGGGACAACCGAAGGATAGGCAACGTTAAGCCGCTATATACATAATAGTGTATGGTATAGGTATAGTCTCTCTCTCCCCCTCATATTTGTTATATGCTTCATCTCTTTTGTGGGACGAAACTTTTATAAATCGTGTCGTGACGCGCCTTGAAAAATCACTCTCATGATGATAGGACGCTATCATACAGGACCTAATCAAGACCTAAGAAACTATCCTTAATGACCGTTGAGGCGCATGTCGTTTGGCATGCAAATAGAAGGGCTATTTGCATAATATCATTGTCCTGCGTAAATTTCACGACCCCATTATTAGGGAACCAGATTTCAATTTTTTGGGGGCCTTGGTTTGGTATAGGACGGCTATCATACAGGACCTAATCAAGACCTAGGAAACTATCCTTAATGACCGTTGAGGCGCATGTCGTTTGGCATGCAAATAGCACATCATAATAACATTGTCCTGCGTAAATTTCACGACCCCATTATTAGGGAACCAGATTTCAATTTTTTGGGGCCTTGGTTTGGTATAGGACGCTATCATACAGGACCTAATCAAGACCTAAGAAACTATCCTTAATGACCGTTGAGGCGCATGTGGTTTGGCATGCAAATAATCGTTCATAATATCATTGTCCTGCGTAAATTTCACGACCCTATTATTAGGGAACCAGATTTAAATTTTTTGGGATCTTGGTTTGTTATAGGACGCTATCATACAGGACCTAATCAAGACCTAAGAAACTATCCTTAATGACCGTTGAGGCGCATGTGGTTTGGCATGCAAATAACCGTTCATAATATCATTGTCCTGCGTAAATTTCACGACCCTATTATTAAGGAACCAGATTTAATTTTTTTGGGACTTTGGTTTGTTATAGGACGCTATCATACAGGACCTAATCAAGACCTAAGAAACTATCCTTAATGACCGTTGAGGCGCATGTCGTTTGGCATGCAAATAGCCCTTCATAATAACATTGTCCTGCGTAAATTTCACGACCCCATTATTAGGGAACCATTTAAATTTTTTGGGGCCTTGGTTTAGTATAGGACGCTATCATACAGGACCTAATCAAGACCTAAGAAACTATCCTTAATGACAGTTGAGGCGCATGTCGTTTGGCATGCAAATAGAAGGGCTATTTGCATAATATCATTGTCCTGCGTAAATTTCACGACCCCATTATTAGGGAACCAGATTTCAATTTTTTGGGGGCCTTGGTTTGGTATAGGACGGCTATCATACAGGACCTAATCAAGACCTAGGAAACTATCCTTAATGACCGTTGAGGCGCATGTCGTTTGGCATGCAAATAGCACATCATAATAACATTGTCCTGCGTAAATTTCACGACCCCATTATTAGGGAACCAGATTTCAATTTTTTGGGGCCTTGGTTTGGTATAGGACGCTATCATACAGGACCTAATCAAGACCTAAGAAACTATCCTTAATGACTGTTGAGGCGCATGTCGTTTGGCATCCAAATAATCCTGCATAATATCAGTGTCCTGCGTAAATTTCACGACCCCATTATTAGGGAATCAGATTTAAATTTTTTGGGACCTTGGTTTGTTATAGGACGCTATCATACAGGACCTAATCAAGACGTAAGAAACTATTCTTAATGACCGTTGAGGCGCATGTCGTTTGGCATGCAAATAACCGTTCATAATATCATTGTCCTGCGTAAATTTCACGACCCCATTATTAGGGAACCAGATTTCAATTTTTTGGGGCCTTGGTTTGTTATAGGACGGCTATCATACAGGACCTAATCAAGACCTAGGAAACTATCCTTAATGACCGTTGAGGCGCATGTCGTTTGGCATGCAAATAGCACATCATAATAACATTGTCCTGCGTAAATTTCACGACCCCATTATTAGGGAACCAGATTTCAATTTTTTGGGGCCTTGGTTTGGTATAGGACGCTATCATACAGGACCTAATCAAGACCTAAGAAACTATCCTTAATGACCGTTGAGGCGCATGTCGTTTGGCATGCAAATAACCCTTCATAATATCATTGTCCTGCGTAAATTTCAGGACCCCATTATTAGGGAACCAGATTTAAATTTTTGGGGCCTTGGTTTGTTATAGGACGCTATCATACAGGACCTAATCAAGACCTAAGAAACTATCCTTAATGACCGTTGAGGCGTATGTCGTTTGGCATGCAAATAACCCTTCATAATATCATTGTCCTACGTAAATTTCACTATTCCATTATTAGGGAACCAGATTTCAATTTTTTGGGGCCTTGGTTTGGTATAGGACGCTATCATACAGGACCTAATCAAGACGTAAGAAACTATTCTTAATGACCGTTGAGGCGCATGTCGTTTGGCATGCAAATAACCGTTCATAATATCATTGTCCTGCGTAAATTTCACGACCCCATTATTAGGGAACCAGATTTCAATTTTTTGGGGCCTTGGTTTGTTATAGGACGCTATCATACAGGACCTAATCAAGACCTAAGAAACTATCCTTAATGACCGTTGAGGCGCATGTCGTTTGGCATGCAAATAACCCTTCATAATATCATTGTCCTGCGTAAATTTCACGACCCCATTATTAGGGAACCAGATTTAAATTTTTTGGGGCGTTGGTCTGGTATAGGACGCTATCATACAGGACCTAATCAAGACCTAAGAAACTATCCTTAATGACCGTTGAGGCGCATGTCGTTTGGCATGCAAATAACCCTTCATAATATCAATGTCCTGCGTAAATTTCGTAAAATAGGGTTAGTGTGTTAGAAATTTATTTAAATTTACAAAACTCTACCAAACAAGAACGGATATGTTATATGCGACGACGTTGTACGAGAGATGCGATGTTGCCAAATATATTCGCGTAGTTCAAATGTTTTTCCGCGCCTATATTCTTGGCTTAGTTTGAGTTAGTTTCGTTAGATTGGGTTGAGTTAGTTTCGGTGAATTATTTTGGGGTAGTTTGGTTAGATTGGGTTGTTTTTGGTTAGGTCAGTTTGGGTGAGTTATTTTGGGGTAGATTGAGTTGCTTTGGGTTAGGTTAGTTAGGATATTGGGTTAGTTTGGTTAGATTTGGTTGGTTTGGGTTAGGTAGTTAGGTTAGTCTGAGTGAGTTTGGTTAGATGGTTTTAGTTTGACAATTTAAATATTTATAGGTGGTGAAGGGCGTACTGTGCAAATTGATGAGGCCGTATTAACAAAGATAAAATATAATGTCGGACGCAGTATTTGTAAAAGAGAATCGTTTTAGGGTTACGATTGTTTTCTTGTGAGGTGACGATTGGTCGTCTGATAACGCTCCCTTCGGGTTTTCGAGTTAATGACTTTATCTTCGTTTCTCTAAGCAATTTTTAGCGAGATATCGACGATTGCGAATATTCAGTAACCGATTTGTTTTAGCGACAAACCGATTATAGGGGAAGTGGTTAAGTGGTTGTGACGTAGGGTATGGCGTCTTTTTTTTTGTAATCGTTTATAATACGATACTAGATTCTCTAACCCAAGTTCCGACCTGGGTTACTGCTGATTATTGCGAATTGTGTATTGTAGAAGTTTGGTTAAGTGTAATTTACGTCAACGAATAGAATTCGCGCGTATTTGGGAGGTAGGTTTAGATTGCCGATTTGTAATAATAAATATACCTAGTTGTTAAATAGAATCAGTAGTATTACCGTTTGTTATACATATTTAACCAGAACATACCTATAATCGACATGTTAATTGCCTTTCATGAGTTTCACGCAGTAGAAAAAATAAAAAAGACTCGCATTGGAAGGTTTGAGTATCAAAACTTTCCATCAAAATCATAAAAGCTCCTATTAAGGGGACAATATCCAAGTCCATTTCGGCAAATCATAACTGTTGCTTAGAAAAACTGACAAATTATGACACAGCATTATATCCTCAATCATACAAGGAAATAATCTGGATAACCGCCAAGTTTTAGCGGCAGAACCGATTACCTTGAAACAGAAAATAAAATTTGGTGGTGGTGGATAATCGGACGTTACTTGGCAGATTACTTACGATTACAGACAATATATCGCTAAAAATTGCGTTATTATTAATATTAACAATCGTCATCGGCGTTAATCGAGACATTCTGATAGTTCGCCGATTGACAGGTTCGATATTCATTCGAATTGTAACTATTGTAGCAATTCAATCGGCTTAGTAATTTCTACTTTGTTCTAATTTGCAGAAAGAAATTACTTTAAATAGCTGTAGCACTCTGAATTATTACTTTGACATATTATTTGAAATAATAAAAAAATAATGTTACTAAACAAATATTTTTTGTTCAAGGTGGAGACGGTGTCAGCCTCTTAGTACCGGACGAAACCAAAAATTCAGTGAAAGTAGAGAAAGATGATCAAGTTGTTCTAGTCGATATGAAACCAATGGTAAACGGTATTTACCTTGGTGACTACACCAAAGATGAACGGAAAAACTTCTACCAAGGTCTTCGAGTGGGTGGGCAGACAAAACGTTTTTGTCCATTGTGTCGATACTGTTTTAAGGATAACTGGGCAATTGAAAGCCACTATTTCTCACTAGCTTGCCACTATACGTGTCGGTATTGCGGTATGAGATTCAACAAACAGAGACCAAAGTAAGATATTATTACAAAAATTTAAATTAATTTCCCATGTAACTCTAACGTTCTTCTACACAGATATGATGAACACATTAAAGAGCACGAAGAACAAAAACATGAATTCTCCGACAAGATATATGCCGCTAGTAAAGTGAACAATTTTCTGCCCAAAATCCTCAAACCGGACAAGATCCGCGAACCAACATCACAGGAAGTATACAACATGTTCGAACCGCAAACGGGATTCCTTCAGCCTGAGGCATCACCACCTCCCAGTAAGATTGGTGGTTCTGGCGGGTACCAATTGATACCGAATATACAAATCAAAGAGGTAGGAATAATAATAGTAATATCCTGTGGTATATTTTTTAACAGGGTGGAACATCTACATAGGTTATACGGCAGGAACGCAACTGTTAGTCAATTTAGGCAGATAAGTCCAATTTTTTGATATTTGAGTACTAGCAATGTTATGAACTCAAACGTTCCGTTCATAATCTTATATGCGAAGATCAAATCCGACATTTTTCTCTTGCCATCTAAAGAGACAACACTGTCTTTGAGTATGATAGGCTTTAAGGATAATATAGAATTTGAGAGCGTTTTTGTCGGATCGGAGGACAATTGTGCTGCGAGATCTGACTTGGTGGCAAATCGCGACTATCTCTTATATGACATTTCTGAGGAGGAGATTTTTTGGGCTACCCGAAAATTGAAAAATAAGTTTACTTCCGGTCCGGATGAAATACCCTCTTTTTTTGTAAAGGATACAATAACTGTCCTTTCCACTCCCCTATCTAAAATTTTTAATTTGATTTGCTGGACTTGTGTTTTTCCACAGGATTGGAAGGTTGCGAAGGTGTGTCCGATTTTTAAGAGAGATGACAGAACTTGTATTTGTAATTATAGACGTATATCCATATTATCAAATTTCTCAAAGCTGTTTGAAATTATTTTATCTCAGAGGATTTATAGATTGACAAAGCCTAATTTAGCAATATATCAACACGGTTTTATCGGTGGCAGGTCCACGCTTACTGATCTGTTTGTTTACACAATTTACTTCAGAAACTGTTGATGGAGGAGGGCAGGTCGATGTGATTTACACGGACTTTGACAAAGCATTTAACAGAATAAATCACGTGGTTCTGTTGAACAAGCTTACTGTGTTTGGGCTTGGAGCTGGATCTGTTTCGCTAATCCATTCCTATATCACTAATAGATCCCAATATGGTCTCCATAATGGATATAAATCGTCAAGATACCATATGTCATCTGGTGTTCCGCAAGGGTCGAATGTGGGCCTATTATTGTTTTTAATTTTTATAAATTACTTAGCCGGACTACTGAATTGTCAGAGAATGCTCTTTGCGGACGATATGAGAATATTTAATTCCGTTAATAATCTTGACGATTGTAATCGTTTGCAGCGTGATAGGGATTTGGTTCAATGCTGGTGTGAGGAAAACAAACTGAACTTGAACTCGTCCAAGTGTAAAGTTATGTCGTCCTGAGTCCATTAAGGATCTTGGTGTGACCTTTGATAAGGTTCTTTCATTCGATATACATATAAATAACATAATTCTGAGTGCATCTAAGTCTTATGGCTACATTGTGAGAAATTCCAGATCTTTTGAGAATATGGATACAATAAAAACCTTATACTATGCTTATGTCAGGTCAAAGCTGGAATACTGTTCTTTAATATGGTTTCCATATTATAACTGTTACAATGTTTCTGTTGAGAGAGTTCAGCGTAAGTTCTTAAAATACTTATGTTTCAAAACTGATGGATCATATCCAGAAAGAGGAATAGACTATGACGTCTTGTTAACAAGATGTCAAATACAAAGTTTAGAATTAAGACGAAAAATTCATGCAGTAAAATTCCTTTTTAATATATTGCATAGTAAGATTGATTGCGCTGAACTCTTGCACAAGTTGTATTTTTTGGTACCAAGGCAGAATTCGAGATCTTCTAATTTATTTTATAACGACCGACCTAGGACCAATTTGTTGATGAAGTCGCCTGTCTACACAATGTGTCAGACATATAACTTTATAAGCGATGAGAGTGATATTTTTTGATCACTTAAGTACTGTTTTGGGTGTTTTGAATGAACATTTAAGTTGAATGTATGATGTTTCTTTCTTTCTGTTTCGGTTTATTTGTATTGTTATTATTAATATTAAGTAATTTTGTAAGATTGCTCTGGAAATGGATTTTCTGTTGAGCAATAAAGCAATTATTATTATTAAGGTATTACGTGATCAAGATACTATTTCTCACGATTCATTTTATATGTGTCTTGTAACGAATGCTTGCAGGTTTTATTTCGGTTTATTCCTCGGGCGCCAGATATGATCCACGGACACCGGGTAACTAAAGTGGAAATTGAAGTTTCAGGGGTGGGGTCTTTAACCAACCGAAAGAGGGCCTATTGCACCGTAGTTTCCTTGATAATCTTACAGCAGCAGAGTCTTCAACTCAAGATCCGTAAAAAAATAACCGCTGAGATATAGTAGAAATGCCAAAGTCATTAATGTAGAAGCGATAAAGGGTCCAACTTGGGACCCTGAAGTACTCTTGATGTCCCAAAATATTTGGATTAATAGTATCTTCACTGAAGTCGAACGTGTGAGGTTTTGATATTAAAATTCAATAAAAAATTTGCCTTTAAAAAGGAATATTAAATATTAGAGTGTTATAAACGTCGTACTTTTTAAAGGAAATTGTTAAAACCTGTAACTTCCTACATAATACTAACCAAACAATAATAAAATTAAATTTAACTTCAACTATACAAAAATAATTACTTTAATACTTAAAAACTTTTAGACAGAAAACTCCACCGGCACCTAAACTTATAGAAAAAATACTTCTGGATAGATCCTGCGTCAAATTTACACTAGCTAACGTTTCACTGATCATCCTATCAGCTACTTAACAAATTATTTATCTCCTCAATACTTTCAAGGTCAGGTGTTTAGTCTCTAGTCCCACGTTAACACACCGCATACTTAGCTTAGCGTATCATCTCATCGTACCAACGCAGACTGTGTTACCTTAAACTTGTTGGGTGGTCTTGTGCATTTTGTATGCAATGACAGAGAGTCCTGCTTAGAGGTTTATAATGTGGAACCCAAGTTTCGACTCTCGTAACAATCCAGACCAGCACACCATCCTTATCTTCACTGTAACTGTAAAGGTTCAAAACCGTGAGAGTAACCATTTCTTCGTCTTATTTCTTTTTCTTTTTTGTCGGAGTGGTCGGTCACTTCAATAGGCCCTCATGTATTGTGGAAGCGTTGAGCTGCATCCACGTTCTCAAAAGGAAACTGGACTATGGCAATTTAAAGTCCATTTTCAGTTGAAAACACGGCTTCCACTTGTTGTTTAGATGCAACTCAACTTGCTAGTCTTTTTCTTTCATTTTCTTTTAGAGCTTCTGGTTGTTTTCTGATCTTTTTTTACTTCACGTCCTTTTCTTTCGTTGCTTTTGGTTGTTATCACTAATTTTACGGTCTTCTTGTCTTCTTTTAGAGCTTCACGTCCTTTTTCTTTCATTTTTTTCACCTTCAGGCTGTTTCTCATCTTTTTCAGCTTCACGTCCTTTTCTTTCGTTTTCTTTTGCAGCTTATAGTTGTTTTCTCATCCTTTTCTGCTCCACATCCTTTTCTTTCGTTTTCTTTTGTAGCTTTTAGTTGTTTTCTCAATTTTTTTCTGCTTCACGTCTTGTCTTTCGTTTTCTTTTGCAGCTTCTGATTGTTTTCTCAATTTTTTCTGCTTCACGTTCTTGTCTTTCGGTTTCTTTTGCTGCTTCTGGTTGTTATCTCTAATTTTTCAGCTTCACGTCTTTTTCTTCTGTCTTCTTTTGCAGCTTCGAGGTGTTTTCTCAACTTTTTCAGCTTCTAGTCATTTTCTTTTGCACCTTCAGGTTGTTTTCTCATCTTTTTCTGCTCTGCGTCCTTTTCTTTCGTTTTATATTGCAGCTTCGGGTTGTTTTCTCAACATTTTAGCTTCACGTCTTTTTCTTTCATTTTCTTTTGCACCTTCAGGATGTTTTATCATCTTTTTCTGCTCTACGTCCTTTTATTTCGTTTTCTTTTGTAGCTTCAGGTAGTTTTCTCATCTTTTTGAGCTTCACGTCCTTTTCTTTCGGGTTCATTTGTAACTTCTGGTTGTTATCTCTAATTTTTCAGCTTCACGTATTTTTCTTTTGTCTTCTTTTGCAGCTTCGGGTTGTTTTCTCAACTTTTTCGGCTTCACGTTTTTTTCTTTTATTGTCTTTTGCACTTTCAGGTTGTTTTTTCATCTTCTTCTACTCTACGTCATTTTATTTTGTTTTCTTTTGCAGCCTCAGGTTGTTTTCTCATCTTTTTGAGCCTGACGCCTGTTGCTTTCGTTTTCTTTTGCACTTCTTGTTATATTTGGTCCAAGCTTGATGGAGTCTTCCCGCAGAGTGGCATTCAGTCGTCAATTTTACTTAATAGGTTTGATATGAAAAATTTGGAGTTCAGACGAATTCATGGATGTGTTGACATTTTATATAACATACTGCATTGGAATGCTGATTGTCTTGAAATCCTTGGCAAAATTGGAATAGACGTTTCACATTTTAACAGTCGCAATACTGTTCAAGACCGAGAACAAATGTTTTACTTATCTCCTATTGATGTTATGTGTAATAACTTTAATGAGGTCTGCGACCGTTGTGACATATTTTGTTGTACTTGAAAAGAAATTATTGCAGTAGCATTTTATCTTGTAGGCGTCCAGTCATGAGTTGTTTTTATTGAGTTTATATGATAATAATTGTTTAAGAAGTCATTCTGTTAACGATTTTAGTACGTACCTTATTTCTTCGTAGTTTCTAGTATATTTATTTGTAAATATGTTGCGCAATAAATCTATTATTATATATATATAAATAATCAACTAAGACTACATTTAAACCCGTTATTAAACAAAAAATAGAACAGACCTGAACACTTGCAAAGCATAATACGGATATTTTCAGATAACCATTCCAAGCCGCATGTTGTTGTCACTTTGCCGATTTAACCTGACAATTGAGTTTCCTGATTGAAAATACCAAAGTTACTCTAGATTACTCTTAGAATAGAACTATGTGTCTTACGACTCATCAGTAATTTAATTTAATTTTGTTTCTCAGGAACCTAAGGAAATCATTACATCCCAATCGAAAACTGGAAACCAAGCATACTTTTGCCGAAAATGCTATAAAGTATTTTTCAAATTGGACGAATTCAATATACACAATAAAAAATGTAATTTGAACCAGTATCCTACATTGAAACATATCCAAATGGCAGTGTCACATCATTCTGGAAGCAGTAATCCGCCTCACAGTAGTAGTAGTAGTCATAGACCGCCTCCTAGCAGCCAGCGATACCAAGACATAAAACGTAAGTATATTATTTGCTGAGATGATTATATTATCCATACATTACACGGTACAGATGATTGGTGAGAAATATTAATAAAATTATGTTTTGTTTAGCAACAATATCGATTAATGGTGAAATAACTAGCAATTTAGCAGGAAGACCAATGCGTAACTGTGCCAAAGAAGTTGGGCCATACAAGGATGAACTTTACATTCCCAAAGAACTTTTGCGAGAAACTTTACCCGCATCTAATAGCCAACAGTTTGTTTGTCATATCTGTGGAACGCCGTTCCCTACAATATACTCAAGGTAAGTAACATTATTTAGATTATATAGTAAAACAGATGCAGCAAGTCAGTCATAAATACCTGAATGAAATACAAATTTGGTTCCATAGACGTAAATAACATATTTTATTTTAATAATAAACAGGGTGCTTTAAAAATTTATAAAATTGAAGAAATAGTCTATTACTACTATCAAAAGTTATTAATCTTTAATTATTAATCAGCTTTGGATTTTTGACGCCATGTTAATAGGAAGTTTACATTTTTTTGGGTCGCTGAATGCGCTGGTAAACTATGGCAGGCTGATTTCAGGACACCCTCTATATGTCTAAATAAAATAAAAATTATTTTAATAAAGCAAAAAGATCTCACATTTCAGCACAAGTAACAACCGCGTGTAAAGTATTCTATTTAATACTCAAAAAACCTTTAAATCGCATGCAGGTTTATAGTTGTTGTGTCAGATGAAGTGCATTCGCAGAACTTTAGTGTATTTTTTGACAATATGACTACAAAGCATTTACAAATATTATCTTTGAAGTTAGTTTAGCATCATCATAAAACAAACGCAAATTCTACAACTCTGTTGTCACTAAAGTAATAGCTGGATGTGCCAAATAATTACAAATACAACTATAACTTAATGCTATGGTTCTTTAAAAGGATATTATGTATAGTATTAATGTAGAAATGAAAAAATAACGTTGACATTGCAAATTGCAATTAACCATGTCTTTCTTTAATTTTAGGAATAGTCACATGCGAATTCATAAGGGTGAAACACTGTTTGCTACTAGTGGTATGAAAGCACGACCTAGAGAAGGCCCACCAACCGGATTGCTACAGATGCAGTTACAACAACAATTGCACCCAAGACAGCAAACTAACTATCCAAGGTTTGAGCAGATTCCACGGTTTGATCAAGTAAGTCAATTTCTGAAAACACCATTTGAGTTGTTTGTTTTCCTATACACACTTAATTGATATAATTAAACACAATTCTAGCATGCAGCATGGGAAATATATCTTGAATTTGTGAGAGTGTGATATATTTAGTGTCCTCACTGAGCTTAGGCTTAGACACCGTTCTCCCAGAATGGATTCTCGGTAAATCCGAACAGCTGCTACTTTCCCAAAGCTTTATTTCATTTGAAGGGGAGATACTTCCCCAATTGGCAGTAGGCCTAGTTTTAGTCCCCACACTGCTACAGCAAACAAGATATGTGTTGAAGACATAACTTCTAAAGTACTTTAAACGCTATTTGTGAAGGTATTCCACTTCAATTACTAAATCTAGGTTATCTGTTGAAGCATCATCTCAGTCTTCCTGGAGTTGACCAAATACCATACTTGTATTAACTTTTCATTCTAATCTAGAGCTTGATGTTCATGTTTTTTTATTGAACAGGATTAAGATTGTTTGGAACAAGCAACTATATAAAAACTGTTAGGTTTGCGGGCTGCACGAGCCTATGAGCAGCAGTTTTATGCACGTTTTTTATATCGTGACCCAGCGCTTTCTTCCAAATGAGGAAATCATAATTTTTATCAAATGAATAACAGATCCTTCTACAATATTTTTCAACAATAACAGAAAATTCTACGAAAGCGTACAAGGGCCATACAAAATATTTTTTTAGATTTCTGTAAAAAAACACGGACTTTTTTCTCATTCTGACTTTTTTTACAGAATTTTTACTACACTGACTTTTTTGCAGAATTCTGTAAAAAACTAGGAATTTTTTATCAGTCTGACTTTTTGTAACAGAATTTTGTATACAAAACTCGGAATTTTTCAATTTTTTTTGCAGAATCTATCTATATTTAGTATAGTTCTTTTACAGAATTTTGTAAAAAAAGGCAAAATGAAAAAAAATCCGAGTTTTTTTTACAGAATTCTGTAAAAAGTCAGAAGGATAAAAAATTCCGAGTTTTTTTTACAGAATTCTGTAAAAAAGTCAGAATGATACAAAATTTCTACTTTTTTACAGAATTCTGTAACAAAAGTCAGAAAGTCAGAAAAAAATACGGAATTTGTTTTGTCATTCTGACTTGTTTTACAGAATTATTACTATACTGACTTTTCTTGCAGAATTGTGTAAAAAACTTGGAATTGTTTTTTTTTTTCTTTTTTTACAGAATCTATACTATAGGTACATTTAGTATAGTTTTTTTACACAATTCTGTAACAAAAGTCAGAATGATGAAAAAATCAGAGTTTTTTTTTTCTCCAAAAAGTTAGAATTGAATAATTCCGAGTTTTTTTACAGAATAGTGTAAAAAAGTTTGGTAAATACTAGTTTTTTTTTTGCAGAATGCCTTAAAAAAAAGTCAAATTGATAAAAAATTCCGAGTTTTTTTTTACAGAATTCTGTAAAAAAGTCAGAAGGATACAAAATTCAGAGGTTTTTTTACAAAATTCTGTAACAAAAGTCAGAATGATGAAAAAATCAGAATTTTTTTTTCTCCAAAAAGTTAGAATTGAATAATTCCGGTTTTTTTACAGAATTGTGTAAAAAAGTCTGGTAATTACTAGTTTTTTTTTTTGCAGAATGCCTTAAAAAAAAGTCAGATTGATAAAAAATTTCCGAGTTTTTCATAGAATTCTGTAAAAAAAAAAAAGACAGAATGGTAAAAATCCGAGTTTTTTACAGAACTCTCCAAAAAAACGTTAGAATTGAATAATTCCGAGAGAATTGTGTAAAAAAAACGGCAGAATTATAAAAACAAATCGAGTTTTTTTACAGAATTCTGTAAAAAAAGTCAAAATGATAAAAAAAAATTTGTAGAATTCTGTAAGAAAAGACAAAATGGTAAATAGTCCTAGTTTTTTGTACACAATTCTCCAAGAGTCAGAAAATTCCCAGTTTTTTTACAGAATTCTGTAAAAAAGTCAGACAGAATTGTAAAATTCCGAGTTTTTTACTGAATTCTGTAAAAAACTTGGAATTTTTTATAATTTTGACTTGTTTTACAAAATTCTGTAAAAAATCAAATATATTTCCTAGTTTTTTTTATACATAAACAAAATTGTTCTAAAATTAATTGTGCATATTTTTATTGCAGGTAAAAATAAAACAAGAACCAATAGACAGTTTCGAACCAATGGTGGAGATCCACGAAGGCGAACAAAACTATCATTATCAACAACACCATCAACAACAGCAACAAGTTCCACATCCCCGACCACAACAACCACGTCCACCACCACCGAAGTCACTCCCACCAAGTGTCCTAGGCGATGGCGCAGTCAGTATAACACCAATCAGCAAAAAACCACCGCAAGCTACCCCACAACCCCATCAAAAATCCAGCCCCTCATCGAATTTATTACGCTTAGTACAAAACAATCCACATTTAACAATTAAGAAATCAGACAATGATCAGAGGAATCGAAGTTTACATCTACCTCCACCACACTCGAATGGTACTAGTCTAGGAAATAATAGTTTTGGAAACATTCCTGGGAACTTTGGTTCCCCAGCCGATGCTGATAAGTCGTATAAGTGCTCTAGTTGTTGGGAGGCATTCGCCAACAAGTCACATTTGTATTTCCACAAGAAGAATCAGTGTGAAGGTTCAAGGTATCCTTGTCCGTTTTGTAAGAAGCGATTTGGTACTGAAGCCGCGTATAGTTCTCATATTTTCTACAGCCATCCTGAATAAAGAATACTTATAATTAATTATTATCAGGGAATTTGTGTGACCTTGTGCGTAATTGATCGCTTTTGTATACGAAATAATTTAGAGTCAGTTACGTATTGATATTTTTTTTTAATATTTTTAATACTAACGGTCATTACAAGCGATTTAATTGCGCGAAACCTTTTTATGTTCAAATTGGCGCAAATCGGAATCAAATTGACATTAGTCAAAGTCAAATTGACAACATCAATTTCAAATTGTCATTAATCAAAAGTAAATTGACAGTAATCAAAACCATAATGGCACTAATCAATTTCGATTAATATCAAATAAGATGCAATTAGCGAAAAAAATTTATTGAATTCATCAAACCATTAACGAATGCAATGAATTTGGGACAATTACCAATTACCAACAGTTAGTTATGTTGTCAATATTGTGACGAAAGATGTTTCACCGATATTCTGTTTGAGTATGACGATCCCGGTCAGCGATAACTGAGTTTACTCCTGCCTTTAATACAGACAGATGTGTGATGGCCAAATCCGTGCTCTGCAAAAACCTCTTCAATACTGGGGTTGCATGCACGCACCCTTATCAACTACTAACGCAACTACAGTTTGGTAAAGATTTTACGCTTTTCTTAAGCACTGCCTCACAAATTAGTTTGCTTCCGGCTTCTTGAAAGAATCCCTTCTAAGCTCGGAATTAATTAGTCCTATAATTCCAATGCATCGTATTAGCTGAATTGCGATCCTCTGCAGATATACTTTCGCCTGCTTTGTTTTACTTCAAAACTATATATTTGCGTGTTCAGGGTCTCTGCGCACGGCCTTCAAGATGAACACAAGTCCATTCAGATGCTGTCGAACGCATTCCTTAGAAACGATGCAATGCAAAAATTTGTCGTATTTTTTCACTCAGTTTAATTTTAGGATTTTCTTCGACTGAACGTTCAATAAATTGACGGTATTCGGTGGTTATTTTAACTCTAGGTTTACCTCCTCGCTGCCTCTCTGATAGCTCTTGATTGTTAATATAGAGGTGTTTTCTTTTTTGTTAGGGGCGGAGAACTTTAAATCCAAATAAAACACAAAGAACTGTTTTAATATCCATCAAATTGTCTTTATTTAAAAGATAATTTGTTGGTATTGTTTGAATATGATTTCGGGCATGTTTTCGCCGTGGCTGGCGCGTACATGGCGTAATCTGGAGGTCCAATTATCACACACTCTTTGCAGTAAAGCTGTATGTCAGCAATAACGCGTCAAATTTTGGCTTCCAAGTGCTCAATTGTTCGTGGTTTATCGACGTAGACATATTCCCAACGAAAATAATCTAATGGCGTCAAATCGCATGAATGAGATGGGCAGTTAACACGTTCACTGCTGACAATATATGGTTACCAACACCACCAGGCTAACAGGTCTTTTTTTGTTAAGTAATGATTCAAAAGAGCATTTTTGATACATTAAAAACATTTATTTTAAAAACACAAAAACTGCATGTGCACTGCAATGACGTCTATAGACGTCATCATCCTCTCACGACAAGATTGGCATCTAACGGCTGATGAAGTCGAAAAAGATCATGTTAATTCTGTAAATACATAATCAGCACGATTATCATTCATTTTTTAGTTAAAATAATCAATTATCGGTCTAATTTTTATTAATCTCTCGGCTGGTCTTGGTTCACCAGGTAAAGGATGTGAACTGAACTGGACACTTCTCAAAATTATCATAAAACATCTCTGCTCATAAAAGTGGAAAACCCAAGTAACTTGAATATGCGATGTTTTGTTCCAATAATAGTCTTGTAACCTATTCAGTCTAATAGTCTTTCGTTAACGAAGCTCAACGTGTTATGCGGGATTTAAAAGTGGTTGTCTCGGAAAGTAAACCTTCCTCGACATATCTGTTGCTTTCCTCAACTATCATTTCTGTAGGAATAAAACCATTACTATTATTGGAAAACCTCGACTTCGCTTCGGATTGTGAATCTTCAAAGTCCGGGTCCTCAATATCACCGTCTGAGTTTATTAAACATTGTTCTAACTCTTCCTTTGTTAAAGGAACTCTATTTTTCGACGTATTTTTACATTTTCGAGGCCGATTTGTTCCCGCCTGCTTGGCTATCATCCACAGCTAAATCGATCGAAAACAATAATTTTACATCAAAATAATAAGTAAACAACAAGCTGAAGTACATGTGACTACACCATGCTAACAACGTACTAAAGCATTAAACGTGGGAGAAGCGAAGACGTCGTGCACTCTACACCAAAGAACGGTATGACGTTGAAAGACGTTAGCAGCAGTGTTAACTTGTCGATTTCGTGAAATTAATCGTTCGTCAAATGTTTCTTGCAGGAAATTAATTGTATCGCGCGCTCTGTAGCATGTGGCGCCGTCCTGCTAAAACCACATGTCTGCAACATTAATGCCTGCCAATTGAGGCATGAAAATGTTAGTCTCTCTTCCTCAGCATTTTTGAAGACATATGGAACGGTGCCTTTTCTGGATGTAATGGTGTTTCGACAATGGCTTGTGGATATCATCGCTCCAAATTCGGCAATTCTTTTTGTTGACATAACCATTTAACCAAAAGTGTGCTTCATCACTGAACAAAATTGTCCGATGAAATTGTGGGTCAATGTTTTCTTCGGCCCATTGACTAAATGTACAGCACGAAAGATGACCGTGTGGCCTGCACAAGTTGATTCTTGTAAGCACGTAAAGCAAGATCTTTACGCGAAATTTTCCATACAGTGGATGGACACAAGTTTAAGTGTTGAGAACGATGACGAATTGACACACTACCATCGAATATTAACTATAGACAAGAAGGTTCACTAGACGCTGAAAACGGCATCGACACGTCGCATTCCCAGCCACATTTCTGGCTATATATACTATATTCATATATACGATAAGATACTATACTATAACTTTATAGTAGTAGCTTATGCCCGGCGAATTGCTTTGTAGACATGAACATCAAACGTCCCGACACGAGGTGAAGTAACTGTATATTTATTTTAACTGTGAAACTACGCTGCACAAAAGCAATCGCTTATTGTTTACGCACTGTAAGACGTCTTAGGGGATGCGTGTTATCGATTAGTGTAAACGTATTTCGAAAACGAGCTATAGTTTCTCGAACTAATCTCTGATGAGCATCATAATACTCACGTAACGCCCTATGAGTAAATTCATCAAACTAACCTGAAAATAACTAAGGATCGTCAAATCGAATGTCACAGAAAACAGTGTTGCCGAGTTAAAGTTCACCGACTCTAAAAAACACCCTTAAGGTAACAATTTGTAATTACACTTGCCACTGACAAGTAAGAAACAATTGGATTGATGTATTTAAATACTCCAACTTAAAATTTACTAGTGCCAATCTGATTATGTTTATTGTTAATTTGCTTTTAATTAATGCCAATTTTCAATTATTGATGTTGACTAACGTCATTTTGATTCCGATTAGCCCAAATTTGAACTTTACGCTCACTAGAGCAGATACGTTAGTAACTTATAATTTTAATTTAGTATTCCCAGTATTGAGAAAAGAGCAGATTGGGCGTTAAACTGATTGAAAATTATTCAGCCTTAATTAAATTTAAAAAATTATAATAATTATGTGTGTAAAAATGATGCTGCAAATTTGAACCATATTATGCAGAAACTTATAGCCTAAGATATGAATCCCCGCTTCCGTTTTAATTTAGTGCAAGTGTTCATCAAATGGGTAGGTAATTGAATTAATGTAACTTGAGTGCATCTGAAACGGAACTAAAAACATATGAAATATTCGTAACAATCGGTATAATAAACACTATGAGAAATTAGTAACTTTCTCGAGATATTATGAGGTTCTGAGGTCTCTCCATTATGTGAACATGGTAGAATTGTATAAACTAATATTGACGCCTTATTGATATAATTTGTTGTGGTGGATTATAATTTATTCAATGAATGTAAATAAATAATACTATTAAGTCATTTGTTTTCGTAATTTAGATTATAGTTTTGTAAAAATACCTATTTAATCTTGTGATATAACTACTATTGTTCTATATTTTGATCATTTCGAGTTTTTAGTGTTTTCTTTTTTAGATTTAAGATAAAATATGTACACACTTTACAATGATAATATAGAAATAAAGATTTATATTTAATAATATAAATAAAGGTTTATTTTATTATGGTCCCATGATATTGTCACAAAAAGTGTATGAATATCAATTTAAAGGAAAAATAAATAAGATTAGTGTTTGATATTTAAGAATTCTATCCTTTTGGTTTTAATAATTTACTCGCTTGGGCGAACGTATGTTTATGGCAACTTTTTCATAAAATAACCTGAGAAATAACCCCTTTAAATATTGCCGTCTTTTTGAAATATCCTACTGCTAATTTTGCATACAAAAAGTGTCTTTGAAAATGGTCCTAAATTTGTATAATTAAACCAAAAACCAGCTGAATGCCATCGAAATTATGCCTTGGAAAGAAGGTTATTGTCACAATTCTTGGATTTCCAATTATAATCCTGAATCTACGCGCTAAAGGGCTAAATTTGCTTCAATGATCAAATGAAGATTGAAGAGGTGATGATTGTTTTTTTTTCTATATTCGGGGAATTATGACTCTACTGAATCTTTAAAGTTTTTGCCCAATTTCATGAAAGAATCGGAAACAAAAAAGCAGAATTATGGAAGAACGAACCACGGATGCGTCGTCAAGACAATTGCGGAAAATCTGCAACTAATTATTTCCTTACCATTTGGAATTTGTTTTAATTTTTGAAATTCAGATTTGTTAGACTCAATTTAAAATAACACACAAACAAAAACTTTCAGTCAACTTCACAAAAAACTTTTAATTTAGTTATGAAAAGGAAACTAATTTCGGCTCAACAAGCCATCATCAGTCCATTCTTACAAAAACATCTGTGTTGAAAAAATATCAAACATGAACATGAATAACATTACACGAAAACAAACACCTGTGTTGAGTAGATAAATAAATTTATAAATATTTACACGAAAACAAACACCTGTGTTGAGTAGATAAATAAATTTATAAATATTTATTTATCTACTCAACACAGGTGTTTGTTTTCGTGTAATGTTATTCATGTTCATGTTTGATATTTTTTCAACACAGATGTTTTTGTAAGAATGGACTGATGATGGCTTGTTGAGCCGAAACTAGTTTCCTTTTGTACCTAAATTAAAAGTTTTTTGTGGAGTTGACTTTGAAAGTTTTTGTTTGTTTTCTTTTATTTGAAACTGACACTCTACCTTGATGGATGGATGGATAATTTATTTCGTTCAATTTAAAATATCTAGCAAACGGCTTGAAATATCAATATTGAGCAAGACAATGATTTTCATGAAAAATGTTGGCTCTTCTCTATTTTAAAGTCAAAACATTCCCAACTATACAGTACGCAGTACGTAGCAACTAGGTTCAAACTAGCACCAAATTGAGATTTCTGACCATAAAAAATTATAACAATTTGTCGAACACATTTCATTGTTACATTATTTTTCATGTTACGTTTATTGATTTCTCGCTGTCGAGACGAGTTTACTTACATATCACACGCTCACGAAAAGAGGATCTTAATGATTCTCCTTCGTAAAAGAGTGACGGTCTCTATTTGAACCGTGTCTCCCAGTTATTAGTTACTTTATTAGATTTAGAAAAATATTTTAAAATAAAAGGAAAGTCAGATGTATTTTACTATTATTTATTTAAAAATATAAGAAAATCAATTTAATAGAAAAGGCAGGTCTCAAGACGTAGTTTGATACTCACAACGCGTTGTTGTAATATAGTTGGGTGGATAATACAAAAAATGCAGTTTAGGCACCCCCTATCTTATAGAGGTAAACGCGTCATCATACTTCATGCAGGTGGAAAAAATGGATATGTTCGAAATGCGTTATTATCTGCTAAAAATATAAGCGAATCCTCTACAGATTATCATGAAGATATGAATGCTCAATTATTTGAAAAATTGATGATGGCTGAACAACTGCTATCAAACATTCCGAGTAATTCTATTTAAAAGGATTTCATGTCCGTAAATATAATACGGACATGAAATCCTTTTAAATTTTCATTATTTGGCATTAAACATCGACGGTAGAACGCTTGGAGACCACCGTCCGAGCATTGCTGAAACCCAAATATTTGGGAGATGCTGGCAGAAGGATAAAATGGTCTCCTGCTAGCGTTTTGTGTTCATACTATTTTTATTATATTTATTTCTATTTATACGACTGGTTTTACCTATACATTGAGTTTGTTCGGCCTCTGCATGGTATAGGATATGTACATATAGATGATACGTGTTTACATGTGTCTACTGTTGTGTATCCTATTGTGCTTAAATGCAGGGCGATATTTGTAGATGGGCAACGACTATGGTACTCTGACGAGCTCATAACAAGAGCGAAACGAATTCGTCAGTATCTGTCGACCCATGCCTCGGTCTGGTTCAATTGAATTAGACTGGGGCCCTGCTAAATTAAACAAAATTCCTTGTGTAGGTAAAACCAGCATTTTAGTCCGCTTTGCCATTAAATTATTTTTCAGTAATTCTATTATTGTTATAGACAACGCATCTTATCATTCCAGATTGTCCATTAAAATTTCTAAGACCAATACCAAAAAACAAAATATTATTAATTTTATGACAGAGAAACAATTAACTATTCCTAAAACAAAGTCGACAAAGAAAGAATTACTTGAAAATCATTTAATTTCAAAAAAGGTTATGCAATACACCAAAATTGCCTAACTCACGGACATACTGTACTGTACTGTGCCTTACCATTGTGTTTAATCCGATCGAGATGATTTGGGGAAAAATTATTCAAACACTAAATATATGTATATAAATTTGCTTTTATTTTCGCTGAAATAATGATACCCCATGCCTCCAAACTGATGCATGCCGCCGAAAGTTCTTTTGGCGATTTCAACTGACATTAAAAATTCTACACACCCGGTATATTGTAATAAAAATATTGCATCCGGTCCAACGAGGTATTTTACGCTGAATAATAACTTATAAAAGTTCAACAAAGTTTATACAAGTTCATGACTCTAATATAGGAATAGACAAGAAAATTGCTGATTAATATTTTCCATAAAAACGATACGACCGACGCTAAGAATAGACAATTTGATTGGTCTATATTCGTAAGAGTGGAAAATAGCAAAGTTATAAATATTGTTGTAACAGAAAGTTACAGGGGATTTTGATTTGTGACAATACTACATGGATATAATTTTATTATTTCACAGCACTAGCTAACAAAAAAACACGAATGTCAATGTATTTATATATATTATTTCAAATACACGTTCAGCTTCATACACCTGCAATTTTTAATATATTACAAAATACCAATTGTAGCACATAAAATACTAAGTGGTAGAGTTTTTACATCACAATACGTACTAATTTTATTAGAGGAAGAATAACCGTCGTATTATCAATATCACAATTACAGCAAGTATAACGTACATGATTATTGTCCAAAAATGGTCTCTAAAAACAGAAAAAATGACAAATATAAATGCATTTCTGTCGAAATCAACTCATCCACAAGATGTAAACAATTTAAAAATATATGTGGTGTTCCATAAGTAAAAAAAAAAATATTTGTTACTGCAAATTTACGAATAGTCCTGTATAATGACAAGTTAATACAAAGCAAACAAATATCGTCAGCTCCACAAATCTTTTATTTGAAAAAATCAATTAAAAACATACATGTTTCGAGGATTTAGATCCTCATCATCATTGTCAATCCAGTGTATATATTGTAGATTGTTTTTCGGAGTCGTTTATGCGGTTTGGCCTCCCCTCACTTCGACCTGCAGAAGATCTTTTGTGAATGACTCTAATCTATGAATTGCCCAGCTGTCCCACACTTTTAATAAAGTTGATGATTTCTCAGGGGGCTAAATTCCTTGCCTCGTCGGGTGTTAGGGTCACCCCTCCAAGGTGTTTTAGCCTTTTGCAGAAAAGTGCCATGCATTCGCAGAGCACGTGTTCTGTTGTCTCTGTTGCGTCTTCGCAAAACCAACAAGTGTCGTCCTCGGTTAGGCCCATCTTTTTGAGATGGTACTTCACTGGGTGGTCTCCCGTAAAAAGGCCTGTAATTCGCCTTAGGTCGCTTCTCTCCAGTTGGATAAGCTTCCCTGCATTGGCCTCTGAAGGTTTGATAAACCTTTTTGATTGTCTTAGGCCTGGAGTGTTTCTCCAGTAGTTGATCCTTTTCCCATCTCCGAAGTTCTTCCTTCATATGGCTTTTTGGAAGGCCAAAGATGGGTTCCGGGCCGCAGAACGGAGCGTTTGCGCCATATTTTGCAAGTTGGTCCGCCGCTTCGTTCCCCTCTATGCCTTCATGTCCTGGCACCCATGTCAGAGTAATCTTTTTCCCCTGAGCTGCCAGTTGCTTTAGGGTCTGTTTGCATTCCCATGCTAGCTTTGACGTGAAGGTGTAAGACCTCAGTGCTTTTAACGCAGCTTGACTGTCTGACATAATATTGATCTGCCGTTCCGGGATGCCTCTCTGCAGGCATTCTTGAGCACAACGATTAATAGCGTTGATCTCTGCTTGGAATATGGTGGGACTTTTCCCGAGAGATTCAGAGAGCCTGCAATTTGGCCCGTATACTCCCATGCCTGTGTTCCCTTCTATTCCTTTTGAACCGTCCGTATACCAGACGGATGTGTTTTCTGGGAATCGTGGTTCCCAATTTAGCCAATTTTGACGGTCTGCAATGACCACTTCAAATGGGATTTCAAAATCATGTTTGCGTGGCAAAGCGTCCGACGGTTTTCTTCCTGAATCCAAAAGTATTAGATTCAGGATTCCGTATGTGTCCCTCTAGATAATAATAATAATAATAACAGTTTATTTGTAATTATACAAGTTGTAAATTTCAATTACACATTTTACAATAAACTAAACAAATTACAAAAAGGGTTAGAAAAACAGTAAAAACTGATACATAATTTTAACCCTAGAGAATAAAAAATATATAACTATGTACAACAACAACACCATAATTATGAAATATAATTACATTATAGGAATATTTAAATTATAAGAGTAAAAAATGACATGCAAAAAAAAAATTAGAGGCACAAAATGCGGTACAGATACAAAATAGACACATGTATCACATGATACACGCAAAAAAAAAATCAAATAAAAATTTTATTGATCTATTGACAATATCTCTCTATAGCAATTTTTGAAAGCTGACAACTTAAGGGATTTTAATCTTTCTGGCAGATTATTATAAAGGGTGTATATATTAAACGTGAAAGATCTCTTGAAAATATTTGTTCGATATGGTGGTGGTGACAGAAGGCCCTTAAATCTAAGATTGAGTGTATGTACATCGGAACGAAATGCTATTTTGTTATAAAGATTAGATCGCCAGATTTGTATTCCATTACCTGTGCCATACACTGGATTGACACTGATGATGTGGATCTAAATCCTCGAAACATGTATGTTTTTAATTGATTTTTTCAAATAAAAGATTTGTGGAGGTGACGATATTTGTTTGCTTTGTATTAACTTAGCACTCCACTGAGAGTATGGACTACTTCTTCAAATTAAATAACAAGTTACATCAGCTTCTTTTATATAAAAAGTGCTATAAAAACGTTTTTTTGGGAAACGAATTATCTAGAAAAACAAAAAAGTTATAGACCGACAGTCAGTGACAATTGAGGCATCTCGAATTTCAGCAGACCCGGATTCGGTGTTCCATATTTTGGTTATTAGAACATGAGAATGTTCCAATATCACAGGTCCTCCTCTTTAAACAACTCAGAGCCAACTGCAATTTATATTCGTCAATATAGCCGTGCCTCGGTTTTCGCAGTTGTTGTGCTACCCAGTTTTCAAGAACACGGACCCAGAATAATGGCATCAAAATAAATTTAGTCCCATTCGAACAACCATAAGTCAAAACCAACTGGCTATTTAAAAATTGTCTACTTTAAATTATCAGATTCAACTTACTTGTTTCCACTTTCTAATGTTTCAGCTAATATGTCGTTAACAGCCTGTGAATCTATATTCGTTTGGTCCGTAAATACCCTGGCTGTAGATAAACGATGTCTCACATTACTCTCGGATTCAGGTAGGTCTTGTACAGATGAATGTTCTTCTAAATCATTTGTAGGTGCCTTCACGTCTTTTCGATTCGCCTCTTCCTCAGCCTATTGACATACGTTTAAAAATAAGTAGAATAGTTTCTAGGAAAAAGGATTTCGGTAGAAAAATAACTAGAACCCTTGCGTTTACAAGGGTAGTCTGAAAAGTTTTGCACACGGCAATGGAAAGCACATTGTTTAATTCAAAAAAGGATTTTATGCCTTCCTTTTTGTAACAATTGCAGAGCTCCCTCAATGTAACCGTTTACTTCATCTGATATAAAACGCTTTCTAGGCACGATTTTTCCAGATAATAGTCAGAGGGAATAAATTCTGACGAATACGGTGGAATTCATATAATTCGTTGACTTTTTGCTATGAAATTCTGACTTTTGTGAGCAGGTGTACTTGTCTAGATGAAAATATTTTTTTCTGCTCCAAACCACGTCATTTTTCATGCGCTTCTATGACCCAATGTGGATTTTGGTCGGACCAGTATGGACAGTTGTAACGATTAACGGTACCATTCAACATAAATGAGGCATCGTCACAAAAAACTATATTAGCAGGAAAATGCATCTGAGGATTAATACAAAATTCTTGAATTACATCGCAAAATTCATTCCACCGATCGAAGTCGTCCTCTGACAGCTCCTGTACGCATTTGACCTTATAAGGGTGAAAGTTGTTTTTACAAAGAACTTTATGTACTGACGTTTCACAGTTGCCTGTATCCCTGCTCAGTTGATAGCAAGCAAAACGTTCAACTACTCCTCGTATAAAGATGGTCGCCCAGATTTTGCTAATTCTCTTACATGACCATAAGTTGCAAATTTATGAATCAATCTGCTTACAGTAGACCTTGAAATATGTCGAGCAGGATACGTTTCATTGAACAGAGCACATTCCTGATCATAAGATCTTTTTCGATCGCCGTAACCGACCATCATTAGGATTGCAATCCAATAATCGGCCTGCCTAAGGTGGTTTGCCATCTCAAGAAAGTTCCAAAAGCACAGAGGTAATTAGTATTTAAAAAGACTGATTTCTTTGTGAAGAGACGTAATTTAGAATGAAGAAAGTAGTTGTAAATGAAAATCGGAAAAAGCAGCAGTCAACAAGAGCAAATATCACGCTAACACAATAACTAGCATAAATCGCAAAACAAAATCATCGGGAGATATACATCGATTCAAGGTGGCCATATGTTAATACCTCTCGTCATGGATCAACACCTTACGTCATGTGTCAAAATATTGACGTATACAGAGACATGTTAACGGTGGTTCTGATGTATGGCGTGACACATGACGTAGGGTGTTGACACATGACGTAAGGTGTTGACACATGACGTATAATAATATCTTTATTAGTCTTTCAAAAGTACATAGATTCTGTACATAGACACGTCAAAATACAAAACACAAAAAATATTGAGCATAAATTAATAAAAACTGAAAATATAAACAAAAATACAAATACATATACAACAAACTCTTGACATAGCTTAACAACACTATACTGAGGTGGTGAATTCCTGTAGGCTGTACGCACCGTTTGTAAGAAACTCTTTTAATAAATTTTTGAAAATGCTGATATTTGCACAGTTTCTTATCTTTGAGGGAAGAAGATTGAAATAAAAGTATCCTGAGTACAGAGGCGATTTTTTATAAAACTCGTGTTTGGGTCGAGGTAGATATAAGAGATCCCTCCCTCGAGTAGGATAGCGATGACCATCTCCCCGTCTTCGAGCCTCCTTATTCTTATTTTTAAATATGGGACAAAGCGTTTTATATAAGTAAATACATGGAACAGTGAGGATGTTATATTTCCTAAAAGTACATTTACAAGTCCCTCTGTATGGAATATTGAATATATATCGAATTGCTCTTTTTTGTAATATGAATATTCTGTCCACCTCCGCAGATCTACCCCAAATCGCTATATTGTACGCGATAGACGAATATATAAGAGCATAATATACAGAAATGAGGGAATGCTTGTCCATATACATTTTTAGAGAAAGCAGCACGTATAGACTTCTAGAAAGTCTGCTACATAGATTATCAACATGACCAATCCCACTCAACCCCGGATCAACATACACACCCAACAATTTAGCAGACTCTGCCCAAGGTAAAACAAGTGCATCAATACATAAATTGAAAGGCAGTGGATTTTTATATTTATTAAAATGAAAAGCAACAGTCTTGCTATAATTGATCATCAGTCTATTTTTATTTTATTTTAGTATGGCCACAGATTTAAAAAACAGAATGCGCACTCAGGCTCTGCGCACCAGCTTGAATGTATACGAAGCGGCCATTAATGCAGAGTTTTGAGAGTAGCTCAGTAATGTGCTTATTATCAGCCATATATTTTTGTGTTTGTTTTAACTGATTAGCAACTAGCAAAATAAACTTATTATTTGGGTCCATCGCATGTGTGACCTTGGAAGCAACAATTTCGGCGTTTTTGGACCTTAGCAATTTCCCATGTTATTTTCCATAAGAAATGAAGCCGAATAGACATAGCCTATCTACTAATCAGCTTTATTCTTGCAAAGCTTTTGATAGAGTTAATCACAAAATTTTATTGTTAAAAGCGGCAGAGATTGGCATAAGTAGACGCTTGCTTCAATGGATCGGTAGCTACGTTACTAACAGACTTCAGTACGTTAGGGTGAAAGGTTTTGGGTCTGATGAGATAAGAGTCTTATCAGGAGAACATATCACAGATACCTGGCTTACAAATTAACAATAGATTTTGAGGATTGGTTGAAATTTTATGCACGGTGAATGATCGATGCCAAAAACATGAGTTGGTCTAGTTAAACTTATCAATGGAGATTTGTATTGTCTGGATCTTCTGAGCAGCATAGGAATCCATGTTCCTTATCGTGCAACTCTGATGTTGCTGTACTTTTTTACGTTCATTTCGTTGATGTTTTTCAACGCTTGTACGATCACAAATCTACATCGCAACAACATACAGGTCTATTATGGATTGTACGAATTATTATTCACCAGCAGTTCAATATTCTTATCGAAGCCGTCTCAGCATCCATTCCTAAAAAGCTGTGAGTGACCAGCAACCAGCTATCCTGCTCAAAAACTATTGCAAGACGAATTTAAGATAGAACTACTTCCGTAGCTGCTGACGATGTGATGGATAGGATTGCAGTGACACAAAAGCTTGCATCTGCCAAGCAGTTTGCTTTCGTCCACCAAAGCTTCATACCATATATTGACAAGATTGGTATGAATCCCATTCCCCATGGCTTTCCTCAGATCCATCCATATGGAGATAACTTTAGAGTCCATCTGTGAACAAATGTAAAAGAAGGAGGCAGATTCCTTTAATGATTCCATCCGTTCAATTTTAATGTCTGGCGCCAATAAATCGTTCAAAGCAAAGAATTGAATCACTGCAAGATCGCAGCTTTTTTGGTTTGCATGTTTTTTTTACAAATATGATCAAAATTAAAATTAAATCAGAAATGAATAAGCATCGAGTACAAAGATATGTAAAATTGTATGTGTAGATTGCATTACTCACTTTTAAGGCAATATTTTGAATTAACGATGTTTCTTCCTGCGTTAATTCGGGTTTCTTAACGTTTTCTCCCTGCAGGAGTTTTTCTGATATTTTTCCGCATGAGGTACACTCCCAGTTTTTAGATTTTTTTGCCAATTGCTGTCTTTCTTCTGGTGTATAATCCAGTGAACCTAAAGTAAATATCTGAGTAAATAGCCAACACAATCTTCAACAAATGGAAAATTAACATGAAGCGTTAAATGCAATAAAAACATAGTATTACCTATAGTCCCTGCAGCAGCTGTTGGCATGAAGGCTATGAGTGCTAAAAGGGCAGTTCTAATTGACCAGGACGGTTGCCAACTTTCTGGATGATGCCCAGAGATTGACAGACAAATCTTTTTGTTAATTTCGAATCTACCATTTGGCTGAAATAAACAATATACAAATAGCGCATAAGTATATACACGTTCACTGCTGATGACGTCTTTCAACGTCATACCGGTCTGTGGTGTAGGACGCATGACGCCTTTCAACGTCATCCCGTTCTGTTGTGTAGAACACATGACGTCTTTCGACGTCATGGCTTTTACCACGATTAATGCTTTAGTACTTTGTTAACATGGGAGTGGTGCAGTCGCACGTGCTTTTAGCCTGTTGTGTACGTATTATTTTAATGTAAAATTGATTTCGTTCGTTTTCGCTATGGACGATACCCAAGCAGGACCTTCGGCAACAAACTGGCCACTAAAATGTAAAAATACGTGGAAAAAAAAGTTTCTTTGACACAGGAAGGGTTAGAACAATGTTGAATAATCTCAGACGATGATATTGCGGACCCGGTTTTCCGATAATAATAGTGATGCTACGGAAATTGATATTGCAGGATTTGACGATCCGGAACGTGATAATTCTAGTGATGTGGAGAGCTCAAATTGATACTCAGCGGTAAATGCTCAAATACCACAACTTAAGCGCGCCTATTGATTATTTCAATTTATTGAAGTATCAGTATCCTCTCTATCTATGACCTTCGGTTTAACCACGACACTCTGTGGTCCTTGTGGTTCTGATCATCGGGTCATTACGGGGCTTGACAGATACCTGCTTGCCATAATATCGGAGAAAACTTATCAAGCAGTACGCAGAAGGAAGTTATCCTAGGGGCGTTACGTTGGCTTAGGGCACACCAGTCTGGCGTCCTCACTCAGTAACCATGCGACAATAATTATAAATACAAATACACATACTTTTTTGTACCGTTTTAAACTTTATAATAATAATTAATATAAGAACTATTTTTATTTTAACAGCATCTTGAAAATAAAGTAAATGTACAAAAAGTAGGTTCAGGTATTTTCCAAGGATTGGTGCACAGCACATACCTAATAAATAAGATCGTTCACAGATGTAAAACCAAACATCTACTACTTGTAATTCATAAAGTTATTCATGGGAAACTTCATGAATTAATTAAGAAATACCTTAATAGACACAAACTTTGTTATTGATTTGATGTTGACATTGGTTATTAAATGTATACCTAAATTAGGACATATTAAAAATTCGTCATCAACATACTTACAGTTAACAAAATTATATTAGGTGGTTGCATAGGATACTGAGATGGTAACAGGATTCGGCCGTGATAAAATCCACCTTCGAAATCTGTGCCAGGTGGACCTCTAACTGTAAAATGCCATTCAAATAAATTCTCATCAAGGGGACTAGCATAGTATTCTTCTGTGGGATTGGCTAATTCCATGGCTTCGCGCATAAGCCGCTTAACCCCTATACAAATTATGTAGTAAGTATCTCTGCCCTAACACAAAGGAAATATTTTTTATTATTTTTAAAGTTACCTACCTGGACTTCTTAAATTATATTTGGTTTCAAGTGACATTTTGTTGTAAAATTTTAAATTAATACTATTAATTTAGTAATAAAAGTGTACTATATTCAAATTGTTACTTTTAATTTCAATTACATGACTTATCAGCTGATAATACTAGTATTAAGTATTTATTTATTTTGTTTTCAAAGACATGTCAGTTTACATCAATGACATACATGTTGTAATGTCATTGGTTTACATATCAATCAAACGTAAGCAGAAGTTATCCTTCAACATCGAATACCAGCCAGAGATATGCAGAAGGGAGAATGAGCTTCGACGAATGATGTACATCCACTTTTCCGACGACACTATGCGTCCCGCCATTTTCTAGTCACAAACGTCAACAAATCAAAACACTCTTAAAGTTGGTGTGGTTATGTTTCATGTGAGTAGTGCCTTTCACTATAATATAAAACAGAGTTTTACTATTTCTTTATTGTGTCGACTTATTTTGGATATTCGGTTGCTTATTAGTGCCGTTCCCAGACAGAGCACACGACATCTTAAAGAGGTCTGTTTTATGTCCAAAATATGTCTGAACGTATCTATTCTACTATTCATATTTTTAAATTAAAAACTGGCTAAATCTTAGTTCTTTTTACACTGTCGGCTATTGCAGGAAGGTGTGTACTTTTCTAGTCATTAATCATATAACAATCACGGTGATTTATATATGTATGCTTGTTATTACAGAATGCTTCGATTCACAGTTAGATACACTGTATGTGGAAAGTAACTTCTAAACGTCTTCTCTAATAAATCTTTAAGACGTCTGTAAACAGACGTTGTGTTTTGTAACATAAGCCGTCTTGAAGACGCCTTAAAGATGTCTGCAGACGTTAATAAGACATCTTGAATGTCTAATTCCAACGTTTTTAAGATGCCTTTAAAATGGTCGTTGTGCTATCTGGGTTGGCACAATACAAAAAGTACATGGGAACAACACTGTTAACGCCTGTAGAGGTTATTGATGTATAGCAACACCGGCAGCCATAGTAAAGCAAAAATTCTCCAACCAATTAAAAACAGATATCCATTGACTCTACTGTCTCTATCGAATCGAGACACGGTCCCTGTAGTATAAAAAAATGTTAAGAGATGTCGCGTGTTATAAATCACGTTTGCCTTAGTCTATTTTTAAATGAAATACAGCGATAGAATTATGAGAATTTGAGTTAACCCTCCGCCACTTAATTGGGCTTTCCAACCCAACAAAACTTTTATACGAGGTTCTTTTGGCTAATGTACAGCCATTTCTCCTCTAAAAAAGAAAAGAAACTAATTTAAACAAAATTTTCAGGCTGATTTAGAATTAGAATATAAATAGGTAGATTCTATAATCAAACAGCCAACTTTAGTTAACAAGTAGAGTTGACCACGTCCCGTATGGTTCCATTGTTTTATGGTATTTACGCAGCATAACCTATTTTATCCGTTCTTGTTTTATGTTCTGTAGGTAGTATTGTCTTTAAGAACGTTATTAATATTCTACACAGGCGCTGGCTCTGCATTTGTTAAGAAACAATAATTATGACTTAATTTTTTTAATTAATTGAGTAATAGTGTCTGCCGAAGTGCCAGATATCCGAGCAAATACCTAGAAAATTACAATTCATATAAATGATTGTGAATTGTCAGCACATGACTTCCATCTCAAGGAGGCAAATTAAATCGTTGGTCGCAAATGGAAAATATTCTTATATAAGTTTAATAATAATTGCACAGATGCCCTACATATTGAGTACTACCTATATATTATAAGTGATGAAAATTATAAACATATTTGTCTTTAATAACAATAGCTAGTTTAAAATCTGATTATTTCTATATAAACTTGAATCATAAATCTAAAGGTGGAAATTTAAGTGAACACATTTATACTACCGCATTTTTAATAATAAGCAAAATTGTTTTAAATAACTAGGTACTTAAACAAAAATAGTCAATGTCGCAATTCAAATGTGAAATAAAGAAAACTAACTAGGTACTTTTTAATGATAAGAAAACAAATTGTATGATTAACTATTTGATTTTCATTTATAGAAAACATGTGTAAACTTAAAATACAGATTTTTTTAATTATAGTATCCCTATTGTTTTTTATTTTGACATTATTTTGCCTCCAACCTCCAGAAAATATGCCAGTTTGTTGGAAGTCGACACAGACCCACTTAAACTAAACATTGCAGGAAGCTACGTAACGTAGCTCTCTCATTCTATGGTTAAACTCATAGTTTATAAAAATTTACGATAAAATGATGTTAAAATTCGTTAATTAGGTGTAATGATGTATCGTGAAAAAGTGTACTAATAAAAAGTTTCGTTTCGGCATTTTTACAGACAAATAAAGTAATTTAATAAACTATTTCCACACATTATAAAGGATATGAACAAAGTTTTAGTTCTGCGTCATTTGCGTGTCGTACGATTGCTTTTTAATTAGTAAGGATGTCAGGACACATATATATATGCCTTAATTATATTATTGTAGTAAAAAATTTTGTTTAATTGTTTAAAAATGGGCCGATCCCAGCGGTACTGCAATGCCAGGCCAACCCGTGACGGAGGTGGAGCAAGCCCCTAATCCTCCATCAATTTCCAAAAATCAGTTTAATATACTGGGTCCGCATGCGGAGCGTATCAGATATTAAGCTGATAAGAACAGATACTACACTTTGATCTTAGCCGGAGGCCGAGAAGCGATACGTTTACAAAATTTTTGCTCTTACTTATTATATACGAGTGTTAAGGAACAAAATGTTTGAAACCTGGCGCCATCTATGGTTCGTCAAAGCAATACGATGTAAATAAAAAATCAATAGTTCTGTTGTAAGTGATCAACACCTGCTCTGTGCTCTGTGTCTGTGTCTTCTGTACTTTGTACTTAAATAAATATAGTATATTTGTCAAAACATTAATACAATAATTTGTAGACATATTAACAAACAAAACATAAGAATAATTAATATTACCTATACACTATAACATTGTACACGTACATCGTGAAATAAATATATAAATTAATTAAGATAGGTACTTAAAGTAAATTAATTATATATTGTTCAATTATTATACGTCGAATCCCAGAGAGCACAACGACATTTTAAAGACATCTTAAAAACGTTGGAATCAGACATTCAAGATGTCTTATTAACGCCTGCAGACATTTTTAAGGTGTCTTCAAGACGGCTTATGTTACGAAACACAACGTGTTTACGACGCGACGTCTGTTTACAGACATCTTAAGGATTTAGTAGAGAGGAAGATTAAAAGTTACTTGCCACATACAGGGTGTCTCACTGGAAATCGAATCGATATGTATTAACAAGCATACATAATTATATAAATCACGGTGATTGTTATATTAGGGAGTTATGGCAAAACCAAGGACGTATACGTATCTCCATACGTAAACGTGAGATTTTGGTTATGTTTACACTAGATAAGCAGTCATTCAAAATAGAGTTAAGGTGCCATCCAATACGTATCGTATATGCGGAAGGTAGAGAGAACACTTTATTGAGAAAAAGACTATTTTAGATTTTTCTACTTCCATTTACTATGTTGTTAATATTATTGTTTTTTTAATTAATAACCAAATACATATATATTTTATTAATTAACAAACAATATATTTTATTATGTATATCTATAAACAATAACAGAAAAATGTTTATAATTGTTACAAAATAAACTACTACTACTAATAATAATAATAATAAAGTATTTATTGCAAAAGAGCTTAGCTTAATTTTCAATTTAGATTGAGTTTTTAATGTTATATTCTAGATATTCGTACAAGTTCATGTAATTCCGACAACAATCGGTTCAATACGTTTAAGTATACGATACACGTAGAGGTACATATGTTTACGGCCGTATCGTTAAACCGTTGATTGAAATTAAATATTTCAATCAACGATAAAATATACCTAGTTATTTGTTTTACTATGCAGAAAAGTGCCAGATTTCATGCCGCGGCTGGTGTTTCATAGACGAAGCGTAGCCGAGGCTAGAAAAGCAGCCAAGGCATTAAATCTGCTTTTCTTCCGTGTGGACCACAGAATTTTTTTTCGAATGACTTTCCATTGTCCACAAAAAAAAAGTTATTTGGTTTTATATAAATTCTAAAAAAACCAAAATGATGGTATGTATTTGTATAAAACCCAGTATAAACTGTAATAATTATTACGCACAATTACTATGGAAATAATAGTAACAACAATTTTGTTAATATTTCAAACATTTAGTTGTCAATTTTGATTGAATATTTGAATAACTATTTGAAATGGATGTGATGTGATGGTGAATTGTTCACATTTACACCACCTGAAATAAGAAACTTGCCGGAAAATGTTGAATTAAATCTATTGCCAGAGACGTCTAAGAAAGTGTATGAGCTCTGAAGTCACCTATATAGAAGATTCATGGAATATAAACAGTTCAAGTCAAAAATTCAGATGCCAGTTAATTTTAATAAAAATGGGGGAAACTGAGAAAGTTCCACTATAATTTAGCATTGTTTAAATATTTATGAGTAGTCAAATTTAAATATTTGTTGTAATATTTTCAAAATTTAATGAAACAACTGCCTATATGAAATATGAAACAACCCAGTATAAATTGACGGCATTAAAAAATTACCAAAATCTATTTCTATTCTACGTAACCTGAAAATTTTGTTTAAATTAGTTTCTTTTCTTTTTTAGAGGAGAAATGGCTGTACATAAGCCAAAAGAACCTCGTATAAAAGTTTAGTTGGGTTGGAAAGCCCAATTAAGTGGCGGAGGGTTAACCAGTGTTGTTGCTGGCAAAAATTTTTTAGTAATAGAAAATGGTGTGTAATTGTAATAAACGTAATAGATTTACGTTTAAAAAGTAATAGAAATGTAACAAATAGAAATACATTGTAGGTTTGTTTTCACAAGCGTCAGAATCCGTCAAGTTCTGCGCAAACCAATTAAACCGCACGTCAACAATGTTATGCTCAGAATCCAGATTTGTTTGTCATAACAATCTTATATTAATAATATCCAGAGATAGTTCATATCTCTGATAAATAGCTGCTTTAGTTCGCTAGTTTTCTTGATCCGGATTTATTATTCAGGATTTGTTGGATTCTGAATCGTGATTCTTTTCATTGCTATAGATAAGAAAAGAAAGAACGCTCGATAAGTTTAACCTAAAAGTTCGAGTCTAAAGGGGCATAACCTCTTTAGACTAGAACTTTTCTTTTTTCTATAACGTGTTTGTTTATAAATATGAAATATGACATTTTAGAAACCTTCAGAGGTTAGAATTTTTGTGTTCGAATGAAACGAATCATATGTTTTAAATTCCGGAGAGGCAAGGGGATTACGGATCCGGATTGCGATGGGCGCTAAAGTGGGGATGAATGAGAAAATGCGTTTTTAGCGAAAGAACATGATCAGTGAATCCAAACACAAAACATACCCTTTAATCCAAACGCGTTTGGATCCTGAAATCAGTAGCGAAAGAAAGCACCTATTATCGTAAACCTGTCACAGATATTTCCCTAGAAAAGAAAGAAAGATATATGACAAAAGGAAAACAAGAGAAAAGCCAAACATTTAATCACAGTTCTAACCGTATTAAACTTTGTTTAGATGTAGGATCTAGGGCACATGACATAAATACAAACGACGATGTTTTATTTTATTGGTATCGACTTTTTTTAAAAATGACTAAAATTTGGTATGCAGCGCTCTGTTTTCTGATCACAAACCTAAAAAATAAAACGACAGTTTTTTTGATCTCTTGCGCTTGCGCCTCTCTAATAGCTATGTCCGTCAAAGATTAAAGCACTACAGAGCATATTATAGGAAGCCATATTGAAGCTAACTGATTTGCAATATCTAATATTCTAATATCTTATAAAGACAATGATATTTAGTAGGAAAATGTATGAAGTTTTTGATTTTGACAAGTAATTTTTTTTCAAATTTCAATTGAATTTGAAAGTAATAAAAAAGTAATAGAATCCATAAAAAGTAATAGATTCTATCAAATTAGACAAATGTCGTAATAAAGTAATAGACGATAGAAAAAGTAATAGATTTGTTACAATTGTAATAGCAATAACAACACTGGGGTTAACTCAAATTCTCATAATTCTATCGCTGTATTTCATTTAAAAATATACTAAGGCAAACGTGATATACAACATGCGACATCTCTTAACATTTTGTTATACTACAGTGTGTCTCGATTCGATAGAAACAGTAGAGTCCTAGATAAGTGGGGTAGATGGATACCTGTTTTTTAATTGGTTGGATAATTTCTGCTTTACTTACTATGACTGCCGGTGTTGTCATAAGTGGTTGACTTGAAGGGTGCTTTTGTGCTTTTCGAAAACTTGGGTGTTACCATTATCTTTTGTCTTCCTTATAAATACAGTGGTTTTTTTACTAATTACCTATCAAATATAAAACTTCTTTTGTACAATGTTGTAAATACGGTTCGGTAATTGTCTTTAGATTAGGTGGGTACCTAATATCTATTAAATGAAAATTTATTTACAAGCTACAAAAATCTACATAAATAAGTACCTATACCAAAATTAATTCCTGGATGATAATATTATAACTGCAATACGGGAAATACCCAGTCGTGAAAATTTAAATTCATACTATTTATCAAAAGAATTGGTGGTGACACCCCAAAACTTTCCCGACAAGTTCTAATATAATCAAAAATATATATGATGGACCTGTGTAACGAAACGGAATTTTAATAATTATTATTATTATTTTATTATTTTCATTATTTCCAATAAACTAACGTAACAAACTTCATTCAAAAATTAGAAAAAAAAGTATTGCCACAGTTAGGACTTGAACCCGTAACCTTCCGCAGAACGCCCTACCAATGACACTAGCGGCTAGGGGGACAAATTTGCTTTGGCTCACGCGATTCCCGCATGCGCGATACATATGGCGGGAAAAGTATCATAAGTTTGAAATTGCGAAATAAGATAAAAACTAGGAGCTAACAAATTTTGTATCGGGAAAGGTAGTTTGAAATTGTGAATAAGATTAAAAGTAGGTACCGAACAAATTTTGTAAAATATCCTTATTATTGTTAGTATGTAGGTATTTTATGGATAGGTACAATAATATTTGAGTTATTAAAGTAACTAAATCGGTTTTGAAAATGTGCTTTTTTTAACTATATTTATAAGCATATAGGTATGTGATTTCTTTTCTCTTTTTTATTTTTGTATACTTGTATAAGCGTTGTGTACAAGAATTGTGTATTTTTTTCTCACAATTTTCACTAGAATTATAGAAATTTGATTTTGATTGATTTGATCTGTTTGTGGAATTTTTGTTCTGTAGATTGCTTTAATAAATAAATAAATTAAATAAAATACAAATTATGAAACATATATGTATATATTAAAATTGCACAAAAGTTATCATTTTAAAGTTAGTACACATATAATATGTATTTGTTTCAAATACTACCTACTTTTTCTTTCTTGAAACTAACCGCCGTTGCGGGTTAATTCGCTTATTGTGTGATATAGCTAACAGGGGCGGCTCCAGTGGTGGAGGGTACATCAGCTGAATGCTAATAACTTCTGTTTCCTCTGCAGTTGGTGTACGTAATTTCTTGTCAGATTTTTCAGGTTTGTTGTGCGTAGAAAATAAGTGACGTTCTTTGTCATTTATATTATTTTGGGGTATATTTGTTCCGCTCATAAATGTTTTGTTTTCTTTGCGTTATTCTATTGCTAACAGGGTTGGCTCGATTGGGGCAACAATCTTTTTATATGCCTCCAGTTGCTCAAAACTATTTATTTTCTCCATGACTTGCAAGTGTATTGCATTTAATTTTTCTTTTTCAGCCTTTAGCTCCTCTTGGTCTTTGTTGACAATAGTGTTAGGTTTACTCAGAATTTGTACTAACCGTTCAGTTTCCTCAATCAAATCATTCTCGGTTTTGTCTATTATTAAAATATTTTTCTCACCTATCAAATAATAATTAAATATATTATAAACACCTTACAACTTTTGTTGGTTTACCTCTGTGGAACGAGTTCTGATAAGATAAAGTTAAAACAAAAAATATATAAAAACTTAATCTACTAATTAAATACCTCAATCCTGTTCAACCTACCTACAGATGGTAGCTTATTCACAATAGGGTATCCTCCAATGCTTTTTCTATATCGGCAAACCAAATGAATGTGCTTACACATGTTCCAGCGAATGCTATTGTCGATACAGGTACATGCATAAGAGTGGAGGCATGCTTCGCAGAAGCTACATGTTAATTTGCATGTAGATTGGATATTATTTTCATGAACTAGATATATCTCATTTGTTGAAGACGATGGAACCTGCCAACCTATATCTGATGGTAAGACATTATTTATGTCCAGTTCCACACTAGTTTTGTGGTTTTTTCTTAAAATCTTAATTTTGGTTGTTATTTTGCCCTTAGTCATCGTGATTACTCTGTCAAAAAGTTTGTCCTTAACAAACTTCATAAGGACATTTATAGTTTTGTCGAGGCGTTGCACATGCCTACCATTTAATTATAAATATTTAATGGTTTGGTGCATTCGCTCAATGTGCATGTTTGTGTTAATACCTGCCCGTAAGCGATGACAGTAGGCCCACGATTCAACGTTGTTCATGTAATATTCTTCAAAGTAATCCCCAAACTGTAATGAGTGAGGAGGAGCTTTCATATGAGTTAAAAAATTATGTAGCATGACTGAGAACGCCTTAGTATCTCTCTCTTGTAGGATAGTGCGTAATTGTCGGTATACGTTTTTCTAAAAACCAGGATTTAAATATGAGTAGCAAAAAAATCATAAATCTTACTTTTTCCTCCTCCCCTTCAACCTTGTTCAAATTCTTCCTCCAGGCTCTGTCCACGTGCCACGTGCAAAATAACCTGCGTACATGTATTATAATTAAAGGCAAACTCTTTTGCTAATTAGAAAATATAATTACAAGGACATATTCAGTCAGAGTGACTATAATGGTTAGCTCAATTTTTAAATCATATTTAATGAGCAACATCTGAATTCAATATCAATATTGATGCCTACCTAAACTTTGATGGTGACATAACTTGCATCCAGGCAGTGTAGTAGTATTGCGCCATATCGGACATGAACACTTCTGCCTCAATTCTTTGTCCCAGTTTTTCCTTAATTTCCGTGAAAAAAATAGACATAATCTCTCGATCCGATCGGTTTGAAAATAGAAAACTGCAGGGAAATCCCTCAAGCATGTCGTCTAATACTAATAAAGTAGTGAGCTCGAAATGATACGCGTTAAGTCCGTGAGTTCCATCAATGCAGATATAATCTGAGTATTTTTGCAACATTTCTAATTGACCAGGATGCATAATAATTAATATAAAATCCTCCTCCTTTAAGGATGGATAACGTTGGCATGCCATGCCCTGAGCCTTATAAAACAGGACAGTCCCACTTTCATTGACATCGTTTATCCAGGATTCTATGCTTATGACATCATTTGCATGTCGTACTGCTTCATTATTCAAGTTGAAAGCTTGAGATATATTATTAAGATCCTTTTTACTTAACAGATGGATCCTCTCTAACTTATCATTAGTTACAGCATCTCGAATGTCATCCAATATAGTGGAGAATGGTATTTTAGTAGCAATTTTACTAGCGACCTCCATTCTTTGGTCAACTGTAAGACTAAGATGTGCCAAATCATTTTTGTGTCGTATGTGCGTCTCTATGAAGTATACTTCATGTTCTCCATTCTCCAGGACCGTAACGTGTATTTCAGATGGACAAAATGCATTTATTTTTCTACTACCCTGCGACTTCAAATGTCTCTTGCCATTACCTCGTGGGATATAAAAACCCGAACAATTGCAGCTATACTTTATCTTCTTGGTGTAGTAACCATGTCGATTTACGTATGATGAATGGGTCTCCTTTTCTATATTGCTTTTCCATTGTTTGTATTCTTGCTCATTACAAAATCTTAGGGGTTTAGCAATAATTTTGATGTCATGGGTTTGATCAAAATGATCATACAAGACTGCTTTTGATGTAAATTCACAATTACACAAACTACAAGTTAACTTAAGTCGCTTGTCATTTTTTTCTTGATCTAGATGAATTTTTAGGTGACTGTTGTAGTGTATTTTGTGTGAAAAATTTTTTTTGCAATATTTACATTGGTACACTTTTAGCTGCTCTTCTTTAGCTGAAATACATAATAATGAAACAAAAAAAAAAAGTTAAACAAAATAATTTAACTTACCTGGATGAAACTTCAATATGTGTCTTTTCAAGTTCGAGTATTTACAAAAAGTTTTTGAACATTCATTACATACAGCTGCACATTTAAAGCTCCTAGTTGGTGCAATTTCATTTAACTGATCTAAAATGGATAATTAAATTTATCCTATGTTAAAGTTAAAATGGCACATTTACACTATTATTAAAATATACTAGATCTTTATTAGATATAATGTAGGTTTGATTTATGTCTTACCACTGTGATATTTTTTAACATGACTTCTTAAATTAGAATTGTTAGAAAACTGTTTATTGCATGCAGAACATTTATATTCCATTTTTGAAATTAATTAATTAATTATTATCGTATTTTTTAACATGACTTCTTAAATTAGAATTGTTAGAAAACTGTTTATTGCATGCAGAACATTTATATTCCATTTTTGAAATTAATTAATTAATTATTATCGTATAACTCAACTCAAGAATTTTAAATCCACAATATATCAACATAAGAAATAATAACAGAAACTATGACAGTATGACAGTAAAAAACAACCTACATAACCTAGAAATCGCGTGAGCCAAAGCAAATTTGGTCCCTCTAGCCGCTAGTCCAATGACCCAACGGAGAGCGAGCGCCTGTGTAGAATATTAATAACGTCCTTAAAGACAAGTAAAGTTGGCTGTGATTATAGAATATACCTCTTTATATTCTAAATGAGCCTGAAAATTTTGTTTAAATTAGTTTCTTTTCTTTTTTAGAGGAGAAATGGCTGTACATTAGCCAAAAGAACCTCGTATAAAACTTGAGTTGGGTTGGAAAGCCCAATTAAGTGGCGGAGGGTTAACTCAAATATTCATATTTCTATCGCTGTATTTCATTTAAAAATAGACTAAGGCAAACGTGAATTATAACACGCGACATCTCTTAACATTTTTTCATACTACAGGGACAGTGTCTCGATTAGATAGAGACAGTAGAGTCAATCTGTTTTTAATTGGTTGGAGAATTTTTGCTTTACTATGGCTGCCGGTGTTGCTATATGTCAATAACCTCTACTAGGGTTATTCTTTCGTACTGAACTAAGTGAAGAATCTGAAAATTGTCAGTTCATTCACGATTGTGCGTATTCTTTCGACATCGGTCACTTCTACCAAACTGATTAAAATTCCTACCCCCCTTTCCGCTTACTCATCAACCTCTAGGTACCGGTTAGTTCGTTTAGTTAACAGTTCACCTCTAAAAGTATTGAATATTGAGAGATATTAATTGGAATATGATTTCGAATCAAACCAATAAATTGTAAAAGTTTAAAACATGGATAATAATATCATGGAAGAAATAATTTTCCAGTTTTCAGAGCAGATTTGGTTGTTTTCACAAGTTTTCGAGGTTAAGTGAAAGACAATCACAAAAAAGATGATCTTTCGGTTTCGCCAAATATACAGTTCAGTATAATCACATTCCCGACAAGTTCTAGTATAATCAAAAATATATATGATGACCTGTGTAACGAAACAGAATTTTAATAATTATTATTATTGTATTATTTTCATTATTTCCAATAAACTAACGTAACAAACTTTATTCAAAAATTAGAAAAAAAAAGTATTGCGACAGCTAGGACTTGAACCCGTAACCATTGTCTTTATAAACATAGTCTGTCAGCGCTTGATTAGTACCTGTCTTAAAAAACCAGACGGCGTTGTCGTAAAAAGTCGTTCATTCATTAATTTGGGTTTATAGTAAATGTGTAGTAATCTTGGTGGAAAAGTGGGGGAGCCATGTTTTTAGACCAATCAGGCCGTGATTTGAACATACGGAGTTCACATATTTTTATTTCGCTTCCAGCCATAGACAATGTTGCCAGCCGTCACATAATTATCAGATGCTACCGTATTTTTCATTTTATAAATGATTCCAACATTATTTTTTTTGTGACGAATAATTCAAAAATATAATTAAATGTAATTTTGCTTGATCTGAGTTTTCCACATTTATTAACTTCGTTTTAACGATAACTATTATAAAAAGTGTCTTTGACTTCATTATTTAGGCGATCACATAATATTCAGTCGTCATAGTCGCAACACTGTATCTATTAATAATAAAATAAGAAATAAATACATATATAAGATATAAGGTAGGTCCTACTCGTACATAAAAAAATATACGAAGTTTTATACCTAACAGAGATAGCTATATATATATTATCATTATTATTTATCCTTTTTCTCTATGAAATAATATTTAGCGTGATTTTAAATTTTAAAGTTAAAAAATATTTTTTAGTGGAAATTTAAATTCAGTGTTACTTATTGTAAGAGTAAAAACAATAGTGCTAATTTTTTGTGTTGATTATAGAAAATTTCCGTTTACGAAAGGTAAGTTCTGATCCATTTTTTTTATAAAATACTTAATAGCACAAAAAATAATTTACAATGATAAACAAATGAGTTTTCAATGAGCGATAGGATTTTCTGGAGTTTGTATCAATTTTCATTATAATTTGATTTCTAATTTCTATACCTACCTACCTAAGTAATAGAAATTTTCAACTATAGGTACATTTTTAGTGAATATCTCTCTGGTATTTCAATAAATATAAATGTTGTAAACACATTGTCATGTTATTTTTTTATGTTCTATCAAATATATCTGAGAGATTTCCCATAATTTCCGTGACACCTGTATTCAGATATTATTTTTTGTAATAAGAGCATGTAGATTTATTTTTAGAAATAAATGCGAACTTCTGAACAGTCATTGATGAAAGCAATAATTCAAGAAGGGAAAGTAGAGAAGCGCGAATTTATTTTTCAGCTATATTATTTTTCCGAATTGCTTGTTACATAAGTAACAAGACTTTTAGTTATGTTGGAAATTTATTTCACACTACTATGCTTTTACCAGACGGGCCGTTTCGTTGATCCACAACTCATCAGTAATGATCGGCAGGCAGTGTGACGCAAATTTCCAACGCTAGATGTCGCCGAAAACAACTTTTTTCACTATATTTTTTTTTACTGTTATAGAATTTTGTTGAAGTTGTGGGAAATAGGGCTACTGGCGAACCACCCACTGAAAAAAGGTAACGCGCCATTAGCAATACTTCATGAGTGGTGTGGAAATTTGTTTTCAATTATAGTGCTCTATGGTTGGAGATTATGAATGGTAGGAAATGGTAAAGAAAAGTCGCTGAAAGATTTTGTAATGCGCTCCATTAAAATATATTAGCTGATGCACATTGAACGATAATTATCAATATGTTTTGTTCTTTTTATTAATTAATATTGCATCTCACTGAAAGGATATTTTCTAACTTGCGATAGTTCAGATCTCTAGTTTATGTGTTCCCTTGGCGCATGTCCTACCTTATCCTTATACCTAGATACATCCAGGAGACCTGCGCTAGCGTACCTACATCAGAATTCGCAACTAATAATTGAACTGTTGGAGTGTGTCGCAGTGAGTTTGACGAAAATAATCATTATTAACATTAATTATAATATATTGTGTTGTAACGAGACTGTATTGCCAGATGTATGGATAGATTGAGGGCCCTCAAAAATAGACTGCAGAGATAATAAGGTAGGTCTCTTTATCCTTATCCATTTATTCATATATACCAGTACATGCGCCATTTTCAATTGCCATTAGGTACTTAGTATTACTTATTACTGATTGCATTTTATAAAACAGGCAGATACAGGCCACTTTACTTGCGTTTACGCAACACACATTATTTGTTATTTATACCTCTATTTTTGTATGTTTTCTAACATCCTTATTAATTTCTACTGTTTATGGAATAAACAATGTTCTTTAGTAATTACAAAGTTGTTTGTTTTGTTAAAACCAATACTTAATAAAAGAATGAATAAATGTTAAAAAACTGAGCCTCTTGAGAATAGCTCTCCATGTAAATATAGATATTTTTGTTTTTTTGCCCTTTTTACTGCCTTATAAATGCGCACTACATTAATTTTATATCGCAGATATTTTAGACCAGATTCAAAGCGAAAATTTGTTTTTAAAAAGTATTCCGTACTTGGTCTACAAAATCTGCTATATAAAGTTAATGTGCATAATAACGCTTAGTGTCAGAGAAATAATTAAAGTCATTTGTACAAGGGATAACAAAAATGCAAACTTTTATTTACGAATCACACGCCATTTTTAAATTTCTAGGCATTAACAGAAGATCACATTTTCGTCAAAACACATCAATTATAGTAGTAAATCTTAATTCCAAAATTAAATGGATGAAAATCGATAAAGGCGTTTATCAATTATTCAGAAAAAACGATATTAATTTGATAATTTTAGCGCCCTGTAGAGGCACATCGAAGCAACATGACATGTCTATTTGCCTCGATTGGCTTATTTTTAGTTGAGGAATTTGTGGTTAAGCGTTGTAGTCATTTCATGAACACCCTGTACCTATATCTACATCTACTTAAATAAATACTATTTTTCACTACACATTTTTTACAGTAACCCCGTAGTAACATAATAATGCTCATCAACTTTTTATAGCAGATTTTGTAGACCAAGTACGGAATACTTTTTCAAACAAATTTTATATACGAATATTTTTGTTTGTCCTTCCTCAAAATTGTATGGTCTGGCAACCTTAGTTGTAGAGAAACATCTAAATACATCAACTTTTCTGGTCTGGCAACCCTAGTTCGAGTGAAATAAACTAACAGAGGGGAACTTTTCAGTGTTTGAAGAGGTCGTTCACCCGCGCCTGCTCCCCTCTACCAAAATATGTAAAAGAGGAGAATTTTGATTTTCATTCATAAATCGCACTTCAAAGTTTGGCCACCAGAGTCCAGCACCTGCCGGTACATAGCGCTGACAGACTATCCTTTTAAAGACAATGCCGTAACCTTCCGCAGAACGCCCTACCAATGCCCCAACGGAGACGTGGAATAAATATTGTATTTTATTTTTTATATATTATATACGTTCCAACTAAGTAACTGCTTACATTTTAAACAGTATTTTCTCGATAATTATGGGGGCAAATATCAAAAATGACCTATCGTTGTAAAGCAGATAAAAAATGCTTTAAAATGATGTATCACTCGACCCCTACTGATATATAAAAATTTAGCGGTTGTGTCCACCCCTATCACAGGGCTTAAGAGATTTCCACCAAAATCTAATGGCTTCATCCTGGACTGCCTCAAACTCATATACCAAAATTTAGCTCAATCTTAATTCTCAGGGAACTTCAAAATGGTTATATCCGTCTTTATCTCATTTGTTTAGCACAGGAAAGTAAAAAATAAACTGTAGTTCCATACTTACGCTGGCTGGATGTCAATTCAATGACAAGATGTCAATAATTGAAAAAAAAAATAAAACAATTTTTTTAAAAGAAAATTACTGTATACTAGTTTTTAAATACTGTACAAACAAATCTGGTATATTTTTGATATCAGGAGTATTCATTTTGGAGTATGTAATATACTGGCGTCTTAAATTTGCTAATTGCTGAACACTCACATTAGAAACATCAACACTTAAATGTCCATACTCAAGTATACTTATTTCACCGTCATGTCCTTTATTCTTCTCTTTAATCAATTCATCAGTAATTTTCTTCGTTATCTGGTCCAATTCGTATAAGAAATTCGTTGAACTTAGAGGAGGATTTTGGGTTGACATGTTTGGTTTGGGGGCTTTTTTCTTAAATAGACTGGAATATATTTCATCATAATCCAGTTCTGAATCTGAATAAACAGTAAAAAGTGGGCTATCCCATCTATTCTTCTTGTCAGGATCCTCATATCTCATTACCAGCGCGTCAAATATTTCCCTATTATATTTTTCATTATCATTTTCTCTATTTTCATTAAAGTACCATGCTTGTTCCCTATTTATTTCTGTGTGAATTGTGCACTGAGTACTTTTATTCGATTTTGTCCCACAAAACAATTCATATCTATAACCTTTGATATAATTTAATGCATCTAATATCACAACATTTATTGGAGATATTAATTTCAACATTTCAGATTTGAGTAGTCCACGTATATGTTTTTCTTTATTTGAGTCCGCGTAAAATGTATTTTTGTCGAATCCAGCTTTTACTATTTCGTCATATTCACTAATTATATGCACTTCTTTTTCCTGGTTTTTGAAGAACTCTGCTAGTTGTTGCGTACGTTTTGTTTTACCACTAGAAGGTACTCCGGTTAATAAGATTAAAGGCATTTTTACAATTTAGGTACTATTTGAAATAAGCAAAATATTAGAAAATATCTAATAAATTCTCATACATCTGTATTGTGTACATACACAGAACACAGATCAGAGAAATTTAATTTGTTAGGTTAGAGTTAGAAGAGTTCTTCTTCTTCTTTGAATTCTTGGCCTCCTGCTATTTTGAAACCATACACAGCCAAGAGTGGAGCTGATTTGTGTGATTTTTCTTTCCGTTTACACCAATATTAGATGTGTTAACCCAACACACAACTTGGAGATGATTGCTAGGTGTAGCAATTTGAAACAAACATGACAAGACAGATTTCAATCAAATAAGTACCTAGGCTACAAAAATTGCTGACTGCTGGCCGACACGTATCTCAGCTTTTCTTTTTATAATGTACAATTTTCAAAATAATCGCCCGTTCCGTTACTTTACGGACAAACGGAATTACTTGAAGTATATCCAATATTGCCGAACTATTGATATCAATCAATAACACTGAAAGTGTAAAGACAAAATTCTTATAAATTGCAAGAGCAGGGATCAAACCTAGGACCTTCCGCATTTAAAGCCACGTCGATTAGTAATTAGAGCACTGAGTTACGGCCAACGGTAAAAGAAATAAAACCAAATTGCATTAGGGTTATTCTTTCGTAGTGATTGATCTGAACAAGTGAATGTGGATTAAACTGAATGTGATTATACTGAACTGAATATCATCTTTTTGTGAATGTCTTTCACTTACCCTCGAAAACTTGTGAAAACAACCAAATCTGCTCTGAAAACTGGAAAATTATTTCCTCCATGATATTATTATCCATGTTTTAAACTTTTACAATTTATTGGTTTGATTCGAAATCATATTCCAATTATTATCTCTCAATATTCAATACTTTTAGAGGTTAACTGTTAACTGAACGAACTAACCGGTACCTTGAGGTTGATCAGTAAGTGGCAAGGGGGGTAGGAATTTTAATCAGTTTGGTAGAAGTGACCGATGTCGAAAGAATACGCACAATCGTGAATGAACTTACAATTTTCAGATTGTTCACTTAGTTCAGTACGAAAGAATAACCCTATTAATGTTACAAATATGTAATACGGCGATACTACATATTTGTAACTTTTAAACCCAATTTTCTCGAAATTATGGAGGCAAAAAATATCAAAAGGCAAGGCGCATTAACTATATATAGTAGGTTATCTCATTGAACATCTTTATAGTGAGGCGATTGCGCGGGGGTCTTGACATCAGCGGCGACCTGAGTAAATAATGCCGTGATAAAGCAAGCCGGTCGGCGATGATGTAGGTTGCTCTGGTTGCTTGTAGCAAAGATTAATCTACACAGTGTAGATTAATCTTTGCTTGTAGTAAGTCATTAAGATCACTCGAGGCAACCTATACAGTTAATGCGTCATGATTTAAAGTAACCTATTGCTGTAAAATGATATATCTCTCGACACCTATTGCCTATTCTATTACAGGGCTAAAGCGATTTCAACCAAAAACTAATGGGTTCATCCTAGCATTTGCCTAAACTCAATATCAAAATTCCTCAATTGGTTGAAGCGGTTAGGCGCTATCGTGGAAGAATACATACAGACACACACAGACAGACAGATTTCCGTCTGGAAATGGTTTTTCAGGGGACTTCAAAATGGATATTCGTCCTTATGTCAAGTTTATTTTTATCGCGTTCACAATACTTTCCCTGTTAGTTGGAAAAGTAAAATATAATGGATGAGGTTGCCTTTTACAAAATTTGATTTAATTCATACATAATAAATACAAATAATATCTTACATTAATTCAAGTTATTGTGTAAATGGAAAACATTTTTTATTCATTCCATAATAATCAACGGTCTATAGCTAGAATTTTGTGTTTTAATTATGTTTGCATTATTTTATGCTATTTGTAGCATTGCATTGGATTTGACGACTAATTATCAATATGCATTTTATTTGTGTAGCTATCTTCACTAGATGACGAAAATGAGTTTTTAATCACTCAACCGATAGTAGTAGAGACTTTTTGCAAAACTGACGTTAAAATATCGTAACGTTAAGTTTCGGATTGATATCTAGGCCGCATGCGCAGAAATTACCGTACCGCTATTTGAAAGCGCGACACGGTATTTGTTTGCGAATAGCGTGATGTGTGATAAATCACCTATCACCTAAAGTACAGTCTAGTGAGAGAGAGATGTTATTGTTTTATCAATGCTGTTCATAGAGGTCTGTCGTTTAGGGATGCATGAAATGGAGTGGTTGGATCATTAATGTTAATTTGTTTTTTTTATGTGTGGCATTTGGCTCTATTAGTATCATAAGCCTAATCTAAGAAAATGATCCACAGCAAATTTAATAACTGTCGTTAATGTAAGTTTCTCGATGCATTTATTTGCAGAATCTGTAGGTACTGTAATCTGTAACAATTGCGATTCTATGACATATGACGTGTCATTTCGTGGCAAAACCAAAACTAAATGTATTTATTTTGTATTGTGTCGTGTGGCAGTTTAGATTCTTTTCGGCTGTTCAATTAGTTTAAAACCGACTTTCACGCGAAAGTTGTCGTAGTGTTATAAGAACTTGTTAGTTTAAAGAAAATAAATAAAATTTAAAAAAATGGTAAAACCTGTAAGAAAAACCTCAAGTAAAAATCCACCTATTTTAAGTCATGAATTTATCATTCAAAATCATGCCGATATTGTATCTTGTGTGGCAATGGTGTTCGTTACTGGTCTTATGATACAAGTAAGTCCCATATGGAATATTGATATCATTCCCAAAATATGAGTTTTTATCAACTACCTAGTGGATATTTAAGTATTTAACTTTCTTTTAGTTTAGTTGACAATAGAGTTTCTTGTTTAAACATATTTTTCTTATTTTATAGGTAAATGCACTATTTAATTTGAAATGTTTTTTTAGGCCACAGCTCCATTCGCTTCAGTTTTTATCACATTACACCACAATGTTACTGAAGCCGGCGAAGTTCCACTTTTTAGTCCCGGATATAAAGATTGGGCATGTGTGTTCTTTTACAGTTTAATTTGCATCGTTATCCATGCGATCATTCAGGAATACGTCTTGGATGTAAGTAACAAAAAAATCCTTATCTTTATAAGAGTTTATATACAGTGTGTGTTAATAATGTCTGGGAGCTGTTTAGTAACTTTAAATGTGCTGGCCGATTGTTAAACGTAACAGTGTATTTTTTGTTATTTATAGATATATGCACACTGTATAAGTAACACTATTTTATTCTTGGTTTATATAACTAGTAATTGGATATTATGAATTTGTTTTTAGAAAATATCAAAAAAACTCCACTTATCTAAGGCCAAACTAGCCATTTTGAACACGAGCGGTCAACTATTATCCTTCTCCCTAATGTCCGCAGTGTGGGGTTTCGATATTTTGTTCAAGGAACGTATTATCCCAGATGCCACAAGATTATGGTCGGATTATCCACAACCCATGTATTTCATGTTTAAAATGTTCTTCATCGTCCAGTTGGCATACAGTTTACATGAATTACCTGAACTGTACTTTACCAAAGTAAAGAAAGAAGAACAACCAGCTAAAGCCTTCCATAGTGTGGCTGTATTGGCTATGGTAGCCGTACCTTACTTTTTGAGGTAAGTATATTATACATCCTTCTTTTTTTATGTTCTTGAACCATTTTTCTTTTAATTTTTTTGGGTTTCAGGTTCTTGAAAACAATTTTCTTTAATTTTTAGCGGTCATTCTATTATTTTTTTTTATTTTCACAGTTGGTTATTAAAATTTAGAAATTAAATTGTAAAATGTGTAATTTTTCAAATGTTTAATTTATATTCTAAATTTTAATAACAAACTGTAAAAATAATAGTGTGACCTGATAGTGATGCACGGTCCGAATATTACCATCAGAATTTCCAGTTATATTACGTAATATTACCTCTACCATCCGGTAACGTTACATTGTTACTGTAATATTTCCGAAAAATTTCGTTAATTTTCGGGGTAATATTCCCGGTAATATTCGCTTCAATATTACGTTAAAGTTGGTACCTAACGGTCTTACTGCTTGTTTCAACGTTTACATACGAACTAATCGGAAATTCTTACACAATAACCGTGCCGAAATGAAAAATGTTGCATTAATGACCCCATCAACAGTTACAAATACTTTTAGTGAAACTGAATCTGATTTATCCGAGGATTTGTCTGCGGATGAGGGTTTAGCAAATAATGACTAAATATTTATTTTTACCGACTGAAAACTATTTTTATCATATGTACCTATTCTTTGGCCTATCTAAGAATTGTGTGAACTATATAGTTTCAGATTTCAGTATATTTTGTGTTTTATTGACCTTTTAGAGTCATATAGGTAATTGAGGCAATTATTGTTTAATTTGTTAAAGCTTCTTTGCATATTGTAAAACCAGCTTTTTCTAAGTTGTTCAGCAATATTATCTAATATTACATAAAATTACGTAATATTTCCAATGTTCTTACCAAAAAATAAATTACCGGTAATTTTGCATCACTATGACCTGAAGAAGACGATAAACCATCGCCTAAACGTAGTTATAAAGGTAGACAAGCGAAATGTAAATTTTCGCTACAATAATGTCTTTGTAGGTATACCTCATTTCGTGTTCCATATCGCACTGGAATGCTCTCGACTATTCTAGTCTTTTCCATTCTATTCTATGACACAGCCAGCTCGAGTATGACTAGGCGCCTCGCAATGTTGCCAACAGGTGTACATTTTCTTGTTCGTTACAATAAAAAAAAATTTGTTTTGTTTCAATAACCTGAAACCCAAAGAAAAAAAAATAAAAAAATTATATATACAGGGTTAATCAAGCTAGCTATACGGTACGGTCAAAATCCGTGGCCGTTTTAGTTATTGGATGTTTATTGACAATACCTTGTCGTTTTTTTAATAATTTCAATTTTGTCACAAACTCACCTAATTTTGATATTTCAAATATTTAAGAAGTATAGCCATGTAATAGTCATTTACGTAATAAGTGCGGAAAGTAGGACTTTTCCGCACGCGACGATAGTTGACCGAACGACGCGCAGTGGAGTTCGGTCATCCGTCAAGATATAAACATTTTGAAGTCCTCTGAGATGACTAAGATTGTTTTGAAAGTAAAATCTGACACGTACGAAAGCGTACAAGCGTAGAATTTTTACAGACTTCTGTAAAAAAACTCTGAATTTGTTTTTATTTCTGACTTTTTTTTTCGAGAATTTTGTAAAAAAAACTAGGAATTTTCCAATTCTGATTTTTTTTTTCAGAAAAAAACTCGGAATTTTTTATAATAATTCTGAATTTTTCCTGAATTCTGTAAAAATACTAGGAATTTTTCAATTGGGACTTTTATTTACAGAATTATGTAAAAAATCTCGGATTTTTTTATCATTCTGACGTTTTTCCAGAATTCTGTAAAAAAACTCGGATTTGTTTTTATAATTCTGAGTTTTTTTTACAGAACCCTGTAAAAAAACTCGGAATAGTAATAATTCTTAAAAACGTCAGAATTTTTAAAAATTCATAGTTTTTTTATAGAATTCTGGAAAAAAAGAATTAAAAAATTCTACGCTACTACGCTTTCGTACGTGTCAGATTTTACTATCAAAACAATCTTAGTCATCTCAGAGGACTTCAAAATGTTTATATCCGTTCCCGGAGCCGGGAAAGCAAAACCAGTTTATAGAACATTCTGTATGATAATCACACATTACATTTAAAACAGCAACATCAGACACCTCAAAAGCCTAAAAAAGAGAACACAAGATTCTGGGTGAAGATGACCTTGAAATAGAGTTTTTATATTTCTGAATTTTTTTTTCAGAATTTTGTCAAAAAACTAGGAATTTTCCAATTCTGATTTTTTTTTACAGAATTCTGTAAAAAACTCGGAATTTTTAATAATTCTGGCTTTTTCCAGAATTCTCTAAAAAAACTAGGAATTTTTCAATCCTGATTTTTTTTCAGAATTCTATAAAAAACTGAATTTTTGTACAGAATTATTACTAATCCGACTTTTTCTTCTGGAAAAAAAGTCAGAATCATAAAAAAATCCGACATTTTTTATATAATTCTGTAAATAAAAATCAGAATTGGAAAATTCCTAGTTTTTTTTTACAAAATTCTGGAAAACAGTCAGAAATATAAAAAACAACAGTTTATAGAACATTCTGAATGATAATCACACATTAGATTTAAAACAGCAACAATAGACACCTCAAAGGCCTAACAAAGAGAACACAAGATTCTGCGTGAAGATGACCTTGAACTAGTGTTTTTATATTTCTGACTTTTCCAGAGTTTTGTAAAAAAACTAAGAATTTTTCAATTCAGATTTTTTTTTACAGGATTCTGTAAAAAAAACTCTGAATTTTTTTATAATTCTGACTTTTTTCCGGAATTCTATAAAAAACTATGAATTTTTTTATATTTCTGACTTTTTTTTACATAATTATTACTATTACTATTTCGAGTTTTTTACTCTCAGAATTATAAAAAATTTCCGAGTTTTTTTTTTACAGAATCTTGGAAAAAAGTCAGAATGATAAAAAATCCGACATTTTTTACATATTTCTGTAAATAAAAGTTAGAATTGAAAAATTACGAGTTTTTTTACAGATTTCTGTCAAACAAGTCAGAATTCAAAAAAAATATTTTGAAGGGCTCTTCTACGCTTTCGTAGACACGAACATAATACAAAATTGTGTATCTTGAAAACTGAATTTTAGTAGTTTTATCATGATTTATAATTTAATCTATTCATTAAACACTACGACTCAAATTCATCCATTGTTTTGGTTTGTTAGACTGAACTCTTATTTTTAAATGACTGTATATTTATAATTTGTAAACCTTTCAGCTTCAACCGTTTGCTGGTGTCTCTCTTAGTGCTCCACCACACTGCCGAATTGTTTAACCACATTGGTTTGCTGATACAAACCGTAGACAAGGAGGAAAAATATACAAAAGGTAAGCGACAAATGTAATATAAGACCTATCACGCTACTCACTTCACTTTTTAACCTTTGAAAACATTCCAAAATTCATATAATAAAGGCTTCACACTGAGTGATCTCCAAAATGGTTAGAAGATTTATAAAATTTTGAACTCGTTTTGATGGAGTGGTCACTAAATGATTGTTGTAAATATGCGATTAAACTAGGTCTCACTACATCTACAGTCTGTGTAATATGATAGGAATGGAATAGATCTTGGTTTCATCCGCTTATAATTGCACTTAGTATGTATAAATGAGGAATGTGCGCTCAGTTAGAAATCTTTTTATGCACAAAAGCAGACCACCCAAGCAATGCAGCTGGTGCAAGAGCCTACAAAATGGTACCGTCTCAAATGCACTTTAATAATCTACGTAAACGATAACGATTGCCTCATTGTTCTTGTCGTTTGCTGTCGACTCTTGAACACAAAGTAACAGATCCAAATCTGTCTACCATCTTGGCAGAAACCCATGCAAAAGTAAACAACTGGTTTATCTATTTTGTTCTCAGCTCCACCAATTGGAAGACTGATTGGTCTGTAATTTCCATTAATGCTCATGCTGCCCTTTTTGTAAAATATGGTACATTGAGTCCATTCAACTCGTGTTGACCCTCACAGGCACACATTCGTCGTTATTACAGCATTTTAGCATTTTTCTTTGCCTTTCGACCTACAGAGTCAAATTCAGGGTGTTCCATTTGAGAACAATGAGTTATGCCTATCTTTGCTAGTAATTTGCGACCATCCTGTAACTTGGTGAGTCAACGCTGTGTAGTGGAATATGTAAGGCCTATTTGCTGCGATCGATGACGAATCGATGTGCTTGGATTTTCGGCTACACTTTGGCCAACAACGGCAATATTTTCTTCCGAATGGCCTCTACGTGCATGGTGAGCGGTTTTAATGTTACCTACGGATCCAGGTTGCTGAAATTTTTGGAGCACATTCCAAATTGTCCTCTCAGAAGTGTTTTTCCTCGATGGCCCATTTTCATAATTCGCTTCGACAATTTTAACGCTTTGTTCCGTGGTGTATTGCTCCATGACTAATTTTCTTCATGTTTCTAGGTTAGAAATCTCACATTGCCGTTGACAAATACAGTGGCGTTTCAAAAATATTTTATGGTGTAATGTGGAATCTCAAATTTAATCACCTTTTATAATAGAATACCTTTACATTTTCCACTCGCTGGTAAATCATTATTTCACCGTCTTATATAATAAATAACTATTTCCAGCTAAAAAATATCGCATTTGGTTTGAAATACCTTGTACATTTAATGTGATTATAATTACGTTATTTTTAATTAGAAAAAATGTGTAGATACTTATCATGACTTTGACGTAAGACCTTGTTACATCACTGCCAAAACTTCATGATTTTCCATTATCAAACCAACAAATTAGAATTTTTTTTCTGGACACTGTTTTTGGCTAAAAAATGAAATAAATTATTTATTCAAAAACAGTTGAAGATGGGTATAGAGAAGTGTGAACAAAGGTACTCCAAATTAAGTAGGAAATCTAAAAATAACAAATCTCAATTCAAAACTATACACATTCAGGTGTCCAAGGCTCGCAAGTATCGAATTAGGGTCGCCCTAAATGATCCCTAAGGCTCAGAAAAATAGACATTATACCAAGACTGTTACTCAACTGACATGCTCGAAGTAACGGTGCTTTTGTTCCATAGTTTGTACGCAAACAAATTATTATTAAGAACAAACAATTGGGACACGTTAAAGTGCACTTGCTGCAGTATATGTATATGGAGAGTCATCATATTGTTAATCACACACACTAAAAATTAAAACTTGGCCTGTAAAAACTCTACGGATTGAAAATAATCTATATGAAGCCTACTTAAGAGGACGTCCTTGTCAATCCCTCTAGCTGGAAAAACACCATCAATCTTAAAACAGAAATTTACGCTGAACGTACTCAATTGGGACTATATTAAGGATCCATGCTCCAATCTTGACCTCACAAACGCAAAATATAATGTTAGGAGGCAGAAAATCTCTACCCACGCAAATTATGAAACCCAAACATACGAATTACATTGCCAATATGACAGTTAAATTATATATCCGTGTCAATATAAATTCCAAAATCTTCGATTCGAGGTCACAGTTATTCAAATTGTTGGTGTGTGCATATCATTTTCACGTTTAGATATCCTATACGAGGGTTGCCTTCGTGCGCGAACGACTTTTGTTGAATTTGGCTCATCTTGAAACATCCATACAGTCGACTGCTGTTTACTTTCGGGCTCATACGCGTAAATCCACGATTCATCACCTGTCACGATGTCATAGACGTGTTTCGAAGCACCGCGATCGTATTTTTTTAACATTTCTTTCGACCAATCGACACGAGCCGTTTTTTGAGCGATTGACAAATTGTGTGGGATCCAATGCGAACAATTTTTTTGACAGTCAAATGTTTATGCAATATTGAATGTATGCTGGTCCCACTAATGCCTAAGGTTGTCTCAATCTCTTGATAGGTCACATGACGATCTTACAATATCAGTTCGCGCACTGCATCAATAGTTTTCGGAACAACAACTGATTTTGGACGACCTTCACGTAATTCGTCTTGGAGTGAACTACGACCACGATTGAATTCACCTTACCATCGATAAACACTGGTCCTTGATGGAGCTTCATCGCCAAAAATTGAATTAAGTTCATCCACGCATTGCTGCTGAGTTAATCACGTCAAAAGTTGTAAAAAATAATCGCACGAAAATTTAATTCCATTTTTGGCCCGAGATGAGTCTTTTAAGTTACTGTAAACAACACAAATAGCGCTCGTATATAAAAACGTTCTGAGTACGTATAACCTCAAACATGTCCAACTTTACGATAGAGCTGTCTGTTGCCAGATTGCAACACCAGGGTTGCCAAATCCCGAAATATAAAAGGCAACACTCGTACTTTTACCATGTCTCTAGCGTTCGCAGGTCCTCCTGTAAGGCAGAGCAATCGATCTGACTTTGTACAACGCGATACAATTTAAGAAACTTGCTTGTCATAGAGTCTCCAATATCATTAATAAATATTGCACATATTAGTGGTGCTAAGTTACAACCTTGAGGCACGACACTTGAAGATGTAAATCAATGTGAACTGACTCCGTTGTATTCAACAAACTGACTATGTCCAGAAATTTAGGAATCAAGTCCCTTTGAAAACCAATCTCATACATTTTCTCTTGATTTTTCTTTCTGATTATGAAATTATTCAACTAAAGTTTGCTTCTGTTTCTCGTTTGCTAAGATAATTAATCCATAATATTTTTTTAGTTACTAGATTAGTTTCCAACGTCATGCAATTTGCGGCGCGCCTAGGAAGCATTATTTTATCCACGCTCACTTTGTGGTATGGTTTGGCATTAAGAGAAAACCAAGTATTGGATATTTCTAAAGGTCTCTTCAACGTTCCAGTTGTTAGAGTAACTGTATTGGCTAGTATGCTGCTCCTACAAATGTAAGTTTAGCATTTTTTTTTTGTTGTATATTTTAAAATATTTATATGTTTATGTATTATAGGTATTTGATCTTTGGTGTTATCAGTGAGCAAAAAGCGAGAGCAAAGGAAGATGCGTACGCTACAACTGTTGTAAATAAGAGCAAAAAAGAGAGGAGAGACAAACCAAAAAAGAGTAAATAAGTGAGATCGGGTGGTTCATAATTTTTAAAAACTGACCATGTTCAAATTTTAACGTTGAATATCAAGTTGAAGGGCTGGTATTTTATTATTACGTGACTAGTTAATTTTCCACAAAACAATTTAATTTTCGTAATGACCTTCGCAGAAACATTGTTACGTACAATGCAACTATTAAGAATCACGTCATTAAGACTTTTCTGTTACTGTCAGATGATTAAATTTGCTTGCAAACATTCACGTACAAAAATTTAAAAAAAAACTAGGCCCCTTTCTGGGGGCTTTATATAAATAATATTTTAGAATCTTGGAAAGATACAGAAAAAATATTTTTTCCCTTATTTTTCTTGAACCCTATATTTATAATTTTTGGGATATTGTTATTGGGGTTTTTCGTATTAACAACAAAAGTGAAATAATTTTTTTTTTTATTTCATGTCAAACTACTTTGTGTTTCTTCGACGTTGCGACAAAAAAATTTTTGTCTTCTTCAGGATTTTTTTTTGTTTAAATCCTCCAACATCTCATTAGAGTTCTGTTTTCCCTTTTCTCTTTCCATTATTGGTATTGTCATAAGAGATTTTTTTAAAACAGAAAAATTCTCTTACCAAATATGACAATACCAATAATGGAAAGAGAAAAGGGAAAACAGAACACTAATGAGATGTTGGAGGACTAATAGAAAAAAAAATCCTGAAAAAGACAAAAATTTCTTTGTCGAAACGTCGAAGAAGCAAAAAAGAAGTTTGCCATGAAATAAAAAAAAATATTTCACGTTTGTTGTCAATACGAACCAAAAACTCCAATAATGATATCAAAAAAAAAAAAAAGAAAAATTATTAAAATAAATAATTTTGGGGGTGCTTCAAATTCGAGGTCCACCATGGGAATTTCGCCTAATGAAATACTTGAAGGGTATGTTTACATATTCCTGGGACCAACAAAATTCCATCGATAAATTTTAAAAATATTTGTTTGTTTTCAAGATTTTTGAGAAAAATTCAAAATTATCATTTTCATTTCTATTTTTTATTTAATTTATTCAACAAGTTATCCAAATATCAAAAGCACCTTTTTCTTCTATACAATGTACAGTTACAGATTTTAATTCTGACGTTTTGTCTTCTGTGAACATCATCAACTTAGTTTTTTCTTATGGCCGCCATATTGGATTTTAACACCATCGGTTAGGATCAAATATAATTATGACAGATACGATAAGTATGTTGATTCTTAATTAAATGTTTGCAATTTTGTGTTTCTGTAAATACAGGTCTTGTTATTTGACAGCATACTAACATTTTTGAAATCAGTAAAAAAAATCCTAATCGATGGTGTTAAAATCCAATATGGCGGCCATAAGGAAAAACGAAGTTGTTGATGTTTGACAGAAGATGAAACGTCAGAATTAAAATCTGTAACTGCCACATTGTAGGGAAGGAAAAGTTGCTTTGAGGATGAGCTTTTGATATTTGGATAACTTGCTGAATAAATTAAATAAAAATATAAATGAAAATCTTAATTTTGAATTTTTCCTCAAAAATCTTGAAAACGAACAAATATCTTTAAAGTTTATTGGTGGCATTTTGTTGGTCTCATAAATATGTAACTTTGCCAAATTTAAGCACTCCCATGGTGGATCTCGAATTTGAATCACCCTGTATATACATACACTGTGTCCAAGATAAAAATGGGATAGCATTGAAATGTTCGGTTAAACTAGAGAAAAGTTGCACAATTTAAACACCTTTTAAATGGTGTTTTCAAAAGTAAAGTAAGTTTAGTCATTTTCGAGAATTTTTGAAAAAACTATTTTTTGCGATTTTAGTTTTTATTTATTTCTGACATTATTTTTACAGATATAAAAAAATTAAAAGCACTCTATCATTGCTACATTTTAGGAGAAAAAGATAGCGTTTACAAATTTTCACTACCGGCGTTTCGTTTTCGAAAAACCATCATCAATAAATATGGTGATTAAACCATTCCAGTCCCCTCTTATGTTACGCCTCTGAATAAACTATAAATGTTCCGACATATTGGTGACATTTCTCATTAAAACTACGCCTTCCTATGCTAAATTGCATTAAGTTCCCTTTGATAGTTTCGAAACAATATCCAAAAAAGGATTTTAGCGTATCATTTTCTAGGGGCTATAGCTCTTTAGGGGTGCATTTCGGAAGTAGTTTTATAGATTAAACTACACTTATTTTTTGATGTCCTAGAAATTTTGGCAGACCTTTTTGAAACACCTTGTATATATACTACATCCCTGTCCTGAGGTGAATTTGATCTGCCTGAACTCACATTGCAGAACAAGTTCATAGTTTGTTTCCATAAACCTATACATATTACGAATAACCCCTCAAAAACTAATCTAGACGATTTACATTATTTCTTGTAACAACAAATGTTATTGCTAATAAGTTCACTCGACCAAAATGGGCTTTACTTGAAAATATTTTTTTTTGTCCAAAATTAGGGTCCCTTTCAAAAGGTTTGAAATTCCGGCGCAGCGAATTGTTGGCGCCGACGATAATCTTGTAACTGAACTTCATGGATCAACGAAATCTTATACAGATGTTAACTCAAAATACTCGCAAGTTGTCACTTTTGTTAGTCCCCAACTCTTGAGCACAAACCATTTACTTTGCCAAGGAAGTGTTTTCACATGAAGAGTTAAAGTAATTTCGAATTTTTCGACAAATTGCAAGTAATGAAACTCATTATCCAGTGTTCATAACAAAACGTCAATTGTCAGCAGTGTTTTTTTTTTGTAAGGGTCCGTTCGACATGTGTCCCCGGTTTCACTGCAGCCTAATGGGCTTATTGTGAAAAGTCCTTGTATTTTATGCCACCAAATTCAACAACCCTGTACCCTCCACTAACTTGTGGAGTTCAGTTATGTGTTGGGTGTCAATATCTACAGGCGCAATCAGCGCGTGCCCAAAAATAGCGTGTCGCCTTCGCTGTAAGGCTACACACTCACATATCACATGGTGAGCTGTTTCAACTGCCCCATTACACAATCTGCATTACAGGTCCCCATTGCCAGTATATGGGTTTTCAGAGGCTTGTCTAGCCAGCCAATCCGCTCTCTCGTTGCCTTCTATTCCCGAGTGCCCCGGGACCCACACTAGATTAACCCTATTGTGTTCCGCCAACGCCCTAAGTTCTTTTTGACATTCACATACCAGTTTAGTTGTAACCTTAGGCTTAGGTCTTTTTCGCGCCCTTAAGGCCGCCTGGCTATCTGAACATACACTATTGGACAAAAGTAGAGCAACACTTTCGAAAAACTAGACAAATCTCGATTTTATAATATTAAATGCATGATATCGTATTTAAATACGTCGTGTCTTAAATATCAACGTAGGCTGCTATTATCGACGGCAACAGCTTTTTCCAACATCAAATGAACTGATATTGATGTAAACTTTTAATACAATATTGTAATGCGTCAAAAGTAAAGCAACATTTTAATATTTGCCTAAAAAATAAAGGTTTTAGTGACGGTAAAGGTTAAAATATTTTTGCTGAGTTTATTTTATGTTTAATTAATATTTCTGTGCTGGATTAATTATGCCAAGAGGTATTCCAATTTCGAAAGAATTAAAACAGAAAGTAGTTACTGCTCACTTGGAAGGTACAATACAAGCCCAATTGCAAGACGGTTTGTGTTTACCCAGAGACAGCGTATCCAAAATAATTTCAAGTTACAATGAAAGGGGACATTTAGAGAATATACCGAAATCGGCAAGCTCGAGAAAAACAACAACTAGGACAGACAGACGCCTTAAAAGAATTTCCCAAAACGATCCTTGGATGTCTGCACCTAGAATAATTGCTGAAATTCCCGACATTGAGGATAATCCAGGGACAGTTCAAAGAAGGTTGGTAGACGAAAAGGTATTTAGTAGACGCCCGGCTAAAAAGCCGCTTATTTCGGCAAGAAATGCAGTGGCTAGGCTTGAATTGGCACGTGGACATTTAAATTGGACAGCAGACAATTGGGAAAAAGTGTTAATTAGCGATAAAAGCGTTATAAAATTTTCAATTCTGATAGAATGAAGCATATAAGACGGCCAATCAATCCAATGTTACACCCACAGGCAAAGGCAGTGTTTTCCATGAGGTTGTTTCTCATGGAATGGGGTGGGTCCTTTAAACTTCATTAATGACACCATGGATCGATTTGTCTATAGAGATCTGATGCAAAATGTAATGTTGCCTTATGCAGAGTGGGTAATGCCGTTGCATTTTATTTTCTAATAGGATAACGATCCAAAACACTTCCGAATTGTTCAAGAGTGGTTTCAAGAAAACGTTCGGGTTTTGAAGTGGGCGGCACTATATCCTCAGACCTTTTATTTTATTTAAAATCTATGTGAAGAAGTTGAACGTGGAATTCGTACACAAGTATTCACAAATAAACCATCATTGGTAAATAAAATCAATGAAGTTTGGAGAAACCTTTCCGAAAAAACTGTCCAAAAATTGATTGCTTCAATACTGCGACGTTGCTGGCAAATTATAAATAATAATGGATATTCTATTAATTATTAACATAATACTTCTAGCTATTTTAATTATTAAATGTGTTTAATGTTTTTTTATCGTAATATGTAAAATAAAATATTGTTGACACAATTTGTTGCTTTACTTTTGTCGCACTTCATTTCGTCGATCTTTATAATTATAAATATTTCTGTACCTTCATTTCGTTTAAAGTGTACCAAAATATTGTGAAATATTACTAATATTGGGGATAATATTTCATTAAAATTAACTGGGGATTACAGTAATATTTACTTAGTTGTTCAAATTCAAAGAAATAAAAGCACTTTGTTGCTCTACTTTTGTCCAATAGTGTATATTGATTCGCTTATTTGTATAGGCCCTCAATCTATTTAGTTTTGCACACTGTGTCAGCAGTATTACCGCCACGATATCAAATTATGTGATCGCTAGACAAAAATTATTGAATTGGGCTAACATTTGCACAAAATTATGTTACTTAATTCATAAATTACAATAAAAAAAGACACTCTTTTAGGCTAAAAATTGATAATGAATCAAATACGGAAGAGAAAATCATAAAAATCTTCATGCGAAATTATTTTAAACTCCATAATTATCTCGAGTCTTTCTCATCATATCCGGCCTATGTTGTGAATTTTTCCAGTCGGCCATTTGGAAACGAAAACCGGCCTCAGGTCATTTATGAAAAAACGCTCGGACCCGGTAATTTTTGATTTTAGGGAGAACCACTTTTTTAAAATTTTCACCCCCTAAATATCAAAAGCCTAGGCGTTGCAATCACCTCCAAAATTTTGAATTGAATGAGGGGTCGGGTGATATCTTATGTGAAGTCGCAACTATTTACCTGGTCAATGCTGTGGCTTATTAAAGTACAAAAACAAGTTAAGATATTTATAATTTTTTATTTAAGAAAAGCTTGAACATTGTTAGCAGAGCGTGGTTGAACAACCTTATGAAGTAAAATAATATATTAACTTTTAACAACTCTTATACGTTTTATTTATATTCTGACAACTATCACTATTTATTTACTATATACAATATGATGCAATATAACAACTTCCAACACCCCCACTTGTTATGTTGCTGCAAGACCCATCTTTCTACAGATTTCTTTTAAAATATCCTCAACTTCGCCTAATTCGTTCGATGTTTCTTCAAAAACTTCTTCCACAGGTTCAATAATTATTTTTTTTGTTTCAAATTCTGTAGGCAATTCCTCCCCCACTTCAACAACAGTTTCTGTGATTTCTAACTGCTGTTGATGGTCATTGCACTGATTTTCAGACATTGGAACCGGAAATATATTATTGTAATATTCTTCATTAGTATTTTTATTTAATGATTGGTTTTCGAAGAATTCAGCATCACGTGATATCAGAATTTTGCGTGTAATTGGATGTATAAAACGAAATCCTTTTGTATGTTCTGTATAACCGACAAATATATATTCCTCAGCTTTTCTATCTAATTTTCTTCTTTTTTCTTTGGGAATGTGTACCAAGGCTTTGCATCCAAAAATGTGTAGATGTGATAAATTTGGTTTCTCACCTGTCCACGCTTCCTCTGGAGTGCAATTTGCAAGAGCTTTTGTTGGGGATCGATTTTTTAGGTAAACTGCTGTGGATATAGCTTCAGCCCAAAAACAGTTTCCAAGCTCTGCATCTATTAACATGCTTCTTGCAGTTTCCATTAGGGTACGATTTAGCCTTTCTGCTACACCATTCTGTTGTGGAGTATATGCCATAGTTTTTTGATGTTTTATTCCAGCTTTTTTAAGTATACCCAATAACTGACTGTTGACATATTCAGTACCATTATCGGTATGTAGGCATCTTATTTTCTTTTTGGTTTCATTTTCAACGTATGCTTTATACTCCATAAACTTTTCAGTTACTTCGTTTTTTGTTTGAAGAAAATAAACTTCAGTTTTTCTGGTAAAATCGTCAGTAAACGTCAAGAAGTACTTGGCTCCACCGATTGACTGAGCTTGCAAGGGACCGCAGACATCAGAATGTACCAATTCTAGTGGTTCTTTTGCGCGTTGACAACTAGCTTTATTAAATGGTTTTCGATGTATTTTACCCTTAATGCATGCTTCACATTTGGAAAAATCGTCGTTATTGAAACTAATTCCAGTTGCTAATTTATTCTTCAGTAGCTTCATGGATACATTGTTCAAATGACCTAAGCGACGATGCCAAATTTCTTGAGATTTTAAAGTCCTTACTGTATTTACTAATAATTCTGCTACATCCAGTTTGTACATACCATTTGTTTCAGTGGCAGTGCAAATGATATTCTCTGTATCTAACTTAATTTTCTTATTTGTAATGCGACATCCAAATTCTGAATCGAAAATAACAGTTCGACCATTTTTGGTTATTTTACTTACAGACAAAAGATTCATTGCCAAGCCTGGTGCATGTGTAACATTTTTGATGGTTATGAAATTTTCATTTTTCAGCTGAATTTCAATATTACCATATCCAGTACAATGCATTTTCGTTCCATTAGCAATTCCGATTTCCTGATTTTTACATTCTTCAAAATGATCTAATATGTCTTTTGATCCTGTAAAATGTGAAGTTGCTCCTGAATCTATGTACCAGCCTTGATTCTCAGTGAATTCATTGCATGTTAACGCTTGATTTGATCGTTTGGTTTTGTCGTTACCTCGTATTGGTTTCTTAGGTTTCTGACATTCGTTGGCCTTGTGATTATATCCATTACAATTGTAACATCTAGGTCCAGATTTATTAAATTTTTGATATTTCTTACTTGCGAAAGCAATTTCAGTAGTATTTTTGCTACTTAAACCTTTTACATTTTCTTGCAGTAAAAGATTTTTAACAAAATCGGTACTAGTCGTCTGCTTTGAGCCTTGAATTCCTAATATCAAAGGTTTGTATTCATCTGGAAGACCACCAAGAATAATACCACCAACAACATTGTCTTTAAACGGTTCACCAATATTTTCCAGTTGTTCAGCAATATGAATAATTTTATCAATATATTCTTGCATTGAGGAACAGGAATCAAAATTAGTTTTGAAAAGACTTGAATATAAACTAACTAAACGTACTATACCACTATTTTCGTAAGCTTTTTTCAGATTATCCCATGCTTCTTTGGCTGTTTTGGCTTTTTTTGTTTCTGCAGCTGCACACGGCTTTAACGATAAGTTAATTTTTGCTAAAGTTCGTTGATCTACATCTTCATCAATGTTTTGTCCGACTTTAGGTTCAATACAGTGCCATAAACCTGCGTCTATTAAGTAGTTCTTCATCCAAAACTTCCAATCATTGTAATTTGTACCATCCAGGTGTTTATTTTCAGATAAACCTCCTACAGCGGTTGAGATAATTGTTGTGGATTTTCGTTTATCGAGTTCCTTTCTTAAAATATCAATCTGAGCCTCCAATTCTTCGTTAGTAGACATTATTTAATATTTTTTTTTTTTAACTTTTTTGATATATGTCAAATACTGTCAGATTTTTTCTTAAATTCAGAATTTCGGAAAAATTTACAGTTTTTGTGGATTAATTAACTTCCAATTCTTCTACTCACACTTCTAATACAGTTGCGGACCCATAACCTGTTAGCAGAGCGTGGTTGAACAACCTTATGAAGTAAAATAATATATTAACTTTTAACAACTCTTATACGTTTTATTTATATTCTGACAATTATCACTATTTATTTACTATATACAATATGATGCAATATAACAACTTCCAACAAACATCGATCAATTGAGTAAATGCTGACCCCCGACTTTCATACAGTGGTAAAGATTTTTTATTTGTTTAAAGCGCTCTCGTACATTTTGTAGTATCTGTGGGATTATTAGACGCCATTCATGATAATAATAATAATATAATAATATCCTCATTAACCATAAATTGGTACACCAACAAAAGTACATTGGCACGTCAAGTAAAACTAAAATAACACAACAAAGAAAGATACATACAAAACTGAATTAAAATAATGAGAACAACAATAATTTCACATTCTTTTGTACATAAACGCGTCAATATAATCTACAATATAAAACAGACAATATAGGGTGAACTATCACTCAGTACAAAAATTTTAACTAGAGGTAGAGAAAAATAAGATTTAACCGAATCGCCTTTCAAAAAATTTCCAACATTTTTATTAAGGCTGAAAATATTTTTTTTGTAAATCATGTTAAACTCCCTTTTTACGACGCCTATGAACGCCTGCCCAACTGAAGTTTAAATTAGACATTAGCTTAAAGGTTATGATACAGCGCCATGTTGCCAAGTGTATCGATTTACCGAGCATTTAATGTAAAACATTTATTTAGAAAATGTAGATGATTATGTGACTTCAATCATGCGAAATATTAAATATTACGTAAGCTCCTACCTTTCGGATAGGTCTAACATGCCATGCCGCCATGATTTTTGAACTTCCTGGGGACCGCTTGATTTACCTCGTCCACTCTTCTTGTTTTATGTCAGGTACTCCGCCCGACGAGCACAAGGTGGATCCCATCCGTTAGGAAAACCCCAAAGGGCAGCAAAAAATACTCAAATGCAAATAACACTAGCACTACAACAGCAAATGTTCAAAGAGACCACCGTTAACTTCACCACACTTGTTGATGCGCTTAACCACTGAATTACTTCTAGTGCCTGTACCTTTTGTATGTGATACGGTTGAAACCAGTTCTCCTTTAGAATCCTCCTTGTTCTGAGATATTCCCAATCTTTTTGCAATCTCCGTAGTACTTATGGAGGGTTCCTCCTCTATTAAATTTAGTACAGCCACTACATGTTCTAAATTATTCTGTCCTCCTTGCCCACCCGTTTGAGCTTGCAATGTACCAGTATCTCACAAACGTTGTACTTACAACATTTACAAATGTGCGAGGACTAGATTAGGCATGTCTTTCCTATTTGGAAAACGTCTCCGGTATTCCACTGCCGCCCGATTTGCTCTTTCTTTGCATTTCCCATAGGTAGGTATAATATTATTACCATGTCTGTTAATTCCGCGTTTTTCAATAATTCAATTCAATTTTCAAACATTCACAAATCAATAAAGTAATATAATAATTCGACGTCAGAAACGCGATGAAAGGAAAACATGGCCATATCGATATTATCAAAATATCGATATATCGGAATAAATATCCATAGTCATATCGACAATTTACGCTTCATTATAACGATATGAAATTTAGCAGATATATCAATACATTTGATTGGATATACCGCTGGGCTTTGCCAACGATAGTGCCAATGTATCGGATCAAACATCGGTATTTATTAACATTAGTGTAGTTTCTAGTTATTGTTGAATTTATTCTAAAAATATTACCATTTTATCGGTTGAAAATGTACGATATCGATTGTTGAAATTTCATAACAAACTCGATCGATAGTAACAAAATCTGCATAATAATTATTCGTGAATGCAGGCTTGCCAGATTTGGCCAAAAAAGCGATGGTCAATAGGCGCTAAATATTCTCAGTTAGCTCTTGGCTTCCAAATCTAATTCACCATTCATCACATTATTAATATTTATGTTATTTCATAATAATGATAATAATATTTCCGACAAAATTTTTGTGTAGTGTACGTAGGCAACCCGTTTTCATATGTGTATTTTATTCTGCCTAATGTGTAAAGTATGCAATGCGCAATTTCTAACGTCTAATGTAATGTAAAAACAACCATAGTTACGTGAGAAATTAAAATAAAATTATTTCGTGTAGCTAATGATAATTTTGACAGTTTCACGTTCCTTTAAAAAAAAATTATTTATCAGGTATTATAATAAGTATTTCAAAAATGTTCATTTTCACCTCTCTACAATTGGCAACGCCGCGTACTGCGGTTTGTAGGTTGGAAGCCATCGTGAAAAATAATTGTCATAGGCGCCGATTTACCAGGGAAAAACGTGGATTTGCCCCATTTTGTAAACATCGAATAAAAATTCCGAAACAAATGTTTTATGGTTTTTCATGCTTTCCTGAGCATGTGGTAAAAATTTTTGTATTGAGTGATAGTTCACCCTGTATATAAAAACTCTAGACAACAGGTAACACAGATGAGACAGCCAAAACCACACAAAGGAAAACACAAGAATTAAATTATTGAACCACAGCAGCAAACTCTTGCAAATTATAGAATGCGTTGCTCGTCAAAAAGAATTTCAACTTTTTTTTAAATACAGTCTCGGATTGGCAGCTCCTTATGTCTACGGGGAGAAGATTGTAATGATGGCAACCAGCATATGCTGGTGATCTCTTGACCAATTGCATTTGCCCCGCCCGGGGCATTGGCGAGGCAAATGCAATTGGTCCCTTCCTCTAGTAGAGTACTCATCGATTTATTACCCGTTGCTGTAAGATTTCCAGAGATGTTGGCTGGATGGCATACATTTTAGATTTTAAATGGCCCCATAAAAAAATCTAACGGGTACTTCCTCTTCTTCTAATCCAATGTCGTGAAAACGTTTGGTCCAAATATTCACGCAGTGCATCGTGAGGTGTCCCACCGTCTTGCTGGAATACTAAATAGTCTTCCATATAATGATCATCATTTTCAATGATCTGCCTTGACTGTATTTGACAATTATTTGGCCCCCATGCGTTTAGGTTTATAGGAAATTTTTGTTAAAGTTTTTGCTTTTGTTTTAATGCGCTATGCATTATAATTGGATTTACATCCAGCTATACAGTAGGTTGAAGGCATATTAAAATCGACTAAGAACCAAGAATACACAATAAAAAAATCAGGTACTTACCTAAAAATCCAGCTGAATTTATCAATAATAATTCTTAAATATATATACAAACCCTCGTAAAAAGACACTTTCACAGCTTAGTTAGGAATACGACGAACACTATGCTGCAGTTTATATCACTTTATTTTATTAACAAACAGTTTATCCGGTGTTGCCTGTTAAAATGTAATAATGTAAACATACACACATCGACTGGTTCTCAACGTTGCCAAAATTACTTGTTTATGGCTTGTCTAAAGAAGATTGTGACTGTAGACAACTTTCTTCTACTCATTGTAGGATTTTGGAAAACAAGCCCTAAAATCGCAACCTCTATTGTTTCGTTTACTACTGGATTTTCACTTTTTCTATTTGTCATTGACTCAGTCTCTCTAAATTTTTGCACCAACTCCAAAACGTACTTACAGTGGAGCCGGGAAGTTCTCTTATCATTTTCAAATATTTCCCCCTAAAATAAAAAATTTACATGTCCGAGCGTTATCCAATAAATGACCTGGGGCGCCCAGTATTGGCCATTTTTGTTTTCAAATGGCCACCTTGTATAGCGTGCTATTCTAATGATATATTTTTTTTGTATTTTCAGTCAAAAGAAACGAAGACTCTGATTTACCGGAAGTGGATCAAAACACCAATAAGACTTTAAGAAAACAAAAAGTAAAATAATTTTACAATATTTGTAACTCCATCAACTATTATTATATTACAGATTACAGTTACAAATATTGTAAAATTATTTTGCAATATTTGTAAATATACTTTGTTAATTTGCAAAATGTTTATTTTTTTACTAATTTAAGTTTTCAATTTTTTAAAAATTTATTTCTTTTTGTACGTAAAACATATTTAGTTGTATTTGTGATAGCTCAAAGTCTATTTTGTCTGCATTATTGTAATCCGATTGTTTTTTTTTGTGTTGCAAGTGAAAATCAAATGTTTTTATTAAATTTTTTGTTTCCTAAATGAATATTTAAAAAATTTGTTATATACCTATTTAAACAATCACTGCTATTAAAATAAGTATATTATTTTTTATGATTCCATATTATATCTGTACAACTATTTGAGATTCCATCCAATTATTATACTATTATTTTTTATTAAATGATGTTTTTTTTCATTTCATCTAATGATAATTATTCCTTCTTTTGGCGTGAACATTTTTAAAAAATGTTGTGTAGTTTCAACACTATACATTAAGATAGTTAACAATGGCAATCCGCCGTAAAAAATTCCGATTTACCTCTCGAAGGACCATAACAATAAATTACACCAAATTGATTTTAATAGGGGTTTATTAAACAACTTAACAGTCTAAATTAACTTCTGTGGTTTAAACAAATTCATTAATTATGTAGTAACAAATCACACAATAGGTAAGTTTGTACAATTCTAATTGGTACAAACACAAATTGGTTAAAGTGAACTGAAGTGATTAAAAGACTAAGAAAAATTGTCAATGTAACTTTTTCTGCTTTTACATCCTTTCTTTGCAAAAGCTCAAGTCTTGGTGAATATTCAAAATAAAAAATAAGTATAATAAACAAGATTTCTTTAAAAGTTAAACTATAAGCTCCTAGAGGTGATCTACGGGGTAACTCAAAAATGTTTCTATTTATTTTCAATATCTTTAGTTTTTTAATTTTTTTTTACAACCCTCAATGACTTTTTTCATAGATAAAACTACCACAAAACGACTGGGAAATCCCAAAGGGATTTCTTGTAAGTATAATAAAATGAAACCAATAGATACACTGCAGCTTTTGGCGGTGCAAAACAAAGAGCCACACGTGTACGGCGGCTGTGACTTATATAGAAAAATAAAAGTTGTGTTATTTGAGCATAATTTTAACAAAATAATAGGGAGAAAGATGTTTGTGGCGACACCTAGCGTGAACAGGCAATATGCCGGGTGAAACACAGTTCACTAACGATGGCCGGATAAGAAGTAACAACTCCATTATATCCTATTGCCAACACTAGATGCGCCCGAATCCCCTAGCAGGGAGGCTTTATTTAAGAATTGCTTGTTACATAAAGCAACAAGACTTTAAGTTATGTTGGAAATTTATTTCACACCACCATGCTTCCACCAGACGGCCGTTTCGTCGATCCACGACTCATCACTCAAATAATAGGCAAAACTAAACAAGTGTTAAAACTTGTATAGCTGAAATACTTAGATAGATACATATATTTCTTCACCATCTTATGTTACTTAACATGTATAGTACGTCATAAAAGAACAAAAATTAAACAATCCAAGTTACAGCAACAAAGAAAGGCTTACAAACAAATTAAAATAAACTAAAATCTAAAAAAATCTTACAATATCGCTTCTGAAATAGTCCTCAAAGGTATAAAAAGCTTGAGATATCAAAAATGATTTAATACATTTGGTAAATTGGACTTCACCAAGGTTCTTTATGTGAGACGGCAGCTTATTATAAATAAAATTTGACACAATAATAGTCAGAACCTTTCCTAGTCCTCAATAGGCGGTGAAATTCAGGCAATATGTCATTGCGATTTCGCGTACCATAATTATGCATATCAGAGTGTAGAGTGAAATGCGAGGCATTGGTTCGAATGTAGCCAAGACAGTTTAAGATGTACAAGGAAGGCAAAGTAAGTAGTCCATGTTCAACAAAATACTTTTTACAGCAGTCACGCCAACCGAGCCCCAACATTGTACGTAAACATCTCCTCTGTAGCTTGAAGATTTTCATTGCATGGGAACTATGTCCCCAGTTCAAAATACCATACGACATACGGGAAACAAAATAACCGTGATATACCGTCAACAGACTGGCGATTGAAACACTCTGCGCAAGCCTTCTGATCAGATATATGAACCTGGACAGCGAGCACCCAAGTTCTCGAACATGACTCTCCCAGGTTAATTTAGGATCAATATGAAACCCAAGGAACTTCACGCGAACATCGCTCTGAAGATCGATAGGCGCAGAACGCAATGTAAAGTTCATGCTCTGAGTTTTAGCCTGATTCAAGCTCAGTTCATTTGCCAGAAACCAATTGCCTATGTCAGTCTCAACAGCATTAACCAACTTCCCTAAGGGGTCGTTTGGTCGATATCTAATCAGACTAGTTGTGTCGTCAGCAAAGAGGATTATATTTGACTCTTCTTGAAATTTGTATAAATCATTTACGTATATTAAAAACAATAAAGGTCCCAAAACAGACCCCTGGGGCACACCCCGTCCAACCCTTCGTCTCTCCGAGTATCGTCCCCCATACAAAACGTGCTGAAAACGATCGCTGAGATAAGAGCCAACCAAGGCAACACTGTCAACATCAAACTTATAGTAAGAGAGTTTCTGAAGAAGTATCTCGTGTGAGACACAGTCAAAAGCCTTAGTGAGGTCATAAAAGGAAGCAAAGGTGTCACAGCCCCGCTCCATGCCATCCGAAACATATTCCAAAAGGTTATTAATTGCAAGAGTAGTAGATCTCTTATTACGAAAGCCATATTGACCTTGCATAAAGAGATTATTTGCTTCAAAATATTCAGTTATTTGATTTTTAATAATAGACTCAAAGATTTTCGAAAAAATTGGCAAGATCGATATTGGTCGATAGTTACTGGGATCATCAACCGATCCTTTATTTTTGTAGATTGGAATAACCCTTGCCTCCTTCAAGACCGCCGGAAATACAGCGTCACCAATGCAATGGTTTATCAACTTAGTAAGCGGCACCACTAGCAGATTCTTTAAAGTCCCAATAATCCTAACATTAAGCTCATAACAATCTGAGCTTTTTGTGTTTTTCATACCTGATAGTTTTTCACGTACTTCATTAAAGGTTGCTTAATTCAAATTATAAGTTTTATGTATTCTAAAGAATATACATACCATTAACAGCTAATTCGTTCCCACCCTTAAAATACGGGAAATGAAACGACTGGTGTTAAAAGAAAGATAAAGTTCGTACTTTTCAGAAATCTTTTATTAACAAAACTACATATGTATAAATCAAACGGCGTCTGCTCCACAAAATCAATATATTTATATTACTATAGGTCAAGGCACATTGCCTATATCAGTCAGACATGTTTCGAGAAATCAAATATTCTCATCATCAGTGACTTTCGGCACAAGATTAACAGATACTAGTGTTATCAATATAACATATTCACTTTGTGAAAAAAAATTTTTGTGAATATTTTATCAAAATTAAAACATTGTTTACATAAAAATTTTAAAATGAAATAAAAAATACATTCGAAATCAGAATTATTTTTTGTGGAGCAGACGCCGTTTGATTTATACATTAATCATCACTCCTCTTCGAATGGATTACTTCATAAAAAAACTACATATACTTAGTTAATTATAAAAATATAAATCTAACCATGACTAGTACATCACAAACAATCTCTACTGACTAGAATTATTATATTTATTGCAATCAGGGTTGATAAAAATAATGATTTTATAAAAACATCAAAAAATATCGATTATTTTTGATGTTTTTTAAAATTTTTCATAGCTTTTACAAATATTTCTAACTGCTTATATTTTGTTAACCCTTTCAATCCAGATTTGATTTTTTCATAGGATTAGATTCAAATTTGGTGTGTCAATAAAATAATACAAAATTATAATCGGGTAAATTTAAATTTTTATTTTAAACTTTTTTTACCAAAAAATATGGGACATATATGTCCCACCAGATATTTATTTTGGAATAAATTTTTCCCAACAGTTATTTATATTAAGTGTGATACGAGTAACATTTATACATTTCGTACAAGTATACGGCACCTAGCTTAATCCCATTGGTCCGATTTAAAATTTAAGCCAATAAACGTCAAGTGCTATATGCGTGTACGGAATGTACGTCGATGCCCTGCATACTTACGGAATGTAATAATTGTTGCAGCAGGAAATTTTGCATCGCGAGTTAGGCGTCAATAATTTTTTGACATATTTTTAAGAGGGTGCGAATATGCTGTAATCCAAGTTTCATTGAGCAAAGAAAATATACATTTTAGAGCAAAAACGTAAATATGTTTATTAAATAAAATAACCAACTAAAAAAGGTTATTCAAATTCAGTGGGACGAACCATGTTTAATTACGTTGGGTTTATTTGTTTTTACCACTTTGGGAAATATTATGTTTTCTTGGCAGGTTCTCCATTTGCTGGACGACCGACCGGCTTTTTTTTGCTTCCTCTTGTTATTCCAACTTTTCTTCTATTTAAAGTTGTAGGCTGAACTTTAATGGTGGACTTGCATGCATATATCGCTGGGGGCACGAACTTTCCGCAGTACAAAAAAAACTTTCCCAAGCTGTGCTTGTCTTCACCTGCTGTAATCGTTTAAAAAACGTTTGAATGGTTGAAGTAGAAGTGCCAAATTCGCAATTTTTCGAAAGCAATAGATCAACAACATTCTGAAATTTGAGGGAATTCTAAGCACTTGAGGCCATTTCAGTTTTATCTGAGAGTTTTTCTACTTCTTCATTATTAATGGCATTTGTGGGCACTAAATTATTTTGTGGTGATATAAATTCATCGCTTTCAGTTACAATGCGACAGTTCGTTGATGGTTCTGAGACGAAGGGTTCGTAGAATGATAACGGCTGGACATTAGCTAGTTCGTAGAATGATAACGGCTAATGTCCAGCCGTTATCATTCTACGAACCACCAAACTCTAGCTTAGCCATGGATAGGCGTGCTTCTGCTGCAGTTGCAGGCGCGTTGGTACAAGGCACTCCGTAGAAATTTAAAACAGCAGTTTGATGTTTGCAGAACCTAACATAACATTTCAATTCCTTTTTGTACTTCCTCTTGAATTCGAGCATGAAGTGGGTCACCATTCTGTTATCGAAATCTTCACCACCCAAATGTGTGTCTCCAGCGGTAGATTTGACTTCGAAAATACCATCTTCAATTGTGAGAATGGAGACATCAAAGGTACCACCACCCAAATCGAAGATCAAAACATTACGTTCACCGTGACCTTTCTTGTCCAAACCGTATGCAATAGCTGCTGCGGTTGGTTCATTGATAATACGTAATACTTGAAGACCGGCATCTTTGGTAGCCTGACGTTGTAAGCTGGTACAGTCACAACAGCGTTAGTAACAGTCTTGCCCAAATATGCTTCGGCAGTTTTGTTAATACCATTGAACTGATTTCTTCTGGGAAGAATGTTTTCTGTTCACCTTTGTATTCGACACGAATCTTTGGTTTACCGCCATCGCTGATCACATCAAATGGCCAATGTTTCATATCATTCTGTACTGGGGCATCTTCGAAACGACGACCAATAAGTCGTTTGGCATCGAAAATGGTGTTATGACCAGAAGGCAGACTAGGAAGGTTCTGCAAACCTTCCTAGTCTGCCTTCTTCGCAACTGCAAAAGCCTGCCTGGATATCTACGTCATAAAATGTTCCATTATTTTTACTGCTTGGAACAACATAAAGAAATGACGATATTTTTATTATGTCTTCTTTCATGTAGATTGAAAACAGAACGTAACTAGGTACATAAAATATCTACTTGCATATGAGCCGTGGCCGTATTCGTTTTGACATTGGACACCCCCCAATTAGAATTGGTCAAGTTCACAAATTCCTCCACCCATTGTCTAACATCATTCTTGGCAAATAGATTAGCTCTATATTTTCTAGGGCTCAGTTCAAAATACTTATAATCCAAAGGTAACAAATTGCCGCAGACTGCATGGTGATTTCAAACACGCAAAACCACAACTGAACCCAAATAAACAAAATAGATCTGCTTAAAATAATGTCAGCGCAGCGATAACTATTACATTTCGTAAGTGCATATGCCACCGATTTACATTCCGTACGCATATATAGCACTTGACGTTTATTGGCTTAAATTTTAAGTCGGACCAATGGGATTAAGCTAGGTGCCGTATACATGTATGGAATGTATAAATGCATACGGGTACGATAGACAATTTTGAGTCAAACACAACTCCCAAATCAGTAGTAGGGGAACACATCAAGGAAAGTCTGAAACTGTAGGTATATCGAAAATCTATATTTTTTTCTTGAGAAAGATATATATTTGCATTTTCTGACGTTTAATGACAGTCCATTAAGACTACACCAATATTCCACAGCCGCAAGAGCACACTGAAGCTGAACACAGTCCTCAGGATTCAACAGGACCAAACAATTTAACACCCGAAGAAACATAGTTATGGGACCTATAGCCGCCATAGGAAACGCACTACCTTCTATCGCGCAGATATGATAAAAATACTGACCTCAAACTGTAAAGGAATCCATAAGGCCCAAAACTCCTGAAGAAGCAGCTCGAGATCCAACCTATCGAAATTCTTAGCGAAGTCCGTATATACAGGGTGACATAGAAAAAAGTACATTGCATAGTGCCACACAATAGAGGCCACTAAAATAAGATTAAAAGTTCCCATGAACACGGGTCCGCAAGGCCTTCGGTTAAAAGTTACGGGGTGTTGAATTTTAATTTTTTAGTTTTTTGAATATCTTTAGCCAGAGACGCAAGAAATGGATAAAATGTGGTATACAGGGGTTTTTTATCATGCTAAATTCAAATATGATCTTAGTTTTGTGATTACTGATAGAGGGCGCTACATACAGGGTTCCATCCCTATTGAATCGGTCGTAACTCTTTATACCTTTAACAATTATTACATTAGTTTGACAAGTGTCATTATGACACATCATTTAATTTTTATTTATCACTGTTTTTGCAAAGGTTACTTTGGCGCTTTTTGAATAATTTGCGTGCATTGTCGGCTTTTAGATGCATTTGTACTGGAACCATTGCTTCTAGCGACTTGGACAAGGTATACCTTTCTTAAGTATAAAAGAAGGGATAACAATTTTTTTCAGTCGAAAATGACATACAGTGTATAGCAAAAAAATTACGACCGATTCAATAGGGATGGAACCTTGTATGTAGCGCCCTCTATCAGTAATCACAAAACTAAGATCATATTTGAATTTAGCGTGATAAAAAACCCCTGTTTACCACATTTTATCCATTTCTTGCGTCTCTTATATTCAAAAAAACCCACAAAAAAAATTAAAATTCAACACCCCGTATCTTTTAACCGAAGGCCTTGCGAACCCGTGTTCATGGGAACTTTTTTTCTTATTTTAGTGTCCTCTATTGTGTGGCAGTATGCAATGTACTTTTTTCTATGTCACCCTGTATAACATCAAAGTGACCACCCCTGTCCACAACTCTGGAAACCGGTTCAGTAAATACTCCTAAGTTCGTAAGACTTGATCGTCCCGACATAAAGCCTCAGGGAAACCCGTCCTTGCACCAGACCGCAGATGTGGCTGTATAGAACAGATTCTAACATCTTTGAAAAATCAGACACGGGACGATAATTACCAATAAATGACCTCTCGCCAGACTGATGAATAGGGACCACACGCGCCTCCCTCCATCGTTCCGGAAACTCGCCAATTTTCAGAGCCAAATTACATATCCTGGCTAATGGCGCCGCCAACACTCCGATGCAGTCTCTCAGCAGAAAAGATAGCAATCCATCCTGGAGGACGGAAATAGTGTTGCAAAAAGGAATATAACGGTGAAGTGACCAGTATTGTGACAGAACAACATGGTCAGCATGAAGATAGAAATTAGCTAGCATCGCAGGTACAACAGTAGTTTTTTGTGAAAATGGCATTTTTATACATACTTTCGAATGACTGACAATTTAAAAAATGCATTCCAAAATTTTCTTTTGGCTACTTTACAAATAAATTTTTTTATTGTAAGTTTCTACATTGAGTGGTTCCTGAGCTACAACCGCGTACTTCTCTTAATTGGCCACCCTGTATATACTCGCGTTCAATAACCGTATTACGGTGTTGCCAATGTCTGTTCATGGAAAAGCCTGTGGTAATTCCTAAGATAAATATACGTTTAGTTGTGAAGAATTACTTTGCATCGCTGCAAGCTATCTTGTAATTTTATACAATTAGACTTTACCTTTGAATTTTGAAAAACAAAATGCAATTCATCATCCACAATTTAAATTTTTTACTATTAACTATAAATTTCAATCAATATCAACAACACTCAATCCATTATTCATTACCTCTCCATGCGCTCCAATTTTACCAGTACTTATTATCACCTTATTATTGTGAGCCACATCTAAATTGTTCAATTGAAACATCTCCCTATGAAAATCACCCGCACCCCCTATTTCACCTTGCCCCACTTTCGCACTAACAACAAAAATCCGATCATCAGCACTTCGCAAACGTCTTTCACTCACTACGAAATTTTTCCGTCTTTGTGTTGCGGCGGAATGTGGCTTATCCTCTTTGGGTATATACAAATTCACTGGCGCAGTCTTATTTCGCCTGTGTTGTGAAGATCCAATGTTTACATCAAATGCAGTCAAACGTAAATGCTGTCGAACAACGGTTGTCGCTGATTTTGGTCTTTCCACGTGGATTTCACTATTAACATTACCATAAAACACTGGAGGAAATGAAGATTCTGATGAAGATGTTGACGTAGGACGGGAACTTACTCTGTCAGGAGGGATTATTATGTCTTCCTCAACTTTCTGTATATGCTTGATTTCTTTACCAAATGCATCTCCATTACTACATGATTCTTTATGTAACTTCTTGGCATACTCATCATATGATTGTATACCATCCTCTTCTTCAACTTTCTTTTGCTCAGCTATTTTCATAGCTTTAATTCGTTCAATTCTATCGTTCATTTCCGCGCGTTGTTTAGATTCTTGTTCTACCACATCGCTTTCAACACGTTTATTTAGTTCCTGATATTCTCTAATAATAAAATTCATAATCCATTCATATCCTCTTTGAATACCTTCATCAATTTTAATGCTATTGGATACTGTAGCACTGCAGGTCTGTACCAACGTTGGACATTTATAATTATTCACTAAATTCTCAATCTGCAAATATTCTATAACGTCAATTTCATCTAACGCATTCTCTTGATCTTGTTTATTGGCTAAAATCAATAAAGGTTTACCGGAAACTTTTTCATGATGCACCATTTCGTGTAAAACAAATTTCACTTCGTTGAATCTAACGAAGTCTGTGGAATCTATTACGAAAATGATACCATGCGCATCCACGAAGTATTTATCCCATATGCCACGAATGTTAGGCCCACCACCCAGATCAAATACCTTTACTTTATATCCGTAATATTTCAGATCAATCACGGAGAATCCTACTGTTGGTACTGGGGAGTTTAGACGTTCACCAGCTAGGCCCTTGGCAGCTACGGTTTTTCCGGCGTTGTCTAGACCAACTAAGAGAAGCACAATCTTCTTTCTGTAAAAAACAAAAAAAAATAGTATGACAACAAGATGTTTGCAGGCAATATGCCCGGTGAACCAAAGTTCATCAACTATGGGCGGACAAGAAGTAAGTAACAGCTCCATTACATCCTATTACCAACACTAAATACGCCCGAATTCCCTGGCGGGAGGCTTTAGTTATGAATTTCTTGTTACATAAAGTAACAAGACTTTAAGTTATGTTGGAGATTTGCTTCACACTGCCATGCTTTCACCACTGATGAATTGTGGATCAACGAAACGGCCCGTCTGGTGGAAGCATGGTAGTGTGAAGCAAATTTCCAACATCCCATGGCTTTATGTCTGGGTGCTCGACTGTCAGAAACCTTGCTTTTCTTTCCCAAGCAACAACTGAGGTGATGGATTTTGGTGGACAGGTGAATGTGACTTTTACTGATTTTCCCAAGGCGTTTGATAGAGTGGATCACATTGTTTTAATGGGGAAGATGGATCAACAGTTTGGATAGTACCGCAAGGATCAAACTTGGAACCCCTACTTTTCCTTTTATTTCTCAATGATCTTGATAAGCAACTTTCCTGTGGTACATTATCTTTCGCTGATGACTGTAACAATTTTGTACCTGTAAATAATCTTGATGATTGTGTCCGGCGTCAAACTGATCTGTTAGGTTGTCGTGTTGGTGTTTCATTAATGGGCTGAGCTTGAATGCAACTAAATATTTTCAAGAAACAGGGACAATCGACGCTATAGAAAGGCAGGACACGTTGCCAGATTATCTGACAACCGATGGACAAGACGTATTGTCGAGTGGAGGCCAAGGTAAGAAGCGTACCGTAGTAGAGGTCGCCCACCTACCAGATGGACGCATAAAATAGGGACAGATGGAAAAGACTGAGGGAGACCTATGTTCAGCAGTGGACACGTATGCGTTGACGATGAGGATAATAACACGGTGAATCCGACTGAGATTTCTCGCTGTTCTTCCGTCTCGGATTTGGGTGTCATATTTGATCCAAATATTTACGTTTGCTGAGCATATTAGAGCGAAATCTTCTGAGGCAAGTAAAATGTATGGATTTGTGGAGCGGAACTGCAGATGCCCTGCGACGTTTTTTGCGGTATTTAGCAGTTAAGGTTGATGGAATTTTTCCTAAGAGGGGAATTAATTACGAGATTTTTCTGAACGGGAAAAACATATATTTTGTATCTAAATGAAAATAGGTGACACATAATGAAGTTGTGCTTGTTTGCTGTTCGTTAATTATGTTCAGGTAAAAAAAACATAAACCAAATAAATATACCTCGAGATTGTTTAATCAGACCCCTATGCATGAATTTCTAATCACTACTTAGGTAGCTATTTACAACAAACGTAATTGTATATGCAAAAAAATATAAAAATGTCCCTGACATACCTATTATACCTATTCTCCAATCTAGGTGCTGAATTTTGAATAATTTACCTACAAACAAAAGGCTAAACGACCTTCTTACCCTACTACGCATTTGCAGAAATAAAATTCCTCTCATTAATATTTTGCCTAGTCTCAATAATGCCAAAAATACACATTTATTTTTAAAGAGAAAACGTGAAAACTCCTGGAAATGTATTATGCAAAAGCATATTAGGTTAACGTACTTTATCTCTATCCTATAGCAAAGTTCAACGGCACCCCAAATCTAGATAAACTGCATTATAATTTTTAGAATTTTAGCATAATTAATTCTGTCATTTGTCGATACAAACAAACCTATTTTTTATATTATTTTAGTTACTACATATTACACCAAAGACTGTAAATAATTCTAATGTAGATATTATAAATGATATTAAATCGCACCTTGGTTTTCTCGTTCGTGAACAACAATTATTGCCCATATCAAACACAAAACAACATATTTTTAAATTAACATTTAAAATTCACTGTGCGGTAAAATTCAAAATCACTGTTTTTGTTTATAATTTTCAACAAGAATGGCAAATCACAAACTAATGTCACTTTACAGTTTATAATTTTTTGTGCCTCGTTGCCATATTTTTCTATTCCATTTAAGATAAAACTTAAAATAAAGCGGTAGAAACATGATTTAAATTACGACATTGTCTTTAAAGTCAATGAACACGATTTCGAATTGGCAGTATTTATGTAAGGGTAAATAATATTTGATACAAATATTAAATAATAATAACAAAACATTTGAAACTGGCTTTATTAAATATGGCAACATTGCAAAACACAAACATATCAATATTACTTTCTACTGTAGTTTTCTCTTTTCATCCGTTATTACAGTTTCCATCCAACAAGTACCAGTACTATATCTATATCAATAGATGGAAGCAGCAAACATTTTAACTCCACACTCTTATCAATGATTAATTATTGTACCATTGTCAAAAACAATGATCGTACATTATAATCTTTCGTCTTATTATAACTACAGTGACTATAGAGTGACTGTAATTATTATAACTGCATATAAATGACGCGTCGATTCAACCAACGATATAGGTACCTGCTATTGATTTTGAGCGTGGTAGCCAACACGAAATCGGTAAAGTAGTGAGCTATCCTAAATACACTGATAGTTTAAGTCGTTACGTAGAGATGACGCCACCATGAAGAAATTTGATTAAGAAACTTTAAACTTTGTTGTTTTGCATAATAATTACTTTTATCAAATATTAATAACATAATGTGTGTATTTTAGTATTAATGTTTTTATGTTTCAGCAACTCAGGTGTTATTGATACTTTTCGTGTTACTTTGAAATAGTTTATTTGTATAGGTAGGTGTGTCCCAAAGTAGGTACAGGCCATAATAATTTATTATGATTTTTTTTGTCCAAACCAGATCTCCGGATAAAATTCGTCATTTCGATGCCTGAAGAGAAAGAAGTTTGAAATTGTGATGGTAGTTCGAGAACATCTTAGACTTAAAAAAACAATTAGGTATCCTGACAGACTGACTCATTCGGTTACAAGTTAGCCACAAACAACTGTAGTGTGATGTCGTTGTGAATGCGGAGTAGCTCCGTTATTGTGAAAGTTAGCGGGATACGGTTTTCGCGAGACGTTGCTACTTTTTTGTGAAACTCACGATGCCCTAATCATATTTTGGGTAACACATGTAGTTTTCGAGATACAGAGCCGAATTCAAAAAAATCACTTTTCGGACACCTGTCGTATCTCGGAAACTATAACAGATATTGCAAATATATAAACGACGTTTGATAGATGGTTTTATGTGGAGTCCATAGGCGTACATTTAGTTTTTTATTTGGTGTCAGTTTCAAAATAGGAACCAAACTTATGGTTTTTTAAATAATAATAATAATAATCCGTTTATTTGCAACACAATACATATTTATACAATTACAGTATAAAACAATACAAAAGAAAAACAAGTATAAAGCATTCCAAAAAGGACATGGAGGCAGATAAACTGATTTTTAATCCATTTCCCATAACTTATTTATATACAAAAAGTTTTTAACGCTCTATGAAAAAGAAAGAAAAAACTATTAATGCAAATAATCTATCTATTCAAATGGTAATCTGATCGGTAGGTAAGCAAACGAAAGGCAACGGCACGGATGATATATATAACTCAATATGCTAGGCACCCAGCAAAAGTCGTTTATAAGAGCATTTGAAGGCGGGTGACTTCAGAAACCTCAATCACACGGCAAGTTATTATAGAAAATATAAATATTGTATGAATAAGATCTGCAGAATATGGAAGTGTGGTGTAGAGGTGGCGATATAAGTCCGCGAAACCTCAAGCCCAGAGTATGAACGTCAGATCTAAATTTTATTTTATTGTACAGATATGGAGGTGATTTATTTAAAATAATTGAATAAAACAGACATCCGGAATGTAATTTACGCCTATTTTCCATGTTAAGCCGTCCAGCATCGATGAGTTTATAACTGATTGGTTGATATTTGCGTATCCGTATTGTTACTTCCGCACCGCGCCTTGTATATATCATGTAGTTTTAAGCTATTATTTAATTCTGAAATAACGTTCTTTATATTATTTTTGGGATTGGGTTTACTATTCTAAGCGTAAATCAAAGCAAGATAATTCTCTTGATTGATCTAAAATATTTCTTTAATGTTTTCTAATTGTTCAGGTAATTTCTGCTATTTCTGTTTGTGATTATTTATACTGGAAATTGGTATCTAAGTCGAGCCCTTCCGAGAAGAGCCGACGCGCGTTCTTAAAAACAATGCATTCCAATCCGTACCGCCGTGGTGTATACACTATATTAACAATAAAATAAAATTCGTTTAAAACTCGAGTACTAACTTTTAGTGATTCAAACAAAGTGGGTATTTTTGGTGAATTGGGTTACTGGATTGAGGGTGGCTGCAGCCCCAAGCGGAGAGTGGCCCCAGGAAGGTAAGCCTTTTTCCAGTTCGTTTAAAATCTAATTAAAAATTCAAAATAACGCATCAGTCCGTTATCATTTGGTCCTTCGAGCCGGATATTATTCAATATTTTGCTTTGGTTTACAGATTCTGTTCAATTTTCACGAAATTAATATACAAGTTTTAGAGGAAAAATATTTCTAAGTTCCTATCGCGGAACGAGCAAAATAGTGTTTTTTGCCTATGTTTCTTATCTCGGTGCGCTCTTTACTTGTATATTAATAGCTACGGTATAGTAAAGAATTATAAATTTACACTTTATTATTAATTCAAATATTGGAAATTATTCTTAATACTAATTAAAATTTTTAAACAAAATTTAGAACTTTGCTATTTTTAGTGATTTGGATAATTCAATTACGTACAATTGTTTCTTTGTCCAAATTTACTTGGGTGTAAGTTTTTCCACATTACACATTCACTTTTAACTGCATATATATACAGGGTGCATTTATAAAATTATCAATAATTTTAAATTTAAGATTATTATTTTTTGTTGTAATTTGATTTTCTTATTCAGGTGTAAGTTAAATTTTGTTTTCGGCATAATGTCTAAATTTAATATTCAACAAGTTATTGCTTTACGTCAGCTTCAGATCGATGATCTCGAAGAAATTCACAATTTAGCTCAGGCTGCGATCACAGATCAAAGTGTGCATGTACGATTTAAACTTAAATATGATATGTTAAACAATATTTATGCTGAATTTCTCGCTTTACATAACGAAATTGTCTCAATTATTGCGATTTCGGATAAACCCGATTATTCTAGGGAGAAGGCTGTTAAATCAGAGTTTCTTGATATGTATTTTACAATAAAAACAATATATACAAATATTTTTACAATTCATGAAAGTCCTGTCGCAGTCCAATCTGTTGCACAAAAATCAAATGTTAAGTTACCAGAACTTTCCTTACCCACATTTAGTGGAAGCTATTCGGAATGGCCTACATTCATTGATATTTTTAACAGCCTTATCCATTATAATGACAGCTTAACTAAAGTTGAAAAATTTCAATATCTAGTTGGTTCATTGAGATCTCATGCTTACAAAACTTTGGAAAAAATCAAGATTCGTGACGAAAATTATGAGTATGCTTTAACTAAACTTACAAATAAATACAAAAATGTTCGTGTCTTAGCGAATAGTTGTTGGCATGAGATATGTAATGCACCAAGGATGAATGGTGAGTCTGCGGTTGGATTATCCAATTTATTAGAAATCTTTTCGGAAAATATTGCTTCTCTAAAAAATCTCGAATTACCCGTTGACGAATGGGACTTTGTTTTGTACCATATTTTAATTCAAAAATTGGATTCTTCTACTCTGAAGAGATTTGAGTTATTGGATGGTTCAGCAGACATTCCTTCTTTCAATTCGTTAAAGAAATTTCTTGAAAAACAGTGCAATGGCCTTGAATCCGTTGCATCCGCATTGGGAAGACCCATTTACGGTGCGCCTTCGAGTTCTGGTTCCCCAAGTAAACCTCAAGTTTCTTCAGAAATTAAATTTAAAAGTCGTAAGTCATCTTTTTTCGCCCAATCGAACAATGAATTAGAGAAGAGTAGTTGTTCGTACTGTAAGGATTCTCATTCTATTTACAAGTGTTCTTCATTTCAACGTAAATCTCCTTCGGAACGTTTCCAGATTGCCAAAGACAATAATTGGTGTGTTAACTGTCTGAATTCAAATCACCGTTTGAATTCATGCAGTTCCAAACACGTTTGTCGTATCTGCAAGAAAACCCACCATACTTTATTACATTTTACACGTGAAAATTCAAATTTTTCCAACCAAACACATTCGGTTACTTCAGAGGCGGTAGCTCCTAATCAGAATGTTAATAATATGGACCTGTCATTACCAAGTTCTTCAGCTCAGACTTTCACTAATGTGTTACCCTCGAATTCAACAGTCCTTCTGGCAACGGCGCAGATAGAAATTAAAGATGTTCATGGCAACTTTCAAAAAGTGCGCACGTTGATAGATAGCGGCTCCCAAAGTAATATAATCACCAAAGGTTGTGTGCAGAGGTTAGGGTTGAGAAGTACAAAGCTTTCTATGTCTCTTTGTGGTTTAGGTGAGACTGTCTCAACTATATCAGGTGGTGTTGAGTGTTTAATACGACCATCAAATCAGATCTCTCCCGTATTTACATTTGATGCAGTTGTGATACAAAAAATATCATCAAATATTCCAAGCATGTCGATTGCATCAAACTCTTGGACTCACGTGAGTAATCTTCAACTAGCGGATCCCGAGTTTTACAAATCTGGTTCAATAGACTTATTGTTAGGAGCAGATTTATTTCCATTAATTCTTCGAGATGGTCATATAATGAGGGACCATAACGGACCTTCTGCCATTAACACTGCCTTTGGTTGGATTTTAATGGGCAAAATAAAGTCCGAAGTACCTCAGTCTATAAATTCGTTTTTTGTTTCTATCGATAATAATTTGGATTATACATTAAAGCGCTTTTGGGAATTGGAGGAGGTTCCTAAATGTGACTCAAACTCCTTATCTCCTGATGAGATAGAATGCGAGAATCACTTTCAAGAATCTTATTGTCGTAATTTATCAGGTCGCTATTCAGTGGCCCTCCCATTCAAGGGTCCTGAGCCAGTTTTCTCTGCTTCACGAGACCTGGCTCTGCGACGATTCTTTTCATTGGAACGCAGATTACTTCGCGACCAATCATTGTACAAGGCGTACTGTGACTTCATGCAAGATTACTTAGACTCTGGACATATGAGTCCAGTGTCACCGCCAGGGGAGCAGAGTGGCAAATATTTCTACATTCCTCACCATTCTGTCATTAACCCAAATAGTTCAACGACACGACTGCGTGTGGTGTTTGACGCGTCTGCTAAAACTTTGGAAAATAACTCGCTAAATAACTCGCTTTTGGTAGGCGCTAAACTTCAAAAGGACATTGTAAATTTGCTGATGCAATTTCGTGTATATCCTATTGTTTTTACGGCTGATATAAGACAGATGTATCGGCAGATAAATATCCATCCCAACCATAGAGATTATCAGCGAATACTTTGGAGATTTTCGCCTCATTTTCCAATACAAGATTTTCAATTAAATACTGTTACTTATGGGGTCTCCTCAGCACCTTTTCTTGCGCTACGTACGTTAGCTCAACTTTCAAAAGATGAGAATAATACCTACCCACTAGCAGCTAAAGTTATATCATCTGATGTTTATGTCGATGATATTGTTACAGGTTGTTCCACTCTAAATCAGGCAATGGAAATAAAAAATCAATTGATAAATCTATTATACAAGGGTGGTTTTGAATTACGAAAGTGGGCAAGTAATAGTCGTGAATTTTTAGAAACTATTCCGGAATCACATCAACAATTGCAGCCTTTCAATTTTCATTCTGATGATGATCAAACGATCAAAATATTGGGCCTTAAGTGGTCACCAGTTAATGATGACTTCTCTTACAAAATTGAGCCTCTTAATCCAAGTTGCACAAAAAGAATAATTTTGTCGCAAGTAGCTCGAATATTCGATCCGCTAGGATTTCTATCGCCAGTTACGTTCGCTCTAAAATTCCTTATTCAGTATCTATGGACATTGGGTCTTGAATGGGATGCTAATCCTCCGCCTGAAGTTTACAACATATGGGAAAAATATAGGATTGAATTACCTGCGATAGAGAACCTTCAAGTTTCTCGGAATATTGTTTCCTTATCATTTGTTTCTTGTGAATTGCATGGGTTTTGCGATAGCTCGGAAAAGGGCTACGCAGCTATAGCTTATTTTCGCTTTGTGCTCTGTGATAAAACCTATGCAGTAAAATTAATTTGTGCCAAATCCAAAGTGGCGCCCCTTAAAAGGGTTTCATTGCCACGACTGGAACTGTGTGCTGCTGTACTTCTTAGTGATTTAATTGGATGTATTTTAAAGTCATATTCTACGTTATCTATAAGCAATATATTCGCTTGGAGTGATTCTTCAGTAGCTTTAACTTGGATCAAATCTTCGCCTCACAAATGGAAATGCTTTGTAAGCAATCGGGTGAGTCACATTCAAGACATCCTTCCTCCCAATTCTTGGCATCATGTACGATCCTCAGAGAATCCTGCAGATTGTGCTTCAAGAGGCATAATGCCCTCTGAGTTAATAGGTCATCCTCTCTGGTGGCATGGTCCTCCTTGGCTTCAGATACCTCAGGAAAAATGGCCATCGGAAACCGGTTTTCAAGGTGACTTTGTTCAAATTTCAGGAGAGGAGCGCAAAATTGTGTTAGCTTCTTTCACGTCAGTGGAATGTCTTGACATCCTGCTTGACAAATTTTCTTCCATTTCAAAAATTAAACGAATAATTGCCTATAGTTTGCGATTTTCTTATAATCTGCGTAATCAGAACAAGAAAACTTCTTGTTTTTCATCAGCTGAACTTCATCAAGCATTGTTAGTGATTTTAAAACGAGTGCAGCATGTTTGTTTTGAGGATCTGATTGAAAATATTATTAAAGGTAAGCGCATTCCTCGCAGCCTTCGAAAACTGAATCCGTTTATTTGCGAGAGGGATGGTATTCTCAGGGTAGGCGGTCGTCTTCATCAGTCAGGACTTTTATATGATAAAAAATACCCCGCTCTATTACCTAGCAAACATAGACTAACCACTCTGATCATTGAGGATGTTCATCGTGAAAACCTCCATCCTGGTGCTCAGACACTCCAATTTCTATTAGCTCAAAATTTCTGGATATTATGTCCAAAACGTGCTATTCGTCACGTCATTTCTAAATGTTTTCGCTGCTTTCGTGCTAAACCGATTCCATTTCAACCCCCTATGGGTAACTTACCCCCTGTAAGGGTCAATCAAGTAAAGGCTTTTCAATGTGTAGGTGTCGACTTCGCTGGACCTTTCAATATTACGCTAGGAAAGCATAGAGGAATAAAATGTCAGAAAGCGTACGTCTGCTTATTCGTTTGTATGGCAACAAAGGCGTTACATCTTGAGTTAGCCTCAGAGTTGACTTCCGATTGTGTTTTGGCTGCTCTAAGACGTCTGGTATCACGTCGTGGTCGCTGTACGCATTTATACTCGGATTGCGGGACTAATTTCATTGGTGCAAGTCGTGAGCTCGTAAATCTAATGAGATGTGCTTCAGAATCAGAAAAAATCTCGTGGTCTTTCAATCCCCCTGCTGCACCACATTTCGGTGGATTGTGGGAGGCCGGTGTAAAATCAGTAAAAACACATTTGTTTCGCGTAATAGGATCTCAAATATTGACTTTCGAAGAATTTTATACTGTCCTTGTCCAAATTGAAGCCATACTGAACTCGCGACCTTTGTGTCCAACAAGCTCCGATCCCAAAGACGTTTCTGTCCTGACACCAGGGCACTTTCTTATACTGGAGCCAGTTTCCTCAATACCAGACCCAGATCTGTCTCATATTTCTTTGACCCGTGTATCCCGTTGGCAACTCCTTCAGCGATTGCAACAGGATTTTTGGCGCCGTTGGAAAATGGAATATTTGCATACTTTGCAGCAAAGACAAAAGTGGTTGCAACCTGAGGGTTGTCTTCCTAATGTGGGCGACTTAATAATTATTAAGGATGATCAGTTGCCTCCATTGAAATGGAAATTAGGCAGAATTGATAAGTTACATCCGGGCTCTGATGGAGTTTCCCGAGTGGCCACTATTAGGACCACTGCTGGCATCTTGCAAAGGCCATTAGTTAAAATGTGTCCTTTGCCTTATTCTCAGTAAAATGCATATTATGCATTTTAGGTAGGCGGTAATGTTACTTCCGCACCGCGCCTTGTATATATCATGTAGTTTTAAGCTATTATTTAATTCTGAAATAACGTTCTTTATATTATTTTTGGGATTGGGTTTACTATTCTAAGCGTAAATCAAAGCAAGATAATTCTCTTGATTGATCTAAAATATTTCTTTAATGTTTTCTAATTGTTCAGGTAATTTCTGCTATTTCTGTTTGTGATTATTTATACTGGAAATTGGTATCTAAGTCGAGCCCTTCCGAGAAGAGCCGACGCGCGTTCTTAAAAACAATGCATTCCAATCCGTACCGCCGTGGTGTATACACTATATTAACAATAAAATAAAATTCGTTTAAAACTCGAGTACTAACTTTTAGTGATTCAAACAAAGTGGGTATTTTTGGTGAATTGGGTTACTGGATTGAGGGTGGCTGCAGCCCCAAGCGGAGAGTGGCCCCAGGAAGGTAAGCCTTTTTCCAGTTCGTTTAAAATCTAATTAAAAATTCAAAATAACGCATCAGTCCGTTATCACGTATACATATCTCAGACAAGATTTCTGCATACGTTGAATTCTGATTTTATCGACGCTGGATAGACACGGTCCATCGATAATATCCTCATAATTAAAGTGTGATAGTACTAGACTATCGGTTAACCTTAGTTTTAATTTTTGAATTAGAAGATGTCTGTGGGGATATAAAGATTTTAAAATGTAGTAACTCTTTTGTAGCATCTTACTCACAGGCTCACAGAATCTCAGCTCACTGTCCAGATGAATGCCAAGATTTTTAGCTGTAGTTACAATACTTAAGTGTTCGTTATTTATATTCACTGATAGATTTTGACTAACTAATTCTTTATGTTTACCGATTGTTTTTCGGAGTGGTTTAGGAGGTTTGGCCTCCCCTTACTTCGACCTGCAGAAGATCTTTTGTGAATGACTCTAATCTATGAATTGCCCAGCTGTCCCACACTTCTCATAAAGTTGATGATTTCTCTGGGGGCTAAATTCCTTGCCTCGTCGGGTGTTAGAGTCACCCCTCCAAGGTGTTTTAGCCTTTTGCAGAAAAGTGCCATGTATTTGCAGAGCACGTGTTCTGTTGTCTCTGTTGCGTCTTCGCAAAACCGACAAGTGTCGTCCTCGGTTAGGCCCATCTTTTTGAGATGGTACTTCACTGGGTGGTGTCCCGTAAAAAGGCCTGTAATTCGCCTTAGGTCGCTTCTCTCCAGTTGGATAAGCTTCCCTGCGTTGGCCTCTGAAGGTTTGATAAACCAGAAAATGCAAAATGGAGAAGTGTATCAATTTATCGAGCATTTAAAGTAAAAAATGTATTTAGAAAATGTAGATGATTTTGTGACTTGCAATCATGCGAAATATTATGTTAGGACCTACCTTTCGGATATGTCTAACATGCCATAGAATGATTTTTGAACTTCCTGGGGATCGCTTTGTTTTCCTCGTTCACTCTCCTTGTTTAATGACAGGTACTCAGCGCGACGACCACGACAAGGTGGATCCCCTCCGTCAGGAAAACCCCAAAGGGTAACAAAAAACACACAAATGCAAATAACACTAGCACTTCAAAGCACTACAACAGCAAATGTTCAAAGAGGCCACCGTTAACTTCACTTTATTTACGCGCTTAATCACTGAACTTCGGATACGTGCAAAAACACCAGAATTATTTGTAGACGTAACTGCTGTTCATCACCAATCTCCGTTTCATAGACAAGTCTTCATGTATATCACAAAATTTAAACAAACAAATTATAGATAAGTGTTTATTGAAACAAATAAAAAATACGGATAATAATCTTACGGTATAAACCTGCATTATAATCTGATAAATATTTTGGGAATTTGTTTTTGCAAAGCAGCAATTTTATTATTAACGAAATCTTTACTTAGCAAAAAATATCAACAACTACTTAACTTGTGCATATAAATTACATTGACATACAAAAGATATTTGACAGTTCACAATTTCCTGTAAACTAAAACATAAGTCGAATTCACTCCATGACCGATTATAACCGGTTTAACTTTTTGCATTCACGCAACCCCGATTATTGGCGGTTTCACTATGATGACGTCACGAAAAAGACCTTCATGACATTATCACAGCTAAAATGTGTATGTTAGCTAACATGTGTATGTTAGCTGTGACATTATATTTTCTTTGCGGTTTCACAAGAGTCCGAAACCGTCAGAAACAGTTGGGATTCTGCGCAAACCAATGATGTGACATGATCACCTACGGCTCATCTCATTTAATTTTCTTTTTTGTAAAAGGAACGTGAAACTCAACATTGTCATTAGCTAATTGCGCTTAATTTTTCACGTAAGCTAATTGCGCTTTAGTTTTCAGGAAATTGTGAACTGTCAAATATTTTTTGTATGTCAATATAACAAGTTTGTTGTTAGTTGTTATTTTTTGCTATTAACAGTGAATATTTAAGATTTCATTAATAATAAAATTGCTGCTTTGCAAAACCAAATTCCCAAAATATTTATCATATATTATAATGCAGGTTTATACCGTAAGATTATTAACCGTATTTTTTATTTGTTTTAATAAACACTTATCTATGATTTGTTTGTTTAAATTTTGTGATCTACATGAAGACTTGTCTATGAAACGGAGGTTGGTGATGATGAAATTCAGTGATTAAGTGCGGAAATAAAGTGAAGTTAACGGTGGCCTCTTCGAACATTTGGTTTTTTCGCTACGCGAGAAGTCGTTGTTGTAAAAATAACCCATTTGAGTAAAATAATTTTAGTGTGTTTGCGGTTTTTGTTATTAGTGTAGTTGTTCAATATGCGAAACAATCCTTTTAGCAGTTTCCAAAAGCGAAGAAGTAATGTACAATTATGCAGATGAACTTATTTATCATGTATTTTAATTATTATTATTAACAAAACTGTTCATTTTCGCCGTCTCTACAATTGGCAACGCCGCGAATATTAACCCTCCAGCTGTTCATATGTTGGAGGTCATATTGAAAAATGGTTGTCATAGGCGCCGATTTACCGGGGATAAACGTGGATTTGCCCCATTTTGTAAACATCGTATAAAAATTCCGAAACAAATTTTTTATAGTTTTTCATGCTTCTCTGAGCACGTGGTTTTTGTACTGAGTGATACTTCACCCTGTATTATTTTAAAAATTAATAATGAAAGGGATAATCGACAGAATTTAACACTATACCAAAATTACACAGTGTTCACAAAACCTCATTACAATAAATTTTTCTATAACGCTCTCGACTTTTCATATTTCTAGAAATAAAACTATTAAGTGTTATATGCAGGGTGTCCCTAAATTAACTTAAAATAATTTAAGGGAACATTCTACAAGCGAAAATAAGATTTTTTTTTCATATGAACATATATCGAAATATGCTTCGTTTTTCAGACACAGGGTGTTATTTGTAAATTCCTGACAATGGGTATTTAGTAATATTTCCGAAACGCGTCTCGATATACCAGATAACCTGAAATGCTTAAGCAAAGATTAATCTACACAATAGATAGTCAGCCCAATGCATTAAAATCAGAACATCTCTAAGTATGCCTGCCACTACGTGGCGTAGACTAGCGTGTAAAGCATAGAGCAGTATTGTCACAGCCAGAAACCGTTTTGTAGTTTATTAATATCAAAAACAAAACGCAACGTATAACAATTATTTAGATCATTTGCAACAGATATGCACCGGCAATGCTGTATTGTCAGAGAGAGAAATTGATGAAATTCTGTATTAATCTGGAGGGGATACGCAGGGAGGGTAGAAAAAAAAACAAGCGAATGTGGTGTGTGTCGTGCTGTTGCCAATTCGTCGGTAAAAGAAACACACAGGGTGATTTATTACAAGTACAGTATTGAAATAAAAGCCTAATCTCTATGAATTAAATTTAATATAATAATATTTAATCCATGTCATACATGTTTCAAGACTAGACCAGTCCCATGATCAGTGGCGAACAATCGTTAAATGAAAAGCTTTTAGATAGAAACATACTTTTGACTAAATATTTCACGTAGACAATGTGGCAAAGATGTAACAAGATTGTTGTAGATCTTATAATACCTATAATAAAAAAATTATCAGTGCTACCTATATTATATTAGGTATACCTATTATAATAGTCTGTCTCTTCATCAGGTATAAGTTCCACTTTATCGGTTTAGGTACTTAAATTTTACTTCTTTTTAATGTTTCTTCGGGTAAATAATAAGTTCGGTAGAAATAGGGCTTTGGGTATGAAACAAAAAAGTAAGAAAATAGAAATTTGATATAGGGGTAGTTCTAAGCATTTACAAGTTTGTGACGTGTAGCGATTTTCGATGCCGCCCCCGGAGGTATACATGAGGGCGGCGCAATGCCGTTTTAAATATCTCGTTTCGGTTTCTTGGAAAATAAAAAATTATAACTGATAACTGAAACTTAGTACTTAATACGTGCGCGTAAGAGGTAAGCTCACTTCACAGGTCTCTATTAATGAAAGAAAGTTAACATTTTGAGCATCTGCGTAAAATTAAATGTATCCGTTTGGTGGGTAGTTTTGATTACAATAAGTCGGTGCCAAGCCCAAGCCCGAAACAAAATAAATCTATATTTACCTACTACCTATTTGGCTTGGTACCGACTATTATGTGCATTGTTGTCTTTTGAATGATATTTGTATTTTGTTATTTTTCGTATTTTTTATTAGTTCTTTTGACAGCTCTGGTGTCATCAATACACCTGTATCCCGAATTGCACCAAATTGCGATGCTATTGAACAAGAATATAATCCTAAATATAATATCTTTTTGAACTACCTGTATCTCGAAAACCAAGCCGTAGCGGACCCATGTACATATGAAATTTGTATCTTAAAATTAGTCAAAGAATCACCCTTTAAAGTTTGTACAAGTACTTATGCAACACCCTGTATACATAGATACTTTGATTTGCAATTTGCAAATCTGTCAAACTAGGTAATGCTGTTTTTTTTTATTTACTTTCAAATATGGGTCATTAAAAACAGATTAAAAATTCTAATTTTTTACATCCTGCATTTCGAAACCGTATTTTTTTAAATAATTATTGTCATGCTGGAAATTTCAAACCTTATTTACTTCAGCAACTTGTAAAAAGCACAGCCTTTTTAATATTAACATTTCTTAAAATCGATATTACGCGATAACGATGACTTTCTATCAATATCACAGAAGGATACATTTATTACGTATATAATTTGTTAGATTTTACATCTCCGAATTGAAACACACGCAAAAAATGTGCATAAAAAAGTTAGGGTAGCATTTCACGCCTGTATGCCCCTTTAATTTACCCGCCTCTGAGATTTATTTTTTCATAATATTAACGACAAGTTGAATCTACTGTTTGAGTTTGATCCTTAAAACTGAATCAGGTAATAACCGGAAGTCCTATCTATAACGCCAAATTTCGTTAATTTAAATATAACTTTTTGATGCATCCTTATATCCGAAATTTAAAATTAAATGACTAAAATAATATTATTTTAGTCATTTAAAATTATTGTCTAAAACATTTAATAAACCAGCCCTGTATATTTATACTATTATAGTAATTTCTTTTATTTTCGTCCATACACATTAATCTTTGCGTAGATAGGTATACGTATACCATATAATTTTAAACAAAAAACACTGCTGCACAGTAGTACATATATGATACCTATAATATAAAAACAAACTCCCACCTCGTAGGGGAAAGTATACTCGTCCTTGTCTAACATTGCCCATATGATTATTTTATTTCAACACAATACATATAACGCCATCTAAATTTCCATGGTTGCATGTTTTTCTAATAGATGTAGCTCGTGTCGAGACAGTTTCAATTTTTGTTTTATTTCCCATATACGCTGACTATCTATTGTGTAGATTAATCTTTGGCTTAAGTATCTTTTCCTTTAAAAACTCTGTTATCTTAGACTTAATCCACTTTGATTTTTTAATTTTGTTCTGATTATTATTGTTGGTGTTTTTTTTGTGTTGATGTTATGATTATTTTGGTAATATTTTGTTATATTTTTAATATTTTTTTTTTCTGTTAAATGTGATAGGTAGCTCTAACAATGATATATATTTTTTTCTTTTAATTTTCTTTGATCTCTTTTTATATAATTTATGTTATTTTCTTAATTTTCCTAAATAATACTGTGGTTTTATGAAAGGCACATTGTATTTTATAAGATATGTCGCATAAATCTTGACGTTTCGATCTTATTTTCGATCTTTCTCAAAATAGTCTGTATGGCATGAATATTGCTCAAGAACAAGTCAACAAACACCCAAATACAAACTGATCTAAAATCAAGAAAATATTACAAAAAAACAAAAGAAGAATGATATCTTATCCATATTATGTTTTTTTTTTGTTATTGTTTTGTAAAATATAAGTATAACTACTTATGTTTCTCTTCCTCTGGTATAGATTTTGAAATCAGTCTTACTGCCATTTTGTAGTTCTATGTTTAAGATAAAATTAAGTACCGTATTGTAATTTATTTTTCTTTGAACTGCAAATCAACTTATTATTATTATTATATCAAAATAAAATTTGGCACACTTACGTATGTTTGTAGGATTATTAAAAAATATGATATCCCATGGTTAGGAAAATGTCAGGGGTGGGTTAGGCTGGGGGGGGGGGGGGGTCAGAACAAATTTAGTCTCAACTTTTTTTTTGTGCGCTTTTTTTACTTTTTCTAAAAAGAATAATAAATTTGAGACTTTTGTACATAAAAAATATTCACTTGTTTCATAACGCTAGAAGAAGCCGTTTTCAAGATAATTAACTTTGAAAATTTCTATGCAACGTCTCCAATATTATTATTATAGGGCTACGATAATACAAAAACAGGGTGAAAATGCATATTAAGGGTTGACAGAAAAACTTCTCCCTTTCCTACAAAGATACGTAAGTGTGTCAAATGCCATTTTCATATCGAGACGCGTCTCGGAAATATTACTAAACACTCATCGTCAGGAATTTCCAAATAACACCCTGTATCTGAAAAACCAAGCTTATTTCGATATATGTTCATATGGAAAAAAAATCTTATTTTCGCTTGTAGAATGTCCCCTTCAATTATTTTAAGTGAATTTTGGGACCCCTTGTATAATTTGAAAGTTAGGAAAATATGAAATTTAAATGGTTCAAAAATCAGGGTGGTTCCATTAAAAAAAAAACATAACTTTGGTTCATATTTTGAAACTGAGACCAAACAAAAAAATTAAAGATACGCCTATGGACTCCACATAAAAACATCTATCAAATACCGTTTATACAGGGTGTCCGGAAATGACGTGTACAGCGGAATAGCACAAATTCCTTGGCCGAAAATGTTATGATTTAGGTCAACTTATCTATACAGGGTGTCCCCTCTCAATTGGAAAAAACTTCTGGGGCATATTGAGGAACCATAGACAAGCAGTTTGAGATAAGAGACTGATGTCCGAAAGTGCATGGTTTTCAAAATACGGGGTGTCAAAGTGTTTTTCAAAAAACCTTTTTATATCAATATCTCAAAGACACGTTAACCGATTTTCTTGAAATTCGCTGGTGATGTAAGCTTAATAAGACGCTCAGTTAGCACTAATTAAATGTTAATTATGACTTCCAGTGGCGCCCCGGGGGACAGTGTCACGAATAAAAATGACAAAAAAATGTACACTACTGCCTTTTTTGAAAATTTTATATATTTTTTAGAAAGCTCAGTTAAAAACACAACTTTTTTGTCACTTGATATTTTTTCGAGAAAAAAATTTTATTAAAAGGTTCATTATTATTAGAAAGAAAAACAAGGAGGCTTTTTTACAAATAATTTATTATTAATAGTGAAAATCTAAAGCAAAACAATGTTGTCATGGTAACACATAAACATGTCAAACTTTAGTGAAAGTGTCAGTTTATAAGTACTTAATTATCTTCAAACGTTACACTTGCAAAAATGAATCGTTTAGAATTAGCCGAGCTTGCAGATATGCATCTCTTGTATGGGGAAGCGCGCGGTAATTCTTTGTTAGCACAACGGTTGTACGGGCAGCGGTTCCCAAATCGTGAATTGCCAAACCATAAGACTTTTGTCAAAATTAATCAAAATCTAAGTATTGCAGAAATGGCAACTTTCTGTGTTTTTTTCTTGCGCGTTTCTGTTTTACAGCCAATCTAAAAGGCTTTGTTATCTTTGCAGCCTATTCGAGAATTTGCAAGGCAGTGTTCGATCAGAGATGCCGTTGAGGATGAAGTCATGGCACGTATTCAGAATGAGCCCAACACTAGCACTCGTCAGATTGCGTCGCGACTTGATTGCAGCAAAAATGCTGTCCATCGAGTATTGAAAATCCACGATCTGCATCCATTTAAACTTTAAAAGGTGCAGCATCTACTGCCTGGCGACGCTCCTCGGCGGCTTGAGTTCTGCGAGTGGTTGCTCGGTCAAGCGGATGAAAACGCTGATTTTTTAAGTATAATCTTCACGAGCGATGAAAAAGGATTTTCGCGCGGGGGACATTCAATCCTCGTAATAACCACGAGTGGAGCGAACAAAATCCCCATGCTACGCACATCAGAGGATTCAGCAGAAGTGTGGTGTTAATGTTTGGGCAGGTTTTCTGGGCGACCATTTGATTAGGCCGTACGTTCTACCTGATAACCTCAACGGGAATATCTATCTAGTTTTTTTGCGAGATATTCTGCCCGAGCTGCTGGAAGATGTACCCCTCCAGTTATATACAAAATTGCTAAGTGTGTGCGCTTTAAAAGTGAAACGTGTCTCTAAAAAATGTTTTAGATACACGTTTGCACCAATAAACTACAGTTTTTTATTGAAGAAACTCCAATTTCTAAAATTACAGGGTGTTTAAAAGCTTAGTCATTAATAAAATCTATCAAATATTTTTCGATTTATTTGAAAAAACGTAAAAAACCTATTCACTTTTAAACCCCTCTAGCGCCCAAACCACGCAATTTTGTATATTGATAAATTGACCAAAAAAATAGCACCGCGTCGCGAAAACCGCGTCCCGCTAACTTTCACAATAACGGAGCTACCCTTACAACGAAATATGGACACCCTGTACAGCATCCGCAATGAACTCCACTATGAATTATTGAGGCGATATCGATAGAAGTTTTGGGGCGACACAACCGATTTTTTTTTGGCTTAGGCTCATTAACTTCCATTCCATCCTTGTAACATTCTTATATTATACTTGGTCGACTTTGGCTTAAGATAATGAAAATCAATAAAATGCAATAGCGTAGGTGTGCCTACTTAAAACGTAATATAAAATATATCCTGCCTATACCTACCTATCCAAAGCTGCCTGTAAAGATAAACTTCTCGATCTGAATGCATTTAATAAACTAATTATTTTATAAATATGTTGTAGGTGGACAGGCCAGCTTAGATAAATTAAATTAAAACGCTTTTCTAATTTGCATTACCAGTTTTTTCATCAAGTAGGTAATGTTATCAAAAAGTGGATAGATAGATATGCAGGCGAGTTGTAATATGTTTATATGTGTTTGCATACATAGTTACAGGATGATACAACTTTCATCAAGTCGCCAATACCATAAATAATTTATTAAAATTATAGAATTTTTTGCTTCTATATACATGGTTGTTGTGGTACGAATAGGTACCTACAGGGTGAGTTAATAGTGCGTCGAAGTTCGATATTACCTCAAAGACCAAAAATTTCACGCAAAATTAAGCAGCCAGTGTGTAGGCCAACCAACTGTATATTATTTTAACTGTGGTAACCACAGAAATCTTATATTATATATATATATATATATACTCTAGAATGATAATCCCGTAGTACAAAAATGTAACCAAAAGTGTAGAGCTGTCCATAATGCGCATGATCACCAGTCACTTATTTTTCAACAGGACCGGCTTTGATTAAATGTAATATTACTGTTATAGGTATATTTAAAATTAAATTTTACCATTTGGTAATTCAAATAAAAAAATGGAATAAAGGAATTTAAGAAATAAAAAATTACATTAAATATATAAATACTTTATTGTCTAACAGGTACAACCCAATAATAATAAATCTAAGCAGAAACGAGAAATAAGTAAAAATTCTAATATTGGAAAATATCGTAAGGACTTGAGCATTCTAATTATTTATTTTATTATTATATAATATTTGTTTGTTTATACAACCACCTTAGGCCTCTTACCTCTCTACAGCCTTCAAAGAAGGGGTGCAAGAAACAGTGATTTCACGAATATTTTCCGTGTCCATGTAAACCACTTCCATATCATCCGTACTACTCGCAATAGTATTTTGTGACAAAACATGGTTGGTAGAACTTTTATTCTCAGCAATTTCATGGAGGATTCTATAATTAAGTATATTCCAGTTTAACAACAGAATTCAAACGAACTTTGTATACCTACACAACGTAAGTAAACAGTGTCTTGATATCAAACGATTAAGAATTTAACTTCCACTCTCATTTACATAATCTCTTCTTTTCAACAAAAGTTTGGGAACTGCATCGGGTACGAGGGTGATCCTCTTGCCGTCTTCTCTACAAATGATATCTTCTGCAGCGAAATGCTTACTGCATATGACATTCCCATCACATACATTTTCTGTACTAGGATCCCAATGCCCGCATCCAAACATCATGTCTTTTTTTTGTCAAGCTAAAAATGAGTATCATGTCAATGGTATCTTATTGACTCACACTGAGACTGTTAGAAACCCGAAACAATAACTTACTATTTAATACCAGGAATGATACCTTCATTTTTACACCACAACACTATACACCTCATTGTTTGTTAAATAAACAAACTACCAAACCAAAATAACAAATATTAAAAACAATTTTAATCACAAATAGGTATATCTATCAACAATTAAAATATACCACGCATAAACCCATAATTCAATTATAAAACCTATCTGAATTGTTGTGAAGCCGACTCTGACAGATATTCCCACTACGAGAAATGTCATTTGCGAAAATAGACGCTGTTGCGAAATCTCCTAAATTTAATAAGATTTGGAAAAAAATGTTTCGTTCATATTGCTGAAAATTAAACAGTATTACAATTTTACCGATAACATTGAATTATTTGATTTTGTCAAGCAGTTTCGTATGACGCAACATATGGATTTATTTATAAAACAGATATGTCGCATAAATTCTGTAAGGCGAACGACAAAATAGTTTTAAATATGGCAGCTCTGTACTGAAAATAAGTGACTGAGGAGCATGCGTAGTTCGTGAAAACTCTGCATACCCGTTACAATTTTTGGTATTCGGCTGGATTTAATTAGCATTCTAGAGTACATATATTATATAAGATTTCTATGGTGGTAACACACCGCAATTACGTGTCCTCTCTCTTTCCTTGTCTAAGGTAATTGATGAATATTTAGACTTTTAAATCGTATATACAGGGTGAGTTATTAGTGCGTCGAAGTTCGATATTACCTCAATGACCAAAAATTTCACGCAAAATTAAGCAGCCAGTGTGTAGGCAGTCATAAAGTACGTATTTTAAAATTATTGTTATTTGTACAGGGTGGCTCATCCCATCAGGGTGAACCTAACTTACGTTTTTTTAAATGGAAAGCCCTATTTATTATTCCACAATTTCATTGGTTTAGACTTGACATTAATCATACCAAAATTTTAGAGAATTATACACAGTGCTTCAAAAGTTACCACTCTAGTATTATATGCAAAACATGGCGAATTCTAAGGCTCCTGTACTGGAACTGAAATAATTTAAATTCTGCTTCTTACGGGCATAGCTTTTTGATAGTTACCAACTTTTAGAAAAAGATAATTGTTAGCATATAGTGCAAAACCTGTATACAGGGTGAGTCCAAACTCAAATTTGCGTTTTACTCGAATTTTTCAAATGAGACACCCTGTATATAATATCAAAAACTGAAAGGAAAATTGATAAGCTTTTATTCTTATATAACCTTTCTTATACCTAAAGCTATTAGTTTTTAAGATATTTTCATTTATGAAATGTGGCTTCATCTCCAAACAACACAAAGTCAAAAAAATCTACCTGATTGTGAATTTGTTGTTTCGCCCATTGGCAGAACGTACTTCGCCAGAGATAGTCATCGTCATTTTGTTTTGTGTTCAGATTCTATGATGATGATGATTTCCACAAGGAGGGCTACCATGAAAAACATGGGAAAGGCAAAAGTTATCACGATTCAAAAGAAGGTAAGATATTTCTTAGTTTTATTAGCAAATAAATATCTATTAATAAGATATAGTAGAGAAAAAAATGTCAACTTTGAATAGGAAAAAATTAATTGAGCTACAACTTTTAATCAAATATTTGTACCAACTTCATAGATAGTTTAAAGCAAATAAATGTAAGAATAAATAATCAAAGAATTTTTGTAAATTATCAATTTCCTATTACAAGATTCTTAAGCAAGGTTACAACTAGATGAAAGATTTGATCACAATTTTATAACCCCTTGTCATTTCAATTCTTGCTTTAAGAAACTAATTTACCTTAATTATCATTTTAATAATAATTTTTATTAAAAATTGTGTTTTTTGATTGAGCTTTGGCTTCCCGATTGTTCCCGAGCAATTTCACGCGTGCTGATATGTGGATTTTCTACCACTTTTAACATTACATTCAATTAATTTTCATCATTCAAATCAGTTTTGGTCTTAGTTTGTTTCGGGTATTTTACCGATCCCGTGTTTCCAAAACGATTCATTAAGTAACCTTTCCATTGTTTTCTGGTTGCTTTCGAGCAGGATATCTTCCTTGGTAAATTCTTTACGCAAATAAAACATTTTGCATACATTCTCCCTATATCCAAATCATATCTATTAACTCATTTTTGGGAAAATTCATTGCAACCAAAATTTAATTTAGTAATTATTAATAAACTAATTGTTATAGGTAGGTACTTAATAGAATACACTTTTGTAATAAATAGCTAATGATTAAATGTCACTGTCATTCCGGTTTTGATTACGATTATGATAAATAAATAACTCTGTATTACAAAATAGGTTGAATTTAAAAAATATTATTTTGCTGATTTTGTGTAATGTTTTCAATAACAAATATCAAAAAAATGAAATTAGGTATACCTATGCAAAATGATCACGTAAAGTCCAAATTTTCTAATATTTTTTTGTTTAAATGAAAATATCTTAAAAACTAATATTTTTATGTATAAGAAAGACTATATAGGGTGTCTCATTTGGAAAATTCGAGAAAAACGCAAATTTGAGTTTGGACTCACCCTGTGTTTTGCTCTATATACTAACAATTGTCTTTTTCTCAGAGTTGGTAACAATCAAAAAGCTATGCCTTAGAATTCGCCATGTTTTGCATATAATACTAGTGGTCACTTTTGAACCACTCGGTATAATTTTCTAAAATTTTGGTATAATTAATGTCAAGTCTGAACCAATGAAATTGTGGAATAATAAATAGGGCTTTCCATTTAAAAAAACGTAAGGTTGGTCCACCCTGATGAGATGAGCCACCCTGTACAAATATCAATAATTTTAAAATACGTACTACATGACTGCCTACACACTGGCTGCTTAGTTTTGCGTGAAATTTTTGGTCATTGAGGTAATATCGAACTTCGACGCACTAATAACTCACCCTGTATATACGATTTAAAATTCTAAATATTCATCAATTACCTTAGACAAGGAAAGAGAGAGGACACGTAATTGCGGTGTGTTACCACAGTTAAAATAATATACAGTTGGTTCTTATCGTGTCGGTACGTCTGCTGATTATGTCTACAAAGCAATTATCCGCACTTATAGTATAGTATCTTATAGTACTTATACCGGGTATTCCATTAAGGGTGGACAGGTAGCATATCTCAGGAAATAATAGTCGTAGGAAAATGGGAAAAAAAATCTTTTAGGGAAATCGACAATGGGAAGTTGCTGGAAATAGTTTTTTAGTTCCTAACTATACCGCTAGGGGACGTAATAGATACAGTAATGCAAAAAATGCATTTTATTGAAGATTTCGCAATATAAGTAAGAAAAACAATACTACCACAGTAATGCTACTGAGATTCGGCATCTTTTTGGTGTATCACTTTTTATTGTGCGGCTTGAAATAAAGGCAGCAGGGAAGGACAAAATTTTATCTATGATAATGTGTATAACTTTGGTTTGGCTTAACCGAATTTATCAATCTAATTTTTGTTTCAAAACTCAAGCCTTGCTGATGAAGAAAAAAAAGATTTCAAATCATAATTCTTTTTTGGGGCTCCGCTAGATGGCGATATTTGCATCGCCTAATGTTTTGTTGATTTTTCTTTAAAAACTTAAATGGAATGATACAAATATTTTATCAAAAATGAAAAGTAAATTGAATTTGCAACAAAAAAGTCCAAAACCGCACAGGAAAATCTTTATGCACGTCAATTCAGTTAAAATATGCGCATATATATGCATAGTTTTTCTTTGAAATATGCAACAATATGCATTTATTTGTCAAAATATGCAATTATATGCCTTGAATATAACATGGAAAAATGGAAATAAAGAAACGCCGACTCTTACAAAAATTATTTATTTTAAGTAAAATTAAAAGAAAAATATAAGAGGTAAAATTTTTAACTTGAAACTTGAAATAGTTTAAAATGCATTTATAACGATATATTTTTCAAAATTTTCCGATAAAAGTGTTTGCCTTCTGTCTGTAAAAATATGTTTGTACAAAGAATAAGTTCTTTCAACATCTACCGATGTGATCTGGCAATATTTTAATTTGGGTAGTAAGTAATGATTTTGGCACAAACTTTGCAAAACACTTTATCCCCACTAAACTCCAAATCAGGAAAATTTTTAATCCACGAAGCGGCTTTCGGCATTTTAGGCGTTTGAAACAAATAGACAAACTCTATACAAAATAAGAGACCCCATTTGCTCTACTTACTACCACTGGAAATTCCTAAACATCCAATAAATGCCGGCAATAAACCATATAATAATAAAACCTACCCACTTATTAAATTATTTCAATTACCTGAAAGGGTCGCACTTAATCTTTTGATAGAACGAAAAACATAAAAATATGCACACAAATTTTATTTTTGCCGAAATATGCAATTTTTTATGAAATTTGTAAAAATATGCAAAATATGCAAATATATGCACTTTGCATATATTCCGCCCTTTAGTTATAAATGTCAATCATTCATCAATTTTATTACTGGCAAGAGTTTTTTTCGTTTTTCGTTTTTCGTTTTTTTTTTCTTTATCACTAGTGTAAGAATTTCCTTCCTTTGGTATGGGTATTTAGATTTTCATTATATTAGGGAAAATATGTTCTTTCTTAATATAAATTATTATCATTATTATTTTCTGTTTTTGCTTGTAATCACAACTCCATTGTTATAAGATTGTATAACTTTAAGAACAATAAAGTTTGATTGATTGAGACATAATAAAATAATAATTGTCTTATTATAAAGATTTTGTTTCAATCTACATGAGCTATCAAACTTTTGTGTTGTATCTTCCTGTATATATGCTAAATATTATCTTAATGTAAAGGAGGAAAAGCAATTTTACAAATACCTTCTCTCTGAGTTTGATACTTAGGTGCCGATATAATATAGTAGTTTCGCCTACGCGACCAGTTCTAAAAGTGTTTCCTGCTATAATCCTAGGAGGTCCTAGAATTTTATTCTTCATCTAATTATCTTGATTGAATATAATGATTGTAGAAATCAAATTTGGTTTGCAAATTTCCGTAATAACTACAGGTATGCCTAGTGGAATTGATGACTTTTGATTCGATGATAAAAGAATGTAAAAAGGAAATAACTTGATTAGAGTCTATACGAGCTTTCGACAATATTTTTTTTTATTTTGAAATATTTTAATTTTTATCAAGTAAGTATGACGGAATTCGTTTCATTGTCGTTATGAACTCGTCAGCATACCATATATCACACATTGACAATTTTACTTTCCCGACAAAGGGAAAGTATTGTGAACACGCTAAAATTGAGATAACGACGAACATAACCATTTTGAAATCCCCCGGTTTAAAAAACTCGATAATTTATTTGTAATTTAGATTTTGATAGTGAGAAGGTAAGCAAAAATCATTTCAGCAATCCTTTTTATTTCACTGATATGAAAAAAATAACCGGTTGCCCTCGAGGCACGAGTTAGCTCTCCATATTTTTAAGTGTACGACTAATATTTCTATAACCTTTTTGTCATTTACCTTGTTCGTAAGACACTTGGTAACAAGTGATATCTCCAAATAATTTATTTTTTATTTTTATAGTAGACATCAGCTATTTTTTAATTAAATTATTCCATATTTCGAATAAGATTGGGATTATTTTTATTTACGGAACTCCTTTGTAAGCAATTTTTTTATGTCAATATTTTTGCTATGTTTAGGAAATCTGTGTTAAGTTTTTAACCTCTTTTTACATTCTTTTCTAACGCCTATGTGATCTAATTTTTTACGTTAAATATTTTCGGTTATATTCTATTAAATCAATGAAAAATTGTTCAATATTTCGGATATGTTGAACTAAAGGGTGTCCTAAAATTAACGCAAGATATGAATTTGCCGCCATTTATGCAGTAAAGTGTTGGCAACCTTAAAAACAAAACAAATCGACAGCTGACGGTAAAAATAAGGCGTTACAAACAACGTGTCTTCATTATTGAACATTATTTTCGAAAATTTAATACAAAATATGGTCTTTAAAAAGTGTAATTAGTATCTAGAATATATTTACCTACTTCGTAATAATACCAAATAAAACACATTTTATGAAACTGTCAATCAGATTACTTTTATTCTACCTGTTAGCAAATCATAATACGTCTCATACCAGATATTATTAAAAGCTCTGCTTTTATGCATTTGCCTTTATTTATATTTATCAAACATTTATGTAAATCTGGAACAGGTGTGTCTGTATATTTTTAACAAGATTTTTTTGTTCTTAAAAGGAGGGTTGATTAAAAAAACTTAACTTTAGTTAAAATTAAAAAATAAACATCATTTTTCATAATAACTTCGCTTACCTGATGTCAGCGTAAATATAATTTACGCTGCTGATGTGTAGTACTTCCACTTTTACATTAAATCTCTGCTGCATCTATATGAAGCGTGCTTCTTATAGTGTTTTTTTAACGGCAAGATTCGTATGCTATGCTTAGTACAATTAAACGCTGGCAACTATGTTTAGACGAAGAGCGATAGGTGGTTGTATAGTGGGTATATGCAAGATGGCAGTGTTGCCAATTGTTGCTGAATTATAGATGAAAATGCTTTGAGGCACGCTTCATCTGCATAAGAACGTGTATGATAAATAAATAGGCTATTGTCATAGGACACAAGCACTGGCAAGGGTGTCAACTGTCGCACACAGGGAAGAGAGACCGAAATAAAAAATGTTTTACTATTATTACACGAATAAAAGGGAAATACCTATAGGTATGTAAATTAAGTATGTTAAATAGGTGTATACGATAAAGCCTGCTTCAGATGAAGACGAAATTCAAAATTACAGTTGTATGGGAAAGCAGGTTGAAAATTAAGTATACATTAATTTATAGTTTAAATTTTATATGGAGAAAAATAATTGCACAATAAAATAAAATTAAATACTTAAATATTATTAATTTTACTTATTATTTAGGTGAAGCGTTGCTTGCTTACGCTCAATGGTTTCCAAAAGTGAATCAGCACCTAGAAATATCTATTTTTGTACGAAATTTGTTAAAAATCTGTTAAGTGAGTTTTGAGTTATCGTGGATACAGATTTTTCTCACCCTTTTTTAGGCTTTTCACGGACGCCTATGGTACACACATTTTTTGTCGTGTAGTTTTAATACCAATTCAACTACTTAAAAGGGTAAATTTATCATTTTTGTAGTCTAATTTTGTTGACAATTTTTCTAGTATTTATGAACTGCATCTTATATCAAAATTATATAATGGGTGGGAAATTTGAGGTTAGGAAGTAAATTGGCTGTCAAATCATGAAATGTAAAGAATTGAGCTGTCATCCTTTGACATATTTAGTTTTCTCTATGTATTATTCCAAATTAATACAGGTGATAGAACAATGAATTAAAAAAAAAAAAAAAGTTTCTATAGACATGAACGTATCAAACTAGAGGGGGGTAGAACGAAATACCGCCCCAATTTTTGTATCGCTGGAATATTTCACTTTTTGAGTTCATATTAGTAAGAAAAAGTTGCTTAAAAAAGGTCGTCTGCTTTTATTTTGATAAAAAACTTAGTTCTTGAGTAAATTAAGTTTAAAATTTTTTTTATAATTCACAAAAAAAATGTTCATAAATTGAAAATTTGCGTATTCCATCGTGGAATACCATGAAACGCATCGCTTAGAAAAAAAACAGTTTTTAAGTAGACTGTTTTAATTTTTCGTTCATATTGTCAAAGATTAATGTACACAATTCTTCCAAACCATCTGCTGTCATAATTTTCGTTAATCCAATTTCTTACAACTCTTGAAAAATGGGCTGGAAATCCATCCAATTGGAGGAATAAATGTCTCCTTATCGACAGAGGGATATTTTCTAATAATTCCACCCTCTCTAATTTGATGCACTCATGACTATATAATTTTGGAAATCCTATTGGTTTGACTTATTAAGAATTAAAAATCAAATACATGTGTAAAATTTCATTGATGTATCTAAAAAAGTTTCGTTAATATTCACAAAAAACAATAAACAGGCTCTAATTTTGAACACCCTGTATCTCGGTTACAATGCGTTTGAGGACCTATGATTATATGAACTTTTTTTCTTAAAATTTACTGTTCTATTATATGTATTAAACTTGTAATAATAAATAAAATGGTTCATTTAACAGTAATGCACAAATTATAGTTCTACAGATGATTGGTTATCTGGATAACTTTTTACTAAATATAGTAGTAACCAATCAAATTACTTAATTTTAAGTCATGTGTCAAATTTCATCCAATCACCTCTGGATTACAGCGATAATACCCTACATGTGTTTTTTTTTATTAAAAATTAATTAAACGTCAAACTGACAACTGGTTTAAAAATGTCGCGAAGATTTGGTATTGCATCTAACGATGCAATTAATGATATTATATTTAATAATATACCAAAAAATACAATCAAATCAAAAAAATATGTATGGAAAATATTTCTTGAGTTTTTTGCGACCAGAGAATACGAACTGAATGCTGAAACGAGTTTGCATAATTTGGCTAATATATTGAAATATTATGCGGTAAATATGAGAAAAGCTGACGGAACTGAATATAAAGAAGCAACTGTAAAAACAATTTGGAATACTACGAGTAGGCTACTCCAGGAAAAATACTTCAATGACTTCAAAATTGTATTCGACCCGTTTACCAGTGTGATATTCAAAAATGCGCGAGATGCAAGAAATGCAAAACGTAAAAGATTACAGCAGGATCCAAACAAACAAAAATGCAGTTCATCAAATTTAAGTTCAAGTGATTTGGCTAGAATCATTGGATTATGGGATGAATGTACACCAGAAGGTTTACAAAATTTTTTTTACCATATTGTAGCTGTTGAGTTAGCTTGGCGAGGTGGTGAACCAGCTGAACGCCAACCAACAGAATTGAATACAATCCAATATTCAGTAAAACATGCCAAGGAGGATCGAAAAGTTGTACAAATAGTAAGTGGCTTGTTCCAAATGTTGCAAACGAAAATGCATGCCCTGTTCAGGTATTCCATAAATTATTGTCCAAAAGCGGGAAAAATATTACTTCCAGTCGCCTATTCTTCAGACCAAATCGTTTCTGGAAATCCGCAAGTGACACATGATTTGACAATATACCGGTAGGCAAGAACACAATTAATATGTGGACCAAATCATCCGCGCAAGCTATTGGTTTGTACACTAAGTGTAAAAAGATATCCAATCATTCGAACAGATCAACTGCAGTTAGCCATTTGGCAAATAAAGAATTCCTGAACAGCAATTAATAAAAATAACAGGACATAGCAGCTCTAATTCAATTAAACCGTACTTGAATATTAACCAAGAACGCCATGGTGAAATAATCAACACCATGCGAGGAATTTCTTCAACAGTGGAAATTAACAATCCGTCAACTTCAGCAAACTCTTCTTCCAATTTAACATTTACCAATTGTACTTTTCACAACTGTAGTTTTAAATAAAAATGAATAATATTTCAAATTGAAGTTTGTTGGTTTTAGGTCAATTAAAGAAACAAAGTAATTCCTCTGTCGACGTTTCGACTTTTATTAAGTCATCCTCAGGACACTAGAATACAACAAAAAAAAGAAAAACATAAGGGTGACTTGAAATTTACAATTAGTTGTTAAATACACAAATACAAAAAAAAATATTAAAAAAAAAAAAAAATTATATAAAAATATAAATAAATAAAACATCAAGACATGTAATGTATTTTTTTTTTTTCCTCTTTGTTTAAACACAGATAAAACTACATACTAAAACGGGTTCTCCATACTCACGTGAACAATTTGTTTCCCTTGTCAATGTTTTCAATTATGAAGGACATTTACATACAGGGTGGTCCAACGAAAAGTTTGCACCTAGCTTTTCTCTTTTTTTTGTAGTCGAATGCGAAAATGCTCGGACACGTCGATTTTGCTTTTGAGGGGGACACATTTTAAACATATTTTTCGATCTGCGCCTTTAACCCCCTAGCGGGGGTGAGTAACAACCCTAAAATTTTAAATGGAAAGAGGGGTCTAATGACATATCATTTGAAAGGACACAAAATTGTCTTTCTAATGATACCCTATTTGTCGAATTTTACTAAAACAGTTAATACGAAAACGACTTTAAAGACATTAAGCCGATAATTTTGGTATTAATGAGAAATACAAATAAGTTTTAATTATTACGACTGAAAACAACTACAATCATTTCTAAATTATTTACTTTGAAGAAAAACGGGATTTCAAAAACACTATCTTATTTATCAGAACTAAATTCCTCACTAATCGTTTGCGTTTTTTGTTGAAATAAAAACTGCAGATACGTGTAGGAAAAGAATTTACACCGTTTATTTTAGTCTTTTCATTGATTCAGTTTGGTTGCTTCTCAAGTTATTTTACTTTTACCGTACAAAATGATTTATTCCATTCTAGAACGAGTTGAAATTGTTAAACTTTATTTTCAAAATAATAGTAGTGCTAGACTTACGGCTCGCTTATTTAATGAGAGACATCCCGATAAAAATGTGAATGATGTGTACGTTGGCAAGTTAGTTAAAAAGTTTGTAGATACCGGATCTGTCTGTAATGTAAAACACCAGCCGCAGAAACCGATCAGAAATGAAGCTGTGGAAGTCGCTGTTTTATGGCATGTTGAAATGGATCATAGTCAAAGTACCCGTCAACTAGCTGAAGCCTCAGGTGTCTCCCGTTCGTCCATAATACGAATTTTAAAAGCGTACAAATTTCATCCGTACAAAATCAAATTAGTACAGGAACTAAATGAGGATGATCCTGATAGAAGGCTGCAATTTTGTGAAGCAATGAGCCAGCGTTTAATTGAAGATCCGCAATTATTATTTAACATTTGTTTTTCCGACGAATGCACATTTTATTTGAATGGAGCTGTAAATAGGCACAATTGCCGTTACTGGGATGACAGTAACCCACATTTATTCCGTGAGGTTCATACCCAGTATCCTCAAAAAATAAACGTCTGGTGTGGCATATTAGGAAATCATATTATAGGACCACTTTTTATTCCTGGAAATTTAACTGGTGAAGTGTACCTAAACATGCTTGAAGACACAATTGATCCTTTAATAACACAAATAATAGAAGATGACCAAAATCATACTGCTGATCGGCTTTATTTCCAGCAAGATGGAGCACCTCCGCACTATGTGGCTCCTGTAAGACAGTTCTTAGATGACCGGTTCCCTGGACGGTGGATTGGAAGGAGGGGCCCAATTGAATGGCCTGCCAGGTCACCGGATTTATCGCCTTTAGACTTTTTTCTTTGGGGGCACTTAAAAAATAAATGTTTTGCCACGAAGCCCGAGTCCATAGAAGATCTTCGCCAACGCATTACAGAAGAGTGCAGAAACATAACACCTGATATGCTACAAAATGTTAGAAATAGATTTGAACAAAATCTGTATTATTGTATGGAATCAAATGGGTCACATTTTCAACATTTGTTAATGTAACGTTTTAATAAATCAATTTAACAGCTTGTTTACTTTTTTTACAAAGCAATGTTAAAACTAACAAACATTGGAATGTACTAACGATTGCAGGTGTTTTCACTCGCAATAATTAAAACTTATTTGTATTTCTCATTAATACCAAAATTATCGGCTTAATGTCTTTAAAGTCGTTTTCGTATTAACTGTTTTAGTAAAATTCGACAAATAGGGTATCATTAGAAAGACAATTTTGTGTCCTTTCAAATGATATGTCATTAGACCCCTCTTTCCATTTAAAATTTTAGGGTTGTTACTCACCCCCGCTAGGGGGTTAAAGGCGCAGATCGAAAAATATGTTTAAAATGTGTCCCCCTCAAAAGCAAAATCGACGTGTCCGAGCATTTTCGCATTCGACTACAAAAAAAAGAGAAAAGCTAGGTGCAAACTTTTCGTTGGACCACCCTGTATGATGAAATCAAAAAGGGGGTTTTTTTCTTTTAAACATGTATTTTCTTATTTTAATAGTGTATAAACTAAAACTGAATAGGCACAAACGAACAGAAAATGATACATTTAATTTTTTTTTTTTTTTTTTTTTTTTCCTTTTTTATAATTTTAAATAAAATTTTTGATTTCATCATATGTAAATGTCCTTCATAATTGAAAACATTGACAAGGGAAACAAATTGTTCACGTGAGTATGGAGAACCCGTTTTAGTATGTAGTTTTATCTGTGTTTAAACAAAGAGGAAAAAAAAATACATTACATGTCTTGATGTTTTATTTATTTATATTTTTATATAATTTTTTTTTTTTTTTAATATTTTTTTTTGTATTTGTGTATTTAACAACTAATTGTAAATTTCAAGTCACCCTTATGTTTTTCTTTTTTTTGTTGTATTCTAGTGTCCTGAGGATGACTAAATAAAAGTCGAAACGTCGACAGAGGAATTACTTTGTTTCTTTAATTGACCTAAAACCAACAAACTTCAATTTGAAAACACCAAGAGGTCACTAACACAACAGTTAAACATAAAAATTTGGAAATCCAGCTGACTAGGACTACATAACGACAAAAAAGGAGTGAAAAATATGGGTTTTTACGAAGAAATTCGCCAGAATTACGGTGAAGAAACAACAGTGACTTTAAAGCTCTGGGCTTCAACAAATAAGCAATTGGCTCATTATGTGAACCATAAGAAATTTCTTCTACAATGTAAAAGACAGCAGGTAATCCCAACTCACTTGAATAATTCAATAAATATTCTCCAACCTTTACTTATTGAGGACAATCCATTTAAGAATAAGTACTGTAATATTATCAAACTCTTTCATAAAAAGCTATTGAATTTAGAAATAGGTTATGCGCATTGGAAAGTTAATGTCCAAAAGACAAGAATTGTGGAGTGCCAAGAAATAGTTAAATCTATTTTACCAGATCACATATACAATTCATTCATTCAATCACAATCCACTTATTACAATCATATTAACAAACAGGTCAGGACTAAACAAAAAAGAAAGATTAACAAATTGATTTATGATGAGCATAATATAAATGAACAACAAATTAATGAAAAATGGTTTCTTAATCTTACCAATATAGAAATACCGAGTGATGTTATAAAACTTCTAAGTTACGGTGAAAAGTTTAACCTACCTTACACTAAAAAAAATTTTCCTTTGGAACAATTATTGATTGACAGTGAATATATCGTTCAGTCTACTGACTCTGAAGATCAAACTAAGGATACATATCGAAATGATACAATTAATATAATTACCAATCACTTAAATTTTGGGAAGTCACTCTCAGCTTATGATCACGTCCTACTTAGACAAGAAAGCATAACTAGAAGATTTCTTAAACAACAACCTGATATAATTATCACCAGAGCAGACAAAGGTAACACAACAGTTGCCCTAAGTAGATCGGATTACCTTGCAAAATCTCTCTCTATGCTAAGTGACACAAGTACATATAATACTTTAGACACAGATCCAACACATAAAGTTCAGAATAAAAATAATAGATTGGTAGACAAATTTTTCAAAGCTGGATCCTTTAGTACTGAAGAAAAGAAAATGTTAAAATGTAACAACGGTGTTTTTCCCAAAATGTATTTCCTACCGAAGATCCACAAGTCTAATATTCCGTTGCGACCTATATTAAGTTTTGTTGGTTCTCCGATCTACAACCTGTCAAAATATCTAAGCAATCTCTTGAATTTTGCTTTTGAAAAGGACTCTTATCATACGAGGGATTCTTTCACACTAGTACAAGAACTTAAGAGTGTGACGATTCCTTCAAATTACATTCTTGTGTCTTTGGACGTGGTTTCGCTGTTTACAAATATACCCACTGATTTGGTTTTGACTCTTGTGAGGGATCGATGGGGTCTCATCCAGCCGAATACAAAATTAAATGTGGACCAGTTCGTCGAACTCCTTACCTTTGTTTTTGATAACAGCTATTTTAAATTCCAAGACAAATTTTATAGACAAATATATGGTCTTGGTATGGGCAACTGTTTATCGCCAATATGCGCTGATATTGTATTGTCAGAATTACAAAAAAACTGCATCCCAAGATTGCCATTCCAATTACCGTTCTATAAAAGATATGTCGACGACATATTAACGTGCATTCCGGTAAATGGGGTTGATGAGACACTATCTATTTTTAATGATTTTCATCCAAAGTTAATGTTTACACTTGAAAAAGAAAATCGAAATAGGCTATCGTTCTTGGACATCGAATTTATTAGAGGTGACAATAATATCATCATCACTGACTGGTATCACAAGCCCACTTTCTCTGAAAGATACATTAATTTTAACTCATCCCATTCTTTTAATCAAAAAATTAATATCATTAACAACTTAAAACATAGAGCCTTATCTTTGTCTGACGAAGGGTTTCATGAAAAAAATTTAACACTAATTAAATACTACCTTTTGAAAAATAGTTATCCAGAGAAACTTATTAATAAAATACTCTTCAAAACTGAAACCAATCAAAATAGTTTACCTAATTTAAATCCAAATAATAATAAACGATATTTAAAAATACCCTATGTCTGTAGTTTATCCGAAAAATTAGGTAAAGTATTTACTAACACTAATATCAAGGTTGCTTTTAAGAACGAAAACACAACTAAAAAATTCTTTAGTAAACTAAAATCAGTAACCCCTAAGGAGTTTGAGAGCAACGTTGTTTATAAAATACCGTGTAAAGATTGTAATAAAGTCTATATAGGTCAGACTTCTCGGTATTTAGGAACAAGAATAAAAGAGCATCAAGTGAACATCAGACCCCAAAACTTAGTTAATGCTCCAAACAAATCTGGTCTAACTGAGCATGTTAATGCGACGTTACATGACATTGATTTTGAAAACACAGAAATTCTTGGTGGACAGCGAAACTACAAAAAAAGACTTTTGAAAGAGATGATAGACATAAAAATACATCAAAATAATGTAAATAAACAAGTTGACACCCAAAATTTGAGCTCTGCTTATGCAAATTTAATTAATAGGATCCCACGAAGAAGATAATAATCCATTTTGTATAAATAAACCCCGTATAATAACCACCTACACCTTGGAAAGTAATATATATATATATATACACCTGTTTGATAGGAAAAGATGGAATTTTATTTAAAATTATAAAAAAGGAAAAAAAAAAAAAATTAAATGTATCATTTTCTGTTCGTTTGTGCCTATTCAGTTTTAGTTTATACACTATTAAAATAAGAAAATACATGTTTAAAAGAAAAAAACCCCCTTTTTGATTTCATCATATGTAAATGTCCTTCATAATTGAAAACATTGACAAGGGAAACAAATTGTTCACGTGAGTATGGAGAACCCGTTTTAGTATGTAGTTTTATCTGTGTTTAAACAAAGAGGAAAAAAAAAAAAAATACATTACATGTCTTGATGTTTTATTTATTTATATTTTTATATAATTTTTTTTTGTATTTGTGTATTTAACAACTAATTGTAAATTTCAAGTCACCCTTATGTTTTTCTTTTTTTTGTTGTATTCTAGTGTCCTGAGGATGACTTAATAAAAGTCGAAACGTCGACAGAGGAATTACTTTGTTTCTTTAATTGACCTAAAACCAACAAACTTCAATTTGAAAACACCAAGAGGTCACTAACACAACAGTGAATAATATTTGTTTGATTAAAACTAATACATTTTGTATTGAAAATTATTAAACGTCAGATTGACAATCAAATTTTTGATATCTACAAAGTAAAAAATTATCTTATCGAATACTCCTCGGGCCTTGATAAATACTCAAAACTTTTGTCATAGAGAATCCTTCAAGCGAGTTGCTCAAGGATAACACACGGCCACAAAGGAAAATTGTTCGTTTATTTCTAGAAAAATTTCTAAATTTGCCGCCTATTTCGCAAGGGTTAGTAAAATAGAATAGGTACAATAATGTGAAAATGCTGGTTGAACGTGTTCCACACTGTAAAACCCATTGAACAGGCCGTGGAAAATAAATGATACGTCAGTAGTTACCGATTTATACGTATCCGTGTAGAAATTCATCAAAAAGTTGAGACAGAGAATTGACTTATGATAATTATAAAATTTATCTCGATGGATGTTGTATGTTTTGCACACAACTTCTGGTCATTTGTCATTGCATTGATGCTTTAATTATGTTAATGCTTGGGTTCTTGTTGTACAATTTGTTGTGTAAATGGTGCAATAAACAATGACTTTATGACCGGTGCGGTATCGTTTTATGTTTGTCGCAGTTTTTTTCCTGGTTATCTTTCATTTTTATGTATCAGATAGTTTGTAATGTATTTTTTTTTTCAAGGCTTGCTTTATATCAATCTATTCCTAACTATTAAGAAACTAGACTATTTTAATTAATTTTGGACAGTAAGACATCGACAGGCAAGTAGAAACAATGTCTCTGTACGCGGATTTTGTGTTCTGTCGTTTTCCACATGTCCATCACCGGGACGCATTTTCAGAATTTGCTGACACATTAGCCGTTCGGAACAAGTCGGGTGATGCGCATCGCAGGTTCATGAAGTTCCGAAGTATTAGAATAATGCGTCGGCGATTTACGTATCATGTCGTACGTTTATTAGACTAATGCGTCAACGATTTACATATGAAATTGCACATCGCAAACTAAGCACATCTTTTAGTTGTGAACCAAATTGGTGTAACTAGTTTTTTGAGCTGTTAAAACATTGATTTCCAAGTAAAAATAAATATTGAATTAATGAAATTAATCCAAAGACATTGTTACAAATATAAATTCTCTAAAACTATTAGGTTGCCAATAAGTGATTAAGACGAGTTTGAAGTATGGTGTGATTTTTAGGTTAGGTTTATGCCGTTTATGTTATATTTGCGGACGTGTCTGCCTGACCGCCGTCTCGGACGTACTATCGAATAAGTTTAGTTATTCGCCCGGACGGTTGTTTACGATGAGTAATATGCTGGCACACTTTGGTTAATAGTTAGTTAATAACTAGCTTGCACGTTTTCACGTATTTCGTAAATCACGGACACATTACGTCTAATAGGTCGGGACTTTACTACTTTGCTCGTTGCATGTTTCTCGTAACTAGCCAACGCATTAGTCTAATAATACGTCAGGACTTAATTAATCTGCGATTCCGAGTTGTTCCGAGCTCCTAATGTGTCGGCGAATTCTGAAAATGCGGCCGGGACAAAACAATCGGTTGTGTCGTCCCAAACCTTTCCCGACAAGATATAATATAATGTTTCGGAGGTCCTTCAGCTTTAACTTGCCCAAGCTATAATATAATTAAATAGATCCTGATTTTAAAGCCTTCCCTAATGCAAAATCTAAGACTCCTATACAAAAAAATTGTTTGCTGAGCAGGCCACACACATTGATTCTAATGCTATGTGATCGTAATAATTTGTGCTTGGAAAGCAGTTTGATTATACAATTATAGTCTAAATTTGTATGATTATTATTTTCGTAGTTTGTTATTATCTTCTTTCTTTGTTTTTTTCATATTTTTTATGTGTATATTCGGTATACTAGGTCCTTTCTGAAAATCAGCTTTGCTGAGATTGAATCTTTTTAATTGGGATTGTATCTTTTTAAAATAAGACTACATCTTAACTTTAATTATTTTTTTTGTTGTATTCAAATTATGCCAATAAATTCATTTATTATTATTATCAAAAATATACCGGGTGTCCCACTGGGAAGGGATTCGATCGATTATGGAGAAACTACACTGTGGAACAATCTGAAAATCTGGTGTAGTACCTAGGGCGACGGGACCAATTCGGCTAAAATGTTTCGAAGAATCTAGTACTTCCGGTTATACCGAAAATGGGTATCAACTTCCTTATTTCAAATACGACCCTATATAAATTATATATTTTTTGGATTCTCCTTGTATATCTAAACATATTTCATACATAATAAGTTATACCTATCGCCAGCCGTTTTCGAAATATTTAAAATTTTATGTCAAAAATTACGTTTTCTGAATAAACAATAATAACAATTTTTTTGGGTGACGTGGGTCGATCAACAGATGGATTCGATCATATTTAACAAACAGACGAATAGCGGTTAGGGTTGAGTCGGTAGTGTCAGAGTCGCGGAGCATCGGTTTGGGAACGCCTCAGGGCAGTGTACTTGGACCTTTGCTCTTTCTGCTTTTTATCAATGATCTTTCAACTAATATCACACACGGTTCCCTTTATCTGTATGCAGATGACACCACCATATTGTTGTCCGACAAGGATTCTGAGATTCTGGAGCGGAAGATCAATGCTACACTTTATGAGTTCCAGGTGTGGTGCAGGAAAAACAAACTGATCATAAACTATGGTAAGACCGTGGCACTGCCCTTCAGTAGATATAAATCATCAAATATAGAAATTAAATTCAATCACGTTCTTTTGCCATTATCAAGGTCGGCGAAACTGCTGGGGGTGCTTGTGGATGACAGACTGGACTGGGTAACGCATATCGACGCCGTTTGCAGTAAACTGAATAAGAATCTATACTTACTTCGATATCTAAGAGGATTCATGGATACCCCATCTCTTATTTCTGTTTATTATGCTTTAATCTATTCAGTGATTGCATACAATATTGTGATTTGGGGTAGAAGTGTTGAAATTGACAGGGTCTTTGTGCTGCAGAAGCGAGCGGTGAGATGCATCTTTAATATCCCGTTTCTAGGAACATGTAGAGATACATTTAAAAAACATAAGTTGCTTACAGTCACTTCAATATATTTCTACAAACTACTGTGTTACACATTCAAAAACAGAAACATCACGCCTACTTGTGGCATTAATCATCAACATTTTACACGTGGACGAGATCGCCTGTATCTGCCCAGACCCAATCATGAGTTTTATAAGAAATCACCGCATTACTCTGGGCAAAGATTAATCTACACAATAGATATTCAGCGTATATGGGAAATAAAACAAAAATTGAAACTGTCTCGACACGAGCTACATCTATTAGAAAAACATGCAACCATGGAAATTATGGAAATTGTAGATGGCGTTATATGTATTGTGTTGAAATAAAATAATCATATGGGCAATGTTAGACAAGGACGAGTATACTTTCCCCTACGAGGTGGGAGTTTGTTTTTATATTATAGGTATCATATATGTACTACTGTGCAGCAGTGTTTTTTGTTTAAAATTATATGGTATACGTATACCTATCTACGCAAAGATTAATGTGTATGGACGAAAATAAAAGAAATTACTATAATAGTATTAATATACAGGGCTGGTTTATTAAATGTTTTAGACAATAATTTTAAATGACTAAAATAATATTATTTTAGTCATTTAATTTTAAATTTCGGATATAAGGATGCATCAAAAAGTTATATTTAAATTAACGAAATTTGGCGTTATAGATAGGACTTCCGGTTATTACCTGATTCAGTTTTAAGGATCAAACTCAAACAGCAGATTCAACTTGTCGTTAACATTATGAAAAAATAAATCTCAGAGGCGGGTAAATTAAAGGGGCATACAGGCGTGAAATGCTACCCTAACTTTTTTATGCACATTTTTTGCGTGTGTTTCAATTCGGAGATGTAAAATCTAACAAATTATATACGTAATAAATGTATCCTTCTGTGATATTGATAGAAAGTCATCGTTATCGTGTAATATCGATTTTAAGAAATGTTAATATTAAAAAGGCTGTGCTTTTTACAAGTTGCTGAAGTAAATAAGGTTTGAAATTTCCAGCATGACAATAATTATTTAAAAAAATACGGTTTCGAAATGCAGGATGTAAAAAATTAGAATTTTTAATCTGTTTTTAATGAAAATTTAAATCTATTGAGAAATATGGTTCAGGGTTTTTGTGAAATGTATTTTACTCCAAAGATTCTACTCATCGATTATAACCGAATTAATTTACTCAAAAATATCTATACTAGTAAAATAACACAATTATCACAATTAGGTTCAAATTCTGCAACGCCGAATTGAAAAAAAACTTACAGTCTCCCTAATATTGGTTTTTGTGCAATGATCATAAAACTTTAAAAAACTACCGATTTATGTAGATTGTATTGTTAACACGTTTCGTAAAAAGCTTTAAAAACCCACCAACAGGGTGTTAAAAGTATCACGACAATAACTTTTTTCATGTTTTAACAAGTACAATCGTCTGCTTCAGATTGATCCTTAAAAACTGAATAACAGTTTCTCTATATAAAAAAATAAAACTCGTAAATATCATCCCCAAACATTTAATTTGAATACAATTACATAACACCATATTTGAAAGTAAATAAAAAAAAACAGCATTACCTAGTTTGACAGATTTGCAAATTGCAAATCAAAGTATCTATGTATACAGGGTGTTGCATAAGTACTTGTACAAACTTTAAAGGGTGATTCTTTGACTAATTTTAAGATACAAATTTCATATGTACATGGGTCCGCTACGGCTTGGTTTTCGAGATACAGGTAGTTCAAAAAGAATATTATATTTAGGATTATATGCTTGTTCAATAGCATCGCAATTTGGTGCAATTCGGGATACAGGTGTATTGATGACACCAGAGCTGTCAAAAAAACTAATAATAAATACGAAAAATAACAAAATACAAATATCATTCAAAAGACAACAATGCACATAATAGTCGGTACCAAGCCAAATAGGTAGTAGGTAAATATAGATTTATTTTGTTTCGGGCTTGGGCTTGGCACCGACTTATTGTAATCAAAACTACCCACCAAACGGATACATTTAATTTTACGCAGATGCTCAAAATGTTAACTTTCTTTCATTAATAGAGACCTGTGAAGTGAGCTTACCTCTTACGCCCACGTATTAAGTACTAAGTTTCAGTTATCAGTTATAATTTTTTATTTTCCAAGAAAGCGAAACGAGATATTTAAAACGGCATTGCGCCGCCCTCATGTATACCTCCGGGGGCGATATCGAAAATCGCTACACGTCACAAACTTGTAAATGTTTAGAACTACCCCTATATCAAATTTCTATTTTCTATCTTTTTTGTTTCATACCCAAAGCCCTATTCCTACCGAACTTATTATTTACCCGAAGAAACATTAAAAAGAAGTAAAATTTAAGTACCTAAACCGATAAAGTGGAACTTATACCTGATGAAGAGACTATTATAATAGGTATACCTAATATAATATAGGTTGCACTGATAATTTTTTTATTATAGGTATTATAAGATCTACAACAATCTTGTTACATCTTTGCCACATTGTCTACGTGAAATATTTAGTCAAAAGTATGTTTCTATCTAAAAGCTTTTCATTTAACGATTGTTCGCCACTGATCATGGGACTGGTCTAGTCTTGAAACATGTATGACATGGATTAAATATTATTATATTAAATTTAATTCATAGAGATTAGGCTTTTATTTCAATACTGTACTTGTAATAAATCACCCTGTGTGTTTCTTTTACCGACGAATTGGCAACAGCACGACACACACCACATTCGCTTGTTTTTTTTTCTACCCTCCCTGCGTATCCCCTCCAGAATTTCATCAATTTCTCTCTCTGACAATACAGCATTGCCAGTGCATATCTGTTGCAAATGATCTAAATAATTGTTATACGTTGCGTTTTGTTTTTGATATTAATAAACTACAAAACGGTTTCTGGCTGTGACAATACTGCTCTATGCTTTACACGCTAGTCTACGCCACGTAGTGGCAGGCATACTTAGAGATGTTCTGATTTTAATGCATTGGGCTGACTATCTATTGTGTAGATTAATCTTTGCTCTGGGCGATATTTTTCTAATCTTCTTCCGGAAGACATAAGAGTTTGTCAGACAGAGGGTAAATTTAAAACTAAACTAAAGGCTCTCCTTAATTCTAACACGATCTATAGTCTTCATGAATTTACAACTATTATGGAGACATCGTAGATTGTTTTTTTTAGTGTTTTTGTTTGTATTTGTGTTTAATTTATATAACTGCAACTGCATAGGTGTATTCAAATTTTAGATTGTGACGTGTTTGTTTATTGCCTTATGTGTTATAAGGAACGAGGTTATGGATCATTTATTGTATTGTGTAGTATTGTGTAGTAAAACTATGACGTGTCTATATACAACGTTTTGTATGACTTGTGACAGAATAAAGATATTATTATTATTATATGGAAGCTTTAATAATTTAATTTGTTAGAATATCCTAGGAGATATAGACCTACTTTAGGCGCCTACGTATATATTTTTAGTAAATATTAATCCAGGGTATTTGAAAAAAAGGGTAAAAATCAAATTGAAAATTTTTAAATGTCAACCCCCCATTTTATATTTTTTTGCATCAAAAATAAACGCAAGTTTATGAAAGGATATCTATCCCAAAAACTGATAGTTTTCAAAATATTGACTATTTTACATTTTTCTATTACAATAGTGATATGAATTGAAAATTTAAGTGATTTTAGTTGGCCATGATGGCTTTAAATAGCAAATAAATATGACAAAAATAATCAATAATTATCACAAATTGTAGATATAGAATTAGTAGTAATAATCATGGCGGGCGTATAAATTATACTAACGTGGACATACAGCAACTACAGATTCCTGACATAAAAATAAGTTGATTTAACTACATTCATCATCTAAAGCCGATTCAAGAATTGCATCCTCGGGATAGTGAGTTGCGTTTATGATTTTGTAGATTTTTTTTAAATTGCCTGGACGCAAATGAAATACTGTGGAGTGATGAAGCCCATTTTAACCAGCAAGGAGTGTTCAATCAGCACCAAATTAGAGAATCACATAAGCAAGCACGCTGAAGCTTAAATGTGTGGATTTGTCTGTTGGGAAATAGGATAATAGAACCAGAGTTTCCACCTAGGATACCAAACGGCGAAAACTATGCCAATTTTGGCGATAACAGATTACCAACTCTTCTGGAAGAAGTTCCTTTAGTATAGCCGCCAAATATTGTGTTTCAACATGATGGTGCACCTGCCCGTTATTCTCGAAATGTTTGAGATATATTAAATAGACGTTTTCCCAACCAATGGATCGGTCATGGAGGACCTATTTCTTGGCCTCCTAGGGCCCCGGATCTCAACCCAATAGACTTTTGGCTTTGGAGTTATCTGAAAAATACGGTCTACCATGTCCTACCCAACAGTGAAGATGATGTTATTGTTCGCATTTATGGAGCTTTAGCACAAATTACAAACGAAGCAATAGGCCGTGTAGAAAACAATTTTATTCGCCGTTTGTACGCATGCATTGAATAAAATAGTGAGAATTTCGAACACTTGCCTTTGTAAATTGAAATGTTTTTGTTTTATTATGTGTTTATAGTTAATAAATAACTTGAATTTGAACATTTGATTTTATTTTCGAAAATTACTTCATTTTAATATTCAAAATGGTCACAAGGAGACATTTTTCGAAATTTTGACATAAATGATTTTTGTCTTATTTTTGGTCGTAGATTCTACCCCCAAAGGGTGGGGAATGTTTTTTGGGAAACCCTGTATAAATATTTTTATTTTTTATGTTGACGATTTTTTACCAATATGCGAATAATACCACACTAAAAGTTAATTCTTTTCAAAAAATTATTTGATATTTTGTGTGTTGTGGTAATGTCGAACCTCTATTTGCAATTTAACTCTATTTAGTTTTATAAACTATACAGGGTGATCTTGAACGACATCGGTTTTTACTTAAAAATGGCCCTCGTATTTATTTATATCAAATTGATGTATGCTCAATAAAGTAAACAGTTAAGCTTGACCTTCGCCGCCTGGTTGAAAATAAAGGTCTTTATATATTATGTGGTTTTAGGATTAATATCTTGTTCACAGACACCCTCAATTGAATCGTGTTTATATCCATAAACAAATTTCCCTGTTCTCAGTTTAATTGATTTCAATTCAATACTATCAAAAAACCAATATTGAAGATATTGTAAGGGGCACCTGTTAGACGTCACGAAACCGTGAGAAAAATAAATCCAGAACAAATATTAGAATAAAAAAATTCGGTAATATAAACGATATCGTTAAATAAAAATATGTAAATAGTGTGGGTAAAATATTAAAAGAAGGTCCTTATCAATGGGCAACAATAAGGTTTATTATTTGAATATTTGATAAATTGAATGTTTTGTAAATATATTGGGGGCATCATGTATTTTTAAAGTAGACTGATCCATATTATTATTATTTGAATCCAAAACAATATAAAACGTATCCTGGACGTTGTTTTCGATAAAAAAAGAAAATATTGCAAATTTGGTACGGGCTTCGTCGTTGATGATTCCTAAAGGTCTCTGCCCACTACACCGGGCCATAGTATGACCGTAATGGGAGGCACGAAGTTCTTGAGAACAAAGGTATTATTGCTTAGTATAAATGAACATACCAGTATAGGTATGACTAGAAAATAAAGGTTTGATTTTCAGTATTGCTCACAAACAAAAAATTGAAAAAATCTCTAAAAATTTGCAAATGGAATAATTTGGAATTGTTTTTTGTCAGATAATTCTGATTATAAGAGATTGCTTAAAACCAAAAGGCAACATTTTACTGTTAGTAAAAAAAAATTACTGTGAATTCAAATTTTTTCGATTTGAGACCAATTTGTCCTCGCTATCGGAAATATTAATCTGATCTGTTAGATAATATCCCTTTAAATATTCGACAAAACTCATGGTTTTTACATGACGGTTGTCCCGCTCATTTTAGTACAAACGTTCGAGGATTCCTGGATGCTAGTTACGGAGTCCACTGGATCGGGAGGGGTAGAGCAGTCGCCTGGCCGCCACAATCGCCTGACTTAAATTCCTGTGATGTTTGTGTCTGAGTTTACCTAAAATCTGTAGTATATTCTGTTCCGATACAGAGTAGGGATCAACTTTGGACCAGAATTCAAAATGCATGGCAAGAATTTAGAAGAAAAGTACGAATCTACAAAAGAATGAGTAAATCGTTAAGGAAAAGAATAAGGATGCGTCTATAAACGAATGGCCGCCATATTGAACGTTTGTTGTAAGGTTATTTACATTATTTTTGTTAAATTAGAAATGAAAAAATGACGTAGCGTCCTATCATCTTGAGACAAGAGTAGGAAACGTCCTATTTTTTAAAAACCATGTCGGAATTCTCGAAAAATTAGTGTAAAAACGTTTTGATTAAAAATGTCCGTTGATGTTCGGACGCCTATGGTTGCCATTTAGTTCAGCAGTGTATGGCTAACAAATGCTTCTATAGATATAATATATGGAGACTATTAATTTAATGAATTTTTTTTTTATTTCACCGGAAATACTACTTGTTTTTGGTCATTTTATACATAAATTAGTAGTTTTAAAAAAATGTCTGTCTGTCTGTCTGTATCCACGAAAACGCAAAAACCAAATTTGGTACAAAAATACTATTGGACATGGCAAGGAGCTGAAATTCATAGTTCTTAAACTTATCCGAAATACTGCATAATTGTTTACGCATTTAATTCAATATAACCTAAAATATTGAACATAAAATATTAGACCACATTGGCGTTCGAAAATAGTGTAAAATGGGGTCAAAACATAAAAAATATATATTTCGTAAACTTATTCGAAATATGGAATAATTTGTCATAGTTGTGATAGAATATAACCTAAAAAATGTTACATAAATCAACTGGTTCACACAGGCGTTCGAAAATAATGTAAAAAAAGGGTCAAAAACGAAGAATATTTTTTTTCCAAATATAACAGAAAAATTCGCTAATCATACAGGGTGTCCGGAAAAAGGAGGTCAATCCATTAACCACAGATTCCTTGAGCAAAAATAATATGAGTTTTAAGATGTCATTTTTCATTTTAGCCCTCCATGTTCGATATACAGGGCGTCAAAGTTGAAAATTTAAAACCAATATTTTTAAATAATTCTAGTATTTATTGAGATATTGGATTCAAATTTAGTCTGTTGCTTCAGCATAAAGAGGTACTTCTTTCCAAAAAAGAACACAAAAAACAATTCCTTAATAGCCGAAATACGGGATGATCAGTACCTATTGACCCCTCCAAGTTTTTATCACCTAAGCTAATGACTTTTGAACTAAGTTTTTATAGGTTACTTTGTATTTTTGATTATTTTTTAACTCTTATAAAATTTGGATAAAATCATTTGTTTTTGAGATATTTTGAAAAGTATTGGCTCTGGTTGTCTACGCGGCTCACGGTATTTTCACTACTAAATCAAGCATATTTAACTCAAATTACCATTACCGTGCATCAAATTAAGTACAGTTTTCGAAAAGGTAATAAAACTAAACACTACGAACACGAAATTGTTTATTATTTTTAACTTAATTTGAAGCATCATAGTCAAATATTAATTATTTAAACATATTATTTTAAAAACATGAAAAAGTAACTAAATAAACATTAGATAAACTACCAGTCTAAAGAAATTGCTCGATATGACCCCCATTCTTTTCAATGCATATGCGAGCTCTTTTTCGTAAAGAAAATCTTAATCTTTGAAAAATATGAGACTTCAACCTAAAGTCTTCCCCAGCTTGTAAGATTCTCTCAATTAAATGATTTTCACTCAAAATCGGAACCTTATAAACAAAATCTTTCATACAACCCCAGACTCAATAGTCTAAGGGAGTAAGATCTGGAGATCGGGGTGGCCATATAACAGGAGCATCTTGGCCTCGCCCAATCCAGCGTGGGGGAAAGTTTTCATGTAAGTATCTCCTTACATTCCTAGCAAAATGCGCTGGTGCACCATCAAGTTGAAACCAAATGTTTTATCTAATTAAGAGAGGCAAATTGTCAAGTAAATCGGGCAGTATGTTTTGAAGAAATGCTAAAAATGAATCACCAGTCAAATTCCCTGGTAAAATTACAGGACCCAAAAAGAAATTATCCACGACACCAACCCACACGTTGACTTTAAAGTTTACTTGATGATGTGTCTCTACTACGGCATGAGGATTTTCTTCTGCCCAGATATGTGTATTATGAATATTTGTGACCCCGTCAACAACATATTTTTGATGAAGTGTATATCTCTGTCATGCATTTCGCATATCCACCTATATAGCCTAGATCTCATCTCAAGGTCTTGAGGCAGCAGAGATTGTACTTCTTGAATGTGGTAGGGGTAAAGCTGCTGTCTTTTTAAAATCTGGTGTACTTCAGATTTCTCAATATTTTCAACCTGTCGGGCAAGAACTCTGGTACTAATATTTGGTGTTACCTCGATGCTTGTTAAAATACTCTCCTCCTTTTCCGGTTGAATAAGACGGGGTCGACCGCAGTTCCCTTTACGATCTTCCCTAAAACTTCCACTGTGCCTTAGTCGCCTAACTAAATTTGAAAAATACCTTCGTCTTGGATGAATTCGATTAGGGAACTTTTCTGCGTACCGCCTAGCGGCTAAACTAGCGTTAGAGTTAACTTGGCCTAGAAGATCTGAAATATAAAATATGTTCGTATAAATAGTGACTCTAAAGAGAAGAAAAAGGAACAAAACCCGATACTTAAAAAAAGGCAAAAAGGTCATAAAATTATTACTTTTAGACTTAAATATGGAGAGCTCTTCGTGCCTCGAGGGCCACAGTTTATTTTATTTGCATCTTTGCTCCAAAACGAAAAATAAAGATAGTTTGCTCTTAATAATATTTTACATTTTCTTGTTTTTCGACCCCCTTATAGTATTTTCAAATATAAAGTATGGCCATAGACTTTTCAAAACAAGCAGAACTTTTTATGTAATGAAGAGTGACTTTTGCCCTCTTCGGCCTCTCTCTATCCGTGGACATACTGTATATACCGAACTCTACAGGCCTGCTAAGTTGCAAGTTAAAATTAACAGACAGAAATTCTTCATTCTCATATTTGACTCATCCTGTAGACTACACATAGCTGAGCATGAATAAGAAGATTGGCATATTATTGACTCTTCAAAGCTGATTAAATGATTAATAGTTTGCAAGCATGATAAGCAAGATATTCACAGGTCTAATTAAGTTAGTTAATTTAAATGCAGTTAATATATTAAAATGTTAACGTCAGATAAATGAATAGAGAATGGCCGTCTAATTGACGATGTGTCGATTGGATTCTTTTGCTTATGTCAAGCGTATCGAAACAGTAATGTATTTGCCTAACGGAAATTTCATACAGGGTATTAAGGAAAACTGGTGCCATAATTTAGTCAAAGATTCACCGTGGGAAATAATTATTATTGGACATGCACGGAAAAAAATCAAATCCTCAAACAAGAATAGTCGTATCCTTAAAGCAAAGATTAATCTACACAATAGATAGTCAGCCCAATGCATTAAAATCAGAACATCTCTAAGTATGCCTGCCACTACGTGGCGTAGACTAGCGTGTAAAGCATAGAGCAGTATTGTCACAGCCAGAAACCGTTTTGTAGTTTATTAATATCAAAAACAAAACGCAACGTATAACAATTATTTAGATCATTTGCAACAGATATGCACCGGCAATGCTGTATTGTCAGAGAGAGAAATTGATGAAATTCTGTATTAATCTGGAGGGGATACGCAGGGAGGGTAGAAAAAAAAACAAGCGAATGTGGTGTGTGTCGTGCTGTTGCCAATTCGTCGGTAAAAGAAACACACAGGGTGATTTATTACAAGTACAGTATTGAAATAAAAGCCTAATCTCTATGAATTAAATTTAATATAATAATATTTAATCCACGTCATACATGTTTCAAGACTAGACCAGTCCCATGATCAGTGGCGAACAATCGTTAAATGAAAAGCTTTTAGATAGAAACATACTTTTGACTAAATATTTCACGTAGACAATGTGGCAAAGATGTAACAAGATTGTTGTAGATCTTATAATACCTATAATAAAAAAATTATCAGTGCTACCTATATTATATTAGGTATACCTATTATAATAGTCTGTCTCTTCATCATGTATAAGTTCCACTTTATCGGTTTAGGTACTTAAATTTTACTTCTTTTTAATGTTTCTTCGGGTAAATAATAAGTTCGGTAGGAATAGGGCTTTGGGTATGAAACAAAAAAGATAGAAAATAGAAATTTGATATAGGGGTAGTTCTAAGCATTTACAAGTTTGTGACGTGTAGCGATTTTCGATGCCGCCCCCGGAGGTATACATGAGGGCGGCGCAATGCCGTTTTAAATATCTCGTTTCGCTTTCTTGGAAAATAAAAAATTATAACTGAAACTTAGTACTTAATACGTGGGCGTAAGAGGTAAGCTCACTTCACAGGTCTCTATTAATGAAAGAAAGTTAAAATTTTGAGCATCTGCGTAAAATTAAATGTATCCGTTTGGTGGGTAGTTTTGATTACAATAAGTCGGTGCCAAGCCCAAGCCCGAAACAAAATAAATCTATATTTACCTACTACCTATTTGGCTTGGTACCGACTATTATGTGCATTGTTGTCTTTTGAATGATATTTGTATTTTGTTATTTTTCGTATTTTTTATTAGTTCTTTTGACAGCTCTGGTGTCATCAATAAACCTGTATCCCGAATTGCACCAAATTGCGATGCTATTGAACAAGCATATAATCCAAAATATAATATTCTTTTTGAACTACCTGTATCTCGAAAACCAAGCCGTAGCGGACCCATGTACATATGAAATTTGTATCTTAAAATTAGTCAAAGAATCACCCTTTAAAGTTTGTACAAGTACTTATGCAACACCCTGTATTCATAGATACTTTGATTTGCAATTTGCAAATCTGTCAAACTAGGTAATGCTGTTTTTTTTTATTTACTTTCAAATATGGTGTTATGTAATTGTAATCAAATTAAATGTTTGGGGATGATATTTACGAGTTTTATTTTTTTATATAGAGAAACTGTTATTCAGTTTTTAAGGATCAATCTGAAGCAGACGATTGTACTTGTTAAAACATGAAAAAAGTTATTGTCGTGATACTTTTAACACCCTGTTGGTGGGTTTTTAAAGCTTTTTACGAAACGTGTTAACAATACAATCTACATAAATCGTTAGTTTTTTAAAGTTTTATGATCATTGCACAAAAACCAATATTAGGGAGACTGTAAGTTTTTTTTCAATTCGGCGTTGCAGAATTTGAACCTAATTGTGATAATTGTGTTATTTTACTAGTATAGATATTTTTGAGTAAATTAATTCGGTTATAATCGATGAGTAGAATCTTTGGAGTAAAATACATTTCACAAAAACCCTGAACCATATTTCTCAATAGATTTAAATTTTCATTAAAAACAGATTAAAAATTCTAATTTTTTACATCCTGCATTTCGAAACCGTATTTTTTTAAATAATTATTGTCATGCTGGAAATTTCAAACCTTATTTACTTCAGCAACTTGTAAAAAGCACAGCCTTTTTAATATTAACATTTCTTAAAATCGATATTACGCGATAACGATGACTTTCTATCAATATCACAGAAGGATACATTTATTACGTATATAATTTGTTAGATTTTACATCTCCGAATTGAAACACACGCAAAAAATGTGCATAAAAAAGTTAGGGTAGCATTTCACGCCTGTATGCCCCTTTAATTTACCCGCCTCTGATATTTGAGTTGAAGTTGAATCTGCTGTTTGAGTTTGATCCTTAAAACTGAATCAGGTAATAACCGGAAGTCCTATCTATAACGCCAAATTTCGTTAATTTAAATATAACTTTTTGATGCATCCTTATATCCGAAATTTAAAATTAAATGACTAAAATAATATTATTTTAGTCATTTAAAATTATTGTCTAAAACATTTAATAAACCAGCCCTGTATATTTATACTATTATAGTAATTTCTTTTATTTTCGTCCATACACATTAATCTTTGCGTAGATAGGTATACGTATACCATATAATTTTAAACAAAAAACACTGCTGCACAGTAGTACATATATGATACCTATAATATAAAAACAAACTCCCACCTCGTAGGGGAAAGTATACTCGTCCTTGTCTAACATTGCCCATATGATTATTTTATTTCAACACAATACATATAACGCCATCTACAATGTCCATGGTTGCATGTTTTTCTAATAGATGTAGCTCGTGTCGAGACAGTTTCAATTTTTGTTTTACTTCCCATATACGCTGACTATCTATTGTGTAGATTAATCTTTGCTTAAAGATAAAGATTTGGTGCAAGTATAATAATGCTTCAGTCATTGTCTTTATAAATATATAAAGACAACGAGCGATAAACTGCCAAATACTAAAAAGCATTTTGATGTTATAATTCTCACACGTCAATCACATGCGTACCAAGACCTTAGATTAGGAAAGAGGGGATACCGCACGGTCGTATATCTGAATGCATGGCAGTAATACGCATTTTAATGCGGCGGCCATTTTTTATGTGCCAAACAAACAGAAAACTACGTGTGCATTTTTGATGATTTTATTTGTGAAACTTGGGAATTTAAATTTATTTTGTATATTAATAAACTGGTACCTTGTGTGGCTTTTGGATGCCCAAGTCGAGGTGAACAAAAGGAGTCCGGAATTTCAATTCATAGGTAAATGAATGATGTATGAAGTCGCTTGTAGTTTTTATTAATTTTTAGTAATTAGGATTAATCTTTAGGCTGTTATCTTTTAGTATGTAGTATAACAGGTTTCAGATTACCTAATTGTTATAACTTTGTTTAGCTTTGCCCATAAATAAAGTACTGATGTCGGTGTCAATATAGTTTTATTGTACATTTAATATATAGTCATTAATATGATACTGTTATTTATCGAAATTGGAATCCTAGCCCTAAGGAGGAAAAGTAACTACAAGCAGATTTTCTTATTCGAAACGTTCCAGGTTAGTCCTGCATTATGCGTTTGTAATATAATTTTAGGATAGGTTAGTTTTGAGAAAATTAACATAACTAAACTAAGGTACAAAAAACATTCTACTATGGAACTAAACTAACTTTAAGCTAACCCTAAATTGATCCTTAACCAAACCGATGATACATGTCTGTACCATGAACCAAACCCAGTTAGTTTACATCATTATTATTCTCAATTAAATTCACCAGAGAGCTTAATCTAAAATAATATTACAATCGTATAATGTAGGTAGGTTAGTTAAGTCATTGTCTTTATAAAGACAATGCCTCAGCATAGCTGAACTGGACGTAAATTCTAGTTATATTGATAACAATGTTATTTAAAAACACTGGACCAGAACAGCAAGCACATCAACAAAATTAAAGTGATTATTATTGGATTTATCAGTTTAAATAAAATATGTAAATATCAAGAGGAAACGAGTTTTATAAATTAAATAAAAATATTTATTGAGAGAACTCTCACAAATAATAAACTTATGGTACTATATAGCTAATGTCTCTTTCCTCGTTTTCTCAATCCTTTCTTTGGTCCCTTGACAAAACACCAATCCACCTGGACTTTTTGACCCAATAACAAAGAATCATTTAAGGCTTCCCTAGCTGTAGCTGCTTCCTCGTATGTGCTATATTCAACCAGCGCATATCCTTTAAGAAAACCAGTACGTCTGTCCAAATTTAATCCTATACTTTTGATTACGCCGAATTCTGAAAACTTTTCCGTAACATCATCTTCTGTAGCCTCCTCGTGTACAGAAGTCACAAAAAGAATCCAACCTTAAAACAGTAATCATATACCATTAATAAATAATATATTTAGAATTGGCACTGATAATTACCTTCAACAGATTTTTGAGGTCCTGGTTCGTCTCCATGCTCACCACCATCTATCGATTCATACCCGCGAACTTTCTCATGTTCACGCGACTCCCCTGGGCCGAACCCTCTGCCTTTGCGTCGCACAACTTTATCTTTCAGTCTCAGTACACTTTGGTCTCCCTCGTCTTCTACATCAATATCAACAGAGTCGTTAATATCCAATACATCGGCCATTTTCACTTGCAATTAACGGTAAAGTTAGCTCGACGTTATGTAGGTATATTGTATTAATTTAAATTATTAAATACTGTATTTCTTTTTGATGCGAATAACTGTTATTTGAAATTGTCCATACAAAACACAACTATATATTTGTGAGGAACTAATGTCCACAACATAGAATAATGTTTATATACTGAAAGTCCACAACACACTATTATGTGATAATGTCAAACATAACCATATAATAATGTTTATAAAAAGAACATAACCCTCTTTCTCTTCTTCTTCTTCGGTTTTTGGCCTTCTACTAATGTAATCACAGATAATATCAGAATCAGATATATGCGCATTAGGGATGTCAATTTTTTGGAAAACCGGTTTTTTCAATAACCGGGTATTTTATTATCGGTTTTAACTGCCCAGTTATAACTGATATAAAAAACCGGTTATTTCGGTTAACTGGTGGTTCGGTTATTTTTTTCAATATTTATATTAATTACCAAAATAGATACACAATTTATATTAAAATGTAGGTTAGGATAGACATAGGTGCATGCCAAACAGCAAGAAGCCATATAAAAGAAGTGCGTAGCATACTGCGCAACTGTAGTGACGAGAAGTTTGTACTATCGAATAAAGACTGTCGAATTGGCATATTATTAGTAAATCAATTTATTTCATCTGACAATAATTGCGTGTTTTTTACCGGTTAAGTATTTGTATTGGGTGTAAATCGGTTATCCGGTTATAACTGGAGGCAAAAATAATGCGCCCAGGGCATCTAGTGTTGGCAATAGGATATAATGGAGTTGTTACTTCTTGTCCGGCCATCGTTTGTGAACTGTGTATATGCATATTGCCTGTTCACGCTAGATGTCGCCAAAAACATCTCTCTCTCAATAATTATTAAAATTCTGTTTCGTTATGCAGGTCATATATTTTTGATTATATATAACTTGTCGGGAAAGTTTTGGGGTGACACAACCGATTTTTAGCCATATCATATATGTAATATATACAGGGTGAACTATCACTCAGTACAAAAATTTTAACCACATGCTCAGGAAAGCATGAAAAACCATAAAAAATTTGTTTCGGAATTTTTATTCGATATGTTTACAAAATGGGGCAAATACACGTTTTTCCCTGGTAAATCGGCGCCTATAACAATTATTTTTAACGATGGCTTCCAACCTACCTAACAGCTATAGGCGGCGTTGCCAATTGTAGAGAGGTGAAAATGAACATTTTTGTAAATAATAATTATTATAATACCTTATAAATAAATCCAAAAATCCGCAAAGGCACCAATACAATCCCTAACAATAAATGATGGTACTAAGTCCGGTCCAGCTGTTAGCCCAGCCTTAATCTTTCCGCGACTGTCAAAAATATCATCCCTCGTTATGCATTCGATGTCTTAATTAATTTTCTCAACCTAGCGTATTCGATGTAATAACCATGATCCTGTGTTTTCTTATACTTCCTTAAACAATTTTCTTTTCGTTTAATATTAGAAATTATATCAGATGTAAACCAGGTAGGAAACGATCCCGCATGATGCTGAAATCTAGGTACATACAGGTCAAACAGTGAATATAATTTTTCATAGAAGTATTCCACCGCGATATCAACTTCTTGGCACTGTTTCAAGTGCGACCAATCCGCTGCGAGTATAGAGTCATACAACAAGATATAATTAGCTTTTTTAAAGTTATAAGATTTTCAAGTAGGATTTAATGGAAAAATTGTATGAGCCTCGGAGACAGGAATATGCAATTTAACATACAAGGCAGGGTGATGGCGATCGTCAAAAACAACATTACCGTGAATAGATGCGCTGCAAGAGTCATTATAGCATAGACACGGCCGTCTTCGATTCAAATTTTCAAATGCAAAATTTTATAGGGATTCTAACGAAATTACACTGGTCTGATGCGAAGTATCAAATCTAAAATTATTTTTTCTACTTCACTTTTTAGTTAGGGCACGTGCCCACTTGCCCTTATGGACCGCAACGACCGCCACTGGTTATGAAGAGGCTCTGTACCACCCTATATACATAGAGCTTAAATTGTTATATGCAAAATACTCTATAGGCCTGGCTGATGGAAGTGTGACGACTACGTTATATATATATTTTTTATTTTAATATAACTAGCTTATTTTCCAAGAAAGTTTCATGCTTGGACAGTTTAAATTTAAGTCACTTTGATGTGTTAATATGTGGGTTCACATAATAATTAAGCGATCGATGCTTTTTAAAAGATACAAGATTGTGGGTTGAGCGCATACTCGGCATATCAGCTTTGTTTGAAAGGCCAATACATCATTTGTAAGACTTTCAATAATAAAAAGTTTTTGACGTGTTAAGCGACAATGATCAACCAGAGGAGTATCGAGGACTTTTCATTGGACGCATTGTTAGATATTATCTTCAAATCAACATGCTAAAAAATTCACAGCATACACCGTATCCCACTGGGAACTAAATTATTCTATATTTCGATTTATTTTTACCCCCTTTTTCCACTCTTTACAAACGCCTTTGTAAAAAAATATTTTATGATACATTTCATAAGTTATATTCTATCAAAACTATAAATCACTAGTCTATGTTTAGGAAATATGTTTTAAGGTTTTAACCTCTTTTGCACTCATATCGAACGCCTAGGTGAGCTATTTTTTATGTTAAATGAAAAATTATTCATTATTTCGGATATGTGTAGGATCTATAAATTTTTGAACCCTTTGGTAAACCTCTTGGCTACGCTCAATATTTTCCAAAAGTTAATCAGCACCTAGAAATATCCTGAAGTATTTTTGTACCAAATTTGTTAAAAATCTGTTAAGTGAGTTTTGAGTTATCGTGGATACAGATTTTTCTGACCCTTTATTAGAATTTTCATAAACGCCTATGGTACAGATTTTTTTTGTCGTGTATGTTTAACTCTAATTCAACTACTTAAAAGGCTAAATATATCATTTTTACAGTCTAATTTTGTTGACCCTTTTTCTACTATTTATGTGCGCCTATGCAAATAAACTGTTGCCCTCCAGGCACGAATAGCTCTCCATATTTAAGTGTAAACTAATAATTTTATGACCTTTTTGTTATTTATCTAAAATTTATATATATTTTTTTTGTTTTAGACATCAGCTATTTTTTTAAGTAGCGGGTTTTGTTCCTTTTTCTTCTCTTTGGAGGCACTATTTATACGTACATATTTTATATCTCAGATCTTCTACGCCAAGTTCTTGTACGCAAAATAGTTGATTTTTTTATTATAAACTTTATTTTGCCTCCTTTTCTACTATTTCGAATGCCTATGTAAACAAAATAATTGTTAAGCTGCATCTTGTAGGTTATCTTATATCAAAGCTGTATATAATTAGCCAATTTTTCTGTTATATTTGGAATTTTTTTTTTCGTTTTTGACCTCTTTTTACACTATTTTCGAACGCCTGTGTGAACCAGTTCATTTATGTAACATTTTTTAGGTTATATTCTATTACTATGAAAAATCATTCCGTATTTCGAATAAGTTTAGGAAGTATATATTTTTTTATTTTGACCCCTTTTACACTATTTACGAACGCCTATGAAGTTATTTATAACACATTTTATAGGTTATATTCTATCAAAGCTATAAATAACTAGTCAATATTTCTGCGATTTTTAAGAAATACGTTTTTTTCTAACCTTTTTACCCCCATTTTACACTTTATTCGTATGTCAATGTGGTCTAATTGTTTAGGTTAAATATTTTAGGTTATATTTAATTAAACGCACAAAAAATTAATCAACATTTCAGAAACAGTAGGGGTTCTGCGCATAACGTTGTTGACACGCGATGTAATATGTAATTGATTTGCGCAGAATAGAGACTGTTTCTGACGATTTCAGAAGCCTGTGAAAACAAACCTAGTTACCTAAAAAATGAAGCGCAAATTAGCTAATGATAATGTTCATGAAGGGCTTTTTCGTGACGTCATCATAGTGAAACCGGCAATAACCGGAGTCGCGTGAATGCAAAAAGTTAAACCGTTTATAATCGGTCATGGCGTGAATTCGACTTATATTTTAGTTTTCAGGAAATTGTGAACTGTCAAATATCTTGTGTATGTCAATGTAACTTATGCACAAGTTAGTTGTTATTTTTTACTAAGATTTCGTTAATAATAAAATAAATTCCAAAAATATTTATCAGATTATAATGAAGGTTTATACCGTAAGATTATTAACCGTATTTTTTTTTTGTTTGTGATTTGTTTGTGATGAAGGTGAACGGCGGAATTAGCGTAACTTTAAGAATAAATTTGAAGCATTCATTATCGTTTTCACAACATTTTTCGGTATAGGTTGTAGGCCTACATATTATTATAGTGATGAGTGATGAGCGAGAAATTTCTGTTGTAAAACATGAACGAATCATGTGAAATAATAATAATAATTTTAGATCTACAGGAAAACTATTGCATAAGAAACGGAGATTGGTGATGATAAAATGAAGTTCAGTGATTAAGTGCGTAAATAAAGTGAAGTTAACGTTGGCATCTTCGAACATTTGGTTTTTCGCTACGCGAGAAGTCGCTGTTATAAAAATTTCCGATTTGAGTAAAATAATAATAAATAAATCTTTATGGTGCCATTAGGTAATACATCAAAATTACATTAGCTTCGTCAGTATAAATTAAAATAAATTAATAACCAAATACCAATGTAACTAACAACAAATCGGACATTTTAGTGTGTTTGCGCCTTTTGTTATTAGCGTAGTTGTTCAATATGCGAAAATATCCTTTTAGCAGTTTTTGTGGATTTGCCCCTTTTTGTAAACATCGAATTCCGAAACAACTTTTTTATAGTTTTTCATGCTTCTCTGAGCACGGGGTTAAAATTTCTGTACTGAGTGATAGTTCACCCTGTATATAGTCAATTTTTTCCTCGCCACCCCAGACATTTCCTTCTTTTTCAAGAAATGCCGAATGAAGATATAAAGTAAAAATGCTTTATTTTACTCTCACTTTTAAAATAAATTATCAACTACCAGTTTAACTGAAAAAATATAACAACATTTTTTAAATCTGGCTCTGGCGTCCTTTAGGACGTTATCTTATTGCGATTTTATGAAGGAATTACCGTGTGAAATGCGCCTGCGTGGAATATGAGGACCAATATTTGGCTTCAAAAACATCAAAGTGCTGACGCGAAGTTTGTTAAACTGTGAACAAGTGTTTAAACATGTTATTGGCAGTTCTTTGGATTCGATATTGTTATTATTATTTAAAATATTCCCTAAAGTACCTACTATGATTTGTTGATTTTTGAAACAATTAAAAATGTCAGCGTTTTCAAAAACATAATTTTCATATTTACATTCAGGAGAGATAATTAAATAAATTAAAACATCGTTTTATTCAACCACAAGGTTTCTGCATCTGACTCAATTCCATTCCAATTACCGTGGAACAAAACTTTTACATCATTGATTTACACAAACTGTTTGGTATGGTTTTCTAGTTTAGCGGATAATTATTTAAACTTAATTTAAACTCAACCGCAATGATGGAGAGAAGATGGAATTACATGTCGATTCATTTACATATGGGTATGGGTTGGGTTTTTGTGAAATGTGAGTAAAGAATGGGAAATGGTAGCCGCAATCATGGGTAAGTTTGGTGACTGTTGTAGACAGAATCTAATTGAAAAATATTGGCGATGGACGCTTGTATGTACTCCAATTACAATATAATTAACGAGTCTATCGCGTTGTATGTTTCAGTCATTCATGTTTAGGAATTTTTTACTTTGAGAGAAAAACTACAAAATTTAGGTACCAAGTTGTCTGTCTTTGTCGTAACAAAGGTTCCATCTTTTCTGCAAAGGGTTTTGCTAGCAGTTGGGGAAGGTGTGCAAGTGGACGCTATTTATACTGACTTCACCAAGGCTTTTGATAGGTTGGACCACTCCATAATTAAGCACAAAATGGCTTGCATCGATTTCTGCGAGGACTTGATTTCCTTTTTTCGTCATACTTAAGTGATAGGCTACAGTACGTCGAGTATAATGGCTACGAGTCTAATATGTTAGTTGTGAAATTGATATTTATATTTTAAGTTCGGAACAGTATTCTATTCAGACTTGATAGTATTTTGGACTTATGAAATTATTGCTTCGGAATTTCTCTGTGACTGTAACTCGAAAGAGATATTTAGTTTAATGTTTTATTAAAATAATTTTATGTCTTATGCATATTATGTTATCCATTTAAAAATTGATAGACAATATGCAAAACTATGTCATTTTGATTTTGGCAAACAGATATTCCTCTTTAAACTTAATTTATACAGGGTGGACAAATTTTGATATTCATTATGTTTATGTACATAATTTAATTTATATTATTTACTTATTCCAACATATAATTTATGATTTTATTTCTCTGTTCTTCTTTTGAACATTTGAATTTTCAGAATTATTTTTCAGATTTAACTGTAAACAAGGTAATCTGAATTTGTATTCAGATTTCCTTATATTGATTTTGTAATTTTTATGCTGTTGATATAAATTGCAAGTATTTATATTTCATTAACTAGTAGTAGTAGTAAGTCATTTTAGTACTTATTTGAGTTTCTTTTATGAAACTGATTTGTCTGGAATCTAAATTATTAAATTAATGATAGTTTATCTATTCATCTAATGAGTAATATTAATCATAATATTTCTTATTTTCTAAATGCAAATAGAACCAAATTCTTTTAACTTTGAAACTTTGAAACTACCCCCGTATTCCCAGTTTTTTGGATTCTTTCATTTCTTATGGATTCTTTCATTTTTTTTTCTAATAGTCTTCTTCTGAGAAATAATTTGAGCCTAGTGAGAATGCCTGACCGCAACCTGAAAGACGTCCCGCTTTGAATAAAGCCGCGCTACTTCTGAATTTCGGTTAGATATACACCAGAGACTTGCCTCGTGTTGTCGTTCCACAAATTAAAACGCCCCGCAATAATTTACTTTTATTGGAATATATGGTATCTTTTTTAGACCACAGCGCACCCACAGTCATTTTTTTTTGGGTACCACAGCTCCTGAAAGAGTTATGCAACTTTCTTTTTATAAAAAAAGTTCTAGACGCTCAAAAATTCGTGATTGAAAAGATGTTGTCAAAATCAATTACAAGTTAAGCTTAATTTCTGCTTAAATAACACCTAATCCAAGTAGACCAGGGTCGATAATTTTAAAAATGGTAAAACGTGAAAAAAAATTATAGTAGGATGACACCCATTGGAAAAGGTAGAGAATATAACAAAAATGAAAGGAAAAATAATTTACGGGCGATCGGAGGTCGGAAAGGGTAAAAAATGGTTAATCTCGATTTCCGGTAAAACTGCAAGTCCTATTAAAAAAAGTTAAATAGCAAAGAAAATTAAGGTGCTTTTTTGATATTAAGTCAAAATTTTGTGAAAAAATTAAATTTTTTGCAAAAGATAAAAATAAAAAACCAAAAACTCTGTTATTCGAATTTTTCACATAAATTTTGAGGTTATGTGAAAAAAGTGTCGATACAAAAGTTGTAGATCTTTTTATTATCTACAACTTTGCTATTTAACTTTTTTTCATAGGACTTGCAGTTTTACCGGAAATCGAGATTAACCGTTTTTTACCCTTAAAAACTCACCCTCTCCCCCTTCCCGACCTCAGGTCGCCCGTAATTTATTTTTCCTTTCATTTTTGTAATATTCTCTACCTTTTCCAATGGGTTTCATCCTACTATAATTTTTTTTGGTCTCAAAAATTATCGATCCTGGTCTAAAGACCAACGACTGAGCTATCGGAGCTAAAAACGACTGCACTTAGGAAGTACGGCACTTCAGTAATCATAGGTGCATTCTAAGTTTCACTGTGTTCTAAGACATGTCAGTAGAAACAACATTTATTTGTCACACTGACTGATGGGAAACTTATTTCGTTTCAAAGTGTAGTATCAAATTAAAAAAAAACATACAAAAAATAACACACCCGATCTCAGAAGAACAGTTCTCACCGATTTATATTTACATAATTTTCATATTAAAAAATTGTGTTTTTTAGGCGGTTGAAGTTCTGCTACAAAAGACTGACTCATCTTTTAGATCGATTCCGAAGAGACTCTATTTAAGTATCAAATCTCTTAAATTGATTGAAAACAAAATACCGCCATTGTTAAAAGTGCCGTTCGTAATTGAACATGATTAGTATGAAATTGATAATTTCGTAACTTAGACACTCGATATTTAAAGAAAAAAAAATGGAGATTCAATACAAAGCGGTATCTAGTTATTTTGCAAATCTATTATTTTCTTCAAAAGGTTTTTAAAAGGAAGAACAATTTAAATATCTGCCTACCTGCATAAACATTACACAAATCTGAACAAAAAGTGTTGCGTGTTATTTCATCTTCCTTTCTTGTATAAAGTGGAAAATAATTTTAATAACGACGGACGGTAGGTAAGCAATTATTTTAGGTACTTGGACACAGTTAATTTTGCGGTTATATTGATGATGAGTAGCTATAGCTAGTGAGGGGTGTGATATATTGACACATAAACTCAAATACAACAAAAACCACCATACAGGGTGAGTCACGAGGAACTATACATACTTCTACCATAAGTAGAGGCACGTTAGGGGATTATCAAATGACTATTAAAAAATGTCTCCGTGTTTTGATTATTAATATACAGGGTGAATTATGGATCTTCACCAAAACAATGTTTCGTCTTATCTTTTCAATGATTAAGTCGATTTATCTCATTTTTTTTATAAAAGTGTGTATTCGTGCCTGGCAACTAACTGACATATTCATAATTCAGGTCCGTCTTCGAGAAAATTTGCGGGACTGCTTCATATTCAACATTTCACCCTGTATATGATTTTTCAAAAATCTTATATAATTTTTTCAGAGGGCATAAATAGACAGTTAGACCTGGGTATTTGAATTTTTTGTTACACTCACCTCACATTTGCAATAAAAGAATCATTTTAGAGCCAAATTGAAAATTGGCAATAATGAAGTATCTTACTGTATAATAATGTTTAGTTACTAAAAAGAAATCTTCAAAATAGACAGAAACGACACACACTGTGCTCCAGTATGGTAAATACCATAATTTGAATTGATTTACAGGGCCGGATTTAAAAATTTAGCATATCTGGTTCATCCCAATAGTTCACCTTGTATGTAACTTTTTCCCCGGTAATAGACAGAAATAGTTTTCTTATTTGTTTGAGGAAAACACATGTGTCTAATTATTTTAATCGGAATGAAATGAACAAGCTAGGGAAATGTTTATTCATAAATTAAGAAATAAAATAAAAAACAATAACCAAACAATAAAACAGTTTTAACAATGTGGAACAAAGTAAAAAACAATTTATCAAACATTACGATTAAAAACACAACAGCTCATTAACGCAGAATTATTCACTGTTGCAATGTTATCAGAAATGACCCACTGACAATCAGAAAGTCCATTACACATTTAAACATTCGTCAAGAAAAGTGTATTAAGGCAGATGGATTTCATTTTGAACATCTTTTATAATCGTAATGTTTATTAAATTGTTTTTTACTTTGTTCCACATTGTTAAAACTGTTTTATTGTTTGGTTATTGTTTTGTTATTGTTTTTTATTTTATTTCTTAATTTATGAATAAACATTTCCCTGACTTGTTTATTATTATTATTGGGATGAACCAGATTTGCCAGATTTTTAAATCCGACCCTGTAAATCAATTCAAATTATGGTATTTACCATACTGGAGCACAGTGTGTGTCGTTTCTGTCTATTTTGAAGATTTATTTTTAATAACTAAATATTATTATACAGTAAGATACTTCATTATTGCTAATTTTTTTAATTTGGCTCTAAAATGAATCTTTAATTGGAAATGTGAGGTGAGTGTAACAAAAAATTCAAATACCCAGGTCTAACTGTCTATTTATGCCCTCTGAAAAAATTATATCAGATTTTTGAAAAATCATATACAGGGTGAAGTGTTGAATATGAAGCAGTCCCACAAATTTTCTCGAAGACGGAATTGGAAATGTGAGGTGAGTGTAACAAAAAATTCAAATACCCAGCTCTAACTGTCTATTTATGCCATCTGAAAAAATTATATCAGATTTTTGAAAAATCATATACAGGGTGAAGTGTTGAATATGAAGCAGTCCCACAAATTTTCTAGAAGACGGACCTGGATTTTCTCAATTCTGAATATGTCAGTTAGTTGCCAGGCACCAATACACACTTTTTTAAAAAAAAGAGATAAATCGACTTAATCATTGAAAAGATATGACGAAACATTGTTTTGTTGAAGATCCATAATTCACCCTGTATATTAATAATGAAAACAAGGAGACAGTTTTTAATGGTCATTTGATGATCCCCTAATGTGCCTCTACTCATGGCAGAAGTATGTACAGTTCCTCGTGAGTCACCCTGTATATCCAACCAGGGATAGACTGTTTTTACAGCATAACAAGGATCCCACTAACGAATGTTGTCTTTCGCAATAAAGTGATTCGCTTAATAAAGAAAACAGCACATGAATATTTTAAAAATAAAATCAGCAACTCTAATAGCTCCAAAGACTTTTGCAAGGTAATTAATGAATTTGCTGGACCACCAAAAAGGGAGGAAGTTACATCGCAAATATATGTCATCGAGAGGATCGTGATACACAATCACTAGAGGTAATAGCGGTTAAGTCTGATGTCCAATCCAAACAGATAACGTTTGCCGATGCTGATCGCTTTCTACCTTCAATAGATGCTGTTGCTTGCAGAGTGTGTGTCTCTGATGTGTCTATGTTGAGTTTTTCTGTGAATATGTGCCATGTGCCGCCTGGCGCTGCCTGTGATCAATATGTACAGGGTGGCCCAAATTAGGCGTTTTGTTATGGGAACTCATTTTCCTGTCGAAGATGGAATAAAATTAACCAAGGACCTCCAGGGTAAAATTTTATGAAAAGCTCACTCGGTCAAACGGAAGTTGACTATCTGTAAGGGTTAAGCCGCTAGGTGGTGTTTCTCAATTTTGGTCGATTTCTTTTATGGCTTATAACGTTGTTGTTATTTGAGATAATTGATTTCTGCAAAGACTTTCTCATAGCACTTTTCAACGTAGAATAAGATGTAGTAACCTGTTTTATTACATTTAGTTTTCTTTTCTTGAGCCTTATTTCTTCAATATTTAGATTTGAAAACTAATCAAATCTAAATGTTTTATTACAGGGCCATTCTTAAAGGTACTGTAACGATAATACATTTTTTCCATACATCCTGTATAATTTTGGATTTTTTCTATCTACAACCCCTTTTCTAATAACTAGATTAATAGTAGAAACTTAATTATTTTCAGACCTTATTAACTGATAAATATTCATAAGAAGACGCTGGCTTTGCACACGTAAATCTTTATGCTTAAATTCCCAACCCGATTCTGCTGACTCTGTTACCTCGTCTTCAACATTTGGTTCTATATCAAATCCAAAAAGCCATTTTAAAAATATTTGTAAAAACAAATATTATATTATATCTATACTTACACTATTATTCTTGAAAGTTTTCTTGAACCTTATTATTTAATTTTTTTCCAAGTCGATTTTCCTGGGAATGAGGTTCATATAAAACTAGTTTTTTGAAATAATATTTATTTCATGTCATATCCTTCGTACAACGTTTCGACAATATTACGTTGTCTTCTTCAGGCAACAGAATCTTCTTTTTTTTTTTAAATTTTTAAAAAATATTAAATATTTCACAAACATAAAACAAAAACATGTATTCAACAAAACTTTTTAAAAACACAGGTAACCAACAAAACAATTCACGAGCTTTACAATTAAATAATACTTTAAAACAGAATAAAAATAATTTAATAACATACCTTACAACATCCTTTCATTTTGATCAAGACATTAATAAGTATCAGAAAATTCAGATCATTTCTGTTTAGTATTGGGCATTGTTTAAAATAATGTTTAAAATGTCTATCAATTATCAAACTATCATCCCACTTTGTTTCAATTTATCAAGTTTTCTTGGGTATTGGGACAAAATCTAAACTCAGTGTTTCTGAATTTTAAATTCTATTGCAACGTTTCGTGCAATATATGCACATCATCAGGCTACAAAAAACACAAAACCTCAATAAAGCAAAAGTTATATAAATAAAAACACTCAACAAAAGGACGATGACCAAACAGACTAACATAACATTTTAAAAAATTAGATTATATTGACACAGAGTCTAATACCTACCATAGAAAATCTGGTCAAATTCCCTAAAAATATTAACATTGTTTTCGAACCTATAACAGCTAAATAGAACAAAATACAATAAAATTAATATTCACAGTGTCAATGAGAGATGGGAATTCTCTCACCACACAGATCATAAAAAAGTAAGTAGATAAAATAGATATCATAAAAAGAACTAAAGTAACTCATAGGCGTAGGTCAACCATTTTGTTATGTTTTAATTAAGTTAGTGTAAATGACACTCAAACCGTTAATGTCTCTCTGATTATTAATGGCATCGGGCTCCTTATTGATGTACACCATTTCCTTGAAGAGTCTCGATCTTTCTTTGTGTTCAATGCCCAATATCACATAGTTTTCAAAATCAAATAAGTGCCCCGTATCACTATGATGTTCAGAAAGAGCGGTACAACTTTTTTTGTAGCGACAGTCTAAACGGTGTTGATTGATACGATCCTTGATATAATTTTTCGTTTGACCAATGTATTTACCTGAACATTGTGTACAAGGTATTTGGTATATAACATCACACATATGTTCCTTCTTTGGTCTGTCTTTAAGTTTACTGAACAAGGATCGTGTCGTTTTCTTGTAATGGACACTAAATCTGACTTTAATATGTTGTTAAGTCTATGGAAAACACCCGGTATATATATCAGTGGTAACCTGATCAATGGTAACATGTTTTGATTGTCATTCTGTACTGCTCTATCTCGGATCCGGTGTTCATTGAAGATCTTGTTCAACAAATTCACAGGATAGCCATTATTTGTTAGGAGACCCTTTAAGATTGTCAGATTGTTTTCTATCAAGGTGGAATGACATAGCCTTTTGACTCTCGTTAACATGGATTTAACCAAACCTATCTTATGTGTGTTTGCATGGTTAGAAAAGTAGTTTAGACATCGCCCCGATGATACAGATTTCATGTACCACTCCGTAACTAAATCACCAGCGTCTCGACGATGAATCATAATATCTAGAAATGGAATCCTGCCCTCACTCTCAAATTCACAAGTAAACTGTAGATCCAGATGGTAATTGTTAAAAACAGTCAAAATGTCATTCAACTGACTGGGATCAACGCACGCCAAAATATCATCAACGTACAATTTGATAAACTGCACCGTACTTTTGAGTTCAGTTAAAACAGTAGCAATCAAATCGGTCATGATCAATTCTGCAAAAACCGGTGAAGAGGGAGACCCCATAGGTGCGCCTCTGATTTGTTTGTAGTAATTACCCTCATATACGCAATAACTTGCATCAAAGATGAAATCGACCAACTTGAGAAAGCTGGCTAGAGATAACTGTGTATGAGTCTCTATGACCGCCCAACGTCTTTTTATAGAATCAATAACTAAAGACTTAGGAACATTTGTGAAAAGAGACGAAACGTCAATTTTGTGTTAGTCAGCCTAGACGTTTCGTCTCTTTTCACAAATGTTCCTAAGTCTTTAGTTATTGATTCTATAAAAAGACGTTGGGCGGTCATAGAGACTCATACACAGTTATCTCTAGCCAGCTTTCTCAAGTTGGTCGATTTCATCTTTGATGCAAGTTATTGCGTATATGAGGGTAATTACTACAAACAAATCAGAGGCGCACCTATGGGGTCTCCCTCTTCACCGGTTTTTGCAGAATTGATCATGACCGATTTGATTGCTACTGTTTTAACTGAACTCAAAAGTACGGTGCAGTTTATCAAATTGTACGTTGATGATATTTTGGCGTGCGTTGATCCCAGTCAGTTGAATGACATTTTGACTGTTTTTAACAATTACCATCTGGATCTACAGTTTACTTGTGAATTTGAGAGTGAGGGCAGGATTCCATTTCTAGATATTATGATTCATCGTCGAGACGCTGGTGATTTAGTTACGGAGTGGTACATGAAATCTGTATCATCGGGGCGATGTCTAAACTACTTTTCTAACCATGCAAACACACATAAGATAGGTTTGGTTAAATCCATGTTAACGAGAGTCAAAAGGCTATGTCATTCCACCTTGATAGAAAACAATCTGACAATCTTAAAGGGTCTCCTAACAAATAATGGCTATCCTGTGAATTTGTTGAACAAGATCTTCAATGAACACCGGATCCGAGATAGAGCAGTACAGAATGACAATCAAAACATGTTACCATTGATCAGGTTACCACTGATATATATACCGGGTGTTTTCCATAGACTTAACAACATATTAAAGTCAGATTTAGTGTCCATTGCCCCGTATTACAAGAAAACGACACGATCCTTGTTCAGTAAACTTAAAGACAGACCAAAGAAGGAACATATGTGTGATGTTATATACCAAATACCTTGTACACAATGTTCAGGTAAATACATTGGTCAAACGAAAAATTATATCAAGGATCGTATCAATCAACACCGTTTAGACTGTCGCTACAAAAAAAGTTGTACCGCTCTTTCTGAACATCATAGTGATACGGGGCACTTATTTGATTTTGAAAACTATGTGATATTGGGCATTGAACACAAAGAAAGATCGAGACTCTTCAAGGAAATGGTGTACATCAATAAGGAGCCCGATGCCATTAATAATCAGAGAGACATTAACGGTTTGAGTGTCATTTACACTAACTTAATTAAAACATAACAAAATGGTTGACCTACGCCTATGAGTTACTTTAGTTCTTTTTATGATATCTATTTTATCTACTTACTTTTTTATGATCTGTGTGGTGAGAGAATTCCCATCTCTCATTGACACTGTGAATATTAATTTTATTGTATTTTGTTCTATTTAGCTGTTATAGGTTCGAAAACAATGTTAATATTTTTAGGGAATTTGACCAGATTTTCTATGGTAGGTATTAGACTCTGTGTCAATATAATCTAATTTTTTAAAATGTTATGTTAGTCTGTTTGGTCATCGTCCTTTTGTTGAGTGTTTTTATTTATATAACTTTTGCTTTATTGAGGTTTTGTGTTTTTTGTAGCCTGATGATGTGCATATATTGCACGAAACGTTGCAATAGAATTTAAAATTCAGAAACACTGAGTTTAGATTTTGTCCCAATACCCAAGAAAACTTGATAAATTAAAATGTCTATCACTACAATTAAAAAAATATATATGAAGTAAAATAAAAAGTATACAATCACACACCGATAGGAAAGTTCCGACTGCGATTCCAACTCATACAAGGGATGTTAAAAAGATTCATAATGAATATGTGGGATTCGTTATATTATATTACTATAAATATTACTCAAAAATTGGATGTCAGATCTGTCATTTATGCTATTCATATTCTTTTTTATGTGAATCATCTCTAAAATTTCTCTCTTCTTTGTGTTGGTTTCTTTAACTAGAATATCAGTGGACTCAAAATTAAATTCGTGGTTATGTTCTTCGATATGTTTTTTTAAGGCAGTATTTCCACTATTAGGATTTCTGTGGCAGTTTAACCTTTTTACAAGACGTTGTTTTGTTTGTCCTATATACACGCCATCGCAATTTTTACATGGTATTTGGTATACTACATGGGTGTTGTTCATTTTTGGGATTTTAGTTTTGAGTTTTGTGTAAATTTGTGTTTTTAAATTGTTATTATTTTCGTGACAAACCTCGATGTTGTATTTTCTTAACTTTCTTTCGATGTTTTCTGAGAGATCCCTAACATATGGTAGTGATGTATACCGTTTTGATTGGTCAAATTGTGTATTCGTTTCTTAACAATTTTATCTATTAGAATTTTCGGGTAGTTGTTTTTTAATAGTGCATTTTTTGCTTTTGTAATAGAGTCTATTCGATATTCCGGGCCGTTAGCTTGATAGCTCTATCAGCGAGTCCAATAACTACACTTTTTTTATGGCTAAGAGGATAACTAGAATTATAATGTGTATATCTTTGAGACCAAGTGGGTTTCGTGTACCATTTTGTTCTGATCGTATTACCTACTTTTATTAAAGTGGTATCCAGAAAATTCAGTTCATTGTTATTTTCCAGTTCGATTGTGAATTGTAACTTGGGGTGATAAGTATTGAAAGCGTCTTTTATGTTTTCAATATATTTCGTTGAAACTAAAACAATACAATCATCAACGTACCTATAGAAGAAGACTGGTTTAGAATGTAAATCGTTCAGAACATTCACTTCCAAATCTTCCATGACCATTTGGGCAACTACACTTGATATGGAAGCGCCCATCGCAACTCCATTAATTTGTTTATAAAAAGTGTTTTCGAATTGAAAATATGTGGTAGAGAGTGTGAATTCTAATGCTCTTTTAAATTCCTCAAAAGGTATGTCAGTGTGTTGTCTTATCATTCCACTTCTTTTCTATTATTTGAATGGCTAGATCGACGGGGATGTTAGTATATACTTACACTTGTCACAAAATAATTCCTGCTCAAAACGAAAGCAAACGTGTTCCGCTCGTGTCACTGGTATACTGCCTTATAAAAAAAAACTCACTGTATATATATAACTACATTGCAACCTATATGTCGTATACCGGCGGTGTCTGATACAATGACTGCAAAAAGTTTCATCCACTTGAGGTTTTATTAAAAATTATTATGTAATTTGATAGATCTACTTTCATTTTATTAATCTAAAAAAAACTATTAAACAGATCATGGTTACAATATTCTGCCAGCATGTTTTACTGTTGGACACAAATTTTCTTAAATATTCTTGAAATAAAGGTCGATCGCCACACAATAAATTTTAATAAATATCTCCAACAAATTACATTTGTCACCATACATGTTTCGCAGCTCCGGGGTGCATCATCAGTGGTTATAAGAGATTCTTACGAAAAGCTATGTTATTTAATTTTGTTAGTACATATTATTTTTGGGAAATTTATTTATCAACTCATTGTGTGAAAAAATTCCGAAGTCATAAAAAATTGTTAAATTAAGTTTTGTTGCGTTAAAATTAAAAATCAAAACTCACATCATTTCTAATGTAAGTTTTATAATACTTTTTCTTTTTATAAATCATTGAAAATTAAATTCTTTTTCGATTATAGTATAAGTATGTACTTAATTGATTGAACTTTCACACAACAATTTTTTATTTTTTATCACTTCGAAATTTTTTCACACAATGAGTTTATAAATAAATTTCCCAAAAATAATGTCCTAACTAAATTAAATAACATAGCTTTTCGTAAGAATCTCTTATAACCACTGATGATGCAGCCCGGAGCTGCGAAACATGTATGGTGACAAATGTAATTTGTTGGAGATATTTATTAAAATTTATTGTGTGGAGATCGACTTTTATTTCAAGAATATTTAATTATTCTACTCCACATCGATATGGACTACTCTTTCGAACAAATTTACTTGTTTAAATTCCGCATTAAGTCTTCGCCATACCATATTATGATTGTCATCCGATTATATTTAGATTAATCGGAGAAAAGAACACGTTGCAAAAAATTATTGGTTTCATTCATATTATATTTATTCGCAAACTCTAATCATTAAACCAACTTTTTTCAGTCACTGTAGTTATTTTTATTACTGCATGATTACTTATAGGTCTTATATACGAGGGAGAAATGTATAAAAAAAACGCTGCATTCGATGCCTATTTCTAATGTAAAGAGGCATGAGAACGGATAGCCCCGGTAGAATGGTTAAATTTAGTTTGGATAAACTATAACATCTTAGACCTTGTATTATCCAATCTATGTTGTAGTGCTGATGCAAGTATGCCACTGGTTAGTGAGTACTCATATCACCCACCCCTCCAAATCTCATTTGAGGCTCCTATTGACACAAAGTTTAGAAATTTCGGATCAAATAAAATTAAATCTTGCTACAAGGAATACATTGGCAGAATTCAAGAGACGATCAAGATTGACCCCAAAGAGTACAAGGAAAGAAGCGTAGGTCGCGTAGACCCGGAACATTGATCGATGCGAAGAAATATGTGATCAGCTTAACATACTTATGGTTTTTGCCGCTTTCTTTCAGAATGTTTACGTTGATTCAACTAGTGATGATTGCCTGGAGTCATTTGATGGTATGGACTGAATTTCAGTAGGTTCTTTAAGTGAGGATGACATAGTGATCGGACTAAAAAAACTGAAACCGAGAGTGAGATTGTGCTTATGCCTTTATGAAGCTTTTGACAACTAATTTTATGTTTCATTGCCGTCTAGCGAGTTTTCAAAATTATGGAAGGAAGCTCCTTCTCCTGGATTATATTACATTTTACACCATTCATCCTGTAGCAAATATACATATAGATACCTATTAGGAAATAAAGTCGGTTATGCTCGAACAACGTTTTACCATAGATCACTAACATATGGAACCGCTTTACTTAACTCATTGCAGAAACCCATAAGGAATGTAATGATATTAAGCGGCAACCGCTCAATGTTTTAACATAACTTATTGGTATTTTTCCAATATGCCCAACAGATGATAAGTGTACGTGGTTGGACAGAAGTACCTCTAAGTATACTTATTTAATAAATTATTCAGCGTTGAAACTGGCTTCTTCAGTTGAGGATTTATTCGATGTTTTCATTACGAGATATATTAGATCTTTAAATTGTTTCTAAACTTAAAAGGAATATTGATGAGAGTATTTCGGTGCCTGTACGTTTGATTTAATACTTAGTTTCGCATCAAAAAAAAATTTGATGTAATAAGATCTTTATTTCCAACAGGCATAGCCCAATTACAGGAAAAAAATTATAAATTAAATACAATTCGAATGATAAGGAACTTAATTACTAAACAAAACTCAACTACAAAAAAAAAATATACTATCTCACCATTACAAAAACCAATAAATAAACTAAATAATACCAATTATACCAATAAAAAATAGTACAAATGCCAACAATATCGAATAGAAAAAATTATAATGAAAATTTTTTGGCAGTTCTAACAACTAATCAAATTTTGTCATTTTGTGGCATATGAAAGAATTTCACCCAATCATGTCAACATTACACTGAAAATTGCATTCAGTGCAATTATCAATCACTATGACAACACTATTAAGTTTGACAACTTCATTCCAAATAAATTTCAAAATGTCACGTTTTGGCAATGCGAATGTTCAAAGTACCTATAAATGCGCTAATCAAAGAAAAAATTCCCAGAAATACAACCTACAGTCACAAATATATTTGGGGAATATTTATGAAATTTTGCTGCGAACGAAAATATGAATTGAGTTATAATTTTTTCTGTCAAAAAATTTTCCACCGAATATCCCTCGGACATTGACAAATGCCTCATAATTTTATGACAAGTTTCTCAAGCTCGTTGCTTGGAAACTGCACTCAGCCTTCGGCCACAGTATAATAAATAATACAGTATTCTGACTTTCACGTTTGCAAGCCGTCCTGCGCATATCGTCGCGCATGCCGCCATTATGGGTTAAAACGTCAAAATAATCGCATAGGCGTAGATAGATACAGTTCACTCCTGTGTTCAATATATAGTTCATTGTCGGCGTGTACGAGATAAATAAATATTGTGTTTAAATCTAAATCTGTGTTTTTGGTATAGTGTTCGTGAGAATTAAAAGGATTTTATTTTTATTAACGTGTCTTGGGATTCATACAATGAATAATCACGGAGGACATGTGTGTGTTGCAAAATGTTGTCCCAATAAGCGGTATACTTGCTCTAAACATTTTTTTCGCTTCCCTAAAGATCCTGTTAGGTGAGTAATAAGTAAAAATTAAGATAAATACTAGATAATTTTACGTTTATAACAACTATTTGTATAACCGTAAAATTTATATTACGAATTTACAGTATCTAATATGTTTTTAAACTAAATACAAGTGAAACATAAACACAAGTTGTCGCGTGGCTAGTTGTTATTTTATTGACAATATCATTATAAAGTTTCAAGAAGTCTTTGCGAAAATTTGCCTTTAAAGTTGCTGTTGTTGTAATTTGTGAATTAAACTACCCGTTTAACTCACTACAACGATATTTAAGCGAGTAGATTCCATAAGAGTAACACACAAATCTATTTTCTTTTCTACTGACTTTAGTTTAATGGAAAATGTGACGATTTGGGAACTATTTTAAAAATGTTTCCCTTCAAAGCAGCCTCACCAAAAGTAGCCTACCGCCTATTCTCAATATTTAACTGTATGTTAAAACACATATTTTACAATTGCTTATCATCGGAGGAGATACGTACGAACTTTTACTCATTTTCGTTGAAGATTACAGTGAATAAGGGCTATCACGTTTTATATTAGTTAAAAATAGCCACTCTAATTGACTTAAAAATATTAAATAAAGCGTTTACTATAACTTAACAAAATTAAAAAAAAAATGTTATATTAAAAAAAACAATAACCCATGGAGCCTTCAGCTTTTCGAATTATCGACCATTACAGAAAAAAAATTAGATATATCAATTCAACAAATAAAATAAAAGTTAAATTTAGGTTAAGTTAGGAAGCACTGCTTCAACTTTTGTAAAAATGTCTTTTTTTTTACTAATAAAATCTTTATTATTGTTGTGTTTATTATTATTGTTATTAAAAATCACCCAATCATGTCAACATTTAACTGATAACACCACTCAAGGTTGTTTTCAATCACTATGACACACCACAAATATATCTGAAATTGACAGCGATATTATTATATACTTAAATATTTTTACAAAAATAAAAATACAGTACTGTGGTTAGAAACCAAAAACTATAATTATTCTTAGTCAGGACCTGACTTGTAACCCAAAATGGCGGCATCTTACGTCACAGTTTTTTTCAAAGTGCGAACGTGGAGTCGGAATGCTGTACTTATTAATGCTGTGCTTCGGCTTCGAGCTCTTACCAAGGAACGAACTTTCGATTGTCATAAAATTATCTCGTCTATTATCAATATCCTAGGGATATTACTACTGATGATAATAACAATAATAATAAAAAAAAAGAAAAGTCTGCTTGCATCTACGATAACAGAGCAGTGTAAGCATAATAATTAGACGTAGCGGTGAGTGGTGAATATCGCAAACAGTAGAAATTCTGTCAAAATTCCGACACATGAAACATACAGGCCTCTGTGCACCGATGTTCGTTCGCCAAGGCGGGAAATAAAATGTCGGTCGATGACGACTTGACAACCTCGGTACCAAATAATTAATTTTAGATATTAAGTAAGGGCTGTCTATCAGGCCATGCAATAATTTGTATATAAATTTGATTGACAATAAATGTAATAGGAGTAATTACACTCAGTTCCAAAAAAACTGACGCACTTACCTAATTTTATTTCCGTTTCTTCTTTAAACAAGTGGACCGATACTATTTTAAAAAAAAAATAGAGCTGGAAATTTTTTCAAAGCCTCCTAGATAATATTGGATATACTAGACCAATTTTTTTCTTATCTTAATTTTTGACTCACCCTGTGTGTTAATCACCTAAAGGTATAGAAAGTGCATTTATATATCTCTGAAATTCTCCGAATTACAGCTTTTTTGACAAAGAGATGTTTTTGGTGACATCTAGCTTAAGCAGACAATATACTCGGTGAAAAACAGTTCACAAACGATGGCCGGACAGGAAGTAACAACTCCATTAAATCCTATTGCTAACACTAGATACGCCTGAATTCCCTAGCGGGAGGCTTTATTTACGATTTGCTTGTTACATGCAGTAACAAGACTTTTAGTTATGTTGTAAATTTGTTTCACACTACCATGCTTTCACCAGACGGGTCGTTTCGTTGATCCACAACTCATCAGTGGTGATCGGCAGGCAGTGTGACCCAAATTTCCAACATTTACGAAGGGCTTATACTAGCACGAGAGATGACAGACAAGGAGATGTTTTTGGCGACATCTAGCGTGAGCAGGCAATATGCCCGGAAATTTGGGTCACACTTGCCTGCCAATCACCACTGATGAGTTGTGGATCAACGAAACGGCCCGTCTGGTGAAAGCATGGTAGTGTGAAACATATTTCCAACATAACTAAAAGTCTTGTTACTTTGTGTAACAAGCAAATCGTAAATACAGCTTTTTTGCTTACACTTGCCCTTGTCATAAGACAATATTTGGCTCTCAGAAGTTATTCCCGGGAAAATTCATTCAATGTACTTGTCGCCCAATGGAGCATATCTGAGAAATGGTATCGCTTTGCACGTTGATTCTGCATTGTTCGTCTTAGGAAAACCTGCAGTGTCACCGGTTTTAATGAGCCCGAGCATTACACAATCTGCCCCCATAGAGGCAAAACACGGTCGCTCTCTGGCGGCTTGTAGGGGAGGGTCACACTGATTGTGCGTCAAGGATTCGACATAACCTATAATACAATACCCGTCGTGGCATTAGCCAGATGAGTAGTTGTTTGGGTAATTAGGGTGCCTCATGTGGGACCAGTGTGTAACTAGTCCAGAGGCCATTACAGCTGACAAAAGTTACTGTTTGGTGTGGTTTCTATGTCGGTGGAATTATCGGTCCCTACTTGTTTGAGGACGCTAAGGCCATGCTGTAACTGTCACCGCCGAGCGCTATCGCGATATGATAAGAAACTTTCTTCCATCTGCAATTGATGCCGGAGACTTGCATCAGAAGCGTTTTTAACATGACGGTGCAACATTGCACACTGCTCGAGATACAATGAATTTATTGAGAGAATAATTTTGCGACATGGTCCTATCAACTGGCCGCCAAGGTCGTGCATTCTTACGCCTCTGGACTTTTTCGTTTGGGGATATGCAAAGTCACTAGTACACACGAGCAATCTTCAAACCAGCGACGAATTAAAAGTTAACATCACCGGAATTATTAACGAAGTTCAGCCCAACTTGTTTGGAAAAGTTACTGAAAAAGGGGTTTTCATCGTCTAAACGTCTGCCGCTTCAGTTGAGGTAGTCATCTCAATGACTTTTTATTAAAAATACTATTCTATTCAGACTCAGTTGCAATCCTCGAGACAATAGTTCAACCTTAAAAAGAAATTGAGATCGAATGCAATATATCGATGCATTTCTTGTATCTCTAATAATGAAAGAAAGAATATATCGATACATTTCTTGCATATCTATTAGTGACACAAAAAGTTGACATTTCTAGCATTCGCGTCAAATTAAATGTATCCGTTCGAGTATCAATAACAATATATAAAGTTCAATAACACAGTTCTCAATAATAATTAAAAAAGTTCAATGACCCAGTTTTGAACTCGCAACTTACGATTACGGAGAGTAAACTTTTACACAATTGGGCAACAGCCATGATAGATTTGTTAAAATTGTCTTTAAATGCAGACGCCCCGAACGTAGATGGTGAGGACGGTAAAAATTCAATATTCGAATGCCAAATGTGTCAACTTGTGTCATTTAACAACAATTCTGCCAGATTTAGTTCATGTGAATAGTAGTAAAATAAAAATAAGTATAAATTAGGAGATTTTTAAGATAAAATAACGTTTTAATATGTGTTACATTATTGTGGTAGTTGAGTAAATTAAATGTGTTGGAAAATCAAGTATCCATGTGTAAATATACTAATTTGTTGAGGAAAATGTGCCGGAATATTTTGATGGTGAAAATATTCAAATAAAGTGTGGCATCCGCAAAATTTTCATCTTTTCTTGATTGTTGCCAGATTTTGAATGATGTGAATTGAATGAAATATAAATAATATGGAATTTTTTCATCAACCAAATTATTTTAGCAAAAATAAAATAAACTTGGGGAAATGAAGTTTGTGTTTAATTAAATATCTGCGCGTGTGTCGGGTGTAAATATATTTTGCATTAATTACGGTGTTGCGCGAATAATGAGTACGAGGTGTAGGATAGCGATAATCTTACAGACAGTCTGACAGCCGAGTATTGTAAGTTGGTATTCCTTAAGAATAACACACAAATCTGTTTTTACTGACGATTTGGGAACTATTTCAAAAATGTTTTCCTTCAAAGAAGCCTCAATGTTTTAAGATTAGAGTGAATATAAGAATAAATAACATGTAGTGTGTCCTTGTTAAGGACTTACCATCCTTGTAACTTTTACTTTCCCTCTCAGGGAAAGTATTGTGAACGCGCTAAAAAATTGAGATAAAGACGGATATAACCATTTTGAAGTATGTATACTTCCACAATAGCTTCAACCAATTCAGTTAAACTTTGGTGTATGAGTTTGTGCTAGTCCTATTATGAACCCATTAGGTTTTGGTTGAAATCACTTTAGCCCTGTGATAGGAGTGGACAAAACTTTTAAATTTCCAAATAGCAGTTGGCGTCGAGAGATACATCATTTGAAAGCATTTTTTATCTGCTTTACACCGATAGGTTACTTTTGATATTTGCCTCCATAATTCTTGAGAAAATTGCGTTTAAAATTTCACCAGTTAGGTAGTTGTAACCTATAACAAGCTTCTCTGACACTATCACAAAGTTCTTCTCGGGTCTACGGCATTTTCGCATACATTTTATTTTTTATTGTGAAAGAAATCAAGCGGTGTAATGTTGTCGATGCGCCATTAAAAGTTTGAATGATTAAAATTGCATAAAATGCCTCAAATAGACCCTGAACAAGTAGCAAAATTAGTTGCTTTAGTGAAGGATGGGCGTAGTAAATGTTCTGCCACTCGTGCTGTGCGGGAGTCCATGAAGCAACTGGGAAGGTTATGGCTCCTGTTCGCTCTCGAAAACGTTATCCAAGAAATGATCGCTTCTTGAGATAGATGTTCACTAAGATGTTCGCCAACTTCGTGGTATTGCCGTGAGTAAGCAGACGGTATGTAGACATCTAAAACAAGTTAATTTAACCATATGAATTTAAGGGTTAAATGATATTTATTTGTTTTATTCTGAGGTCGCTGGTGATATGATATAAAATAAATGAAGTATCATATCATATCCTTTTGTTCAGAACATTTTGTATTGTATGTTTCGCAGTTTAATACAGAAACACCCCGTATAATATATTGTCGAGATACCCGCAAGGATGATACTTTTTGAATCCTAGTTGACCGTGGCGAAATGGGATTTTATTATAAATCATGACATCGGTTCGAGTAGCGATACGCCAGTCAGATGGTTTCATTATACGCTTGGGTACATTGCAGGTGCGTGTGTAAGGGATTTTTGTGCTGCTTCATTTCATATACATTTTAAGCGACAAAGAGATAGTCCTAATGTCAAGGGGACACTTTTGCAAATTAATCGACGCCACGTTTTGAAGGCACTAATTGATATATCGGCATTGAGCTGTCACAATCCTAATTTGGTAATAAACAATCAAGTCATGAGGTTGATTAAGATAATTGAGACATATTTTGGTTTCTTAAACTTCACACAACAGTGGATGGGTTGAAAATTAAATCTCACAATCATATTCAACATACAGGGTACAAGATTTAGCCAGTAATGTGTGGTGAATTTTAGTAATTTAAAAGATACCTACAGGGTAAAAGTAAAACTAAAGTTTCGAAAGACATATGAAACTGACAACCTTGGGGAGAGTATATTACAGTTGCATATTACTTTAACGTAAATCACACCGGAGCAAAAACAAAAAAGGAACAAAAATGTAATAAGTAAAGAATTATGTCTACATATATAAAATATGAAAGTATTCATAAGGTGGCCATTAAAAACCAGTATAAAAGAATTTAAAAAGATGGTGCCACCATGGGGTGTTATACACAAAGTCGGCCGGAGTTAAAACACGCGAAAATAATGAATTACAAATTGCCACTGTCACGTTAATTAACGGGAAAGTCGTGGTGTATGTTATATATTTTTATTTTTTGAGAGATACAGGGTGGAATGCAGAATGTAGGTAAGACCACTACCACCAATTCAACGATGTTTTCACGGTTAAGCTTTTGTTTTATGCTTTTCTTAGATCTAAACTGGAATTTGCCGCGATTATATGGAACCCAATATATAATACTCATATTAGATCCTTAGAGTCTGTTCAGCGCGTTTCCTTAAGTACCTAGCCTATAAAGCCGACAATGTTTATCCTTCACGGGGAGTAGATCATGCGTCTTTGCTCTTGCGTTTTAATGAACCTTCTCTCTTGACCAGAAGAAACATTCACGCCCTCAAGTTTTTATACAAATTATTGCACTGCGCCGTTGATTTCCCATATCTATTGGGATGTATTAGATTCCACGTTCCGCGATTGGGTGCTCGACATCTCGTGCCGTTCACTGTGGGCCCAGCCAGGACTCATATTTTGTTACAAAGTCCTGTTTACTTTATGTGTGACATTTTCAATCGGTGTTGTTGTCAGCTTTTACTGATATTTTATTTAATGGATAGTAATTATTATTTAATTTTGAACTGATATTGATTGCATTTATTTTGTTTTGTAACATATTTATTTGGTTGTTTTTTTGTTTTGTTTTTTTTTTAATTTGATATGTATCTCATTTCAATTAATTCGAAAATGTATTTATTGATTTTCCTGTAAGTGGGTTTGACCTGTTGGGAAAGGATGCTTATTATTATTATTATCAAGAAACGCTTGGATTTTACTTTCTTGTTAATTAATGAACATCGATAGCTGTGTCAGTCTCTGAAAGTTAAAATTGACGAAACGATGAATAATTTAAGCGAAAATCAGCGAATGGAAATATTTAATTGTGATAGTATATGGTGACCGAACTAGAAAAGAAAATGAGGTTTATGAAATGTTTAATAATTAATAATCTTAATTAGTCTACGATCAGCAGAATTGCAAGGAAAGTTAGAGCTGGTCGACCTCTTCTTTCCCACATTTCGTCCATTGAAGAAAACCTTTATATTAACCGACATCAATAGCACGGGGGGCTTTATTTGAAATCAGTGCAATGACGTCATTTGCGATTACAAATCAGTGCACAGCTAATTTGAAATGCACTGCCAGCGATATGAGTTTGCACCACTCGCAACTTTTCGCATGGGGTATACCGATTGCAAGTCAACTTTCGCGCAAGCAATGCATGACAATACGTTTGTTTTAAAGTTTTTTTTTTTTTTTGAATTATTTCAGTTTGTTTATTTTTTAAATATGAATTTTAATAAGTTAATTAATAATAATGTATTGGTTGATTTTGAAGTCGCGGGCATTTTATATAATGAAAACCACGCTATAAGGCCTCGGTTTGATGCTTTTACTTTAAGTGACCAAGCGTTTATAAACAATTGTAACAAAACAAAGACACACGGGCAATAGAATTTACTTTTGTCCTACCCTGTATATATATTTGGGTAATTTTGGATATTTTCTCTTATTTTTATACCTAACATGTCTAGAAGTCTAATCTTTTCGTAAATATTGTACAACATCTGTAAGTAATAAAAATATTATCTTGAGCTTTTAACAAATGTTCCTAAAAGAATTGTTACCTAAAAGAACGACCTTTTTCTAATCGAGAATATTGAGTTTGTTTATGAGTTAGTCCAAAGATAAAACCATATATTAGAAAAGATAACCAGATGTTTCAGTTACAGGATGGTCAAAACATTCAACATTCTCAAAACGCCTTCATGTAAATTAAATGTCGGACTTTTATTATTATATACAGAAGCTAGTAGTTGGAGGGTGTCACGGTTTCCCATATCAAATAATATATATAAAGGGTGAAGAAAAAAACAATGGGTTTTTGTCCAGTCGCTGATTTGGGAGATTGAGATGTCATTATAAAATCGTATTGTTTCTTGCTTTACAAATGGTAGTGACTAGTTAATCTTTTGAACGAACTCCAACATAAGATAAGATCAACAACCGTTATTAAAGTCGACATAAAAATGTATCTTATTTCTGAAACTCTCACCCTGTAGATGTATTTTTATAGGGGTATATTTTGAAAATGTCCTTATTTCTGATTGGCTATTTTCACTCTAGGTACCTACTTCTCATGTATGTTAAGTGTTTTGGAAAGACAATCGGATTTTCGAATTTAGATTCGTTTTAGCCTTGGTAGAGTCTAGATGTGATTTCTAATTGTATAGAGTTTCTTAATAATAATCGAAGTTCAAGTTCTTTGTTAATTCTTTTAATTGAAGGCCTTTTTGTTTCCAATCAATTTTTTTATAAAGATCAAAGTTGTTTATTTTAGTAATTGAAATAAATTCAGTTTTCAATTGTAATTAAAGTTTCGTATAGGAATTAATATAATTATTCGTAATTATATTAATTTACAGATTTTAAGTTGTATATTAATGAATAGGATTTTCTTCTAAATTTTCATTATCGTTTAATTGTTTTATCCTTTTTTTATTTATACATATTTATTTCTTTGTTGTTATTCATTTTCTTTATTAGTTTTAATTATTATTTAAAGGGAAAACAATAATTTAATGTTTAATGTTAAATTATTGTTTTCCCTTTAAATACAAAGTGGGTGACCGACAGAGATCCAAAATTATAAGAGGTGAGTAATTTTAGATTACTTTAATACAGATTAATAAAGTTAATATTATTTGGTTGTTCTTCTTTAATTGAAACCACTCGTACAGCTTGATTCGAACCCGTAACAATTTGAATAGCATATTGGGATTCATTCTGGACTGAGCTATAAAATTAGTATTCTTTCTGAATGTAAATAATATCCGCTAATTCAAAACGGTTACACAATTTCCGGCTAAATAAAGCAATTTTCGAGCAATTTTATGACGTGATAGAAGGATACTTGGCGCCTCCAACAAAAGAGCATCTGCTGTCCCATGGTATTTTTGGAATCAGGAGAAAATAATATTTAATAATAAAATATAATATACAGGGTGGTCCATTTAAAAATATAAATAGTTATATATTTTTTAAATGGAACACCCTGTATATGCGATAATTTAATATGCTGTAAATAAATAAAATAACGCATAACCAAACATTATGCTCAATTTCAAAGTTGCTTTTCTCGCAAACCGATAAATGGATTTCGATAATTTTTTTTGAACTGTAGCTTTTTTCTTTGGTAATTGCACCGTGATAGAATTTTTTTTTTCAGACTTTAGTTTTAGGCTTATACAAAAATAAGAATAGTGTTTTTACGTTAAATTTGAGACACCCGGTAGGTAGCATTAGCAACAACAACAGATGGCATGGTGAAATCATACTGTAGCCTCATGTTTTCTAAACATTTTGTTTTTTTAATTTCTCTGATATCTGTAATATCAAAATTGGGTTATCCAAATCGATTAATCGGTTCGCAAGAAAATCAATTTTGAAATTGAGCATAATTTTTGCTTGTGCGTTATTTATGCGGCTAAGTGTAGTTTACATTAAGCTATACAACTTTTGTATTTAACATTTTCTTCTACAGGGAGAAACAACAAAGTAAGGTAAAAGGGGGTGTGCGTTTATAAATGATCACCCAGTACATACAAAACTAAAATTTACAACGAAAAAAAAATATGTAAAAATTCCTGCCCTGAAAATTGGATATCCTGAAATTTTTAAGTTTTTGTTAAGATCGAAAATTTATTTTTTGACTAGATTATATGTGATGCAATACTGTACTGTGGCTATATGATTTCTGCTGATCAATATGGACACGTAAGTAACGTTTTGCACGAAACAATCTGTCTGTGGCTGCTGTGGTGCAGGTCACCCGGACGTTGAAAGTTGTCCAAGGAAAGAAAATCCAGAGTGTGCAAAAACTGCAAAAAACTAAAAATAAAAAATCTAAATCATCGAGCTATTGATTACAAATAGAGTTGCCGCGAGACACGAGACACAAGACGTCTCGCCATTTTGTCTTGTCTCGAGAACATTTCTCGAATTTCGAGTCGAGACGAAATAAAAACCTTGAGACAAGTTCGAGACGACACGAGACATCCCGAAAAATTGTAATGACTTGAAACAATTCAAACCATTTATAATAAAAATAATAATATTTTAAATTTTAATTAATAAAAAAACAGCATCTTAGGGTGTGATCTGGTAATACGTGCTCTTAATTATAAATAAAAAATTAAATTTATAATAAAATATGAAACCTTTATTAAAGAACTCTATTGTGCTTTACAGTAAAAAAAAACCAAAACAAAACCAAAAAAAATTTAAATGAATGAGTATATTATCTTATATTAGAAATTAAAATATAATTACTAATAATAATAATAAGTAATAAGATTTCTTCAGAAAATAAAATATAAACTCTAAACTGCAGATAAATAAACAAAAATCACAATTCTTTTGGCGTAGCATAAACATTTGATATATAGGTAAGTTCCACTAGTCAAAGTTTAGCTTATCTTTTAACGTACAAGTGTAGCATGGGTTACGACATAATAATGAACGAGCCGACTCCGCATGAAGTCGATTCCGAAGTTTAGTGCCCTACTAAACCAATATAAATTCAAAAAGGCTACTACTGTCATGTCATGTCCATGTCTTCATCTGAGCCAGATTTTTCTTCAGTTTCTTGTACGGGTGGAATTGGCCTATTTGGTGCATTGTTCACAATAAATTGTTCCAAATTTTTGGTATGATTGATTTTTCTATTCTTCATCCCAGAACTCTCAGAAAACATAATTTTCGTTTAGAACTAAAAATCTTTTACTTTGCTTAAAACTTTATAAGGCAGCCCTATACAGGGTGTTTGGACGGTCGATAGAAAGTCTTGAGGAGGTGATAGGGCAGACCATTTAGAATCTTTTAAGCCAAACATACCTTAGTACAAAGTCTTACGATTTTCTACTTATTGGAGATTTTCGATTTTTAGTATGAAAATATGCGTTTTTTTCCTGTTATCGCTAAACTATATGCAATAGTCTTTAAATACCTAAAAGTGTATTTTTTTATTTAGAGAACACACACAAAATCAAATTGACTGCAAACAAATAATAAATAAATGTTTTCGTTTTTTTGTGATACTGACACAGCATTAATAAGTACAGCCTTCCGACTCCACGTTAGCACTTTGAAATAAACTGTGACGTATACCGCCGCCATTTTGGGTTACAAGACAGGTCCTGACTAATAATGATTATAGTTTTCGGTTTCTAACCACAGTACTGTATTTTCATTTTTGTAAAAATATTTAAGTACATAATAATATCGCTGTCAATTTCAGAAATATTTGTGGTGTGTCATAGTGATTGAAAACAGCCTTGAGTGGTGGTAACAGTTAAATGTTGACATGATTGGGTGATTTTTAATAATAATAATAATAAACACAACAATAATACAGACTTTATTAGCAAAAAAGACATTTTTATAAAAGTTGAAGCAGTGCTTCCTAACTTAACCTAAACGTAACTTATATTTTAGCTTAAACCTATCTGAAAATAGTTTTACATCGCCGGCCAAATTAAGTAGGTAGCTTATGTTTACAAATTAATTTGTTCTATTACGTGTCAGACAGCGCTCTTAAAGGAAAACCCCTGTAAACTTTTTATATTCTACGGTAGAGCGTTGAAAAAAACCGCTCAAAGCTTTATTTTTACTTGTTACTCACCTAACAGGATCTGTGGGGAAGCGAAAAAAATGTTTAGAGCAAGTGTACCGCTTATTGGGACAACATTTTGCAGCACACACATGTACTCCCTGATTGTTCATTGTATTAATCATAAGATACGTTAATAAAAATAAAATCCTTTTAATTCTCACGAACACTATACCAAAAACGCAAAACACAGAATTAATTATATTTAAACACAATATTTATTTTTTTCTGAAGTAATCCATCTATCGAGGAGTGAATATTATTATTTGAATAAAACGTCTACTCCGCATGCAGATATGGGATGGCGTCAGATTACTTTATTAGCCACAAATTTTTTTTATGATGTAAAACTGATTTATTATTATTATTATTTATTAAATTGGAGACAGGTCTCACATCGGAAAAGGCTAATTAACTTTTCTAATGTCTATATATTTCTTATTTACTATTTTTACTAGTACTCGAGACAAACGAGACGAAAAGAGATGAGACGAGACGAACTTTACTCTCGTCTCGAAAAACATTATTTCAAAATTTTGAGACGACTTCAGAGAGGGCCTTATCTCGTCTCGTCTCGTGGCAACTCTAATTACAAATGTCTTACTTATCTCAGGGAAGTTGAACAACGGAAACAATAAATTTATTACAATGGATAATACTACAAGTTCAAACAAAATAAATTTAGAAAAAAATTATTCGTCTATCTGATTTCACACTCCAAAAAGACCATACGCCAAACTACCACACAAACCTTAGCAATTATAGTCTAACTTCTCTCTCCGTTTGCTTAAAAAAGTGAGACAACTTTGAAATTGTATAATTATTTTACTATTTAAGTACTTTAAAAAATACATAATATTTACTTTAGTTAGATAAACACGCCACAAATCATAACAGCTCGGAATATAACAAGCTCAGGTTGCCGCTTTCATAGCATGGTCGAACTACAGAGTGGAACATACCAATTTGAATGGAACACTGTCACCCCATGTAACACTGTGCATCCTCTTCCCCTACGGATTATATTACTGAACATGGTTAGCATACAAGAATACAAATCTATAAAATACACAATTTGCTTGCTTTTTCCTATATCTTACTTCCGACACAGAATAAAAAATTCATCAAAATAATAATAAATTGGTAAAATCATATTACAAAGATAATAAAACATCAAATAACACCACCCGACGGATACACAATAAGTAAATTAACCGTTCTAACAAAAGAATACAAATCTATAAAATTTGCTTGCTTTTTCCTATTTCTTACTTCCGACACAGGTTAAAAGAATAAAAAAAATACATAAAAATAATTAATATAATAATAATTGGAAAACTATTTTACAAAGAAAATAAAACATCACACGACGATACACAATAAGTAAATTAACCGTTCTTGGAAGTAGAAGCGAATATTATTCTTTATTTTTAAGAAATTCTTTAAGTTTGATAGGAAATGTTTATTTAGGCTGGAATTTTATTCTAAATTTGAACGCACATGTAGTAAGAACAGTGGTCAAACGCCGATGTCGAGTGATTAAGGAGCAGTACAGACTTAACAAAAAGATGAAATAATATACACAGAGATGTCAACATGCCAAATTCAACTAACTTTCCGTTGAAGCTGCTGCATCCCTTTGGAAACCCCATAAATAATTCCTAGCCCTGGATTTTGCTACTACTGCGCCCTCGCCGAGCAGCACCGCAACCGACAAGGCGCAGATTTCTCAAGCAATTGAACGGCCTCCATAACAACTGTCGCCAATATACTCAATATTAGAATTCCATTTCAAATCGAAATCGAGCTCGAAACCACCCTATATGCAGCGAATATTCTCCAGCATATCGGTAAGCTTGACAATTCCTCTGTCGTCTAGAGAAAAATTAAAATATTATTTGGTCAACATTTATTTGACACCATCTTAAAATAGCTCCTGCTGCTATCTCTTTATTGGTTTTGCAGCCGTATGTAAATAATTTGACAGTGTTTTCTTTGAGCTTGCTGGTGTCTAAATTCTTTTCCCAGTCGCTCTTGCTACTTAACTTTGTGGTGAACTTCTTGTGAAAGTTATATTCTTAGTTTGATGTCACTAGGGAGGTTTAGAGGTGTTTTACTCCCATCTACAGCTCCCTTCAGAGACAGTCAGAGTATAGTCTCATTTGCTGCTCTTTCTATCACCATGGGCAGATGTGTGAGATTCGTAATGATCTCTAGTAGCCTAGTTAGACACGTTGTCATAGTCCTCTAATGCATAAGCATGCTAGTCTTTGTACCCTGTCAAGTTTTCTCTTTGCTGTTCTTTGGTCGGCCTTACAGTGCCAGACTATTGCCCCATAGGTAATGATAGGTATCACAATCATGGTGCACATCCACCGCAATATTTTGCAGCCCCAAGTCTTGTCTGCCAGATTCCTGCACACCATCAAAGCTTTTATTGCTTCACGTTATTTGAACATGTTTATCCTAAAGAGGTTTACTGTCTAGGGTGATTCCTAGCTATTTTGCTTCAGACTTCTGTCCAATGACCTCACCATTCAGGGTAATTGGTCTATATTTAGAAGTTTCCTTTTTCGAGCGAATGGTATAATTGCGGTTTTTGCGCAATTCATGCTCCACCTCACAGATGTACACTATTGCTCGGTTAGCCGGAGACCCTTTTGGATTTTGTCACACAAGGTGCCTTTAAATTTGCCCCTGCCTACTATGACAATATCGTATACATTCTATGACTTTCAGTTTATACAGTAGTTCGACCACTACCAGGCTCCATATTAAGGGGAAGATTACTCCTCCTTGAGGCGTGTCGCGAGTTATTCTGATGGTAGAGGTTTGGTCTTCCACTTTTGTCTCAGCTGTGCTTATAGTAAGCATCGAGTCCAACAAGGCTCTGAGTGCTGTTTCGTTGTTATCCCAAGATCTTCGGATGATGTCTGTGAGCTTATACAGAGCAGTTTCTGTATTTCTGCCTGCTCTATAAGCATTTGCAAGGGAGCGTGCTCTAGAGTATTCGTTCTCATACAGTTATCTAATACGTTTTCCATTGTTTTTAGCCAAAACGATGTGAGACTAATAGGTCCAAAAGATTTGGGGTCAGTCCCGTCTTTTTTTTCAATTTTTGGTATGAAGGTGACTTTTGCTCTTCGCAAATTTCCTGGTATGTATCCCAAGGCCAAGCCGATGTTTGTTATATTCATTAGGTGTGGCTCTATTTCTTTTGGTAAGAGAACAGCACAAATATTTTTTTTTTTATAGACGAAATACATTAACGACACGACCACCTGTAATCCGCAGGTGAGTGTGGGCCTCCAGCTGGGGAAGGTGTCTCAACTCATATCCACTAAAACCTCTCCAGTGAAAGGAGCTCCCTGATCGCAGATTTCTGGAGGGAAGACTTCTATTCAGGAGCTCTCCGTACGTTTCAGAAGGCCTGAGACTATGACTACGTTGTCTATTCTTTCTCCTCTCGTCTGCTGCTATAAGTAGTGTCTGCTAGTAGTTTGGAACTTCTGACATTTCTTCCGCGTGGATTGTGTCTATTTGCACGCCGCTAGGATCGACGTTGACTTCACCCTATAGAGCTTAGGGTCAAAGTTGCCATCTTGGCCTCTTGAACCTCCTTGCTTCTTCTTCGAGGTCGTAGCCCACCGCTCTGCCATTTCAAAGACCTATGTTGCTCACTGTGGTTGATGTTCGGTCAAGGAGTTGAGACCTAAATCATGGTGCATCTATTGCTATTCTGATAGCCTTGTTCTCCTTTGCTTCCAGTTTCCTCCAGTATGACCTCGTTGTTTGTCCCCATGCTGCTGGCGCGTACGACATGACTGGTCGTACGACAGCCTTGATGAGGAGTAGCTTACTTTTTAGTGGAAGTCTGCTTTGTCTGTTGATCTCTACCACGAAAAGGGATTGATGGAAAGAGGGGGTGAAGAGAAGCCAAGTCTGGAGTAAATTTGAGAATTTTTAGTAATAATAGAAAAAGGTGAAGTTTTCATATCTTTTTCTCACCACTTGGTATATCGATATGATTGTCGTTAATTGCTAATAATGAACAGTTATATGATAAAATATCTCCCAAGCATCCATATAGCAAACCCAACATACCTTTTCTTCTCATCATACATTTCAACAAATCGAAATGTGAGACCATGAATTTTCCACTGTTGAAACATCATTTGATCAGTGCATTGCCTTATAGGCAATTGGCAAGAAGATATCTTTTATATAATATACGCCGGCCACATGTTTACAATAAATGAACATTATTACCGCGTCTTCTTTAATTAAAAGTTGCAAACAGACAGAAAAAGCAATAGAACGTTAATGGCTTGACAGCGAGCTTGTCATTTGGTTCTCTATTTTTCTTGGTGTTGTGTACTTTTTTTTTTTGTTAATTTCTTTTACAGGACGAGTGAAAACATGTGCAGTAGCTAAAATGTCGTTTATGGTAATTACTTGGATTGGTAATCTATGGTAATCTATAGGAAACTTTGATACTGGTTAAAATAATAATAATACACACACAGGTAAAATTAGCCGAAGGGTCAAGTTTAACATCGATTATCTCTTGAACCCAGTAACATATTGTTACGGTTCACTTTTGTACTACGACAGTTAAAGGATTGGTGTCACTACTGAGTACATTTTCTTGTTAATGACGATAAGAAAATTACATTCTACACTTAAATATTAAATGTAACACTCACCTTATATAAATCATTGATTTTGTCTCCCCTTCTTACATCTTCAGTTTGATTAAATAAAATTCATGATTTTTCCATCAATCCGTCCTTGACAATCTTCTAAATTCAACAGAATGTATAATTAGTGATTACCTATATATGTTATTTTTATTGTGATAATCGGATATCTTAGCTGTTATTTTGTCTGGACCTCGTATAACATTTCTCTAAGGGCTTCAACTAATGTCCTTTGACTTGATTGTACTTACCATATTTATAGTTTCTTTTGGTATTTCGTACATACTGTGGTTATTTATGAACTTAAACCGTGGACACTTTATTAGCTGGCGTTGTTCCGTCCTTTGGGGCATCCCAAGCTTGGCAGGCGATCATCTACTCTACAATACTTAGTAACGTTAGTATACAGTTCATCGGTATCGCCTTATTACTTAAGTCATTAGACTTAGCTAGTGTTGTGTGTTTGTTGTCATATTTCCTTTTTATTTTAGCTTTTTTAGGTCGTTCATTAGTCCTTGTTCAGTCTCCCGATTTGACGACTTCTGCACGGCTGGTGCTGTTGGATTTATAAGGGCTGGTTTGGATGGCGAGGTTCTATTGCATTCGACGGTACGGCGACGCTACTACTTTACGAAGAGTATACGTTAACACATTAGGCCAACAGCTACGCCATGATTTGTTTTTGAAAATTCTTATTAAATGCAGACGCCGAGAACCTAGACGGTGACGACGGTAAAATAGACATATTCGAATGCCAAATGTGTCAACTTGTGTCGTTTAAAACCAATTATGCCAGATTTAGTTTTAGTATTTAGTTTTAAAATAAAATATAAATTATTTTCCTTCGAAGGAGCCTCGCTAAAAGTTACCCACGACCTGACCTGAATATGTACCTGTACGTAAAAACACGTGGCATATTTTACACTTGTTTGGCTTTAAAGAAGATCTAAATGGCCTGGATCTCGTTTTGTTTGAAGATTAGAGTGAATAAATGAATTTTATCTTGGTCCAATTGCTAACAAACCTCCTGCCTTAGAACGCATAGGCATATTCATTAAGACAAAGTCTTTCAGCAGCATACGTAACAATTGGTATAGTGCAATTCAGGATAAATGGTTTTGACTAAGTTGTATTCCGATATTGCCCATCATAAAACCCAAGAATTCCTACCATAAATGTAAAAGGACCGGATTGTATATTTATTATAATATCTGAAAGCAGGCAATTTTGTGCCTCGGCCAGGTCGAAGTGTTCACTTGTGTTAGAGCTTACAATAAATTTAAATAATTTATATATTATTACAGAACTGTGGCACATTTGCATTTTTTACCTGGTGATTTTCTACACAATAGGATTAAACCAAGTAGTCTATTACAGATTATAAGCCAAAACCATATTTCGTGAAAACAACTATACAAGATTAGTTTTGTAGGACTACCTACAATATATCGCATGCGTACAAGAGTAAGAACACTAAGCACACATTAATTTGCCAAAGCGCCGAGCCAATCAAAGCATTTTGGGGCGGGGCTTTCCTTGGCGCTCTATTTGAATTCGAATTTAACCGCTCTTGAACATATTTTGAAACTGAAATTTAGTAGATATTTAATGGGAATGAGTTTTTCAGTAAAATAATTAAACTAATAATCTGTATAAGGTATCTATTAAATTATACACAATAATAATAGATAATAATTACCATGAACATACAAATTAATACAAATACACCGCTACCATGATATACAAGGCGTTTCAAAATAAATGCAAACAACATTAAGGGGTGATTCCGTATTGAAAATAACGGGAAGTTTCTCTTATAAAAATCAGGTCAGAGATTTACCCCTACGGAGTTATGGGACCGCAAAAATGAGGGAAATTTTCAGGTTTATTTTTTTTTATTAAAGAAAAATAAGAGAATACGTGTTTCACATATTTTTTTACTTTTAAAAAATAATAAAAAAATAATTGGGAGGGGGTGAAAAAGATCACCCCCACCATTGGTTTTCAGGTAACTTTTAAAAAACTTGCGCTACAGTTCAGGAAAAATAACATTTATATTGACCAATTCTTTTTGACACTTTTTCCGTTTTTTAACAAAATAAATAAATAAATGCCCAACCTTCAGAATCGCTTCTATTGCAGTTATATAATATGATTTCTTCTCCATTATGACATTTGTTCCTACAACGCAAGCATCGTCCACTTCTCTGTTTTCCTGTTGTCTCCAAGCTGTAAAATCTTCAAAAGTTCTAAAATGTAAAACAGATTATTTAATATCTATCTTATGAATGTTATTGAAGTGATTAATCAAAACTTCTCTGTATTTGTGCGTATAGGGCATATGAAGTGGTTTTCTTTAGCTGATGCTGCTTCTTTTGACTCCAAATGGAAATTTATATGAGGAAATAAAAGTCTAATCTCCACAAAATAAATTTAATAGAAATCTTAACTATATCCAAACATGTTTCGGAACTTCATACTAGTTCCATCATCAGTGGTAATCATAAGAGAAACTTAAAATATTGTTCCAGAAAATTTCTATTGAGGTCTGGAAATATATATATATTTTTTGTGCACACATGTAGATCAAAATTACATTAAAATGAACAACTCACCATTTTATGGCAAATGCTTTTGTTGTTTTTATGATTTAAAAAAAAAATAATCGTCATCCTGACAGTTATACGCATGTCAAGTTGCACTTTTCCAGGCCTCAATTCTTACTTTTTATGTAATCAGTAGCTATAATTATTATTAAATCAGACAATCGTTCTAAACACATATCGGCGAAAACCGCTAAACTAAAAACATATAGATTATGGATGTATTAATACATCGCATATTCTTACAGTGACTCTCTCATAATATCATGTATTAATACATCCATAATCTATATGTTTTTAGTTTAGCGGTTTTCGCCGATATGTGTTCAGAACGATTGTCTGATTTTAGAATAATTATAGCTACTGATTACATACAAAGTAAGAATTGAGGCCTGGAAAAGTGCAACTTGACATGCGTATAACTGTCAGGATGACGATTGCAGCTTAGTTATTTCTTAATAAACGTCAACCCAAGTACATATTTTCTGATTTCTATTAAAGTGGTTGGACGATTACATATAAAATCGAAAAACATCATGATATATAAAAAGAAAGAAAAGATAGGATAGTATAACCATGTTAATTTTTAAATCATAAAAACAACAAAAACATTTGCCATAAAATGGTGAGTTGTTCATTTTAATGTAATTTTGATCTACATGTGTTCACAAAAAATATATATATATATTTCCAGACCTCAATAGAAATTTTCTGGAACAATATTTTAAGTTTCTCTTATTACTACCACTGATGATGGAACTAGTATGAAGAGTCAAACCATGTTTGGATATAGTTAAGATTTCTATTAAATTTATTTTGTGGAGATTAGACTTTTATTTCATCATATAAATACGGAACTCCACTTAAGAATGCACTATTTTTTCAAATTACGAAATGGAAATGCCTGTTTCTTGTCAATACCACGCTACTGAAATGTATTTCGCACTCCGGGCAGTTTCATTTATTTTTCCTACAAAATAGTCAGTTCTCTCAAGATAGATGTACCTAATGACAACTTAACTTACCTTTCCGAATCCATTTTCTTAACTATAAGATATTAATCTTTGCTAAAACTATAACCAACGCTAGTTCCAAAGTTTATCCAATATAAATATAGAGTTTGTCAGAATTAAACACAAAATATTAAATAACAAAGAATGTCCTGTAAGTCTGTATATGTACACAACAATGGAATTTCTGTTTAAAAGAAAAGAAACTCGACACAGATAGAATATTAGCAATGAAAATTGCTCTTTTAAACAAAACAAACAATATGATAGATATGATGAAAATTGAGAACAAATTTGCAAAATTGTTTGGAATATTTGATATCTTGGTATGGCGCCAAACAACAAACAAAAATAATAAATCAGGTGTATTGCTGGCATTCCACATGCGTATAATATACAGATTTTGATTGGCTCGGCACTTTGGCAAATTATTGTATGCTAGAACACTAGGTTGCATTGTTAGTCCAGTCAACATTTTGACAGATTAGCATTTATAGACATTTTTGATTATGTAAAATTCTTGCATTTTACTTTCCCGACTCAGGGAAAGCGATAAAAAACAACTAAGACCGACACGGTGTTGTTCGTGGAAGAAAACACCTGGGAAGAGGTAGAAAACTCTATTTGTAACGATTTGAGGACGATGGTTTGTTGGTTTGATGAAAATTTACTTACAATAAATTTGCAAAAAACTGAATACCTACCTTTTTCAAATTACAGCGATCGCTTACCAACGAATCACCCACTCCAGATAAATTTTCCGTTCAGGAACTGCACATGGTCACTAGTGAGTATAGATAAAGGGGGGTATCATAATGGATAATAATCTAAAATGGGACCACCATATCCAATATATTGTAAAAAAAATTAGGTCACTAGTATACTTATTTCAACAAATGAGTAAAATTATAAACACACAAAAACTCGTTTCAGTATATTATGCACTGATACACCCTTTAATTTCCTACGGGATTATTGGTTGGTGTGGAGCGTATACAACAACTATGCATCCATTAAACATTATTCAAAAGAGAGTCCTAAAAATTATTTTCAAACTAAATAAGACATATCCATCCAAACTTGTATATACTGAAAATCGAATTCTTAATATCAAAAACATATTCTACAAATACTCACTCTTGCACTTAATTAAAAGTAATGAATTAAGAAATCTACCGACACATGAACACAATACAAAGTTTCGACTGAATGAAAACGTAGTACTTCCTAAAACACAACTGACAATTGGACAAAGAAGTTTTAGGTATATTGGACAAAAACTATACAACAGTATTAGCACGGAACTTAAAACACAAACTAAAGTAGGGAGTTTCAAAAGCAAATTATCAAATTGGCTTATTGAAAATGACCCAGTATATTAAGAAATGCTATAGGAGAAAAAAAATACTGCAGTTGCGCTCTCCACTTGTTTATTTGTCTACTATTAGTAGTTTACCTATTTAGTTGCTGGCTTGGCCATGTATGTAATATTATATAAGTAAGGGTGTTTGTTTATGTATTAATTAATTGCTGTTTTTTTCTTTTTTCTTTGTTTATTTTGCTTTATCGTTGTCTTTATAGGGATGAAAGTATAAACTATTGCTCGAACTATTTGAGAATGGCTGACAAGCTTTTAGCTTAGTAATTCTCAAATAGTAGAAAGGGTTTAGTTAAGTATGTTTTATTATGTTGGGAATTTCTACTATATATTTATTTTAAGCATATTCTTGTGAAATTCAAAATTTGTACTGCAGTTTCTTAAATAAATATATATTATTATTATTTCCAGAGAGAATTCTGTCGCTGTGTCTGTATATATTCTTCAACGATAACGCTAACCGCTTCAACCAAATTGAGCTAAATTTTAGTATATGAGTTTGGGAGAATCGTATGATGAACGCATTGGATTTTGGTTATAATCTAGAGAAAATTGCGTATAAAATTTCACCCGCTAGATACTTATATTTTATAAGGTCGAGGTAATTCGCATAAGTGTTGTAGCTCAGAGGTAGAGTACGCTGTGCATGCGCAAGACAGGGGTTTAAATCCTAGTTCGTAATTTTCGTGAATAATATAATGTAAATATAAAGGTAGATTAATTTCTATGCCTCTTCTGTCGCGAATTTCACCGAACGCCACTGATACACAACGAACTAGTACATAAAATCGACGATTAAATTATTGCTTAATATAAATTAAATGATTAATTTAATACAATTCGACTATTGCAGCACAATATATTATTATTTAATTAACACAATAATAAACAAGCTCTAAAAAAATTGTATCGAGAACTAATATACTTAATAGTACCTGGTAGCAATAATGCAACTCAATACCTACCATTATGGTATTTGGGTTATTCTACTATAAATCAGATATACACAATATTGTTACACGCAAATTCCTAGCAAGGATGTGGTTTTTTCGAACTATTTAATATAAAATAATAAATAATAATAGTCAATAAAATAAAAATTGAACCATTACGGGTATCGGTTGTCGTACAGTTGCCACAGCTGGAATTATATTGCTTTACTACAATTTATCTCCTACATTCCTCCCATGATTTCATGTGTAATTTAGTTACATTTTTTTTTGTATATAGTTCTAAATCATTGATACTCAAGTGGTCTAAATCGGATTTATTCGTTTCGGGCGGAATCATAAACTTGTATCATTTAGTGCGGAAGGGTCAAATTTAATATTTCAAGAACATCTCATTCTACTCCACGTCAATATGGACTACTTCTTTAAAATCTTTATGGGCACTTCAAAAAAGTCACCTACACATGAAGAATGAATTACTTGAACTAATTCACGATGAGGATTTTTGGAATGAATTTGAACTAAGTTCTGAAATCGAAGCCAATGAAGAAAATAATGCTTTGAGTAATATGCTAATTGACGGTGATGAAGGCGATCTAGAAGAAAGTGAAGAGGAAATATTTAGTGAACATCAATCGGAAAGCGAACAGAAATGCGATCCCGAAGAAAACGAAAGTCAAGGCGAACTGGATGGTGTTGAAAAAGGCAGTTCAAAGAAATACTTTTATGGTACTAGAAGGAAAACTTTGGCACATAACATTATCCATGTTTGACCAGGACTGAAAAATAACGCTAGGCTAAAGCACCCAAATGTACTGGCCAACGAAAACAATCAGATAATCACCGATAACCGGGAAAAAATTGCAATCTGGGACAGATATATTAAGGAACTTTTCTTCACTTGACAGGACCATCAATCACAAAAGCGGAGATAGAAAAAGCGATACATAACTCTAAAAACAATAAAGCAACTGGACCGGATGGGATCCCATCGGAAATATTAAAGATATTGGATGAAAGAGGCATTGAAGTTCTACACAAAATATTTAACATCGTATACGAAACAGGACAATACCCACAACAATGGCTAAGTTCACAATTCATCCCTCTACCTAAGAAAAATAATGCTAGAAAGTGTGGAGATCATCGACTGATTAGCCTGATGGGCCACACTTTGAAAGTATCTCTAAAAATAATTCACCAGAGGATCTATAAAAAATGCGAAAGAGATATCAGTAGCTCACAGTTTGGGTTTAGACAAGGGATGGGCATAAGAGAAGCGATAGTGGCCACGCAAGTCTTTGTACAGAACTGCCATGGTGTGAGAAAAGACATATGCCTTTGCTTTGTTGATTACGAGAAAGCATTTGACCGAGTTGAACATCCCAAACTAATGCAGCTCCTCAGGAATCTTGACATAGATCAAAAATACATCAGATGTATAGAAAATCTATATTGGTACCAGACTGCTAGAGATCCGGAGGGGCGTGCGACATGGATGTGTCTTGTCCCCGCTTTTGTTCAACCTGTACTCGGAGGGGGTCTTCCGGGAAGCATTGGAAGATGCGGAAATCGGTATTAAAGGCAACGGAGTGTGGATTAATAACATACGTTATGCTGATGACATCACTGATAACATGCAAGACTTACAAAGACTGATCAACACAGTCGGTCAACATAGCAGATTTATGGGTCTTAACATAAACACTAAAAAGACGAAGTTTATGATAATATCAAGGAACCTAAATGCGTTTGAAGACTCACAGTTAACATTTAACGCAATGCGCATAGACAGAGTGAACAAATTTAAATACTTGGGCATGTGGTTATCTGAAGACTGGACCTCTGATATCGAGGTCAAGAGTCGCATCGAACAAGCCCGACAAGCATTCCTAAGACTGAGGAGAGTATTTAGTTGCTCGGACTTCGATCTTGGTCTGAGGTTGAGATTCTTGAAGTGCTATGTGTGGTCAGTACTTCTCTACGGGATGGAAGGTTCGACCCTTAAAGTCAACAACATTAACAAATTGGAAGCGTTCGAATGTGGCTTTACCGCAGAATGCTCAAGATACCGTGGACTGCAAGAATAACAAACGTAGAAGTTCTGTCCAACATCAACAAAGAACGTGAACTGTTAACCACCATTAAATAAAGAAAGACTTCATATCTGGGGCACGTCATGAGGAACAAGAAGTATGAGTATTTACAGTTGTTGATCGAGGGTAAGATAGAGGGCCGTAGAGGGATAGGAAGGAAGAAATTGGCTTGGTTGCGGAACATAAGACAGTGGACAGGAATAAATGACATACAGACCCTAACTCACACCGCAAGAGATAGAGAGGAGATGGAAATTGTGATCGCAAACATCCATTAGTGGATAGCATCCGAAGAAGAAGAAATCTCCCAACAACCCCAATTAGAAGCATGGACATTGCTCTTAACAGACAACATGCTTGTATGCATTGTTGAACATATGAATACTAAAATAGATGAAATGAAGTCCAGATACAATGAATTCAGAACAAGTAATGACAGCAGAAAGACTTTTGCGCCAGCTTTTATAAATAATACCGATCAATTAGAAATCCGGGCCTTTATAGGACTACTATAGATGTATTCAAATCAGGACACGAAGATCTGAGGTCATTGTGGGCGACAGATGGCTGCGGGAGACCTCTCTTCAGAAGTTATATGTCACTAGCCCGCTTCTTGTTAGCTTGTCTACGTTTTGATAATCAACAAACGAAAAATAACAGGGCCAAAGGAAGCAAATTAGCTGCAATTCAATGAATATTTGATCAATTTGTCAAAAATTTACAAGATAATTATTCCTCTGGATGTAACGTTACAATAGATGAAATGCTGTTTCATTTAGAGGCCGGTGTTCGTTCGGAATGTACATTCCTAATAAGCCCGCCAAATATGGGCTCAAAGTAAAAATATTAGCAGAGAGCAAAACTCATTACGTGGTAAATCCTGACGTATACACAGGAAAAGACCTAAACTAAAACAACTTAACGAAATAAATTAAACACTTTGGTAATCTTGCTTGATTTAAACAAAAAAATCTAAAACAACTTAACATTTATCGAAAATAATTAAAATATCTTGGATCTTTTTGTTGCTTTAAGTCACGTTTAATTAAGTGTTTTAAATATTTCGATTAAATATAACGATCATAATTAGTATTACTTTATAGAAGGTGGCAATCTGTTAGATTTCGTTAAACTGAGCATCATCATTATCATCAGTCTCACTGTCGTCATCTTGTCCTAAAGATATTATAATGTGCTCAATTTCCTCCAAAATTCTTCTTCCAACTCCTTAACATGTCGGCAAAAACTATTCCAATCATTAGTGGATATTAAGAACTTCTGTTAATGTAGTTAGGTTGAAATTTCCGGTTGTATTGCGGATTCTTATATATTTAATTTAAGTTTTGCGTAAGTTAACTCTATTGGGTTTAACTCGCACATATACGGAGGCGTCTAAGATATTTTTTTTAAATCAAACTACCCTGATTTTTTTAGCGAATAAAATTGCATATTTTTGTTCTTTTTAAATGATATACGACACATAATGGTTTTAGTTTTGGAAATATCAAAAATCGAGAGCGGTATTGAAAAATTTATTGTTAAGAGGATTTTTCGACACTTTGTTATTTTGATATAGTGTTAACTTTTGTCACGATTACGTTGTTAATCTTTAAAATACCAAAATTCTAAGTAGATTCAATAAAAATTTCCAGTTTTGATGATTTAATAAACAACAAACAATGTGTAAGCTTATATTTCTTCAAGAACAAAGAAAACTTGTTTTGAACCTAAAACACTAAAGTAACAGAACACTAAATATATACAATAATAATTTGATATAATATTTGATAATATTGCAACTCATACACGACAACAAGAGTATAAATAAGACAACCCTGCCACTGGCTGCTTCAATATTACTACGAGGGGCGGCAACAATAGCGGGGAAGAACTCAGTTTCCACCAATTGCGACTTGCACACCCGTATGATGACAAAACGTGCGAGGGTCTACGCACCAATTAGGATCATTCAGGCGGCGTCTAACCACCTATTTCGCGTGGTATTGCCGAATTTACAGAAGATCGTAATTTCTTTTCTTTATTTTAATATTCAGTGGTAAAAATGTTAGTTATTAAATAAAAATAAAACAAACAACCACTTAAAAATGCTGAGCTTATTTTTAATTGTAAAATATCGATTTTCAACTTCTTTTCTAGAACTAGTGATTTTTTGTAGTTAAATTTAGCTATTTATAGTACGACACAGTTATATACGCTTTTAAATGGGCTATCCATATAAAACTGTATCATTCTTAACTCTGTCGTACTATACTCTACGTCCAGACGAACCCGCAGGTGGCCTATGGTTCTTTTTCACGCCATATGAAATATTGCTGGGGTCAACAGTACGGTACTATTACAATTTGTGCGACAAGGAAGAGAAATTTCTAAAAGAGATTGGACGTGAGCTATATACTCCTTATATGACGTCAAGAATATACAACAAGAATGCGCCGCGCAGAATTCGTTCCATAGCTGCTGATCTTGTTGGAATTGAGCTAGACCAGGGAACAGTACCTGAAGGAACTACAAGTAAATCAAAAAGACCCAGGTGCCGCTTATGCCCAACCGGAAAAGGTAGGAAAACAAATCATTGTTGCTCAAAGTGCAAAATACCTACATGTCTAAAATGTACCAGTTTTGTATGTCCAAAATGTGTTTAGGTCATATTTTTTAGTACCTAGATGTTTATTTTTCTAAGAATAAAATGTTTTATGTTTTTACTTGTTTCTTATTTAGCAAAAAAAAAATAACGAGTCCATGGGACCCATTAGTAGTTGCAGAGTTAGAAAGTCAACATAGTGGCAGTTATGGGTTAATTTGAAGAGAGGAAAATTGCCACTTTCAACCCTAAAATGAGTCAATTTTCAAAGGAGGTGTCAGAAAAAAATATTTTTCTCTCTAAGTATTGTTTAATAAACACATGGTATCTTTTTTATAAACAACCAAAGACCCATTACCTCTGTTCATTAGATATCAAATCATTTCAAGCAAGTCCGAGAAAAAAAATCTCCAGTCCCACGGTGACCACTTAATATCTATCTCGACATTATAATCACTCACCTCATTAGACTTAAAACGTACGAAGCATTTAAACATTTTCACATTACAGTAGTGGCATATAACACATAATTTGCATAACAAACAATGGTCTGGAATGCCAGTTGTCACAAATTGAAAAACACGGTTAACAAATGAATTTATACAGGTGCGGTCTCTGAACGTCCTTGTAAGGACTCTTGCGAGGGCCGCTTGCTTATGTAGATTAAATGTTTTATTGTTTTAGTTTTTTCTATTTATTTATTGTGTATGTTGTTTTTGTTGTTCGAATTGACGTATTAATGTTGTTCCTTTCTAATGAAAGAATTCATAGAGCACCGCTGAGATCAGTGCAGTGGTGTGGCTGGAAATATAAGTAATAGGTACCTAGTATTCTAGTTATCTAATGAATTACACATTTATGAAATTTTAGTACCATATATGATTACAGGGAAAATAGTTGATTGATGGCTGGCTGGCTTTTTTGATTGCAATGACATAATCGGAATTTTTGCTTTATAAATCGGGACAATTCGGGATTCTTCCTCTTCTTCGGGTGCCGTATGCTATGCCGAACGTTGGCGATCATTTGTCCGTTTCATGGTCACAGAATAGCCAGGATGCTCTCCTCAGCCTGTCTAAAAATGGTTGCGCCGTCCAGTATACCACACCAGTCTCCTTTATTGTGAAGCCGAGAGTGTTGTTTTCGGCCTGGTCCCCTTCTACCTTCGATTTTTCCTTGCAGTACCAGCTTTGGCAGGGAGTAGCAGGGTCCTCTCAGTATATGCCCCAGATATGACACAACATTTTTTTTACAGTGTCCATTAGATGTCTTTCTATACCAGCTCTTCGTAGAGTGTTCTCAACTAAGAAGCTTCGATCCGATTTAGCGTTCTGGCCTTTTTGTTTTGAAAGGGTCCGTTCCAAGTCCCCGGTTTCACTGCAGGCTCATGGACTTGTCTAGCCAGCCAATCCGCACTCTCGTTG